>CM073938.1:13401924-14651924 GCA_037179545.1 Sesamia inferens | reverse complement strand
ATAACTTAAATCCTTTAATTTTATAAATCAATGGTACGGAACCCTTTGTGCGTGAGTCCGACACGCACGTGGCCGGTTTTTTTGTTTGGGATGGGTAATCATCAAATGACTTCTTCTGCTCTGGGTGGAACGGAAGGGCGGTCAGACTCGTTGGCAGACTTTTGGACTCCTGACAACCTTAAAGAATGGCTTAACGTGCATTCCGAGGCACGGAGGGGTCTCGTTATGGGCATACAGACAAAGAGTTAATTAATGTGAATTGGAACCGGTTATCATTACATTTTATTTATTTTTTTCGCAATAAATAATTCATATAAAAATCCTCTTCCTGACTGAAACATAAAAGTGGCTAAATCTGAACAACGGGCTATTTTTTTTTTTTATTGATTATAAACTAGCGCTTGACCGCAATCCCGCCTGATGGTAAGCAGTGATGCGATCGTTGCTGGTAAAGCGCGCTAGTTTATTAAGAGCCTATTCACTCTGAAAAACTGAGCGAATAGGAAGGAAGACGGCAGTTGAGCGAGGTGATGCAATGTTAAACCCAACAACACGACGAACGATGCTGCGCCACAGGGAGATTGATCTGAAGACCCTCCACGACCAAACCCCCAACACAACAACATTAGGCGCATCGCACCCGGCACACATCGCAACACAACTGCTCAGACCCGTCCTCCGTACGGCTTCACCAGACATCATGCCGGAAAACGACAAATCGATTATTTTTCAACCAACATGTTACAGCCTATATTTTAACAAAATAGCAGCCAAATTAAACGAAAGGCTTTTTCCATATATTTCGTGCGTGGTCCTTTGGTTAGGACACTATTCAGCTGAGACAATGGCGCCGAATCTGTTGTTCACAAACTAAGCTAATTTTAAGTTAAGTGCATCTTTTTCTTTCTATTTCATTAAGAAAAGGACAGAAGATAAAATGTCAGTTTAGACCTGTCCTGTGCGTTCCTGACGTAAACTGGCGTATTTTTAGTCGCCATATTCATGAACGCGTCTAAACTGTCCATGGAGTATCTTAATTTGACAGGATTAAATTAAAATGTTATCGTCTATCCTTTTCTTAATGAAATGGAAAGAAAATGATGCACATAACTTAAAATTAGTTTAGTTTGTGAACAACAGAATCGGTGCCATTGTCAAACAAAGCCAATATTATCGAAAGGAAGATTACATTTCACACAATACAAGCGTTTCAATCGCAATGTGTAACCCTAGAATATATTTTAAACTAGCTTTCCGCCCGCGGCTTCGCTCGTGTGGAGATCGGTTATATCGCGCTTTTAGATATCCCTCGTGAATATAATTTTTTTCCAGGATAAAAAAGGAACCTATTATTTAATTCGGACTTCTAAATCTACGTCTGCAAAATTTTAAAACAATCGGCTTAGTAGTTACGGCGTGAAAGCGGAACAAACAAACAAACAAACTCACTTTCCGATTTATATTATTAGGATATTTGGTGTACACATACAAATATTCCAGTAATCTCCCTTGGGAACTTGATATTTTTTTAGGACCAAAATTAGCCTATGTTACTCTCCATCTTTTCAACTAACTGTATTCCAAAAATCAGGTCGATTGATTGCTTAGCTACGGCGTGAAGGAAGGACAAACAAACAAACAAACACACTTTCACATTTATAATATTAGTATGGATTTAATTAATAAGTACAGCGGGTACTCTAAAAATGCTGATGAACTTACGTAGGGGATGCGAGCACATGCCAAAGTCTCCTGTCGTATATGAACGCTGACAACCAATGCCACCGAGCGTAGCAAAAATATTAAATTCGTTTCGGAGCTTGATTAAAACAAATAAAACTGTGGATTGCGAATGTTGAAAATATCGTATACGGATTAAATTGGGTTTGTTGTAGCTTCAAATATAAAATGAAATTCTTAGGGGAGTGATAAATATTAATTTAGAATGACCGTACTTGGCCGTGGGTAAATTAAGATTTCATAATTTATTTCACGTTCTGTTTATGGAGCCCCTTGAAAGAATATGGGTATATCATGATATATTCCTGCCGATAGATTCTGTAAAATTAGAGTGAGCTGTCAAATGTGTCAATCTTTAGCATTCAGCAAGAACCATTTAAACACATAGTTGAAACTCAATAATATGTTTGAATGATTGTTGTTAATTGCCTAAGACTTTAACGTCTTCATGCATCCCTAAGTGTCCATTTCGCCAATAAACCTGAACTCGATCAGCTCATTTAATTCTTGTGGTGCTGCCTTGATCACATAAGCATCTGATCACAAAAGATCTTCCGACACGTGGCCGCCCGGCACCCTACTGTCCCATCGGCCATCGGTTCTACGAGCAATGTGTCCCGCCCTCTGCCATTTAATTTTAGCGACTCGAAGAGTTACGTCGGTGACTTTGGTTCTTCTGCGGATCTCCTCATTTCTAATTCGATCACGCAGAGAAATTCCGAGCATAGTCATTCCAACGCCCTTTGTGTGACCTTGAGCCTTCGTATGAGGCCCATTATATGTATAGGCTGAAGAAAAAACTAACTTTATCTTGTGTCCTATTCTTAAAGGAATATAAAGAAAAAATGCATTGTACTTAAAGGAGAATGCCCATTCCTGGGCCTACGCTGTACAGTCAACTATTATATTGGAAAATTATCGTCATTTTATCATAAAATAAATACACGAAAAAGAAAAACAATTTACAATTAGAAAACTGAGAAAAATGCATTTTATTGTTTTGTTTACAGCTCTCACTGGCCAAGTATGGATATGTAGCTAAAAAGACATTGTGTCAGATTTTAAAAAAATCCGTTATCTTTTTTTTTCGTTTGTCAAACAAACTCAAACGTCACTGCATTCGCTTTGTTGTGCTTGCGCCGGTGAATGTGTTTTGCTACGAAATTCGTATTTTCTGTGATCTTACCAACTACTGGGCTTGTTTCAAGAATCTGACGAATATTGCTTTCACGGACGAACTCGGCTCAAACACGGACTCTATCTGCTACTCTGACTGACTACGGCTTGTTTCCAAGGACTTCGATATTTACAATCAGTATGGATAACTGCATTAATTGCGGTATTAATTCATCTCGTTGCAATGTAACGGGCAGACGGCCGTTGAATGAAGAATCCATCTTATCTATTGTACGCGCATGGGTTTCTCCGCAAACAGTAAGTAGTGCCAAAATAGAATTATGTACTCGTTCCTCATGCGAATATTTCGACGGGTCCTAAGAACAAAATCGTATAATTATCGATATACGGTATGGGGTTTGTGTAATAATAATATACGTTTGATTGGTTATTTCAATAAGTAAAAGGATATTAAAAAAAAATAGTGCCATATAGTTTTTTGTATACAGTACGTATTTACGTAATACGTGTGTGTGAGTCCTTGGGACCGGTCGATGTATTTGTCTGTTCCTTTGGTTAGAAAATAAATTCTTAACTATTATTTATATTTAAGGTGGATCCCTGTCATCATCTCTGTCAAGCTTGCTGGGATTTGGCAGTTGATATGTTACTGTCAGTTGAGGCAACAGAAGAAACTCCTCCTCGAAGCCATATTCAAGTGTGTATCCATTGTGGACGTTCATTAAGGATTGTACGATCCCACCGTCTCCGATCCGATCCTGAATGAGAACAAATACTAAATGTTATATCAGAATGGATTTTACCCCGGACTGTAAGTATTATTCAAATAACTACAGTTGTATTTATACATATGTCAGTTGTCTGTTTATCTTTAAAGAAACTAAAGAAAATAAACCCATCTTGCCTGGGTAGTGGACAATTTCCCTCCAATTGGAAGGCAAGCAATCCTACAATATTATTGTAACTGCATTGTTGGCAGACGTACAGTAGGGTGTTGTGCACACATTATGTCCATAATCTGGTACTTAAGTTGGGCTAGGTATCAAGACCATATATCACCTCCTGCACACTTTCTTGATAATATATTAATTGTTTATGAAGATGAATGAATGACAAAATAAATGAACTATAAAAAAAACTGTTTATTTTTATTTTCAGTCCCAGTAGGCACCTAACTATGTTTGAGGTGGACGCCTCTCCCTGGCAACCATGGTTGAAAGCGAGAGTGTATGGGAGGCTGCCGCCTCCTTCTGTGAGACCGTCCTCTTACAGAAGGAGGCAGCGGAGAGGGAGCGAGAAGAGGATGCTCTTGCCGCTCCCCTCCGGCGTAGACGGCGGGGGACGAACCCCCGTCTCCTTTAGCCCCCGAAGTGTAGCCAGCGCGTGCGGGTAGCTCCCCACGCGCATTGTACATGGTCACCACGTCTGAAGATTACTTCGGTACCCCGGGTAATCCTCCTTTGGCGCGCAAACCGGCCTAGCCGGAATGCCCTGGGAGTGCCAGGGGGATAGTGCCATCGGGCAGATCGTGGTGCTCTTATCGCAGGGCTTGAGGGGAACCGAGTGGTTTTAGTGGGTATTCCCAGCTTCGGCTGGGCGAGTCCCACACACGTTCGTCGCCTAGCTAGCGGCGGATATGGTGCGTAAATGCATTTCCACTCGAAAATAAAAATAAAAAAAATAAAAAAAGGCACCTAACTATGTTATGTAAGTGCTATATATATGTACACATTTACTGTACAGTATAGACATATTAAACTCTTAGGCTATTGTAAACACAATATCATAAAACTAATTACTTAATAAAACGATTTGCAGGCAATTAGCCTTTGACATTGTTGCATAGTCCCCCGTTATATTATTGAAAAAATAATCTAGGTAGATACCTACATACTACAAAAATATCAAGTTACGGTAACAACCACACGTAAAACGAAATGACAGTAACTATAATTGTATAATCGACAGGCCAAATAAAAATGATTTCTGATTTAATTGTATTGTTGCTTGTCACTTAATCCATTTTATAACCTCACTTAGCCATAAATTCAAATTAAAAAATCTCTGAATACCAACTGTCAATTTTATTGAAATTAAGTGACATTATACCAGATGTGTTATTTGAAAAAATAACACCAATTTCATGACTGTAATATGTAGGCCCCGAGATATAGGGACGATGGGCATTCTCCATTCCTTTAGTTCGTGGAGAAGAAAATCGATGCGCTGATCACGTTCAGGTTTAATGGTGAAATTAAGCCTAAATGCTCAAAGCCAAAGGCATTACCGTCACATACCGTCAAATACCGTCACAAATTGTCACATTAGTGCTTACTACCGTATCGCACACAATACAGTTTGTTTCCACTTCCACGAACGTATTCCTTATAAAACGGAAGCGTCTAATTATAAGATTTCTGTTAATTTACTTTCAAGTCGTGAACATTAGGTACGCTATATAATGTCTTTCTTAATTAATATTTGCACTGGTAAAATAATTTCTTTGAATTGGATTATGATCATCCATTAATATTACGATAAATGTTGTAAGGTAATTATAACTTTTTAGTAATAAATAAAACTTAGAATCATCTATAATAATATATAAAGCTGAAGAGTTTGTTTGTTGCTCAGGAACTACTGGTCCGATTTGAAAAAGTCTTTTTGCGTTGGATAGCCCATTAATCCAGGAAGGCTTTAGGCTTTATAACATCACGCTGCAACCAATAGGAGCGGAACATAAGTAAATCATGCGAACGAAGTCGCTGGCGGCCATTAGTAATAAATATGATTAAAACGAACAGCAGGGTAATTGCATTACACTATCAGTACAAATACGTTTCATTTTGACAATTCAACATCATTCAACGCGTTAATTACGTTGTTGAGCAGACACATATTTCGAGCATATAGAGCAATGGATTTGCAATATGCTTCAAATTGATTCTAATTGATATTCAACAGCATGTATGGTCCACGAAGACTGATGGCTCCTGGGTTAGGTTTGCGGGTTGATTAAAAAAGAAACCATGACTCTGGCGTACAGGCACATGAAGGAACACGGGTGGGTTTTAGTCAGTAAAAGTCTGACACGCCCTTCCGCCCCGCCCAGAACGGGAGAGATCATTAAATGATTTCCCATCCAGAACAAAAGGTGCTGATCATAATAACCGAAAAATATTTGGTAAATTGTCAGTCGAACATAAATTTCTTATACATAATTACTTTAACGTAATCAATAATGCCTTTCATTAAAACGTTACATACAGGTCTCCCAAAGTGATAATGCGCATAGAAATCTTCGTCACTGTTCGGCAACGGTCGTATTCCCCGAACGTTCGGAAGAAGATATATATATAGAGTGGTGCACTTAACCACTTTTTATGCACTTAACCACTCTATATACATATCTTCTTCCGAACGCTCGGGGAATACGATCGTTGCCGAACAGTGACGAAGATTTCTATGCGCATTATCAGTTTGGGAGACCTGTATGTAACGTTTTAATGAAAGGCATTATTGATTGAGGAGACCTTACCTTTTAATGTAGGAAATATTCTATATTGTGATCATATAATTTAATTAATTTCTTAGTACCGGTTCAGCTTTAATTAACATAAACCAGTGTACGTTTTTCTGTTCTGTTTTCTCTTGTCTGTTCATATACATATGTGTGTTCATATCGTATCTACCAAATATAACATTTACGTTATTCTTCGACTACAGCCTTCGGGCATTGCGTCTTATATCAAGAGGTTATAATATCAGTTATTTATCTTTGATATGAAACGTAATTAATGTTCTAAAGGTAACTAAAATCTATTCTTAGTTTACCAAAACGACTAACAGTTTGTAAAATAGATAATGGCGTTGATTCTGTTGTTCACAAACTAAACTAATTTTAAGTTATGTGCATCTTTTTCTTTCCATTTCGTTAAGAAAAGGATAGAAGATAACATTTTAATTTAATCCTGCCAAATTAAGATACTCCATAGACAGTTTAGACGCGATTATAAACATGGTGACTAAAAATACGCCAGGATACGTCAGGAGCGCACTGGCACACTTTGACAGGTCTAAACTGACATTTTATCTTCTGTCCTTTTCTTAATGAAATGGAAAGAAAAAGATGCAATTAACATTAAATTAGTTTAGTTTGTAAACAACAGAATCGGCGCCATTGGCAGAGTAATTAAAACTAAAAGGGTTCACATGAGTTGATGATCGTTCTCAAGTGTTTATTGGGGAGTTTTGTCGGGAAAGTCAAGCTGAGTGTCACGCTCGTTTTTCATTGGACTTTTAAAATTATTTATAGTGTTGTTTACTAAATAGAAGTGCGTGATTTATGTAGTAAAAAGTGCATTTAGTAAATAGTTCATAAAGAACAGTGAAATATGGCAGCATAGTGGCCACATCATGACTTTGCCCCAAACCTCACTCGTAAGACGGGTCACGCGCCCGTCCTTTTCGACATGAATAATTCACAATTACGTGACATTGGCTAAATGCACAAACCGTGCGAAGCCAAAAAATAAAGAAATAAACAAGTGTTTATTGACGATACGACTGGCGTAGTGGTTTAATGTTTGACTCCTGCACTGCATGTCGCGGGTTTGATTCCCGGACGGAATAAATATTTGTATGACCTTCAAGTAAGTTGTTCCGGGTCTGGCTGTTTGTGTATGTGAGTTTATATGTTTGTAAACGCACCCACGATACAGGAGAAATTCCTAGAATGGGGTCAAGTTTTGTTAAAAAAAAATATTCTCTCTCGCCTTTTACCACCTACCAGACAAAGCCTAGCCGCCAAGCGATTTGTCGTGTTCCGGCATGATGTCTGGTGAAGCCGTACGGAGGACGGGTCTGAGCAGTTGTGTTGCGATGTGTGCCGGGTATAATGTGCCTAATGTTGTCGTGTCGGGAGTTTGGTCTTCAGATCAGTCTTCCTTTGGCGCAGCATTGTTGGTCGTGTTGTTGGGTTTAACATTGCATCACCTCGCTCAACTGCCGTCTTCCTTCCTATTCGCTCAGTTTTTCTGAGTGAATAGGCTCTTAATATACTAGCGCGCTTTACCATCAACGATCGCATCACTGCTTACCATCAGGCGGGATTGCGGTCAAGCGTTAGTTTATAATTATTAAAAAAAAAACCTCTCCTTTCACTTCTCCTTTGAGCACCAGCTCTTGTTGATGGAATTGATTCCACCTTGTTCACCCCGCTATCTCCGTCTGGGCCTGCCATAATGTTCATTGCCATTAAGAGGGACCCATTGGGACGTAAGTTTGGCCTATAAGGTGTTTGACACGCGGCATATGTGTTTAGCCTAATTCCATTTCAGAGTGGCAGCTTTCCGAGTGACGTCAGTTATTATTGTGACGGAACCTATGGTCATATTCCTTACCTGGTCTGTTAGTTTGAGACTCAGAATACTCCGTTCCTTTGACCTTCTTTTGTTAATAAGAAAGAAATCAGCAATTGCTGATTTGTCAGTGACCTTTTATAAATAAATAATAATGATTAATTATTATAAAGGATTTTATTTAAATGGTGGGTACTAACAAAAAGATTCAGTGGGACGTTTATTTCTGTGGGTAGTGTTTTTGTTTCATCGTGGCCTGTACACCAGTTTTACCCACGGCATTAGCAGTGGTTATGGAACTCGTCTAGGAACTGTCGTACAATCCACAATTTTTTTTTTTTCATTTATATTTTGGAAGTATTAATAGTCATCCTCGAGTTTCAATTACAGGATGACGCTTGACCGATAATAAATCGAGCCGAAAACATACTGCAAGGTCACTAACTAAACAAATGACCCCAATCTTCTTGAAACCTGTATCTGCTTAGAGTAAGTCTACCTCCATTAATTAGGCTACCTACTAGCCAAAATGTCACTTTATCTTGGCCTTGGCTATAAAAGTTTCGAGGTCGCACTGAAAGTATGAACTTGATATTTTTAGGTACCTGATCACTGCAGGAATGAGAAGCTTGCATTAAAGGAACACGATTATGAGAACCTCTCAAATATTCAATTCTAGTCTCGAGAACGGTTGATTCCTTTATTGTATGTAAGAAACGTGGTATTCTATAATTTCAGTTTACTTCAAATGTTTAATGGGAAAAGGTGTGCGTTTTGCTGTAGCTGTAGATGCATTTATAAGAGAAAGTCATAATCTAAGTAGGGTGCTAAACACATTAATAAATGAGGGGCGTGGTTGAGCAAAGCATTAGATTAGAGATAGAAACTTGCTCCGTTTTGTAGTTCAGAAGTAGTTGAAGCTCTAGCACGAATTTTCGGTATCAAAAATACAATTTAATTTTGAAACTTTATTCGTATCTATGGGCATAGTCGTGCAAATCATAACCGATAAATTACTCTCATAAATCTAGATGTCCCTGCGGTGAAATTACCAATGTTATTAGTCGATGCCACTATGTTTAATATTAATTGAGTTTGCCGCATACAGGGTCTACCTGATATCGTGACGCAAACTTCGCGAAAAGGCTGCACCGCGTGCCACTATAAAATTATGATAGTCATTTATGTCGTTAATGAGCGATTACAGAAATCACAGTGTTTAAAAAAAAGTGTCGGCTCTCGGTCTGAACGTTGCAAGCGTGCCGCCGCGTGTTTTTGTTGGTATGACCCCTGATGTGAACTGTATTAAATCAGCTGATAGGATGGTTTTTCTAGTATTGTTAACATTGCGCTTTTTTGTGTAATTAGCGAATTACTTAATTTTTACCTTAAAATCTTATTGGCTTATAAAAGTATATCAATTAAAAACGGTGAAAAGAACTGTTCAGCTGCATCCGGTTAGACTGGATGCTGACGCTAAAATACTTAATGAAATTGAAAAAATCTTTTTTTTTCCGCGAATTAATTCAAAGTTCGCCAAAATTTGGTAATTTAAAAAAAAGTGACAATATTTCATTTTCGACGGTATTATTATGAGCGATGCGACGCGTGGCGAGGGCCCTGACCCCCTTCGCCCGCGCATGTATTGCCTACCGCATATGTATTAAGTTACCTACTTTTGCGAAATAATATTTGGTACCTAACAATACCTTCACGAGTCGGACAAGGTTTTCTTTACATATTGTATACATTTACAATATTAAGTCGAGGGAGAAAGTTTGCCATGACCCCTTTTCGCATTTTTTTTTAAATTACGGGAAATAATTGTGTCGTTTAAGTTTTTGAAGTTACGTAGGCCGCTGTTCATCCCTTACCTGGAAGAGATCGCAGCTGCCATCTTATATTTTTGTCAGTGTTCGTTCGTCTATTTCTTGATATGTACAAGGTAATAAATAAACAAGTTTACATCCCGCTTTCGTATTCGCCCCCATTTTTCATGTAACAGGGTATTTCAATTTATCCGTCCAAAAATATCCGTGTTTGTTTTGATCAAAGGATATTCTTGTAAATAAACTCAGTTGTTTCTAAGTTTGGATAACATCGAACAGGGTAATATTGATTCAGCGAAGTAAAGTACATATCTTTCTATCAAACAAAATCTCTTCATCTTTAAAAAACTTTAATTAAATATGTGCATAAAGGAATGAGCAAAGTTTAACTAATACCAAAGAAATATTGTCTTAAAAGCAACGTATTCTGTGTTAGTTAAGTTTTCTAATTTAAAAGCTATCGATTTCAAGATAATGTCAACTTTGATCTTTATCTGAAATTGAGTTAAACTGAGTTTGTCTTCATTGAGATCAAAATTGAAATCTTTAATTCAGATCAGATATATAGCCGTATTTGCGAATTCAAAGAGCGTCCATCGCTTAGTAATTTTCTTCTAATAAATAGGTAGG
Source organism: Sesamia inferens (assembly GCA_037179545.1). Lineage (NCBI taxonomy): Eukaryota > Metazoa > Arthropoda > Insecta > Lepidoptera > Noctuidae > Sesamia > Sesamia inferens. Next base: position 14,641,228 of record CM073938.1, on the reverse strand, counting down.
TACGGAGAACATCAGATCAAACATGATCTGATGTTCTCCGTTTGAGTTTCCGTGTTTGAGTGGGAATATTTGACAGTTTCAGGCAACAGCCTGAAACTGTCAAATATTCCCACTCAAACTTCTATAGATTATGGTGTAGTACCTTGATACGCTGTCATCTGTAAATAAAAGTACTCTAAATATTAATCTAGTATAGAGATGGGCATTTACCCGGTAAAAATCCCAATTTTGGGTAAATACCCATTTTTACCCATTTTTACCTACCCATTTTTAATTTTTACCGGGGAAAAATTATAACCAGTTTAATTTAAGGTATATCCGTAGTTATATCGTTATTATTATTGCAGATCATATTTTGATCAAGTTACAACCTGATACTGACCAGTAAATTGCAAAAAATCGAGAAAATCTGATTTACTCGGGCTGCCACTACGGAACTACCATTTTTTTTCCATTTCCACTCTGGGCGGAGCGGAAGGGCGTGTCAGACTTTTACTGACTTGTTTCTTCACTTGCCTGTGCGCACGGCCACGGTTTCTTTTTAAACAACCCACAACCCTTTTTTTTGTTTCCGGGGTTGGAAATCCTCATGCGATGTCCGTCGCCTTGGGGCGGGCGACGGCTCTGTCAAACTTTTACTGATTAAAAACCACCCCGTTGTTTCATCTCACACCTACACTGGGGATTGCGAGAACGATAACTGCTTCCGCAACCCCCGAATGGTGCTGGCCCGCCGCTGTGGGCCCGGTCCGTCAAGTCAGCCACCCAATTCACACGCCACACCAACCGTCTCCTGTCCGCGTCAGCTAGAGCGATATCCTCAGTATACATGAGCAACCAGGGAAGTTGGTCATGTGAATCCTTGATGCTTTCCGACAAGGCGTCTAATAACACGCTGAACAGAAACCGAAGACTAAAGACTGATCCCTGGTGGACTCCGACGGTGATGGGGAAAGGTTTAGTCTCGCCAACAGCGGTCCTAATAATGTAATTAAAATTAAGGTACATGTCTCGAACTATGTCAACATAGGCTCAGTGCCTACCAGATCACCCCACAAGGGACACAGTAGAAGGCCTTCTACGTATCTATGCACGCCTCTGCATAATTATGCTCTTTCCACACTCTCGAGACAGCACACTCCTGCTGAATCTGGGAGTCTATAATGCTCTGAAAGATCTTCATGGTCTAGGATAAGACTTTTATATCGCGATAGTTACCATACTCCTGGAGCCCTTGCCTTTGAAGACTGGAGTAATAAATAATACTTAGTCTCCATTGGCTCGAGATTTTGCCGGTCAGAAACACGCGATTCAGAAGGTTAGTTAACATGCCCGCACCGTGAGGACCCATTGCCTTCCAGGCCTCAATTGGGACTCCGTCAGTTACGACAGTTTTCCGATTCGCCATGCGACGGAGAGCCGTTTGGGCTTCCTCGGGCGTTATCGGGGGCACTAGTCCAAGATTTGGAATGAATTGCGGTGTCTGCACCTTTTGGTGCTGCTTATTCCGCAGCTCGTGGAGATACGAGCGCCATCTCTCCTTCACCGCGAGGTCTTTGCATAGCAGGTTGCCAGTAGGGTCTTTTACACAACAGCGCTTGGATATACCCTGTGCCGCTTTGACCCTGGAATGTGCCAATTTGGAAAAGATCTTTTGTCCCTCAGATGATTACAACTTCTCGTAAAACGGTTGCAAGTGGTCTCATCTGGCTCTGGTGCCAAACGTGCCACTAAAAGAGCTGTAGCTCTTTTAGTGGCACGTTTGGCAACCTTATATGTGTCGTGACTTTCAGGAGATCCGGTTGGATGGCACGTTTTTAAGAGGGCTTTCTTCAACCTAGTCTCATTCTGGACTGTGTCTTCCCACCATCATGTTTGCGGCCGCCCTTAGAGACGCCGAGCACCACCCGCGCCGCCCTAATAATAGCTGCCTAAATCCTGCCCCAATTGTCTTGGGCATATTCTCCATCGGTACAAGCGCACTTGTCGCAGAAATCTATGACAAGGAGGCGGTATTTTGCAATGAGACTCTCACTGGTATGCCTTTGCAGTTGGCTGCTTTGCCGATGTGGTGTCTCCTAGTCAGTAGAATGTCTATTCGGTTAACGCTTCGCCCGCTGCGGTGGGTAGTAGGTGGGTGGGTGTAGGTGACAAGGTGCTCCGGCTTCTTTTTGAAGTAGGTGTTCATGACTGCAAGGTTAGTGGCCGCACACGCTTGGAGAATGTTGTTGGCTTCTGCGATGCGGCCGCCGTACCCAAAGCCGCCGTGAACTCGCCCAAGCGCCAAGCGGCACTCTTTTCACCCACATGACCGTTCAAATCATCACCCAGAACCACTCGCTGGGATAACGGGTTCAACGTGGCGTCACCGCACTCGGAAAAGTGAAACGGATTTTCCTGGTTTGTACTTGCTTCTTCAACCGTGTTCGCCTCTGACACGGTAACCCTACCGGTAGCTTCTGCGCGCCGTTTTGCGGCGGTGCACTAACTGTGTCACGTGCATTTCTTCCTTTCCTGTTCATAATAATTTGGCTTGTTTTGCTTTTACGAGTGCGATTGCCGTCAGACCACCCAGCCCCGAAGGGAAAGCTGGCGTCAGCACCCCGTCCGTAAATCAGCAGGTGCACCGTCTGGCAGGTGGGGTTGACTTGGGTCCCAAAGATGATGGAAGGACCCCAAAGCACTCCAGTACTTGATCGTAGTATTGATTACGAAGTCAATTAAATAACAACTCATTTTATACCCGGTATTTTTTATAAATACCCGGTAAAAAAGGGTATTTTTTCTTTTTTACATATTTTACCCTTTTCTACCAATTTTTACCTTCCCATTTTTTACCCACCCGCCCATCTCTAATCTAGTAGCATGATGTCAAAGCGACAAAGCCCAAGTCATTTAATTTCCAGTGTAATTCCGAAATAAGTTATCATTGTTTAGTATAATAAAATTGAAATACTTATTTTGGGAGGCCAAAACACGTCATGCTAATAATAACTGTGAAAGTCAAAACCAGATAACAGACATTTGTCGATCACTGAACTGTAAATCTGAATAAGTTCTGTTTGCATTACAAGAGAAAGCCACTTATTGAACACTCACTACAATCTTACTCATCTAGCAAGCTCGCTGGTCTTGGCAGCATGACCGTTCACTAAAGTGCCTATAATCACGACGCCAGGGGTCACCCTACAACAAACTAACAACCAATCAGAACCGATTTTGAAGGGTCCTCACTATCTGAATGGGTCCAACTGGTCCCGGCAAACATCGGAACGCAATCAATTCGGGGCTAGGTAAACCAGTAAACATCATTAATTCGACAAAGCAACGTCGTTAATCGCAAATAAGGGTTACTTATGACAAGCAATATTTGATCAATACCTGTATAAACATTCCGATGAATGTTCTTGTAATCTAAAATATTTGGAACATAAAATTAGGTACCTTCAAAAAAGAAGACTTTATTTATGTAGGTATCTACATTGTTGTAATGTAGTTCATAATGAAGCCGAATATTTGAAAGAAAATATACTTACGATCTCTTCAAAGATAAGTAAGTACCATCATTTACCTGAAAAAGAAAACAAATCATTAGTGTGGAAAAAAGAAAGACAAATAAACAAATTTTGGACAACCATTTTTAATACAAACGGTAACATTAAGACCTATTTAACGAAACAAAATATTTCCTAGTAAGTTCAAACAAAAATATTATTTGAAAAGATACTTTGCATTATAGACAGTTTCAGTGGAAATTTCACCACCATTTTTTACACACAAGCTTATTGACGGTGTTTTGTTATAAAATATACAACATTAACAAATAAAACTTATAACAATTTATATGTTGTAAATCTTAGGACCGTGTTACAAAATCTTACTCAAGATTTAAGCATTACTTAATTGGCGAGGAGCTAATTCTAAAGGTCAATGAAAACCAAAAACAATTGAGACAGTAATTTGGAGATAGAACCTGAAATAATCATAGAATTTTGGAAGAAAAAATTGAAGATGTCCTTTATTTTTATGCACAATTTCTACTGAGACCAACATTTTCATTAAACCTTTTTAATACAAATTTCCTATTTACTTAGACGTAGGTATAAGAGCAGCATGAATTGCCAACCAGATTTAAGCAAGCGTTGTGATTCATCCTTGTGTGATATAACTGAGATTATGAATTTAAGTTCATCAGTTAGTAACTTTTGTCATGTCAATGGTTAATGTACATAAAAAACGGTACAGCGGTTGATTGAAAAAGGGCTACATAAATCTCAAGAGCTTTGTAAGGTATCCCCACCGGCATTGAACGTAAACACGAGAACGTTAATCTTCACTTGGATGTCTCAATATTTTAGATGTACGAGCATGTTTTTTTTAATCCACGATGAAATATTTTCGAGGATCGTTTAGGGAGATTCCTGCGAGTTGTTTATGTTAAGAAGCAGGGTTTAGATTGAGACATTACATGAAATTACACTAGGGAATACCTGTTGAATATAATTTGAAAAATATCAATATATTCTCTTACAACTTTGTTAGGATCAAACAACTTTTTGATAACTCCAATCCTCTTTAAATATCAGTTGTAATCGTATAACCGTGACCCATTAGCCAAATGATTTAAATCAGAAACGGTTAAGTAGCATTACTGGGTAGAGGACCACTTCCCGAATTAGACCCCGATATAGATATGTATTAATATTTTCTGAGCGACAATTTATTTATTTATTTGTTATTTATTTATTCAGACTACATGTGGTCCATTGTGTTAGTAACAATTTCACTTAAAACCTATGTTAGTACTTAATAACCAAAACCGATTTTGTACGGTCCGCTAATGCCCACACAATCGAACTATCTGCCCGGGCCGCTATGGAGTGCAGAATGATGTTGGGACTGTCACGCAACCCGCGAAGTAACGAGGCAGATTTCTTGCGCCATGCTGCGTCAAAGCTGTCAACGTGCGCGTCAGCTAACATCGCCGACGCACTACAGAAGCGCGGCAGTCGCAACAGCATCCTGAACGCATTGTTGTATTGGATACGCAAAGCGTTGCAAGCCCTTTGGGTATATCTGAACCACAGGGCCCCCGAGTACAGTGATGTACAATACGTCTTAAAAAGGGCTATTTTAACTGTTACTGCACATCGAGAGAACCCGCGGGCCAGCATGTTCGCCCGGACCGACAACGCTCTGCGTTCCCTCTCCAAATCTATATCATCTTTCAGGGTATGCGTTACCATATGGCCCAAGTATTTATATTTATACACCCTGTTTATTGGGTGACCTTTAAGGAACAGAGGAGGGACCGTAGATGGGCACCTGGCTCCCGAAGACAATATACTCTGTCTTTTTGGCGTTGTATATCAACCCATGAGACTCCACGTACGATTCACACACAGCTAGTAACCTTCGGAGAGCACTGATCGAGGGAGCCAACAGCACCATGTCGTCCGCGTAACTCCGATTATTAAAACATACTCCATCTACATAGCAGCCGACACGCATGCTGCTGAATCGCTTGACCAAGTCATTCACATAGAGGCTGAAGAGTAAGGGCGAGGAAAGTCCCCCTTGTCTCACCCCACACTCCGGCCTGCATGGCTCCGAATGTAGCCCCCACCCATCTCACCCGAGTCTCTTGGTGTACCCTATAGTAACTGAGGAACACAACTGGTGAAAATACCATTAAATTATCTTTGCTATCTTGTTTTTTTGTCTATAGTTTTAGTACGCTAATAGATAGTGCCACACTTTCCTATCAGTTGAAGAGATGAGAGACTATATTATTACAAAAACTGTGAGTTTATGCTGTGTGTTCTTAAAAAACAAAGCGGCAAATGAAAACATCGCGAGGAAACCGGCAGGTCCTAGAACCAAAGAAGAGAAGACATCATATAACATTTACCAACCCACACTGGGTCCGCAAGTTACACATTTACAGTTCACTCACTGACATAAATAGGCAGTGAACTATAAATACCTAAGTAATATGGATAAGGATTGTAAATATATATGTATCCATGTTGAGTGAGGTGGATGTTCTAAATAATGCTTATTATTATAAATAATGCTTATTATTGCTTATTGTACGTGTTTAATTACTGTTCTTCTGTATGGCAGTGAGGTGTGGCCTGTGCTGGAGCGACACAAGCAGGAGCCGCAAGTCACGGAGATGAATATTCTGCGGTGGATGTGTAGAGTTACGCGGAAAGACCGCATCAGGAATTCCCGCATCTGTTGCAGTCTCCGTGTCCGTGATAGGTATAGCAGACAAACCGCAAGGGAGTCGCCTACGCTAGTACGGTTACGTTTTACGAAAACGCGGCACGTTACGTGGGTAACAAATGTCTTGCCATGGCGCCTCCCCCGGGCCGGAACAAGCGAAAGTAGACCGAAGAAGTGCTGACTTGTAGTTGTAAGTTAGATTGTTTGCCAAAGAATGTCACACCATGGGTTGCCAGAGATCGTGCGAAATAGAAGCGTATTTGTAGGAAAGCGGACTCCGGGCTCCAACGCGAAAGTTGCGGATGCAACCGGTTCTATAAAAAAAAAAAAACATATTTATTACCACTGGTTGGACATAACAACATAAAATATTAATCCCTAAACTTATAATGACGAAGTGTTGTAGATAAACTCTGGCACCCAATTTAAGATTTCATTTGTGTTTAGGGTGCGATTATACGCTAAGATGATGATGATTGTATGTGTTTAATTACTTTATATACATAATGAAATATCCCTACTTAGATATTTATAAAACGGCCTCTTTAATTCCTTCCAAATCATTAACTTCTCTTATTATTAAGTCGGCGGAATAATTTGCAAGCAGTCACGGCCGTATGCAAAAATTATCTCCTGCTACAGTGTCGCAGCGTAGTCAACGTATTAATTTATTCTCCAGACTTCATAACCGACGAAATTCTTAGAAACAAATCTGCGCACTCCATATTGTGTTTCATTATTTTTTTGCGTCATGTCTTTTTTTTCTTTCTTACTTTCTTTATATTAAGAAATCTTGTGTACTATTTAAATACTACATAGCCGCGTTGTTTTTAATATAAATAGCACTTAAATTTCGTTTGATAAAGTAATATGAGTGTCGGAAATGGATTTCCACGAGGAGAGAACTAAGGTAGGACTAAGGTAAAATTGATGGCACGATTGCAAAAAGAAACTACTGTTTTCATTCTTTATCTGATAAGAAATTGAACACTAATCAACTTAGTATGTTCTAATTACCAGTAAAGATCATTGAACATATTGTTATGAAAAGAACCTTCTACAATTAAAGTTTGTTATAGTTTGCATTACTGTATACGCTAATTGCCCCATTTGAAATTGGTTATAAAACAGACAAATCGGATGAAACTCCGAAACGACGAGCGGACAGAGCGAATGATGATATGGTTAGAAAGGGGTGATACCCACCTCTTCTCCCTATAAATTGGGATGTTGTCAGACTTTTACTGACTAAAGCCTAAGTGAAGAAACACGGGTGGGTTTTAGTCAGTAAAAGTCTGACACAACCTTCCGCTCCGGCCAGAGCGGGAGAGGTCATTTCATAATTTCCCTTCCGGAACAAAAAAAAAAAGGCTGCATTCAACGGATAGATTAGGTAAAAATCTCACTTTGCAAAGTTTAGTGAAGTGCATATACCTACTTAGTATATTGTCAATTGTGTCAATCTCTAGCATAAGTTGGAATGACAACCTCACATCAGTTTAGTTCTCAGGGACAGATGGTTACAGAATTGCACTGCTATTCTTCTTATGGGTATCAAACGTATTAACTGAGTTCTTTAAGCAGCGTAAATTATTGCGTCATCCTAAGCTCACTAATGACGACACTACGACCGTATTTTTCCATGAAACCGTAGGTAGGCATAACATTTGATCAATCCCAAACCAACAAAAAAAAGGCAGACTCTTGATGACGACTTGATGGCATTGCCTTATTGTAAAAACAAAACTCTTTATTTATACAATAAATAAATATAACAATGATTTAAGTACATATAAAAACAGCACATAATAATATACATTACCGATAGAAGCCAAATCGCAAAAACTTTCGAGGTGAAAAGGATTCAAAAAGGATTTAAACGATACAAACTTTTTCCATCTCGGGCAAAATATAATTTCCTCTTTTAAACCGAGTTGAGGCGGTACGGCAGTAAATAAATTATTTAGAAAAAGTTATCTCGCGAAGATAGGATTATGTAAATCTGGGACGTCAACAAGGTCACCGGATCAAGATAAAAACTTTAGACGTATTTGGAAATATTACAATTTCTTTTGACATCAAATACACGTGTCTAATAATTGTTATTGTATCATTTGAAGGTTGTATCTTTTCTTAGTCATACCAACAATTTTTTTATTGCCAACTTAATTTCAAGCGTTAAATATCTACATTTACTGGAGATGATGATTTTTATTTATTTATCATCCTTACATCTATCGTTACAGGCGTGTAACTAATGCGACTATGTAATTATTATTTTAAAAATTACTTATCAATACATACATAAATTACAGTTAGTAAAACTCTTGCGAATTCACCCAAAGAGTAAGAAAATATGTATATAATTATAATCTACATTTGCAAAAAATATAGTGTCAGAAATCAGGTTAAGTCACCTATTCCTCGGACATTAGCTATTAACGCTTTTCCGAACTCAAACGCAGATCTTGATGTCGGAATGGAAGATGTTACTATCAGAATGTTCGAATTATTGTGAGAAGAATGCATGACCGTGTTAAATAAATTACTTGTATGTTTAAATAGAGTAATTGGCTTCGACCGTTATGTTTAAAATTAAAATAATATATAACCATCGTTTTTGGTGACAGAAAGTTGGCACTTGCCTTAAAAGACCACTATCAAATCGCAAACTCAATTTTTTTAAATTCCATTTTTATATAATTTAATCTAAATAAACGGTCGCTACAGGTTTATAACTCCGATGTCAATATTTTTAATCCACTGTTACTATAGCCATCCCCTGTCCTACTCGTAGTTGGTATTAAGAGATAAAATCACAATCTAACAAATTGCAATGATAAATGCTCGTGTTTTTGAGCATATGTAGACGGGCGTCGACGGCTGCAGCTGCCTTTGTTGTTGACACGAATCGCTCGTGTGTGAATCGATCGTGTGCCCTCTAATAGAAAACATTATAAATAAAAATTATTCTAGTATACACAGTAAGGAAATTGATTTCAAAAGGTAGTTAGTGTGGTACCTGGCAAATGCTTGCGTTTGTAGCACCTTTGACCCCCATAGGTACCTAATTACCGATGCAATATCCGCATTATTGAGAAGGTTGTTTTACTAACTAGTTTTGGTCATAAAACCTTGATAACTTCGAAACAAAGTCTGTTTGATTACAAACAATCCATTTATGGCTGAAGAACTTGTGGGTAAATAAAATGTAAGATTGCACATCATCATCAACCTTTTTTATCGTTCCACTGCTGGGCACAGGTCTCCTCTCATACAGAGAAGGATTGAGCGTAATCACCACGCTTGCTCAATGCGGGTTGGCGATTTCAAACTTAAAGTCCAGGTTGCCTCAAGATGTTTTCCTTCACCTTAAGTCATTGGTGTCCAAGATATACTTACAAAGTACATATAACTTTAGAAAAGTTACATTGGTACTTGCCTGACCTGGAATCGAACCCCCGCACTCATATTTGAGAGGCTGATGTTTTAACCACTAGGCCACCACGACTTCATTTTAATACAGATTTCCTTCACCATAATCTTCTATACAAGTAATGTCGATATTAGATGAAGGTGGAAAAAAAGGTCCCCAATCTTGGGGGACCCCCGATGCCTGACTGCGTCTCAGAGGGTCATGACCGTTCGGCTGGTACGGCAGTCTCTCGTAGCCGGTCCTGGTCCAGACCATGGTCGGGAGTGAGAATGCATGATAGGCCGTCATCTCCTTCTACAAAGTAGTCATGCTGGTAAAAGAGGCGTAAGGGAGCATGAATCCGAGCGCCCTCACGCCTCTAGAGGCGTGAAGGTGCTGGGAGCCGCCGCAGGAGACGCACTAGTAGGGAGACAACATCGAACTCCCGGCCACCGTAGGTGCGAATTTGCAGGTCCGTCCGGTGAGGATTAGACCCGGGTCGACAGCGCGTAGTGTATCACGCACGCCTCAAAGAGATGTCAGCACATCGTGACGGGGTCCACGAAGATCGAAGCCTCCTGGGTCAGGGTTGCGGGTTGGGCTGACACGCGCTTCCGCTCCGCAAGAGCGGTCATTTGATGATTTCCAATCCAGATTTCCAAAAAGGTGAGCAATATCTTCTCCCCAGCGCAAGTACTAGGAATTGGAGAAAGGCGTGCGACTTTGGGACTGTTGGTAATGTTTACGTTCAACAAATCTTGACTCTCAGCCAAGGTTGAATAAATGACTAATTGATTTTGATTATAAATAAGCTGTTATCACATGTCGCTGATTTTGGTTATCATTAAATTAGGCCTAATATATGTATGTATGTTTTTTTCATATAGCATAATCCTAAAGACGATTTTCATACAACAAAAGTTCTTACGACTGACAAGCTCGTTCACATAATGCAGTAATATTTTGTTTTAGATTGCATCAAGGAATGTTTATTAATATTGTGCGTCATCGTAAAGTGGTTTTACTGCATCTGTATAATACATAAAGTAGGCAATATCCTTTACAAAGCAGCCATTCAGCTACTATCTGGTCATTTATAGCAAGAGATGAAACAAGGCGCTACAGTGAGGGGCACGTCGATCTATCGATAAATGAGATTAGAAAAATATTTAAGCCAATAAGAGAATTTGGTGAATTATTTGCATTTATCTAGGATTTTAATTGTATATTATATTATGCTGAATGCGTTATGAAAATTTTATTCAACGGACCCTAATGTTATAGGTATACGATGTGATAATTAATTAGAAATGATGTTTTATAATCTGAACCATTAATTTTAGTCTATATTTAACCTTGTAAATAAGTAACCAAACTTGTACAGATTTCCCAATTCTAATATAACAACTCCCAAACAACTTTTTACTTATTCAAATCGCTTGCTTATTTATGGCTTATCAAGTTGTACCTACGTTCATCTTTAATCGAAGTTCTTGAACACAAAGTTTTGTACCACGGCTTATCAGAAGTTCCACATTAAAGATACAAAAAAGTTTTCAAGCGTAAGAAAAAGGAAATAATTTATTTCGTTACTTTTTTCCCATCCACACACCCACGCGGAGCTAACAACGTTAAGACATATGACTGGCGACATGCTTACAAAAAAATAAATCCATTTTATCGATACCTAACGCCATTATTCATCGATAAAACGTGCCTAGCGACATCACTCGTCGGTGCCGCAGTGTCGAAAGGGTGCAGTGCTTCAGCAAGCGACGAGCTGACATCTGACTCAAGAGGGGTCAACGACTTTCTTTTACATGTCCGTCGGCTTTAACACTGTGCGTTAAGTCTGTTATCAGATTTTAGTGAAGTGTGAATCGAACAGACCGAAATGACTGTCAAAAGTTTATATAACGATTTTTGTTGTTCAGAATTGGAGCGCGCTCTCTAGGGAAAACCTTTGCTGATTTGGTCTAAAGTTTTTTCATTGAATGAAAATTCGGACAATAGTGTAGTTTCTTATATGGTATTTTGGCATGGTAGCTGGCATATCGTAAATAATTTCATTGTTGTTGTATTTTCATGTGTTCATCACTATACATAGTATTGTATAAAGTCATGTGTTTTTTTTTTTAATGAACAGACAGCTGTGTTGCTGGGGATATTGTTCCGACACTACTTCCCAGCGAAAGCACCTGGAAGTGCCGATGGGCGTGCGTTTTGGGGGACTGTGTTACGTAATATTGACGTTCAAAAAGAGTTGATCCTCAGCCTTATTTGAATAAATAACTTTTAAATTTTTTTATTATATTTTTTAAATACAGTTTTGTTATTGATTTACTAAGAACAAAAATGAAATACATGGATGGAATCTGATTATAATGCTTTCTAAGTTTTCTGAATCAAACCCTTAACACACTTCATATTGATTTCTGTCATGAATTTCACCGTCTTCTTGGTTTTAGGTTTCAGTTTCAAAGTACTCGTAATACTTTTATAATTATTTCAGACTTGTTAGTCCATCCGTCACTGTCAGTCGTTGTACGTTGTCGCCACATGGTATTAATTATATAGCGGCTTCCAGGAAATTTCATAAGATATATGGTACATATTCAAAGATAAAAGTTTATAATAAAAAAGTTGAAAACTTTATGCATTAATCATTAAATCTACAAGTCATATTGTTGGCGATATCTTTCCCATACTTTGAGAGATTGGGTGGAAATTGACGTCGATTTTCTTATTCTTTTTTTTTAATAATTATAAAGTAGCGCTTGTCCGCAATCCCGCCTGATGGTAAGCAGTGATGCGATCATTGATGGTAAAGCGCGCTAGTTTATTAAGAGCCTGTTCACTCAGAAAAACGGAGCGAATAGGAAGGAAGACGGCAGTTGAGCGAGGTGATGTAATGTTAAACCCAACAACACGACCAACGATGCTGCGCCAAAGGGAGATTGATCTGAAGACCCTCCACGACCAAACTCCCAACACAACAACATTTGGCGCTTCATACCCGGCACACATCACAACACAACGGCTCAGACCCGTTCTCCGTACGGCTTCACCAGACATGATGCCGGAACACGACAAATCGCTTGGCAGCAAGGCTTTGTCTGGTGGGTGGTAACTTCTGCTGGCGACCGATGTTATGGCCTACCACCGAGAAAGTGTTCTCAAACTAAACAGCATTTTTTTCTTTCCATTTCGTTAAGAAAAGCACAGGCGATAAATATTATGTATTTGTTTAAGAGACAAACGTTGTTACACAAAGTAATAGATCGGGTGGAATCTTGAGCGCCTAAGCAAGATTGATCTATTTAAAATTCCCAACTGTATTTGCTGTATTCGAATTGTATTAACTTTATATGCCTGTTCCATCTTTGTATTTTAGTTAATCATGACACGTAAAATTGTTCAAGTTATTACTGCATTGTATAATTTTAATCACAAAAGCTTTCAGTCCTTTGTACATACTTATAATTACGTTAAAACTGTATACAAATAAATTGTATTTCCCTATTGTTTGTGTTCAATTGTTTTTTCTAACTTTGCTTTATTAAAATGTCATAAACTGAAATTGGTTGCGGGACATCCGATATTGTTCTTGGTTTTATTAAAATTTCTTTTGCTTCGAATAGAAACTTATGCTAACCGTAGATTATCTTACGATGGTTTTTGTTGTATTGACTACGGAATATAATACTAAACTCCGTCGTTTAGTGTTATATTCCGTAGTTAATACGATAATAATGTCGTTTTTAAATAATGCTGAGCCGTTTAAAATCCGTATTTTAAACGGCTCACCATTATTTAAAAGCGATGGGTGCATTGGGATCCCACCACCATCTCAAGTCATCCCCACCTGCCAGACGGTGCACCTGCTGACATACGGACGGGTGTTAAGTGACACCGGTTTGCCCTTCGGGGTTGAGCGGTCAGACGGCAGTCGCACTCGTAAAAGCCAAAAAACACCAAACATGGAAAGGAACAGAAGAAAGGCACGAGTTACTGTTAGGGCGCCGCCGCAAAACGGCGCGCAGGAGCCCCGCCCAACTCCTATGAACTGTGGGCTAGGGCTACCGTGTCTGAGGCGGACACGGCTGAAAAAGCGAGCCCAAACCAGAAAACTCCGTTTCACTTCGTGGAATGTTGCCACAAACTGGCCGAAACTCTCCACAGGCGGAGGGTGGCCGTGGCGTTCCTGCAGGAGACTCGGTGGAAAGGCAGCAGATCCCGGCTTATTGGGAATGGCTACAAGCTGATCTACATGGGTGCACCTAGTGTTAGAAATGGGGTGGCCGTGGTGTTGTCTGACGAGCTCCAGGATAGCGTCTTGGAGGTGAATCGCATCAGTGATCGGCTAATGTCGGTGCGAGTGCTTGTCATTGGGGTTATAACCCACTTGATGAGAGTCACGTCTTACGAAAACCGGCATGTTACGTGGGTAACAAATGTCTTGCCATGGCGCCTCCGCCGGGCCGGAACAGATGTAGACCAAAGAAGTGCTGGCTCGACGTTGTAAGTGATGACATTCGTGCCAACAATCTCACACCACGGGATGCCAGAGATCTTGCGAAATGGAGGCGTATTAGTAGGAAAGCGGACCCTGGGCTCCAACGCGATTTGCGGAGGATTCAACCGGTATTATGCGATGAGATGATGATGACCATTATTTAAATACGAATTCCGGAAGTGAATATTAAAGTAATATAAGTTATATATAATAATGGCAAGGAAATCTATATCTATACTAATCTAAAACGCTGAAGAGTTTGTTTGTTTGTTTGAACGCGCTAATCTCAGGAACTACTGGCCCGATTTGAAAAGTTCTTTTTGTGTTTGATAGCCCATTGATCCAGGAAGGATGTAGGCTATATAACATCACGCTGCGATTAAAAGGGGGCGAAGTATATAAAAAATATGCGGACGAACTTGCTTGCGGCCGCTAGTGTTTAAATAAAATAGCCTCAAATCCTTTTCACAATTGAATGGTTTAAGTTGGGTAGAACCTTTGTGTGTATGACAAAAACTTAATAACGAGACCACAACCATTTTGACCTCTGCTTTGATACCAAATTTGAGGTAAATAAACAAATAGATCATCAACCAGAATATCACGGAAACACAAGCCTTTATAAATAGACATTTTTATTGAACATCAGTCATCGGCATTCACTATAGTATGATGGATTCAAGGAAAGATCGCTTGTGCATACTCAACTTGTTCATGCCATAACGTAAGGCCAATCAGAAAGTTATTAACCTTCCAACTCTGTAAGTAATATTTTATTCCAAAGAAAATGTAGTTTGTTTCATAGATATATTTTATGTCATATTTTATAATGTTTGTATTATGTACATAGTATAAATTTCATTTCGCAGAATATCGGTCGGCAGACATCATCTTTCATCGTAAATTTAATATCCATAGTAATCAAAAAGTAGAACCATCATAAAATTCATAATTCATATCGATAAAAACGATCGAGGAAAGATTTTTAAAAGGCAAAACTATCATCTATACTAATATATAAAGCTGAAGAGTTTGTTTGTTTGTTTGAAGGCGCTAATCTCAGGAACTTCTGGTCTGATTTGAAAATCTTTTTGCGTTGGATAGCCTATTAATCGGACGGATCAAAAACCGACCAAGGAACGGGCGTCGGAGTGTTCTCACAAGACCTCAACATAAATATATCCAGATCGCTAGGGATGCTCAACACGGTTTATCAAGCAGAATGTGTGGGCATAACTCTGGCAGCCCTAGCCATAAAAGCCTGGAGAGTTGCGGACACGCGCGTCCGCATACTCACTGACAGTGCTTCCGTCCTCCAATCCCTAAAGCAGGGATGTATCACATCAAGCCTAATACTTGAGTGCCACGACGCACTGGAACGGATAACCGCACCAGACCGCAACACCGTGACACTACAATGGATAAAGGGTCACAGCGGTTCACTGGGTATTGACGCAGCTGACGAGCTGGCTAGAAGGGCATCCAGCGCGTTGGTCAGCGGACCGGAGCCCATTGAAAAAATCAAAATGAATCAAATGATCCAAAGGGATAGGCCCTTTCATTCAAATACGCAGATAGCTACAAAGGTATACCTACGAACAAGCGGAGATTTGGTGGTCCTCGTCACCGGGCTGCAGGCAGTCCAAGGAGGCTATTCCATCCCTGGATGGCAAGCTAACCAAAAGGCTGTTGCGCCTGGATAGGAAAACCCTACGATTGATGACGGGGATCATTACGGGCCACTGCTTGCTGAATAAGCATCTCCACACAATAGGCATAACGGACAGCCCTCTGTGCAGAGCCTGCATAGAGGCTGACGAGACAGTTGCGCATGTACTCTTCGAGTGTACAGGCGTTACCCAAATTAGTAACAAAACCATAGGAGCACCAAGATCTTACACAGATGTTCTCATCAGGCTAGGAGACCTGATGGGCTTCTGGAGGGAGGTGGGCTGGCTGGAATAACCGCCAAAGGCCGCCATGGTCCACGCACAATGGTCTACTGAAGGGACTGAGTGCGAAAACCAAACCAGTAACAGTAGCCTATTAATCCAGAAAGGCTTTAGGTTTTATAACATCATACTGCGACTAATTGGAGCGTAGCATATATATATATATAAACATATGGAAACTCATCTATAATATTACAGCATAATTTATGGTTAGAATCATTTTGTATTTCTTAAGCGCTCTACACACCAAAGCCGCCGCCCGGTGGCATTATGTCGGCAACATTTTGCCGGCGGGCTAGGTTGGCGACTTCAGTCATTGCAATTCCATTCAATTCATTTCAATTATATTTATTTGCACATAAATTAGGTATACAAAATAATGATGTTTACATGATGTCAGACCCTTATACTATCTACCTTAAATTAGGCATGCAAATTTTGAATAGTTACATTAAAATGAATCATTAAATTATTACATTGTCTATTATTATAATACAGCGTAGCCTATATATATAGAAACATATGGAAACTCATCTATAATATTACAGCATAATTTATGGTTAGAATCATTTTGTATTTCTTAAGCGCTCTACACACCTAAGCCGCCACCCGGCGGCATTATGTCGGCATCGTTTGCCGGCGGGCTAGGTTGGCGACTTCGGTCATTGCAATTCAATTTATTTCAATTATATTTATTTGCACATAAAGTAGGTACCTATACAAAATAATGATGTTTACATGATGTCAGACCCTTATACTATCTACCTTAAATTAGGCATGCAAATTTTGAATAGTTACATTAAAATGAATCATTAAATTATTAAATTGTCTATTATTATTATTATTAACATTTTATACAATTGGAGCCATGCCAAAAAGACATTTTTTAAACAATGCAGTATTACATTCAATTCTTAACAAATTCTTATATTGGCTTCTTATAGGTCTTTTTCTAGTTTCTGATAAGTCGTAAAATTTTGCCGGCGTCATGTCGGCGGCTCGACATCAGAAACTTATTTGGCAGTTAAAATACTAGCATCTCCACATATCGGCGGGCAACACATGCGGTCTAAGGCTGCCGACATGCTTTTTCAACATAAGCCGCGGGGTTGTTTCTGCGGGCTGTGCCGCCAGGCAGGTTGTGTCGGCGGCTTTGGTGTGTAGTGCGCTATAACAATAATAAAATTGATTGTACAGATTTTTTTTCGCCACGGACATACATATGTCGGTAATGTTGGTTTTCTGCATGATATGTATTATCACTCAATAAAACAGGTGATTGTGTACATATGTAGTTTTTATTAGCCTGTTAGAAGCCTGCATAAGCATACAGTAAGCATCCATCAAGCATACCAAAAACTCGAGCACAGGCGTAGAGTAGCCAGCCTTTCGGTCTTCTATAGGATGCATTCTGGCGAGTGTGTAAGGGAATTGCATGATTTAATTCCCCATCTCCGTTCCACCATCGGACGAGCCGTCGTACGGCGACTTTCCACCCTTACGTTGTTGACACCACTACGATACGGACGAAGCGTTTCGCTTCTTCTTTTATACCGCGTACATCGAAGGACTGGAACAATTTGCCGGCGTCGGTGTTTCCGTCACACTACAATTTGAGTGTCTTCAAGGCTAGAGTGAATAGGCTCTTAATAAACTAGCGCGCTTTACCATCAACGATCGCATCACTGCTTACCATCAGGCGGGATTGCGGTCAGGCGCTAGTTTAAAATTTATAAAAACAAAATACAGCATAATAAAAGCGTGCAGTAATAATGCAGCATGCAAGCGAGTATGCATCTGTCATGTCTCCGGCTAACCTAACACTGACAACTACAGTTTCGGTTTGCTGACCGCATGGCAAAATGCATAATAAAATTATTTGAAATGAAATCCTGCCGTCTTCGTAGTATGCCAAATGAAATTGTACCAAATAATCGTCTGTCTAAAGAAACGCTATGCTAAACGAAATTATTCATCTTTGATTATTTCTCTATCAAAGAACGACGATTTCCAATACTAATAATATTTTAAGTTTTAAGACTTCTCTGCAAGTAATTAATTTTGAATAAACACGCCAAAAGTTCAGCTTTACACAACCGTCGTTCGTTTCTGCTTAAAATGATTCGACTAATATTTGTCGTCGCGTGAACCATAGTACCATAAGGATTAGACGTATCCTTGAATATTGGAATGAAACCCGCGCTAAATTATAGCCGGCCAGCATTGTTTCGGGAGGTTCCTCTTCTGTATAAGGCGGGAGGAAACTCCGGAGTGTCAGTATTGTGGGGTCGTCCTGAGGGCACGGTGGAGCATAAGATGGAGGTCTGCCCGGCTTGGGTAGAGCACCGCCGTGTCTTCGTGGCGGCGATAGGCGGCGATATCTCGCGTCCGGCCCTGTTCCAGGCCATGGTCCAGAGCGAGAGTGCATAGCAGGCCGTCACCTCTTTCTGTGAAGCAGTGATGCTAGCAAAGGAGGTGGCGAAGCGGGTAAGGGAGTGGAAATTCCAGCGTCCTTACGCCTCTAGCCGCCGCAGGAGACACTCTGGTCGGAAGATAACATCGAACTCCCAGCGATCGTAGGCTCGCTGTTCGATAAGGACCAGGCCCGCGTCGTCGGCGCGTTGTGTTTCAAGCGCGCCTTAGAGAGATGTCATCACATCGGGACGGGGTCCACGAAGATCGATGCCTCCCGGGTCAGGGTTGCGGGTTGGTTAAAAAAGAAACCCTGGCCCTGGCACACAGGCAAGTGAAAAAACACGGGTGATTTTAGTCAGTAAAAGTCTGACACGCTCTTCCGCTGTGCTCAGAGCGGGGAAAGTCATTTGATGATTTCCCTTTCAGAACAAAAAAAAAAGGCTGCATTCGGCGGATACCTTTTCCACCCAATCGATTATGTAAAAATCTCACTTTGCAAAGTTTGGTGAAGTGCATAAAGTAAGTTCTGAATTCTGTCAATTCTGAACATAAGTTGGAATGACTGATCACTCCAAGATCACATCAATTTAGTTCTCAGGCAGAGATGGTTACAGAATTGCACTGCTGTACTTAATAGGTATAGCCATCAAACGCCAATGACATGTAATTTCATTGACTTACTTTAAGCGGCGTAACTTATTGCGTCATCCTAAGCTCACTAATCTACGACCGTATTTTTCCTTGAAATCGTAGGTAGGCATAACATTCGATCAAAATCGACAATATTTGGTTCACCTTTATTAGTTATAGCAATATTTACTGCGTATGAATATAACCCTTTTCGGTGATTTCCCATGAGAAGCGCTTGCTGCTGATGGCAGCGACAGGTTGATTTCAGCTAAGCTTTATGACCTGAGCTACAATATCGAGGTGACGTATTGTTGGCTCGTATAAACCTCTCTAGAGGCGATAATTTTGAAGTTTCGCAGGTTAGGGTAAGACGCAGAATTTACATTTTAGTACCTACGTGACCCTAGGTGTTATCAACAATTTTTTAACTATATTTTATTATATACTGAGCTTACTTATTAGTTGCTAAGTTTTTTTTTTTAATAATTATAAACTAGCGCTTGACTGCAATCCCGCCTGATGGTAAGCAGTGATGCGATCGTTGATGATAAAGCGCGCTAGTTTATTAAGAGCCTATTCACTCAGAAAAACTCAGCGAATAGGAAGGAAGACGGCAGTTGAGCGAGGTGATGCAATGTTAAACCCAACAACACGACCAACGATGCTGCGCCAAAGGGAGATTGATCTGAAGACTCTCCACGACCAAACTCCCAACACAACAACATTAGGCGCATCGTACCCGGCACACATCGCAACACAACTGCTCAGACCCGTCCTCCTTACGGCTTCACCAGACATCATGCCGGAACACGACGAATCGCTTGACGGCAAGACTTTGTCTGGTGGGTGGTAACTTCTGGCGGCAGCCGATGTGTCCTACCACCGTGAAAAAGTTGCATGATTCGACGTAAGAAAATAAAAACAAAAACAAATTATCTCGCTCATTCACTAGTCATCATTTTTATCAGTTTTAAGCTCTTCTTCTTCTTCCTGTGTGTACGGTGCAACCGCAAATCAGCATAGCATCGTCAGAATTTACGCCTCGCAATCATTTTACTTTATAATAATCATCAGTTCGCGTCGAGCCATCAAGTTGTCGCGTTCTCATTACGGCCAGCAAAGGCCACTTGTCACTAATTTCACACACATCAGTCCATAAGCTCATTTTAACTATAACTTTGGAAAAATATAGTAGCTTATATAAAATCAACATCTTTTATTGTATTCTGCCCACATCATCTAAAAGTAGTGTGTGATCTAGCAACAGATCATACATTCTTTTTGGTCCTTCGAGCCGGATTCAATCCTGAAGGTTGGCCGTCAGCTTCTTGTATTCAGTCTTATCAACCGCAAGTCGGAACAGTATTTCGACGGAAGTAATGTCGGACCACTCCCTGATGTTTTAAGGTAAAATATCAAATTTGTACTTATTAAAATTCTGCTGCTGCTATTTTAGAGCGAGAATTGAATAACAAAGAGACTCGGATACATTGATTTTCCAACTGCTTTATAAAAAATACCTACTTTTCACGCATAAAATAGACTACCAAACTAGGTATTCAAATCTTCAGCAACTTTTTTGCCGCTAACCCGTGTCGTGTGTCTATCTTAATAAGCAAATTCGATATTTCTCATGATTCAGCAATAATGTTGCGCACTTCTGCCGAAAATAAAAAAAGTGATTGACAAGCTCAAGGTCAATTTGTCTGTGGTAAAATTCTGTTAGCAATATGACCTATTGATTGGTATCCAGCTGGTCTGTAAAAGAAAAAACTAGCCCGGTTTAGGGTTGAAGCTGCCATTTAGAATGTGTCGGGAAAATTAATGTGAAAAATGCATCTAAAACATATGTGTTCCGGGTACAAGTTGTAAAACATACCGTGGTTTGTGCCAAGTTTACAGACATACGCTTAAAGATATTACTTTTTAGGGTTCCTTAGCCAAATGGCAAAAAACGGAACCCTTATAGATTCGTCATGTCTGTCTGTCCGTCTGCCATTTTTTTCCGAAACTATAAGAGCTATACTGTTGAAACTTAGTAAGTAGATGTATTCTGTGAACCGCATTAAGATTTTGATGTAAAAATAATAATAAATATTGAGGGCTCCCCATACTTAGAACTGAAACTCAAAATTCTTTTTTTTATCAAATACATTCGTGTGGGATATCTATGGATAGGTCTTCAAAAATGATATCGAGCTTTCTAAAATATTTTTTTTCTAAACCGAATAGTTTGCATGACAGACGCTTCCAAAGTGGAAAAAAGTTAGTCCCCCATCCTCTAACTTCTAAAATAAGAAAATGATAAATCTAAAAAAAAAACATATGATGTACATTACTATAAATAAATATATTTATTTTGAATATATATTTTATTTTATTATAATAAATTGTTTTGAACGAGATCTAGTAAGTAGTTTTTTTTTAATACCTCGTAAATCGTAAACCGTTTATTACCGCGTAATCATTCATACAAATAACTTAAATCCTTTAATTTCATAAATCAATGGTACGGAACCCTTTGTGCGTGAGTCCGACATGCACTTAACCGGTTTTTGAGTTTAATTTTATAGTTTAAAGCATAGGTCTTGTATTAGTAAGTTGTGGGAGCATACTACTACAAGTTTTGTTCGAAGCTTCGCCCTATTTGAAATTCTTGTAGCAACCTCCCGGTTAAGGGTTCAGCAAACATAGTTCAAGTTCCCACCTAATTAGTTAAGTACAAGGTACTTCAGCAAATAATTTATTGACCTAGGAAAGGCGCTGAGAAATTATCCCATTTACCGTTGTAATTACATAAGAATTTATTAAGCATATATAAAGATTTTTTTTTTAATAGTTGGCTATACATAAAATAATTACTTCATAAGTATTGATAAAACACAGTAAACTCATATATTCAACACTATTCAGCACTATTCAACAATATTAAAAGACAACAGTGCACGATATTTTCCTGCAAGCACCGAAATTATACGATAAAGTAGTGAAACGAATACTGGCAGTTATATTACCTGTTTTCGAGTTGCGTGCTAAAGGTAAAGTGTGAACGGTACTCAGCGTTCCACTCACGCAGGTTTTATTTTGCAGTTTCTGAAAATGCATAAAAATAGAGGCACTTTCCTCGCTTTTTATGTCCGGTAGTAAACGTTCTTTATTCGAAACAGGTTCCAAATTTTTGGAGATGCTGGCAGTGCTCAGTGCGCCTTTAAGAATAGGTTTTTTTTATATTTAGGAAAGCAAATGCATCTCTTTGTTAAATGAAGAACTTCTTAGAGTTTCTGTATGTAGATGTAAATAACAAAGTAAGTATTGCTTTTAGATCATTGTCTAAGCCATTTTAATCTGTTTCAATAAAAATATTTAATTTAATTAAAATTTAGTAATTTTCATTTTCAAATATTTTAATCTTATTATACATGTATTTAACATTATTTTTAATTCCTTCATTGCGTCATTACTGCGTACAAGGTTTTTACATTTAAAACCCGTTTTGAAGGGAATTTCAAAAACCAAAATGAACCTGCCATATCGTTAGCGGCCATATTGAATTTTCATTATTATTGTCTTAAATTGTTCTGTTTATCAATCATATTGAGTAAGTAGTGAGAAATATATAATCTGCCATTAACCGGCAGCGGCCATGTTGGATTTACAAAGACAGTATTAGTGTAAAATCAAGATATCCACGAGTGTATTAAGTTTTATAAACATCAGAATTATTACTAAATTTCAGAACAATCTGCAATGGGGAGGGGACAAAATTCAATTGATGACCCAAAAAAGTTAAATGAAACGTCAAGTTTATAGGGACTTTTTAATTTTTCAATTTATTAAAGAAATTCTACGTGACTTGGTTTCGGTTTAAGGGTAGGTATCCTAGTAAACTAGCAATCCTTATAGTTTCACCATGTCTCTCTGTCCATCTACTTATAATATCAATGACCATTAGCACTAGAAAACTGAAATTTGATACCAACATGTAAATTAATCACGCCGATAAAGTGGTAAAATTACAAGTGTATAAAAATGTTTTATTAGGGGGTCCCATACACGTAGAGGAGTGTTTTTTTTACAACTCTAACTAGTAATATATTGTAGAATAGGTGTTTGAGAAGGAATAAGGGTTACCACTGTTCTTTGTGGGCCCGTTTTAAGGATTCCGTAGTTAGTAGATTTTATTTCTCATTATTAACTCTTAGGTAGAAATATACATTTATTGTGACGACAGGAAACTACGGAACACACACTGAGTGTGGACCGACCCGATCTGAGCAGGATTTTCTTGACTGATGATACCTATTTACTTAATATTGCTATAATATAAAATAAATAAATAAATAATAAATATATACGGACAAATCACACAGATTGAGCTAACCCCAAAGTAAGTTCGAGACTTGTGTTATGGGATACTAACTCAACGATACTATATTTTATAATAGATACATATATAGATAAACATCCAAGACCCAGGCCAATCAGGAAAAGATCGTTTCCCATCATGACCTGGCCGGGGATCGAACCCGGGGCCTCCACGTCACAGGCAGGCGTGTTGACCGCTGCGCCACGCTGTGCACTAATTCAGGGCAATATGCTTAAACAATACATCGGATACCAACTGACTACCTAGTTTAAGATTATTTCATTGTTCTTCTCAAATAGATAAATTCCTTTTATACTGTACTAGCTGACCCGGCGAACTCTGTTCCGCCTTAAAGGCAATAAATATCACATGATCACATTTTTACTTTTTCAATTAGGAACATTGTAAATAAAAAAAAATATTATTACTTCTAATTGAAATCAGTTCCTAATTGAAAAAGTAAAAAATCCATGATTTTTTTATTTGTCATTTATTTATAAGTGATATGTACTCTCTAGGTATATCTAGGACACCAATGACTGAAGGTGAAGGCAAACATCTTGAGGAAACCTGGACTTTATAAGTCTGAAATCGCCACCCCGCATTGAGAAAGCGTGGTGATTACGCTTAATCCTTCTCTGCATGAGAGGAGACCTGTCTCCAGCAGTGGGACGATAAAAAGATTGATGATGATGATGATGATCTCTGAGGTTTTCGATTGCCCGATTTCGCATTGTCAACGGAACAGTTTCACGGACTGCCGCCTCCCTTTGCTCTTGTGAGTGAGAAGCACGAAGTCGAGTCATACTAAAACGGCGCTCTGCACGTGCAATTTCTTGCTCTTCTTCTTCAGTGCTTTCATTCAGAATGTTTCGATTTACTCTTGCATTACCGCTTTGTCGAGAAAGATTTGAAGGTCCCAATTGGTCACGGCATGATATTTTTATTGATGATAAATGGCACAGCAATACAATATTAGAAATTTTGAAATTGAAGTTGGCTTTGTGGTTTTTTATTAGAAACTTTAAACCAGCAGAGAGTATTTATATTCTTTGCTTTAAACGATTGCTTCAACCGGTTAGACTTTTTTTTAAATATGCTCAGCTGTCATTTGCTTTTTGTTATACCATTTTTGATATATGAATTTCTGACTTACATTTTGAATGAGTTGGATTGTTATTCCATGTCAGTTGCGTTTTGTTACACCATGTCTTATGTCACGTCACACGGGAACGACGGGGACGGGTTCTTAGCTACCACCCACCAATATTCAGCTAAATCGGTTCAGCCGTTCTTGAGTTATATATAAATAGTGAATAAGCAACTGAATCGATTCCAATAATGTTTACACCATGTTATATTTTGTCCCAAACACATTTAGAAATTGTTGCAGTGTAGTCACCGAGCGCGTCACGCAGCTTACGTACGATACATCATAGTATTGCGTGCGCGCAACAGCTGACCCTAGAAGTCAACGCACCGCGCTCGCTCGCCCGCGGATCTTTGACCATATTTTTGTTGGGACAACCAAGTAGAGTAGCAAGCTTATAACTTTGTGGTTTTTCATTATATCTTTTTGAAATTTTGTACATAATATTATTAACTTAAAAATACTGGACACGTGTTTCCTACTTTGTGGAAGTGCAAGGTACCAGGGTAGCACAAAAGTTTAGAAGAAGTCGAAACAATAAACCTCATTTTCATCATTATCAAATAATCGTAATACATGAAAGAAGGTTTATTGTGCATATTTTTTGACGTGCAAGGTACCAGGGTAGCATAAAAGTGTAGGAGAAATCGAAACAATAAAAAAACTCATTCATCATTATCAAATCACCATAATACATGAAAGAGGTTTTATTGTGCATAGTTTGTGGACATGCAAAGTACCAGGGTATCACAAAACTGTAGGAGAAGTTGTAACAATAAACCTCATTTTCATCATTATCAAATAATCGTAATACATGAAAGAAGGTTTATTGTGCATATTTTTTGACGTGCAAGTTACCAGGGTAGCACAAAAGTGTAGGAGAAATCGAAACAATAAAAAACTCATTCATCATTCAAATCACCATAATTAATACATGAAAGAGGTTTTATTGTGCATAGTTTGTGGACTTGCAAAGTACCAGGGTATCACAAAACTGTAGGAGAAGTTGAAACAATAAACCTCATTCATTCATCATTATCAAATAATCATAATACATGAAAGAAGGTTTATTGTGCATATTTGTTTGACGTGGAAGGTACCAGGGTAGCACAAAAGTGTAGGAGAAATCGAAACAATAAAAAACTCATTCATCATTCAAATCACCATAATTAATACATGAAAGAGGTTTTATTGTGCATAGTTTGTGGACTTGCAAGGTAACAAACAGGGTAGCACAAAACTGTAGGAGAAGTCGAAACAATAAACCTCATTCATTCATCATTATCAAATAATTATAATTACATCAAAGAAGGTTTATTCTGCATATTTTTTTGACGTGGAAGGTACCAGGATATCACAAAACTGTAGGAGAAGTCGAAATAATAAACGTCATTCATTCATCATTATCAAATAATCATAATACATGAAAGAAGGTTTATTGTGCATATTTTTTTGACGTTCAAGGTACCAGGGTAACATAAAAGCGTGGGAGAAGTCGAAACAAAGAAGCTCATTTATTCCCACAGGAACGACGGGGAGCGGCATAGAAAGTATCCTATGTCCTTCTCCCAGTTCTTAGCTACCTCCTTACCAATTTTTAGCCAAATTGGTATAGCCGTTCTTCAGTTATAAATGATGTAACTAACACGACTTTCTTTTATATATATAGATTATTATTGACGTCGGCTACCTTAATGTTTTATTTAATTATCTGCATTAAGAAATCTTGCACGTATTTCATTCGTGTTGTTCCGCCTCTCTCAAAATGTATCTATATTGTCCCTAATGAAAAGTTGGATACTAATTAATTTCGACCGGACGCGAAATTGACCTATGTCAACTACAGAATCGCGTGATTCAACCTTAAGGACTACCATCCCACAATTAAATTTGGCCTTTTAACTCTTGTAATAACGTTTATTATTGTGTGATTCTTAATTTTTAATGTAGTTTATATCAGGGATGTGAAATAATAGTTACATTAAGTGCTTGTACATTAAGATTGGCACGTCCGGTGTGAGCATTGTTAGACTAGAAATTAACGGGGGGAGGGGATTTTGATAATACTCAAAGAAAGTTTTAGCAAAGAGCAATGAAATTCAGTATTAAAAGTCTTTATAATTAAATTTTGCAGAAGTTTGTCTGCTAAGTGATTAGGAAGTATAAATAAAGGAGAAATTAAGCTGTCGTTTGGGTCTGCTACTATCTACTTAATCGCTACGACAAACCTGCAGAAATTACCATTTTCCTATTTTTTTAACCCACCCGTGTTTCTTTACTTGCCTATGCGCCAGGGCCACGGTTTTATTTTCAACCAGCCCGCAACCCTGATCCAGGAGGCATCAGACTTCGTGGACCTGGTCGAGATGTGCTGACATCTCTTTGAGGCGCGCGTGAAACACGACGCGCCGTGGACTCGGGTCTGGTCCTTACCGGGCGGCGAGCTGCCCACTGCTCACCGCCCGATGACCATTTTCCTTGAGTAGATATTCGATGCGCTTCGGCGTTCGATTTAAAAGCATCGACCATTAATGTATCCAAGTTGGATTCGCAATACAGACGCGTGTGCGAAAATAAAATATTATGAAAATGTCTGCCGCAGCCTATCGATGCATCTGCACTATTGTCTACATTTCTGTTTTACTTCTCCTTTCGCAGGTCTGCTGGAAGAAATTTCTTAAGAAATAAGCAGTACCTTTATACTCAGATCTTCATTTTGTTGTATCTATATGTATTTTATTGTGTGTACATAAATAATAAAATAAATAAATAAATAAACATTCGCAATCTGATCTGAAGACAAAAAAACCCTGATAAGTTTTTTTTTTTTATAAGGATTTGACTTTTGTAAGTCGGCATGATGAGGACTGCGACAAAATTTTCAACATTTTGAATTACGAGAATTGACGCAGTCGTAAATGAAATGCAGTTACATACCAACCTCAACAACTACTTACGTACTTATTTATCTGTATTGTAGCGGCACCTACACTCAACAACTACTTACGTACTTATTTATCTGTATTGTAGCGGCACCTACAAAGCTACACGCGAGCAACGCGTCATACTGACGTCACACAAATCCTGCATCTCGCAAGCAGAGTTTTTTGTGCAACTAGCACGCATACTAATTCACGACATCAACTGGTGAGCAAGTGCCCGCCAGACAACACCATTCTGGTCGGAGCATCCTCCGTTTTCTATGGAGGATGCTTTTAAAGTATAATACCGCAGAAACATAAATCACGAATTTAACGTCAATAAGTAGGTACTTCTTAACGTATTAAATGGAAATGCCATCTTCTTCTTCGTAACTCTACAATGTACAATTGTATATAGAATTTTAATGTCCAACTCCATTTGTACTTTCAAAACAGGTCTCAGATTCACGACCAGCAGTACATTCGGAATAGAAGATAGATAGTAAGCTCAGCTCATTAATTTTCAAGCTAACCCCAATAAAAGCTAAGTTAATCCTACTAAGTTTACTGCTCATTATTTATTCCACCTCCGTAAACAATTCGAAATATAAAGCCTAATCCTTACCATTGAAATATATAGAATAGTGACGTTGATATACCGTCATCGAGTGAGTCAGCTTGTACAGTCAGACACAAAATTGACAATCTATGTCAGTTACCGTGTTGTAGCCGTTTCATAGAATTGCCACCTAATAACATTTCGCTAACAATGGGCCTTATAAGAAGGCTCAAAGTCACTCAAAGGGCAATAGAGAGGGCTATGCTTGGGGTTTCACTGCGCGATCGAATCAGGAATGAGGAGATCCGCAGAAGAACGAGAGTAACCGACATAGCCCGAAGAATTGCAACACTAAAGTGGCAGTGGGCTGGACACATTGCCCGTAGGACCGATGCCCGATGGGGCCGACGGGTTCTCGAGTGGCGACCACGTACCGGAAGACGAAGCGTGGGTAGGCACCCGACAAGGTGGACCGACGACCTGGTGAAGGTCGCGGGAAACCGCTGGATGCGGGAGGCACAGGACCGGTCGTTGTGGAGAACCTTGGGGTAGGCCTATGTCCAGCAGTGGACGTGTTTCGGCTGAAATGATGAACATTTAATTGTGAGTTGATTAAATGGCAATATTTTAAACTGGATACCTATTTTTTCTTCAAATTAGAAAACTTTTTTGCTAAGCAATATTACAATAAACTGCTTCCATACACACAACTAACTATTTACAATTCATTATATATTATTAACGACTTAATTACTATACAAGTGCCTAAAAGATTGGCAGCATACGTTGAATAGAAATGAATAAGGATAAGCCAGCCCTCTGGTCACTTGAGGTATCGACCAATCGTCGCGTCGGTCAGAAAGTAGACGTACATTTGGGTACTAAGAACGACCCCAAAACGTCACAAAACTGTAGTCAGCTTGCTAAACTGTTAATTTTCCTGACTGTATCTGGTACCATGACCTTTGAGTGGTGCCCTTTGTGGTCTATCAGATTCGTGGCGAATTCATGGCTGATATATATCTTTGAAGACGGATCGCGGCCGACCGTTGTGCTTTTTACGACTGATAAGATTGGTGATAAACCAAAACTTGTAACATCACGATTGTTTGTTGGTCATCGTAAAAGGAAAGTTGTGTGATAGCCTATCAGGGATGTTACGTAATGACACATATTCGAGTCAACAACGTTAAGTGTGAGTTCGGCTAAAATAAACAGATTGGTTGTATAACATTTTGGGCTTGTACCTAAATCATTCTAGGAAACTTACTTATGTTATTCTTCAATCGTGAAACAAAATTTTGAACGTACTAGTGAATTTCAAAACCAACTTATCTTTTTGTATCATTGTTATATAGCCGTCAAAAAACTTTTGAAAAAGTTAATTTTTCTCTTCAAAATTCTTCTTGTTGTTATTCGCTAAAATATGTACTATCTTTTCATAGGAAAAGGTTTACGTCACAGAGGAAATTTCATTACAATTATTGTATAACAATTGTTATGAAAACCAATTATTATACAATAAAGACCCCCAATTGTTGTATAATAATTGGTTGCCATAACAATTATTATACAACAATTGGAGGTCCTTGTTCAATTTGTGACTAGTTTTATGACGTCAGAAACGCAAACGATTTCACGACATTCGTCTCAAATGAAATGTCTAGTCTGGCTTGCGTTACAATATCTTTATTGTAACGCAAACCAGACTGGACATATTCACGAATTAATCGCAAGATCCTTGTAAAACTACGTAGCGAAAACTTTTATTAGCGAAAACCGGAAACCTGAACCTGAAATTCGGAGGTTAGCTGTTAGAAAAATGATTCTGTGACTCGCAGGTTTAAACGGAAGATTTAATCTTACCTCGGGTGTTGTTACCTTGACCTTATATTATGTAGGGGTTAGGACCACCAATCTACACTAATCTTCTAAGGGTGCAGTAGTATAATAAATTTTGTCGGATAAGACCAAATGTTTGGATAGGCTCTTTGTCCCTGGATTAATGGCTTTCGTGTTTCTTTCGGTCTAGATCGGTTTCTTTAAAATTTCATTTACGGTCATCTCGTTGAAAATACTTTTGAAATTCAAAAGTAGTTATTACTTACAAACCTCCTTTAGTAAAACCATTTTTAGCAAAACGTTACCCCATACTCGAAATTTCTCCTATATCACGGGTGCTTTTACAAATGTGTAAACTCACAACTACTTTTAGGTCAATGACAATATTTGTTTCGTGCGCAAGTAGCGCAGCAGATAATCGCTTATCGTATTCATTCAGCATAATAAACCTATAGATAATGATCCTGAGTTGGGATAAAAGCCTTAAGATAAAAGCTTTTCAAGGGGCAGTAATCCAATAGCAGGCTGAGTGTAGGTTGTTTCTAGGACATGCCGGTTTCATCACGATGATTTCCTTCGCTGTTTTGAATGACGCTTTCTGAATATCTGTCAGTGTCTACTCACACATATAGGTTTTATTTAGAGAAAAAAAGCCTTACAGCCTAATCTAGTAAGTCTTTCTAATCGTATATTCACGAATTAATCGCAAGATCCTTGTAAAACTACGTAGCGAAAACTTTCATTAGCGAAAACCTTAGTAATTATTATTCATAAGGTTACGCTTTAATAATTAACACCCTCCGTATGTAAGCCTGAAGGCTTAAGCAGTTTATTTGCAGTTCGGTCACGTGGTGGCACGTTTCTAGTGTTCACGTTTAGCTCCTGATGTCACTGCGACCTATTATAAGATTGGATAGCGGCTGACGGAAAATAGATTGTCGCTCTAACGGCTGTTATAGTAGGTCTTCCTGTGATTTCGTTGGGTTCTGCTTTGATCCGAAAACAAAAAGAAAAATAGAGGCCTTACTATGAGTGTTGCTCTGAAGTCTAATATTCAAAATACAAAAGATATACATATACCAACGAAAAGAACATTTTAAGTAGAAGCTTTGCTACTAACCAGGATTTCGTAAATTATTACCCGTTTGAAGTTTTTGACTTAACTACGAGACTTCGTGGGTACTGAAGTCAAAGAATTCTTAACCCGCCATCACTCGCGCGGGGTGCTATCAGCACCCCACGCATTTTTGAACGTAAAAAAGAATAATAATTTCTTGAGCTAGGCATCGGCCCGTCTCAGTACCTTCAAGTGACCTTTAAATACACCGAAACGGGTCGGGAGCGGTAGTGTGGCGCGTGCGCTCGCAGTGTGAGGACGTGTCAAAGTTTGCGTGGGGAGCTCACGACACCCCGCGAGCGCTCGTGCTATACTTTTGCGGAGCTTATTTTATCATAAAGGTATGTGATTTCAACTGTTTTGTAAACATAAATTATTATTTTGTATTTTTGTTTACTATAAATATATATTTATGTATTTCTAAGAATATATTCAATGGTTTTGGTTTCCACACACTTCTAATTAGGTACCTTCCTGTGTAGGTAGGTGTGTATTTTTTTTACATTTCTTTTTGTTTTCAGATGAGTTGGGAACAGGAGCAAGCGATATTGGCAGCTTTGTTAGAAGAAATAATATCGGATAACGAAGATAATATTGCAGTGGAAAGTGATGCCAGCTTGGATGAAGATTTTATTCAAGAATCTGATCATGATTCTTTATCAGAACAGGATATTTTATCGGAGTCTGAAGTAGAAGAGGCTGAAACTGAGGATCGTCAACGAGATTATTACATTGGAAAAGACAAAGTAACTAAATGGCACAAAGTCAAGGGTCGTACTACAATTAGAACCCGCACTCACAATATAATTACTGAAGCTCCCGGTCCTAAAGGTAATGCCAAAACTTCTAAATCTCCACTTGAATGTTTCCAACTCTTTATTACTGACGACATGATTGCAGAAAT
The DNA here is from genome assembly GCA_037179545.1 of Sesamia inferens. Lineage (NCBI taxonomy): Eukaryota > Metazoa > Arthropoda > Insecta > Lepidoptera > Noctuidae > Sesamia > Sesamia inferens. The sequence goes on along the minus strand of CM073938.1, from coordinate 14,609,210 downwards.
AACTAGTTGTACAAATATTTACATCGAAAAAATAAGCCATAAATATGCACGTCAGAGAGATTGCAACAAAACCGATGAAATTGAAGTAAAAGCTCTCATTGGCTTGCTAATTTTGTCTGGATTGTGTAAATCCAGCCACAGAAAGCTAAAAGATTTATGGGATGAGTCTAGACTAGGTATTGCAATTTTCCACAAAACAATGAGTTATAACCGATTTTCTTTCTTACTGAGATGTCTACGGTTCGATGATATAAACACTCGAGAGTCGAGAAAATCTATAGACAGATTTGCTCCAATTAGAAACATTTTTACACAGTTCAACAATAATTGCGGTGATAACTATAGTCTGAATGAGAATTTTACCATAGATGAACAGTTGCTGAAATTTAGAGGACGTTGTATTTTTAGACAATATATTCCAAGTAAGCCAGGGCGGTATGGTTTGAAAAGTTTTGCTTTATGCGATGCAAAGAATTTTTATACGTATCAAAGTGAACCATATCTTGGTCAACAACCAGACGGACCTTACAAAGTCAGCTATAAACCAGGCGACATAGTTATGCGATTATGTGCGTCTATTTTGGGTTCTGGAAGGAATCTTACTTGTGATAATTGGTATTCTAGCATTCCATTAGCAGAAGAATTGTTGAAAAATAAAATCACAATGGTAGGCACATTGAGAAAAAATAAAAAAGAGATACCCGCTGCTTTTGTTGGTCAACGAGTTGTTGGAACGTCAATTTTTGGCTTTCATTCCAAATTGCCATTGACTCTGGTGTCTTATTGCCCAAAACAGAAAAAAAATGTACTGCTTATATCAACATTACATGAAAATAGTGACAACATTATCACAACATCGACAAATGAGCAAAAGCCAGAAATTGTTTTATTCTACAATGAAACAAAAGGCGGTGTTGACACAGCTGACCAAATGTGCGGTAACTACAGTATTTCAAGAATATGTTCACGTTGGCCACTGAGATTTTTCTTTCACATCTTAGATACCTCTGGTATAAATGCTAATGTTATATACAATTGGAACATGGCGCAATCGCAATGTAACCTGAAACGGCCTGAGTTTTTGGAAACATTGGGTTTGAGCATGCTTCAAGGTCATCTTGATAGAAGATCTTTACAACCAGGGTTACCGAGAGCACTCAAGAGGATGTTGAATGCTCCTGGATCAAGCACTGAAGGAATGTCGCCAACAAAAAAGCAGCGCTGTATAGTTTGCCCACGTGCTAAAGACGTCAAAACATTGAGTCACTGCAATTTTTGTAAAAACAGCATGTGTCAAAAACACATGAAGTTAATTTGCAATTCTTGTAGTGAAAACTAAGAAATTTTTATTTAATTTTGTTAATTCATTCCTATATTTTGTTATTCAATCAAAAAATTTATGCTAGAACGTAGAAGTTTTTTGTTTTTGTTTTTTTTTTGAGAAATCATCTCAGTACTGTGATTAAAAGGCTGATTATTATAATGTTTTGTAAAACACTATTAAAGTTGATTATAAAATTTAGTTTTTTTTTATTTACATACGTTATACAACACAAAATAATAAAATGCAGGTGTAACTCCATTAACTTCTACTATATTTGTTTAAATGTACTTTGAGTATGTGGGGAGGCCACAACACCCCGCGAGTGCTCACGAGGTGAAAAACCGCGCGAGTGACCGAGGGTTAACGCCCATTATTTATTCTGATTAATATTAATATAGTACCTAGTCTATTAGTAAATTGTTTATTGCACTATTAATTTATTTGAAATTTAATTTACTTTTATTTGACATTTTCTACCATAGATTTATTTGTTTTTTTTTTTTATGATGTATTTATTTAATGCGGTGTCAACTATAATTGATTATGTAATTAGAATGATTTAATGAATTTTTCTAGTATATTCTTTATTTATTTTATTTTATTTTTCTTTTGTTTGTATTTCATGTCTGCTGTGTACCTATTTGTATTTACTTATGTGAAATTATGGGTATCTTACCTGAAATAAATTATTATTATTATTATTATTCTTATACACTAATGGAAAGAGTTTATTTTAAGGCGAACCTTTATCTCTAACCCAAAAAGAACATTATGAATGGTTAGTTTAAAAACAATTATTTGAAATATAACAGGAAACATAAAAATTATGTGAGCAATATTTTGTGAAATACTTATTATTGTGATTAGTCGACCATTCAATAATTACGCGTCGTTAGTAACTATATTTTTGACATAATTGCGTTTCAGTAGCTAATTGCATGAAATTGAAATAGACAAAATGACATTTTTATTATGTTTAGCGCTATTTGTGTTTAGTTAGTCGTTATGCAAGCAGGCTATAAGTATTTTATTGAAAACCTAATTAATATTAACCAATATTCACAATAAAAAAAAATTAAATTCTGTAGCTAGAGAACAGTACCGAAAAGTAAATGCCAGGCGACGACGTACCGGTAAGCGCTGTGACGGAAACCCACCGACTATATCTTTTTTTTTTCCGTGTTGGAAATCCTCATAGGATGCCCGCCGCCCTGGGGTGGGCGACGGGGTGTGTAAGACTTTTACTGACTAAAACCACTCCGGTGTGCCTTCTATCACGAGCGCGTGTGGGGCCGCAGGAGTCTAAATTCTTCCACGACACCGACTATTCCTACACCAAGCTCTATAAAGAATAGAGGTAAACAAACCAATTTAGGGTTATCACAACTCACGTTTTACAAATCTCCTGTTATTTAAATGACAGGAGATTTGTAAAACGGTGGTAGGCCATAAGATCGGCTGCCGGCAGAAGTTACCACCCACCAGACAAAGTCTTGCCGCCAAGCGATTCGTCGTGTTCCGGCGTGATGTCTGGTGAAGCCGTACGGAAAACGGGCCTGAGCAGTTGTGTTGTGAAGCTTGCCGGGTACGATGCGCGAAATGATGTTGTGTCGGGAGTTTGATCATGGTCCATCCAGATCAATTTCCCTCTGGCGTAGCATCATTGGCCGTGTTGTTGGGTTTATAAATTTGCATCACCTCGCTCAACTGCCGTCTTTCTTCCTATTCACTAAGTTTTTTAAGTGAATGGGTTTAATAAACTAGTGCGCTTTACCATCAACGATTGCATCACTGCTTACCATCAGGCGGGATTGCAGTCAAGTGCTAGTTTATAATTATTAAAAAAAAAAAATGTTTATCGACTTTTACATGCTAATTATTTATTAACAATTCAATCAGCATCGCCATACAACGAGGCAATGCTGCCAGCCTTTTGGACACGTTTCCTGTTGACAGCGATGCGGATGAATTTTTTGATGCCCTCTAGTTTTTTCCATTCCTCTTTTAACTTCTAACTTCTTTTTATTTTTTTAACTTTAATTTTTTAAATTATATAAATATTAGCCACTAAATGAATTTGAATAAAGACAGTTAAATAAAAAAAAGTAGGACTGTTACATCATTATACCATGTTTAAGGCAAATATTAACAATTCCTATTGCAGCATATTTCAATAGAATCACCATTAAAAAGACCACATTAATTTTACGTGATAGCCCTACAAACAAAGAAAGATGGATGAAATCCAGGTATTAAACACATTTTGTGGAATTCAACCAATGAATAAAGTTGAGGCATTTGTCACTACAATTTTGCTTATTTTAATTACTTTCAAATGAACTGCATAATACATGCATTGTAATACTTTCATGTTTGTACTAAGTATATATGTAGGTATCAAAAAATTTTACTTATTAGGAAATTAGCTTACTTTTGTATGACACACATGTAAGCTAATTTCCTAACAGGTCAAATTTCATTCAAATCGGTGAAGCGTTCTAAGCAAATCGTAAATATCTAAACATAAATAAACTGTTTACCTTAGTAGAAAGTAGGATTACTACTTTTATGAAAATCATCTATGTAGAAAAGGTTGTTAACATCAGTCTTTTAGGCGTAAACTACTCGTTGCCTAGCAACGGTTTGTTTACCTCTATTCTTTATCAAATTTGGCCCAAGTATAGGTGGTAGGATGACCAGACTGGTCTTTTTGAAAGTCTGATTTTCAAAAAGACCGTTGCTGTTATTACAGGAAGTTAAAGGTGGTATGGAAGTGGTGGTGGAAGGTATGGAAGGAGGCCTACGTCCAGCAGTGGACTTCCTGTGGCGGACATGTTGATGATGATGAGTGCCGAAGAAGGTTCAACATAAAGAAATATGAAAATATTTGTTTAGTAGCCCAGCTGTGGTATTATAGTAGGTACAAGTCATACAATCCAAATTCAAAGAATCCGATCATAAAAAGGTAAATCAGTTGAAAAAAAAACGTATTAAATCCGTTGTTTCACAATAGCGTAAAATATTAGGTATTTCTTTTTTATAACATGACATGCATAGCACATATCTGTCTTCAGCAATGTAATTGTGTGCAGTGGAACAATAAAAACCCGCAATAATTGCACGTCTCGTCTTGAAAAGCCAATATGAAGTAGTTGTACAATATCACGCTAATGCCACTGAAATATTTGATTATGTTCCGAGGTTTTGGTATTGTTCCTCATTCTTCATAAGGCATTACGTGCGTTAAACTCGTATACGTATTTCAATAGAGATATCTATACTAATATAATAATATAATATAATAGTTTGTTTGTTTGAATGCGCTAATCTCAGGAACTAAGGGTCCGATTTGAAATAGTAGTTTATGAAACTGTTACATAATGAGGGATATAATGCACGAGTGTGAGTTTAAAAAACGAGCGAAGCGAGTTTTTTAATAGTATCACACGAGTGTGTAATACCTAATTATGTATAGTTCCATACACTACTTTACCTAATCGCATACATTGTATTGAATATATGACATAAAAGATAGAGATTGATACAGTTTATTTATTGGTTTGCGCCCTGCATCATCGCGCACGCGCCAAAGCGCGCGCAGCCACAGATAAAAAATTGAAAGAGTGCTGTCTATGGTTTGTAATCTGTACGGTAATGAAAAAAAAATATTATAACATTATTTTGTTAGAGAAATAATGTTATAATTTAATTTTGTAATTTCCTTTCGATATACTATTCGTAAAGTACGTCAATATAAACTCCTTTTTAGTTTTATGTTTTTATTTTTTTGATATGAGAGTAGATAAAATTATTTATCTGTGATGCAGGGTGCAGAATTTTGGTGCCAAATACGTTTCTTTGTATTGCAAGTCGTTGTTGTGTTTCGCTGGACACATAATTGATTATTATTATTTCTTAAAATGTTAAGTGACAATGAAGAAAATTTGACGCCGCCCGATATTTAAGAGGCTGCGACAGCAGTCAGTCTTAATTTACTACCAATTAAGTCAAGAAAATTATACGATAAATGTTATCAAGATTTTTTAACATAGAAAAAATTAATAAAAGTGCTACTTCATGTATTGAATACAATGCATGAGATTAGATAAAGTAGTGTATGAAACTGTACATAATTAGGTATTACACACTCGTGTGATACTATTAAAAAACTCGCTTCGCTCGTTTTTTAAACTCACACTCGTGCATAATATCCCTCATTATGTAACAGTTTCATAAACTACTATTATGAGTTGGATAGCCCATTAATCCAGGAAGGCTTTCCGCTTTAGGCTTTATAACATCACGCTGCGGCCAATGGGAGCGGAGAATATAAAAAAAAACATATCGAAATCTACGCGGCTGAAACCGCAGGACGCAGCTAGTTGTTTATGATAGTTAATACATAACAGTTACAACATTAGACTGTATTTTCTATTTGATTAAGTAACCATTCATATTTTTGAATTAGCACATAGTTATCTATTTATTCTGGCAGTAACCTAAATCAATGTATTGTATGCATTATGCTTGTTTTTGTGTCTTGAGCATTGCTTTTCAAAGTGAAGCAAATTTCTCTTTAGTCGAATTTTAAATTTCTAAAAAGAGCGTTATCTCATAGTAACTAAGTGGAATAAACCTGACTCTGTGCTGCCGGAGACACGGCTGATCTTAGCTCGATGTAATAACAGAGGCAATATCGACATATCACTACCGATATAGCTATTAGCTACACAGTCCCTCCCTTGAAGTCCCGTGTAATCATATTGGTTTGTAGTCAGTCGAGTGGTTTGGATTGTGGACGCTTGTATTAACAGATAGAGTGCGCGTGGCAAAATTCATTCGCAATCGATATCTTAATCATCCGATGAAGTTTCAATGTGTGTTTGTTCGTTTTTTTTACCGATATAAATTAATTGACGACACGGTTGGTGCAGCGGCTGAGCGATCGACTGCTGCGCCGCGTGTCGCGGGTTCGATTCCTGCACGGAACAAATATTTGTATGGCCTACAGGTAGTTGTTCTGGGTCTGGATGTTTGTGTTTGTGAATTTTAATGTTTGTAAACGCACCCACGATACAGGAGTAATTCCTAGTGTGGGGCAAAATTAAAAAAAAAACAGAAATAAATAATATTGCTTTTGCTAGGCTGCGATCCCGCCTGATGGTAAGCAGTTATGCAATCGTTGATGGTATAGTGCACTAATTTATTAAGAGCCTAGCCAACTCTTAGGTGTCAACCTTGATGACACTTATATTATAATCAGACGAGAATACCTCCGGGGACAAACTGTTCCAGTCCCTTCCCAAAAAAGGCTTCAACCATTAAAGTTAATTTTCTTTTTTTTTAATAACTATATACTAAGCGTGTTCACTCAAAAAAAAAACTAAGTGAATAGGAAGGAAGACGGCAGTTGAGCGAGGTGATGCAATGTTAAACCCAATAACACGACCAACGATGTTGCGCCAGAGGGAGATTGATCTGGAGAACTTCGCGACCAACCTCCCGACACAACGTTTGGCGCATCGTACCCAGCACACATCGCAACACAACTGCTAAGACCTGTCCTCCGTACGGCTTCACCAGACATCATGCCGGAACACGACGAATCGCTTGGCGGCAAGACTAATTGTGATTTTTTTGTAGTAAACATTACCCGGGAAAGAATCGGGTTATCGACGTAGCTTGTAGTCTAAGGAAACTAAAGTGGTAGTAGGCTGGGTATGTCTATCGATGGACCGATGGTCCCTAGAGTAGACGACTCCTTGAGCAAACGTCAACTACATACATTTTGACTTTTCCGTTGGCGTTAACGCTTACAGAAAAGGGATTTGGTCTAGGCCCCCTGAAGTGGCGACCGCATATCGTCATGTTTAGTGTGGAAATAGAGAGATGAACGGAAGACCTAAAGAAGGCGGAGGACAGGATGGGGCAGAGACCTCTGTGCTGCAGCGGACTGATCAATTAAGCTGTCAATGGCGTCGAATCTTTTGTTCACACAGTAGACTAATTTTAAGTTAAGTGCTTCTTTTTCTTTCCATTTCGTTAAGAAAAGGATATAAGATAACATTTTAGTTTAATCCTGTCAAATTAAGACACTCCATAGATAGTTTAGACGCGATTAAAAACATGGCGACTAAAAATACGCCAGTTTACGTCAAGAGCGCACCAATTTAATAATAATAATAATAATTTATTTCAGGTAAGATACCCATAATTTCACATAAGTAAATACAAATACACAGCAGACAAGTAACACAAACAAAAGAGAAAAAAATAAAAAATAAATATAGAATATACTAAAAACTTTCATTAAATCATTCTAATTACACAATCAATTATAGTTGACATCGCATTAAATAAATACAACATAAAAAAAAACAAATAAATCTATGGTAGAAAATGTGAAATAAAATTAAATGAAATTTCAAATAAATTAATAATGCAATAAATAATTTACTAATAGACTATTATAGGTACTATATTATTATTAATAAGAATAAATTTTAAAATACATTGCTAAGCTCTACAGACTCTAAACTGACATTTTATTTTCTGTCCTTGTCTTAATTAAATAGAAAGAAAAAGATGGACTGGACTTAAATTTAATTTAGTTTGTGAAGAAGGGATTCGGGGCCAATATTAGTTTTCATACGAGTATGACGTAAAGCCGAGAACTTAAGTTGTAAAGGTCAGATGGTAGTGGTTTCATGTAAACAATTCCTAGTAAGCCACAGCTTGTATAATTTGAAGCAAGCCTCGACATTTTAGGTGAGTTCGGAAAAGGCTAGGGAAATGGAGTCCTGTAATAAAACTTTAGTGTATTTTAGTCAGGAGAACACTAGGTCTATTTCCCGTGGGTAACACTGCGGATGTAGAGATAATGAATGCTGCGTCAAATACCGCTTGTTTATAGTTAATAGCTATTTTAGAGATAGATTTATGATGACAGGATGAGTGACGAGTTAATCGTTAGTTATGACGTGAATAGTTAACGGCTCTATGTTCAAAATTAAACATCAAGCAAAGCTAGGAATTATTAAATAGCTAGGGTTAGCGGTTGGAATGCCTCACACTTTAATTCTAATAAGTACTAAATATTGTGGATTGAACAGAATTTATTTTTACTCATAAATAAAGTTTGATGTACGGACGACAGCAGGCCAAGCTAACCGAAACTGTCTTAAAGTTTTAGAGATAAAGTTGAAAACCTAATAAAAAAATCTGGCAGATTTTAGTGGCTTGATGTGTCGTCGTGTGTATAAATAAATATGCTTCTGTGTAGCTAACATGAGTTTGTATTACGAAACTCGATCGTCGGTATCGAGCGCGTTTGACTCATCTATTGGCCCGCTTCAAAGTTGTAAGAACTCTCAACCAATGAGAGCGCCAAACGCGCTCGATATCGAGGATCGAGTCTCGTAATGTAAACTCATGGTAGCTACACAGGTCTAAGCTGAGAGTTTGTTTGTAGGATAAAAACAGAATCGTTTTTTTTTTTTTTTTTTTATACATTATAAACCAGTGCTTGACCGCAATCCCGCCTGATGGTAAGCAGTGATGCGATCGTTGATGGTAAAACGCGCTAGTTTATTAAGAGCCTATTCACTCTAGCCTTGAAGACACTCAAATTGTAGTGTGACGGAAACACCGACGCTGGCAAATTGTTCCAGTCCCTTGATGTACGCGGTATAAAGGAAGAAGCAAAACGCTTCGTCCCGATCGCAGTGGTGTCAACAACGTAAGGGACTCGCCGTACGACGGGTCTTCCGATGATGGAACGGATATGGGGGAATTAAATCATGCAAGTACTACAGTTCCCAACATAGCAGGCAGAGTAACAAGCTGATGTGGCAATTGACTGGTTATGTTTTTCGAAGGATCGATGGTCTCAAAAAGGTAACAACATGGGTGATTCAGCTGGACTTATATTCAGAGGTGGACGGCGGTAGGCTAACTTGGTTACGTGAATTCTGGAAAACGGAAATACACTAAAGGCACAGTTAGCTGACTGTGACTGTAATAAAAAAAACTCCAGAATAAAATAAAGAAATAATGAAAACTTTTCAACGAAATTATTGGTCGAAAACTCTCTTCAAGAACGGGCCTTTTTCTTTTAACGGCAATTTTACGATACGTATCGAAAGAGATAAAAAGGCATTTGATCCCAAGGGAAGCGATCAGTGCGACATACCAACATTTAAATGTAGGCTGCGCATATAAGTACAGTATTCTATTACTTTATCGGGTATTGTTCACCTGAATATGATATACTATGAGTAATATTCCCCTATCTGTATAAATATTATTTCGTTAGGAATTCAGAACAGACACTAACATCTCAAAAGAGCGAGAATGTAATATGACATCGTAACGCAAACTTCGCGAAAAGGCTACACCGCGTGCCACTAATAAAATTATGATAGTCATTTATGTCGTTAATCAGCGGTTACAGAATTCACAGTGTTTAAAAAAAAGTGTTGGGTCGGCGTTTGAACGTTGCAATCGTGCCGTCGTGCGGGTTTGTAGGTATGACGTTGATCCCTGATGTGAACTCTATTAAATCAGCTTATAAGATAGGTTTTCGAGTTTTGTTTTCATTGCGCTTTTTTGTGTAATTAGCGAATTAATTAATTTTTACTTTAAAATCTTATTGGGTTATAAAAATATAGTAATTATGAACCGTCTAGAGTGAAAAAACTACATATATATTTTTTTAAATCATGAAAAAGCCGACGAAAAATTCCACCACTGGGGGGTTCAGAATCATATACTGGATCCATGGTACTCGTTTGTGCGTCGATGCCAGGTACAGCCTTTATATGTGTGTAGGTATTACCCAGGTTCAGTTATTAAGTCATAAAATATTTTGTTAATTTGGACGAGCTACAATTTCAACTCTAATTGGAATTCTTTGTCTTCTCTTTGTGCTTTCGTTACTTCTAATTTGCGTCTTTCGGAATCTGAAGGCATAGTATGAAATTTCTCTGCTGAGGTATCTTCTTATTATAATCAGCCTCTAATTTTCCCACTGCTGGAACACATGCCTCCTTCTCGGTGAGAGGGTTGGTAATTTTCTTATCATCATCATCTTCATCATCATCAACCTTTTTATCGTCCCACTGTTAGGCACAGGTCTCCTCTCATACAGAGAAAGATGTGAGCGTAATCACCACGTTTGCTCAATGCGGGTTGGCGATTTCAGCCGTTGTTAGGTACTATGTTTAGTGTTATGTCGTTTGTGCGACAGTTGCTCTAAATTATAGCATAAATATTAGAGTTGTGCCGACTAGTCGGTTAAGCCGACTATTCGACCGCTTTTGTAGTCGGCGAATAATTGGTGGCTAGTCGGCAAAAAACGTCGACTAGTCGGCTTTTTACTTTGTATGTATTTCTCATTAATATGTACTATATCAGGGGAACTGAAATGAAATAAAACCTTAATTATTCATTATTATTTGGATTTTATAATCAATTTTACACATTTCGACAAGTAAAGCTAACCAGTCTTTTCTTCAAATAATAATTTTCTTAAAAATACTGGCTTAAAAAGAAGACATACATATCTATAACACCAACAAAACAAAATTGGCACCTTCTTAAAACTGGTATTAATTAACAAACAAAATAATATCTTTTTAACTTATATAAATATTTATTAATTGAATCAAATAAAAACGTTGGTATTTTTTAATTACCAACACATAAAAAAATAAACATTCAATATTTTAAATACAAACTGTTAAGAAAATAAAAAAGAAACATAGGAACTTATATGATTAACCGGACACAACCCAAATCAAAATGCCATATTTTAATAATAAAAAATAGCAAAATCTCTTTACTACGACTATAAAAAGGCCGACTAGTCGGCTAGTCGGTTAAAGTGATAGCCGGCACATCTCTAATATCTGTACGCGTAAGTTCCCTCAGCAATGCAGCGGCCAAATCCACTCTGCTAAGTAATGCATCTTTCCGATAAAAGAGATCCAGCTTCCGAATACAGCTGGGTAGAAACTATAATATTACACGGTATACCGTAAGCGCCGTCGCGATAATTTATATACTTTACAATGTACCGAGAATGAATTACGCGCCCATGCGCTCCGATGTATCCGATATCTTTTTTTTTCCGATTGACTTTACAACTTCTGTGTTGTCAGCCCCCGTTTTTGTTTTATACGATTGGGATACCGGCCTTTTTATCCTAAAGAAAAAGTAGTTATTGAGTAAATAATTTTATATAATTTCATTTAAAACGCAACTAGGTACCAACAACTTATGATCAAACCACCTAAAATTCTTATCCAGTCAATTTCAACTTCTATTAAACTTTGGTCCTTATAACGAAACTATTTTGAACAGTTCTCAAGGAAGTGATAGCACTAAGTTTATATCTTCGCTTCAGCGCATCTCGTTGAACGTCTTTCAGTTCCCTAATGCCCGATAAGAATGGAAAAGCGGGCAAATATTTTCCATGGGTCGTGGAGGAATAGGCCTCATTATTGCTATTGGAAAACGCCAAGTGACCTCGTTTATTTCTTCTAGATAATACTTATTGTAGGTGAAAAGAGAAAAGCTGCAGTTTATCTTTTTGATTATTTTCTCAGACATTCACATCACTTGTTTAAATTTATTGTAGTCATATTTAAATGGCGTACGTTTAAAAAAGACTGCAATAAATTGTAGATGGATGGTAAATAATAATCCATAATAATACATGGATAATAAAAACATATTTAGGATATAATTAATATATATAAAGTCATACAATAAGACAGTATAGTTGCATTTTAGGATTTAGAGCTTTTGACAAATATAAAATAATTTGTTCGAGTAATCCAGATAAAATTCTTAATTTTTTTTTTAATTATTCATTTTATTATTTATCTCTTTATCTCTTTTTATTACACTTTTAAAATTTATTTATTATGTATGTCGGAGATCGTCGATTAATTTTAATAGAAGTTGCTGATTTGATTTACGTAGTAGAGGGGCGAACGCTTGTGACGTTATTTTGTGATGACGTCACATGGACAGAGTCGCTTTGGAAAGTGGGGTTCGTCGAACGGTCACTTTGCATCGAGACGCGGACTAAGGCACTTCTCCGAACCGAAACTGTCGGTTTGCCTATTCAAATTGTAATTATGAAGATTGGAGGGTATATCTACACGTCGTGCTTCATTTCAAAACTCACCTACGAAATGGAACCGGTACCACCACACCAGGAGGCTGTCGACCCTACCGCTCCGCCCCCGCTGTCTCCGACATCAGAAGTTGGATAAAGAACTACACTGCTCACAATCTCGTTATAAATCAAGGAACAGAATAACAGTCACTTTCTGCCATTATGTGTGGAGTTGTTCATTGTCTTTGTATGAGCTTCTGTAAATGCTGGATGTACGGGCAGTGAGGCTGGAAGTGAACGTCATGTCACGAGATGCGCTCAATTGCTGACGCAGAAGAGATCGCTTCGCGTGATAGTGCGCTGCAGGAGGGCGATGCAGGCGAGCACGTGTGGCTGGACGCGGCGCTTTCGCGACAGTGCTGGCTGTTGCTTGGTGCGCGGCAGTGCTGGCTGATACTTGGTGCGCGACAGTGCTGGCTGTTGCATGGCGCGCGACATTGCTGGCTGTTGCTTGGCGCGCGACAGTGCTGGCTGTTGCTTTGCGAGCGAGGTGCGCTTGCGGAGCGCGCAAGGTGCCCTTGCGGAGCGCGCCAGGTGCGCTTGCGGAGCGCGCAAGGTGCGCTTGCGTAGCGCGCTTCTAGCTGCTTGGTGAATCGCATCAATGGCGTGTGGTGCTGCTGGAGCTGCGTGCGGCGCAGCCGGAGCTGCGTGCACTTTGCGGAACGCCCAAGGTTTTCAAGACTTGAGCCTCTACTCTGCAGGCGATGATAAGATGTCAAAATGCCCAAAAACGTTTGTGGTAACATAATGGGGCTTTATGAGAGCTCCCAGATTCCTGGTGTGCAACGGTTGATAACTGCCAAGTGGCAGGTGTTTGCGAGAAATTGCCACAATCCGGTGAGTCGTACTATTTTTATTTTGATTTCGATGCTGAATGTTCTCTTGTCAAGGTATTTGTAATTTCATTGGTATACGTACACACGCGATATTACGTATACCGATTATGGGTAGTACCAGCGTTGTGTACTGAACAATTTCTTTGCGACATGATAATAAGAGTTATTTTTGCAAATTTTATTTCTTTTACTACCCGATTATTGTTCGTAATAATGGGCTGAGAAATTTTAAATCAGGGTTTTAAAATTATGATGTCTGGTTTGTCTTTAATTCAAAACTTAAGTTCACTGTGGCCTATAGTTACGAGCTCACTTGAGCTTATGATAGTATGTGTGGCTAGACTATTAAATCTTCTCAAGAGAACAAGCTGTAACGAACATAGAAATGAGTGCTATTTACGAAAAATGTAAATTTGATAGAAGTGAGATAAAGTAATGAAATTTAATATTGGTGAGTTGTTTTATGGCGATAATGGCGATCGTTACCTATTGAAATCGTTGATTGGAAACAGAACTTATAAGTACCCCACGATCGCATAGGTACGAAAGATTTTTCCAAGTAATGTCTGCCGAGTTAGATTTTCAAAATGTAGAAGTTGGTGAGGAGGGTGCCTCCGCCAGCAAATAGAACACGTATCATGGCTATGTGGTCGCGCTGCACGCACTAGTCTGTAGTCGTAACTGCAATCCAGTGAGGGGTTGTTCAGAGCGCGATGGGCAACTAGTGGTGTGGCGGGGACACTAGTAGGTATGGTCGCACTGCATGCACTAGTCTGTAGTCGTAACTGCAACCCAGTGAGGGGTTGTTCAGAGCGCGATGGGCAGCTAGTGATGTGGCGGGGACTCTGGTAGATATGGTCGCACTGCATGCACTAGTCTGTAGTCGTAACTGCAACTCAGTGAGGAGTTGTTCAGGGGGCGATGGGCAGCTAGTGATGTGGCGGGGACCTGGGTCTCGGAGGAGACTATTAGTTGTACGGTCATGTGTTGACCTGGGAGTCGTGGACTCTAGAGTTGGTCGTATCACAAGAGGTGATGACGATATGGGTGTCAACTATGAGTTGTCACTAGCTACTGTGGTAGCGAACCATGGTGTGTTTTCTTATTGAAGATTATGATTTTGATTTGATAATTATGAGGCTTGGAGGAATCTTTTGTTTTCTTTTTGAAAGTTGATAATTATGAGGCTTGAAGGAAGCTTTTAAGTTCTTAAAACAATTAAGTTGTTTGGTTTTCTAATAGTCAATGTAACTAAACGTGACGTGTGACGGTCAGGTTGGCCGAGCTCTCAAAAATGCTTCAAAGTCGGTTTTCTGTGTTTTTTTTTTTAATTTGTTACAGACATGCACGAGGGCGTGCAACGGGAAATATCGAAGTTTGGACGGAATCTGCGATTGGCCTGGTGAACCGGATCCTGGACTCCGGGGCTGAGGGAGCTTCGGATGCGACTGGGATTGGCGCTGGGATGATAATGAAGATGATGCACGAGGACGTGCAACTAGTCAGGCTGGCCGTGTCGGAGATCGTCGATTAATTTTAATAGAAGTTGCTGATTTGATTTACGTAGTAGAGGGGCGAACGCTTGTGACGTTATTTTGTGATGACGTCACATGGACAGAGTCGCTTTGGAAAGTGGGGTTCGTCGAACGGTCACTTTGCATCGAGACGCGGACTAAGGCACTTCTCCGAACCGAAACTGTCGGTTTGCCTATTCAAATTGTAATTATGAAGATTGGAGGGTATATCTACACGTCGTGCTTCATTTCAAAACTCACCTACGAAATGGAACCGGTACCACCACACCAGGAGGCTGTCGACCCTACCGCTCCGCCCCCGCTGTCTCCGACATGTATTTTTGTAATGCGCAATTCAGTACTTATATAGACATAAATTAAAGTGGGTATTCGTATGTGCTGTGTGACTACGTTGTTATTCTTTTACGCTACGGACGCGGCTTTAGCCATCATTTGCAAAACTTGTTCCAGGAGTTCTATACATTTATAATTAATACTTCACTTTCATACTACATTAACATAAATAATAAACGAATTTCGATGATTTTTTAAGTAGTAAAAACAGTTTAAAGCGGCACCCTAATTACGTAACAGACTTTACTATCAATTTGAAGTATATTGCTAATTCATTGCTCCATATGCTCGAAAATATATCTGCTGAACATCAGAAACAACGCAATGAATGTTGCTGAACTGTCAAAATGAAACCCATTGCTAGTGTTAGTAAATTACGCAATTACTCTTCTGGAGCGGGTTGTTCGGATATAAAGTAGATAGGTTAGTTCTTAGGTATTTGATACTACATATTGTTACAAAGTACATACCACAAAACGTCACGAGAGCTATAAAAAGCCATTAGTTATTACCCACCGTTATGCACAATAAAACTTTATGTGCGTATTTTTGTTCTTGTTTTAATGGTTCCTTTTATTTGTCTAAGGGACATAGAACTTACTTAGTATTTTTTCCAATCTTTGTAAACAAAAAAGTTACTGAGTAGCTTCCGTTTACGATCTATTCTTATTAGGGTCCACTGTTGTGTTAATTCAGTAGTATTCTCTAAAAAAATCGATTGTCTGTAAAGTCGGTTCACTGACGATAGTTGAACGTGACAACGTCATAAGAAAATACCGATGGAATGGTTGCATTTTTCAAACTTTTATTGCCGCAATGATCGTTGCTGTAAACAATTGACACCACATTCACTTTTCACTGCACTTAATACTTGACGAAAACGTGTAAATGTATTATTGTATAGCAGCTTTTTACGCGGATGCGTCGCTCACTCCAGTAGGAAAGAGACAGATGTCGAACGCTGCCGAACGTGGAGGCCATCATCAAATAAACTGTTGCTCCTGCTTGACTTTTGCTGACCAAAACCCACCCGTATTTCTTCGTGCCTGTGCGCCAGGGCCACGTTTCTTTTATAAACAACCTGCAACGCTGACCCAGGAGGCTTCGGTTTTCGTGGGCCCCGTCATGATGTGCTGACATCTCTTTGAGGCGCACGTGAAACAAATGGCACCGTCGACTCGGGCCTGGTCCTAACCGGTCGGCGAGTTGCTCACTTTTTTTTTAGTGGGACAAAACCCGCCACACTTTTTCCCACCCACTGCAACTCCTGAAACCCAGAATCAACAGTGGAGACCGCCAGAAAAACGCCGATCAATGAAGCTCGATGAGTCCCGGAGAAACGATTCAACTGTCTTGGGTTCCGCAACGAAATTAATCAGAAAAGAATAGCGGAGGAGTAAGAAATAAGATATTTTTTCCACTTTCCTCCATAACAAGCAGGAGACAGAACAGAACTATGCCAATCGGCACAAAGGGACATTATTGCAACTGAGAGAAGCCCAGATTGCCAAGCACCACGGAATAAAATTTTATTAAGTTAATGGGTCCTAAGTAGGTATGTGCTGTTACAATTGATTCCAATAATAGGTATGGCAAAAGCGCCTGAACGCACGGAAATTGGTTCTAGTTTCTACAAGGTCCGTATAATAAACGACTCCGGATGTAACTTGTACACTATCCAACATAATATTGCGTTCATTCTGCCAAAGAATACACTCCCACAAGATGTGATGTGTGGACTGTTCAAATTCACAGTTCGATGTAGAACTGCTCACCGCCCGAAAGCCCGCCGCGCCTACGGTGGCCGGGAGTTCAATGTTGTCTCCCGACCAGGGCGTCTCCTGCGGCGGAATTCCCGCTGCCTCACGCGCTCCGTCTCCTCCTTTGACAGCATAACTGCTTCACAGTAGGAGGTGACGGCCTGCCACGCACTCTCGCTCCGGACCATGGCCTGGCCTAGAGTCGGACGCGAGAGTTTGCCGCCGATCGCCGCCACGAGGAAACGTCGGTGCTCTACCCCAGCCGGGACAACCTCCACCTTATGTTCCAGCGTGCCCTCAGGGCAATGCACTTTAAGCCTTAAATTGAACTGGGTAATGAGTCATATTTTTTCGTGCGTGCAGCCGGCTCCATCTATAATTCTATACTAATATATAAAGCAGAAGTGTTTGTTTGTTTCTTTGTTTGAACGCGCTAATCTCAGGAACTACTGGTCCGATTTGAAAAATTCTTTTTCCGTTGGATAGCCAATTTATCCAGAAAGGCTTTAGGCTATATAACATCACGGTGCGACCCATAGGAGCGGAGCATAACTAAACCACGCGAACGAAGTCGCTGGCGGCCGCTAGTCAAATTATAAGACGTAGTCACATAAAAAAAAAAATTGAACATCATCATTTGCCTAGTCTTTTCCTAAATGCACTGCAGCCACATTTGGCTGGTGCTGCAAAATGTCATTTGGCCACTTTGGATTCGGCGGAGAGGCGTACGAAGAGGCTAATTGGAGACCCAGATTTGGTTCTAAACGGTATCCAAAACCTGGAACACAGGCGAAGTGTAGCCAGCCTGTCGGTGTTCTATAGGATGCATTTTGGAGAGTGTGCTAGGGAATTGCATGACGTAATTCCGCTATCTCCGTTCCATCATCGGACGACCCGTCGTAGCGCGAGTATCCTTATTTTCTTGACACCCCTACGATCCGGACAAAGCGTTTCGTCTCGTCTTTTATAGCGCGTACATCAAGAGACTCCGTCCGACTACAATTAAGTGTCTTCAAGGCTAGAGTGAATAGGCTTTTAATAAACTAGCGCACTTTACCGTCAACGATTGCATCACTGCTATGTCGGCGTTGCCTTCCAGTCTAACTGGATTCATTTTTTTTTTTTTGATATGGGATCTCGTAGTTGACCTTGAGAGGTTGTGACTACTTAACCGGACTATCCTGTGGCTACCTTAAGTGAATTTAAAGCCTCCAGCCAGGGCTACTAAAAGCTAAGCGACTACACGCTAAGGGCACCCCCTGTGGGGTACGAACCTCGTCTTAGGGTGTCGCTAGAGAGAACAGCAAGGGACGGCTGGATCTAATTTTTATTTTGGTTTGGTGACCATGGCGTTTATCCTAGTACTAGCTCTGAGAAGAAACGGCCGAAACAAACTCAGAGGTCATTAGTCGGGAGTTTATATTTACTGCTGTGGCGCGCTACAGCTGCAGGTGCTTACAGCTGTGGCGCGGGCTGGCCTTCATCGGACAAGGGACGGGGGG
This sequence comes from Sesamia inferens, assembly GCA_037179545.1. Taxonomy (NCBI): domain Eukaryota; kingdom Metazoa; phylum Arthropoda; class Insecta; order Lepidoptera; family Noctuidae; genus Sesamia; species Sesamia inferens. Next base: position 14,590,735 of record CM073938.1, on the reverse strand, counting down.
GGGGGGGGGGGGGGCGATTACTACGTTGAACGCGTCGCGATGGACCTCGGCGGCGAGGTCGGTAGGTCGGTTTTTTGTGTTTTGTGCTAGTGGCCCTATTGGCCTCTTGGAGGAGGGTTATGGGGTCATCAGGGTCTGTGAGAGCGTGCCTAGGTCGGCGAAGCTTACTTATTTTGGAGGGGGTATACTTTGCTGCCGCAACAACCAGAGGGTTGTGATGTTCAGCGGCTGTGTCAAAGAAACGCTTGGAAAGGCGTTTCATGAACTGCTGGATAGTGGGGATTTTGAGATCTAGATGGAGGATCTCATTTCGGACGAAGATGGAGGAATAACCGGATTCAGCTGATTACCGGTACTTTGTATGGAGCGACTGCCTATCTGACCTCCACAATCCAGTTACTGGGTAATACGATACCGCTTGGTGAGATTGGTGGTCAGACTTACGGACTTCTAACGACTGACAAAAATTTACTTTGGACAGCCGGGACCTACCGTTTAATGTGCTTTCCGAGGCACGGAGGGATCTCGGTATGTAAAGATGGTCAATATGGTCACCCTACCATAGATCAACCACAGCAAGCGTAGCATAACCTGATCGATCAACCTGAGCGGCTGTTATTCTTTAGCCACGGGCTCCAGTAGCTTTCATTAATGAAAGTCAGAGCCAAATTTGGAAGAATTTTTAATCGTAAATCTGCAGAGCTTATAGAAGATACAGCTAGTTGAAAAACCGTACTTACATATGTACATTAAGGGTCCAAAAGTGGAGTACCACTTTTGACACTTATTGTTAGAGCAATAAAGTTCAAATGTGGTAATGCACTTTTGACCCTTGCTGTAAATATGTTACGGAGCAACCATGATATCAATATCGACAAATCTTTTATTAAGGCTTCGGAAAATATATGTTATCCGCCACAGGTATCGCCTAGATACCTATAGTGTGAATTGATATCATTCGACCTTTTCAATACTTGGTCCTTGTATATATATCAACGTCGCGTCAATATTTTATACCCAAAATGACGGGGGATGCTTTGAATTGCTTTGCATAAGATATTTTATGAGTAAGAGTTTATTATTAACGGATTTTCTTTTGATAACTCTCAATAGAAGGTGAGACATAGGTGTCTTGTTATAATAGTGTTACTAACACATTCATATAGCATAGGGCAACTGGGTGAGTTTATTAAAATTGTTTTTTTTATGTTAAATTGCGGCAATATAGCGGACAGTCTCCGTGGCGTAGCGGTAACAAACGCGGTCGCTGCGCAAGGAGGCGCGGGTTCAATCTCTGCGCAGTGCAAATATTTCTATGCGTGAAGCTGAATATTTGCAGTGGTCTGGTCAGGCCTCGGAAAACACGTTAAGCCGTTGGTTCCGGTTGCCATACGAACATCTAAAGGCAGACGTTACGGGTTGTTGGATCCCTCAAAAGTCCGACAATTGGTTTAACTGTAATGCTTCGATATCACCTTCAGGTTGTGGAGGTGAGATGGCAGTGGCTTCACGGAAAATATCGAAGTTTAGCCAAAATTAATAGTTTGCTACAGCGGACCACAGACTCCAAAGCTGAAGAAGCTTCGAATGCGGCTGGGATTAACGCTGAGATAATGATGACAGCGGTAGGACAGTAATGTTTGTTCTATTATTTCGTTAATTTAGATTATTCCACTGTCAGAACATTTTTTTTCCAAAACATTGGGTAGCTTAGTGAATGCATAAAACTATCCCCTTTTTTCATATATTGGGTCAGCCACCAGTATTAATTAAAATATAAAATTGCGTAATGCAACTAGAGCTAGTAAGATACGAGTACATTAAAAACAACATAGATTTATTTAAAGATAGTTATTATTAATAATATTTCTTTTTGTCAGCGCTGCTACACCAACAGTGCCCTGAAATTGATTTTCAAATGATATTATATTCTAAATTCACTTTGAAAATGATAACAAAATCGTGTTATTAATTTCCACGGTTCTAATTTAAGTTAGCGCCTTTTCCATTAGGGTTAACTCCTCAGGGCAAATCTCTCAATAAGATTATCAAGACTGTTATGACTGTGAAGTTAGTACTAAGGACTTGGAAAGGTCTACCCACAGAGAATATTTTATCTTAATACATTACTTTACAATATAGTGTAACATCTGGCAAAAAATTATTGAAACTGACAAACAAAACTGACCTGAATTAACAAATTTAAATTGACCGTATGGTCATAATAGCTCAGATCATCATCATCATCTCAGCGTTAATCCCAGTCGCATCCGTAGCTTTTTTCAGCTTTGGAGTCTGGGATCCGCTTTACCAGTCTAACTGCTGATTTGGCTAAAATTCGTTATTTTCATTAAAGCGACTGCCGCCTGACCTCCACAACTCGATAGCGATATCGAAGCATTGCAGTTAGACCAATTGTTGAACTTTTGAGGGCTCCAACAACCCGTAACGACCGCGTTCGCTACCGCTAAGCTACGGAGCCTGTCGCAACAGCTCAGTTATTCTGTAAAAAAATAACCATAAAAACTTAGTAGAAGTAAGGTAAATAAATAGTAAAACACAATCCCCAGGCATCACCAGATGGAACGAAACCTCATTTTAAACCACAGGTCTATAATTCGATCGCGATAGCTTTAAACAAAAGAGATTCATAGAAGCACAGATGTACAACGTGTTATTTATGCGAAGAATTCAAACAATTTTAATAAATAAATATAAAAATAAAACAAATAACAATTGAATAACGGAAATTGCAAAAAACAAGTAAGTTAGCATTCACAATTGTCGACAAGTGAATGGCAATTAAACACGGCTATGTATTTTGGCGGAAGCCAACCCAATAAATTTAAAAATATTCTGCTGTCACAACATCCTTACAATATAATATTATAAATGGGAAAGTGAGTTTGTTTGTTTGTTTGTTCCGCTTTCACGCCGTAACTACTGAACTAATTGCTTTGAAATTTTGCAGACGTAAAGTTAGAATTCCGGATTAAATAATAGGGTACTTTTTATCCCGGAAAAATTTACTATTCCCGAGGGAAATCTAAAAAGCGTGATATAACCGATCTCCACGCAGGCGGAAAGCTAGTATACAATAAAATGTAAAGCATTCTAGACCTAAAAACCTAAAAAATCAGAGGTGGTCAGTTACCCACCTCAGCTTTTTTAGGTTTTGACATTGAAACTAGCAGCTTACGTAAAAACTAAATAATTTAAATAATTAGAAGCCTCATCAGTTGTCTGTAAAAGATCGCTCTAAGCGATAAGACCGCCCATTGTGCCACCATTTGGAAAATGTTTATATTTATGTTTCTGTCATCTATATGGTGTACATAATAAAGAGTATTCTACTCTATTCTATTGTACAGGGTGTATCTGACATCGTAACGCAAAATTCGCGAAAATGCTAGACTGCATGCCACTAATAAAATTATGATCGTCATTTATGTCGTTATTGAAGGGTTACAGAATTCACAGTGTTTTAAAAAAGTGTTGGCTCGGCCTTTGAATGTTGCAAGCGTGCCGCTGTGCGGGTTGTAGGTATGACGTTGATCCCTGATGTGAACTCTATTAAATCAGCTGATAAGATAGTTTTTAGAGTTTTGTTTTCATTGCGCATTTTTGTGTAATTAGCGAATTAATTAATTTTTCCTTGAAAATCTTTTTGGGTTATAAAAGTATAGCAATTATGAACGGTTTAAAGTAAAAAAAAAATCATTCTTTTTTAAATCTTGAAAAAGCAGACGAAAAATTTCACCACTGGGGGGTTCAGAATCATGTACTGGATCTATGGTACTCGTTTGTGCGTCGATGTCAGATACACCCTTTATAAATTTAGAAGATACAGAGTTCAAGAAGTTATATATACATAAGTACATTATTATAAATTCAATCTTAACTGTAACAAAGCATAATGTATGTAGGTAGGTATATATAATGTATTTTTATAACTCTGTCTAATATCTCTGTGAATGAAGTAAGTTTGTACGGAGACATATTTATAGAATCAACCGGCAGCAGATCTTGCCAACAAACATCAGTACTTATACATTTTGCACAAGAATTCCTTTTGAAAGGAGGATTTTTTAAAATTCATTGTATAAGGCGGCGTCCTAATTGAGAGTGATCGTACGATGGCGCGATGCGTTTTTCATCTCACGATCAAAGTGGACGTGCGATGACCTAATAGATCGCGCGATGTCCATCGTGTGATGTCGTCGCTCGATGGCTTTCTCATGATCGCACGATCAAACACATCGTACGATCGTTATTAAGCATTTCATGTGCTCGCACGATTAGTTGCGAGGTTCAAATAGGACTCTCTGATAAAATCTGTATCTTTGAACTCATCGCACGATGAGAACGCATCGTATCATCGTGCGATCTCCGTCAATTAGGACAACGCCTTAAGGTGCAAAATTGAGAATGAAACTTTGGAAGAAAATTAAATTATTTGACGATGCAAAATATCAAGGTTTGTGTCCTATCTTAAATTCCATGCTAAAAATAAAATACCTAGCTTTTCACACCAGACGTCATGCCGGAACACAACGAATCGCTTTGCGGCAGGACTTAGTCTGGTTGGTGGTAACTTCTGCTGGCAGCCGATGTTATGGCCACCGAATGATAAACATATACACACACCTGATATAAGTACGTATTTCTTTTGTAGGTAAGCGGGTCACCCAACTTCTCCTAAAGGGCTGGACTGATTTGGATGTAATTTTGTTTGTATATTTAATTGGGTTCCTGTATGGTTTGAAAATTCAGTTGGATCGGGGCTGCTGGATGAGTTCGTGCGAGACTATTTCGTTAATAATGATTTAAAAGTTATAAGTTATTCAAATACCGACGTGAATAAACACTCTCGAAATCAAATAGTAGCAACATCCTAAGTTATATTCTAACACTATTTCGTTCAACTATTCACAATTTCTTCACGGCTCGTTCCGCGTTCGTGAATTGCGTTGAAAGTGAACGTTGTATACTTACAATTAAGATCTTGCATCTATTGTTTAGTTACGTCACTACAATTAGTCTCATTGGCTGAAATGATAACTTGCTAAATGTTACCGGAATAAGGTAATGGTACACGGTACATGAACATTTGACACCAATAAAAAATCATAACGCATTGAGACACAAAATAAACATTTGTGAACCTAAAAAGTTTCAGAGACAATGTTCAGTGACATCAACGCGGAACTAGCACCCTAATTGCGTGTCGTGCTATTATTATTAGTTGGAATCCTTTCGAAGCAAATTGCCAATCCATTGCTTCAAATGTTTGAAAATGTGTCTGTTCAAAGATGCATATTTTACCGGCCAAACCCGATTTCAGGACAAACTAGTTTTGCCTAGGCTAAACTAGTTCTTCCTATACGCGATAGGAGAAATCAGTTTACGCTAGCCTAAACTAATTTGTCTTAAGCCCGATAGGATAGACCAGTTTAGGCTAGGCCAAACTAGTTGATCCTCATATAAATACGCACACTCTAGGATAAACTGGTACGGCCTAATCTACCCATTGCAACTGCTAGTAAACACACTAGCATTTGCAATGAATGGGTTTGATTTTGACAGTTCAGTTCGGCTCCGAATAACAGCAGTGCGGAACCCATAAAGTCAGTACTTACCAGTATATGAATTCTTCGTCGGTTATTAAAAATGTTGTTCTGTTTGTTCTCTCATTTTGAACTTGTAGGTCGATCACACTTTTCTATGAAAGAGCAAATTTTTTTTGGTAACCTTCGAGAAATTTCTATGTCCTAAAATAAGGTGATCAATTTATGGTGGCAGTTTGCTGTTCGATGCCCTGTTTAACACATGCTAAAGCCTCGCCTAACAGTTTATTTATAGTTTATTAATAACGCTACCCCCGGCCCCCCAAAATAAAGGAGTATATTCAACGGTAAATAATATTTAATCTCAAACACAAACCATTAGTGAGTGCTGGACGTAAGCTGACTATTCAGATTACTGAAACCACGAATGATTCTGTATGCGCGGTTTCTCAATACGTAGAACAGTAATATTGTGTTCCTATTGTATGCCTAAGGCCGCGTTTCCACTGACGCGGAGCTGGGCGGAGAGAAGTGACGAAGAGCGGTGAAAAGTGGTCAGTGTTTCCACTGAAGCGGAACTGAGTGGAGAGAAGCGGTGAAAAGTGGTCAGTGTTTTCTCTGAAGCGGAGTGCAGTGGAGTAGAATGGAGCCTAGCGGAGGGGAGCATACTTTTGAACTTCTCAGCCGTTTTGATACATAATCAACCTTTTTATCGTCCCACTGCTGGGTACAGATCTCTCATACAGAGAAGGATTGAGCGTAATCACCATGCTTGCTGAATGCGGGTTGGCGATTTTAGACTTAAAGTCCAGGTTTCCTCAGGATGTTTTCCTTCACCTTCAGTCATTGGTGTCCAAGATATACTTATAAAGTACATATAACTTTAGAAAAGTTACATTGGCACTTGCTTGACCTGGAATCGAACCTGCACACTCATATATGAGAGGCTGGTGTTTTAACCACTAGGCCACCACGATTCCGGTTTGATACGTATGCACCTAATGACGTAACGATGATAACTGAGGTGCGCGAGTCACGCATCGCCCCGCTCCGCACCGCCCCACTGTCCTCCGCTCTGCACCCCAATGCTCGTTATCCTCCGCATCGCATCTCCTGCTGTATTTTTATTATATCTGCTCAGCTCTGCTCCACCCCGCTCGTGCTCTTTCCATTGAAGCGGAGCGGAGACTTCGAGTCAGTGGAAACCCGGCCTTAGTTGGTGTTATATATACGTACCTACGCGAGTCAGAAACTTTACGTTATAATTTGATTTTATTGTCAATAAAAATTTTACTACCAACTGCGTCCCGCGGTTTCACCCGTACAAGTTTTGATCTCGTATGAATATCCAGATAAAAACACAAACAATTGATTTAATTCAGTAGAAAATTAGTAATAAGTCGTGGTGGCCTAGTGGTTAAAACACCAGCCTCTCAAGTATGAGTGCGCGGGTTCGATTCCAGGTCAGGCAAGTACCAATGTAACTTTTCTAAAGTTATACTTTTAGTTAGTTAGTTAGTTGTACTTTCTAAGTATATCTTGGACTCCAATGACTGAAGGTGAAGGAAAACATCTTGAGGAAACATGGACTCTTGAAGTCTGAAACCGTCAACCCGCATTGAGCAAGCGTGGTGATTACGCTCAATCCTTCTCCGAATGAGAGGAGACTTGTGCCCAGCGGTGGGACGATAAAAAGGTTGATAATGATGATGATGATGAGTAGAAAATAATTTTTATGGAACCTACAACAATCACTCTTGAAAATAATCAGTCTTAATTGAATAACCTTGGAAGTCTTTTTTCTTTGTAAACAGAAACGTATTTTTTAATTAAATTGAATTCTTAAGTGGGATTCCGATAAAGCAAACTGATTCTGAGAAACAACTTGGCTTTACTCAAGTGTATAGCTAGAATCGATTTAAACTGTTTAATTTCGAGAACATTCTCTGATATAGCTTTTGGAGCGTTCATGTAGATATATGTAAGGCGGATTCGATTTTGCTGCCGACCTTAATCAAGTTGATGGTTGGCAGTGAAGAGTCCTGCAAAACAACAGAAAGAGGCTGTGGAAAAGGAGGAGAAGTCATAAGCAACAGGTTAACCGGTCAACGTCGGAGTGTGGATATTGTCCTCTTACACCACCCAAAAATGGGTCCATAGGCGACGGAACGCCCAGAGATATTCCACACATCAGGTTCCGAAGTGGCCGCGCCTACACCTACAGCGGGGGTTGTGAGAACGAATACTGCTTCCGCAATATCTGATTAGTGCTGGCCCGCCATTGTGGGCCTCCTCGGGTCAGGGGGGAGTGACGTGCAGGACTCCCCCGTGACGTCTAAGAGTGGCGCGCATGGAACATTTCGCGCCGCCACCTCGGATCCTGAGTTTTGGGGGGCGACAGATGTCCCCCTCTATAGTCCACCTGGGCGAACTAGGCGGATGAGCCATGGGCAACAAACGATATTGACACCTCAGATATACACAATAACACAGTGACTTGATCTAATTGTTATGGTGCCGCTTTTATTATTGAATCAGGTCATTCTTCTCGCTATTTATAACTTACCTATCGAATGACTAAGTACGGCGAATCTAAACATTTAGTCTGGGTATATTAATAAAGCACGTCAAACTAAAAATAAAATCTAAGATAATGGTCTAGATTCCCCTGTTCACAAACTAAATTAAATTTATGTTCAATGCATCTTTTTCTTAATATTTCATTAAGAAAAGGACAGAAGATAAAATGTCAGTTTAGACATGTCAAATTAGTGCGCCCCGGAGGTAAACTGGCGTATTTTTATTCACCATGTTTATAATCGCGTCTAAACTGTCTATAAATAAATAATATACGGACAAATCACACAGATTGAGCTAGCCTCAAAGTAAGTTCGAGACTTGTGTTATAGGATACTAAACGATATTATATTTATAGTAGGTACATATATAGACCCAGGCCAATCAGGAAAAGATTTCCATCATGACCTGGCCGGGGACTGTTATCTTCGGCGAAATGTTATCTTCTATCCTCTTCTTAACGAAATAGAAAGAAAAAGATTCACATAATTAAAAATTAGTTTAGTTTGTGAACAACATAATCGGCGCTAATATTTTATTTAGAAAAAATAAAACTTATAAATAGAAACTAATATTTTATTTAGAAAAAATAAAACTTATAAATAGAAACTAATATTTTATTTAGAAAAAATAAAACTTATAAATAGAAACTAGATTTCTCTAAATTTCGCGTTTAGTGTTGTATAAATCGAATATCGAACAACGCAAAGGTTACGAAGGTTACATAAACCCGAATAAAATGGATAGGTTTGCATTTACACTCGAAAGTAGTTCCTTTGTTGTGTATTTACGTTAATTATTCCCCCTGAGGCCGACAATTAACATACTACTCCTAAAAGCTCATTGTGAGATTGTAAACAGTTCAAGCTGATTGAGATTTGCAATGGGGCCTTAATGGAGCCCATTATTAAGGTTTAAACTTATAAATTACGTCATTCAATTTAATTATTTAAAGATTGGCAGCACCTTCAGTATTGAGGACTCTCGGGATCACTAAGTTAAGGAAGGAAAATAACAAAAATCTATATCATGAAACAGTTTTTTTTTAAATCACTTTACTAAAAGCAGCAACACAGAAATCGCAGCAAAGAAAAATTACCACAAATATTTTTTTATGCTTGACGTTTATGAAAGTAATTAATTCTTCACACGCCATATGCGTATTAAATCATTAAATTAAATTACAAAATATTTGATTACATTAATCGTGATGGATTTATCCATGATACAGAAAGACGTGCACATTAACAGTGTCTGTTATAGGAAACATAAAAAAAATGCAGAAATAAAAATAAGTCGTGGCACCTAACAGATGGCTATGATGTACGTATCAGCACCGTTTAGCTAAACTAGTTTGAATGGAAACTAAATCCCAATGATTCAATACACACGCCACCAACAGCGAGACATGAGAGTGAATAGGACACTCATACATTCATGTCAATGAACACGTACTCTTCCAGTAATTATAGCTCTAAAGTAAGTACAAAGTGCTCATACGCATATGTGCTATGCAATTAATATACAATACTAAGAAATTTAATCTATATTATGTATACAAGTTATTTTTTGTATATGTGAAACCGAGAACACGTGTATTTTTATGTAAAGAATTAATGTACAAAATTTCAAAAAGCCTTACAAAAATATGGTTAACGCGCCGCTGGCCCGCTCGCGCCTACAGCGGCGGGGGCCTAGGAGACTATGATTCACTGTAAACTGTGTTGTGCGTTCGGTAACCACACGGCATAATTTTTTAATATATTTGAGAAAAAATATAACATGGTGTAAAAATTATTGGAATCGATTCATTAGCTTATTCTGATCATACTATATGTAGACGCCCCAGTAAAGCACGTACATCTACCGCGCATTTGTCACGGCTTATCCAACCAACAAGGTCGGCTTATACCACAAGTAAATTAATCTCCGACCACACTCTGGTAAATCTACGGGACTTACCTTGGGACTCAGTGTGTTCCGTCCGCAGGTCTCGGAGAAGTCGACGCGCGCGCCGACTTTACAATGACGTCCGATGTCTTCAAATACGTCGACCGTCCCATACCAGTCGACACATTAAGTTCCCTTAATAGGGCACCAAAGCTCACCAACGTAAGAAGTTATTTAGCAGTGTCAATCACGCCCGACAAAGATCGCCAATGAAACCACGTTTCCGATTCAAATTCAACTCAATTTACAGACGTCACTGTTACGTTTTATAGTTCAAGTAAATACTTCAAAATACGGGCAACAATCGCGACAAACTATACCAAACGCGGCCGGTGGTATTTTCCCGAAAATCACTCGTCCGAAACACGCCACGCATGCGAGGATTTCGTCAAGAAGTTCAAGCAACGACCGCCGCCGGCGCGGTCCCAAAACGTTGTGTTTTAATTTAAAGTTCAAGCAACGGACCCCGTACGCGACGGGGTCTCAAGACGTTGTCTTAAGATTTAAAGTTCAAGCAACGGACCCCGTACGCGACGGGGTCTCAAGACGTTGTCTTTTAAGAATGGCGGCCGCGCGTCGCCATAGACAATACTAATTGCGCTAGCCCGTACCGATCGGGCATCTATCGACTCGACTAACTAACAATCGGACCCGATCGGTAAACTAGCGTAATCACTATATTTAGGTTTCGTATAAAGAAAACATAACATTGTATTTTTTCCAATGTAAGCAGCTCCAACAATGTTTCCCAATGCTAAAATATATACTTTGCTTATATACCCCACCAACGATGAAACAAACATTTTTGTTAGCGACGTTTTCTTCTAACTCATAATATGTTTGGCTATATAGTTTGCTTTTAATATAATATTTAAATTTCGTTTCATTTAGTTGAAGTAGAAAGGCAGGAATTTTATTGTAACATTGAAGGATGAGTCTGCTTTGGCAAGTCTGAAAGCAGGTTGAATTAATTAATCCCTAATTTATTTGTCTTTCGCCTCTATTACCTACTGAAAATATTTTTAATGTAATTCTTTAGAGAAAAGGTAATAAATAAAGATTATAATACGAGTATTTATAGCAGTCGTTCAATAACGTTGTTATTTAAGACGAGGTTAATGCTATAAAATTTACAACTGTAATAAAAACAATATTATGTAGTATGCTTTGTTTCAGGTAGTATACAAGTAGGTCGAATTTCGTATCGAAATATAAACAAAACTCGACGAGAGTTCATTAATGTTAGTTAAAGAGTATAGTAAAATGAACGAATAGACACGAAAAGCTGTTTATTGTTCTGGAAGTGGTTTGATACAGATCAGTAACAGATGTTATTTCCTTAGAAGTATTCAGACTAAGAACATTTTGCTCACATTTTACTTCTTGTTTTAACGCTTTCTTCTAAATTCCTTCCGCAAATCTAGATTTAGCAGATTTTACTAAAATAATTACGAAATCATCTCTGAAGACAAATGTTAAGTCCTTAACCACACAAAACCTATAGCTAATAACTTTTGATTATTATTTAGATAATAGTTTCATATTTCTCCTAAATCCACATTAATATTCCTAGAATTAGTTTTACGATACTAATGTGTGCCGACAACGGACCGTGACGGAGGAATTATGCTATATAGCTACGGTATATGTAAGTAGATGTCTGTAATGAGAGGTGAGTAAACTTATGCAGATTACTCAATGTTGTACTAGTATGCCGTAGGAGAATGAAACAATACATTTTGATTAACTATTCTTATTTTTGTCTTTTCACCGCCGAAAGGAGCCCGTTCACCTTGGCTCCTACTTTTCGGAATGTATCCTTGGAGTGTACCGACCGCCTTCAGCTTTTGGGTGTTGAGATTTCCTCGAACCTAAACTTTGGGCGGTTTATCGAGTCCAAGGCCAGGGTGGCTGCCAGAAAACTTGGCGTTATCGCAAAGGTCCGGCAGTACTTAACACCAGGGCAGCTTCTAACGTTGTACAAAGCACAGGTCCGTTCGTGTGTGGAGTACTGCAGCCACATTTGGGGTGGTGCTGCTAAGTGTCACCTGGCCACTTTGGATTCAGTGGAGAGGCGTGCGAAGAGGCTGATTGGTGATCTTGACTTAACTCGAGTTGGTCTCCAAAGCCTAGAGCACAGGCGTAGAGTAGCCAGCCTTTCGGTGTTCTATAGGATACATTTTGAGGAGTGTGCGAGGGAATTGCACGATTTAATTCCCCCATCTCCGTTCCACCATCGGACGACCCGTCGAACGGCGAGTTTCCACCCTTAAGTTGTTAACACCTCTACGATCCGGACGAAGCGTTTCGCCTCCTCCTTTATACCGCGTACATCGAGGGACTGGAATAATCTGCCGGCGGCGGTGTTTCCGTCGGACTACAATTTGAGTGTCTTCAAGGCTAGAGTGAATAGGCTCTTAATAAACTAGTGCGCTTTACCATCAACGATTGCGTCACTGCTTACCATCAGGCGGGATTGCGGTCAAGCACTGGTTTATATTTTAATTAAAAAAAAAAAAAAAACTACATTAGTTCCGAGTCATGCCTAGAAGCACTGCTAAGCCATTGATGATAATCCAAACAGAATACGCAATTACCCTGCGTAATTCTTTCATTTCAATTTCTTAGTATTGTATAATTGCATGGCACACGTGTGAGCACAATGTACTTACTGTAAAGCATCTATTTGTTGCGTTAGTCGTTTTCGTTGTTGTTTTTTTTGTGTGTTTTCCATAATGGACGCTCTTTGCGTACAATATATTTTTGCATCGTTCTCACACGATTGATTTCAAAATGAATGATGTAATCAAATATTTGTATCAATAGCTTGATAATTTAAAAGAGTGTCCATGGAGTTTCTTGCCCGTTCTTCTCCATAGGTACCTACTCTTTGGAATGGGCGACTAGCTTCACCTTACTGACTGACCGACCTTCTGACAATTCAAAAGTGCCTGTAACTGGTTTATTTGAAATAAATGCTTTGATTTGATTTGAGTAGCAATGGGTTTCCTTTTGACAGTTCAACAGCATTCATTGCGTAATTTACGTTATTAAAGAGACACATTTTTCGCACATATGAAACAATGAATTAGCAATATGCTTCACAATGATTCCAAATGATAGCAATAGTGGGTTTGTTACGCAATAGGGTATTTGACTAAAAAAAACTAATTAGTCCGTCAGTCAGATTTCCAAAAGATACTAGACACGTATTTTTTGTATTGACACGTATTAATAAAAATTGACAAATATAAAAGGCATCAAAGATCAGGAGCGGTGGCTAGTGACGTCACTGGTCGCTAAAAAGTGTAGCGTGCAGTGACGTCACACGAGTTTTCAATGCACTGTGTCGTCTTAATTTTTTCTTTATATGAAAAAATAAAAAAATACGTGTCTAGTATTTTTTGGAAATCTGACTGACGGACTAATTAGTTTTTTTAGTCAAATACCCTATTAGGGTGTACTGATCTAAAATTTCAAAACTCAAACATGTAACTTAACCCTTAACCACCTGACATACGTCTCACAGACGCCAGTAAATAAAAATTGCTTATATTTTGGCGCGCAAAGCACGTATCAACTTGCACGTTCCTGTACCTTCTCGCCGCGTCCCTCAGTACCGCGCAAGCGTTCGTCGTGGTCGTAGGTGCGCGCGTTTATCATAGGTAAATAAAAAACTGGCGTTGTCCGTCTATGAGACGGGTTGTAGGTGGTTGCGTGATTTTTTTGAAATTTTGTTTTTTTGGTGTTTCAGTTTAAAATGGCTTCTAATGATAGTGTTATTGAGCGTTGGTTAGAGCAAGATTTATCTGACGACGAAAACCTACCAAATGATGAATGCAGCGACGTCGATGTGGACATTGGCATACAGCACGCATTGGAGGATAGTTGCGAATCGAATCCTGAAGGTGAAGAATCTAATTCTGAGGAGAACCATGGCGTTATTGTATCTCAACCTCAAGTATTTCCTGCAGAGCAAGAATTTTTGTCTGAAGATGAAGTTCCTTTGTCAGAAATGAGTTCGAGACGTCGAAAAAAAAACTATTTCGGTAAGAATCGTTTTCGGTGGTCTTCTGCTCCTCCATCATTACGCTCGAGAACATTACAGAGTAATATAGTTGAAGAAAGAGAAGGTATAAAGCCAGCGTACCGGAATGAACTAAATGCTTCTTCTTCACCACTGGACATTTGGGCGAAATTTTTCACTGACGAAATGCTTGAAAAAATAGTTCGTAACACAAATGTGAAGATTCAGGAAATTAGACCCAATTACCAAAAGCCAACCTGTGTTCACGACATGGATCTTATGGAATTGAAAGCGTTTATAGGGCTTCTCTTTTATACAGCTATATTCAAAGAAAATCATGAGCATTATACATCATGGTATAGTAGTGACGGGACTGGACGGGAAATATATAGCTGCATCATGAGCAAAAATCGATTGGAAGTATTGCTAAAAACCCTTCGATTTGATGACTCCGAGACCAGATTAGCACGTAGAGAAAACGATCCTTCTGCGCCGATTGCCGAGCTCTTTAACTCATTTATTGAACAATGCCAAGCTGTTTATGCGATTGGCAGTTATGCCGCGCAATAACGCCAGCAACATTTCATCGATACATCGATGAAATGTTGCTGGCGTTTCGTGGAAGATGCAGGTTCAAAATGTATATGCCCAAGAAACCTGCCAAGTACGGCATAAAAATACAATGCTTTACAGATGCAAGATCGGGGTATCTTTTGAATGCCTATATTTACCTAGGAAAAGACTCCGATGGACTGACTTTACCAACAGAATATCAGCGATTAAAAAAACCAACTCAAGCTGTACTGCGACTTATTTCCCCAATAGAAGGATCAAACAGGAATGTTACTACTGATTATAATTGGTATAGGTACTTCTATTGAGCTTTTAGATGCACTGAAAGACAAACATCTAACCGTTGTGGGAACGGTGAGGAAAAATCAAAGAGAAATACCCCAAGAATTCCTACCAGCCCGTCATCGATTTGTTGATTCAACGATCTTTGGTTTCACAAAATATATAACTATATCATCTTATGTCCCAAAAGCAAATAAAGCAGTGATTACTATGTCGAGTATGCATCATATGCCAGACGTAGATGATGTTACGAAGAAACCGGAAATCGGAGTGGACCTGCTCGACCAAAGATGTTCAAATTATACCACAGCCCGCCGAACGCGTAGGTGGCCATTAGCAGTATTTTACAGGCTGCTCGACATTTCGGCTTCAAACTGCTACGTAGTCAGTTTATCTACTCAAGCCCAAGGACAAAAAGTTGAGAACAGGTTCAAATTCATGAAGAGACTAGCTGAACAGCTCACCAGACCGCATATGGAGCGTCGCGAAAACAACGTGAAGATTCAACGTGACATTCGAATCGCACTTCGTCGCATCCTTCACTGCGGTAATGACTCCACCCCACCAACTCTACCAGGTGGAAGCAGTTCCGAAGAAAGATTGGCTTCTAGAAAAAACTGCTCAACCTGCGACTCTAAAAAGAAACGCAGGATACAATACATATGTTTTGAGTGTAAAAAACCAATTTGTATAGAATGCTCCAACAAAATGTGCATTCACTGTCGGGAAAATCTATAAGATTGATGCCCTGCAATTTTTCAAAAGATGTGATTATAATGAGAAAGTGTTGATTTTATATGTCTTGTTGATTATTCTATTTTTATAAACAGAAAGAAAAAAGTTCCTATCTCATGTGATTATTTTTATAGATCTCGTTTTTTGAATAACAAATTGTTTAAGCTCTAATTAAGTGTTGTTTCAAACAAATTAAGATTTTAAGAAAATATATTGAGTTTTCTGTGCCTTATTTGATTTAATAAATACTTTGATATGTATTTTGATAGATTTCAATTAAAAATCAAACCTTTTACCCTTACATTTTACATACGAAGTTCTTTTCACTCGCCCGTCTGTGAGACGTATGATAGGTGGTTGTGTGACAAGATTATGTGGTAGGTGGTAGAGGGTTAATCTGCATAACCAAAGCAAATTGTCATTGGCTATTATAGAAAACTATACCAACAAATTTATATTATTTAACTAACTTAACCAAAGCGTGCTAAGTAGGTACAGCAATAATGACGTAACAAAACAACCACATATTGATATATTCTACAAAAGCTTCCAGGCGGCTAAGTGGAATAAATTGAACTGAATTGGTTCACTCAAATACGGCTAATATCTGACTCCTTATAAATCTTCAGATGGCATGATAAATTGCAAACAAACCTACGCATGAACCGATTAGGTCAACGAACTGTACCACAATTATCTATATAAGTTTTAACTTCTACTTTGAAACACGTGACAATGCACGACGCGCCAACTCGCTCATTCATATATGTACAAATGTGACTAGAGAACTGTTCATTTGGGATACGTGTGGTGAGTGGTCACGACCTGACATGCAAATGGCAATGGCAATTCGGACATAATGTTCCAACAATTTGCTTGTTTACCTCCGCAACGGAATCTATTTGTTCCGACTCTCTGCTTAGTATGTACCTATTCCTCATTACCATAACTGTTAAAGTTACTACTTCGCATTAAAGTCAATATGAGAACTAAATTGCTATTATTTCACAAAGGCACGGCTAGAATAGATCGTGATCGATACAACACAATAGAACGACAAGACCGACAAAGGAGAATACAATAGTGTTCGATTAAAAACAAAAATGGCAACATACGAAATTCCTTTATGCCGTATAGATCTGTGGTGCATTCACAATTTGTGGCAAGCGAAATACAAGCCAAATATTCAGGTTAATTTGATTATCCTGACCCGATCGACGTTGTTTGCGGTCAAATTGTTTGTTTTCGTAGTCAGTATTGTTTGTGAATTCTAATTTCAGAAGTTCCTCGATAATGCACCTGCGCCGCTAATCGATTCGATCAAATGCAGAATTCTAACTGAATGGATTTATTCTATTTAATAACGACTCCAAAAAATTATAAAAAAAATATGTTATCAGGTTTTCAGGAAAATTCTTAAATAAAGACGTGGTAAATATTTAAAGAGGTAATTAACAAGACTCAAACCTTAAAATGACATTAAAATGTAAAACTTTATTTAAACACTGTCATCACTGAGCATTATAATGTTAACAAGCAAAACTTGTTAAAACGGAACTGCGCAAACTAAAATAGCTCAGTTTATACATAAGTTTCAGCAAAACACGTGTTATTCTGAGCTGAAACGTGAAGGATAGTAGAAATTGTGTGCGAGGACGAAATGCATGACGCAAACAATGGAATGAAACCGGTATAACAAGGATGTGGAAATGTCCACGTAGCATTGTCTGCTTAGATAAACTTTTTTTTATATTTTTGACTCTGTATATCGCATAGCCTGCCCAGATGGAAATGAAAGAAAAGAGATTTTCCTCTATTAATGCTGTTATAGAGAGGTGTTTCGTTCTACGTTTTATGGTTCCCTTCTGTGTTTAAGGCCCTGTCGTCATTTTTTTGTTTCATGAATAGATACGGCAGGTTTACGATATTCAGTCGGTGTTTGGGGCTATTTCTTATGTTTGTAGTTTTCTTTGTCAGGTTAATTTTGTTGGAGTGAAACTTACGTTTTCACTCACAGTAGCTATTTGTTTACTTCGGCTTAGTTAAAAGTAAGGTGGTGGTTGGTTAAATTAAGATGAAATATTTCATCAAATTAATCTAAGCATATATTTATGATGTAGGAAGAGGTACAATAGTCCGCTGTTGCTAATAAGAGCTGGAAATACGGCAATTTTGTTTTTGACGACTTCTTGCTAACGATCATAGTTGGGCTTATATTTTTCAGTAAATATTCTGAAACTGAAGCATTATTATTAAGTTAAATTTCACAGTTCAGATCTTTGATTTCACTTCATAGTTTAAAAAAGCTTCATATTGTTACCTTGTTTCCCCAAAAGTATCTATATTTACTGACGGCTAACGTTAGAGCTATATCGATATTTTGCCATATAAGGAAATTGGTTCGCATATGTAATAATATTTCTGAGTATTCAGTTCACGTGTTTATGTTAAGGTTTTCTGTTAGTAAAATGTGTTTCTGGTAGGTAATTTGTTTCATAATGATAGTTAAATTGGGTTAGGAAATTGTAATTAGTCTTAGAGTCTCAAACACGTCTACTTTGCCTTTTTCTATTTGGTCATTACTTACTCGTAATCAGTTGTACGGCCCTGTTAGGACAAAACGCTGCAATCTGGAAAACGTCATTTTGAGAAAAACGTATTTGAAAGTTTAAATCTTTAACTCGCTACCAAATTTAATCCAATATAGATGGCAATGTAGTTTTTTTATTGACAAATTTGGCATGGTATTTACTTATTTTCATTTTAACATAAATTAATCGTTTATACTATGGATACCCCACAATATTACAAAAACATGTTTTGTTATAAATAATTGTTAATTTTCGTTCGATCCAACCTAAGCTTGCAATGTTTTACCAAAATACAAACACGTGCGCAGCTCACCCGCACGACCTGATACTCTTTTATTAGTGACGGGCAAAACGCTGCAATCTAGAATATCGCGTTTTGCCAAAATATTTTATTGAGACTCTGGGTTGCAATGAAGTGTAAAATTGACTGTTTTTGTTACTGGAAGCCATTATTGAACTGTAAATCAAACTTGTACCAAGCTATTATCGCGTAGATTATATTTAACGATGTGTATTCATTCAGTATGAAAGCTGACCCCAACATAGTTGGGACAAAGCTAATCAAATAATGACAAAAAGAGATGATGATGAAAAAGCTCAAGGTAGCACAGAGAGCTATGGAGAGCACTTTGCTAGGTGTTGCTCTGTTTGATCCAATCAGGGACTAGGAAATTCATAGAAGAACGAATGTTGCCGACATAGCCCAGCAGATTAGCTCTTTGAAGTGACAGTGGGCGGGGCATATAGCACGTCGAGGTCATGGCCGATGGGGCAGAAGCGCTCTTGAATGGCGACCATGTACCGATAAGCGCAGCGTCGAACACCCACTGACTAGGTGGTCGCATGACCTAACCAAAATTGCAGACAAGCGCTGCATGCAGGCCGCGTCCGGTTTTTTTGGAAATCTTTAGAGGAGGCGTATGTCCAGCAGTGGACTTTCTGTGGCTGATATGATGATGATGATGAGGATGACTTACGAACTAACCAAGTGTGCTAAATGTTTTCATTTCCAGAACTAGTTTTGTACAAACAATTTAACAAGTCAATCATATTTCAAGGACTAAGAAAAGTGGTATACTGATTCTTACAATTATAATAATTATGTAAAACCTATTACGGTCGCAATTATATTTAAATGAAAGTACGTACAAACTTTTTCTGCCTGTAAAATGAAAAAACAAGTAAGCAAATTTGAATTTCGCCGGTTACCTTAGGCCCTTAGTGGTTTAAGGGAAATGCCCTAAGGCGTAGGGCATTAGTATTTTGAGCAAATAGTTATTTTGATTAGACAAGATAGATTAACTTTTCCCTTACAAAATTAGCATTTTAATGATACTTCTTATCAGCATAAAATACTTATTGACTAATAACTTTTAATAGCCCTTCATTATCTCTTACAAGTTTAGAGGACGGAAATCCTTCAGTTTCAAGGAGCAATTTTCATTTGAATAGCTCACGAATATTGCAAGCTATTTTTGTCCTAACCAAGTACTTAGTGTCCCAGATAAGACACGCTCCGACAATTTAAAGGGACAAAATTTTTTCAAGTACCCTCGAGTGTACTAAGCTATTGTTGATAGGTACTTCATGATACTGCAGTTTTATTGATGAAATAGAAAAATATTCATCATGTAATACAGTAAGCAGGTTTACAAGTTAAGATGACATGAGTGGTTTTAAATTTTACCTATGATATTTAAAAATGCCACATGCGAACAGTACGGGTCATACTGACGTCATACAGATTCTACATCTCGCAAGCAGAGTTACCTGCAACAAACCTACATATAAAAGTCGTGGAGGACTAGTGGTTAAAACACTAGCCTCTCAAGTATGAGTGTGCGGGTTCGATTCCAGGTCAGGCAAGTACCAATGTAACTTTTATAAAGTTATATGTACTTCCTAAGTATATCTTGGACACCAATGACTGAAGGAGAAGGAAAACGTCTTGAGGAAACCTGGACTTTAAGTCTGAAATCGCCAACCCGCATTGAGCAAGCGTGGTGATTACGCTCAATCCTTATCTGTATGAGAGGAGACCTGTGCCCAGCAGTGGGACGGTAAAAAGGTTGATAACGAAGCCTACATATAACAATTTCTCAATATCAAACATTGGGGCAAGTGCCCGCCATATACAGTATGTTAAGAAAACCCTGTCCGACCCATAAGGATAATAAAGGTTAGGTAAACACATGACCAAATATAATATAAAATTTTACGTATTCATCATAGTACCACAAATGAATTTTGAAATAATCTTTTTTTCCTGCGAATTAATTCCAATTTCCCCGAAATTTGGTAATTTTTAAAAAGTGACAACACCGGTATTATTATGAGCGAATAGCGTTGCGACCACGTGCCGCGTGCCCTGCCGCCCGCCCCCCGCGGGCGGCAGGCGAAGGGTGGTTAACGCGGATTTATTAAGTTACCTCTTTTTGCGAAATAATATTTATTTTTTTAGGGGGATTTTTTTTTAAGTTTAGCCCGGTTTTGTATGCATTAGTAGAATCAGTTATCGATACCTAACAACACCTTCACGGGTCGGACAGGGTTTTCTTAACACACTGTATAACACCCGTCTGATCGGATCCTCCCTTTTCTATGGAGGATGAGTGAACTTTACTCCCTGTTCCTCATATCTCCACAATAAAATGATATTTCCCACTAGTGCACCCGAAGCTAGACAGTGCTAGGGTCGTCGGATTTATACAGGGTGTATCTGACATCGTAACTCAAACTTCGCGAGAAGGCTACACCGCATGCTACTAATAAAATTATGATAGTCATTTATATCGTTAATGAGCGGTTACAGAAATAACAGTGTTTAAAAAAATGTGTCGGCTCAGCCTTTGAACGTTGCAAGCGTGCCGCCGCGCGTGTTTGTGGGTATGACTTTGACCCCTGATGTGAACTCTATTAAATCAGATGATAGGATAGTTTTTCGAGTTTTGTTCACATTGCGCTTTTTTGTATAAAGCCGACAAAAAATTCCACCTGTGGGGAGTTCAGAATCAGCAGAGCCAGCAGGTACTCGTTTGTGCGTCGATGTCAGATACATCCTTTATAGTTGAAGATTAGTATGAAACCGATATAAATACTTATACGCGCTAAGTGTTAGTGCTTATGGCTTTATATATTAGTAAAGATATAAAGCTAAAGAGTTTGTTTCTTTGTTTGAACGCGCTAATCTCAGGTCCGATTTGAAAAATTTGTTGGATAGCCCATTAATCCAGGAAGGCTTTAGGCTATAACACCACGCTGCGACCAATAGGAGCGGATCATAAAGAAAAACCTGTTTTGGGGTTAAAATAAAATGTTCGGCCGGCCGCTAGTAATGTCATATAGCAACGTTTATAATTATTAACAAGGAGGAAAATGCATTTTCGTCTGAAATTGATTTTCGCTCGCAGCTTTATTAATCCCAGAGCTCGACTAGGCAATTTTATTTGTATAGTTATGTCCCTATAATCAGAAGTGTTGTTGGAGCAACAGCAAAATATAATATGAAAATTGCGGTTATTTAAATTACTTCTATTATTCCGGAAATTACTTTCTGTTTTATATTCAGAATGGTTTATTGGTTGCAGTTTTTATTGGCCATTAATGTTTTGAGTTCAAGAACAGCCGATCGAATCTGTAAAAATGTCACTGTAAAAAGTTGGGTAAAGTGAACTTAGAGTAAACTGTCAATTGTGTCAATCCCTTGGCATTATTCTAACGAATAGAATGACAGTACATTCCACGCTTATTCTTCCTTTTCAACTTATAGAGGTCCACTGATGGACAAAGGCCTCCCCAAGGCTTTCCAAGAAGGCCGGTCTTGTGCTGTCTGCATCCATGGTCTTCCCGCGACCTTCACCAGGTCATTGGTCCATCTTGTTGGGGGCCTCCGTACGCTGCGTCTTCCAGTACGTGGCCACCACTCCAGAACCTTACTGCCCCATCGGCTATCGGTGCTACGAGCATTGTGCCCCACCCACTGGTACTTAATTTTAGCGACTCGCAGAGCTATGTCGGTGACTTTAGTTCTTCTGCGGATCTCCTCATTTCTGATTCGATCGCGCAGAGAAACTCGGAGCATAGCTCTTTCCATCGTCTTTTGTGTGACTCTGAGCCTTTGTATGAGACCCATTGTGAGCGATCACGTCTCAGTTCCCTCCACGCTAACTTCACCTAATTTTTAAAAAAGCCCATCGATATATCTATAACTAGCTTTCCGCCCGCGGCTTCGCCTGCGTGGAATTCGGTTGTATCGCGCTTTTTAGATTTCCCTGGGGAATATAATTTTTTTCTGGGATAAGAAGTAGCCTATTATTTAATCCGGATTTCTAACTTTACGTCTGCAAAAATTTAAAGCAATCGGTTCAGCAGTTACGGCGTGAAATCGGAACAAACAAACAAACAAACTCACTTTCCGATTTATAATACAATAAGGATTTCTATTTAAGGATATAGTTTGTGTACGACCTCAGACTAGATGGAGATCTTTGAGAGTAACGAAGATCTTTGCAAGCTGGCCGGTAGCTGGATGAACGATAGCGAAAATCGAGTTAAATGGTATACTAGGGGAGTCCTGTCTTATCCTAATAGTTATAATCAGGCCACAGTGTTGTAGATGTGGGACTTATGTCATCTCTCTTCGAGAGGGAGGGGGCTGTAATCTATAACGTAGGCCCAGTGCGGTTTAGTATAAAGGGTGTATCTGACATTGACGCACAAACGAGTACCATAGATTCAGTACATAATTCTGAACCCCCTAGTGGTGGAATTCTGCGTCGGCTTTTTCTCGATTTAAAAAAATTATATGATGTTTTTTTCACTTTAGACCGTTCATAATTGTTCGTTCAAAATTCGTCGACTTTTATAACCCAATAAGATTTTAAAGGAAAACATAATTAATTCGTTAATTACACAAAAAAGCGCAATGTAAACAATACTAGAAAAACTATCCTGTCAGCTGATTTAATAGAGTCCGCATCGGGGATCAACGTCATACCTACAAATACGCACGGCGGCACGCTTGCAACGTCAAAAGCCGAGCCGACACTTTTTTTAAACACTGTTATTTCTCTAACCGTTCATTAACGACATAAATGACTATCATAATTTTGTTAGTGGCATGCGGTGTAGCCTTTTCGCGAAGTTTGCGTTACGATGTCAGATACATATGTCTTAATTTTTTTCGTTCTAGAACATGCTGATTTTTTCTCGATGTTTTTTCCGTCGCCATTTTGAGATCAGTAGTGATGGAATTAGTAACACAACTTAAACGCCTACCTGAGGTCAATGACCTAAGTCGTACACATAAGTTGGAGTCGACTCGAAACTAAATCTATTAAATACTTTCAAAATATTCACAGTACAAATCACTAGTTACAGCACATCGTCTCATTTTACAAAGTGATTTATTACTTCGTTAACAAGATGTCTAACATATCTCAACACGACATAAACATACCGTAGGTACTGCCATGCCACACAGAAATCAAAGGATTTCCTTACCAATTAACTAGACCGTAATTACCAAATTAAACTGTGATTTGGGCGCCCATTTCAAGAGAAACGTTTCTTAAGGAGTAATAAAACCTTTCTCTAGATATGTCCTGAGAGAAATTTAAACAAAACGATCTTTGAAACGGTCGTTTGGATATTCTGGGACAGGGAAAAGTCAAAGCCGTAATGTTTCAGTGTGAACAAGATGGCGTTATACAACTTCTAAAAGCGTATCTCTTTCTTGCACTGGAAATATTATGACGTTATTACTTCCCATGGCAGAATATAGAATAAGCCATCGTCTATTCCTGTAAACGGTACCTACTCGCCGTTGGACCTAACAATGCTGTTAAAAGTGCGACATCCTAAATACGGCCTAAGCTTTTCCATTCCAGTGTCACCTGATACGACTATATAGCAGAATTTTACAGACAGTGACTGCCATTGAACCTTCAATCTAATAGACAATTTCGAAATACTAAAACCTATTATTTACCATTTATGTATTTTTAATAATTATAAACTAGCACTTGACCGCAATCCCGCCTGATGGTAAGCTGTGATGCAATCGTTGATGGTAAAGCGCACTAGTTTATTAAGGGAGTAAACACTCAGCAAAACTGAGCGAATAGGAAGGAAGACGGCAGTTGAGCGAGGTGATGCAATGTTAAACCCAACAACACGACCAACGATGCTGCGCCAAAGGGAGATTGATCTGAAGACCCTCCACGACCAAACTCCCAATACAACAACATTTGGATCATCATACCCGGCACACATCACAATACAACTGCTCAGACCCGTCCTCCGTACGGCTTCACCAGACATCATGCCGGAACACGACAAATCGCTTGGCGGCAAGGCTTTGTCTGGTGGGTGATAACTTCTGCCGGCGGCCGATGTTATGGCCTACCACCGAGTAAACATGTATGTACACTCATATATAAACAGACAAAGAAAAACAGAACAGAAAAATAGTACATAGGTGATATGAGGCGAAGTTGTGCTTTAATAATGCTTTCAATAGCTCGAAGTATTAAAAAACCTAAGTATTATCTTTAGTCATCCGCATTGTTATGTTTATACCTATAAAAATCATCATCATCATTTCAGCGTTAATCCTAGTCGCATCCGATGCTTTTTCAGCTTTGGAGTCTGGGGACTGTTTTACCAGTGTAACTATCGATTTTGACTAAACTTCGATATTTTCCGTGAATTTCCCGTATACCTATGACAAATATTAGTCATAATTTTGAACTATTGTATTTAACTACAGCCTGGTTAGACTGCAAGCTGACCTTTACCCATAATTTGGCAGCCTAGTTTTCAGACTAGATGAAGACGATGATGAAGGTCGCGGGAAACCGCTGGATGCGGGAGGCTCAGGACCGGTTGTCGTGGAGAGCCTTGGGGGAGACCTATGTCCAGCAGTGGACGTCTTTCGGCTGAAATAATGATGATGATGATGAAGATAATTGATGAGCGGGCGGCCGTAGCTTCATGAAATTTAGATGAGGTTCAACCCGCACTTCTTCCCGTGACAAATCGAGTACGCCACACAATGCATTACAAGTATCATTTAATATAAGCCTGCAATTGGGTTGTATCCTAAAAATAATTTGATGTCCATCACTAGATTTATAAAAAAAATCTTTCATTAAAATACTTATGAAGATATATTGATTTGAAATGTCGCATGACGTCACGCCGTGGTACAAAATATACCACGGCGTTACGTAATTAGCTCCCACTCCGTAACTTTAATACGCTATATCTCACTAGTTTTTGGTAATTTCGACAATTTAAAAAATTCGGGTCTTAATTTTTTTTTTATCTATACTAATATATAACGCTGAAAAGTTTGTTTGTTTGAACGCGCTAATCTCGGAAACTACTGGTCCGATTTGAAAAATTCTTTTTGCGTGGGATAGCTCATTAATCCAGGAAGGCTTTAGGCTATATAAGATCACGCTGAAACCAATAGGAGCGGAGCATAACTAAACCACGCGAACGACGTCGCTGGCGGCCGCTAGTTATCTATAAAACGGACTAATTATTTTTTGATTTTCAGACCTGGGATACATTCCTATTATTGTACTGTCAAGTGAAAGCCTAGATGATACCACTATTCGTTATTCGTCTTTTTCTGTGTGCCCAATGCGTGATGGCAGTGAGAAATCATTCAGCCAATCTATTCTGTAATCTCACTATGAAAAGTAAGTAAAATAAGCTTAGAGTAATCTGTCAATAGTTTGAATCCCTTAGCATTATTTGGAATGAGAGCTTATTCCAATCTCAATTCACCTAAGTTGTCACGGTGGTCACAGAATAGCACTGGTTTCCACTCGATTTTTTTTTGTCAATTTAAGTAATGATGCCTTAATTTAATCAGGCAACCCTGTTATTTAATATTCTACTACTGGTTCGACGTTACATAATAACACACCAGTAATTCCCTAAAGGCAAGGCAGAGGATTACCTTAAATAAACCCACATTTCGCCAGTTATTATTAAGTCCTATATAGTAAGGAACGAGATATTGAAATCCAGACTCCGGATTATTACTAAGGTTTTCTAGGAAAACCTATATACTTTATCTGATTCGGAAATCGTACCATTGACCTTCAGCTTATCAGTATTTCTTGCGGACAGCTACATAACAAAGTGAGAGAGAGAAATAATTCATACAAACGAAATGTTAGCTAAAACCAAGAATATAGTACATTAAAATTTTTAATTTATTCATTGTAAGCTTCAGGGATTTCCAGTAGGAGTAGGGGAGGGACTGACAGTATAAAGTAATTTGCATAGTAGATACAAGTGTCCATACATTGATTGGCGCACTCGACCGGTGAGTATAACCATTCACCGGTTGAGTCCGCTGCAAAACAACAACAATGACTAGATTGTGACATCAAATATACCGATAGTGTTTTGTTTGTATTTTTTTATTAGTTGATGATTCAATTAGAAAGATTTCATAATTTGAAGTTTGAGTAAATTGTTTTCTGTGACTGAATAATTAATATAAAAATTATAACATCGGCCGCCGGCAGAAGTTACCCACCAGACAAAGTCTTGCCGCCAAGCGATTTGTCGTGTTCCGGCATGATGTCTGGTGAAGCCGTACGGAGGACGGGTCTGAGCAGTTGTGTTGCGATGTGTGCCGGGTACGATGCGCCTAATGTTGTTGTGTTGGGAGTTTGGTCGTGGAGAGTCTTCAGATCAATCTCCCTTTGGCGCAGCATCGTTGGTCGTGTTGTTGGGTTTAACATTGCATCACCTCGCTCAACTGCCGTCTTCCTTCCTATTCGCTCAGTTTTTCTGAGTGAACAGGCTTTTAATAAACTAGCGCGCTTTATCATCAACGATCGCATCACTGCTTACCACCAGGCGGGATTGCGGTCAAGCGCTAGTTTATAATTATTAAAAAAAAAAAATGCGCAGCACCATTAATACGTTTAAAACTTTAATTAATGATGTAACTTTCTCACAGTTAAAGAATCTAAACTGTTTTAATAAAGAATTTGAAATTTCCTGTTAATTACTTCGTCTTAAAAAGTTTCATTGAGGGGTTATGTTGAATTCGAAACTGAACCCTTGAAGTTCGCACAATTATTATTTTTAGGTAATTCTTGAAAAAACTGAGGCCCCTTTACTTCCAAATCCTATTTCAACATCATTGACAACGAAAAAGTTCGCTAACAAACTAATTACAAATACGCGTAAAAGTCAAAATTGTAACCCAAAAGTTTAAGATGAAATGGTCCCAGTTAGTACATACCAACCTAATATCTCCAATAATTTTGCAGGCAAATAACTCTACTCTTTTCTAATTTTACAAGACCTGTCTGATACAGGAATTATTACAAAATATATGTTAAGAACAAAAGGCAAATTCTCATTCTGTGACAATAAAACGTCAAAATCTTGTCAAAATGTGGATGTTTTTGACAGGATTGAGACTGAGATCAGATTGTGAACGTTATTAAAATTACGCGAATTTCCCTTCAGATATACAGTCTGTTAAGAAAACCCTGTCCGACCCATAAGGATAATAAAGGTTAGGTAAACGCATGACCAAATCTAATATATAAAATTATCGTGTCACAGTTTTCGTTGCCATACTCCTCCGAAACGGCTTGACCGATTTTAATGAATTTTTTTGTGATTATTCGGTATCTATGAGAATCGGCCAACATCTATTTTTCATTTCATTTTTTTTCTAGGAAATTATTTATATGGCAAAACAACGTTTGCCGGGTCAGCTAGTATAATATAAAATTTTACGTTATCATCATAGTGCCATTGTATTGGCACTATGATGATAACGTAAAATTTTGAAATAATCTTTTTTCCCGCGAATTAATTCCAACTTCCCCGAAATTTGGTAATTTTTAAAAAAGTGACAACACCGGTATTATTATGAGCGAATAGCGATGCGACCACGTGCCGCGTGCCCTGCCGCCCGTCGCCCGCGGTAGGGTGCTTAACGCACATTTATTAAGTTACCACTTTTTGCGAAATAATATTAATTTTTTTAGGGGGATTTTTTTTTAAGTTTAGCCCGGTTTTGTATCCATTAGTCGAATCAGTTGTTGATACCTAACAATACCTTAACGGATCGGACAGGGTTTTCTTTACATATTGTATATGTAATTAATCATCATAATCCACAAAACCCTTTCCACCTCTGCTGGCTAGCAATTCAAAAACGAATACAAGTGAATATCAGGGGCCCTGGTCTGCTATGTTTATAAATTTGTCATTCCAACACGATTCCATTGTCACTGTGCTAAAAGTCCGAAATCTGCCAAATCCATAATGATATCAATATTCAATAATCGATCAGTCGCCTCGTAATGGAATGACGATAGAACGGTATTTCCGTACTGCCATCATTATAAAAACCGGTAGTAGAAATACTACTCAATCAGAACATTTATTAATATGCAGTGGAGTGTCAGTGATTGACCACTAGAACTTTCCAATGGTCAATCACTGACACTCCACTGCTCAATTAGTCCGTTTTATAGATAAGAAAAAAAATTAAGACCCGTATTTTTATTTTGTCGAAGTTACCAAAAACTAGTGAGATATAGCGTATTAAAGTTACGGAGTGGAAGCTAATTACGTCACGCCGTGATATATTTCGTACCACGGCGTGACGTCATGCGACATTTCAAATCAATACGAGTATATCTTCCTAAGTATTTGAATGAAAGAATTTTTTTCTATAAATCTAGTGATGGGCATTAAATTATATTTTAGGATACAACCCAATTCCAGGCTTATATTAAATGATACCTGTAATGCATCGTGTGGCGTACCCGATTTGTCACGGGAAGAAGTGCGGGTTGAACCTCATCTAAATTTCATGAGGCTACGGGCGCCCGCTCATCAATTACCTTGCTTGGTGCGAAATCTTCTGTATCCCTAGTTCTGTTCAGGTGTAACGTTTAGAGGTATTCGTGTTTGTAATTTTATACAGAGGGTTGTTTATGTATGATTGATTCTGAAAGATACACGCGAAAATAAGTTACATTCTAATATTTTATGAAAAAAGCATCTACTTGTAAGTGTAGTATAATTTTTGTGTGTGCATAGTGTCTAGTGTGAATGAGCTTTGTACCTATCTTGTGTCTTGTCTAGCCAACTGTCTTGGTAGTTCCTAATATTAATCATTGGAAATACAGAAAATGTGTAATTGCATGATTTTAATCCCCCATCTCCGTTCCATCATCGGACGACCCGTCGTACGGCGAATTTCCACCCATACGTTGTTGACACCACTGCGATACGGACGAAGCATTTTGATTCCTCTTTTATACCGCGTATAAAAGAGGAAGCGTATAAAATCTTGTCAAGATTTGGGTATTTTTGACAGGATTGAGACTGAGATCAGACTGTGAACATTATTAAAATTAATCGAATTGCCCTTCAGATATATATGAAATTAATCATCATAATACACAAAACCCTATCCACCATTGGCTAGCAATTCAAAAACGAATACAGATGAATATCAGGGGCCCTGGTCTGCTATGTTTATAAATTTGTCATTCCAACACGATTCCATTGTCATTGTGCTAAAAGTCCGAAATCTGCCAAATTCATAATGATCGATTAATAATCAATCAGTCGCCTCGTAATGGAATGGCGATAGAACGGTATTTCCGTACTGTCATCAGTATAAAACCCGGTAGTAGAAATACTACTCAATCAGAACATTTATTAATATGCGGTCAATCACTGACGCTCCACTACTAACAAAATGGCGTCATTATGACTTCATAATGACGCCATTTTTAGTAGATTACTAAACTTGTCATAATTTATCATTATGAAATCATTGATAAACCATTCTGACACTATTGTAGGTAATAGCTACAATAGTGGTATTTTTCATAGACTGACTGCTTATCTGACCTCCACAATCCATTGTCAGCTCTTGGGCTTCCAACGACCCGTTCTGCATGGAAGGGTCTCGATATTAATGGATGTTCAGCCATGCACGTATCGGCCTCGATAAGCGTAGCTTAACCTTCTATCGACCTGTGCAAGTGTGCAGCTGCTATTATTTTGCCACAAGCCCCTCCCTATATAATATTTGTTATTATCAATGGTCCAAAGGCGTTAAAATTATTCAGAAAATGGGAAAACGTTTTACATGCCAAAATATAATACTAATTTGACTTAATAGTTGTCTAGTCCATTATTTATGGCCTTGAACCTGTTTGTATGTTATTATTATGGAGAGTTAGCTCACTTGTAGTTCTCATAGCATGTGTTATTATCACTTGCATGAGCGCATACAGGTCGTGTGAAGTTGAGCACTTTTTAATCTTCTCTTGCAACAAATGACGTATTGCATTATTGTGTGAGGCGATATTTTTGTACAACATGTGGGACAATGTTAACAGCGACATAGCATGCAATCGAACATCTCACGGTATTTACTATTTAGGAGACAAGAGTTCTATCATGGAGAAATGTCTTGGAAAAATATGGCTAGATAGATAAATATTCAGTGCGAGTAAGTGGTACTTATAGAGTATTAACAAATATTTAAGAAAACCCAAACATAAGAAAGTAGGTACAAAAGTTAAGAGTGTTAGTTAGACGAAGCAATCAATTAATCTAAAGACACTTTGACCTTTACTTCAGCACTAAATCACTACCAACCTGACGGGGTCATGAAATAATAATAAAAGGTCACTACTCACTGTATTCCGAATTGATTACCCTTTAAATTTGGCTGAATAGTTACGAAAATTACCTATCACGGCGCCTTTCGTAGAATTTAGAGCTGTCAAATTGACAGGAAAGGGCGTCAAATCGTTGACAAGGACCGTATAAACGTCAAAGGGTTTTGTAAGATTGATGCCCATGCTCCATTGTGGCTTTCTGCACGGGCTTGGCTGTCAAATTATTAGTTTGTCTTTATATGTACCAACGTTCGCAAAAGAAAATGCAGAAAGTAGCAGAAAATAATTAACTAAAAGTGATAATACACCATTGTCTGATTATTTATTTAATTTTATATAGGCGAAAAAGAAATTGAGTATAGAAGGCGATTGTCAGTTTCTTCGAAAGTTGTCTGTGTATCTAGTTGTTTTATGTCAATAAGAAACGAAACGGAAATATGTATCACTTAACACTGAGTAATACTTTTCAAGATACGTCGATGTTTTATTCTATCACATTTTATACAGTGACGTAAACATTATCATTGAAAATCAGGCTCCTAATTAGCTTTCTAGCTAATTAGGAGCCTAGGCACTAGGGGCAGGGTTTCTACCCTGCCCCTAGTGCACAGGCAAATGAAGAAACACGGGTGGGTTTTAGTCAGTAAAAATCTAACACGCTCTTCCGCCCGTGCGGGAGTGATCATTTGATGATTTTTCCCATCCACGTTAAGAGAAAGGATCCTAATTAGCGATACTAAGCTACAATTACAATAGATATTGGCGCCAAATCCCTTGCTTACAAACTAAAATAAATTTAACTTCAGTGCACATTGTTCTTTCTAACAGAACATAAATACATATAATGCATATACTATGTCGTCTGTCCATTTCTTAATGAAATACATAGATAGAAGAAGATGCAATGAAATTAAATTTACTTAATTTTGTGAACAAAAGCACCTTTATGTTACTAACGTAAGCACAAGACCGATACGACTCAGCTAAGATTATTTTTTCTAAAAAAGAACTCTTTGCCAAAACCACTCAGTGTAAATGAGCCCTGTAACTCAGTTTCCATTAGCCCCGTTCACTCACTGCTTATTTAAAACAAATTGGTATGGAAATTGATAATTATTGCGAAGCGTCGAATCGAATTTGAATATTTAATCAAACTTTGGCATTCATATTTGAAGTTCATTACTGTTTTGGTTTCGCAAAATAAATTATGAATTTATTTTCAATCACGATCATATTTACATATTCTAAGCGAACATATAATATTATAATACTATCTTTGTACTTGTTTATAGAAAGGAGGTGACTTCCGAGATGACGTCTAATAGAGAAGTAGAGAGAGAGATTGAAGATAAGAAAATGTTTCGCCGATCCCAAAGAAATAGGGATTAGGGCAGAAGAATGATAAACGATGTGAAGACAGGGGAAAGAAGTAAAAATAAAACAAAATTCTGCACCGCTGTTTCCAGGAAAATTGCCCAAAGAGCTGGCTGCGTTGCCACCAAGTTGCCAAGTTTCCTAAAGTAGTTGTGTAGTAGGTGCAAAAGCTTGGTTAGAAGTCTAATTGGAGGTATTTGAGATCTGAAAATGGCCCCGATTGTCTTTTTGACAAAATAATTTAATTTAAGTTCGGTGCTTCTTTTTCCTTATATTTCATTAAGATAAGGATAGAAGATAATATGTTCATTTAGACCTGTCAAATTAGTCCGCGCCTGACATTTGTAAATTGGTGTATTTTTGATCGCCATGTTTATAATCGCGTCAAAACTGTCTAAGGAGTATCGTTAATTTGATAGGATTAAACTAAAATGTAAACTTCAGTATTTTTGTTAATGAAACAGAAAGAACAATAAGCACTTAATTTAAAATTGTGTGCACAAGACAATCGGCGCTATTGAACAAGTTTTAAGTTTGCATATATGAACTTCGTGAAGAATGTGGTTTACCTCACAACTTCAATACATTACAATGATAGGTACACAGATATTCAATTTTAGTATTGAAATATCCGTTTGAATAATTTATAGTAACACAAACCATATTAAGCGAGCTCGACCCTTTTAGTGTAATCCACAATGAATCCACAATCCATTTGTTAGTTTTCTAGCTCCCATTTTCCTTTTCTCACTGGGACATGTTTGGATGAGTATACCATTGACACATATCTGATACCTGATAGATCTGTGTGGATCGCCATGAGGACACGGTAGAGCATATGGTGGAGGTCTGACCGGTTTGGGTAGAGCACCGCCGTGTTCTCGTGGCGGCGATCGGCGGCGATCGCGTCCGGCCCTGGCCCAGGCTATACTCTGGAGCGAAAGTGCATGGCAGGCCGTCACCTCTTTCTACGAAGCAGTGAAGAGCTGGCAAAGGAGGAGAGGGAGCGAAGAGAACAAAACTTAACATTAAAAATAAAAAAAATGAAAATTTCAAACAAAGTAAATCGCATAAAATTGCAAAGGGAATTAGAAATATTGGTTCACTGACCTCCGATCGGTGACAGAGCGATCCTGTATCGACTTGCATTTTTCGTGCCATTGTTATTAAAGTTTGGTACCGCAGGTCGATGCGGCGGTCATTAACGCGTAAGCGCTTCCTTACCAACATGTACATCATGTGGAAAATGTGTAAAATGAAAAATATTTTCCTGTGACTAAACTAATGGACATATTTATATGATTTTTTATAGGTAGACTGAGAATGTATTGAGGTACACGATGTTTAATTTCTTGTCGTATTGTCAGCACCACTCTGTATAAAACTCTACGCAACTCTAAAATAAAACTTTAATTACATTAGGCCTATTTTTATTGTAACTATTGGCCTATTTAAGTGCAAATAAATCTTTCTTTTTATTTATTGACAGTCAGTCAGATCATATTAAAGTTTGATATTAGACCAAAACATTCATATGCTAACCCAAAATTAATCTGCCTAGCCTTCCAGTCTAACCTGTGCTGCTGAATATCAATATGGAATAGGCCATAACATCGGCTGCCGGCAGAAGTTACCACCCACCAGACAAAGTCTTGCCGCCAAGCGATTCGTCGTGTTCCGGCATGATGTCTGCTGAAGCCGTACGGAGGACGGGTAGTAGTTGTGTTGCGATGTCTACTGGGGATGCGCCCAATTTTGTTGTGTCGGGAGTTTGGTCGTGGAGGTTCTCCAGATCAACCCCCCTCTGCCGTAGCATCGTTGGTCGTGTTGCTGGGTTTAATATTGCATCACCTCGTTCAACTGCCGTCTTCCTTCCTATTCACTAAGTTTTTTAAGTGAGGCTTAATAAACTAGCGCGCTTTACCATCAATGGTGGCATCACTGCTTCCCATCGGGCGGGATTGCAATCAAGCACTAGTTTATAACTGTTAAAAAAAAACTGCCTACCTGGCCTCCAAAAACCAGTTACTGGGTAAAACTAAAATCATACATACCCCTCATTAAGAGTGGTGGTTAGTCTTTTGGGGTTCTGATTACCCGTACTGATGATCAAAGATTTTCAAATTTCAGCCGAGATTAACGGTTTAACAGGCTTTTGGGGGTTTTAAAAGATCTATATGTATAAGTAATGGTTCATGGTCATAAATGGTCACACATCCACAATCTGACCGCGGCAAGCGTAGCTTAACTTTTGATCGAACCGTGCGTTGCTGTTATGTTGGCTTGTACAAAATTAGCCAAGAGGCTCAATTTAGTGCTAAGCCAACTATCTGTATAAGTACCTATCCAATAATAATTTTACTAATAAGTACATCCAAAATCGAACCAAATAACTGTGAACTCACCATAAAAGGGTTTAACGAGCTACTTACTAACATCTACTGGTTAACGAGCCGTTATAAAATCGATATTTTTGGACTCTCCATGCCATTAAGCCCAAAATAAAAAAAAAAAAAGCAGTTCTAAATATCACTAGAAGAAAAATAACGTTTTAGACTGTTATTTATGTGAAAACAGGCAAATAGAAACGTTATAATAAGCGGGGACGTTAAACAAGATTTATGAGTCTCTGAGCAAATATGAAACTCTTTGGCGAATGAAATATGTACAAAAATAAAACAATAATACACTACCATAGACACATACTAATGGACATGTCGTATAATCTGTAGTAATTTGTTGGTTTGAAAAGAGTGAGAGAGATGGCCTAGGCTTTCGGTCTAGCATTATCTCTCTCGAGAGAGATAAAATAGACGAAACTTCGTTTCCTCTCTTTCTATCGGAATACCACAATACTCATCTCTAAGGCATGTCCATAAGTATATGTCGATGTACACTAACATTCTAGAAAATCTAGAACGTATTTTGAAATGTCCGATTATTTTTTTATTTGTGCACATAATTATTAATTATACAAACTTATAACAGAAACAGAACAGAAAAAGGAACAGAGGTAATGCGGAGGTGAGGTGGCGGTGATGGTGTATTCATTATCAGGCAGTAATTTTAAACTCGACTTAAAACCAGCTGTTTTAAGTCGAGTTTCATGACTGTACATTACCGTAGAAAAGAGGCTTATCACGGTCTAACAAAAATGATAATGTTCAATTTATTACGGGCCTAAAATGTTTTACCCGGCCTTTAGTTTTCGCCTTTGATACTCGTTGTAAGTATGTAGATACCTTTCTAGCTTGTATTTATAACCGAGAACAAAAATTCCAAGCACATTTCTACGATTTTTTTTAATATATAATTCTTACCGAGTTGTTAAAGATTCTATATTTTCGGCTTTGGGCGCTGGTAGATAATAAGATAACCCGCTCACTCCCATCTCGAAGAGAGGAGGGGGTTGCGTTTTAGCCATGGGGGGCATCATAGGCTGGTTATCTGTATCTACTAAATATAATTAAATTTATTAATCAGTATTAAGCAGTAATGCATGATACATAATTCTGTAGTATTAATTCACACAGGCAACATTAGCCGTGCAAGGAATAATAATGTGCCAAGAAACTCGAAGTAAATGCTTTATCGCTGGATTACAGTACCTTCGACCTTCGTTTAAGCTTCCATATTAAGTACTTTATTGTAATTAATCAAATGGGAACACCGTTTAATTATTTTTTTCTACATTTTTATGCTTGTAAGTCCATAAAAATGGTGTTAGCTGTAGCACGTAGACATTTAAATCTGATTATATGTATAGATATACTCGTAGATAGAGAAAACTCGTGATGGCCTAGTGGTTAAAACACCAGCCTCTCAAGTATCAGTAAGTACGGGTTCGATTCCAGGTCAAGCAGGTACCAATGTAACTTTTCTAAGTTATATGTACTTTCTAAGTATATCTTGGATACCAATGACTGATTATAAGGTGAAGGAAAACATCTTGAGAAAACCTGGACTTTAAGTCTGAAATCGACAACCCGCATTGAGCAAGCGTGGTGATTACGCTCAATCCTTCTCTGTATGAGAGGAGACCTGTGCCCAGCAGTGGGACGATAAAAAGGTTAATAATAATTATATCGAAGGACTGGAACAAATTGCCAGCGGCGATATTTCCGTATGAATACAATTTAAGTATCTTTAAAGCTAGAGTGAATAGGCTCTTAATAAACTCGCTTGCTTTAGCATCAATGATTGCATCACTGCTTACCATCAGGCGGGATGACTTGATGACTGAACGGTTAAACACTAGTTTATAATATAAAAAAAAAACTTTTATATGGTAAAACGCTTCACATACCTCTAAGTATTTACCAGTGTTGTGTCCAACAGACACCAATTTGTATTACGAAAACCAATATGGCCTTCAATTGTATGGGTACGGACATCAATTCTTTGGTATTGAACGACAAATTGGGCAGCACGAACTTATTTATTGCGTTCCATATGATAAACAGATGCATCACCAGCATCGAATCAAATCTGTTGATGAAATATCGAGTTATCGAGTACATTCGGCGAGTTGCGATAAAATATAATATTGCTTTTGATATATCGCTCGAGGGGATGTGGTGAAAATTATCGCGATGTACGAAATGTTGGTCGTTGTTATAATTATCATGTTATTAAATTAGTGCGTGATAACGCGCGCCACGAATAGGCAAAGTTCCAATATGTGTGAGTTATAATGATCTTTATTACACAAAAATTGGTCCAAAAAAGTGTGAAGTCGCTGACTCCTGTACTAGGTGATATACCTGTGTTTCAAGAGCCAGTGCCCTCTCTCAAAAGATTAACAGAAATAAATGAAGTTGGTAACAAGAGAAACTAAATTAAAAGCGGTTAAAAGAAGCCTGTATTGAGTATTTAGGTGTGCGAGTTTATGTGTGTGTGCCTGCGTGTATGTGTGAGAGTTAGGGCGCGTGTGTCTATGTTCGTGTTTGTGGGTGTATGTATGTGCAGCAGTTATTCACCAGATGTAGTGCAGTTATAATGAAGTAAAGATATATTGATGTAAATATCAATATGATCATATAAATCCACGGATTATGACTTACGGAAGTGAAACGTGGTCGCTCACAATGGGCCTCATACGAAGGCTCAGAGTCACACAAAGGGCAATGGAAAGAGCTATGCTCGGAGTTTCTCTGCGTGATCGAATCAGAAATGAGGAGATCCGTAGAAGAACCAAAGTCATCGACGTAGCTCTGCGAGTCGCTAAACTTAAGTGGCAGTGGGCGGGGCAATTGCTCGTAGAACCGATGGCCGATGGGGCAGTAAGGTTCTGGAGTGGCGGCTACGTACTCTTTTTTTTTTTTAAAGGAAGGGGAGGATTGGATGCACCCGCCATCACAAGGCATTATGAGCATGGGGAACCCGGATTTCCTTCCAGGATTATAGTACTACGGGAAGCGATGAGAGGATGGATCTCCTAACTTTTGGCGGCTACGTACTGGAAGACGCAGCGTAGGGAGGCCTCCTACAAGGTGGACTGATGACCTGGTGAAGTTCGCGGGAAGCCGATGGATGCGGGTAGCACAGGGCCGGTCAGCGTGGAAAGCCTTGTGGGAGTCCTTTGTCCAGCAGTGGACATCTATAGGCTGAAGAAGAAGAAGAAGAAATCTACGGATTAAAACAGGCTGTTACAAGGCCAGGGCAGGTCATGCCGCTAAGAACGGTTACTAGGGTTGCATAATATCTAAGGAACAAAAAAGTTATATTACTGATACTATATGTATTATGAGTCCGAATGGCTATCGTTCTATGTAAAATACTGTATTCAGCTATATTCAATACCAACATAGGTATTAAAGGCAAGGCAGTTATGATGGCTATGTATACTTGCTTACTACTTACACAAATGTGAAAACGCTTTTCAGTTTTCATTTATATTTGTTAAATTGTACCGGATTATGTTTTTTACCGTTTCGAAATTAATATTAGGTAAGTGGAATAAAAGCCACACGAAAACATTTGCAAGTATAGGAACGCGCGTCATCATCATCAACTTCTTCTATTATACCTATTTTATCAAATCGGTAAAAAGTGATATCCCAAATATGAGTATACATATGTACATACAATATGTCTACTGTTCCCCTCAAGTCAATCAATTAAAACTCGCTGACAACACAACGGAAAGAAAGAAGTTTAAATTCAATCATTTATTCAACAGCTTCGATTCTGAAAGTATTCATAATTCAACAACTCTGCTGAACAACCAATTCAAGGTTGTACTTAATGTCCAAAAAAAGTATTAGGATATGTCCCCATTAATAATAATAAAAAAAATCATCTTCTACGCTTTTTTAACACATCGTATGAAAATGGATAGGTAGGTACATATTATACAATGGCTTTTTAATTGTTTCTGCAAATTTGGCACTCAACTTGTTAAGGCAAGTCTTTTGATAACTTACAATAGGTAATTAATACGAAAAGAAAAATACCAAATTCAATGATATACCATAGGTAACTACATATACCGGTAACTATAACAAAAATGTGAACCCAAAATAAAGAATATCATAGTAATCCAAGCCAATAAAACAAATATCAAATTCATAGCATTTCCTTAAAAACATTCTATCCATTCGAAAGCTCTCTCCTCGAAATACTATCTCGTACCTTAAATAGTAGTAGATGAACCATAAAAAAGGGAGTATTATATTCGTTTACCTTAACTCTATATATTCGGAGCACACGCTCTGCATAACCGTGAAAGGAACGCAGGGTGTGAAAGAAATTCCTTACTTATACCTATAAAAATAAAAGGAATTCCTATAATGTACGGAAGAAATTCAGGAAAACACTTTAATTATAAAAAGAAACGTGTCTTTCTTATACTTGAAAGACAAACTATGCCACGTTCAGAATCTATGCTTTAATATAGATAAGTAATAATATAGAACAGAATTTGTAGTCCTACTAGGCCACGAGCAACCAATCATTGCCCAAGTTTTTATTTGAATTTTGAACATCTCTATGTCAGAGATATCGAACAAGGATATGCCCAACTAGGCATGTTTTGTCACGGCGTCGTATATTCACGACATTAGGCATAAACAGACATGTTCTCGAATCAATCGATACCTATCTTCGCATCGGTACCTTTGCTACTCGATTATGTTTACTTTGGTATTTGCAATCGAGAACACAATCGTAGTTGCGGGGTTTACTGACTGATACTTAGGTTGTTCTTGATTGAGGTATTAACATACACAGATGTCATCACGTCGAGTTGGTATCAGAGCGCCCATACATAATATGTAATAGTACATAACTTATTCCCAAAACAGGTAATATGAGAGTACATAACTACTAGTACGAATAGCTTATTATTAAAATTTTTCACTCTTATTCATAAACGCTGCTTAAAGTTAACTAGCGATAATCGCTTGTTTAACCCCTTAAACACTGTATAATCCTTATTGACTGTTTCTGTGGCGTAGCGGTAGCGAACACGGCCATTGCGCATGGAGGCGCAGTGCAAATATTTGTAAGCATGAATATGAATATTTGCACTGGTCTGGTCGTGCCTCGGAAAGCACGCTAAGCCGTTGGTCCCGGTTGCCAAACGAACATCTATTGGCACTCGATATCGCCTTCGGGTTATGGAGGTCAGACGGCAGTCGCTTCATGGAAAATATCGAAGTTAGGCCAAAATCAGCAGTTAGATTGGTAAAGCGGACCCCAGACTCCAAAGCTAAAAAGCTACGGACGCGACTGGGATGATGATGATGACAACATTAATCCTTATCCAATTTAATACCTTAAATAAATTGTTGATTTAATACAGATCTATATTGCCCTTTACAGCATACGAATATTAATATTTAAATGAATATTTTCGAATATAATACAGATTTAAAAATTGCGGACAGGGGCGGCCAGCCGGGGCGGCATGAGCGGCGGCGAGCTGCTGTTTTTTATAGGTTCACAGTTTTTGTGTAGTGTATTTACTATCAGGATTGCACCCGTCTGAAGCCGGGGTGGGAATAAATATTATCTGGATGTACTAAAAACGGGAGGAAAAACAAAATTATAGGTAATAATGGTGTATTTACATAACTTAATAAATAATATTTACATAATACAGTTAAGCTTCTCAATAATAATGTGTTACGTAATTTAGGTGTTTGAGCTAACCAAACTTATTTCATATATATATAGATACGGACAAATTACACAGATTGAGCTAGCCCTAAAGTAAGTTCCAGACTTGTGTTACGGGATACTAACTCAACGATACTATATTTATAATATAGATACATAAATAGATAAACATCCAAGACCCAGATCAATCAGGAAAAGATCATTTTCCATCATGATCTTACCGTCCCACTGCTGGCCACAGATCTCCTCTCATACAGAGAAGGATTGATCGTAATAACCACGCTTGCTCAATGCGGATTGGCGATTTCAGACTTAAAAGTCCAGGTTTCCTCAAGATGTTTTCCTTCACCTTGTAATCAGTCATTGGTGTCCAAGATATACTTAGAAAGTACATATAACTTTAGAAAAGTTACATTGGTACTTGCCTGACCTGGAATCGAACCCTCACACTCATACTTGAAAGGCTGGTGTTTTAACCACTAGGCCACCACGACTTACTACTACTGCTGATTTGATCTGCTTACTTACTATTACTGATTTGGAGATATAAAGCATATTATGTGCTATGTTATGGGTTTGGTTTCTGCACTTAGTCCTTTCAGAGAACCATTGTGCGTGTAAAGCATATTATACTATATGTATAAATTATAATTATGTAATAGGAAGAAAGAAACGAAAGAGGAAACGAACGATTAACGTTTATGAAAATACTTTCAAATTATATATCCTCAACGTTTCATAATGGAAGCAAACATTTCGAGAGCTGCGATGAGACATCCCTTAAATTCAAAACAAAATTGAATTTCAAAGCATTGTAATCTTCTCCATTGAATAAAGCTTCTTTGTAATAATTATGTTATATAAATATTATACATGTTTTATCAAGCCTTACACAACTTCGTGAATTGATGAATTTATAACGCACACATTACATTTATATGTACATTTTGCTTCGTCTAACGTTATTTCAGTGTCTGTGTCTGAATATTGTAAAGGGATAATGATTTAGCAGCCTTTCTTGTATGTTATCCTAGTCTATGTATGATTTTTGTGATTTTACATATTTCTGTTAAGTGATTTCTGAGTGTACGCACCGCCTAAGTGCTAGTGTATTTGTTCTATGTCTTCTAGGTGACTTGACACAATATTTTTCTAATAAAGTTATAAAATAATAAAAACTTAACTAAGTAGCAGAGTAATAGTATAATACAATAACAGTAGAAATGTCTATCATTTGAATACTTTTGACAGTTCATCAATGATATTCATTGTGCTATTTACGAGGCAAACCAGACATAATTTCGAACATAATAAAACAATGCATTAGCAATAACCTTCAACACAATTAAGCTTGTGAATAATAGTGTTATGTATTTTTTTTTTTATGGGAAATCATCAAATAACTTCTTGTCAGGCTTTTACTGCAGGACCTGCGTCAGGCAGAAGAGAAGGCGCCGTGGCGCCTCTCTAGCCACTCTTCAAAGAGGGGACTTATCGCCGCTATTGTGGCGTGCCCAGAACTGGATTGCGACAATCGCACTCTCCATGTCGCCATGAGATCCCGCCGGAACTCTGTCCGCCATACCGCGATTTCTCGTGGCAGCGGAGTTATGCCCCAGCGTTTTGTCTTCTCTCGCCACTCCCACATATGGGCGAGGGCTTTGGCCTACAGGTCCCATGGCGGCAATCCACCAAGGAGGCTCCCCGCCTCAGTGGAGACCGTGCGGTATCCCCGATCACCCGAACGGACATGACCCTCTGGAACGCGGTCAGGCGTAGAGCCTCCGGCAGGGCGCCTTTGGTCTCACTAGATTGGGTGGTTGAATCGGGAGGTTCATGTTCCGTATAAGGCGGGAGGAAACGCCAGGGTGTCACCATTCTGTGGATCGCCCTGAGGACACGGTGGAGCATACGGTGGAATTCGGCTTGGATAGAGCACCGCCGTGCCCTCGTAGCGGCGATCGGAGAAGTCATTTAATGATTTCCCATCCCAACAAAAAAAAAAAAAAAAATGCACAAATATTTACGAATATTTTAAAATTGCATGTGAATGGATAATTACTACTTAGTGCAATGTGTGGTCCGTCAAACAGGTTATATCAGGATTTGATGGCCGGGAATTAGCTCTGATTCGATCTTTTACATTGGAATGTAAAGTTGAGTCCAGCAAGCAATAAGCTGGCCGTATAAACGGTACTGCAAATTTTTGAGTAGTTGTATATTTGTGTAATATTTTTTGTACCATATTTTTCATTCTTCATTCACATTTTATTTAAAATAAACAGGATTTTAATTTAAAAACGAAGTACCAGAATTTACAAAGAATTTGAGATGTTTTTGACGGTGAATTCTGGCATAAAAATTCTAAACATTCTGGCACGATACAAACACGAAAAAATTCTCAAAGAATTTATAAAA
The DNA here is from genome assembly GCA_037179545.1 of Sesamia inferens. Lineage (NCBI taxonomy): Eukaryota > Metazoa > Arthropoda > Insecta > Lepidoptera > Noctuidae > Sesamia > Sesamia inferens. The sequence goes on along the minus strand of CM073938.1, from coordinate 14,547,819 downwards.
AAAATATACCTACCTCATTTCAACTTACCTAGCAACATTTAAATGTGATACTTAACAGAAAAATTAATGGATAAAGATTATAATATTTATAGCAGTCGTTCGATAACGTTGTTACGTAAGACGAGGTTAATGCTATAAAATTTACAACTGTAATAAAAACAATATTATGCAGTATCCTTTGTTTCTGATGGTATACGAGTAGGTCGAATTTCGTATCGAAATAGAAACAAAACTCGATGAGAGCTATAATAAAATGAACGGACAGACACTAAAAGTTGTTTATGGGCCAGGAAGTGTATCTAGATTTGTAACAGCTGTTACTTCCTCTGAAGTATTGAGACTTGAAACATTTGCTTTGTTTTTACTTCTTGTTTTAACAATTTCATCTAAATCAGTTTCCACGAATCTAGATTTGGCAGGATTTTCCTAAATAGTCATCACCTCTGAATTTTGATGTTAAATCCTTAACAACGCAGAAACTAAAATAAATATTGTTATTATTATAGGTAAAACCTACTTTCTTTTAAATAAACATTAATATTCTGGCAATCCTACCTAACAATAACAGAATTTTGATATTATACTCGCGTCTTATTAATTTTGTAGTAAGACCAATAACTAATGAAAATATCCTCTATCCGACGAAATAAGAGCAATCTAAAAGTATTGACGTGACAACGTCTATTAAATTGGTACGGCGTGGAGTCATTCTCGAAAACACCGTAACGGCCGAATCCGACGCCACACGGAGTCCACGCCTACTTTACCCCACCCCTAGAGCGCCCGATGTTATTAAGAAAATGGAAGGCTATAACTATGTAACAAAAGTCGAAAAGTTAGATAACTACGCAGAATTTTCTGCTGAACGTATGTATCATAAAGGGAATATATATATACTCGTATAAAGGGGAAATAGCAAAGTGGGGAAGTATGTAGTTAGAAATACGAAGACTGGGAGATAATATTTAATTTCATCAGCTTTATGACATATGAGTATAAATAAGGTTCTTTTTTATAAATTATAAACTAGCGCTTGACCCCAATCCCCCCTGATGGTAAGCAGTGATGCAATCGTTAATGGTAAAGCGCACTAGTTTATTAAGAGCCAATTCACTCTAGCCCTGAAGACACTCAAATTGTAGTCCGACGGAAACTGGAAAATTTTGAAAAGATGTGTGCAATCCACCTTATTGATTGGCAATACTAACATCCTTTGATGTAGACATAGAACTCGTAAATAGCAACGATGTAGTTACTAGAGCAACAGTAACTAAGGAGTAAGTTTGAAACTTGATTAAGCGAGTACATGAAACTGATCACAATGTAATTGTAATTGTAGATGAGAAGATAGAGGATGTCTAGTCTAATGCCCTAGTGGATTGTCACACCCATACCAAACTCTATGGTAAATATGGCGTCCCTCGCAATTGACTTACAATTGCACAGGAGAATAACGCCACGGGATGCATTTGTTTTCCCAAGCATGGAAATGATTGCAAATTGGCAATCATTTTTTCATTTTTAACCGAGAACGGCGGATGAAACCATGGATGAACGTTAGTAAAAATGTGTATTTGCATACATTTCTGTGAATATTTATATAGCTAACATAAAATTTGTGTATATAGTCTTATGGAGAACTAATATATCATCATCATTTATATACCTAAATATTTTTTGTTGGAAAAACAAGAAAACATTTTCACTTTCAACCAAAGTAATAAAACTTATAACGAAATTTCGAGGACGTCATTTATTTAATATAGTAGTACTTATGTACTAGTTAATCTGGTGAAAAAAATTCCTTAACACACCTCGTTATTTAGAACTGTTGATATTTTTAAATTGGATTGATTTAATTGAATTGATGATATTTCTGGTTCCATCACAATAATGAATAATGATGATTATGATTTTATGTTATGATGATGTTTTTTGTAATACTTCAATAAAAGAGTCTCATCATCATCATTTCAGCCGAAAGACGTCCACTGCTGGACATAGGCCAGCAGTAAAAGAGTCTAATGAATTTTAAATAGTTGCTTGACTTGCAGCGGTACCAAGAAAAATATCTTCGATATGTCCTCTTGCCCTCCAATACCTAATTATCGAAAATTCTTGGGGATTTTCTTATTTGACGGCTCAAATGCGGATAAATTGCGTTTGCGGTTTCCTTCATTACTTTCTACCTATCAACATGAAGCGTCTGAATATGATAAGTGCCGATTACTTGAAATATGACTTGGCTTTAGGAAAAAATGAAGTGTTTATTCAAAACAGATTCATAATTATCGATTTGGACTAAATTTGCGTCGGTATGTTTGCATATATGCACATACCAATGATTTTTATGCCATAATTCACAGAAGAACTAACACGATTTTGTCAAGCGCGAGGTCTAGCTCTAACGGTATCCTAAGTTGATAGCTAAGTACGACGCACCTTGGGTATCAAACCCTGTGAAGGTGATGGTCAGAAGTCCCACAGCTAACTTTACAAATTCGTTTTGTCCCTGTGCCTGTGTTTTTTTAAAACAATGTTACTAACAATTTGAGCCTAGTTGCCATAAATAAACAAATACGGAATTGAGTTGAATTAAATTATGGTTATGATTGAAGTAAAAAAAGTAACAATGACATACTGTAATATGCATTCAACATAATATTATGAATTATAAAAAATCTTTGTCGGCAAACAGCTTCACCGCTTGGATGTTCAGCATCATAGAACTGAAACCATGTAAATAACCAACCAGGGCACCAAGTCTACTATTACTATAGTGTCAGATTGGTTGTTCAGTGACCTCATTTTTTTTTTTTTTTAGTAATTATAAACTAGCGCTTGACCGCAATCCCACCTGATGGTAAGCAGTGATGTGATCGTTGATGGTAAAGCGCGCTAGTTTATTAAGAGCCTTTTCACTCAGAAAAACTGAGCGAATAGGAAGGAAGACGGCAGTTGAGCGAGATGATGCAATGTTAAACCCAACAACACGACCAACGATGCTGCGCCAAAGGGAGATTGATCTGAAGACCCTCCACGACCAAACTCCCAACACAACAACATTAAGCGTATCGTACCCGGCACACATCGCAACACAACTGCTCAGACCCGTCCTCCGTACGGCTTCACCAGACATCATTTAATAATAATCTAGTAAATTGCGTCATCATAACTTTCCGGCGGTCAATCATTGACACTCCCCTCCATATTAATAAATGTTCAAATAGAATAGTTTTTAGAAAATTATTTCTGCTAACGGGTTTTATAATAATGGCAATACGGCAATGCCTTTCTATCATCATTCCCTTATGAGACGACTGATCGATCATTATGAATTTATTACATTAAGAATTGTTTGCACAATCACATTGGGATGAGAATGGAATCGTGTCGGAATGACAAATTTATAAAAATAGCAGACTAGAGCTCCAGGGGACCTAGTCTGCTATTACAATAGCGTCTGAATGGTGGATTAGTGACTTCATAAAGATCGATTTTGACAAGTTTCATAGTCTACTAATAAAGTTGCGCCATTATTAAATCATTTCTACTAACGGGTTTTATAATAATAACAATTATGTACGGCAATGTCATTCTATCACCATTCCACTACGAGACGACTGAGGTATTTGATCGATCATTATGAATTTAGCAGGACCCTGAGAATGAATCAACATCGATATATACCCTAAATATAAAATTCTTCGGTAGAAGACCATACACATGAAGATATTGCGCTGATTACCTATCTGTTTCTGCACGTGCATTAAAACTTACGTCGAAATGCAACAAACGAAACTTTTGAACAAAATGACAATTGAATCGTGTTGGAATGACAAATTTATAAACATAGCAGACTAGGACCCCTGTGTAGAAAGAGGCCTGAAGGTTACCGGTGAAATATCATATCAATACTTTTTAAGGCTTCAGTATTCTATATCACGTGGGCTGTTACCACGAATGAAAAATAAAATTAAATCCCTATAAAGACTGTATGTTAAACTGTGATTTATCTGTATTTTTTCAAGTCGAGCGAAGATCGTTGTCACTGAATCAATGAAACCCTTAGAATGAATCAACATCGATATACACCCTAAATATAAAACTATTCAGTAGAGGATCATACACATGAAGATGTGCTGATTATCTGTTTCATGCACGGGTATTAAAACTTACGTCGAAACGGAACAAACGAAACACAAAAGGCAAATTGCTAAATGATTTCTAAGCATCATACTCTTAAATGAAGAAAATGATTCCTCGTGAAATAGAAATTGAACTGCTCTGGTTCGATCGCATAAAATAAAATAAAAATAAAAGGTCTACGAATAGGAAAGCACGATGAGTCGATTAATAGATGGTCATACATCCTCGATCCGGCCGCGGCAAGAGCGGCTTAACCTTCAATCGCCCTGGAAAAGTTGAACAATATATTTCGTCATCGATTAACAATCTTTGGCAATCTAGTAGTAACAATAGAGCTGATCGTCTATTTATTGACTTTGATTGCTGTTCTTATTTTCGTTGGACACGAATGCTATTGTTAGAATTATCACGCCATGACTGTTTGTTTCAGACCTAAATAAATAGTCGCGACTACAATTACTTAGTTCTGCTAACCTAAAGTTCCAATTTATACATGCTAAACCTAAAACAGTTTGGAAACCAAATATTATGAGTATTATTGTTATTTAGTATTGTGAGTAAAACAAAACTGTTAACAAACAAGCAAAAAATGAGCGTTTATTTATAAGCGCTGTATACAGACATGAGACGTTTGTGGCTGGCCGTCACCTCCTTCTGAAATGCAGTAATGCTCGGAAAGTAGGAGGAGGAGCGCATTAGGAAGGACAATCTCTGCGCCCTCACGCCCCTAATTGACGCAGGAGACGTCCTGGTCGTCGGGCGACAGCATCCAACTCCTGTCCAAGCCCGTAGGCTTGGGGCGAGCTGCCCGGTAAGGGCCAGGCCCGGGTTGACAGCGTGCAGCTCATGGTACTTAGTAACTTTTTCTCTTTTTGCTAGTGTCTTTAGAATCCTAGCATGTTGTTATTAGTGCATAACCTTCCTTGAGAATTGGGCTATCCAACACAAAATGTAATTTCCAAACCCAACTGGTAGTTCCAGAGGTTAATTTTTACTTTAATTTGCTTATGTATGTTTAAAAATTCAAATAATGTGATTGCGTAATCGTCATACTATATACTGAGGAGTAATCAGTGATACTGCCAAGCTACTAGCTCACTGTTTACGGATTAGTACAACCACCCTTTTGATTTAGCCAGCTTTTTGATTAGCGCGAGAATGGAAAACATTTCATATCAACAACATCCATGTTTTTCTTTGAGTGATAAATGAGCAGAAAGCATTCATTAAAATGTTGACAAATCAACAGATTGTGCTCAGGACTTAACTTGCTCCCTAATAGCGTAACGCTGATTGCAAAAACTTAGGTACGATCAGAAGAATTTTGAAGAAAATTCCACGGCCATTCTTACATATGTTTGAAAAATTAGTTAGCTTGACAACGTAAAAACGCGATGTATGTTGTTGAATTTTCATAATGGATTCCATTGGCATCATAATATAAGTGAGTTACGCAATTACCCCGCTAGCTGAACATAAAGCCACCATCTAAATATTGTTATAGGAGGGATCGTCAACAGATCCAAAATCCAATCATTCATTTTTAATGGAAATAAAAGATTTTTTATTCTGAATAAGTAAATTTATTAATAATGTAAAAGTTATATCGACATAAAAAAAGGTTTTTCATGTAAAATTTAATTTGAAATCCTGACTCAGTACTAGGCGGAATCAGTGAGTGTTACAGGAGTAAATGAATCTTGTAATGTCCTAAACACTTTTGTAAAAACCTTTGGTGGCATCAATAACAATACGCCAGCGTTAACAAGATTTTCATTTCTCTTGGTTTCTGTACGTTCCATTCCAGAACTGGTATTATTATTCTAAATATCAACTGGTACTTTCATCGTCATATTTGGTGAGGGACTCAACTCTGATCCCGACTCGGTCTCTTCCGCTCGCGGACTCGTCAAGCAATTTCCGTCGCCAACATACGTACAAACATATAAACGTACATAAGTACGAATGAATACAGACCGAATGGCGATGGGTTGAGTGAGTTCTGCGATGGAATGCGGGTTTTGACACACATAGGTGAAAAGACGGAAAGTATTGTGAAATAAATATAGTGGATGATGGTTGATTTTTCAATACAAAGAAAAACTGAAGAGTTTCTTTGTGACAGCTTTTGTTTTAAAGATATATCAAAGTGTCGTGTTTATTCTTCGAATGTAATTCGTCTGACTCTCAGTCTTCGGAGTGTGTTTTGTTTTTATGTAGATAGTTTTTGAGAGAAATCATTGCAGTTTTTTTTTTTAATAATTATAAACTAGTGCTTGACTGCAATCCCGCCTGATGGTAAGCAGTAATGCAATCATTGATGGTAAAGCGCACTAGTTTATTAAGCCTATTCACTTAAAAAACTTAGGAATATGAAGGAAGACAGCAGTTGAGTGAGGTGATGCAATGTTAAATCCAAGACCAACACGACCAACTGCTGCTGCCAAATGGAGATTGATCTGGAGACCCGCCGCGACCAAACTCCCGACACAACAACATTTTTTTTTCTTCATAACTATTTTAGTCTATATCTTACTGCTATAATTTTATTAAAACAAAACTTGCGTTATTTATATTCATTATGCGATATTTAATACTTCGAGTCCCTTTGGACAGGTGCTGCCAGTAACGATATTCGATTGAGATGAAATGTTAATATTATGTACTTTTTTTCATATTATAATAGAAGCTAATAGTTAAAGAAGCGAGAGAAGAGAATCAAAGCGCTGTCTTTTAATGTCACTTCAGTTTCGATTTTAATAAAATATTTTGTTCAGTACTTAATTAAGATTTCTAAAACTAAAGTGTTAATTCTTTTTTTTTTTTTTTTTATAATTTATAAACCAGCGCTTGACCGCAATCCCGCCTGATGGTAAGCAGTGATGCGATCGTTGATGGTAAAGCGCGCTAGTTTATTAAGAGCCTATTCACTCTAGCCTTGAAGACACTCAAATTGTAATGTGACGGAAACACCGACGCCGGCAAATTGTTCCAGTCCCTCGATGTACGCGGTATAAAGGAGGAAGCAAAACGCTTCGTCCGGATCGCAGTGGTGTCAACAACGTAAGGGTGGAAACTCGCCGTACGACGGGTCGTCAGATGATGGAACGGAGCTGGGGGAATTAAATCATGCAATTCTGGTGAGTGTGCAACACTCACCAGAATGCATCCTATAGAAGACCGAAAGGCTGGCTACTCTACGCCTGTGCTCCAGGCTTTGGAGACCGTTTCGAGTTAAGTATGGGTCGCCAATCAGCCTCTTCGCATGCCTCTCCACCGAGTCCAAAGTGGCAAGGTGACATTTCGCAGCACCAGCCCAAATGTGACTGCAGTACTCCACACACGAACGGACCTGTGCTTTGTATAAAATTAGAAGCTGCCCTGGTGTGAAGTACCCCCGGACTTTCGCGATGACGCCTAGTTTTCTGGCAGCCACCCTGGCCTTGGACTCAATGAACCGCCCAAAGTTAAGGCCCGAGGAAATCTCAACTCCCAAAAGCTGAAGGCGGTCGGTCGGTACACTCCAAGGATACATTCAAAAGTAGGAGCCAAGGTAAACGGGCTCCTTTTGGCGGTGAAAAGACACGCCTGTGTTTTGGCGGCATTGAATGCTACAAGATTGGCATTGCCCCATTCGGAGACTGCCTGCGGTGCAGCACTCACACGCTCTACCATGGCCTCTCTTTCGGACCGGATAGTTTCCTTACTAGCCCGAGCTTCCGGCAGGTATCTCTCCACAACTGTGCTGTCATCTGCATACCCATAGATACCGGGCATCAGCAGATCGTTAATATGCAGCAGGAACAGAGTTGCAGAGAGAACAGACCCCTGAGGAACACCGGCATTGGTCGACATGGGCTCAGATGAACATCCGTCGACAACAACTCGGAGGGACCGTTCAGTCAGGAAGTCTTTTACCCAGCCAGTCAGGCCAGCGGAAATGCCGTACGCTGGAAGCTTACTCAAAAGGCCAGCGTGCCATACCCGGTCGAAGGCCTTCGAGACATCAAGGGAGACGGCAATCGCTTCCCCATTTTTATCGAGGGCCTCGCCCCACAAGTGAGTGGCATACGCTAGTAGGTCCCCAGTTGACCGATTGCGTCGAAAACCGTACTGTCGGTCACTGAGGAGATCGTTACCTTCCAGGTATGCCAAGAGGCGCGAGTTCAATACACGCTCCATAATCTTGCAGAGTATGGAGGTTATTGAAATCGGCCGATAGTTGTTAGGATCGGCACGACTACCCTTTTTGGGCACGGGCTGCACGTTGGCAAGCTTCCAGGACTTGGGCACTATACCAGTCCTAAATGAGAGGCGATACAGGCGCGTCAATACAGGAGACAACTCAGGCGCACAAGCCTTAAGAACAATCGCTGGTATTCCATCTGGACCACTAGCCTTATTCACGTCCAGACGACACAATACTCTCAGAACCTCCTTGTTTCTAATGCGAACCTCCGGCATTGAAGTTCCGCAATGAGGTAAATTAGGTGGAGTAGCATTGCCAGTGTCAAGACGCGAACTATGGGCAAAGAGAGATGCAAAGAGACCTGCTTTCTCTCTCGCCGAATGGGCCAGTGCTCCATCAGGCCTAACCAGCGGAGGCAGTGTGGGCCGACAGAAGTTCGCCTCGACCGATTTGGCTAGGGACCAGAAAGATCTGCTACCGGAAGGGTGCGCAGAGAGCTTGTTACCAATGTTAGTAATGCGGTCGAAGCGAGCCTTCTTAAGCGCCTTTTTGTAGGACTTGGCAGCACGGTTAAAGGCTCTCTTCTTTGAGCTTAGATCCAGAGCTCTGCGGTCACGAGCGTCAACCCAGGCGAGGAATGCCGTGTGCTTACGCTGTTCAGCTTGAACACAGTCGGCGTTAAACCATGGGCGAGCCGAGCCACCAACGGGCACGTCACTGAAGGGGATAAAATACTCCATGGCTTGACGCACCACGTCGGTTATAGCGTCCGCACAGCTCGATGGATTGCTAGAAGAGAAGCAGACCTGCTGCCAAGGATAAGACGCAAAGAAGTGGCGCATCTCATCCCAATCTGCTGACTTGTAACGCCATATTCGCCGCTCACCACGCGAGTCGCAATCAGGTGGGGAGAAGGACGTCACAGACTTCACCAGACAGTGGTCTGAAGTTCCTAACGGTGAGGAAACTGTAACAACACATCTGTCCGGATCAGTGGTCAGCAGAAGGTCCAGACAATTGGCGGTATGACCAGCCACATCAGGCACCCTAGTCGCTTCTTCCACCAGCTGGGAAAGGCCCATTGATAGCGCAAAGTTTCGCGCTTCTCTCCCAGCGTGGTCGGTCCTCTGGTATGGGAAAAGCCAGTCTTGGTGGCAGGCATTAAAGTCCCCCAGAGCGACGAACTGTGCGTCAGGGTGCCGATGCAGCACATTGTCAGCAGCCACACTGAGGTGGTCAAATAGTCGAGTTGTCTCCTGGTCACCGCTGTGCGATCGGTAGACACAGGCGTAGACAATTTTGTCCACACCAGTGTCAACCAACAGCCATAAGGACGATAAATGAGAGTCTTCGAGGTGACGGAGACGCCGGCAACAGATGTCATTGCGGACATACACACAGACCCCGGCACGCTGCAGGAAATGATGCTCCAAAGAGTATCCCGGGTAGTTGAGGTATGCCGCATCAGACGGACATCTGATCTGGGTCTCCGTCAAGAAAAGTAGGTGGGGCTTTTCAGTCTCAAGGTGGTGATGGACTGCATCGATATTGGAGTGCAGACCTCGAATGTTTGAGAGGTGCACTTTAAATGAGAGGACGTGCGCCCGCTGTGCACACCTACTTTTCTTATTAGACTTTTTCATTTGAAAAAAAGAAATTGAGTGAATAGGAAGGAAGACGGCAGTTGAGCGAGGTGATGCAATGATAAACCCAACAACACTACCAACGATGCTGCGCCAGTGGGAGATTGATCTGGAGACTGCGGGGACGCCCGAACCCCCCCAGGGATCGCCAATTCAATTCAATTCGCCGGAATTCAATTTTATTACTAACTAAACGCATAGAAAATCAAAATTCGTTTATTTAATATATTTATTAATATTATTCCAAGTACACGCGTACCTAAATCGAATTTATAAATCCGATTAAAAGAAGTTACCGTTCGGGCACTCATTGTTACATACCAGTAGGGCATCCATCATTTCACCAATCACGTAGATCACTAGAATTTTATTAGCTCTCTTTTTACCATTTCTTAACTTGGGCAAAGCTCTAAGATCCATCAGATAGTTTCTTTAAACGCCCGGCCAGATAAGGCTCTTAGAAACGAGTGAAATCACCATTTGAACCATGCTTCGGAATACCGTTGGCTAGTAAAACATGCTTGCCCTTACAATTGATCAGTCAATTATAAAAACTTCCACACCATGCATATGTATATGTTGACCACATTTGCAGTTTTATTTATAAAACAAATGAGAATCGCAATTAATATCGCAATCTCGGTAATACTCGTATAACCTGGTATAATTACGTCTGCAATGAAATATTTATTCAAGAGTTAGCCTCTTTAATTTTTATATCATAAAAAATAATTTAATTATACTCATTTCGTAATCTCATAAATGATTACATTACAGTAACAAAATCTTTAAGTGAAACTATCAAGAATGTTGATCGAGACAATCACGTGAATTCACGTGTGGGAACAAACATTACCGGTTAAAACATAATTCTTTGCAACGAAAACGAAGAATTAAAATTAAAACAATGTACATTACCTGAAAAACTGAAGTCAATGAACACAACCAATTTTCACCAGCTTAAAAATCTCACTGAAAACACACACTAGAAACACAATTTATCTTACACTACATCAACGAACACTAGAAATCAATCATTTGAATTATTCGATTTTTTTAAAGGTTCCAAATTTTGTTTTTTATTGCGTTCCGTTTTGTTTACATTTGAACCGTAGATCGAGTGTGGGTGGAAACGGCGCGCGCGTGCGGCCTGTCCGCGTGTACATTCGGAACTGATGTAGATAGGTGCCTGCCACCCGGAGCGATGAAAATTGTACTGTGGAAAATGCTTTCGTTATACCGCCTTCAGGAGTAAGGATTTTTTTTTCCTGGAGCTCCTTGTTGTAAAATACGTTATTTGCATAGTTAATGACTGCGTGTTTTTATTTTAATTTTAATATCTGGCGGAAGACGACATTAAAGTAATAGCTGGGCAAAACTGGAGAAAAACAGCTGAAGATATACATACATGGGCGTTACCCACTCTGGGGTTCCGGCAGATTAATTAAAAATTAAAAACAATAACACATCTTACCATACCGAATGATTCATCTGATTCATCACAATTGCCCACTTAAAATTAAATACTGCAACGTAGATGATAATTATTTAAAACAATGCAGATTTAGTTCCCTCCTATATTTTTTCTTTGTGTTTTATTTTAACTAATCTCAGCTTCTATTTTCGTGACAAAATCTCGTACTAAAAATAATGATGTTTTTATCGAAATTTAATAAACCGTGTCATAAGTCTTGTAACGGTTAAGCGTTTATGAGAATCTTCATTACTATATTACTAAAGGGAACGAAGCAAAATCTTAATTCTGTAACAAAAGCTAGGTTTGTAGAGAATTAATTTAGTCACATCCAATAGACAATTTCATTGGGTTAATAATTGATTTCAATAGTGAAAATTGGTTTCGCAATCATTCAATTTTAACTCCGCGTATTTGACTTAGTGACTTTTTCTACTCAGCCTGAACCAGTAATCAGAAACTGTGAATATTGCTAGATTAATCAATCCTTTGCTTTCTTCGAATTTTATAACATTTTGGGTCGATTTTTCAACCAAAGATTTATCACTTTTACTTAAAGAATAGATAAAGTGTTTTGACATATATTGTTAAGGATACTTTATACTAGAATCAAAGAATGAATACGATGGTTTGACATACGTAGTTATGTGTCAACCCGCAGTAATAATTCTTCGATTGGAAAATCATCAATCATTATCATGCCAGCCCAACTAAATGTGGACTTAACCAGATTAAGCATAACATACCTTCTTAAGTAGATAGCTTCGTATTCGGTATTATTAGGGCACGGTCTGACAAGAATAGGGGCTGTCTAAGGCTTCTTTGAAGAAACTCTACCCGTCTAAGTAATGTATCAGCTGATAGCAACGTGTCAGCCGTTGATGAGGCTTCGATGCGAAGGAAAATTACGGTTCAAGAAATCCAATAACGCAACAAGTAGGTTATCATTACGTTGACTCGTGGATTGCGTTGATTGTATGCAATGTGGAGGAAAATGTATGCACAGTGTCTTGTAAGGGAAAGGGGAACAGGAAAGTTATACTATCGCTGGAAAGTTCACCTTTAACTGCTTGTTAACAACATTTGGTAACGCAACCTTGATTGATGTATTTAGCAAATGGTTATCAAAAAATAGGTTGTCTGTAGAACTCCGTCTACTGCCGATATTTGAACGTGACAACGTCTATTACATGTTTACACATCGGGCGCTCTAGGGGTGGGGGTAAAGTAGGCGTGGACTCCGTGTGGCGTCGGATTCGGCCGTTACGGTGTTTTCGAGAATGACTCCACGCCGTACCAATTTAATAGACGTCGTCACGTCAATAATAAAAAGATGATTTCGATTTTTGAAATATCATGGAAAAGCGTTTGCTGTTTTTACGCCGGAAAGGATAACGTTGCATAAAATATGTTTTTTTACGTCTTTATTTTTCCGTGGCTTGTATTAAATAAACCAAAATACCTAAATTGAACCAAAGTCACAATTTTGAAATATGGTTTAAAACGTGGTTTGCTTGCTAGAGAGGGCAACGAACGAATCGGTTGCCAAAAGACAGTTTAATGTTTTGACTAAAATGGTTCCACGCATTGTTATAAACTGTTTAGTGGTACTTTATGTAGGCATGGCCTGCATGTGCAGCATGTTGTTTACTGTGGTCCGACGGCATACCTAATACATTTAAAATGTTAATTGCTAAACCACTAAAAGGTTAAATGCTCCTAAGAACTTAAATTCCTGAATTAGAGTTCTTATTCCTAGAGAGCCTTATTATAAATCAAAATTAAATTGTGCTATGGCGTAAAATGCTCTTTAAGTGATGTCGTGGAAGATAAAGGCCACGTTTAGGTCATCAGTTCTGTTCAGACGTCTGTACTCTACGAAGGGACAGGGTTCGGTGAACAGGCAGATCCATGTCCCAGAATAACTTTTTCTCTTTTCATTTGTCGGACTCGTGGCTAAGTTAATAAAGGCGTTCGCGTCGATCAATCACGTTTTTTTTGTTCTGGTTGGGAAATCATCAACTGACCTCTCTCGTTCTGGGCGGAGCGGAAGGGCGTGTCAGACATTTACTAACTAAAACCCACCCTTGGTTCTTCACTTGCCTGTGCACCAGAGCCACGGTTTCTTTTTTAACCTACCCGCAACCCAGGAGGCATCGGTCTTCATGGACCTCGTCACGATGTGCTGACGTCTCTATGAGGCGCGCGTGAAACACAACGCGTCGACCCGGGCCTGGTCCTTGCCGGGCGGCGAGCTGCCTACTGCTCGCCGCCCGCAAGCCCGCGCCTACGATTGCCGGGAGTTCGATATTGTCTCCCGACCTTCACGTTTAGCTACTCTTACTGCAGTTGTTCCCCTGGAAACTAAATTTGCATACCAAGACACCTCCATATTGAAAAAAAGACATACACAGATGTTACAGATGTTTTTCAAGACATTTGGAAAGACGTCAAGCATTTTGTCCAGGTTGTCATTCGTGAATATTTGATAGTTGTAACCAGTTTTATTATGGTAGATCGTATTACACAGTAACTGGTTTGAGGAGTTCAAATAAACATGACTACTCCACCTTTAATAAAAAATAAAGTATAGACTGGAAAAGACACAAATTCACACAACATGCATATTGAGCATTGCTTACAAAACTGGCGATAAGTGGATGTAAAAAAAAAACTTTACCATCTACCTAGCCTTATTCAAATAATGTTGGAATCGTTCCAATCTAAACAGATGCAGCTGATCATCAAAACAGTTACAGTGTAAAATTAAATTATTCATAGTAATTAACAATTACCTAGGTTTATTTTTTACTCTTATGTGCGCGGTCGTGCTTGCCGGTTACGGTATCGACATGAGTCGGTTACAGTAGCACTAAGCGTTTGTATAGGAGGAATATGATTATATGGTGCGATCGACGAATGTGCATGGACCATGGCGGTTGTCCGTATGTTTAGTCTTTTTTAAAAGCATTTGAAATGTAAACAAATAGAATAAACATTCGACTAGTTGTGGGCAATTTTTGTGCCACTTATCTCTCATGTCTAATACCCATGTTTTACCGACTCCTATAAAGTTTGGAGACTCTGTTCTCGAAGTTGTTGACAGTTACCTACGTGTACCTGGGTCAAACTATCTAGTTAGGAAGGTCTAACTTCGAGAAAGAGGTCAATCGTCGAATCCAACTCGACTGGGCTGCTTTCGGGAAGCTACGTAGAATCTTCTCGTCCGAAATACCGCAGTGTCTCAAGACAGTGTCTTCGGCCGTGTGTTACCAGTGATGACTTATGGAATTGAGACTTAGTTGCTAACGATGGACCTTATAAGAAGGCTGAAAGCCACTCAAAGGGCAATGGAGAGGGCTATGCTTGGGGTTTCACTGCGCGATCGAATCAGAGGAGATCCGTAGAAGAACGAGAGTAACCGCCATACCCCGAAGAATTGCAACACTAAAGTGGCAGTGGGCTGGGCACATTGCCCGTAGGACCAATGCCCGATAAGGCCGACGGGTTCTCGAGTGGCGACCACGCACCGGAAGACGCAGCGTGGGTAGGTCCTCGATAAAGTGGACCGACGACCTGGTGAAGCTCGCGGGAAACCGCTGGATGCGGGATTCGTAGGACCGGTCGTCGTGGGGAACCTTGGGGGAGGCCTATGTCCAGCAGTGGACCTCTTTCGGCTGCAATGATGATGATGGTGATGATGATGGTGATGATGATGTATATATTGGTGCTTTGGTTTCATTATTTTACTAATACTTAGACCCGAAATTCTCTTACAGATGTTTTTCATTTGACAGTTAAGTTTGTTGCTAGACATAGGCCTCATCCAGGCAGCGCCACAAGGCCTTGTCCTCCGCCTTCCACACCCAGTTTATTCCAGCCACCTTCTTTTGAACCGTCTTATCTTTTGGCTGCCGATACGCTGTTTCCATTCCAGGTCACGTACGCTCAGCCGGCCATCGGTGCATTGGTTAACATGGTCACCCTCCTGCCACTTCACCTTTCTCTTTTACTTAGTACAAGCTATTGCTATTCATGTTAACGTCAATTACCCTACACCAGTGTTTCTACTATCATAAACAAATCTTACTTAAAATAATGAATAAGAGAGCTCCTGTTTAATATTGCATCCACGTAACTACCTTTAACGAAGTACTTAGACATGCATTTCGTTTAAATTATTAATCAGGAAAGCATTAAGAGGTCTCTCTGTGAAACGTAAATAATCTGTCACCCTCGCATGCATACATGAGTCGCGGACTTCGCGCTATGAAAATTAAATTACTGAGTCGTGTGGATTTACTGTCGCAGAGATAAGGTTAACCCGCGCTTTAGTGGAAATGTAAGAGTCTCTCCTGGCTTTAAATAAATAGGTATTTTATTTGAAAACTCTTTTTGAATTTACAGTAGTATGCCGAAAATCTACTCTTTTCTGAAGAGTGCTCTGTGTAATTAAGCGTTGTGACATAGTTGAAATTAGCTTGTTTTCGTTGGTGTCGAAGATAATTGCCATTTTAAAGCGGTCATCTTTTAGATGCTTTTCTTTCAGAATTTAATAACTGGAATAGTCTGATCAGTGAACCTTCGCTATCTTGGAGAACTTGTTATCAGAGTTAGATTGTATAATGTTGAGCGAGATTAATAATAGCGAGAGAAATAGTTGAAATATTTTAATCATACTTTGCAGATTTTTCACAGAGGAATAGAAAAACTGCTGAAAATTAGCCTCTTAATAAAGGAGTTAAAAGGAATTTAAATTATCTAAGATATCCAAGACAATTTTTATGAAAGGAGAAGGTGAGAAGGTGAATTACGGCCCACTCCCTTTCAAAGAGAGGAAGCCTGTGACCGAAAATTATAGGCTACGTATACTATATACCTACAGAGTGATGCTGACAATACGACAATAAATTAAACATCGTGTAGCTCAACACATTCTCAGTCTACCCATAAAAAATCTTATAAATATATCCATTAGTTTAGTCACAGGAAATTATTTTTAATTTTTCACGTTTTCTACATGATGTACATGTTGATAAAGAAGCGCTTACAGGTCAATGACCGCCGCATCCTGCAATACCAAACTTTAATAATAATGGCGGGAAAAAAGCAAGTCGATACAGGATCGTGCTGTCGCCGATCGGAGGTCAGTGAACCAATATTTTTAAAGGGTGTTCTTTTCCGTTTGCAATTTTATGCGATTGAATTGTTTGAATTTTTCATTTTTTATTTTTGATGGTAAGTTTTTTTTTGTATGGTTTAGGATTATTCCTATGAACCTGCATTCTTCGTGTTTTCATTTATTGTCGTATTTTTAGCACCAGTCTGTATATTATGCCATGAGAATATACGGTTATCTTGTTGCTTCTCTTTCTATTTACGTGAATATTGCATTTCAAGACACACCCAGCACTGTCTACTTACTACTACTCTTAGGTGAAGCAAGAGCCACACTTTGTGTATAAAAGCATTCCAGAACCGGGCGACAAGCAAATGTCAAACACTTTTCAAAACGTAGGGAAATTAGAAGTATTCGCTCGGTGGTAGGCCATAACATCCGCCGCCTGCAGAAGTTACCACCCACCAGACAAAGCCTTGCCGCCAAGTGATTTGTCGTGTTCCGGCATGATGTCTGCTGAAGCCGTACGGAGGACGGGTCTGAGCAGTTGGGTTGCGATGTGTGCCGGGTACGATGCGCCAAATGTTGTTGTGTTGGGAGTTTGGTCGTGGAGGGTCTTCAGATCAATCTCCCTTTGGCGCAGCATCGTTGGTCGTGATGTTGGGTTTAACATTGCATCACCTCGCTCAACTGCCGTCTTCCTTCCTATTTGCTCAGTTTTTTCTGAGTCAATAGGCTTTTAATAAACTAGCGCGCTTTACCATCAAAGATCGCATCACTGCTTACCATCAGACGGGATTGCGTTCAAGCGCTAGTTTATAATTATAAAAAAAATAAATAAACACGAAAAAAATATAAACAATGTTTTTCTCGTGGCATAGCCACGGTCAAAGACACGACACATTATTTGACAATTGACATTGACAATTTACAGAATATATGACAGATTAAGATTCACATTCAAACTTAATTCCAGAATAACCCTTCTGATAGTAAGGTGTAGAGTAGTGCTAACTGTTTAGACTTTAGTTTTATTTGAATATTGCAGAACTTTTAGAGGCTTTAAATGTAAAAAGTTGATCATGAAACCTTTTTTGGCTGAGAAATCAGAATAATACGTGTGGGTATTCTGTTCCTTCACTTGCCTGTGCGCCAGGGGCCTTAGTATCTCTTTCGAACAACCCACGCCCCTGGCAGGAATGGGTCTTCATGGGCCCCGTCACTTGATCATGATAACTAGCCTACACATTAAGAGGGGACCCTAGTGCCGAGGAATTTGAAAAATATGTATTTGAACTAAATATTGCCGTCGCGTCGCTTTTCAACCTTTTCCCGAGTGCGAAAGGGACAGTTGCAGCTCAGGCTGATTTTACCTACAAATACGTTAATCAAAAGACGTTTCGTATTCCGCTGTTTTCCTTTTTGAAACACAACAGATCTAAATTGTTTTTATAGAGGAAAAGTATACCTATGCTCCTATTATGTTCTTTTTTGTCAAAAACTTATGACTTTTGTCTAATAGTCGTATTAACAAGTACTTTACGCCTAAAAGATAGAAGTTAACAACCTTTTCTACATACTCGTAGATGATTTTCATAAAAGTAATAATCCTATTTCCTACTAATGTAAACAGTTTATTTATGATTTGCATAGAACGCTTAACCGGTTTCAATGAAATATGACTCACATGTAAGCTAATCTCCTAATAGGTTAAAGTTTTTGACATAATATATATATATTATACTTAGTCCACACTTGAAAGTATTACAATGCATGTCTTATGCAGTTAATTGGAAAGTAATTAAAATACGCAAAATTGTATTGGCAAATGCCTCAAAATTATTCATTGGTTGAATTCCACAAAATGTGTTTAATACCTGGATTTCATGCATCTTTCTCTATTTATAGGGCTATCACGTAAAATTAATGTCGACTTTTTAAAGGTTTTTCGAAATACCAAGTTATTACGCATGTTATTTTAGTGATTCTATTGAAATATGCTGCTATAGGAATTGTTAATAAATAGTTACCATGTAACAGTCGATAATCATGTAAATAACAGGAGATCTGTAAAACGTGAGTTGCGATAACCCTAAATTGGTTTGTTTACCTCTATTCTTTATGGAGCTTGAAGTCGGTAAAGGTGTAAATTTATAGAAAAAAAAAAAATGATTGCTCTAAAAGCGTAAGCTACCAAGAAAACAGAGGAATGCGTTTGTATAGAGAAAGGGCCACCAGAGCCTCGTCTTAAGATTACAATAAGAACTACTGAAGGTCAAAGCATGAAATTTAAAAAAAGACAAAACTCTAATCTCATTCATGACCGCCAGCCTGTTCAACTGGGCGGATCAATTGAAATTTAGTCGAGAATTTCTTAAATTCCAAGAAAAAGGGGATAAAGTAAATTCCAATATTTTTTGTTCCAATTTACAGAATCAATTTAAAAAGCAATCATATAATTAAAATCAGTGGCCCAATTTACTTTAAATTGAAGTAAATTGTGATGATATTAAATGATTGTTTTTTTTTTTTAATATAAATTATAAACTAATGCTTGACGTCAATCCCGCCTGATGGCAGCCGTGATGCAATCATTGATGGTAAAGCGCGCAACTTTATTAAGAGGCTCTTCAGCCTTGAAGACATTTAAACTGTAGTCCGACGGAAACACCGCCGCTAGCAAATTGTTCCCGTCTCAATAACATCATCATCATCAAACTTTTATCATCCCACTGCTGAGCACAGGTCTCCTCTCATACAAAGAAGAATTGAGCGTAATCACCATTCAATAAGTCCATGTGTCAATCACGGAAGGGTGGAAACTCGCTGAACGACAGGTCGTCCGATAATGATGGAAAAGGCAGATGATAATGGAACCGAGACGGGACACATACTCTTCAAAATACATCCTATAGAACACCGATGGGCTGCCTGATTGGTATGTCTTTTGAATTTAATTTGACTTTTGTTATTATAGAATCATTCAAGTCTTTTCCCAACTATGTTGGGGTTGGCTTCCAGTCTAACCGAATTCACCTGAATACCAATATTTTACATGGAACGACTCACCCGATCGACCATCGGAGCAAGTCATCTTACCTTTATTACCTTATCTTAACTTTATTATGTACAGTAAGTGTCAAAAGTGCATTACCACTTTTGAACTATATTGCTCTAACAATAAGTGTTAAAAGTGGTACTCCACTTTTGGACCCTTACTGTACACCATATAGATTACAAAAACATAAATATAAGAATTTTACAAAGGGTGACACAGTGGGCGGTCTTATCGCTAAGAGCGATCTTTTACGGACAACCTTTGGTAAGACTGGTGGTCAGACTTTCAGACTTCTAATGACCCGTAACGACTGTCAAAAATCTACAAATGACAGCGGGAATCAACGTATTAACGTGCTTTTCGGGGCACGGAGGGGTCTCGGTATATAAAGGTAGCTTAACCTGTTCAATAAAACTGTGGGGCTGTTATTATTTTAGCTACAAGCCCCTCTAATCATTATAAAATATGTTTAGAAATTTATAATATCTATCTATACTTAATATATAAAGCTGAAGAGTTTGTTTTTTGAACGTGCTTTTTTTGTTTGATAGCCCATCCATCCAGGAAAGGTTTAGGTAATATAACATCTCGCTGCGATCGGAGCGGAGCATATCAAAAAAATAAAATGTATACTGTGCATTTTGGGGTTAAATTAAAATCGATGGTCCCACAGAATAAACTTACAAGATCTCTTGCACGTTTATTCTCCCTATGCAACACCTTCTAAACTATTTTTTAATTTTTTTTACTCAAAATACGCCTGTTATATCATTTCATTTGTTTATTCCAGGGAAAAATCATGGAATTATATCACAAGTATATATATATGCTATTGTTAAACGCTTTTTGGGTCCCCGAGTTTATACGAATAAACATGTTAAAACAAGCAAACCTAGTTGAAAAGACTTGTGTACTTCTTCGAATTTGTATAATAGCAGCTTACACGCTTATTCATGTTGATAAAGCATACAATCTTTATTCTTGACGTGTCAATGAACGTTTTAAAATATTTTGTATTTATAATTATTAAAGTATTACATTACCTCCTACGGTATTTAATCGGATTATTTATTTTACACGAATAACCGTATAATGAAAGTTTACTGTGATCTAGTCATAGAAATTTACAAGATTAAAAAAATTAAATGGTTTTTCTTATATTGTCGGAAAACGGTTTAAACTAAAATATATCTTCTTCTTCATCTCAGCGTTAATCCCAGTCGTATCCGAAGCTTTTCAGCTTTGGAGTCTAGGGTCCGCTTTACCAGTCTAACTGCTCATTTTGGCTAATCTTCGATATTTTCCATGAAGCGACTGCCGTCTGACCTTCACAATCCGAAGGCGATATCGAAGCATTGCAGTTAGACCAATTGTAGGACTTTTGAGGGCCCCAACAATCCGTAACGACTGCCATTAGATGTTCGTATGGCAACCGGGACCAACGGCTTAACCTGCTTTCCGAGGCACGACCAGACCAGTGCAAATATTCATATTCATGCGTACAAATATTTGCACTGTGCGGGATCGAACCCGCGCCACGGAGGCTGTTAAACTTAAATATATCTATTTTATCTAATGTGATAATATATTTTTTATCTTCAATTTGGTATAATTTGTTTAACGCTATATACTACCGTTCTTCAAGTTTTATTGTTTTTATTTTTTTCTAAAAAGTTGTCGTTTTTGACTTACCTTTTTATTCTGTGGGGCTATCTAAATGTTCAAATAACTAACTCAACGCGAACGAAGTCGCGAGCGGCCGCTAGTGTGTTTATAAAATTTATAAAAAAATCTGTGTGACCGTTTTGTTCATCTAAACAACGCTTGCTTTTGACCATTATTAAAAGAATTTATCTCGAAAGGAAGGTTTATGTGTAGAATAAATTTATATTAAACTTAATTTCGTTTTATTGTCAAGTCGTAAATATTATGTGAAATAGGGGCGGGTCGTTTGCTTTAACAACGGGTGTAAAATGCCACTTCACTAAGCCGAGAGTCCCTTGTAATTGTAATGATTCTTTTTTAATACTGGGCTATACCTGGGAACTTACAGGTTACGTTACATAACAAAACACACAAATTTATGTACCTTAATTACACCCACGACCTGTACCGTTCCTTACGCCAGAATAATTTTTTGCTTATGTGTATATTGCGCACTACCGCACACAACTCACACTAAAATTAAAAGTCGCTTTTAAGTAATTACATATTTGCGTGGAATATTATCTTTTAATTTAATGTACGGAGTGCAGAGTTGACGCTACATAATGAGTCTTTCTTGTGCTGTTTCGTAACTGATTTAAAATGGTACCTTTAATAATACGAAAAAAATAAGTACGGTTTTTTTTAAATTATTATAAACTAGTGCTTGACTGCTATTCCACCTGATGGTAAGCAGTGATGCAATCGTTGATGGTAAAGCGCGCTAGTTTATTAAAAGCCTATTCACTCGGAAAAACCGAGCGAATAGGAAGGAAGACGGCAGTTGAGCGAGGTGATGCAATGTTAAACCCAACAACACGACCGAACGATGCTGCGCCAAAGGGAGATTGATGTGAAGGCCCTCCACGGCCAAACTCCCAACACGAACTCCCAACTTCCCATATTTGGCGAATCGTACCCGGCACACATCGCAACATAACTGCTCAGACCCGTCCTCCGTACGGCTTCACTAGACATCATGCAGGAACACGACGAATCGCTTGGCGGCAAGACTTTGTCTGGTGGGTGGTAACTTCTGCCGGCGGCCGATGTTATGGCCTACCACCGAGATACCACGGTACCTATAAATGACTTATGGAGCCGAAAAGTGGACACTCACGACACTTCTTCTTCTTCTTCAGCCTATAGAGGTCCACTGCCTCCCACATACTGCACTCCGGAAGGGTTTCTACGAAGACCGATCTTGTGCTGCCCGCATCCATCGGCTTCCCGCGACCAGGTCATCGGTACACCTCTCACGGTACGGCTGGTCCATAAATACATACAAGGTCGCTCAGCGAGTTGTAGAACGGGCTTTTTTTGGAGTCTCTCTGAGGGATTGAATCCGCAACGAGGTGGTCTGCCCGAGAACCAAAGTTACCGACACAGCCCATATAATCCGCAAACTAAAATGACAATGAGCCGGCCATATTGACCGTAGAATAGATGCCCGTTGGAGTATATGTATTATTGAGTGGAGGCCGATGGCCGATGGGGCAGTAAGGTTCTGGAGTGGCGACCACGTACTGGAAGACGTAGCGTAGGGAGGCCCCTAACAAGGTGGACCGATGACCTAGTGAAGGTCGCGGGAAGCCGATGGATGCGGGCAGCACAAGACCGGTCAGCGTGGAAAGCCTTGGGGGAGGCCTTTGTCCAGCAGTGGACATCCATAGGCTGAAGAAGAAGAAGAAGAAGAGTGGAGGCCGCGAATTGGTATACGTGGAGCGCTGGTGAAGCGATGATTTTTGCAAGATAGGTGGTAGGCCATAACATCGGCCGCCGGCAGAAGTTACCACCCACCAGACAAAGCCTTGCCGCCAAGCGATTTGTCGTGTTCCGGCATGATATCTGGACGGACTGGTCTGGAGGACGGGTCAGAACAGTTGTGTTGCGATGTGTCCCGGGTACGATACGCCAAATGTTGTTGTGTAGGGAGTTTGGTCGTGGAGGGGTTCAGATCAATCTCCCTTTGGCGCAGCATCGTTGGTCGTGTTGTTGGGTTTAGCATTGCATCACCTCGCTCAACTGCCGTCTTCCTTCCTATTCGCTCAGTTTTTCTGAGTGAATAGACTCTTAATAAACTAGCGCGCTTTACCATCAACGATCGCATCACTGCTTACCATCAGGCGGGATTGCGGTCAAGCGCTAGTTTACACATATTAAAAAAAAAAGATAGCTAGTAGTAGCTGTACGCAAGTTGCCGAAAATCAAGTTGAATGGCGTGCAATAGGAGAGGCCTATGTCTATGGACTGCTATAGGCGTATAATGGTCCCAACAAATAATTTTGAGTATGGCTAATACTGGAATGGAATGGAATGTAACAACATAAAGCAATTTTTATTTCAACCCAAAAAACACTGTGGCAAATTGAAAATTAAATCAGACCCTTGTAAGGCTTTCTCTTTTGGTTGATTGAATTTATCAGAGGTGTCCTTTTGACAAAACAAAATAATCTTTAAGTTTGTAGATACCCAAGTATATTTTAGACACCAATGACTGACTAAAAGGAACACAAGGAAAACATCTTGAGGAAACCTGGACTTTAAGTCTAAAATCGCCAACCCGCATTGAGCAAGCGTGGCGATTAAGCTCAATCCTTCTCTGAAAGACGTGTATGAGAGAAGACCTGTGCCTGGGCACAGGTTTTCTCTCATACACGTCTTTATCGTCGTCGTCGACTTTTTATCGTCCCATTGCTGGCAATGGGACGATAAAAAGTTTGATGAAGATGATGTTAATTGTAGGTACCTAGTTGAAAAGGGAGGCAGGAGGAGGGGGATTGGGATTCCAAGATGTATCGTATTACCCAGTAACTGAGTTGTGGAGGTCAGATAGGCAGTCGCTCCATGTAAAACGCTAATCTTCCGCTGCATCCGAAATATAGTTAAGACATGGCTTGACAGATGATGACGAGGTACTTAATTCTTACTCTTAGTAACCAAGCATAGCATTTTACACCTAAATAAATGTTACTTATACGTATTACTTATTATGAATGGAAAAGCATGAACATTAGTTGTATTCTTGCTTCAAAGAATTCAATTGTTCTTTTCCACCACCTGCATAAGGCGGGCTTAGCGTGGGTTTTCACATGTCTTCGAGTTCTTATTCCAAGGTTATAAGCGTTTCTCACGGTGTTTTCCATTACCGTTTTTGAGAGCAATGATGATGAAACAAATTACACAAAGTGAAAAGCCTTAGTTCAAACCCATAACTCACAAGTCGGGACCGTTCCCAATGGGCTAACATTGCTACCAACTAGATATACCACTATTCTCAACATCCAGTTGAACAGGACCGATCCAACTCCGGCGTGGATTGAGACAAGGAGATGTCATATCTCCTAAATTGTTCACTGTTGCGTTGGAAGATGTCATCAAGCTCCTGGACTGCAAAGAACTTGGCATCAACATCAACGGCGAGTACATCACTAATCTCCGTTTTGCAGATGATATCGTGGTCATGGCTGAGACCCTGGAAGACTTGGGCAAAATGCTCAATGGCCTCAACAGAACTGCTGATTTTGGCTAAATTTCTATATTTTCCTTGAAGCGACTGCCGTCTGACCTCCACAAGCCGAAGGCGATATCGAAGCATTGCAGCTAGATCAATTGTTGAACCTTTTGAGGGCTTCAATAACCCGTAACGACTGCCTTTAAATGTTAGTATGGCAACCGGGACCATCGGCTTAATGTGCTTTCCGTAGCACGACCAGACCAGTGCAAGTATTCATATTCCTGCATACAAATATATGCACTGCGCGGGGATCGAACCCGCGCCTCCTTGTGCTGCGGCTGCGTTCGCTACCGCTACGCCACGGAGGCTGTCGGATGTAGTGGACTGTATGTCATGTAATAATGTATGAGTAATGAGAGTTAAAACGGTCAGCTGAGAAAATGTCTGAAGACCTGTAAGCCTAGCTAGAGCGAGTAGCCGCGGGTTGGAGTGATGCGGGTGCTCGCAGCCGACGGTTGGCCGGCTATCGCCTCGCTGTCCCTGCACCCATCGTTCACTGCCGTCAGTACACAGCGATTTGTTGGCCAACTGTGGCGCAGCGGTCAACCGCCTGCGACGTGGGCCTGGGTCTTGGATGTTTATCTATAAATGTATCTATTATAAATATAGTATCGTTGAGTTAGTATCTTTGACCAGTATGTGTTGCCAGTGATGACTTAAGGAACTGAAACGTGGTTGCTCACAATGGGCCTCATACGAAGGCTCAGAGTCACACAAAGGGCAATGGAAAGAGCTATGCTCGGAGTTTCTCTGCGTGATCGAATCAGAAATGAGGAGATCCGCAGAAGAACCAAAGTCACCGACATAGCTCTGCGAGTCGCTAAACTGAAGTGGCAGTGGGCAGGGCACATTGCTCGTAGGGCCGATGGCCGATGGGGCAGTAAGGTTCTGGAGTGGCGGCCACGTACTGGAAGACGCAGCGTAGGGAGGCCCCCAACAAGGTGGACCGATGACCTGGTGAAGGTCGCGGGAAGCCGTTGGATGCGGGCAGCACAAGACCGGTCAGCGTGGAAAACCTTGGGGGAGGCCTTTGTCCAGCAGTGGATATCCAAAGGCTGAAGAAGAAGTGTCCCGTAACACAAGTCTCGAACTTACTTTGGGGCTAGCTCAATCTGTGTGATTTGTCCGTATATATTGATTTTGAAAGTAGCGATCTCAACACACTACTAAATAAATATTGGAATATACCAACGTCCCAACCTACCACTTTATGTTATAAAAATTGTAATTGCAGTGATTAAAAAATAATTGCACGAATGCAGCTGGCTGCACATTACTCATTATCACTTTTAGTTCCCGTTTCCTACATGTTATGTTGGTTTTTGTCTCTTGTATCTAAGAATGGTGCATATTATATCATTATAGAAACTGCCGACGGATAAGCAATACGGTATCCCTACCATTGGCATTGCATCCTGGAGACGGGGGGACGTAGGTGAAAAATAACGGCTAAAAGTAAACTTGTATTCTTAAAACGTTCTAGCGAGCCGCTCCAAATTCGCGTAGTGATTTAAAACAAGACTTGATCTGCACCAGTAGGAACGTATTGATTAGTGTAAAAATAGGTATATACCTACTTACAACGGTAAGTATGGTGAGTACCGGTGAGTATAAATTGTAAATAAATATATTGGAAAAACGATTCAGACTTCAGGTCAACCTTACCAGAATCTAAAATTGTTAAGTTTTGTTTGAATCATGAATGCATCAGATTTGGCTTGTTTCTAAAACTGACAAGACCATTGCCTTAAACGCTTGAAGCTAGTTTCCAACCCAAGATTCACCCCAGCGCAATGAAACAAAGCGTGCTAAGTGAGTAATTAACCCTCCACCAATCAAAGGCGTCACAGCCATTCGAGTATATGCTTCTCCACCCCAGTTGAGTTGGTAAACTTACCTATATAGCAGTGACGGAAGCACAACATATACAGATTCTAGGGATCCCCGATTGTTGGAAAATTAATATCCGTCATGGTGTTGGTTGCATTTCACCTACATGAACATAGTCAAAAATGTTCTTGGTACAAATAGGAATTCCGATTTTTAGCGAATAAGTATGAATTTTGAGTGAAATTACTTATATCATTAATCATTGGACCTACGCGTCAAATTTCAAAGGCGCTTATTGTTCTGTCTTTGAGGTTTTGTTTTCACATTGTATTGTAATACATTAAAATAAATTGTATTGTTTGACACCTTAGGTTGGACAAGTATATTTAGAAACCCCTCATAAGCCAGCTTTGGCTTACTTATGGAGGGAAAAGGGACCATACTCCCTGAGTCATATATCTCAAGGAAAAAAGGAAAAGTAATTCAGTGGTTGCTCCGTTTCGTAAACAAAGGTCCGTTGTTCTCGCTCAATTACGTAGGCCTGCGTTAATTACTGCCCACAGGAAAGTTGACCGAGCTATTTCAATCTTGTTTATGAAGAAAGAGGGACATGTTGTCCGTAAGAAATATTTTTGCAATGTAGGATCCGAATTCACGTCATGTTTGAAGAGGGTATTGAAAAAATTCGGCGTTACCTTCGACTGGGAGCGTGGCGTCTCCTGTAACCGGCTTTTCGGAAGTAGGGATCAGAGGATGGCTTCAGGTCGGGGTTCTTTTTTGCTAAGTGGTCTAAGCCCTTTTCTTGTGCACATAGGTACATGATGGATATACATGAAGTTAGTTTTAAAGCCTTTTAGTTATGATTAGACTAAAATATAAGTAAGGTGGGGCCGTAGTAATGACATTTTCCCAAATCAAGGTGTTAGCGCGATAATGGTCACGTATGTACACAGTCCCAAACCTCCTTCCAATGGGGATAGGCAAAAACCACACAACGTGCCGCCTGTTACGAACCTTATATTCATTCTATTGTTCCCTTGACGTTCACGCACGTAGATTGCAATTACATTAATTGTTTTTTTAATTGCCCTTTTTGGGCTTTCACTATATTCTGAGGTTATCCTGTCTCCTATTTTGACAGATGCCACAGAACCTTAAAATGACCAAATAATTAGTTTTAATTAAAAATCAAGGTGATTGCGTAATATACTGTCAGTAGCAATGGCTATAGTTTTCTTTTTTTTTTTTTTACTGGGAAATTATCAAATGACTTCTCTCTACTCTGGGCGGAGCGGAAAGGCGTGCCAGACTTTTACTGTTATCACCCGTGTTTCTTCACTTGTCTTTGCGCCAGGGACTACGGTATCCCTTTCGAACAAATAATGGCTTTCATTTTGTTTTTTTTTTTATGTTGTTGGACAAACCAAATTTTGGAACATAAGGCTTTTGTTAAAACCTCTGTACATGGACCAGTCAATTGTGGGGCGGATCACTAGAATCTGATGTTATATTGATGGCGTCTGTCTCCTGAGGAAACTGATAGGCGTGTTTGGGAGGTACCCCAATAGTCATGGCTTGAAAAAAAGAATGTAAAGGAGTGTCGTTGAGGCTGGTGGAAAATATCCAGAAACGGTATTTCTAACAATGATCATAGGTGTAGAGTGCACTCTTTCATGTACAGACGACAACACATCAAACTACTACAATCTGACAGATTTCTTTATTATATTTAATAATTTTCTCCCTAAAGTATTAAGGCTCAAGGTTTCAACAGTTTCGGGTAGGTTGACTTGCTGTCGGTCGTACCTTGGACATGTTTTGGTCACTACAGAGATCGTATCTTTCGCGTGCAGTACGAAAATATTTTCTTAGTGTGGATGGAGCTGCCTTGCTTCTGTAGCGCATCAAAGATGTTTGTGCAATTACGCGCTTATTAATTTTATACATTAATGCGTAAAAGGTTTGCGTCCTTGGTACGTAGGGTACGAGCCAGTTCCAACAGCATCCTGGGAGTTAATGCGGACAGGCTCGACTGCTATTTAGTAAATCGGCGCTCTGGTATCTCGGCTGGAATGCGGAAGCCTTAAGTGTGTTGTAGTGTAATTGTGTCACTAACGTAGTTGTTTATATAATTGTCACTAATATACATGTCGGAGATCGTCGATATAATTTTAATAAAAGTTGCTAATTTGATTTACGTAGTAGAGGGGCGAACGCTTGTGACGTTATTTTGTGATGGCGTCACATGGACAGAGTCGCTTTGGAAAGTGGGGTTCGTCGAACGGGCACTTTGCATCGAGACGCGGACCAAGGCACTTCATCGAACCGAAACTGTCGGTTTCCCTATTCAAATTGTTATTATGAAGATTGGAGGGTATATCTACACGTCGTGCTTCAATTCAAAAGCTCACCTACGAAATGTAACCTGTACCACCACACCAAGATGCTGTCGACCCTACCGCTCTGCCGTCGCTGTCTCCGACATACATAATAGTTACACCTAAAAAAAATCTAAATAAAATTTGATACTTAAATAGTATAGTTATGTGCCGTCAGATTCAACTGGTGTAATTTCTTTTTTCTAATGTCGGTTTAACACAGATAATTATTATTTCTATTGAAACTGGGGAATATTGTCAATCTTTTAAGCGGGTTTCCGGAAGACGACTGACGAATTCTTTGACGCCTATGTATCCGTTTGTTTTTGTATACTATATTTAGTTTGTAGTTGTAAGTATCTAGTGTAAGTAATTGAGTAAATTCTCAGACATAGGGAGACATAAAGTGGAGTAGGCCCTCGTTAGTTCAAACTGAACAGGCATTTTGCTTCCTGTATCATCACCACAACTCTCAAAAATGGTTAAGAATATGTGAAAACAGGAATATCCTAGAACACAAAAATTCGAAGATGTGACATCTATCAACCAGCAGTGGGCACGCGTGGTAGACCCAACTGTTGGTATACCAACTAGTCGGTATACAAATTTAATACATTACGACTCTCTAAGAAAAAAAGTGCTTATTCCTCTGTTTGTATTAATATTTTCACGAAAGATTGCTTTATCCACCTAATTCAATAAGTAAAACGAATTGAAAATATCAAGAAAAACGTATCAAAACAAATCTAACGACAAAATATCACAAAGTTTTACATAATGACTTAATTTGGAACAAACCACTGATTCAAAAAAGTCTATGGAACAAACCAACAGAATATCATTACAAGAAGTTTGTAAATTGAACAAATCTTCAACTTTGGCAATATGAAATTAAATTATGTCTTTGTTCCAATGTTTGGTGACCCTTTTCCCTATAATGAAGCAAAAAGCCTTGGCTATAACAGCATTCAGAAGGAAAAGACTTGTGAAATAATATAAAGGTATAACTGAATTTTGTAAGATGTTTCAGGAGTAAATTCTTCGACCGAAGAAGTTGTAAGAAGACGACCGTCGAATTAACTTTGTTTTATCATTGAGTATAAACTCAATGATTAAACTTGGTATGTGAAATGACTGTAAAAAAGCTTGTTCAAATATCTAATAGAACAGAGCCCTAGTCTGCTAATACAATAGTATCAGAATTTTCGATCAGTGATCTCATAATGATCGATTTTGACAAGTATTACGTAAAATGTTATCATTATGACTTTCCAGTGGTCAATCACTGACACTCCACTCCATATTAATAAGCGTTCAAATTGAGTAGAAGTTTTTAGAAAATCATGTTTACTAAAAGCAATACGGCAATGTCATTCTATCACCATTCCATTACGAGATAATTGACCGATAATTTATAGATCATTATGAATTTAGCAGATTACGAACTTTAAGCACGATGACAATAGAATCGTGTTGGAATGACAATTTTTTTAAAATAGCAGATTCCAGACTCTGCTGACATAAGTCAATAAAAGTTGAACCCAAATTATCTGAAAATAATAAAGCTTGAACATTTTAGCATTAAATGATAAACCATTTATTTTGTAAGTAGGTTTGTATAAACACTTACAAGTCAATTTGTTTTTACTTTTTTTTAACTAGGTGAAGCCGTACGGAGGACGGGTCTGAGCAGTTGTGTTGCGATGTGTACCGGGTACGATGCGCCTAATCTTGTTGTGTTGGGAGTTTGGTCGTGGTGGATCTTCAGATCAATCTCCCTTTGGCGCAGCATCGTTGGGCGTATTGTTGGGTTTAACATTGCATCACCTCACTCAACTGCCGTCTTCCTTCCTAAGCGCTCAGTTTTTCTGAGTGAATAGACTCATAAACTGGCGCGCTTTACCTTAAACGATCGCGTCACTGCTTGCCATCTGGCGGGATTGCGGTCAAGCGCTGGTTTATAATTATTAAAAAAAAAGAGAGCCAGTAATCAACTCAGAGGTCACAGTCTCTTTATTATCCCGCAATTTGATTACGTAACACACTATTACTATCAGTTGGAATAATTATGAATCATATTGCTAATCCATTGCTCTGTATATTCTAAAAATGTGTCTGCTCAACAAAGTAAATCACGCAAATAATGTTGTTAAATTGTCAAAATGAAACCCATTGTTACAGATAGTGTGTTCGGGAATAGGGATGTATCCAAGGTATGAAAATCAATAAAATAATTAGTGCGTCTTATAGATAGATTTTTTTTTATTAATAATTATAAACTAGCGCTTGACCGCAATCCCGCCTGATAGTAAGCAGTGATGCGATCGTTGATGGTAAAGCGCGCTAATTTATTAAGAGCCTTTTCACTCAGAAAAACTGAGCGAATAGGAAGGAAGACGGCAGTTGAGCGAGGTGATGCAATGTTAAACCCACCAACACGACGAAAGGGAGATTGATCTGGAGACCCTCCATGACCAAACTCCCAACACAACAACATTTGGCTTTGGCAACTGCTCAGGCCCGTTCTCCGTACGGCTTCACCAGACATCATGCCGGAACAAGACGAATCGCTTGGCGGCAAGACTTTGTCCGTTAGGTGGTAACTTCTGCCGTTGGCCGATGTTATGGCCTACCACCGAGAAAAAAAAAATTAGACCCGTATTTTTTATTTTGTCGAAATTACCAAAAACTACTGAGATATAGCGTATTAAAGTTACGGAGTGGGGGCTAATTACGTCACGCCGTGGTATATTTTGTACCACGGCGTGACGTCATGCGACATTTCAAATCACTATATCTTCCTAAGTATTTACGTGTTCAATATTTTTTATAAATCTATCTGACGGACATTACATTATTTTTTTAGGATACAACCCAGATTAATTATAACTACC
Organism: Sesamia inferens; assembly: GCA_037179545.1. NCBI lineage: Eukaryota > Metazoa > Arthropoda > Insecta > Lepidoptera > Noctuidae > Sesamia > Sesamia inferens. The sequence goes on along the minus strand of CM073938.1, from coordinate 14,515,864 downwards.
ATTTATACAGTATTTTCGAGTAATAAGGTCGCTTTGGCTTAGCACGTGTATCAACTTTACTTAACAAATCCTTAAGTAACAGGAAAAGTTATATTACTTTAGAAGTTGGTAACAAAAATATATAACGCTTAGACTTACCTAATAAATGGAAACTTTGAGCCATAAACGGTTAAATAACACTGTCCTTACAGAAAAGCTAGGACAATTAATTAAAGTAACTGGTCTTGTCAAACTAACTCAGTAAATAACCATAAAGTTATTTATATTCTCTGTAAATCTTAGCGTCTTATTATTTTTTTTTTTTTACTAGAATTTACTCCTGCCTTCACAAACATTTAAACTCATATACACAACTGAAAAACTACCTGTAGGCCATACGAATATTTGTTACCTCAATACGAGCAGCAGTCGACTGCACCAACTGCACCAACTGCGTTGTCAACCTCTTTTATAAAGCATTAAAATTATGGATTTATTGGATTGGAATTGAATATAGCAGACAGTGTGTTTTGCCAGTGATGACATATTGTACTAATAATGGGCGTTATAAACAAGCTCATGGTCACTTCCAAACTCATGAGGAGATCTTTAGAAGAACGAGAGTAACCGACATAGCCCGAAGAATTGCAACACTTAAGTGGCAGTGGGTCAGACACATTGCCCGTAGGACCGTAACGAGCATGCAGACCGATGCCCGATGGGGCCGACGCCACCCGGCGAGTTCTGGAGTGGCGACCACGCACCGGAAGACGCAAAGTGTTTAGGCTCCGAAAAAGGTGGCCCGACGACCTGGTTAAGGTCGCGGGAAACAGCTGGACGCAGGAGACGCAGAACCGGTTGTCGTGGAGATCCTTAGGGGAGGCCTACGTCCAGCAGTGGACGTTTTTCGGCTGAATTGATGATGACAGCAGTTTGCTAAAATCTGTCGGTTAATAAGTACATCATTAAAATAAAACTTAAATATTATTTAAGAGCCGACCACGCTGGTCTGCAGCACGTGCGGATAGTGGACGCCTATATGTTAACAATCAGTTTCTTTCTTACATTAAACTTGTCTTACCTGGGGCCCTAGCCAATGTAACATTGCTTCATAACGAAACGAAATCGAAATTCGTCATCGTCCACTTTATTAAGCCTATTCACTCAAAAAGAACTGAGTGGAACTCAGCACTCTGTTTTGTTTGTTTAATGACTATTAAAATACATGTGATTGTGTAACTTTACTAAGAATAGAATAAGGATGTATTATATTATGTACACTAGCTGCGCCTCGCGGTTTTACTCGCTAAAGTTTCGTGCGAAAGTGATTTAATAAAGCGTAACTTAGGCTAAGTTACTCCTTATTAAATCAGCTACCAGCCAATAAAAGTCTCGTCAAAATAGAAAAAAAAAATAGTGACCAGGCTTAATAAAGTAGACGATGACGAATTTCAATTTCGCTTCGTTATGAAGCGATGTTACATTGGCTAGGGCCCCTGATCGCCATGGCCAGATCATGCACCAGGCCGGCCTTATCAAAGCAAATCAATTTAAATCGTTTATTATGCAACTAGGATCACTGATAACATTTTACATATCATATTTTTTTAAATCTGAATGTTCTACTCTTTGAATTTTTTTTAAGAGAATCTCTAGGACCAAGGTTGTAAATGGCTCGAACAGCCCTTTTTCCAAGTTCCCCAGAGAAGAATGCCACAAGTCATAAGACTATGAAAATGACTAAATTTCTGTCTAAATTTCTTAACAGCGAAGGCGGCAGAACTGAATCTACCCGACAGTTTCTCAATGTGAAGACCCCATCAAAACTTATTGTTACGCAATCCACAATATGTGTTTAGGTGGTAACATAAAATTAAATGTGATCATTGTGGGGATTGCCGGCCATAGCAAAATAATAGGAGAGAGGAAACTCTGAAGTTCTAGCACGTCCTATGAACACATAGTTCAACGAAAAAGGATTACGGTAATCAGTCTTGATAATCCAGTCAGTAGTTTTAAGGCAATTGCCTTGCGATGAGGGCACCCTTACGCGTACATCCATAATTGCGTAGAAATCTCTGTAATCATCTAGCCAAAACTCAGAGTACTGAAAGGGTCTTTGCACCTAAAAATTTTGGGGAATTTCCCCTTTTTATTTGACTGCAGCAAAACTGAAAAGCAGCTAAAATAGCGACTTAGACGTTTAAGCTGTCATTAGGATCTTACTACGATATTATAAGAGAAACACAGCTAGTTAAAACAGAATAATCCTGACTTTGACAGGTTAAGACGGTAATGTGATGTTGCTAAGAAAATGCAAGACCTTGAGAAATAGACAAAACTGTAGCTTGGAGTCTTTGTCAGCCATAAAGAAAATAATTATATAATTTAAATTTTTTTGCGAATCCCGGTTAATTTTTTCAATAAGAATTTGAGGTTGAGAACATTCCAAAAATCACGAGAATCAAATCAGTAACATAAAATACGGGACTCTAGAAACCTTAGATTTGTCTCAAATGTAATGGTTCGTAACTTCAACTACGTGATCAATCAGCATCGCACTACTAACGTCTTAGCTTGCTGCTAAAATATTTATCAATGTTGGTGTTGCCACCTGGGACTGACACTGGTTGATGTAGGTACTGTAACCTGAATTCTTAATTACGTTTTATATTATATACCTATATTTGTACCCACTACAATGTGCCTGAAAAAAACAAAAAACAATTCGAAGTAGACCCTCTATAGTTCAAATTTGCCATGATTGTCTGTTCATTTTTCAATACATTCAGTCATACATATTAAATTGCCAATACTCGAGGGTCGGGCCCCTGCACCGCGGAACCAAATTATCCTATTAACCACAGGAATGGAGTGATCAACGCGCGAAAATGCGTTGCTTCCTCGCTACACGGTTGCTAACAGACAACCATTGTGCGGTAGGTTGCAATTAGCAACTGTTAATAGCGTTTTGTAATGAAACTATAGTGATTTTCATAGAATTATGTTGTAAGTAGCGACAAGATACTGACTTAAGTAGAAAAACGTAAAAGTTTACAAAGTTCGATCGATCAACAACCAACAAGTAACATTAATAACGTTTACTCATCTATCTAAATCAGGAGTAAAATATTCAAACTAGGCTGAGAATCAGTACTTTTTACACCCCCTAAAACGCAAACAAGATGGGAAGAAGTTGGGATAAAGAAGGGGGTGGCGTACTCCCCAGTGGCACAGCTGTCTGTTTAGTTAATATTACCTAAAGTGCCTAAGAATTTATTCGATAAATCCAAACTACAGGGTCAAATTCAATTAGATAGCAAAGTGTTTACTTACACACGTTTCGATATCTAAACTAAAAAAATGATTGATGATTTTTTTTGGCTTTTCGAGTTTCAAAAAAATATATACAACATTTTTTAAGCTATTTCATAGCTTCTATCGCGGGCCTTGGAGCTTGGAGACCGAATCCAGAAATCCAGTAACGAAAATAACCTAAGATCCCCACTTCGACCGGCACAGCGGTGCGGTGTTGAAAGCCGTGCATAGTCTAACGTCATTTCAGTTCGGCAGTCATCGGCACGGTGTGTTTGTGTGTGTGCTGGGGGGTAATCGCGCTAAAATAATTCAACCAAAACAGAATTGGATCGCAAACAAACCATAACTTTTGTTATATTTCGTATCGCGCTAACGGTTTAACCATAACTGGATCGCAATTGGAACGTAACCGTTGTCAAATGACAAAGTTGAAACAAAGCTAACATTTTCTATGCCATATCAAGCTTACGTCTAAACGATTAGATTTACATATAATTAATTTAGTTTTAATTATTAAATCTGATGAAATGTATCACTCATACCTACATTGATTTTACTTCAACCGAAGTTGAAACTTTAGGGCGATACGAAATATGATCGAAACTAAACCATAACTTTAACTGGATTAGATACGAACAAGACTTGAACTTCTACTGTTTTATTTAGCGCGATTACCCCCCTGCTACATCTTTTGAAAACAATTTATAGATTTTCAAAAAGATAAGATTTTCATATTGCAGAGCGCGAACTCAGTTCTATACATTTGACATGTTACTGATTGTCGCGATAGAATAGAATACTCTTTATTATGTACACCATATAGATTACAGAACATAAATAAAAATATTTTACAGAGGGTGACACAATGGGTGGTCTTATGGACTTCTAAGGGGTAGGATAAAGAAATAATGTAGGTAGTCTACAGTGTACTATTTACATAGTACACTTTAACTCTTCAATGGCCCCTGTGGTTAGATACCACAATTTTGCCAATAACACGTGTAACAAATTATAGAAATTCTTTAGAAATTTTATTTCACAATAATGGCGGATATCGCCAATGACAGTTGCAAACTACGAGGCTACTGACTACGAGGAGATTTGATGCAAAGCCATGATGTGGCCACTAGGCTGCGATATTTCAATGTTCTTTATGAATTATTCACTGAATGCACTTTTGAAGTGAAACTTCTTTACGCACGCTTGACTTGGGGAATAAGCTGGCGAAAGCGTTACGAAAAGTGATCGGGCAAAAGCGAACGAAAGTTAAGTGGGGGATATAAGCACAGAGGCGCCCGTGGCGCGAGCTACTACAAGGTCTACAACGAGTTTTTCTTTTTCTTTTTTTTTTCAATAAAAATAGAAGATCTATGCAAAAATATTAATTTACCAATGAAACCATGAAATAAATTTAAATATTTATAGAAAATTAATATATGTATATGTGTATACATGTATATATTGTATACATGTATATATATATATAAAATATATATAATTTTAATAGAAGTTGCTGATTTGATTTACGTAGTAGAGGGGCGAACGCTTGTGACGTTATTTTTTGATGACGTCACATGGACAGAGTCGCTTTGGAAAGTGGGGTTCGTCGAACGGGCACTTTGCATCGAGACGCGGACCAAGGCACTGCTCCGAACCGAAACTGTCGGTTTGCCTATTCAAATTGTTATTATGAAGATTGGAGGGTATATCTACACGTCGTGCTTCAATTCAAAAACTCACCTACGAAACGGAACATGTATCACCACACCAAGATGCTGTCGACCCTACCGCTCTGCCGTCGCTGTCTCCGACATATATATATATATACATATACATACAGATGGAGCGAAAGAAGTTTCACTTCAGTCGTGTGGTCATAAGCACACTCGTTTTTTTTACTACATAAATCACGTGCTTTTATTTAGTAAACGACACTATAAATAATTTAAAAGTCCAATGAAAAATGAGCGTGACATTCATCTTAGCTCTCCTGTCAAAAACTCCTGCGATTAATTTTCACTCTGAAATAGAAGACCTATTTACTAAGAAATGTGTCATAGACGTCATCAACGTTGTCATGGCAACCTTAAAACACTTTTGAAATAATTAATTATATAGTACTTTTATGCAAATTAATTTAGTAGTATTTTTATAAAATAAAATATTACAAAATGATGTCGGTGAACAGTGTTAATACAGTTACGTGCATGACTTGTAATATTGTGTATCTCTGAGGTCCTTGCCTTCATACGAAATAGGCACGATGTAGTGGACAACGAAAGTTTAATAAAAAAGCCGACGGGCTTTTTCTGAGGAAGACGTTGATGAGGCGAAAAAGTTATTGTTTGTTTCTACGAGCCAAACACATGTATCGAGATGTAAGAACAAAAAGCAGAAAGACCTAGAAGATATGATTATGTTGTTTAAAACCATGGATCCTGAACAAATCCCAGTTTTTGTGGCATATGACCTTCACAAATTGCCACCAGTTTGCTTTGACCACGTAGACGTAACGAACTAAACGAAGTCTATGGTCAAATGTTAACGCAATCAAAAACGATTATGTTACTAAAGATCAGCTCGAAAATATTAAATTGAGTAGAAATAATTCGACGCCGGCGCCGATACCACGTTTTAATGTGATTGTCAAAACATGACAATCACGGAGTTTTTGAGTATATCTCATGATGCTCCCTGTGCACAGTCCCCGAGTCCACGAAATCTCAGTTAGTTGAGTCATGAACCTTCGAGTGCTGTGCCGCTTGCTAGCACTGCAAGTCATAAGGACTATACTACACCTGTCTTACCCGCCCCTCAGTGCCCGGCCGGTCTTGCGATTCCAGAGAAACAGCTCACAATGGCTGAGATTATAAGCAACAGCAAGTGGGAAGACAATAAAAGAAACGATGGTTGGACGCTGGTACTGAAATCAAAATCATAATCCAGAAATCGTTTTGCTGGTTTGGTGAAAAAGGCGCTCTCAACTGTACCAATGAAGTTTTGTGCTGCAGATATGAAAATACCCTTGTTTATATCATCATGTAAGTAAAGAAACTACTCCACTAGAGACATAGTAAATTTAACGAAATGGTGATCTTGGGAAAAAATAATATGAAAGCTGATAGGCAATATAATGTATTCATGTTGTTTGTTCCTAAGCACAAAATAAATACAATTTTAGATGACGAAATCTTCTGAAGATTTATATATTTAAAGAATACGGTAGATAACAGAATTTTGAATATAAATGAATCTCAGAATAATTTCTACAGAAAAAAGAACATATCCCTAGCGACGTCGATTGCAAAAATATCACCACCTATTGCATCACCTCGCTCAACTGCCGTCATTCTTCCTATTCCTAAGCTTTTTAAGTGAATAGGCTTAATAAACTAGTGCGCTTTACCATCAACCATTGCATCACTGCTTACCATCAGGCGGAATTGCAGTCAAGCACTAGTTTATCATTATTAAAATATATATATATATCACTCGATGAGCTGATTGTGTGAGAAGATTATGCGGAGTGGCTAACGTCATTACGCTGCAGGAAACCTAGTTACCTCATGATCTAGCATACTTAGGCACATTACACAACGACTTCGCGAAAGTCTGCTGTCGATACGTCTGCTGGAGTACTCATAGGCAGACCCTATATTGTGGAGGAAGTCTGCTTTTTCAAAGGTGTCAGTGTTGTCGTGTAAGACAGCGAACTTAGTGATTGCTAAGTTGCTATTAGAATTGATGAAACGGATCGTTCTATTTTAGTTTTCTCGGTTTATATGCCTACTGACTCGAGTGATAATAGATTTCACGATATTTTGACTTCTAGGTATCGTAACATGAGTTTTTGGGGGTGCTGTTCACGAAAATGACGTAATTTTTAAGCTTTTCCATAGCGAATTAAAAAACAACACAAACAAAACAAAACATTGAATACAGTTTAGTCGCTGTTGAATATATTGTAGTTGATGACGCTACAGGTAAAAAATAAATAAATTACAAAAAGAAAATAAATTGAATTCAAATATCAAAGAAAAAAAAATTAAGGAAAAAATACTGCATACCTAAATAAAATAAATAAATAATTATAATTGTATAAGTTGATAAAAAATGCTATGAGATAGCTTTACCGCGGCCGACCCCGAGAGCCACACGTCTTTTATTTATTTATGCGAAACCCGAAACACGTGTCCAGTATTTTTCAGTAAAGAATCTATGTACAAAATCTCAAAAAGATATACTGAAAAACCATAATGTTATGAGCTTGCTATTCTACTTGATTGTCCTAACAAAAATATGGTCAAAGCTCCGCTCGCAGCTGCCGCTAGCAGGCCGCGCGCAAGTACTATGTATGATCTATCGTAAGCTGCGTGCGCGCGCTCGGTATCCACACTGCAGTTATTTCTAAATGTATTTGGGAAAAATATAACATGGTGTAAAATTATTGGAATCGATTCAGTTGCTTATTATGAACAAACTGTATGTACTATAGGTTCTCATAAACAAAAAATAACGTTGTACGAGTATATAATTTTTAATCTCTTGTTAACTTCATATACATGGGTTATAAAAACCAAACACAAGTAATAAGAAATAACAATTTTCAAAAACTCGTAGATACTAAAAGCGGTATATTACCTGTTAAAAAAACGGGTTGTACTTCGGGGTGCCGGCAGAAGTGAAAACTTAAGCATTGGCGTTGTGCACCTTTGAATTTCGCACAAATTGCTCTATTACTTTATATACCCGAATTTTACAAGTATACAGACGGTCGAACCATCAACAGTTAGGTACTATCTGTGGATGCTGTAATACAAACACACCAGCACACTGGCGCATGCGCCCTGCACCGCTTAAACGAAACAGCAGGAGCAAGCATACATTTTTGATGCGCGATAGAAAGAGACGGGTATAAAGCGATATTACTTCCTCTCCTACGCCGCGCCGACGGTCGCCGTCTTACGAGTTTTCGATCAAGCTCACGTGTGCTCTCTGTGTATGTCATAAAAAGACCTATTCACAATTTTTCACTTCAACAAAGTACTAATTTGAAGTGGGTACCTGCTCAGTTCACGAAAGTCAATGACTGAAACAGAAATTCTTCCAAAACTTCGATTTACCTTTAACCTACGAAGCAATTTTACCCTAATTACATTTGTATAAAATAGTTGCGCCTGCAAGCTATTTATGGAATCCCTATGTCCGGTCAGAAGTGTGCCATCCACGACTTTATTACGCCGCAGTTGCGGACAGGACAGAACAGGACAACTTGCAGATAGCGGACCCTCGCTGCGGAATTCCGGATCGGGATGCAATTGACGTATGCCCCAACGTACAGACTTATTAGACTTTATAAAACTTACATTTGTTGCCATATACTGCTGGAACAATTTGCCAGCGGTGGTGTTTCCTTCGGACTACAATTTGAGTGTCTTCAAGGCTAGAGTGAATAGGCTTTTAATAAAGTAGCGCGCTTTACCATCAACGATTGCATCACTGCTTACAATCAGGAGGGGTTGCTACGGTCAAGCACTAGTTTATAATTTACTAGCTGCGCGTCGCGGTTTCACCTGCATAGGTTTTGATATGTGTTTTATATGCTCCGGCTCCTATTGGTCGCAGCGTAATGTTATGACTAGGATTAATGAGCTATCCAATGCAAAAATAATTTTTCAAATCGGTCCAGTAGTTCCCGAGATAAGCATGTTCAAACAAACACTCTTCAGCTTTATAATATATTAGTATAGATAAAAAAATGAATGATTGTAGAGAAAATCAAGTAACTAGATTTTCACAACTGACCTTCCTGGCGAACGTCACTATTAAGGTCAATACATGCCTTTCTAGAGCGTCCCCTCCCGGCCCCTTATAAACAAGTAAATGGAGCATATAAGGACCTTATCTTGTGGAGTTCTATAGTTTCAGCCAAAATTCGTGGGAAGAAGACGTACCGTGTTATGTGTATAATTCGTATATACTGAGGAACTTAAACACTCGATCCTCTTCTTAGCTAAGTGCTAAGATGACGTATTAAATTCTATTCCTTTACATTTGATTAATATTCGTTCCAACATGAGAAACGTTAATATTAGAGTTTTTTGAAAAATACTATAGGAAATATCGTGTATATTATTTGCTACGCTTGCTGTGGTTGATTTGTAGATGAGAGACCAATTGACTATTTTTACACGTCGAGACCTTCCGTACCTCGAAAAGCACGTTAAGCCACCTTCCTTTCATCATCATCATCTTTGGCAGTCGTTATGGGTAGTCAGAATCCTGAAAATCTAACAACCACTCTTAGTTACTCTTATCGTATAATCCAGTAACTGGGTTCTGGAAGTCATGTAAGCATTCGCTCCATATAAAATACTGGTATTCGGTTGGACTGGAAGATGCTGGTGATGAGGCTGAGTCTTGTTATTTTTTTTTCCAGAGAAAACTACCTAACAGCCTAACTTTCATAAACAAAACATCCTGAGTTTTAATTAACTAGGTTGTAACCATGCATCCTAAAAACACCCGGCAGTTTCGTTCCAAACCATAGACTTACCGCGTCGATCCAATGTCACCCTGTCTTCAAAATCTAACTTGACATAACTAAAAATGTACGTTCGGATATCCTTATTACATTACTATTGGCTAAAATGCCCTTTAAGACACTTAATATTTAATATTTTTTTTATAATAAATTTAGTGACTGTATTAAGAATAGGTCGTAAAGGGAAGCTAACATAGTTGAGAAAAGGCTGACCGTGTGTCAAATTAGTCTTCAAAATTATTTCTAAAAAACACACGCTGTCTTCTTTCCAGCTACAAATCGTAGAATCTATCTCTCTGTACTTATGTCGATAAAACCTCATAGTATAAATTCCACTGACTTACACCACACCCTAACAGAAAATACAGGAGCCAACTTAGAAATGCCAAATGCAATCTCGAATTCTGTTCGTAGTATAAAATTATTTCAAGCAGTTTTATGTTAAGTCCAGCCTGGTCCTATCTGATTCAATTAATCGCACATTCAAAGATCGGAACTATCTCAGTGCTATCTCTATCTGGACAAGTGTGCACATTCCTAGAGAGAAAATATGCTTACAACAAAGTAACAATCTGTATGACCTTTCGCAAATTGTGATATTTATTACTTTTCAATCTTGAACAGTCGTAACGGCTTCTAATATTGAGTTTTAGGTCGTCAGTTCGAAATCGCGACTGTAACACTACTAATTTTAATAATAATATTGTATTTTTTTCTATCACAACTGCTCCCAAAATGGTGAAGGAAATCATCTTGAGGGAACCACGTTTTAGAATTAAAATTTCGATGACATGTGACATCCACCATTCATAAGTTTACGTGTTGGATTAAGAGGGGACTCTATGTAGTGGCGCTTTCTCTGTACAATGTCTTCATCCTGGATAACTCTTTTGGAGCATGTTTTTTCTACAAATTTACACTTTGATTACGTGCCCCTATCATTTGATTTTATCCAAAATTTAATTAATTAAAGAAATATGATATTTTAAAATCCCGTAAAATAACCCATTTTTACCGCGCTGTTCAGACGACTATTAGACAAATGTGATAAGTTTTTGACAAAAAAGTAAAGAAGCAGAGGTAGACTTTTCCTCTAAATTTTGATGTACAAATAATTGAGATCTGTGCTGGTTTGAAAAAGAAAACAGTGGAATACTTAACGTGTTTTGGACAACGTTTTTGTAGGTAAATTCAGCCAGAGCTACAACTGTCCCTTTCGCACTTTACGGGGAGAGGTTGGATGCGGCACGACGGCAATATTTTCTTCAAATACCCATTTTTCAAATTGTTCAGCACCAGAGTCCCCTCTTAAGGCCACGGAAAGAGGATACCTGTTTTCTAGCAGTGGAATCTTTTTTCAGGCTGGTTATACAACCATTTTTTTTGTTTTCTTGTTTGGGATGGGAAATCATCAAATGATTTCTCCCGCTCTGGGCGGAGCGGAGCATGTCAGACTTTTAAATCGGTCTTCGTGGACCCCGTAACGATGTGCTGACATCTCTTAGAGCCGCGCGTGAAACAAAACCACCGCCCGCAAGCCCGCACCTACGATAGCCGGGAGTTCGATGATGTCTCTCGACCAGGGCGTCTCCTGCGGCGCCTAGTGGAGTAAGGGTGCTGGAATTTCCGCTGCCTCACGCGCTCCCCCTCCTCCTTTGCCAGCATCACCTGCATCACTGCTTCGCAGAAGGAGGTAACGGCCTGCCATGCACTCTTGCTCTGACCACGACCTGGACCAGGATCGGACGCGAGAGATCGCCGCCGATCGCCGCTACGAGGACACGGTGTTGCTCTACCCAAGCCGGGCAGACCTCCACCGTATGCTCCACCGTGCCCTCGGGACGATCCACACAATGAGACCCTGGCGTTTCCTCCCGCCTTATCCGGAATAGGAACCTCCCGAAACAACTGTGTCCGATGATGACCCTCTGGGACGTGGTCAGGCCACCGGTGCCCTGTAAATTGCCATGGACGCACGGCCCCCGCGTAGAGCCTCCTGCAGGAAGCGTTTGGTCCCCCTAGATCGAAGAGAAGCCACCTCAGGGCAGCCTCGGCCCTGTTTACACAACCTTGAATCATGTTAGAAAAGATTGACACATTAACACGTTCACTGCGGATCAGGCCTAAATAAGCCTGTCTCGGAATTTCAGCTGGTGCGGAAAAACAAAACTCTGTCCCTCTCGCTGGTGCGGAACATTATCTCAGGTTTTTGTAAAGGTACGATAGAGACAAAGATAAATATATCGACGCTGGAATGCGATTTTGTCATGTTTCGAAAAAAGGCAATTTCGTTTTATTGCATAATTGAATTCAGAAAAAAATACTGCGTAGGACGGTTTGATCAACGTATTCCTACAATGTTTCTTTTTCATAAACTTATTTCTGCCTTTCTCAAAATTGCCTTTGTCCAGATACGACAAAATCGCTTTCCAGCGTAGATATATTTGAGATTGTGTTGAAAATTATAGGTGTTCCCTATAAAAACATCACGGCAGGCCTTTAATGTATGAGAGGAGACCTGTGCCCAGCAGTGGGACGATAAAAGGTTGATGATGAGGCCTTTAATGGCCTATCACACACTGACAGTGAAAAATATCAACTCGGTGCGGGAGGGGGGGTCTATTGTAGCCCGCCGTCCCAATAGGCAGTTGGCGGCCCGATTAGGTGTGGGTCCTAACGCCTTTTTCAAGAAACGTAACGTAACCAGTTACTTGATCGGCGTCACCTGTTATAAAACAAGTTATTTTTGTAGCTAGATATATTAATTCAGTTACTGTGATTGTTAAATATAACCATCAACTATACAGTTACACGCGAAACGAAACTAGACGTTGTCGTTATTACACATAACTAGTTACAATAACCAGCGACGCGCGCCGCCGGTGTGAAGCACGATACGGCTACCCGCTACGGCATAACGTGTGAATGACATAACGCATTTACAAAAATAACTACTTTTTAATTTGACTCGTAACTAGTGATTCAGTTACACATCGCGTCGTTGGTTATTGTAACTAGTTACGTGAAATAACAACCACGTTTAGGCCCGATACCGCACAGTGCGTCCGCCTCGCCATTTAGTGTTGGGCAAGCTGCTGAAACTGTCGTACGTCGCGTTTTTTTATACCGTCAAATTAATAATGATTTTTGGTAATACCTTGTTGATAAATCCATCTTTCCGCTAAGTCGTTGGTCCCGGTTGCATCTGCTGTCGTAAAACCCACCTATCCACACTAGGCCCGCGAGGTGAGTATGGCCCATTCTCTCTACTGTGTTTATCCGTAGGGAAAGCCTGTGCTCCAACAATAGGGACATTAACATTACAGAAATTATGTGGAAATGAAATCAATCCGCTCGATTCGGCGACAGTAGGTTCTCGATCATTACCGATAGTCAGCAATTGCTCAGAGAAACCTACTGCAGATGAATCATAAGCAATGCAACTCTCATGTTTGTTGTCAGCTGAAGTTTCTTATCGAAAATGGTGCTCGATTCAAATCAGTACTTGATTTGTCTTCTCAAAAAAGGACGAGGTAAAAAGTATCCTATGCCATCCTGGTTCTGAGCTACATCTCCATCAATTTTAAGCCAAATCGGTCTAGCCGTTATTGAGTTGTCTTTCCCATCACTACTAAAAATAGTTGTCAGTATTAATATTTTGTTTCCGCTAATTTCTTAAGTGTTCAATAAAACAGGAGTTCTTCAGTTGTAATAATATATTTTACAATTTCAATAAATCAATAAAATATCTATTTAATAATTATTTAATCCTAAGGATTACAAAAATAAGTATTCTTATCATAACAATTTAAAAAAATATTTTTTTATTTAATTACATACATAGCTTCCATTGCATCACCCAAACTTTAAAATGTTATTCATACTTACACAGCTGTATATTTACGTTTAATTTTACTAAAAGAATATTTACAATGAAGATTTTACGTCTATTAATGGAAGAACTAAAATTAAATTGACTATTATAAATGAATCATAATGATAAATCTTAAATTATGTCATGTTTAGAGAAAGCTACCGATTAAGCCGTAACGTTTAGTACATGACAAACTAAACATACTAAAGTAACTATTAGTGGACTCTTGAATACATTTTACACCTAATAAATACGGTTCAAATAATAAAATTCACATATATTTCAGTTTATATATTGTCACTTAATTAGGTAACTACTCGGAGAAACAAAATAATTACTGTAATAAAATTTTCAATTTGTTCAATAAACATACACATTTGCAGAAATGCTGCCGAGTTTATTCTGTGTCCCTTTAATTAACAAAACTTGGTCAAACAGAACATAAAACTAAATTGTATTTGAATATTAGTATATTCCGCCGCAAAATAATTATAGAGGGATATAGGTATATTTCTTCTGTTACATGTAAGATTTTTATTTATTAATATCTGCCTGCTGCCAAATACAAATATATCCCATTAAAAACAAGTAAATTACGTATTAGTTCATATTATAGTCGATAATTTCATCCATACACTGACATGGTCATTTTGTTTAGGCGGAGAAGCCTTTATCACGAATTGGGCAGGATTAGCATTTATTAATATTAAAACTGAACGTGATTAAACCAAAGAACATAATCGTCGAAATTAATCTGGTAACACAATATTTTGGCATACCGACCGCCACCCGACGTAAACTATAACAATGGTAATACCAAACATGATATTCGTATATGACTTATATAAAGGAGACCAGTAAGATTGGCACAACATGCAGTCAATATAAATAAATATAGATTCAACCTTCTCTTAGAGTAAAGGGTTATAATAAATATTTTATAATTGAAGATCAAATTAGAATCGAGCTTTCATGATCATTCAAATTCATAATTATGTCAATTAGTAGCATATATTTTTAGCATTGATTCCCGACTTTATTATAACTATTTATTTCATAAAAACGTTCCGAGATTTTCGAACATTTCTGCACCATTCAGCACAAAAAAAAAACTTATACCATTTGTATTATATACCTACACAGGCAAAAATAAGTACAAAAGTGATAGAACCAAAACTTGCTATTCATATTGCACTATTATTGAAATGAATTAATAAGCAACGATATACTAAAAACATATATTATAATAAATGTAATAGTTGAGACTTTTGTAATATATTAAAATTTATGCTATTTACAATTCGTAGTGTTATTCAGAGCGTTCATTTAAATTCTATTACCAATTTTGATAACGAAACCATTTTTACAATGAGTTTCATTTTCACCAACTCCGAAAATCACTATCAGTTGACGACCAACTGGCAAGAGCTAACAACTAAATAATTAATGGCATTTAACTTTCAACTGTCGTGGAACTAACGTAGCCAAGTGAGAACACAGTTTAATTTTTACTAACATGATAGAAACGCCATTTTATCTACATGTGGAATAGTGGTTGCGTAATGAATGATATTGCAATTTCTAAGAATGTAAATCTTTAAGCATATATTGAAATCTAAACAAAAATAAATGTTGGCGTGCCTCGCTTTGATCATGCAAATGTCAGTAACATAGTCGAGGCAATAATTACAAATGGATTTAAATCTAGTTTGGTTTATGTACAGATAAGTATGGTGTTTTTTATACATGTCCTCGTACTAGTAAGGTTTTCTCCTGTATTCGTCAACTCAACTAATCTAAAAGTTATTGTCCCATCCGGAGAGGTCGTCTGGAGGTGGTTCGTCGCCATCGGGAGGATATTGGTCGAAGTTGTGAGTGTCCACTGGAGACTTCACTATTGGGGTGATAGGAGGTTCCAGAGAACGTTGTGCTAGGCCCTCCCAGTTGAATCCGTCGAACCACCTGAAAAGTACATAGAAAATATCAGTAATAAGTAGGGAAAAAAGGAAAATCATCATGATTGCCCTGTGTGTTGCCCTGGATTTAAATTCATTTAAGGCAGCCACAGGATAGTCCGGTTAAGTAGTCACGACCTCTCAGAGACCTCTACGAGATGCCATATTGAAAAACGATTGCCCTGTGCTGGATAAAAGTCTTTTCAGTTCAATGGTAATAAAAAATAAATAAAACAATAATACAATTATTGTCATTCGGTTTCAATGGCAATTTTATTGGGTCACCGCTTTATTTCCTCTTTTAAATATACTGTATTATGTTGGATTGTTAAATCTCAATAATAACTATATCTACTGCTTTTATCTTTATTATACCTCTCTTTAATACTTACTAACAATTTATTAAGAAGAACTTACTTGTGTTTCTGTATTTCTGTGATGCCACCTCGTTGGTACCCTAGTCGCTCAGCAGGGTTATCTCTGCATAGCTTCTTAATAAGGTTAGCAGCATTCCTAGTTATGCAACGGGGAAATTCCACAGCGTCGATACCTTTGAGAATCTTGTTGTAAGTCTTCATAGGATCTGTTCCGGTGAAAGGCGGCGATCCGGTAAGCAACTCAAACATAAGAACTCCTGAAAACATAAATGTTAGCAATGAAGTAACTGATGATGGTAAAATTAACAATTCGAAACGAATTTGAGTATTTTATGATGGTGATGTAATTAAAATAAACGATGAAGCAATAGATTATGGGGTAAAGAATTCGTAGAACAAAAAAAATGGTAGAAAAATCAATGAATGTGTTTCTTAATCAAAATTCAATCTGGTAGCGCTAGTTTGTGTAGTTTATAGAATATCTTTAACTATAGCTAAAAACAAAAACATTACACATACGATTCATGTTTATATAAATATAAAAATTCAAAAAGACAAGTTATTGATTGAAAATAATATATAATAAAATGTCTTACCTAGTGACCAATAGTCTGCACTAATATCATGACCTCGGTTCATGATAACTTCGGGTGCGACATACTCAGGCGTGCCGCAGAAGGTCCAGGTCTTACGGCTTGCTTGCAGCTTCTTAGAGAAACCGAAGTCAACTAGTTTCACATAGCCTTTACTGTCTAATAGTAAGTTCTCAGGTTTGAGATCCCTAGAAACAAAACAAAAGAAAATGTTTTTACCTGTTCAAGAAAAAGTCGTCGACTGTTGATGTAAAATTTTCATTATACTTATGGATAACCTATTTGTCATTAATAAGATCTTACCTATAAATAATATTCCTCGAATGAAGGTAATGAAAGGCTTCAACCACACATGCTGTGTAGAATCTAGTTGTGGCATCGTCGAATTGGCCTGAAATGAAACCATTATTATAGACGACCTGTTCGGAAATGTTTGTAACTTTTAAAAGATTTTATACAAATTTTAGTTTATCTGTTTACCTCTATCACGTAAAATTGTCCATAATTCTCCACCTAGGCAAGTTTCCATCAGCATATACAAGTATTTACGGTCCTTGAATGTCTTATACAATTTAACAATGAACTCGCAGTTCATCTCGGACATAATCTCCTTTTCAGACATGATATGCTGTTGCTGCCTAGTTTCAACGATCTGGGCTTTCTTCATCTGCTTCAAAGCAAAGCTCCTGCTTGAGTCGCTCTGGATTTGGACTAATTCTACTCTGCCAAAGCCTCCAATACCAAGGGTCGCGATGATGCGAAGATCTGAGAGACGCAAATTGGCAAATTCTTCGTTTAATCTGGAAAGGTATATCATGTTCTATTAGCAATTTGACAACCAATTGACCAACTCTATTTTTAACTACTGCGGAACAAATTTAGAGATTTTGACAATATTAATGGCCTCGAACAACGCGAGGTAAAGAATGGACTCAGTCAAAAGTTAGTCTTCATCCAACAATAACACGACAATATCTAAGTTGACAATAAAACCGAAATTGAATAACTACAAAAATACAAGTTTTGAATAACTTTGATTTCTTTTAAATTGTTAAAGAAACGGACAACTAGCTATTTCATCACTCACATTTATCGTAGCAAAACGATACTAATAGAAAATACAAAAGCAAAACCAGTAAATCAGAAGGCTTTTGATATCAACGATATCAACTTAATAATAACAATGTTTCTATTTCATCAAAAAATGAACAGATTTCACATGGTGTATACGATAATTTAAGCAAATCGTAAAGCTGTAATCTGTACACCGTAAGGGGAAACTCTGCCGCTCAAACTAGACGGTAGCCTGTATTTTGAGAGACAGTGATTCAACGCTATAAGTATTGGTTAAAACAATAGTGGACTGGGTCGATCTACCTGAACGATTAGTCGTGATACTGCTAAAAGAATTAAGTTAAATTTCCTACGCTATGCTATAAACACTTCTGTCTATTTGTGGGAAAAGGAGACAGAAATGATTTACCCGAAAGTTTGACAACTGTAATAATGCTGACATTTTGTTTTCTTTTCATTTCCGTGCGATTTTTGTACTGTTTAAATTCATGTCGGTCAAATTTAATATGGTGGCACGATGGTTTATGAGATATTGTACTTTCGTAATTAATTTAAATTTGATAATATTGACTTTGAGGATGTGTCCCTAAAGTCTTGATATTCAGTGTTACTATTTTGTATGCCTGTCGGCAAAACATAATTATGTAGGATGGTTTGAAGAAAACACAAACAAAGGTTGTCTTTATAAGATCGCTCTTACTTAGTCCATTGTGTTACCCTTTGTAAAATCTTTATATTTATGTTCTGTAATTACTAACTATAGAATCGATAAAACATTTTACCCTGTGTGCACAAAATTAATATATCATATTGAAATCCTATTCCGTTTTCTTCAAACTTCAAAGTATTGGCCCCAAAATGTCAGTTCAATAACACAATAACTTTCCTCTAGAGTTAATTGATATATCTTTTGTTTTTTACAGAGATTCCAATACTAAGTCATCCAGATGGGCCTATTGTTTTCATTCGCACCTCACGATCTGTGCAACAAAAACGCGGGAAAAGTAATTGTTATCGCTCAATGTAGTGGCAGACACATTTTCTACGTCAAAGAGGAAAGTTAATAACCGATTTGCTTCCACTCTTTAATTAAATTCGACATTGATGAGTAGAAAGTTTTAGAATTACTTCTTAATTTTTATAACTTACCGTTCTTTCAAAATCCGTATTGTTTGCATCAAACAAAAAATAAAAATGATTATAGACGGTGAAATCAAGATACAAATTGTTATCATTTCTAGTCATATTACAGTACCTATTGTTCGAGAGTCAAAAAAAGATTATTAACCACACAATGGCTTGTGCTGCATCTGTGTGGTATATTTGCGATTTTATCGTAGTCGGCTTAGTTTCAGATTCGTGTGAACTTGACACAGGAAGTATTAATGGCTCCCAGGCATTAATGACATCTTAATTAATGTTTAAATGTAATCACTCCATCAAAATATTATTTACATTGTTTACTTTGATAATTGACTTGTATCCTAAAAAATAATTTAATGTCCGTCAGATAGCTTTATAAAAAATATTAAACACGCATTTTTTATTTTATTTAAATACTTAGGAAGATATATTGATTTGAAATGTCGCATGACGTCACGCTATGGTGCAAAATATAGAACGGCGTGACGTAATTAGCCCCCACTCTGTAACTTTAATACGCTATATCTCAGTAATTTTTGGTAATTACCACAAAATAAAAAATGCGGGTCTTAATTTTTTTTTTTATCTGTAAGTTGGACTAATTATTTTTTTGATTTTCATACCTTGGTTACATCCCTGTTACTGATTGGTGTAAAAAATCTATTTATTAATTTAAATGACTTAAGTCGGCTATAACAATTTTTAAGAGCATACATATCCAGCCTCTAATGCTGACTCTTCACCACTCTTGGGACACAGGCTCCCTCTTGGTGAGATGGAGTGGGCCGTAATCTACCACACGGGCCCAATGCGGGTTGGTAGATGTCACATGTCTTCGAAGTTTTGCCTCTAGGACATGCCGGTTTCCTCACGATGGTTTCCTTCGCCGTTTTGAGAGCAGTGTTGTAGAAATAATTTACATAAAATACAAAGCGCCTGACGAGGTTCAAACCTACGACCTACAACATGTAACTCGCAGCCGATACCACTAGGCCACCACTGCTTAACTCCTCTTTGAGAACATGGACTAAAACTAATATAATACAGGGTGTATCTGACATCGTAACGCAAACTTCGCGAAAAGGCTACACCTCATGCCACTAATAAAATTATGATATTGTTAATGAGAGGTTACAGAAACAGTAGTGTTTAACAAAATGTGTCGGCTCGGCCTTTGAACGTTGCAAGCGTGCCGCCGCGCGTGTTTGTGGGTATGACGTTGACCCCTGGTGTGAACTCTATTAAATCAGCTGATAGGATAGTTTTTCGAGTTATGTTTGTTACATTGCGCTTTTTTGTGTAATTAGCGAATTAATTATTTTTTACTTTAAAATCTTATTAGGTTATAAAAGTATAGCAATTATGAACGGTTTAAAGTGAAAAAAACTTCATATTTTTTTTTTTAATTAGGAAAAAACCGACGCAAAATTCCACCACTGGGGGGTTCAGAATCATGTACTGGATTCATGGTACTCGTTTGTGCGTCGATGTCAGATACACCCTTTATACAACACGCAGGAAATGACACATATCATGGGAATTGTACTAATTATAACAATGACTCATTTACAAGAGTGACGAAGATCAAACTAGTAGGTAGAAGAATATGTGGACAATGAACGAAGGTAAAAGTGATGACTAACCGTTGCCTGCTGTCTCCTTCATCCTTGTACTTAGTCCGGATCTCGTCGAGAGCCGAGATGAGTTGGTTGAAGGTCTCCCGGTCGATGACGAGGCAAGTTGTGCCTTCCGGCGAGTCGCAAATAATATTGGCCGTTCGAAGATCATCCCTGGAATTGAAGGAAAAAATATTGCAGTAATTTTCGCGTTTCATATCTAAAAGAAGAAATAAAAGATTGTCCTACGAAACATTAACGTCTGTTTAAAAGTCGTAATTCATGGCTAAACGCTAAACAATGACAATGACGGTAAATAACATTGCCTTCAACAGAAATAAGATAATTAAAAAAAATACAATTACACATTTTTTAAGCGCTATAAGAAATTATTGTCAAGTAGTTACAATAAAAACGTGCTTATGTTCTAATTATCATTTATAGCTTACCCTTGCAAAGCCTTCTCCCCGAAGAAATCGCCTTTTGTGAGAGTTCTTATAAACTTCTCATCGTTACTGTTTGGTGGTTTCTGAGTCACTTTCACCTGAAAAAGTAATAATCATGACATAAGCATCATTCAGCATTTAAAAAATTTAAGTAATCCAACCTGTAATTTCTTAATCTCCCCATTGTTCAAAAATAGAATAATTAGTTTGACGCCAAAATTGCTTAACGTCTTTGTAATAGCGTGGATGCTGAACATAATAACAGGTCAGATGAGCTTATTGCCGTTATTAAAGAAAAAAACGTGAAACGGACGTTTAGACAACATCGAAAGTTGTCATTAAACTCCGGATGGACTAAAATAAGGCACGCAGGGCTAACGGGTATTTACGTTGAGGCATCATAATTTGTTCTGCAATTCAGTCACGAGCATATAATTACTGGTTCCGTTACGTAAATTAGTAATTAACCTCTTCTACTGATAAGGGAGACGATAAATTCTTAATGTTTCTCAGACAAGTTATGTCAGCAAAAATTGGATCAACCAACGGTTACAAACAATATGGAATCAGTCTGTATCGAAAAACGAAACCAAGTATCTAACTGTTCATACAGATAATAGAAAATAAATCATAAAATAAAACAGGAACTAAGCTAAGTTTAACAATAGAGCGAATCGTGAAATAATGCTCAATGATGCATCAAAACAGTAACAGCCGAAACGTTCACACCTCACGACGAATTAAAAATCTAAACATAGACCATTCTATTTTAGGAACAGTTATATCTGGCGGTAAGAGTACAAGGCCCTATAAACTGTTGGACGCAAGAAGAGTCGACACAGCCCTATCTATCCAATGTCCATCTATGTACACAGGAAACTGTTTTACGACCCAGTTAAATCAAATAAGAGTCAAGTTTGGAAAAAGAGTGAAAAAACTAAAGAGTACACAAACATTGATGAGATAACAACGGAAATGGAAGATATAATGTAACTTTAGGTAACAGACGGTAACGATGAAGTCATCCGGACAATTTTACAAGATCAACAAAACGGGAACTATTGTCACACCTCACTGGCTTAAAAGGTGCTCGCTTTATAAATGTTTATTTCTTAGAAATGTAAAAACTGATCTAGCCAATCATTTGGTGTAACGAATTTTCTGTGGTCATTCAATCCATCGGTTTGAAACAATCATATCTGATCTGGTTGGTATCCAATTTAACTCTTCTTTTTCTTGACTATTTGATTTCAGCTCACAATTTAGTTTCCTGTTTAAAATTATTAGTACCTACTAGCGTTCAAGTAAGGCGCAGTGCAGGTATTGCAGACATGAGGTTATTATTATTGTTTAATTTTATGTTCGCAGGTTCACACATCCCTCACAAATAACTCTAAATAATAAAAATAGTCTAACTCCACCGCAACACACACACACACATACATTCCTCACAAATATCTTTTAAACCTTTTTTAATAAATGTATACATAAGCATCAGAGTCATAACGCAATTATGAATATTTTGTATTTAAACGTGTCAATCTCATAAAAGCACACTATACTTCAAGATATAGGATTTTCTTAGTTTGAATAAAAAAAAGGACCTCCTCATGTGTAAGTACTATACAAATCTCTTATTGATATGACACTGATATTACCTAGACCAATCATTTAGTAAATAAAAGGGCCGTCTCATGTGTAAGTACTATACAAATCTCTTATTGATATGACACTGATATTACCTAGACTAAGCATTTAGTAAATAAATGCCGGAAATCTATGGATTGGTGATCTTCTTTACATTCCGCGACTCTTTTGTGCCTCGGAAAGCACATTATGGTACCGGCTGTCAATTGTAGATCTTTGGCAGTTGTTACTGTCGTCAGAAGTCCGAAAGTCTGACCACGAATCTTATCAAGGACTATAATGTATTACCCAGCAACTGTGTTGTGGATATTTTAGATGAAGCTACTGCTTATCTGACCTCCACCAATAACGATGTATTCAGCTGAATCCAGTTAGACTGGAAGCCAATCCCAAGAAAATTGGAAAATGATAGGCAGATGATGAGATAATATTTAGTTATTCAATGATACATGTACCAATTTAGTAAAATCTACTTTAGTATATTGTAATAATGATGTTTGCACCAACGACAGTCCCATTAATGGTTCAGGAGAATCTGTCCATTCTTTGGTTGCCTGGAAGAAATCGCATTAGCGATAAGGCTGCCCATTGTATGTTTTGTGTTCAATGTATTTTGTTCGATGTTTGATTGGTGTAAAATAAAAAATAAATAAATAAATAATTTGCTAGCGCTTTACAATTATTACTTATGCCATTATACATGGTAATTTAAGTTGAAGTAATCAATGTTTACGTTCAGTTACTTTAATGTTCATCTAATTAATCATCATCATCATCATCATCTCAGCTTCAATTCCAATCGCACCCGAAGCTTATTCAGCTTTGGAGTCTGGGGTTCGCTTTACCAGCCTTACTGCTGATTTTGGCTAAACTTCGATATTTTCCGTGAAGCAACTGCCTACTGACCTCCATAACCGGAAGGCGATATCAAAGCATTGCAGTTAGACAATTGTTGGACTGTTGAGGGCTCCAACAACCCGTAACGACTGCCATTAGAAGTTCGTATGGCAACCGGGACCAAGTACATGATGAGATGATATTAACTTATTCAATTAAACATGTACCAATTTAGAAAGTTGAAAACACCACTCCCTTAAGTAATTAATAAAAATAAATTATTTGCCAGCGCTTTACAATTATTTATGCCATTATACATGTTAATTTAAGTTGACGTAATCAATGTTTACGTTCGGTTACTTTAATGTTCATCTAACTAACCGGTGTTAAATGCTCTAGCAACACAAATAACCGTCGATCCGTAATGTTTGTTCTAAATAACATAATTTGCATATTGGTACAGACATAGGTAATCACGTAATGCAACAATTTCTTTCGACTAAGTTACCAAGTCTCTATTGACTATGTGAATATTCAACAGGTTAACAAACAAGATTACTTCAAAAATTGGGAACATTTCGGTCGTAATAATGAAATCACCAAAGTTTTGTGAAGAATAAGAACATTACTTCATTCTTACGACTTTATTGTTAACTTTGTCATTTCGCGGATTTAGAACAATGCTCACAATATTGAGACAACCTTGCCGATTTGCGACGCAACGGTAACAATAATTTCGGATCAAAAAAATGTTACTGACATTATTTTTCTTGTAATGTAATTAATTCTGTTTGGTTTTTCTCGATGGAGGCCACATCGGCTGCCGGCAGAAGTTACCACCCACCAGACAAAGTCTTGCCGCCTAGCGATTCGTCGTGTTCCAGCATGATGTCTGGTGAAGCCGTACGGAGGACGGGTCTGAGCAGTTGTGTTGCGATGTGTGCCGGGTACGATGCGCCAAGTGTTGTTGTGTCGGGAGTTTGGTCGTGGAAGGTCTCCACATCAATCTCACTCTGGCGCAGCATCGTTGGTCATGTTGTTTGTGTTTAACATTGTACCACCTCGCTCAAGTGCCGTCTTTCTTCCTATTCACTAAGTTTTTTAAGTGAATGGGTTTAATAAACTAGTGCGCTTTACCACCAACGATTGCATCACTGCTTAACATCAGGCGGGATTGCAGTCAAGCGCTAGTTTATAATTATTAAATAAAAAAAAAACTATTTTAGACGAACAATAACGACGTACATATGTCTGCGAATATTTAAAAGCATCTTTCACATAATGTGTTACTGTCATCAACGATTAATCATTTCATTTTTTTCTCCAAAAGACAAGATAACAGTATTCTAAACAAGTTCCATATAATATGTAGGTACATACAACTAACATAGTGACTCCGCAATCAAATAAGTTAAATATTCACGGTTTATCTAAAAATATTTCTTAATTGATTTGTAAGTGCAGCACGGTAAATTTTTCAAATATTGTAACCTTCGTTCGCTATGATTTTTTTTTTAAATTATAAACTAGTGATTGACTGCAATCCCGCCTGGTGGTAAGCAGTGATGCAATCGTTGATGCAAGCGTGCTAGTTAATTAAGAGCTTATTCACTCTAGCCATGAAGATACTCAAATTGTATTCCGACGGAAACACCGCTGCTGGCAAATTGTTCCAGTCCATCGATGTACGTGGTATAATAGAGGAGGCGAAACGCTTCGTCCGGATCGTAGAGGTTTTAACAACGTAAGGGTGGAATGTCGCCGTACGACGGGTTGTCTGATGGTGGTACGGAGATATTACAGTATAAGGTGGGTGGACCATGGAAGGCCATGCTCCTTTGAAGGCCAACTATTAAAAAATCGTAGTTGTTGACATTTAAATACATATTCCTGCTACTACACACTAAGATCATACAAAATACAGGTCACAAACGTGGCGGCGTGTCGATCGTGTCACTATTGTGGCAGTTTTATCCAACGTTTCGTAGGCTTCGGTCGTCGACGTTACAATTGTTATTCGCGCGCACAACAAAGCGTACATTTTTAGTCAATAGCCTATTATTATTTCATGTTTTTTTAATGTGAATTGTCGTATTAGTATATGTTTATGGTACTAAAGAAAAAAGAACATAGCTTTGCCTCAATTTACATTAAAATATTGGTAGTGTTCCTAGGAAAGCCGGTGGTTCCTTATAAGGCCAATCAAAAATTTGACAGTTGGCCTTGCTATGGTGCATGAACACTTACTTTTTGGTTATAAGTAATGAGAAATTGTTATAATTATAATAGTTTGTAGTATCTATTATTTATTATAATTATTAGGACAAAGTTATAGTCATAATTATCAATTTTGGTCTTACAAAGAACGGACCCATAAGAAGGCCATTTTTGATAAAAAAAAATTGCAATTTCATAATAAAACCTGATGACAAGTTATTTAAGGCCAATATAATACTCATTACTAATATTTTTAAATAATTTATATTAATATATTCTTAGTTATAGAATGGTGTTCAAGTAATGAACACATTTGATGATTGTTTATTTTTTTATGTTTCTCTCTCTTTTTTTTTTCTGTTTCCTTTGTTTCAAACTGTATGTATTTATAAGGGTGGGTGGTAATAAGGGTGTGCGCCAAATAAATGGTTTCTTTCTTTCTTTTCTTTCTTTTAATGTTCATTGAGTTTTTTATAGACGATAAAAATAAATTGAGCATTTAATGCCTCGCTTAAATAATAGAGCTTATTATGTAGTTTTAGTAAAAGCGGATATATTTAATGTTACAACTCTATTTTTAAGTTTAACAACAGATGTATAATATTGGACTTGTTTGGAGCCGTGTTCCATGCAAAGCCATTTGGAAGAGCTTTACAAAACTTAAATTTAATCAATGTTGTTTAAAGTTAGGATAAAAAAAAAGATTTTATACAGTGGACAATAAAACAAAGTATTACTTAATAATTTGTTTCCTTCATTTATCCAATAAATAAACGAATTAAAAGTATTTACTCGTTAGAGTGGCCATCCATGGTCCACCCACCTTATAAATGTACAGAAACGGCAAAACACCTATTTGAAGTACATTTTGACGAGGCGATTACGTATTTGCACTTACTACACGTTTATGGAAATAACTTTCCCTCATCAAGCCGGATGTAAATTAACGTACCTTCGTAACGTAATATTTAAAATTTAAATAATCCGGTTTTCCTTGTACCGAAAACAAAGACCAAGATCATCTAAACAATAAGTTCGGAGTGCTCAAATATTTCCCACAACGCGTTCAAAAATCTGGCCTCAAAATGCCATACAATCCTCTCGCTTGTCCCCAGTGCGCTGACCTTGGGTTCACAATAGCCGGGCTTTTGGCCTTTACCACCTCCGTGTTATATAAAAATTGAGTCACACCGGTGATTGTTTAATGTCCAATGTTGCGATCGTAATGATTAGTCCTTTATAGATTAAAACAACATCATTACATGCTGATTACAATGCAATTCAGGCAGCTTTCATTCTTTTGTCAATAAACTTAGTATTTCTGATTTCATTATTAGATTTCTAACCCTTATTAACAGTCGCTATAGCTACTTCTTCTTCTTCAGCCTATAGATGTACACTGCTGGACATAAGCCTCCCCCAAGGCTTTCCACGATGACCGGTCGTGTGCTGCCCGCATCCATCGGCTTCCCGCGACCTTCACTAGGTCATCGGACCACCTTGTTGGGGACCTCCCTACCCTGCGTCTTCCAGTACGTGGCCGCTACTCCAGAACCTTACTGCTCCATCATCCATCGGTTCTACGAGCAATGTGCCCTGCCCACTGCCACTTAAGTTTAGCGACTCGAAGAGCCATGTCGGTTACTTTGGTTCTTCTGCAGATCTCCTCATTTCTGATTCGATCACGCAGAGAAACTCCGAGCATAGCTCTTTCCATTGCTCTCTGTGTGACTCTTAGCCTCCGTATGCGGCCCATTGTGAACGACCACGTTTCAGTTCCGTAAGTCATCACTGGCAACATACACTGGTTAAAGACTTTGATTTTAGTCTTTAGACGGCTTTAGACTTTAGTTAGTTGGTTTGTTTGGACTGTATCTAATATCTTCAACTCTCTAAGCAAATAGACAGATAATGCGTGAAATCAAAATATTCCTGCATTTGCAGCGGTCAGAAATAACAATCATTTACGGAGACATGATGCTAAATGCCAAGGTGAACCTCTTGCACAGTCACCGTGGCGACTGCTCGAGGCGTATACAATTTGGTGTCGTGACAACATAAAGGAAATATTATTAAAACTTTTGAAACGTTGCCTTTTACAAACAAATATTTAAATAAAAATCATTACATTGTGTTTCACATACGTCAATTATTAAATTACATTTTTGTTTCAACGCGCAAAAAATCTGTTGACAGTGACACTCTTGACGAAAAAGCGTTACCAAACATGGCTTCTGTTGACAGTAGATACGTATTTCTATGATATGTGCTTAACAAACACAACATATTTTTTATGTAAACAAAGAAAGAAAGACACGACTAAAAAGATCAAGGTTCACAAATACAATAATATAAATTAAAACCAGTGCTGTGTTATGTCATCAGAATTCATATTTGGAAAGCGAAACAATCATTACAGATAATCGAATTACGTAGTGCCGAAGACGGATATGTTTACAAAATACGGAGGCGTGGTTAAAGGTAAAAAAGTCACGACGCTCCGGGCAGACACTCGAAAGTTGGTTCAAAAAACGAAAGTGAAATTTTGAAGTTTAGTGAACATCTTCATTTTATGTATGGAGCAGATTTCTTTCCATGTCATCGTAGTAAATGACCACAAGACGATAAATACATTACTTGAAAATGTATTAGTAGATGACACAGTGATTGTCGAATTAATGTTCCTGCTGTGGTAAGATATTAAAGGAATGTAACTTATTTATTTAAAACATCGAATTAGAAAGTCTTAAACATGTGCCAGCTGAAGAAGAATATTTTAAGCAATAGCGTCATTGTTGCCCTGACTCCGTTTTTAGTAGTGATTAGAATAAAAAATCAAAACCAAGTTTTGCAATAACCGGTATTGGCCATCGATGTTATAACTTTATGAGATTATGACTAATCATTTCTATTTATTAACACATGCAACAAATAGGTATGATAATAAGTCTGCGATTAAATTAATTCAAGATTATAATTATTCTAATTAATACTTTAACAGGATAATTCTAGTTTTCTATAAGTTACATTTGTTACAAACAAAATGCTATAAAGACACACACTTAATAACTAAATACAATACGTGCATGATGCTGTGGGTGTGTGTGTTTGTGTATATATATAAAATACTGTGCTAATCAGGAATATCAAAATATTAATTAAATAATCGAAGTTCCGGTATAACAGAATTCAATAAACTCCACATCGTGTGAACGTAGTTAGGCCAAGCCTACCTATGTATCCGGATAACGCTTTGCAACTTGATAGATTTGAAGCGATTGCCTCCATAGCTCAGCTCAGCTATTATTATCAAATGAAATCATTTTGAAGCATACAAGGATAGGGTGAGATATATCCGATACTAGTGGCCGCTAGCGACTTCGTTCGCGTGGGTTAGTTATGCTCCGCTCCTATTGGTCGCAGCGTGATGTTATATAGCCTTCGTAAATTAATAGGCTATCCAACGCAAAAAGGATTGTTCAAATCGGTCCAGTAGTTCCTGAGATTAGCGCGTTCAAACAAACAAACTCTTCAGCTTTATATATTAGTATCTATACTAATCAAACGATTTTTTGTGATATATCAAAATTTACTAGGTATATTGCATTTAAGTACTTTTACCGACGCGCTGCTGGCATATCCGTCGTTTTTTCTGTCATCAAACCGTATTCGAATTTACCAAGTAGGTACTGCGATCAATAATAATAGTCCAACGTAAAAGAGCCAAAATAATTTTCAATTCTAACATCTGTAAACATACTCCATAATAGTGAAGTGAAGTGTTATAGGATATAGGAATGTCAACAGGCGATTCGACAGTTCTAGCTGACTAGAAAAAGACTAATTTGTTATTTGATTATAACTCCAGTGAGTAGTGATATTTTAATTTTGTTTCCCTAATATATACGACTTTGTTTTCTCAGAAAAATATGGATTTTTTTAGTTGAATTTTGTGAATTATAAGATTTTGTTTTTATGTTTATTTTGTTAAATAAAAACTAAAAATATGTTGTTTTTATTCAATGACTATCATAATTTTATTAATGGTATGCGGTCTAGCCTTTTCGCGAAGTTTGCCAGCAGCGGTGTTTCCGTCGGACTACAATTTAAGTGTCTTCAAGACTAGAGTGAATAGGCACTTAATAAACTAGCGCGCTTTACTATCAACGATTGCATCACTGCTTACCATCAGGTGTTTAGTTATATGTTAGAAAATCCTGAATGTCAAACCGGAACCAGATGTATGTCATTTTTGAGGATGATATTCTCGTAGTTTTTATATATTCTGTATTTTATTTTTTATATTCCTGTTTGTGTTTGCTGAAATTGTACTCTCACCATTTACAATTGGATTTGCTTTTTATATGTTTTTATTATTACGTTTTTATTTTTACTGTATTACCAGTTCTGTGCCACTTTTAATTGTTTGTTGCATCGGGTCACGTCTTTACGTCGACGCCGGCTATCGCTGAAAACCAGCGCTGGGCTCTGTTTTTGCAGAGTCGCAGCATAATGCTGAGCGACAGCCGTTTTGCGTGGATGTGACGCATGAATCCCTCAACTATTTCTTATTTTTTATGTTTTTGTAAACTCTTGCGTTATGTCGGTCGGTCGTTTTCTCAGTGGTAGGCCATAACATCGGCCGCTGGCAGAAATTACCACCCACCAGACAAAGCCTTGCCGCCAAGCGATTTATCGTGTTCCGGCATGATGTCTGGTGAAGCCGTACGGAGGACGGGTCTGAGCAGTTGTGTTGCGATGTGTGCCGGGTACGATGCGCCTAATGTTGTGGTGTTGGGTGTTTGGTCGTGGAGGATCTTCAGATCAATCTCCCTTTTCGTAGCATCGTTGGTCGTGTTGTTGGGTTTAACATTGCATCACCTCGCTCAACTGCCGTCTTCCTTCCTATTTGCTCAGTTTTTCTGAGTGAATAGGCTCTTAATAAACTAGCGCGATTTACCATCAACGATCGCATCACTGTTTACCATCAGGCGGGATTGCGGTCAAGCGCTAGTTTATAATTATTAAAAAAAATGTTTACTGCAACTAAACATTTTTTATTTTCTTTTCTTTCTTTCTAGGTGTGATTACGGTCAAGAAGTAGGTAATAATTTATAAAAAAAACAACAATTTTTTTTATGTCCTCTCCTTACCGCGTAAGACTGCGCTCGCATATAGGCTGTTTCAACCCACGTCATGCGTCATTTTTTTCTTAATCATTGGATACATGAAGTGGAGTGTTTTTGTGAGACAAATAAAATTAAATGAGGTATATAATAAAAGCACCAGTTAATCCGGGAAGAGTACCTAGTGTAGTAATTAATCGGAATGCAAAGACTCTTTCTTACCTGTCCTTTAGATATGATGAAGAAGGTGTCACCTCGAGCACCCTGCCTAATGATGTAATCGCCATTCTGGTAGTGAGTCTCTTCCAGTACATCAGATATCTTGATCAATGTGTCTTCTGGCAAATCTTTGAAGATCGGTACACTGTTGGAAAAAGGAATAAAACCGTTATAAACTGGACCACAGATTATGTCACCAGAAAAAGTGGGCTTACTGTTATGTTTGTGAGGAGAAAGTGTTCAACTGATGGCGTATTATGGTATTTGTACGCTTTATAATAAACAAGAATGGCTTCAATATTGTTACGGTGTGTTTTTGCTATAAAAACTATTGCTGTTATGGTCTTAGTTTTTTGTTAACTATATTTTTCACGATACCAAGATGCTTACTATACAAATCTTAGGTACATTTACAATACTGCTAGGTAACTATCGATGTGTTGAGATATTATAGTTGAATCGTATGTTCATATCAGTCGTGGTGGCCTAGTGGTTAAAACACCAGCCTCTCAAGTATGAGTGCGCGAGTTCGATTCCAGGTCAGGCAAGTACCAATGTAACTTTTCTAAAGTTGTATGTACTTTCTAAGTATATCTTGGACACCAATGACTGAAAGTGAAGGAAAACATCTTGAGGAAACCTGGACTTTAAGTCTGAAATCGCCAACCCGCATTGAGCAAGCGTGGTGATTACGCTCAATCCTTCTCTGTATGAGAGGAGACCTGTGCCCAGCAGTGGGATGATAAAAAAGGTTGATGATGATGAAGCTCATATAAGTTTACCAATCGTATAGTCAATTTGTTTCCACCAATGAGATTTATAAATATAATTTTAATGTCTTTGGTTTCCACCAAGTTGTGCGCATATTAAATCAATTCTACAAATTAAGGTATTGAAAGTGAATGCTAAAAGGTTGCTGGTCAACTTTTGCGAGGTTTCCTTGAGTGAGTCATGTAAGTAATGGACACCTATAAGTTAGGTAGATAAGCCAAATATGGACTTGAAAATTTGATTTTGGTGTTATGTATTTGCAAATATAAGTTGCGCAGTAAATGCTATTATTAATAATTACTGCACAACTACGTGGGTAAGATAAACATTTAATTATCTTTGACATTTACTTTTGAATGCATTTTATATTTGCTTCAATAATTCTAACTAATGTATATTGATCTAGCTAGATTATTCTAGTTGTATATGAATACCGGTATCAGTAAGTACCCACCTACTTTATAATCATATCGAAGCAATAAAATTAATATTTTTTTAAACAATAATTTTTACTACGGGCTTTTGTATAAAGATCTCATACAATTTTATTGATTGCAATTTAATGTCCTTCTATACAGCTGTGCAATGCTAGTGCGCCACTTATCACACAATTAAACCCACATAAAAAGGCAGTCAGCAGAACAGTACAATATTATTGTAACTGTGCGTCACAGTGATTGCGATTGAAAAGTTGCTTCAATCATATCATTTTTCACGGTCAATACTCTTTGGTTCAAAAGCACGTATACATATATTATGTCAATATTTGTTATGCTGGCTGGAAACCGAAATACAGTTGCATAATGTCGAACTACATTTTAACATTGAGAATTATTCATAATAACCAACATAATTCTTAGAACATGATATATAACGTTACTTTTTGTTTATACAAACAGTATTATTAAATTAAAGAATCTATGTAAAAAATTTCAAAATGATATCATGGAAAACTACAAAGTTACACAAAGAGCTTGGTTGTCCCAACAAAAATATGGCTAATACACCGCACGCCCGCCCGCGCCTGGAGATGCGCGGCGCGGGGAGCTCCTGTCTCACTGTTTTTCTAAGTACTATCTACCGTCAGCTGTGTGCGCTTGGTAACCACACTGGAACAATTTCTAAATTTATTTGGGAAAAAATATTACATGGTGTAAAAATGATTGGAATCGATTCTGTGGTTTATTGTGAGAAAAACTATATTCACGTTTCGTATACATAGTAAAAATAACGTTGTGTAAATAAATAAATAAGGTGGATCCAAATAAGTCTTATTTAACGTTACTGTGTAATAGCGCTGATGATAAATACATAAAAACAGAAATACAGCTTTTCTTTTAGTTGGCAGTTTCGACCTCAATGCAAGGTTTGACAGTGACCTCGCTCACTTTGACAGCGGTTTGTTCCGCAATGTTAGGCTTTATTAAATCAAATTAAGCATATTTTACTTTACGGAATTGCATCGCTGACAGGGGTGTTCGGCACTGGTACAGCTACACAGGAGCTAAACCTAGCATTCGGGAACACTGTTGGAGCTGCTGAACCTTGGACAAAACTATCTTAGCATTTTGAAGATTCAATTTCTTAGTATTGTATAATAGGGATGTATCCAAGGTATGAAAATCAAAAAAATAATTAGTCCGTCTTACAGATAATAAAAAAAATTAAGACCCGTATTTTTTATTTTGTCGTAATTACCAAAAATTACTGAGATATAGCGTATTAAAGTTACAGAGTGGGGGCTAATTACGTCATGCCGTTCTATATTTTGCACCTTGGCGTGACGTCATGCGACATTTCAAATCAATATATCTTCCTAAGTATTTGAATAAAAGAAAAAATAAAAAATACGTGTTCAATATTTTTTATAAAGCTATCTGACGGACATTAAATTATTTTTTAGGATACAAGCCAATTGCATGACACACGTGTGAGCACAATGTACTTGCTGTAAAGCATCTATTTGATGGGTTAGTCTTCTTTTATTGACTTGATTGTGCTCTGGCTCTCTGGCTGTTGAGAGTATGTCATGCTCAATCAAATGTCTCGCTGGTGGTGGCGTGTGTGTTGGGTCATTAGGTTCCCTTCAATATGGTTGAGCTGAATGATGCTGATCCATACGTCATGTTTATGAACGGACGCCGTCAGAAGGGACTAGTCATCTCTTAGCTGCCACGGCGTATTTTAATTTCTGAATTGTTGTATTATTTTTTATTTTATATTTCTTTTTTTGTGTGTTTTCCATAATGGACGCTCTTAGCGTACAATATATTTTTGCATCGTTCTCACACGGTTAATTTCAACATGAATGATGGAATCAAATATTTGTATCAATAGCTTGATAATTGAAAAGAGTGTCCATAGAGTTTCTTGCCCGTTCTTCTCCATAGGTATTGTACCTACTCTTTGGAATGGGCGACTAGCTTCATCTTACTGACTGACCGACCCTCTGACAATTCAAAAGTGCCTGTAACTGGTTTATTTGAAATAAATTCTTTGATTTTGTTTTTATTATACCATATTTGATCTGGTTGGACTTTTTGCTAAGCGTCAACAGATATTTATGTCCTTAGTTATCGAAAAAAAAAGTTTAAAGTAAATTCAGTACCAACTTAAACGGAAATAAGAAATCGTTGATACAGTCAATTATTCAAAGGTTCCCCAAACAATGAGTATCAATAACATGAAGTAAATTGATATCTTATTGCGTTGTTATATTGCAGCGTCGTGTAACTTGATGCTAATGCACAAGCGGGTAATTAACTAAAGTATGTCGAGGCAGAAGCTACTACACCCCGATATGTATCTTGAACAGAGGAAAACTCAGTATCATTATTGATTATCAACACGTATACAAGATTTTTTTTTTTATAAAATTATAAACTAGCGCTTGACCGCAATCACGCCTGATGGTAAGCAGTGACGCAGTCGTTGATGGTAAAGCGCACTAGTTTATTAAGAGCCAATTCACTCTAGCCTTGAAGACACTCAAATTGTAGTCCGACGGAAACACCGCCGCTGGCAAACTGTTCCAGTCCCTCGATGTACGCGGTATAAAGGAGGAGGCGAAACGCTTCGTCCGGATCGTAATGGTGTTAACAACGTAAGGATGGAAACTCGCCGTACGACGGGTCGTCCGATGGTGGAACGGAGATGGGGGAATTAAATCATGCAATTCCTTCGTACCAAAAGGCTGGCTACTCTACGCCTGTGCTCTAGGCTTTGGAGACCGTCTCGAGTTAAGTCAGGGTCACCAATCAGCCTCTTCGCCCGCCTCGATTAACGGAGAATAACGGAGCATTCAATATTTCATCAAAACAGTTTTCATCGCGTTACTGGGATAGGGTTTCTAAAACAATTATCTAATGATAACACTAATGTATGCAACAAAGAAAGATTAGTGATAAAAGACACTACTTAAATATGAAACAAAATACCGTGAATTATATGTATTATAAATGTGTATGTAGGTACTGACGTCAGCAATTTACCAGAAACTGTCAAACAACCTTGGACCTTAATGCTTTAGCGATAAAGTTAAAAATCTATTTAAAAAATATGACAGATTCTAGCTAGATGTGCTGCTGTCTCTTCACAAGCCATCAGACTAAATATTTGAGTAATTAAACGAGCAAAGAAACACAATGAACGTTATCGACAATGTTTACTAAAGAGCTTCACAAAAATCGTATAAATTACTGGTAAATAACAATGATATCAAACTGGTAGAAAAGGTTACAGTTACATTTATCTTTAATCTAAAAGAGCAACTGAGTACGTACGTCTCGCCCGAATTTAATTGTCTGGAAAGATAAACAGGAAATAATCGTTTAAATGTTGCGTTGGAAGATACAGCAGCTGAGGTCCGAATAAGAAACTCGTTCGTAATATGAAAAGAATTAGTTATATGTAGTACATAAAAAAGGACTTCTAAAAAAAAGGAAAGGAAATCTAAAGTCATATCCTCTGATTTGTAAACCAAAGCCTGCATAGGTAGGTACCTATACATACTAAATCTTAATCTCAACAGTGCAATTTTTGTTTCTATTTCATTAAGAAGAGGGCAGAAGATAAATAGTTTAGTTCTGTTAAATTAGTCCGAGCCTAATAGTAAATTGTAAATTTTTTGTCGCCATGTTTTTAATCGCGTCTAAACTGTCCATGGAGCATCTTAATTTGACAGGACTAAATTAATAAGTTATATTCTATCATTTTCCTAATGAAATAGTAAGAAAAAGATGCACTGACGTTAAAATTAATTTAGTTTGTGTACAAGAGAACCTGCGCCATTGTCATACAAATACGATAAGCAATGTATTTTAAACTATAGATCCGCCATCCGCCATATTAGATTTTCAACATTCCTACTTAGTCAATGACAATGCATGGCGCAACTAAGTTATTATATGACTCGAAAGGTTCGGACTAAAATATTACGTACATTTAGTTCGCATTTCTATTAGCGACTTGTACTGCTCTCTTAGAATAGATTATTACGTCTGAGCAGTGAAAGGATTGCAGTCTCAAAATGTCAACTTATAAACGTGACGGCTAGTAAGTGAGTATTTCGTAAAGTGCGCGCGAGTGCTTGGGCAACATTGCGTTGACACTGATTTCGCCAACAATGGCTTTGTTTTATTGCCGGTTGATAGCTAGATGAATATAAACAATCTGTGTGTAGATACTGAATTGCTTTCGTGCGTTCAATGCAAGCCAATCGTTGCGTGTTAGTTTGGCATAGCATCCAACGAAAGAATTGGAACAAATACTGATAGCAAATAAAATGTGACCCAAAACTTTTGTTCCAAAATAAAACTAGACTGTGTCGAACCGGTTGCATCCCAAATTGACAGCCATGATCATATTTTATGGTTTCATTTTTCTTAGTAGTCGAGAGAAATCAACAATATTCTTAATATCGACCAGACAAGCTCTAAAATAAAGCAGCAAGAATACACTTAGATTAACATCGCGATAGAGACATTAATCTTAAAGATGAAGGCTGCAACTAAGATGGATCACCGTGTCAAGAGCCTGTAAGAGTACAGCGTAGGTTATATACAGATGCTAAACATTCTATAACGCGATACCCTTGATTGTAAATGGAAGGCTGTCTAGAGTTACACGATACCCGAGCCTAAGACAAATAAAACTTTTATTATGGCCATAGAGCACATCATAAGTCATAACAAACTTAAGTTAGGTTATCTACAGCAATTCAAGCATTTTAATGTATCAATCAAAGCGAATTGTATTGATGTTTTCAATTCTCGCGAAGATCGCTCTAATAACATTCTTCACGTTATTAATAAATTAACATTCGTGCGTTACAATCTGTTCACATACGGCTCGTGTCAAGGCCCGCTCTGTAGACGGTATTGTAAGAGTGTAAGCCGGTCGAAAGCAGAAGAATGGGCTATTGCACGCCCATTGCATTTGCATAAGTGTCTTGAGGTCAATATCCTTCTCTGTCATCGGTAATGCTCTCAGAGGCAAGCTTGTATTGTTGTGTTCGGCTAATACAGAGCTATGGAAACCATTCAGAAGCTATAATGTAGACTTCCGTGTAGTATGGTACCAGTGGTCTTGAGAACATGAATACTATTTCTTTGTTAGTCGATGTCATGCAAATGAACGTAGAAACATATATTATTATCCCTTTTCTTTTATGAACTAAGACAAATGAATAGCAATTCTAATCATTTGTCAATGTAAGTACGTCTGTTTTTTAACAAAATGTGCTGTGAAATATCACACCACATTTAGTTAAAAAACTATTTTATACGATACAAAGATATACATAATATGAAATGTATATACGTTATGTAACAATGAACAAATGAAAGTAAGAGGAGTCAAAGAATGGACTAAAATAAAAAGATGTAGTAAACGTAGATTGGAATTGGAATACAAGTTTCACTGCGATTTAATTTAAATTAGTTTCTTCAAATAAAATCGTGAATACAGAACATAACTTTGAAGTTAGATTTACAAAGAACATGTGTTTAAATGGGAATTAGGACGAATGTTCATTATTGAATCGTTGTTAGAACAAAATCATTTTGTTTGTCAGTGTAGTCAACACACTGCGGGGTTAGTAACCCCGATATTGTAAACAAGAAATCTTATTAGGAAGGATAAGCCGAAATAGCACATCCAAATAAAAGTCGAACGCTTTAAAAAAAAAGTGAATATTAAAACAGACTTCTGTGCCAAGTGTGAATGATCTGCAATGTTATTTAAAGATATAACGCAGACCAATGATTCGTATTTCTTCGTAAGTCATAGAAATATTGATGCCGATATAAAATGGACACCATGCAATTTATAAAGTAATCTCATATAGGTTTTATATAAATTAAAAATATATGTACTGGAAAGTGAGCAATTTCTGTACCAAGTTTTCTACTTCTGAGGTTGTTACAAGTTATTTGTGCAGTATGAATTATAAATAAGTATTGATCCTGCCTTATATGTTTAAAATAAATGATTCGAGATTCTTCCGAGATATTAGTTCTATTTCCAAAGAACGAAAGTCAAGATAAAATGCACACGGCCACATAAATATTTCGCTGGATACCAAAATGAGCTATTTGTAAGCGAGTAATCGCTTACATATAGCTCATTTTGGCCTCAAAAGTCTTTATCTTCAGGTTTCTAAATTGACATCCAGCGAAATATTTATGTGGCCGTGTGCATTTTAAATACGCCTTAAAAAACGCCTTATAAATACTAGGCGCCACCCACAACTGTTGGTTCAAATAAAGATGATTGAACTTTTGTGCAACAATACCGGGATGTTAGCTATTAATTATACCCATTATGTCATTTAACCCTAGAACCCTAATGTGAGTCAAATTGACTACGCGATCGCGCATCCCCTCCACCTGTGTCGCTCTATCTCCACCACCGCCCGGCAGTGCTATCCCCAGGCCTGTCCGCCAGGAGGCGAGGAGATAACATCAGATGCTCCTGCGCTGCTCTCCCAGGTGAGTTTTTCGAAAAGCTAGTGAGTCAAATATTAGTCAATATCGACCAACATTAGGGATCTAGGGTTAATCTTTTGAACAATGAATATGACCGCTGGTGACAAGGAGAAAAATATATTTAGTGCTTACCTCTTCAGGAAGTCGGTGTATTCGGCTTGGCGTATGAGCCCAGTGCGCATCATGATGGTCTGGAAGCACTGGCGTTCAATAGCCCATAGTCTGCAGTCTGTGGCAGCTTTGATGGTAGCCGTACGCTTGCAGTTATACAGGATGGCCAGCTCGCCGAACACCTTGCCTGGTGCCATCGTGCTGAGGTATTTGTTCTCGCGCGATACTTCGACGCGGCCCTCTGTAGGAGAATAGACATTTTGAGAATCGATCGTGACAACCACTTCATTTCACTAGTTTATGATTGCTATAAGAATTTATGAAGAGATTATTTTCTGAACCTTCTGGATAGGCGCCAGTCATGACATGATATGCTAGAGGTTTAATCTTAAAACTTAACATGGAATTCATTTAGATCAGGTTTAAACAACCTAAGTAGTTATTAAATTATGCACCTAACTGTTATTGAAATGCAATTCTTATAAAAAATTACAGTTTAGTTTGGTACCTACTTACTAAGTTGTAATTTTTGTATTTGTCAAGAACTTTGAGTTTACCCTTTTTTTTTTTTCTTTTTTATAAATTATAAACCAGCGCTTGACCGCAATCCCGCCTGATGGTAAGCAGTGACGCGATCGTTGATGGTAAAGCGCGCTAGTTTATTAAGAGCCTATTCACTCTAGCCTTGAAGACACTCAAATCGTAATGTGACGGAAACACTGACGCCGGCAAATTGTTCCAATCCCTCGATGTACGCGGTATAAAGGAGGAAGCAAAACGCTTCGTCCGGATCGCAGTGGTGTCAACAACGTAAGGGTGGAAACTCACCGTACGACGGGTCGTCCGATGATGGAACGGAGATGGGGGAATACCCCTCAATAAAATTCGAAATGCAAATACTGACTCACAGGTTACCTAAGTCTGGAACTAAAATTAACTTATAATAAAGGCTTGTATGCCACGTAACCCTGAATTTCAGGTGAAAATCAAAAAACAAACTAACATGGGTGACGTGTGATAAAGAACTAGTCCATAAATTATACTAATCATGTCTAATAATTAGGTATTTTGAATAAAATTCATGTCAAGTGCAATTATTATATTGTTTATTAATACATAAAACAGTATGACAATATTGCAAGACATTATCAGTACCTATCAATGGGTTTTACATGGATACTTCAACAACAGTCATTGCGTTACTTCCATTGTTGAACAGAGACATTTTTCGAACGTATGGAGCAATGGACTAGCAATTTACATCGAAATGATTCCAATTGATAGTATTAACGTGTTATGCTATTAGGGTGTTGGATAGATATAAGTTATCGAGGCTAATCACCGCACGATTACCCCAATTAATAACTGAATATACTTTAGATACTTAATTTATACACTTTTTTGGGCTGATCAATTGATAAATTACTTATTACTAAAGTCAGTCGCGTATGCATATTTCAATATTAAACTGCAGTTTTTTCATCAATCATAAACCAAACGGTTTTTGCGCAAATACAGGATGTATCTGACATCGTAACGCAAACTTCGCGAAATGGCTACACCGTATGCCACTAACAAAATTATGATAGTCATTTATGTCGTTAATGAGCGGTTACAGAATTAACATTCTTTAAAAAATAGTGTTGGCTCGGCGCTTTAACGTTGCAAGCGTGCCGCCGTGCGGTTTTGTAGGTATGACGTTGATCCCTGATGTGAATTCTATTAAATCAGCTGATAAGATAGTTTTTCGTGTTTTGTTTTCATTGCGCGTTTATGTGTAATTAGCGAATAAATTAATTTTTACTTTAAAATTTTATTGGGTTATAAAGGTACAGCAATTATGAAAGGTCTAAAGTGAAAAAAACAACATACATATTTTTTTAAATCATGAAAATGCCGACGAAAAATTCCACCACTGGGGGGTTCAGAATCATTACTGGATCCATGGTACTCGTTTGTGCGTCGATGTCAGATACACCCTTTATATAAAAGTCCAAGTCCTAGTTAACTTGTTCGAATATAACCTTTATTCCAATCCATACTAATATTATAAATGCGAGAGTAACTCTGTCTGTTTGTCTGTCTGTTACGCTTTCCCGCTTGAACCTCTCTACCAATTTTGATGAAATTTGGCACAGACCATCTTTAGACCTTGAGAAAGGACATATAGGCTACCTTTTATTGAAAAATTTGATATTCCCGAGGGAAATCAAAAAAGCGCGATATAATCGAATTCCACGCAAGCGAAGCCGCGGGCGGAAAGCTAGTTGGAATATAATTTCAGTATTAAATTAATAAAATACTGTCAAGGTTGCCAATATTGAAATTGTCGGTGGACATCGGTGATTCATTGCAGTAAACGGATTTCTTAGTGCAAAAATAATTTCTCTAGTAGCAAAAACGAAAAATCAATTTTCATGACTCTTATCGTGAAGTGTGAAAGATTACAATTCTATGTAGCTGTTGTTATCGACCATGAAAAGATTAGTATGAGAATATGTAGAGACACGTGTGAAAATGCAACTTTTTTAATGAATAAGCGTGAGTGCATACAATATGTAAAGAAAACCCCGTCCGACCCAAAAGGATAATAAATGTTAGGTATACACATGACCAAATAAAGTATGAAATTTTACGTAATCATCATAGTGACAATAGTAATGAATTTTGAAATTATTTTTTTTTCGCGAATTAATTTCAACTTCCCCAAAATTTGGTATTTTTTTAAAAAGTGACAACACCATTTGTGACGGAGCGAATAGCGATGCGACCACGTGCCGCGTGCCCTGCCCTCCTACACCTGCGCATGTACCCCTAACGTGTTGCCTACCGCACATGCATTAAGTTACCTCGATTTTTCGAAATAATATTTATTTTTTTAGGGGGATTTTTTTTAAGTTTAGCCCGGTTTTGTTGACATTATTAGAATCAGTTAACGATACCTTTTTTTACCAGACTCCTACTGACTAAAAACCACCCGGGTGTTCCGTCTCACACCTACACCGGGGGCTGCGAGAACTCATACTGCTTCCGCGACCCCCGATTGGTGCTGGCCCGCAGCCGTGGGGCCTCCTCGGAGTTAACGATACCTAACATTACCTTCACGGATCGGACAGGGTTTTCTTTACATATTGTATATGCTGGAAGTATGTATTTTAACAAGAGGAGTTCGTGCCTAATTTATAAAAGTAGTATTATAATAGGGTAATTGCGTAACACACTCTCAGTAGCAATGGATTTAATTTTGACAGTTCAACAACATCCATTGCGATATTTACATTGTTGAACAGATACATTTTTCGAACACATGGAGCAATGGAATAGCAATAAGCTTCAAAATGAGTGCAATTGATGGTAATAGTGTGTTCCGTAATTAGGGTGCAGGGCGATTGATCGATCGATTGGTCGATTGACCATCTTTAAATACTGAGACCCCTGTCTCGGAAAGCACGTTAAGGCGTTGATACCGGCTGTCATTCATAGATCTTTGACAGTCATTACGAGTCGTCAGAAGTAAGAGAGTCTGACCACCAGTCTTACCAAGAGGTTATCATATTACCCAGTAACTGGGTTTTGGAAGTCAGATAGGCAGGTCTGTGTAAAATACTGGTATTCAGAATCCTGTTAGACTGGAAGCAGACGTTAACATAGTAGGCAAAAGGCGAGGCTAATGATGACTAAAAATAAACGAAGAGGAATTGAGGTAGATAGTGATACTAATTTGAGAATTTGAAACGTTAATCAGAGCATTCTGCTGTTTATAGAATACAATGATACAAAGTGCTGCTTTTCCAAATTTAATGGCTTTATTCTTAGAATTGGTGTGCTTTTAGAAGTTCTGCTGTATTAGTATACAGGTT
Organism: Sesamia inferens; assembly: GCA_037179545.1. NCBI lineage: Eukaryota > Metazoa > Arthropoda > Insecta > Lepidoptera > Noctuidae > Sesamia > Sesamia inferens. The sequence continues at coordinate 14,473,171 of CM073938.1, read as the reverse complement.
AGCGAAAAGCTATTTAGGATTTTGTGTCTTTGTTTATCTTCGTCTGCAACCTAACTCTTATTTTAAACTTTAATATAGCTTAAAATAATATTATGTAGGTATAAATCTATAATTAAAGGGCATCAAAAATTTTATCCGCATCGCTGTCAACAGAAAATGTGCCCATAAGTCTGACAACATTGCTACGTTGTATGACGATGTTGATTTTTTGGCCAAAAATAGCCCGGCCCTCTGGTCATGCGAAGAGTCGATTAAACGCTTGCCGATGTCTCGAAATAGTAGGTGTGCACATGGACCCCATGGCCCCAGTGTTTCAACCCCAAACGGCTCACCATACTTGCAGCAGCCACTGCAGCACAGCTCACCGTATTTAGAAGATGGGATGGCGCCAGGGTATCGTCTCACACATCGAATATAGCCAATTATTAAGAAGTATTGCGATTTGGTATTTATAAATTCGTAGGTAGGTATATCCCTCTATTGTTGATTCAAAGCGTAATGTGACATAATACAAAAAATTAACAGTTACCCATTGGATGGATTATCGTACAATTTGTTCATATAATTATACTCTATGTGTGATGTTGAACAGTTTTCCTGCATGACATTACCTATTGTATATTCAAATGCTAGTCCCGTTATCGTTTACTTATTAAAGTTATTCTGAGCACAATTTTGCATTAGACCATTTATTTTCATTCAAGTGATCCCATATCAACGATACATGGATAACCCAATCGTTATATTCATTTCTCGGTGGTAGGCCACAATATCGGCTGCCGGCAAGAGTTACCACCAACCAGACAAAGTCTTACCGCCAAGCGATTCGGCATGATGTCTGGTGAAGCCGTACGAAGAACTGGGCTGAGCAGTTTTGTTGCGATGTGTGCCGAGTACGACGCACCAAACGTTGTTGTGTTGGGAGTTTGGTCGTTGAGGGTCTTCAGATCTATCTCCTTCTGGCGCAGCATCATTGGTCGTGTTGTTGAGTTTAACATTGCATCACCTCGCTCAACCGCCGTCTTCCTTCCTATTCGCTCAGTTTTTCTGAGTGAATAGGCTCTTAATAAACTAGCGCGTTTTACCATCAACGATTGCATCACTGCTTACCATCAGGTGGGATTGCAGTGAAGCACTAGTTTGTAATAATTAAAAAAAAAGGCAGATCGTCCTCCCAGTGAAGGTCGCGGGAAACCGCTGGGGGCGGGAGGCGCAGGACCGGTCGTCGTTGAGATCCTTGTGGGAGGCGTATGTTCAGCAGTGGACCTCTTTCGACTGAAATGATGATATGAACCACCTATATTGCTGTCTCGAATGGTTCTGACAATTATTAGAGCGAGTTTTAATTTTTCATGCGGACATCTATATCACCCCACACGTCACTATATGCAACCCCTTTCATATCTTTTATTATTTTCTACACAATCCATCTACCGTTTCTTTGATTGAATTCACTATTATATTATAACTAATTGATTGAAATTTCAGTGTGAAACTTTTCTTGATCAACTTTTTTTTTTTTTTTTAATAATTATAAACTAGTGCTTGGTTGCAATCCCGCCTGATGGTAAGCAGTGATGCAATCGTTGATGGAAAAGCGCGCTAGTTTATTAAGAGCCTATTCACTCAAAAAAAAAAAAAAAATTGAGTGAATAGAAAGGAAGACGGCAGTTGAGCTAGGTGACCAACGATACTACGCCAGAGGGAGATTGATCTGGAGGCCCTCCACGACCAAACTCCCGACAGAACAACCTTTGGTGCGTCGTACTCGGCACACATCGCAACACAACTGCTCAAACCCGTCCACGTCCCGTACGGCTTCACCAGAAATCGTGCCGGAACACGACGAATCGCTTGACGTAACCTTGTCGGGGGCCTACCTACATTGCGTCTATCAGTGCGTGGTCGCCACTCGAAGGTAGTTATTTAAATATAATCAATACTGCGGCCACATGGCTTCACCCGCATCGGTTTGGAGCCCGTGGGAATATCGGGATAAAAACTATCCTATTTGTTAATCTTTGTTACAAACCATATGTGTGCCAAATTTATAGAAATCCATTCAATAGTTTTTTTTCTGTAGGAGTAACAAACATCCATATACAACCTTATTTTTATTTGTACGAAACCTGAGAATAGTTTCTTCGGAATAAGCAACTGAATCAGTAGACTGGACTTTATAAGTCTGAAATCGCCAACCCGCATTGAGCAAGCGTGGTGATTATGCTCAATCCTTTTCTATATGAGAGGAGACCTGTGCCCAGCAGTGGGATGATAAAAGCTTGATTGATGATGATGATGAAGCAACTGAATCTATTCCAATAATATTTCTTCTTCTTCTTCTTTTTCAGCCTATGGATGTCCACTGCTGGACAAAGGCCTCCCCCAAGGCTTTCCACGCTGACCGGTCTTGTGCTGCCCGCATCCATCGGCTTCCCGCAACCTTCACCAGGTCATCGGTCCACCTTGTTGGGGGCCTCCCTACGCTGTGTCTTCCAGTACGTGGCCGCCACTCCAGAACCTTACTGCCCCATCGGCCATACTCCATGTTATATTTTTTCTCAATACATTTAGAAATTGTTGCTGTGTGGTTACCAAGGCCACAACGGAACAGGGCCTGCTCGTCTGTGCAGGGGTGCAATACGTTCAAATTACATTTAAACTGCATTTTATTTAATCAGTTAGGCTGAATTTACGAGTAAAGTACAAAACGACAGTTCAAAGCCTGCAAATGTGATGGAAAATGTTATCACTAGTTAATTACAAAAAATACAACTTATTATCAATAAACGCAAGACGGCCCCGCGCCGCTTCAAGCGTGGGCGGGCGAGCGGTGCGTTGACCACATTTTTGTTCGAACAACCTGGTAGGATAACAAGCTCATAAAATTTTGTACATAGATTCTTACTCAAAAATACTGGACACGTGTTTCGGGTTTCGCGTATACAAAAAATAACGTATACATCCTCAAAAACTTTGGCATCTATAATCTGGATTTATTTTAATCTAGTTGAAAGTCGTCAAGTAGCTAAAGCTGCTAATATTTTCACCTGTAGTATCCAACCAAAAATATTATATACATACACGCTACTACTATCCTACTCATATGTTAGAACGAATGAATGAATGAACGTGTGAGCACAATGTACTTGCTGTAAAGCATCTATTTGTTGGGTTAGTCTTTTTTTATTGGTTTCTGAATTGTTGTTATTTTTTTTTTTTTGAGTATTTTCCATAATGGACGTTCTTAGCATACAATATATTTCTGCATCGTTCTCACACGGTTGATTTCAACATGAATTACCTATGTAATCAAATATTTGTATCAATAGCTTGATAATTTAAAAGAGTGCCCTTAGAGTTCCTTGCCCGTTCTTCTCCATATGTACCTTCTCTTTGCATGGGCGACTAACTTCACCTGACTGACTGACCGACCTTCTGACAGTTCAAAAGTGCCTGTAACTGGTTTATTTGAAATAAATGCTTTGATTTGATTTGAATGTTTTTTACCATTTCACGCAAAAAAGACTCAACGGATTTGAATGAAATTTGGCACACAGATAAATTATAACCAAAATTATCACATAGGATACTTTTTGTCTCGATATTATTACGGGATAGATACTTATGCGGATATAACCGCTGGGCACAGCTAGTCATATCTAAAGCCGGGGCCAGACACAGACACTTGTACGTATATATATATATATATATATGTACAAATATTTGCGCGTGTGTAGCGGGCTACGCAAACATTTGAACACAGACACCTTTGAACGCTTTAATGTGCGCTCGAAACCGACAACAAATGGCACAGTACAAATGTTTTAACAAAGCTTTGAACAAATACTCAAATACCCGTCCTACACATGTGTCCAAACAAGTGTTCAAAGAAGTGATCAAATATTTGAACTATGTCTGGTGCCGGCTATAAACAAATATTTGAAAAGAACTAACCAAGTCGCGCGGCAAGGACAACAAGTGTTAACCTCATTTTTATTACAGTCATGATCAAATATTTTTATGTAATCGTGATTTTGTAACACTATCTAGTTTAATGAGTTTATGTTTGAAATAATGTTTTAAAATCGTAGTTATGAGTATTCTTATGGATATTAAACATATCAGATTTTATTTGACTTATGTAGGTCGCTAAGCACAGTTTTGTTTTAATATTCTTTGTTGATTTTCTACAAACCATACTAAATAAAATTTGACGTATTTAGCGAAACAATGCTACTTAGCAAAGTATCTATAACTTTCTTTGGTAAAAATTACAAGTTTCTAAATCATGTGTGAAATGATTACAATGTAAAAAGCTTCGGAAGTAATCTGCGATACATTGAAAAGTAATGCCTATTTACACTAATTTAAACTTTCTACCTATAATTAAATATTTTTATCTCTCAAGGAGCTGCACATTTACCTATTCATATCCGTAACAGCACATTCCTTTCCTTTGATAAGGCCACTTTTGAAGTTTATAAACATTTTAAATCTAGACTAGACTAAATCAACAATTACTTATCTTAAACAAAGTAAATGAGTATACATTTACTTCCCAAAAAAAACATGTTCCTTTACAGAAGTTTTACCGTGACCTCAAAATATCGAAACATATAGTCAAACTGATTTTGCTCGAAGTCAAAATTAAGATTTTGCACTGCTAAGATTTGATCAGCGAAGACATATACAAAATGAAATACAGAAGCAGAACACTTTGCAAATGTCATAATTATCGCTCAAATGCAAAATACTAGTTCACCAATCATGCGAATTGCTGGTCAGGTCTTAAATGACTTAAACTAAATACTCAAAGAACGAAAGTGTTTCAAGGCGACTAGCAACATAATACTTGGAATATAATGCCGGGGTCAGGAGTTCGGATACGTGGTCAGGCTTATGGACGTTTTATTGTTCACCTATCTTTCTTCGATGCATTAAGATTACCATACTGATACCGACTTTCGCATGGGAGATGTGATATTATTTTCAGACAAGGATCTTGTTTTTGGAAACAGAAAATATATTGTTCATGTTACGTAGTCTTAGTTGTAATGAACATCATCTATTATTTCTTTGGTTGGTTTAGTTTTACCCTTGGAAGCCGATTGAATTATGAGAGCTTGAGGTATTTTAAAATTACATCCGTTCACATTCGTGTCATTCAATGCCAGGCTTGATTCACAAGGAAAGATTCCTAGGGCACTCCGCCCTATTATGCACAATGAGGAGGAAGTAGGAGGAATTGAGATTCTTTGCACCAACCCAGTTAGCCGCGTACACAAGGTCCATAGTCCTGTCCGTGATAGACAGCCACGGGTCCTCCATGACCGCTTTTCCTGGATAATGCTTGATTTTCATAATGTCGCAAAATTTCTTAGTGTCGCTTCATTTACGTTATTGTGGAGCCAAAACGTTTGCCAGCGAGGAGTCGTTATTAATAATGTTAATTCCATTTTCCTGTTGTGTGGATGCTATCGACCAGCTGTTAAAGGTTACGATGGTTGGACGTCATTAGACGGGAGATTAATGAGACGCACTCGCTGTTTGTGTTTTTGTCCTAGCTTTTCCTTTTCTTTTTCCTATGACTACCTAGTTTTAATAAGAACCTATGAGTGATTGTCAGTCTGCTGCTATTTTTATTGTCCTTCAATTGCCATAAATGTATTTACGCTGAAATGTCTCTACCATAACCGTTCAACAAGGCCGATTTAAAATATGCAATCTCAATACAATGTTAAGCTTTCTTTTCAAACAGTAATGATGATCCCTTGTTTACAAACTAAACTAAATTTAAGTTTAGTACATGTTATTCTTTCTATTCCATTAAGAAAAGGACAGAAAATAAATTGACGTATTTTTAGACGTCATGTTTTAATTACGTCTAAACTGTCTATGTAATATCTTAATTTGTCAGAACTAAACTGAACTAAACCTTATGTTGTTGACACCACTACGATCCAGACGAAGCGCTTCGCCTTGTCTTTCATACCGCGTACATCGAAGGACTGGATCAATTTGCCGGCGGCGATCTTTCCGTCTGACTACAATTTAAGCGTCTTCAAGGCTAGAGTGACAACGATTGCATCAGTGCTTACCATCAGGCGGGATTGCAGTGAAGCACTAGTTTATAATAAAAAAAAAAAAATCTGAGAAAAGTAACATCAACGATTACATCACTGCTTACCATCAGGCGGAATTTTAAAACATACCATAAAATACAAATACAAATAACACTTCTGTCAAGACGACGTACGGCTTCCAAAAATGTGAAATATTTGCCAACATAAGCGTGATAAATCGATTCACATTGAATCGCATTTTCGTTAACGAAAACAAGCTGGTTTCAAGCTTTAAAACCAACCCGTGTATGTATGGAAAAATAACATTAGCAGTTCAGTTAAAATAAAATTTCCAATTTGAACATTTTACACTTCAACTTATATCTGTGTAAATTATCTCTACCTCTCATATTATTTGCCTTAGAACTATACAATCAATCATTAAAATTTCTGTAGTACCTACCTACATTTAGCTATGATAATTCTCATATTCGTGTCTGACTTTAACCAAATGTAGGGCAAAGCGCTGCCAAGTTTAATTGATATGCCAGTCTCGCTGCGTTTAGCAAACTACCTATACATATGCCAAGGCGGTCAAAACCTCAATCGTAAATGGACTAAGCGTGGCGCAATGTCCTGTCCTCTTTAGATTTTGGTTTCATTTTATAATCATAGTCATGTTTAAATGGAAAAGCCGCTGAAGTCGCAATAAAGGAAATGTATTAATCAATTTGCTGTGTTGTCTTGGCTCCCGATGTAGACCGCCATTTCCCGTGTGTGTTGTAAGAGTCAACTTAGAGATTGTATCAAGAGAGTGGGCAGCATCCATGTACTTACACACATCATTGCACTTTGACCAGTAATCCGCCTGTTAAGCGTGATTAATGCAAAAGAATATAAAATCATTGTATTTTGCAAGAGTATTTAAAATACAACATTTAATTTGTAGTGCGTTATTGCAATCGATTACAAGGATGATTTGTATATCTTTGCAGATTCTACACAAATAGCTACTAATAAATACAAAGCATAGGCAACTTATACACAAAGAAGTAACAGTTCCTTATGATGAAACTCTGAGTCATGTGCGTAGGTATTTCACGGTTCATATTACGTCATCTAAATTGTCATTCGTGAGACCTCGAAGTTGTCAAGTCGTGGTCGCCATAACATGTCCATACATCGATCAACATCAGCCATATGAGATCAAAATACCTTTCAGATAACAATTACGATAACTGTTCATTTTGAAGGTACCATAAAACTAAATTATATTATGTAACTGTAAACTTATTCTATTGAAATTTACCTGTGTCTCCATTTCTGGAGTATTTGTCAACGGACTTGTTGTTCGGGTCTAGACGCGTCACGTCTAACAATAAACCCGCATCCAATGACGATTCAGTAGCAGTACTGTCCCGCTGACAAAGATTGCCCGTTCTTCTCTTCCTGGTTCCGTAAGTGTGCACCGGCACTATTAATTTAGGCCTAGGTATCGAGAAATCGGAGTCCGACCCACTTGACGAACTTTTCGCACTTCTAGAAAACACACTATTATTACTTGTGACACGTTCTTCACTAATACGATCTTTTTGTGTCCCGAAAGACATAATGTCATTGTATCTGTCGTACCTATCATCACTTTTCACTCTCACTGTATTATAAAGCTTTCCATACTTATCACGTTTGATTTGTTTTGCTACACCGTTTATAGTCCGATTATCACTTTCTTTGCTCAGATCAGTAGAGTGTAACCCATTAGCAATCAACGGGGCGGGTTGACTTGGATTTCCGTTAAACATTTCGTACTGCATTAACGTCAGCTGTTCACTAGGTGACAGATTTCTTTTAGGTTGAGTGACAGTGACTCCATTATAAACCCCTTCAGGCTGGGTCGCGTCGAGATAAGCTCGAAGAGGCGCTCTTCCTTCGCTTTTTACTCTTAATGATTTAGAACGAAAGCTAGGTCTTTTTTCTTCGATGCGTCCATTTCGTTCGTTTACCGGTTGCGTTGTGTGCTTAGGAAGTTGATCGCATGCAGACAACGACTGGTTAATAGGCTGCATGTACAAACCCAAATCTTCCGCTTCGCAATCCATATCGAGGTTCGGTTTTCCGTTCCTGGACTTTATTGGACTTAAGTCCAAAGTAGCCATAGAGTTAATCAATTGATACATAGTGTTCCCATTTTGTTTTATAGGTTCGCTATGAGTAGGTTTATCTTTTTTGGTGTCTTTTTGCATCTGTTTAATCTTATCACTGTCGGTGTCATTATTCTGTTGACTAACTCTGGAATAGTACTCGTAGTATGATTCAGAAGAGGGATCAGGTGGGACCGCTCCGGGATCAGGTAAAGGATAATAACTTTTTTTAGAGTCGGCTTTTCTCTGTCGATGTGCATATTTTAAAGAATCCTTACGTTGCGGGGGCACAGGTGGCTGTTTACTGTTAGATGCAAAGGCTTCAATATCCCATTCAGTAAAATTCCTACGTTTAACTCTTCTTAATGTCGACGGTCTATATCCATTTGGCATATCCTTAAAACTAAAACTATGTTTCAGTTTATTCTGTGCGAGTAGATTATTATTCGCTCTCGCCTTCTCCTCTATATCTTGTTGGTACTTAGCTAATTGAGATATATTTTCATTAGGAACATCCTTAGAATAACTATATTCATTATCTTCCAATGAATATATTTTGCTATCATATTCTTTGTCGTTAGTACGACCAACGTCTCTGCACGACTTACTTCTTGATATTGAATTGAACTTAACGCTGTTTGATTGGTCATCATTTTCATTATATGAACTGAGATTCTTTGCACCAACCCAGTTAGCCGCGTACACAAGGTCCATAGTCCTGTCCGTGATAGACAGCCACGGGTCCTCCATGACCGCTTTTCCTGGATAATGCTTGATTTTCATAATGTCGCTATATTTCTTAGTGTCGCTTCATTTACATCATTGTGGAGCCAAAACGTTTGCCTGTGAGGAGTCGTTATTAATAATGTTAATTCCATTTTCCCGTTATGTGGATGCTATCGACCAGCTGTTAAAGGTTACGATGGTTGGACGTCATTAGACGGGAGATTAATGAGACGCACTCGCTGTTTTTGTTACTTCATAATTATCAGGAACATAAATTATTCGAGTTAATCTGTGGAAATTCATATTTCATGCTGCAGCAAATGTCTTAAGACACAATACATAATGTTTTTGCTGTAAAGTATAGCTACTAATTGGCTAAAAGGACATTTATAATTTCCTTCTAAATGATTGCGTTAAGAATAGCGCGTTCGATTGATAATTGAATAACAATGGAAGGGTTTTGCAAGCACTGTTTTACTTATCCGTGCCTGTAACTTGATTATTTTTCTTGAGATACAAAGCGTGTGCACCTTCTCGGTAGCTGCACAGTTAATCGCGTTGCCAACGAAGTACGTATGTACCTACCTACCCACCTATCATGTGAAATTGTCATACATGAGAAAGAACTTTGAATGTTTTAAACTTTACCCTTAGTTGCTTTTTCTTTTAAGAAGATTGCTGCTAATTTAAAGTTAAAATCAAAAATTAGACAACAGTTGTGAGCTACACTACTCTCCTAACACAAGCATAATTTGCTTAACAAGAGGCTTCAATCACCAACTAATGTAAAATAATTTGGAGCTCTAATAAATTTGATTTTATTTGACACTATTATGTAGATAAGCATAGGCCACCGTTTCATATCTCATTATGTGTTCAATATATTGATTAAAAAAATCATATAAGACTGTATACATAAAATGCATCGATCTCAAATTTTAATCAGAAATTGAAAGATGAAAAGTTTGTATTTCACATATGTACTTGTAATCGACCTCTACTAAAACTACAAACACAAAGTGATTGTGTGGTTTTTCTGTTATAAGAGAACTTACAGTATACGACCTTCAAATCTGTGTTTCGTAGGTTTTTTAGCAAAAAAATATTTCACCAGTAAAGTTCGCTAGAGTATAAACGTCACGGGAAGCAAGCACGATCATTACAAAAGGAGTAGTTTTGTTTATCAACGAGCGCTAACTGGGTCCCAAGAGTCCATAAGGCAAATGCAAATGGAATTACATTACGTAATAATTAGATAATGGGGGCTAAGTGAGTGCGAGTGGCAGCTGGCAAAGCAACTGCTACATACAGCCAGTTTAATGTTAATAATGCTGTTGCACTTTCACTGGGATTTAAAACAGATGTGCGTCAAGATGTGGAATTGAAAGTCAGCCACGTACCAGAAATACAATTGGCATAATATAAAGATAAAGTAATCAATAACAATGATGTAGGTGAAGAAAACAATAACATACGTAACGTGTAAAATAGTGGCAAATTAGCAGCAATCATTGAACGCTTGATCGAGTTAGTAGGAAACGATTTCTAAGACATCAACCGATAGACCAGTTGAAACAAGTTCATTGGTCCACATATCCAGTCGGCTGGTCAGCGATGATACGTGAGAAACATATCCAGGAACTTGAGAAATTGTGGCCCATGCTTGGTTAACTACTTTTCCATTAATAGATCAAATAATGCCAAGAGAAGTCACTACGCTTATTCAACAGTAAAACTATCAAAAATAAAAATAAAGACAAAAATGTTCTTAACAGAGGTTTATGAAGCATGATGTTGTGACCAAAAACTTTAAAAAGATTTTATAATGAATTCTTTGGACATATCGCGTTTAAATTCTTTATAGCGCAGTTTGCAAAGTTTCCTAGAATATTTATGTGCACTACTAACAGTACAATGACCAGTCCACTACCTAAAGTATTTTAAAGTTTATATTATTTATTCAACATCTGTGACTGCGTGTTTAGCTATTGAATTGTTGTTATCAACACTACCGTTTACAATAGATAATGTTCAAAACAATGCAAATGACTCGCCATTTTCAGTGCAATCTTCTTTTACACTTCATCGAAAGCAATGAAAACTATTTATTCACCAATGAAGTACAAAGTCATTGATAGAATTACAATATATTGGTGACATAAATTTATTAATAGAAGTAAAGGTAGATTACTCGAATTATACACAATGATAACCTTTTCTTCTATTCAGCTGACTTTACTATTCAAGTGTGACGACATTCGTGATTCTATAAGGCCTATATATTAAGCACTGAAGCAAGATAAAACTGATTGGTGAATGTCCATTTTTCCAAACTGCTCTAGTTTGGAAAAACAGATAGGTACATAATCAGTTTTGTCTTGCTTCAGTTAAGCAATTATTTATTATATCGTATATTACTACGAAGTTGTTATAATCGCCAACTGACGTTTTTATTTCAAAATATTTGTATTGTACAAACACTTTCTACGGTCTGATGGTAATTTTAATAATCGGAATAGTTATTTTTGTGATAATATCACATACATATATGCACTATTGTTAACACGCAATCCTCTACATATATGGTATGAGGATACTATCTATACTTTCTAATCTTTGTTTGAATACAAAAACGTGACAATGATTCGTAGACGCATATTAAATCAATTCATATTAGGTAGTCGATAAACAAGTTCCAAAGTGTGTTAGTGCAACAATGATTTCAATAACCTAACGAGGCGTGAACTGATCCGTATTGCAATAGTCGCCAGGTATATCATTAATTATGAAACCGGTCCTTGATTGATTCAGTTCACAACATCAAACTTCACGAATTTATTATTTAACGAGAACGACTCTAAAGTGAATTAATGGTCAATGTTGTTGTAACATTAAAAATAAGAGGTCTAACAAGACAGTGATGTCATACTGTTTGGCCAAACACAGGCATAGAAAGCTCGAGGCTGCTCGGACATTAATATGCTAAAATATCTTCGCTGTGAAGACAACGTTCCAAAATACTTTCACGCCACACGGGCTGACACGGGTAGTGCACGCAAATACGAGAGGCTTGCAATAACCTTGTAGTGCATGAGAGCCTCCGAATCGTTACTTTCAAATTGTGAATCAGACTAAAGGACACGATGTTTATAAAAATATGCTCATAAAATCCAATGACTTTTTTGTTTATAACTGTTTTTTGCAAAATCCTCGAACATATAAAATTTTGCTGCAGCATGATGTGAGTAACAGTATGTTAATTTTCAATCCTTTTCGGTATACGGATTTCTGTTTTGTCACCGAAATCTCTTTCTACACAAAAATACACTTTATTTAACACAACACTTCACACTATTTACCATAGTTCAATAGAATAGATTTCTTCAATTCTGCTTAATTGAGAAACAAAAACTATAAACAAATCACATCGCTTGTCTCACAGTGAAGTCGATCGCGACTATTTTAAATTCAGAACGCGAGACATTGGGGACGCAGCGACCAATCACGTCAGCGCCGCTCCGCTTACTGCTGTCTGCTCTACTCCGATCCGATCAACTCCTGCGCAAACGCAGCCGGCTGACTGCGCGTGCGGTTGAGACAGACTATGCGCCAGACAAAGACAAAACATATACTTACCTGAATAATAAAAGCTCCAAGCTCACAAAAGGTGGACGAGGTGGAGAACCTTTTAATTTTGATCCTAGAGATACTTTAGAGCAGTCAGCTGCGACTAAAAAAATCCGTATGTGATGAACGCACCTTTCGGATTACTACTTACACAAAGCACGTGTTATGTATGTATACATATAATGCTAAACAATTGTTTAAACATTGAAACAATAAAAGATCACTAGAAGGTGATCATGATTATGATGACATAACCTATGATATTGCAAATGTTGACACAAATTCACATTTATGTGACCATAATTTGACCAGCAGCAAATCATATACATGTTATGTAGATGTTAAAATTTGTGATAACACGTCAGAACCTAAGCATATTAATGAGTGAATGCAAACCGTTATAATGAGTTGATTCGGCAAGGTATTGCCCATGACCGGCTAGCTATCGAATGTTAAGCGTTGAAGGTAGACCTTCAGATAGACACCGAAAAAGTCATTAGTCTATTTTTATAGTGCCTTTAAAAACGTATTAAATACAATAAAACCACTAGTAGCATTGTAGATTTTAAATATAAAGTAAAGAAAGCGGGCAGCTTTGGTATATACCTACATCGAAAGATGATGGTAAACTTTTTGACCATTTTTCAAGTCACACACATAATGCGAGAAGCTCCACAGTGGACTTTGCAGTTACTTCAACCAAACCATTTCGGATCATATAATTATAAACCACATTGTGAAATCAGGCAAAAATATTTTTTTTCTAATGACGACGAATAATAATCATAAAATATCAATATTAGACAACCAAGTTTCTGTAGGACTGCGCAAATAGTCTTGCAAAAGAAAAAGCAAAGTTTAATAAATATCAATAGCGAACAATTGAAATCAAAAAGAAAGCGGTTAATAGATTAAATTGGTGAAACAAACGGAAAATTTGCAATTTCGATTTGCCATTATACCAACGAAGCGTAAGGGAGCATGAAATTTTTGCCATATAACATGACAATCATTAACGAACTCTTCAATCACCAACAGTAAGACGAAAGGTATCACTGGATTAACTCACGTAACTTGTCTTTAAAGCCTGTTATTATGATCTAAGTTTTCAGAAGAGCAATTTTTAAGGAAATTAATTCTACAGTTAAATTTTCTTGGTATAACGTGCAGTAATGGGTGCAGAACATAACCGCTCCGTTGGTTGCAAAGATATCATCATAAAAGTAATATACATGTGAATTCGTGATCATAAAACCCATTCTAGAAGACACGTCGAAGTTATAAATTAGGTTTATGCTTTATAATTTGTCTAGTCTTTCCGTTTTTTTTTTTTTTTTGTGACATATACAACTACTACTACTACTACTACTTATGTGTTGAGTGTTATTCAATTGTTACTAAACTGTAAAACACCATGTAATTATGGTTGGCGTCGGCGAATCGAAAGTTCAAGTAAAAGTAGAAATGCTAATCGTGAAGATGTTCAGTCGGATTTCATTTGTGACGCAATTACGCCACGGTCAAGGCTGTGGATAATGTTATGGTTTCACTTTTAGGTACTGCTTTGCCTTAACAGCAATATACTGTTGGTGACTTCAGACATTTGGATGAAATATTTTAAACTGATATCCCGTTGATAAGCGACTGTTTAACCAACTGTTTTTGACTTTTAAAGGTTTTTTTAACGAATAATCGTTTATAAAGATATCCCCTGATGCATATGTGTATATCTTCTTGACCTCTGCTTTACCTAAAGTTGTAGTTATGAAAGAAAATAATATTTCAGGAAATCCCATAGCCCTCTTCAAATTCCTAGACTTAACATCTAAGCTGTCTATATCCTTAATGAATATCTTCTATATAATTTCTCAGTATTCCTTATAAATTTCAAAAGAAATTCCGCTTATTATAAGCCCAGTTCTTCCCTAGTTCCCTTACAGTCATCCAAATGGAACGAGTAAATAGATGCTTGTAGCATTTCATCCATTTGTTACCTTATCTAATTAACAATGAAGACAGGCATGCAGCCAATTCTTTCCCCCCGTTTAAATAACGCACTTTCAATGAGTGACGTCATCGACCCGTATCTCATTTGATATTGTGTCCTTAAGGGCACCTCAATGAATACGTTCTCATACATATTTTACGTGAGGTATCAGCGGAAAGAATGGCGTTCAATGTTAACTGTGTAATGTTTGAGGTTCTTAATAGTACTGAATAAATAAAATAGCAACATATATACTAAGGATTGCTATAATAATTTAATCACTCATTTAGTACCATACCATCGTCTTCAGTATTTTTGCGAAAAACTGTTTAAGATGGTAATGTTATATGTAGGATCCACAGAAAACACCATCGTATTTGATAATATACGTATGCAAAATTAGTATGACATTCAAAATCTTATAAGAAAGCAAATTAAGAATCATAAAATTGCTAAAGCCATACTACATAGATCCAAAGTTATAAAAGTGACCACTAACAGTTAATGGTGAGGCATAACTCAAGCAAACTGAACTTATTACGCAACTAAATTATGTGTTAAGTAACAAAAGACAGTTGTAACAAGTTTTAATAGAGCCAATATCAAAATTGGGTCACAACAACGAGCCAGAGCAAATGTTTATAACGAGAACTATTCAGATCGTTAAGAGAAATCATCTGATACGGATGGTCACCCAGCTAGAATGCATGCGTTGAGACAAATGACTGGGCTCGGCAATATACTTCTTGCTAATTAAACTTTGAAGAGACTATAGGAGCTCTTCATATCTCATGCATAAAAATTATAAGTATTTTTTTGAGATTCTCGCTTATTCATGAATCTCGAATGTCAAATATTGATAATTATGATATGTAAATACAGTCTTTTGCAAGATAGATTTATATATTATATGCTTTATTTATTGTGAACCTCATCACATTTTAACGTATTCATTTTTCATCTTAGAGATTTCCTTTATTTTATGTAAGTGTCAATGATGTCCATTTAGAGTTGCGTTGTGATTTGTTTTATCCATTATGAGACGGCATTGGGAAACTGTTTCAGAGTGTTAGCAATTCGATATTAACCCACATCACGGATGTTACAAAATTTTCTATACGCCATTTAATTCATATGTTGCCTCACAGAATGGTACCAACAGATAATTTGTCACATCCCAATGTAAGTTAGGGTTACTATTACTAGGTGCATGATTCTGAGGCTATTCACACAATAGGCTCAAATGTTTCGAGGCATTAAGGTCGTGTTAGCCAACGACCAAGCCTAAGCGAGTGTAACTTAAAGGAAAATTGCTTGTTGCATCAGTTTGATGCGACTGGTGTCGTAAAATTTCGGAATAAGGCAATTTTATACGCATTCAAAGTAAACACATTTGTGACTGCAATTGAACGTGACAAGCTTTTAACTTAAAGTATTTCTACATTGTTGCTGATTACAACAACGTCTTCATCCCGCGTTTGGTCACCAGTAAACTTATTTTAATTGACTTCTTTAACCAAAGGAAAATAAATGAAATTTTCCACCTGGAATTCAAATGCTGTGCTTAAATTATATTCCAAGGGCCAAAACGTTAACATAACTTATGACAGACTTGTTTTAAAGTAATAATTTGTTTAGTATCAAATAAAATTAAAGCAATAAGTAGTTTGCTAAACTTAAACGTGTTTCTTTTTACAAATTTCAGGACAGAATCAAATTTCATATTAAGACAATATTTCGTAACTAATAGACTTTACCGCAGGTGGGCCAAATTTTAAGTGAACTTAATTTAATATCACAGGAAATAGTTCTGATGGATAATTTTCGTAAGGCAATTACTTGTAAGTAAATTATTACTTATTTACTCTGAAGTTAGCCGTTCTCTTTTCGAACGTATATCCTAACACCTAACATATTTTATTTTTAGAATATAAATTTTTAGACAAGACGTTGACGTCAGAATAGTTTGATAACATTAATGAATTATACTAGAAGGGTCACAGGGTCTGTTATCAATCAGTTCAAATACTGTAGTTTAATTATAAATAAGACATATTCTACGCATTAAATGCGATAATATCAAAAAACCAAAACAAAATGTCAGTGCCATTGAGAAATATTTGTTTTGGATTTTTTTACACATCACTGTTGATATCAATTTAAATTTAGACTTTAAGTATCCTTTTCTGATTTGAAAGAAAATACTCTTTAAATTAATTGACCTAATTTTTACAAAATATTACCGATAAGAATAACTTTAACATATTAGTAACATTTTTAGCACAATTGTATTACGCTTTTAAAATTGCTATGAATAAAATATATTTATCAAATTTCATCATGCTCTTGCTTCTCGGTATGAGAAGAGGTCTTCGCCCTGCAGTGGGACAATAATAGTGGACGGTATTATAATTATTATTATCTGGCTAGGCAATACATAGACACTTCTGTAAACTAGAGTACTGTATCAGTTGCATTATGTTCCTACACAAGTGTTCAACGATTGGACAGACGTGCTCTATAAGCATTAATGATTTCTACCTATCATAGCACGTAGGTACAACTCATATTAATAATATTAGAACGGTTCATCAACGATTGCATCACTGCTTACCATTAGGCGGGATTGTGGTGAAGCATTAGGTTATAATTTATAAACAAAAGAAACGGGAATCAAATAATTGATTGCACTAATTCCTTTATCACTATTGCTACTGAAGAATCTCACAGGCCAAGTATTTTTTTCTTTAACAATGCTATCATTCTCTCAGATATATCAATCGATGTGTATGAACCGTGGTATAAACAGAATACAATGGTCTGTGATGGTATTCTACATAAATATTTTAACTGATGCCTTCATTATTAATATCTTTATTTTCTTCATCAATAAGACCGTCTATTCTGGTACTGTCGTAATTGAATCTCGACGTATTTCATTTCAAATTATATTGAAAGTAAAAAGTTATCCTGTATTCGAGTAGATATTCAGTATGTTCAGAGAATCATTCTAGAATATGAATTGACAGTAATAAATTTACCAAGGGCGTTGCTAACAGACGGCCTTGCAAATTCAGACGAAAAATATGAAAAGTATTAATTGTTGGTAAAGTCCAGAGCATGAAGCTTTTACCTTGTAGTACGAGCCTTACATCTTCTTAATGATCGACGAATCAAGTCAAAGACTTAAGAACTTTTGTTGCTTCACATATGACAACTTTTTTAGAATCTCTGCGGGGAGGAAGTGGGTCACCTGCCCCTCTCTGCCCTCCCTTGTCAACGCCCTTGAGTTTTACAAGCATCTTTCATACTGTTAGTTAAAATCAATTCAACCTAAGCGGTGACCAGTACTAGTACAACTTGTCTACATATTCTTCCAAAGTCTCACTACCTTATTCATGATAAATCATACACGTTACTTGTTCTACAATAAAGGGCTGACACATATTGTCTTCAATAAAATTTTCATTAGGTTCATCAGTTCTATTTATAGATTTTTTATGTTTATCTTGAGCTCAAAGGTTATCAAAATCTTATTTCATAGTGCACAATCACATCATCTACCTACTCGTGTCCGAGTAATTGTATTATTCGGACAGGAACTGTTTTCTGCAATAGTACCTACAATGTTGGAAGCAATAGCCTAAAATTCTAGACTACTATTCATGTCAACGGGAAATTGCGTTGCCAATCAGGAACTTAGGAAATCGTTATAACACTATACAATTGCAACTATCCAACGCAACAATGATTGTGAACCCTGCAATCCAGCTATCACCGTCGAGTTTTATCAACATCGCACAGAAAATTACACACGACCGCTCTTTACTTTCACTAAGAACACGACCAGTAGCCGGGGGACTACAGCGTCAACCATTGTATCTTACAAAAAGTCGACAAGGTCTCGATTGTCGATCTCCGCCTCCCAAGGCCGCGGTCCGATCACGCATTGTCTGTACCGACAGAACTTTTTGTACCTACATTTCATAATAGTACCAAGAGTCTTATTGCCCTCTTTATCTAGTTTCCGTTCTGGAGTGTTTTCTTTTGTATCAACATTTATTTTAATATTGACCTGTCCGAGTTACAGGCACTTTTTTATCTTTACGTTATTTAATGTTTTAGTGGCCTCGATTTCGTTGTTTTCAAACTAAACAAAAATTTAAGGAAGTTTTACGAGGGAAATTTTAGGAAGTCGGGAAGAGCGGGCGTTTTCGGGGACTGTCTTACAATTATAATACTAGCGGCCGCCAGCGACTTTATTCGCGTGGAGTTAATGATGCTCCGCTCCTATTGGTCGCAGCGTGATGTCATATACTCTAAAGCCTTCCTGGATTAATGGGCTATCCAACGCAAAAATATTTTTTTCAAATCGGACCAGTAGTTCCTGAAATTAGCGCGGTCAAACGAACAAACTATTAGTATAGATTGACTTTCTAAAAGTACTGATTCTAAGCCTAGTTGGAATTAATGACTTGTGATTGATAAGTTCAGTACATTTTTTTTTCTTTCTCACATCTTCATTAAGAAAATGACAGGGGATAAAATATTTAGTTTAATCTTGTCAAAGACAGTTTAGACGCGATTGAAAACATGGCTACTAAAAATATGTCAGGCGCTGACTAATTTTAAAGGACTAATATAATATTTATTTTCTGTCCTAATTAAAATTTAGTTCAGTTCATAAACATTATTTATTAAACGTCTTATAAATCTTTCTCGCTACTTTTGTACGCAACGTATATTTCCTACTTTATTATACAATAATTTCCTTAGTATTTCGACTTCAATAAAGTACTGTTACAAAGTCAATGTTGTAATAAAATTTTATTTTAATTTTATTAAGAAGCTAGGCAAAGATATAAACTCATTACGTATTCGGTGACATTAATTACGCCAAATCTAATGAATATTTATTACAAGTTACCTTGTTTCGTCCGGCATTCAATAACATTTAGGTACCTAAATGTTATTACATTGTACAAGTAACATTTAGAAGACTTCCATCTTTAAAATTAAGTTAAGTCTTAGTTTGTCATATAAATCGTTGTTATAATGTCAGGGTTCTAAAATTACAAGTGTACAAAACTCGGTACCAAATTAATTAAGAGCATTATTTCTGAGTACTTTCTAAGTATATCTTGGACACCAATGACTGGAGGTGAAGGAAAACATCTTGAGGAAACCTGGACTTTAAGTCTGAAATCGCCAACCCGCATTGAGCAAGCGTGGTGATTACGCTCAATCCTTCTCTGTATGATAGGAGACCTGTGCCCAGCAGTGGGACGATAAAAAAGGTTGATAATGATTATTTCTGAGCACGTAGGTATGTAGTTATAATGGTGACTATGGCGCTTTCCAAGAATTGCATTGTAATGCATTTAAGTTAGTTCGAATTCATCATCGTAAATAATAACAGTCTGTGAAAACAGTACATTTTGAATACATCTTTTCAGCGTATAGACACGATAAAATATTTAATTGCTAAAAGATTATTTGTGAAACCATCAAGGTATGACTGCAAACTGAATGGGAAAAAATATTTGTTTAAGTTTACTACCTTCATTACCTCAGATCTGCTCAGTCCTTGCTAAGGCCTTTTTTACCAGCGGCCTTTAGAAGGTATCCCCCCGAGGTCCGAGGATAGGACCAGAGAGTGTAGGATTCTTACCTCACTAAAAACACCCTGGTGGTCACCATCTGCACATGGAAGGGGCACTGTTACCTCTCAAAAGACCAATCCTGAGCCCTTTCGTGCAACTCCTGTCAGGGCACATCACTGGGGAGACTATAAAGGGGTCTCCCTGAACCTAACTATGCAAGGCAACACATGACCACTGTGTCCCTGTGACCCTGGGGCGCTCAGTGGGCCGACAAAGTCCCCACTCTAATCGTCCGCAACCTCCAATTCCCGCTTGTCTTAGATGATGCAGGCGGAGTAAATCCTACCTAAGTTACTTAGGATTGACAGTTCAAATTGACTACAGGTTGGCTGACACTTTCCCTTTCCTAAAAACCGCAGAATTATCAGACTCAGAATCATTTAGAAAATGATTTGAAATTATAGAATGACATTGAATACAATCCGCATTATCTGATGCACGGTTGAACACTCTGAGTGGGTTTGTTTAGGGTGCGTTCACATTTAGCGTTAGTTGACATCACGGTGAAGCTGCATAGACGTAAATGTCCATGTAAATGTGATTACATAGAAAATAAAATTATATTACAGGTGTTTTTTTTTTTTGTAAATTATAAACTAGTGTCTGGCCGCAATCCCGCCTAATGGTAAGCAGTGATCATTGATGCTAAATCGCGCTAGTTTTCATTGCTCTTTTTTGTGTAATTAGCGAATTAATCAATTTTTATTTTAAAATCTTATTAGGTTATAAAAGTATAGCAATTATGAACAGTCTAAAGTGAAAAAACTACATATATGTTTTTTTAAATCATGAAAAAGCCGACTAAAAATTCCACCGCTGGGGGGTTCAGAATCATGTACTGAATCCATGGTACTCGTTTGTTGCTTCGATGTCAGATACACCCTTTATACCTCTGCATCACTATCCCTTGAGTAATAGAGTTGCTAGTCTCAGAGGTAGAATAATTTTGAAAGGATTATGTTTCATGAATGGCGTTTCTCTGACGTGCTTTGGCGTTGCGTTTGTGCAGTATAGTTCGAACGCTATATTAACGTAGCCTTAGATGCCAGTATTCGCGTAGTTGTCACGTTGTGTTCTCTCTCGGAGGTAATAATTATGGTAAATACCCAGGTAGTTATGCTTGAAAAAACGCATTTATTGCGTGATTATTTATCAAAGCATCGCCTCTATATGTCGGCCAAATTCGATAAAGAATAGAGGTATACAAATCGTTGCTAGGCAACGAGTAGTTTACGCCTAAAAGACAGATGTTAACAACCTTTTCTAGATAGATGATTTTCATAAAAGTAATAATTCTACTTCCTACTAATGTAAACAGTTTATTTGTTTAGATATTTATGATTTGCATAGAACGCTTAACCGATTTGAAAGAAATATGACACACATGTAAGCTAATTTCCTAATAGGTTATCTTTTTTTTTATACATATAAAATATTATACTTGAAAGTATTACAATGCATGTGTTATGCAGTTGATTTGAAAGTAATGAAAATACGCAAAATGTATTGACAAATGCCCCAACTTTATTCATTGGTTTAATTCCACAAAATGTGTTTAATACCTAGATTTCATCCATCTTTCTTTTTTGTAGGGTTATTACGTAAAATTAATGTCGACCTTTTAATGGTTTTTAAAAATACTAAGTTATTATGTATGTTATTTTAGTGATTCTATTGAAATATGCTGCAATAGGAATCGTTAATAAATAGTTAGCGTGTAAAAGTCGATAATCATATAAATAACAGGAGATTTGTAAAACGTGAGTTGTGATGACATTAAAATTGGTTTGTTTACCTCTATTCTTTATGGGGCTTGGCGAGAATATAGGTAGGTTTACGTATAATGGAATGTAAATAATAAACGCTTGAAGTATTCAAAACGTACAAGAATTTAAATTTAAATTTTCCTCTAGAATAGTTATTAAGGCTAACTCTTTTATCTAAAAGCTATATTTCCTATCTTTTTTTTTTTCGCATACGTGCAGGTTTCGAAAGCAAAATACGTAGGTACCTAGCTAAAGCTATCGAAATGATAATTAATAGATTAATTTACATAACAAACCAAGGAATGTTTACATAAATATAATGAAGAAACGTTGTTACGTGTTAACATTCGCCCTCATAGTTTGACCTTATGCGCCTGTTTTTTTTTTTTAAGTTTCACTAAGTTACAGAAACGTGTTCCATTTATTTGACTAAGCAGTTTTTGCTCATAAATTATCTAAAAAAAGTTTATTGTGTCTATTTCAAACTACAACAAACATTTTTTGTTCCTCTCACGTTTTGCGCCAAACGAGTAACAATAAAAAATGCATAGAGAACAGCAGGTCATGCTACCCGAAACTGTCTAATATTCTCATTCAACCTTGAGCCTTAACGCTTTAGCGATAAAGTTGAAAATCTAATAAAGAAATTTGACAGATTGTAGTAGCTTCATTTGCTGCCGTCTGTACCTATACCAGTTTAGATTTACTTCATTCAATGTTTTATTTTGGTACTGTTAGGTACAGATGAAATTACCGTTATTAACATTATGTAACGTAATACCTAACATTATATTTTGGTTACATAAAATTGTTACATATTAACATAATAATTTATATAATAAGTATTGAAGCTAAGTTATAATATCAAATCTTACCTCACAATTTAGTATGTGATCTCATAATTAAATAATTACGTATTTAATTATGAGAACGCATAAGCTTAGCTGTTATTGAAACTTCGTCACAACAGGCATGTTTCCTGGGTTAAAAAAAATGATTCTATTTAGTCCGCCATTCAGATTATAGAAAAATATTGGATATGTATATGTTGCTTTATCAAATCAATAAAAATTGACAAATATAAGAGGCATCAAAGATCAGGAGTGGTGGCTGGTGACGTCACTGCTCGCTAAAAAGTGTAGCGTACAGTGACGTCACACGAGTTTTCAATGCACTGTGTCGTCTTCATTTTTTGTTTATATTAAAAAAGAAAAAATACGTGTCTAGTATTTTTTGGAAATCTGACTGACGGACTAATTAGTTTTTTTTTTTGTCAAATATCCTATTAAAGGTAACATGAGTAAATAGGTATCCAATAACGTAAGATTAATTATTATAAATTAGCGTTAATACTCGTTATATAAATCTATACTAATATATAAAGCTGAAGAGTTTGTTTGTTTGAACGCGGTAATCTCAGGAACTACTGGTCCGATTTGAAAAATTCTTTTTGCGTTGGATAGCCCATTAATCCTGGAAGCTAGCTTTAGGCTATATAACATCACGCTGCGACCAATAGGAGCGGAGCATAACTAACTCCACGCGAACGAAGTCGCTGGCGGCCGCTAGTTAGTAATAAGATCAAGCAGGGAAATTACCACACTATCAGTAGCAATGGGTTTCACTTTGACAGATCAACAACATTCATTGCGTTATTTACGTTGTTGAGAAGACACTTTTTACGAACATATGGAGCAATGAATCAGCAGTATGCTTTAAAATTATTCTAACTGATAGCAACGATAGCATCGCAATTAGATTCTGTGCTGTTGGGAGATATCATGTGAATTTTTTGCCCGCTAACACCATGACACAGACATAACGTTGCAAGTCATCGATCACTAAAAAACATCTTGCAATTTTATATGCTTTTTATGTTTAAGTTCTTAAATATATAAAAAGAACTAATTAGTAATAGAATGTTTAGGTAACAGACGTAACAGTGGGTATAAATAAAACTTAATCAATTTGTACGCTTCGGAAACCCGAGTCATAAAGGATAAAATGGGTAATTGATAAACAATAATATTAAACTTCCAATTATTATAGTAGGTAAAGC
The DNA here is from genome assembly GCA_037179545.1 of Sesamia inferens. Lineage (NCBI taxonomy): Eukaryota > Metazoa > Arthropoda > Insecta > Lepidoptera > Noctuidae > Sesamia > Sesamia inferens. Next base: position 14,449,137 of record CM073938.1, on the reverse strand, counting down.
CAGGGAAATTACTCATCAAGCGAATTGCCCATATAAACACATAAAAAAAAAACCGCTGTCTCACACTACGAAATACTCGACTACTTAATTTATTAATCCCCAAAAAAACAATTAACTTGATTGTTTTCAAAGCTACATAGAACAGAATTAATAAGGAAGACTCAAATGCTTAATATTGACAACCTCCGTGGCGTAGCGGTAGCGAACGCGGCCGCTGCGCAAGAAGGCGCGGGTTCGATCCCCGCGCAGTGCAAATATTTATATGCAATAATATGAATGTTTACACTGGTCTAGTCGTGCCGGTTGCCATACGAACATCTAATAGCAGCCGTTACGGAGGAGTCCTCAAAAGTCCAACAATGGGTCTAACTGCAATGCTTCGATATCGCCTTCGAGTTGTGGAGGTCAGACGGCAGTCGCTTCACGAAAAATATCGAAGTTTAGCCAAAATCAGCAGTTAGACTGGTAAAGCGGACCCCAGACTCAAAAGCTTCGGTTGTAACTGGGATTAACGCTGAGATGATGATGATGCTTTATTGCTCAATACTTCTATTATAACTAGTTCTGGTAATAACTAGTTCAGATATTTTTCTTATAATACCTACTATTATACCTATAATAAATTATCGACTTTATTAATATCTAGCGGCCGCCAGCGACTTTGTTCGCGTAGAGTTATGCTCCGCTCCTGTTGGTCGCAGCGTGATGTTATATAGCCTAAAAACTTCCTAGATTAATGGGCTAACCAACTCAAAAAGAATTTTTCAAATCGGACCAGTAGTTCCTGAGATTAGCGCGTTCAAACAAACAAACTCTTCAGCTTTATATATTAGTATAGAGTATATGTATATAGATCAGGTAAATCAATTCTTTTGTATTTAAAAACAAACAGCGAGGTCATTATCTGTCTAGCCTTTTTCCAACTAGGTTGGGGTCAGTTTCCAGTTTAACCGGATTTAGCTCATTTCCACAACCAAGTAACTAAGTACTACCCCTTGGTAAGATCAGAGGACAGACTTTCGGGTCTCTAACAAACCGTAAAGACTGTAGAAGACCTACGAATAACAGCCAGGACCGTGGCTACCACTACCGTGCTACCGACTCAACGTGCTTTCCGAGGCACGGAGAGGTCTTGGGACGTGGTCACCCGTCCACAGACCAACCACGGCCAACGTAACCTTTTTTTTTGCCGGGGTGGAAATCCTCATAGGATGCCCGCCTCCCTGGGGTGGGCGACGGGGTATGTCAGACTTTTACTGACTAAAACCACCCCGGTGTGTCTTCTATCACGAGCGTGCGTGGGGCCGCGGGAGTCTAAATTCTTCCACGGCCCCACACCCTCGTGCTGGCCCAGTCTGTCCGGGCCTCGTCTCCTGCACAGAGTAGTGGGGTGTTAAACTACGCCGTGCATCGCCTGAAAGGCGCGCGCCGACACTCGCGCACGCCTCCGCCTCGGAGTCCATCAATAGGGGGGGCGGGGACTTCCCCATGTCCCTCGCCCCTGGACCCATTCATGGGGGGCGGAAGAGGGCGTTATCCGCCCTTCCTCGGCGCCCGGTGCGTCTTCTGCGGCACGGGAGGGGAGGGGGAACGTAACCTGATCCGACAAACAACGAGACATCATTTTTAGCCTTTACAGTGCTTGACCGCAATCCCGCCTGATGGTAAGCAGTGATGCAATCGTTGATGGTAAAACGTGCTAGTTTATTAAGAGCCTATTCAGTCTAGGACATTCGAAACTTACCCATTAAACGATTTAAAAACTTAAAAAAAGCCAAACTTTGCAAAAAAGGGGTATTATAAAATCACAGATTATTTAGAAGACAAAAAGCTTAGGACTGAGCTGCTCGCTCTGCTAAGCATTGTTAGTTGTTACTAAGCAATATGCGTAATTATAACGTAAATTATTGTAAACATTTTCATTTTTAATGTCTGGACTTGAAAAAAGACCATGATTCCTGAGTTTGATTCGGCTATTTCTTCTCAGAGGTAGTCAGTTAGGAAATGCCGGCTTCATCTAGTTAAAACATGACGTGTAAAAGTGATCAGTGATCCTACTTGCTTAATAAACGATTTCATTTCATTTCATAGACTTGAAGACACTTAAACTGTAGTCCGACGGAAACACCGCTGGCAAATTGTTCCAGTCCCTCGATGTATGCAGTATAAAAGAGGAGGCGAAACGCTTCGTCCGGATCGTAGTGGTATTAACAACGTAAGGGTGCAATCTCGGCGTACGACGGGTCGTCCCATGGTGGAACGGAGATGGGGGAATTAAATAATGCAATTCCCTCGCACACTCACCAAAATAGATCCTATAGAATACCGAAAGGCTGGCTACTCCCCTGTGCTCCAGGCTTTGTAGACCGTTTTGAAACAAATCTGGGTCAGCATGCAATTTAAATGAGTGTCTAACTAAGTATTTTCTGTCTATGTGATGTTATGTCCATAAACAGAGAGAAAATAGCAACGTAAGGTATAGAGTATATTTTATAGTGTCATGTCTAGTTTTTCTGTCCTGTTAGTCCACAGACAGAAGAATGCAGTCGTCTGAGTAGATAAGGTCACCCCCTCTATTAACAGCAAAAGCAGCACTTATTGCAACGAAATAAAGGCGCTGTTAAGGTTATCATGGATGTGCGCTTGACTTTACTTGGCAGGAAAAGTCGCCGGTATCACGGCAGCTGCTTTTCCGCTTTCTCGAACGCGCTTAGGGAAAGTATCTACTTCGCTTGAGCATAGTATTACTAGGAATATGACTAAGTTTGTTTCTAAACACTATGAGAGGTTGCTATTTAGGAAATCTCGCCGGATACTCGTTTTAAACGAAGGATACTCACGAATTAGACGCATGCAAGGAAAATTATGTTTTCGAAAATTGCCGTTTAGTGAAATCTGGTGTTGATGAAAATATCATTAAGATATTTATTATTTGTTAAAGTGAATCAGGAAAGTTTCATGTTTATTTTTTACTAGCTTTCGCTTGCGGTTTCGCCCGCGTGGAGTCGGTTATATTAGGTTCGGTTTTTAGATTTCCCTCGGGAATATCAAATTTTTCCGGAATAAAAAGTACCCTATTATTTAATCCGGACTTCTAACTTTACGTCTACAAAATTTCAAAGCAATCAGTTTAGTAGTTACGGCGTGAAAGCGGAACAAACAAAGAAACAAACTCACTTTCCCATTTATAATATTAGTAAGGATATACCTAGTAAGGATTTTTTGGGGATTTTAAACAGCGGTACATAAATAGCTTGAAATTTATCAATCGTCAAAATGACGTGAGAAACAATTATTTTATAATAGTGATTACCTGTATATCTATTTATATGAACAGATAACTACTATAATAAATTCATTAATTCATTTACAGTATTTGTTCAAATTTTTGCATAATTATCATCATCATCTTCAACCTTTTTATCGTCCCACCGCTGGGCATATGCTATAACTTGAGCCAATTCTCTTTTGCTCTATACAATTTGAGATAAAATGTTAACGAGGCCGTCGTTCTAGTAGTGTACAATGCCTGACTGTCATTACCCTTAGGAATGAAATACAGGGGAAACTCTACAGATAAACTTATCGCCTGACAGTTGCTTGTCATTTCTTATAAAACAGGTTAAACCTGAATTCTAATTTTTAAGACAGCGGTGTCTGTGAAGTCAAACTTGAAGTCGAAACTTCATAAAATTGAGATTTGGGCCAATGCACACAAGACAGCATGTTATACAAAAAGTTATTTAGACATGGCATCCAGCCATCCGGCTGAATCGATTTTAATGAAATTTTGTATACCTACATATACATTCGTTAGGCATGAGAATAGGTTTTTATCTATTTAATATTATACTACTAAATACGCGGGTGAATCCGCGGGGCGCAGCGAGTATTATACATATAAAAACAACTGTTTTTATTTTCTCTAATATATAAAAGAATAAGAAATAAAATTAACTGTAGATAATTTTGAAACCTGGCTTTAAATAATAAATAAAAAGAATGAAATTTTATATTTCATATTTTCAGAAAACAAAAAGATGGTTTAGAAATAATATTTTAGCGCCACCTATTAGGGAGTAGAAAGCACTAACGCCATCTAATGTACCTACAGTAGAATAATTTATTGAGCGCTATCTATGGTCGAATAGTCAAACTATAGACAGCGCCATTATCTATCTTCATTTTAGAACTAACTTCATGAAATGTTTTAGCTAGTGATCGGTAGATGGCAGTTGATAAGTCGTCCGTAATTTAAAGTATGCTACTTGTCACTAGGTGGTGCTAAATACTTGAATCCAAGTTGGATGTATCGCTTAAGTTAAGAACGATTTGTTAGATTTTATAATGGAAATAAAATAAAAACTCACCTTCCATAACGTAAACAATACTGCCAACATCTCCTTCCTTGATGATCAGGCTGCCCGCTGCATATTCTACAGGATACATGCAGTCTACAATTTCGCGGATCTGCGTCATTTCAAGGTTCTTCATGAAGTCATTATCCAGTATTGCACTTTTGATCAGCTCCCGTGATCTGTAACGCGAAAAAAAGACTTTCATAAGAAAGGATTGAGAAATAAACATCTTTCTGAGATTTTCGGGAAATAGCAGGCATTACTGATTAGCCTTCTCGACAAACAGATAAAGGGGATGGATAATATGTACCGTATAGTGGGCGTACCCAGCTTCTGGCCTTAGGGGGGCAAGTCAGGCCTAGGGGTGGGCAAGTCCGGCCCAGGAGAGGGGTCCAAGTAAAATTTTTTGAGTGAGTAATCTTTGTGCAGTAGGACACGGTTTTTTGGCAATTACACCATACATTTTGTAAGTGTTTACTGCGTGAGTTATACTTTATTTAGTAATTAGGGGAATTCATACATGTGCTGCGATATTTCCAGGTGGGGGCAGCAACTACCTTGAGCCTTATTGCTTTAGAGATAAAGTTGAAAATCTGACAGGTTATAGTAAGTAGCTTTATGTGCTGTCGTCTGTATATATGTGACTGAGAACTCGTCCAGGTAGAGGCCGATTATCTTCTTCTTCAGCCTATAGATGTCCACTGCTGGACAAAGGTCTCCCCCAAGGCTTCTTCCACGATGACTGGTCTTGTGCTGCCCGCATCCATCGGCTTTTTATCTGATTATCTTAGCGTTAAAATTTTACTGAGGTGATTTAGAGAGGCCTATATCCAGCAGTGGACTGCCATATGGTGATGATGATGATGATGATTTAGATTATACCGATGTACATTTGCTTGGCACTTTCGAAAAGTCAATATACCGCAGTGAACGTACACCTTAGTGTTGTTGATATTTCTTATAGTTAGGTTATGTAGTCTAAGATCAAAACAATATCTCAGTTTTCTATATCATTAAAGGTAAGATTACTTCCCGTACCTATACGCAAGGCAATTTCAAAGTGCCCTATCAACTGTAATGACAATAACCTTTAAATTATTGCTGTAAATTAGTGTCATAAACCACGGCTTAGACCTGTCTATGATGAAACTAATGCCATTACTACATGAAGGAAGGACATGCATATTAGCATTGTTTATGGGCTGGCATAGAAATCTTAATAATAAATTATTGGTTTATGCTCTTATGCAGAAAAGCACTTCCTTAGCAGGTAATAAAAATCTTCTACGTGACAGAAACAAAGTTACTAAATCCATTAGGTATACCTAATATCAACATCATTTCAGCTTTGGAGTCTAGGGTCCACTTTACCAGTTTAATTGTTGATTTTGGCTAAACTTCAATATTTTCCGTGCGACTTCCAGCTGACCTCCACAACCCGAAGGCGATATCGAAGCGTTGCAGTTAGACCAATTGTTGGACTTTTGAGGGTTCCGACAATTCAAGTTCTACAATAGCTGTCAAAAAAATTGTTAACCTAATGGTCAGGGGCACCTTTGTCTTTCTTTGTTCAGAAACTAAACTAAATTTGATTCAGTACCTACATCTTGTCCTTTCTACTTCATTAAAAATAGGACAGAAGGTAAATATAAATTTAGTCCTGTCAAATTAGTAAGCGCCTGACGTTAATTGACGTATTTTTATTAGCCATATTTTTAATCACGTGACAGTCAGGGCAAATATTTGTATGCATGAATATGAATATTTGCACTGGCTGTGCTTTCCGAGGCACGACCAGAGTCGTGCCTTGGAAAGCACGTTAAAAACGGAATTGTCAATTTCCAATTAGCTATCTAGTATTGTAAACAGTTAATAAGCTGATGAGTCTCTGCAGCCAATAGTGAAACGCGTGAAGCGCTAGCGCAACACTGGGCTTCGTGCGATCAGTCGGAAGTTATTGCTCGATTACGCCTGACGTGTGATTTTTCGATACGCTCTGATTTCATTATTTTCAAAGCTTTTGTTTTAGTTCAGTGAAGTGGTTTAGTGGTGGTTTTTATTATGGATGATGCATGAATATGAATATATGCACTGGTCTGGTCGTGCTTCGGAAAGCACGTTAAGCCGTTGGTCTCGGTTGCCATACGAACATCTAATGGCAGTCGTTACGGGTTGCTGGAGCTCTCAAAAGTCCAACAATTGGTCTAAGTGCAATGCTTCGATGTCGCCTTTGGGTTGTGGAAAATATCGAAGTTTGGCCAAAATCAGCAATTAGACTGGTAAAGCGGACCCCAGACTCCAAAGCTGAAAAAGCTACGAAAGCGATTGGGATTAACGCTGAGATGATGATGATGATATTTTTAATCACGTTTAAAATGTCTATGAAGTATCTTAATTTGACTAGACTAAAGTAATAATTTCTTTTGTCCTTTTCTTAATTAAATAGAAAGAAAAAGATGTGCTGAAATTAAATTTAGTTTAGTACATGGAATGGTGGGAATTGGTGCCAGGGTAAATAGTCACAACACTAAACTTCATGTTTATACGCTCATAGCCCAGTAATGTTTTACACATTTCACCAGTTGTAAGCCACAGGTAGAGAGTGAGCTTTGCACAATGAACCAGAAAAACCCTAAGACTTTAAAAAAAAACCTCGGGAATGCATTTTTGCTCAAATTTATTTTATTGCGTTTCTGGGAAAAAAACCTCACTGCGCACATCCGATCCGACTCATTTCTTCATTCGATACTCGTAGCGATATCTATGACACTAAATGAGAACCTAGTAAACACGCGCAGCTGTCAATTTCGTGTGAATACCTAGCAACGAACGTGTAGTTTTATTTTATTTTCATTTTCATTAGGCCAATCTTATAGTACTGAACCGATTTGGGCATGAAAGTGGGTTAAATCTCCATATTAATTAATAAAAAAATATAAAAGTCACCGTACAAAAATTTTACAGCACGCAGATTTTTCTTCCTCCTGAAAAGTTACTATTTTTGAACTTACGAGTTTTTCACTCTACGGCGACGATATATAAGATCATGCCTGTTATCACCGTCGGGTAAGGTAGAGATATAATATAGAATAGTATGAATAGTAGAATAGTAAATACAGGGTGTATCTGACATCGTAACACAAACTTCGCCAAAAGGCTAGACCGCATGCCACTAATAAAATTATGATAGTCATTTATGTCGTTAAGGAACTGTTACAGAATTCACAGTGTTTAAAAAAGTGTCGGCTAGGCCTTTGAAAGTTGCAAGCGTGCCGCCGTGCGGTTTTGTAGGTATGACGTTGATCCCTGATGTGAACTCTATTAAATCAGCTGATAAGATAGTTATTCAAGTTTTGTTTTCATTGCGCTTTTTTGTGTAATTAGAGAATTTATTAAGTTTTACTTTAAAATCTTATTGGGGTATAAAAGTACAGCAATTATGAACGGTCTAAAGTGAAAAAGCTACATACATATTTTTTTAAATCATAAAAAAGCCGACGAAAAATTCCACCACTAGGGGGTTCAGAATCATGTACTGGATCCATGGTACTCGTTTGTGCGTCGATGTCAGATACACCCTTGCCGGTTATGTTCAAATCACAATTAGATTATAATTTCAGAACTGTTTTTATGTTTTCTATAACGGACGCTTCTAGCTTGCACATCATTCTGCATCGTTCTCATATGGTTTATTTCAACACTACATTTCCCTCGGGAATGTCAATTTTTTTCAGGATAAAAAGTACCCTATTATTTAACCCGGACTTGTAACTTTACGTCCGCAAAATTTCAAAGCAATCGGTTCAGTAGTTACGGCGTCAAAGCGGAACAAAGAAACAAACAAACTCACTTTCCCATTTATAATATTGGTAAAGATAAATGATATATAAAATATGTATTTTGTAACAACTTTATTATTTAAAAGAGTGTCCGTGGTTTCATTCCCTTTGTTCTCCATTTAACCCATTGCCCCATCTGAGAATGGAACATAGTGTGCCTATAAAATTGCCGCTACTGGGACACGAGCCCTGCCTGGCTACCGGCCTGTGGGCTGTGTCATACAGCCCACAGTCGTCAGTGAGACGGAGTGGACCGTAATCCAACCATGCGGCCCAGTGCGTATTATTCGATGTCACATGCCTCATGCTCAGCGCTAGTGTTCGTAACTACTAGACCAAATAGAAAAAAAAAACTGGAGAGTCGAAGACGAGCACGTCGTTTTACATACTCTTATATATAAAAAAATATGTTTTTAGTATGTTTTTAAATAATAAGGACGTTTCCTGTGTTAAAAAAAATGATTCTATTTAGTCCGTCATTCAGATTATAGAAAAATATTGGATACCTACGTATATTTTGTTTTATCAAATCAATAAAAATTTACGAATATAAAAAGCATCAAAGATCTGGAGTGGTGACCATGGTGACGTCACTGCTCGCTAAAAAGTGTAGCGTGCAGTGACGCCACACGAGTTTTCAACGCACTGTGTCGTCTTCATTTTTTTGTTTATATGAAAAAAGAAAAAATACGTGTCTAGTATTTTTTGGAAATCTGACTTACGGACTAATTAGTTTTTTATAGTCAACTATCCTATTATAAACTAGTGCTTCACTGCAATCCCGCCTGATGGTAGTGATTGATCGTTCGATGCAAAACGTGCAAAAGTATAATATAGAAGCGTATTCACTTAAAAAACTTAGTGAATAGGAAGGAAGATGGCAGTTGAGCGAGGTGATGCAATGTTAAACCCAACAACACGACCAACGATGCTGCGTCAGAGGGAGATTGATCTGGAGACCCTCCACGACCTTCCGATACAACAACATTTGGCGCATCGTACCCGGCACACATCGCAACACAACTGCTCAGACCCGCCCGTCTAGTAACAATAGAAATAAATCATTTGAAAAAAAATAACAAAACAAATTTAATCTATCTGGCTATCCTGTTTTAGGAGATGCATCTTATGGTGTAGTGTGGCCTGCTGATAGTCAGAGGGACAGTAAAATAATAAGGTCAGTGAAGTAATTTTACCCCTTGTGCGAAGCCCAATAAAAACAGTGTTTCATTTGTAAATCACGTATTTACGTATACCTCTGATATAACCCGCATAGGGGTTCAACGAATGATGAAATATGTTCATTTTGAACAGACAGCTATTCAAATTGCGTGAAAACCTCTTTCACGGGATTCCATTTATTGTTATGTAAATACTAACTAAATAAGCTAAGTAATGTTATTTGCTAGCTAACCGCGGATTTACTTGCATAAGTTTTGATCTGGTGAAATGATCGGAATAAAAAGTACCCCATATTTTAAACCCACTTTTCTCAGTGGTAGGCTATTACATTGGCTACCGGCAGAAGTTACCACCCACCAGACAAAGTCTTGCCGCCAAGCGATTTGTCGTGTTCCGGCATGATGTCTGGTGAAGCCGTACGGAGGATGGGTCTGAGCAGTTGTATTGCGATGTGTGACGGGTACGATGCGCTAAATGTTCTTGTGTTGGGAGTTTGGTCGTGGAGGGTCTTCAGATCAATCTCCCTCTGGCGCAGCATCGTTGGTCGTGTTGTTGGGTTTAACATTGCATCACCTCGCTCAACTGCCGTCTTACTTCCTACTCGCTCAGTTTTTCTAAGTGTTGTTAATAAACTAGCGCGCTTTACCATCAACGATTGCATCAGTGCTTACCATCAGGTGGGATTGCAGTCAAGCAATAGTTTATAATAATTAAAAAAATTATATATATAAGCCATCTGTGTACCAAATTTCATCGAAATCTGTTCAGTAGTTTTTTGCGTGGAAGAGTAACAAACATCCATCATCCATTCATATATCCTCACAAACTTTCGCATTTAAAATTTTAGTAGAATATAATAGGGTAGGAAGTACGATGGGATAAAATTAGTAGGACAGTATAGGTAGGATGTCGTCTAAATGTCGTGGTGGCCTACTGGTTAAAACACCAGCCTCTCAAGTATTAGTGCGCTGGTTCGATTCCAGGTCAGGCAAGTACCAATGTAACTTTTCTAAAGTTATATGTACTTTCTAAGTATACGAGTATCTTGGACACCAATGACTGAAGGTGAAGGAAAACATTTTGAGGAAACCTGAACTTTAAGTCTGAAATCGCCAACCCGCATTGAGCAGGCGTGGTGATTACGCTCAATCCTTCTCTGTATGAGAGGAGACCTGTGCCCAGCAGTGAGACGATAAAAAGGTTTATAATGATGATGATGATAGGTAGGATAAGAGAGGCATGAGCATCACCACGCTTGCTCAAGACGAGTTTGCTATTTCAGACTTATACGAACAAGGGCTTTCATTTTCTTCAAGGCTTCTCCCAAGGCTTTCTTTCCATTCGGGGCTGGGGGGTTGCCATAATCCCCACGCTTGGCAGGCGGGTTGGGGATCGCAGTAATTTGATATTCCACAGGAGAGGCCCTGCTGCCCGCTTCCCTGATGAGAGTTCCCTTAGTCGCCACTGACGACCCCCACGGGAGGATATGGGTTGGTACTATTCTACGCCTGGTACCACACGGGTTCAATTTAAGAGCTTTCATTTTAAGGGTTTATAAATATTCATTACGTTGTTGAGCAGACAACTTTTTCGAACGTTTCTACTGATATGAAGCAACGGATGAGAAATATCCTTCAAAATAATACAAATTATGGTTGATATTATGCAATTAGGATGCTAGTTTCCTCATGATGCTTTTTTCATCGATGTCAATAACACCTAACATAGATTCAGAAAATCGTTTGTTATACATTGTTTATCGTTGTTATAAACAGTCATCAGCAGCATCATCATCAGCTTCTACTCGTCACTCGTCCACTGCTGGACATAGGCCTCCTTCATGTCACGCCAACAATCTCGATTCTGAGCAGTTCTCCGTCAGCCACTACCAGCCACCTTTTTGATGTCGTCGCTCCATCTCGCCCAAGCATCCGTAGCATTATAAACAGTAGTAGTGTATTATCCTTACTATTAAATACGCGTATTATTTATAAGAAGAGCATAAAACTACAAGTTATAACCTAATAAAAATAATTGTACATGTGCAAACGGCTTGTTCTATTTACACTTACTAGATAATTTATCAATTTTCCCATTAATCAACTGATATTATTTAATACAATATTATATAATTGTATTTTATAATAGAACTCGGAGACTACTTATAAAACATGTTAATCGTCCGTAGAATCCATTTAAGTATAGCTGACAAGCTGTGTGACGTCATCTCACGCAGAATCTTAGCATATACGTCATGATACCCAGTCCATACAGTTGTAGGAACGATTTTATTATTACACAACATTAAGACTTACAAGAAAGTTAAATGTAGCAGTTACTGACAAAATGTTTTCACCTACTTTATAACCATAAACAGTTTGCGAAACGCCAACATTTCTTACGTGTTGAGCATTCATAGTACCCACCCAAAACCGAAATCAGTGTGTTATAAAATGATGTCTCAAAAGACCTAATGTTGACAGAGCCGTCGGCGAGGACAGTTGTCTCATAAAGTTCGAACGTAATTATACCAAATGGGATCAACGAAGGCACACTAGCTAACACACGTCGACCTCGCCACGGTGCCTTGCGATGCCTGTACTGAGAAGAAATTCAATCACTACCTTGAATGATTGATCGATGACGTTAAGTGTCGATATGCACCAACAAATTGATCGAAGTATCGATTCACAAAATGATCCGCTGATAGATAATTATTGGAAAGCACACTTCCATGATAAGATCAAACCAGAACAACTTTTTAACATAAAAGCTTAGGTATTCATAAATCCTATAAAATTTTATGAAGAAATGTGCACGTGTAGAAATAAATAAGAAACGATCTTATGCAGTGATAACAACACTCTATACGTAAACGAGCTGATTAAAAAGAATTACATTAAACCATTCCCGCAACGAACAAGCCCGTGTATTACAGGGCTTAGAGTAGTACCAACACATAAACTCCAGTGGGTATCGTAATAGGCGACTAAGTGAACTACACCAGGGTAGCAGGCAGCAGCGCTTCTCTTGTGGAAAATAAAATTACTGTGATCCCCAACCTGCCTGCCAAGAACCCCCCCCAATTGGGGGAGGCCTTTGTCGAACACTGGACCTCTATAGACTGATGAAGACATAAAACCATTGAAGCGGATTCAGATGTAGATGATTCCAAAACTAAGAAAGGTCACAAGGTCATGGTTTATGACTAGAAAAATGACTGTGAGAGCATGGCTAGGATGATGAAACATTGATGTTAAGACACAGTCTTTAAGTAGTTATTCGTGACCAATAAGCAGACTTAAAAAGGCAAATGAAGTACATATTTACAAAAGAAAACGTGAATGCGATTAGTATTCATCAGACGACAATGTCAGATTAGTTGTTATCTAAAAATAATAGAGTTGACGATCTGAAAGTTTATAATACTTTTTATTCAAAGTAAAGTCCCACAAATTGTATGCAAAACATGACATGACTGGTAACTTATTTTATGTAAATCAGTTCTATAGTTGGTGCGATTGACCTGTTGGCATATCTTGGTATTTTTTTGGTCGTCTAAAGGCGAAGAAAAATTTTAGTATCAGTAATATTGATCTTTGCATCACGGTTTCTACAGTAATGATTAGCAAAAATACTTTATATAAACTATCATTGGCATTACCAGTGAAGTAGTTATTAGTACTATTATTAAAATAAGTTATATATTCTAAGCCCTATTATTTGTAACCGAATTTACTTATATGTACCTCTATGAAACGCTCGAATGAATTTCTAAGAGCACAACATACAAGTAGTTGATAATTTTCTAGCTGACAAATAAACTCAGTATCCTCCAGAATTGCACTTGCAACAACTAGATTTGTTTGGCTTTATAACATTGTTATTTATTTCAAGAAAATGAAAAGGCTCTTAATAAACTAGCGCGCTCGCATCACTTTTTACCATCAGGTGGGATTGCGGTCAAGTTCTAGTTTATAATTATTAAAAAAAAAAGAAATGAATAATTAATTGTAAGTATTGCTAACACTAATAGAACTCATTAAGTTTCACAGTTGAGTTTGAACATAAATCTGCTAACGTAGATGTCGTTTGAAATAGCGCAATACTCACTTCTGAATTTTCGGTATTTTCAATAATTTCATTTCATAACCCTGTGACAGCGAAGACAGTGGCTCTGCAGAGATAGCTGTCCTCTTCAGCCTCGGTTCACCAACATGGTAGACTCTGGTGTTCTCGATACCCGGTGTCTTAATTACAAAGCCATCTTCCTCGTTCTCTATGCCATTCCTACGACTATCTATCAACTGTCTCGTCAGAGGCTTAACGACTTGTCTAAATTTGTCTATTTCATTTTTGAGGTATCTTATGGTTCCATCTTTTTCATCGATCTCATGTTCCAGCAACGCTATTATTTTATCTCTTCGTTTCAATTCTTCTGTCTTCTCCAATACCAAGCGTTTCATTTCCAAATACTTCTTCTCCAGTTTGTAGTTGTGATCCAGTTGGCATTGTTTCGTGTGTGTTTGAGACATTTTTGGCGCTTTTTCTCACTTTAACACTAAACTCTCTAATAAGTTATTTTATAAAATTCCACATCGTATTATCGAATCAAGTTTCCTATCGCGTTACTTCGAACGGAACTGTGTGTTAACGTGTTATCAACACCTATGTATATCATGAGAAAGATAAAACATTTTTATGTAGTAGATTTATGACTTGGTAAAATCCACATTGGTCATTTATTTGATATAATTTTGCAAGCCAGTGTCAAACATAAATACTTAACAACTATTATAGTGACGTCGATTTTAAGCGTTGCCATATAAATTGAAGTGACGACTGATTGTCCGATTCCCAAGTGTGTCAGTCTGTTGGTGAGTCAACCTCTCAATGACTTGCATCACACATATTGAAATATGTTTCAGTGTAAGAGCATGCAGCTCGTCAGGCTGGCTTAACTTTAATTGGTTTTCATTAAATATGATTAATGGTTCTGATTAATAGGTATAGTTCAAGAATAAAGACCAAATTGATACACAACACACAGCCTCTAGCAAATATCCTTGCTAGAGGCGTGTGTACGTGTGGTAAAAATTTGTGACATATATACGTTTTATCCTTGAATAAAATTTAGTGTTTCATTAGTAAAAGAGAAACAAGTTTGATTAATTGAGGTCGGATGCGAATTTTAATTATTCTTGTCGCCTAATTGCGATCAATTTTCGTACGCTTAGCATAGATAATATTTGTATTTATAGCAGCTATATTGACAAGAAAGTAATCGGAATTTCATTTATAAATATAAAGCTACATTTCATAGTTTGGACTAATTAATTCACCTTTCTATCTTCACCAAATATCCCGCGAATTCTACTCAAATGTCCAACATGTTGAACCAAAATTATCTTTTGTAAGAAACTTATTACCATTGAAATTGAAAATATTGTCGACTATTAATTTTAGTAAGACCATGTTTTAAATATTGACAAGTTGCTTAGACATGTGTTCGTGCATCTATTAATTTTAATGCTTGACATTTCTCACTCAGCCATTGTGTCAGCCTACTCATTAACTCAATACATTGAATGACCGAGTGATTGAGCAAGACAAGTGCACAATGAGGTACTTGTAACATTGCGACAGTTGCTATGTGTAGGTGATATATATCATGAACATTTTCGTAGGTAAAGGTCGTTCAACTAATCACGCCTTTCTAAGTACACATAAGGTCAATGCAGCAGCAGTAGTACTACTGACTTCAAAAATTTGGACCATGACATCATTGTAACTACATGACCACTAATCGTGGTATACCTATTAATATTTTGCCAAATGTTTTGAACTAACTCATCTATCAATGTCTCAGGTCATATCGAGCGTGAGTTCATTTCAAGTTTACGTCATTGAACGAACAATTCGGAAATGTTGAAGAATTAGGGGTTAAAGAACGGACTAGAAATAGAATTTTTGGTCTTGGCTTCATTTGTCATCAACTGATATTCTATTGCCAAACAGCAAACAAACTAATGTTGGGCGCAACAAAGCAGGAACAATGAAAACTGACAAATGATACCATTTACATACATTTATCAGTCGGGCATATCTTTCATGACATATCTATCTTTCATGAACAGAAACCGTAATTCCTTTTTGACGAAACATTTAAGCAATTTATTTAATCCATAATTTATATTACTTTAACATCTTTATTGACTGATAAGATATCGTTATATCACCAATTAAATTACTTGTCTCACATCAGTTTTGTATGTCTAGCACATGTTTGTGTAAACACGCGACAGTATATAATTTTGGACTACAAAAGTTGACCTAGACCCGTTTTCTTTGAAATTGGACGAAAGCCCAGTGCGTTCTGCCACATTAAGTCTAATATCAATAAATATTTTTGTACCTACTCTTCATTTTAGTTGTCCCTTATCATTATAACGTGAGTCAAACGAATGCACCTGGTAATAACTTTATTATCATTAGTTTTATTTATAGATTCTAAACTTGTTGAGTATATTTTTAGAAGTTTGGTATTAAGATCATAGATGCGTATAATATTATCATTAATTTGTTAAAACAGCTGCACAGATCGATCGATTAGGTTACGCTACATCTGCCATGGTTGTCTGTAGTTCCTTGGGCGAGCATTTTAAGTTCTCAGCTGTAATTTCCAGATCGTTACGCCAGTCGTCACGGGTACTCAGAAGCACGAATGTAAATACTGGTATTCAGTTTTGAATCCGGTCAGACTGTTAGCTGACCCAAACCTAGTTGGTAAAAGGATGTTTGTTAATCTATAAACGAATATCATATAAATTCAGAAGTTTTATGGTAATCAGTACCGTGTAACCCTGTACCGAAGACATTATATACATAAACATCTATCTCAGCTATGCACGAATAAATAAATTACCTTATAACAATCTTGGCCAAGACTTTTAACATCAATCACTAGTAAAAGCTTGTCTGAATGATAAATAAACTAACATTTACGGGTTGTTTAGCAAAACACACACTGCGTATGTAATCATAACCATTTCTTGTAATGAATGAGCTGTTCATAGTGATTTGCTTCTCAATCAATTGAAATATCTTAATGTCCATTAAATACATCGCTTCTCTTATTTGCTCTGAATGACAGAGAGATAAACACAGCCCATATATAGAACTGCAAACGGGAAAACATAAAGTATTCAAAACATATCAAGCATCGATTCTGTTTTTGCATACCTTTTCCTTGGTCATAATAACCAAGTTTGCTATAGCAAAAATATTTACTTATTTATTTTATTTTAAAGAAGGCTTACAGACTAACAATCCAGGGACATAATGAATATAACATAAAAAAAACAATAACTAATAGAAAGCCTCCACATACAGATAAGAAGGAAAAGTCGATAAAACAGAAAAAAAACCCTCATTAATGTACTAATTAAAATAAAAATTAACAGCGATATTGCATGACTTAATATAGAAAAGGAATTAGTAAAACCTGACTTCAAAATGGCAATACTAAACATAGTATCCAAAACAGAAGGAGGGTTATCTAGATAAGAAGGACCATTAAAAGAAGCAAATGTACTACAATTTTTGAGTTCAGCTATCACGAACAAGAATTATGGTTATGGACTCGAATGAGGTAACTATTAATATACTTAATGGAAATTCTGTAATGAGCGTCATTAGGTAAGAGTTATTTAATTTTATCTAAAGTCCGATAATATTCATCAGAGTATTTACGTCACTACAATCGGTTAGGGTTACCTATTTACCGCTGGAAGCGCTTTTGTGGTATAAGATGAAACGAATACTAAAAAAAAAGCAAAGCAATGAATTTTACAAATATCATTATTGAAGCAACTTGGACGCAGATATAAGAATTAATAAGTTGCTTAAAAAAAATGGTTGCCTGTAAAGTCGGTTTTACGGGCGAAGATTTTACGTGACAACGTCTTTTTCTCGGTAGAATATTTATTGATATGAATATAATTAAATTGCACAATAGGAACAAGGAATTGAATGAAAATAAGAATTGCACAAATTTTAACTATAGAAATATATTTTTTAGTTCGGTGACTCATCGTAACGTTACCGAGAGTTACACTTTTTCATAAGTGACTCCCAGCCGCAACCTAATTTAAGACGTTGTCACGTCAAAAAACACGTCTAATAAAACATCTTCGGTGCAATGAACGTTCTCAGGTGACCGAATGTGTAGGTTATGACTCCTTGCTTTCGTTAAAGCCGTTTTTTCTACCAAAATCTATAGTGTACCAAACCCTTACGCATGTTCAGCTAAAGTTGACAAACTACAGGCTAATGCTATTTACGGTGGCTGACGTTATCGCGACAGAGTTGAAACTACCGAAAGCATTAGATTAAGCGTCGGCTGATGGCGTAATTGCAAAATGTATATCGCATAACATCATACGACATGACCAACGATTCCTTTGTTGATTTTATGCTTATCATAATCTCGTCTAAACTTCTGTAAAATGGTTTAAATTTTGTTGACAGATTTATATCAATCGTCAAACGTGTAAGAGTCGTTTGGAAAAATAAAGCCAGTTTATGTAAAATTTACAATATACTGGCGATCACCTAACGCCAAAGTTTTACCGTAGAAATGAACAGAATTTCGAGATCTAATTAATTACTTTCTTTTGTAGTAATTCTTAGTGTAATAAAAGACTTTCAAAAAGTAATTTTGTAAACAAGGAATGAAGAAATTTGCCAGTTCTATGTTTTTGATAGACAATGAATGATTTTCTTGGCCTGTCTTGTGGATTTATCTTTCACCAAAGACTAAATCACCGCATAAAATATGGACTAACGTCAAACCTCAAGTTGAATTCAAACAACAAAATATTTCCACGTACAGCTCTCGACTAAATCATCAATCATAAGCAAACTTCGCTAAATTTCCAAAGAAAACACTAACAAATCTTTATGCTTCCTATATTTGATTCAATCTAAACAAATTTATGTGAGCGATCTACATAGATGGAGGATCTATGTGCGAAATGAATCTAAGGTCAAACATGCGCTGTCTTAGTCACAAATATGTATGTATGAAGTTTTAAAATAATATCTTTCAGTCGTCCTCTCATATAGTCGAGCCCAGTTCAAAGAAGCTACAGGAGGAATTTGCGGGTCCTTGACACACATTAAGCTTTGAGAACTCTTGCATGTGTCCCAATCGTCAAAAATTGTCAGCTTTCAGGTTTGAGTCACGGCGGTGAATAAATAGATGTGGGCTATTTTCATATTTCAGACGAACCGATGTCAAGGGACGCTTGGAGAAGTCAATTTTACAATATCTTGTGACAACGCATTTCAACTTTCTCTGTCAGTGCAAGTTAGATGGCTGTTAATTATACTGTAAACTATTCTTTCATAGTCTTCGCTAATAGATTAGTTTAGCAAAAAGATGGTTCAAATTTTATGTAGAAAACAGAAGCTACTAAAAACTCAAAAGCAGCCGTATCAATTGTGCGTGTCAAATTTCAGTGGGGAATAATTAATTTTCAATATTGCTGATCAATACCTGAAATTAAGGCACGACCGAGATCTCGGTTTCGGCATTCTCGGCTACAAATCCAACCTAGAAATTTGTACCGATACTTGGCTAATTATAGCCGAGATTCTCTATCATGAGCGATACTGTAAGTAGCTTTATTAGAGAGGCAAAACTGCAGAGAAATGATAATATTTTTGAGTATTGGTTTTCTTCACCTTATAAGGTGCTTGGGCAAATATGTTTTTATACGTGCCGCCTTCTAGGGTAGTAAGTGAACAACTGTTTAGCAAATCTGGATAATTGTATGACCGGAGGCGACATTCTTTGAAGGGCGAAACTGCCGAAAAATACTTTTTTTTCTGTTATATTGTAGGTAATATAATGTTATTTAACTTTGATTCTTAAAATTTAGAGTATTTAAATTTTTGTTCACGCTTTTTCTATTCTCGGTTTCGGCCGAGAACGAAAAATCTGTCCCGTTCGAGCCTTACTGAAATATATAATAACAAACTGCGTTCTTTATAAAGAACATTTTTCGGAAGGTCTATAGGTGGATCTATAGTATCAACCATTTGTGTTGTTGATCCACAGATCGGTTTCACTTGAGAGACTATTATTATCGGCACAATACTATTGAATGCAAATGAACCGGAAACCTTTGTGATTATCCTGTGCTCTTTGGATGGACACGTCTACTGTTTTTTAATGATGTATACTAAAATTTTACAACGCGATAAAATACAAACGAAATGGCAATAAAAGGACTCAGAATAGCCGTCAGAGCACTTCAGGGTTTATTAATAAGAATGATGTCTTTGGAAAAGTAGTAAAACTCGAACAAAAGGACGGATTTAGAGGAAAATGTTTGCGATCAGGAAAACGATATTGAAGGTTAATCTCGTTACAAATCAACCATGCATAAACGTACTACTCTACTAGATAAAGTAAATATTAAAACAAGTACTGAAATAGAAGTGACCATAGTAACAATAGGTGGTAATTGGTCAATTGTATAGCATCATATGACTGGTCTTCAACACGTCGCGTTTGCTGTTGATTTGACGTCAGACAAAATATTATTTTCAAGTCCGTCTCTTGAAAAAGCTTTTATCGGAAATGTACCTCACTTTACAGTTATTTGTTTTCGCTCACTAGTATTCGTTATATCTAGAGTGTAAAGCATTTATGTAAGAGGCTGAATCTTCATGAATTTCACCATAACCAAATTGTGAATTCAACAGAATAACATTTGTATTCTTGTTTTACTTGTGTTGCCTTCACTTCAAAAAGATAAGAAGCAGCTAGTTAGTCTAACTTCGTGTTCTGAATAGTTTGAGCAAGCAGCAATTCCAAGCAGATTTTTTCTTTTCCTTATTTATGCTTCAACAGTATTCCTAGAAACTATATGTTAAAGTAGGTACCCGAGTCTTAAGAGCAGCACTGCTATTGCAAATATATTATATTTTTTGTTTTTCATCTCTTACTACAAATACTTTGTTTATTTTCATGAATTTTGATTGAATTTTGAATGACATATTATTTATTAGACATTCTTATTAATGTTTCAACAATTATTACTGTATTATTTGTTAAATTTTAAAGTATTTTTATTAGGTATTATTTTATTTTGTCTCTATTGTATTATATCTTCGAACCGATGAACTGCCAATGCTATGTACGCCATTATTGTCGCATGCATCAGGCCATAAATTGAATAGTTTTAATTATTCTCAATGTTTAATGTTTGTGATGTGGCAGTACTTTTTAAATAAATAAATAAATAAAATTTTCATGAAATTAATAATTTACTTCATATAACACTTAGTTATTGTATCACACACAATGTATTTTGTTGTACACGACCGAATATGACCATAAATATCCCGCGCCTTATTAGACATTACAAATTTGTTTATGGGTGTCGCTAGGATTTTTCTAAACCAATGTGCTCGTTTCGCGTAATCACATTTAAATTAAACTTGACTTTGTTGACACTTCAAAAATTAGACTAATTTATTCTTAAACCCGGAATGACACTGGCTGGCGTTTCGTGAAAATTTTAAACTAATGTCATAGAAAATATTTAAAATAGGAAAATAAAATTGAAATAACATTCGATTTTCAAACAGCGTTCGATTTACGAAAATCACAGGCGCGTACTGACAGCTGGTAACGTTATACCGGCTTGAACGTCGCGTGGGTACTAGAGTTGAGACCGACGCGTATTTCCACTTGAGTTTCGCAAAACGTTCACAATCGGTCCTCGCTCACTACATTTTCATTTTAAACTTGATTGTCGCTGATGAATTAATTGACATAGAATTTGACCAGCTGCTCCGCACAATTGATCTGGATGTTTGTGTATCAATTTAAAGGCTTTAAGTATATTCTAATGACGAAGAATATTCAAGTATGAACGAAGACGACTAAACTTTGTCGCTTAGAGATATTTGGCTTTGTTTTTTGAATAAATGTTTTTTATGGGAAGTCCATGTTGAAATATCAAACATTAGGTAGGTATAATGTGCTTCAATATCACCAACTTTTGATGGACCGATTCTCTTCGGTCATAACTAAGCTCCCTTATTTACAGACAAGAAAACAAATGAATGAATGAACGATATATCTGACTGAACTTTTTGTCTGTAGTTTTTGCTAATTGTAAGCACGTTGAAGCAAAAAAATGATTTATCATGGATCATGATGGTTACGCAATAAGCTTCAGAGGTTATTCAACTGTAGCTTGGCAAAAGATTCATAATGAAAGATACTTATAGATTTATGCTTTCAGTTGTCGTTATAAATAATAAAAAGATATAAGAGGGGTAGGTCTCGTAACTTTAAAAACGATCACATTCTACTTTCAATTTCAATATGTCAAAAAACACTTTTAATTTGCTTCCATTTTAAAATTTTTTTGACAGTTATCGAAGAGATAATACTAACAACTGCGAATAGTTTTGATCATTACGAGAATTAGTCTCCAGTTGATAAGATTTTGAATACCAGAACTTTTTGCTGTTTACTCTTAATACAGCATCCTAATTAATTAACAAACTATTGCTATCAATTTCAATCATTTTGAAGCATATGTAATCCATTGCTCCAAATGTTCGAAAAATGTGTTGGCTCTTCAATATAAATCACGCAATGAATGTTGTTGAACTGTCAAAATAAAACCCATTGCTACTGATAGTGTGTTACATAATTAGGTACCCTCATCATCATCATCATCATCATCATCAGCCGAAAGACGTCCACTGCTGGACATAGGCCTCCCCCAAGGTTCTCCACGACGACCGGTCGTGCGCCTCCCGCATTCAGCGATTTCCCGCGACCTTCACCAGGTCGTCGGTCCACCTTGTCGGGGGCCTACCCACGCTACGTCTTCCGGTGCGTGGTCGCCACTCGAGAACCCGCCGGCCCCATCGGGCATCGGTCCTACGAGCAATGTGTCCAGCCCACTGCCACATTAGTGTTGCAATTCTTCGGGCTATGTATTAGGTACCCTGCTGGACTCATTTTCGATACGATTTCTAACACACTGTACCTGCCATTAGTTTCGGTTCGTGTATGTTCATTTGCATGCTAATAATATAAGTATCGAATATCTAGTTATATGTAATCATCATATCAATAAGGCCTAAGTTACACTAAAGTCAACTCTGTCAACAGTCATGGACAATTGGACATGGCTACAATTTAATATAGTTCTATAGTTGTACCATGTACAGACGACAGCACACCAAGCTACTACAATCTGTTAGAATTTCAACTTTATCTATAAGCGTCAAGGCTCAAGATGCATTGGGAATATTTAACAGTTTTGGGTAGCTTGACCTGCTGTAATCCCGTACAGTAAAACAATATGCGTTGAAACTATCTTTGTGATTATTATGAGGACAAATTGATACATTACCCCGTAACGTGGTTATAGTTCTAAAAATAACCATAAAGCCAAATTTAGTTATGTTTTTTTATTACAAATACTAGGTGACTCTTTGCATCATACCAAGTTAAATAAAAAAAAATACAACGGATTAGCTATATATATTTATAATAATATATTTCAAGCGACTTATTTTTACGGGAGACAGGAGCTATCTTTTAACTATTTAAGCTTTGTAGAGGCAGGTAAATTTTATACGGCTCCTAGGCAAGATTTAAATACAATTTCTATAAAAGACAGCCCACTCTTTCTTCGAATAATCATTTAAAAAATATACTTCCAACTTGGACCACCGTCGTAGGGTAAATAACCTTTTCGTTCATACATACATTTATTCACTTGTAAGTATTTCTAACAGAGTAAAACAGAGATATAGATATGTTTACATTCATGAAGAAATAATCACTAAACTGGGCTACTGTAGACATTCCCAACATAAAATATGATACACATGGAACTACAGACACACCTACTTTAAACAAACCACAAACACCATAAACATATGATACATTTTAATATTATTTTAGCAAATCGCTCACTCTCCTCCTATAAAGATTGGAGACTCTGTTCTCGAAGTTGTTGACAGCTACGTGTACCTGGGACAAACGATCCAGTTAGGAAGGTCCAACTTCGAGAAAGAGGTCAATCGTCGAATCCAACTCGGCTGGGCTGCTTTCAGGAAGCTACGTAAAATCTTCTCGTCTGAAATACCGCAGTGTCTCAAGACAAAAGCCTTCGACCAATGTGTGTTGCCAGTGATGACTTATGGAATTGAGACGTAGTCGCTAACAATGGGCTTTATAAGAAGGCTCAAAGTCACTCAAAGGGCAATGGAGAGGGCTATGCTTGGGGTTTTACTGCGCGATCGAATCAGGAATGAGGAGATCCGCAGAAGAACGAGAATAGCCGACATAGCCCGAAGAATTGCAACACTAAAGTGGCAATGGGCTGGACACATTGCCCGTAGGACCGATGCCCGATGAGGCCGACGGGTTCTCGAGTGGCGACCACGCACCGGAAGACGTAGCGTGGGTAGGCCCCCGACAAGGTGGACCGACGACCTGGTGAAGGTCGCGGGAAACCGCTGGATGCGGGAGGCGCAGGACCAGTCGTCGTGGAGAGCCTTGGAGGAGGCCTATATCCAGCAGTGGACGTCTTACGGCTGAAATGATGATGATGATGATAAATCGCTCACCAAGTATCTAATATATCGGCACATTTACGTTTTAAATATTTTAGAGAAACAAATATCAAAAATCTTATAAATGTTTTAAATTAATTTATGAATTAATTTTACGTTTTTATAGACTCATTTCTATAATAGTAGTAATCAAACTCATCATCGCAAATCTCAAATCGCAGTGTTCAGCGGGTTCGAGGTACTAGTATAGAGGCTCAAAAATATTATATTAAGGACTAGCGGCCGCGTGCGATTTCGTCCGCGTTTTTATATGCTCCACTCCTATTGATCGCAGCGTGATATAGCCTAAAGCCTTCCTGGATTAATGGGCTATCCAACGCAAAAAGAATTTATCAAATGGGGCCAGCAGTATCTGAGATTAGCGCGTTCAAACAAACAAACAAACTCTTCAGCTTTATATAATAATATCATCATCAACAACCTTTTTATCGTCCCACTGCTGGGCACAGGTCTCCTCTCATACAGAGAAGGATTGAGCGTAATCACCACGCTTGCTCAATGCGGGTTAGCGATTTCAGAGTTAAAGTCCAGGTTTCCTCAAAATGTTTTCCTTCACCTTCAGTCATTGGTGTCCAAGATATACTTAGAAAGTACATATAACTTTAGAAAAGTTACATTGGTACTTGCCTGACCTGGAATCGAACCCGCGCACTCATACTTGAGAGGCTGGTGTTTTAACCACTAGGCCAAAGACTTGGACTAGACTAGACTAGTCTGACTTATAAGTATAGATATGTAATAAATTCAGTTTCACATTTTTTACAGATGTACCAATTGTACTAGGTGACTGAAATCATTAATGTAATATATAAAATATTAATAAATGATTATTATACTAGTCATGAAGATTTTTCTGGTGTCCAAAATTCTGTCAACGACCTTGCCAGAATAGATACTCCTACGTGCGCCTACTTTAAATGTCGCAGGGTAATAGGATAACCAGGTGTTTTCCGGAGAGGTTTCATTCCGCTGGAATTTTAATCTGTGTGTATTGTAAAAAACGACGTTGCTAGCCGCAATATCAATCAAAACTACACTTCGATTATGCCCATTTTAAATGAAGCATTTGATCGAGTAAATAAAGATGTCTGGTTCAATACTTGTCAGCACGTGGAAAAAATAGAAGACGAATACATGAGACACTGTGATCTTGATTTCAATTTTAGTATAAATGTCAGTGATACTTCAGAATCTGAATCAGACATTTCTGAAACTAGTGATTGACGATTTTTATTTCAATAAAAAAAGTTCCATAAAACTTTTTCACGTATTTCATTTATGTCTCTAATTACCTCCTATTATTATATAAAAATGGTATTATAATCGTATATTAACTAATAATCACATAAAATATCCACACCTCAATTTTCCTTGCAGTCGGGTAAAGAGTATAAAATTGAAGTAGAGCATCTTTCACTTTGA
Organism: Sesamia inferens; assembly: GCA_037179545.1. Taxonomy (NCBI): domain Eukaryota; kingdom Metazoa; phylum Arthropoda; class Insecta; order Lepidoptera; family Noctuidae; genus Sesamia; species Sesamia inferens. Next base: position 14,423,654 of record CM073938.1, on the reverse strand, counting down.
CCATGACGCTCTCTCCTGATTAGTCAATTTATTGTAGTGTGGGTGTGCACTCATAGATAATTATTGTGTACGGATAACACTCAAACATTGACGGAAGCTTGCACACATATACTATAAACGGTTAGGAGAAATAGTGGGGCGCGTCTTCGTGGAATGAACTATCTATACGTTTAAAAGTATAGTAAAACTTCCTGGTTATCATATAGAAATCATCTGGAGTGTCCCAAATATCGAGTCACCTGTACGTTTGACGATTAGAAAAACAGCTATGACATCGACATGGGCATGGTCACTAACTTGATGCAAACAGTACAAGTAACTTACACAGATGTACTATCGAAAAGTTAGCTCAATATTTTCTTCTTTGTGTCGTTAGAGATATAAATTATTCGCGTTGACTTCACAAAAATGTCTTCAAGCTCTTAGACTTTTTAAATTACCAAAAATATTATGTGTCAAAAGTGCATATACTTTAAACATGCTGCATGTCTAGACTCTTGAGTTACCTACCAAAAGCTGAATTATCGTAATAATCTCGAAAAGTTCAGAACCTAGTAGTCCCAGACTTGTCGAATTATGGAGAAACTAGAAGAGCAATTCTCGTAATTTTAAGAACGTTTCACACGTGACAGTTTGATCAGTCACAATCTGTCAAATATACTTTTGGTTTTCATACATTTTGATAAGTTTGTGACATTTGTTTGTCACTGAGATGAGATTGCGACTACTAGATTTTGAACGGAATTACGGAAATTGGGCTCCTGATAGGACTTTCTTAAATTTAAGAGCATTGGCCGCTCTTATGGCTAGTCCAAAATCACGGCTATTATCATATCCTAAGTTCTAGATAGTGTGTGGTATCTTAAGGCTATTGCCGAGGATTTTCAAAAATAGATATTTGAAGAAACTATTGCCGTCGCGCCGCTTCCAACCTTTCCCCGTAAAGTGCGAAAGGGACAGTTGCAGCTCAGGCTGATTTTACCAACAAAAACGTTGACCAAAAGACGTTTCGTAATCCGCTGTTTTCTTTTTGAAAACACGACAGATCTCAATTATTTTTATATGAAAATTTAGGGGAAAAGTATACATATGCTTCTATTATTTTCTTTTTTATCAAAAAATTATCACATTTTTATCTAATAGTAGTCTGAACATCGCGGTAAAATGGGTTATTTTCCGGGAATTTGAAATATAATATTTCTTTTATTAATGAAGTTTTGGAAAAAATCAGCGGAATACGCGTAAGCGTCACTATAGTCCCTCCTAAGTTGTAGATACTATGAAGTATCTTAAATAACAGCTAGGTACAATGAAGTGTCCTAAGTAGGCTACTCTGCCTGCAAAAAAGAAAAGGTTGCCTGTAAAATATCGCTCTTAGCGAATAGCGATAAGACCGCCCATTGTGTCAGTCTTTGTAAAATCTTTTTTATGTATGTGCTATAATTTATATGGTGTATATAATAAAAAGTATTCTATTCTATTTTACTTTAGTTTTAATAGCCATAGGTGTAGCAAAATTGGGGCTATCTGCCAGTAACGTCATTGGTCTACGCAGTCAAAAAACTAACATGAGGATAATTTTGCAATCGTTTTATTTTTAACCTTATTCCAAAGCAACAGATGTGATTCATCAAAGTTTATTAGTACCTATGTATGTAAAGTTGGTACAGGCGACCGCGCGTTGAGGTAACACTTTTTGAAGTGTATTGCTAATTCATTGCTTTATCTTTGAAAATTTTGCAAGCCCACTGACGTAACTAACGCAATGAATGTTATTGTTTACACAAATAATAACTACACTGCTCAAAATGAAAATCAAAGCATTTATTTCAAATAAACCGGTCGGTCAAATAGGTCGGTCAGTCAGTAAGATGAAGCTAGTCGCCCATTCCAAAGAGTAGGTTCCTATGGAGAAGACGGGCAAGAAACTCCATGGACACTCTTTTAAATTATCAAGCTATTGACACAAATATTCAACCGTGTGAGAACGATACAGAAATATATTGTACGCAGAGAGCGTCCATTATGGAAAACACAAAAAAAAAATATAACAATTCAGAAATTAAAATAACCGTTGGGTTATTTTAATTTCTGAATTGTTATATTTTTTTTGTGTTGAAAATAAATAATAATAATAATAATTAAATAGATGCTTTACAACAAGTATTGCATGCAGCATTGTGCTCACACATGTGTCATGCAATTATACAATACTAAGAAAAGATAGTTTAGTCCAAGGTTCAACTGCTCCAACAGTGTTCCCGAATACTAAGTTTAGCTCCTGTGTAGCTGTACCAGTGCCGAACACCGCTGTCAACGATGCAATTCCGTAACGTACAATACGCTTGGCTACATAGTGTGTAATACTGACTTTGAGTAAAAAAATACTCTATAGATTAAGTTACGCTTGTTGCGTTTGGTCCGTGGATGGGTTAACATCTTAACACACATACATTTTAATTCGTAACAACATTTAAGCTTAATAAACAAAGTATAAATGAGGCCTTATTTCCATCTTTTAAATAAACACGCAATAGACACTGACAAAATGGACAGTGTATTAAGGTAGTTGACTAAAAAATACTAATTAGTCCGTCTGTCAGATTTCCAAAAAATACTAGACACGTATTTTTTATTTTTTCATATAAACAAAAAATGAAGACGACACAGTTCGTTGAAAACTTGTGTGACGTCACAGCACGCTACACTTTTTAGCGAGCAGTGAATTTACCAGCCACCACTCCTGATCTTTGATGCCCTTTATTATATTTGTCAATTTTTATTGATTTGATAAAACAAAATATACGTATCCAATATTTTTCTATAATCCGAATGACGGACTAAATAGAATCAATTTTCTTTTACCCAGGAAACATCCCTTTTGCCAAAACTGGAAAGGAAAGGAGGCTGGGTACGCCCATGGGTACTTCCTCCGGCTAAACACTGTTACCCAAAATACAAGCTTTAGCTTAATTTGGGTATCAGTAGCAGTACCTATTGTGCAATAAATCAATACGATGCATATATACCCCGTAAATGAATGTATTAACTGGCCACATTAAAGAGCTTTTTTTTACACCGAGACCCCTCCCTCCCTCATAAAGCACGTTAAGCCATTTGTCCAGCACCCTAATTACGTAACACACTATTACTAACAGTTAGAATCATTTCGAAGCATATTTCTAATCCATTGCTCCATGTGTTCGAAAAGTGTGTCTGCTCAACAACATAAATAATGCAATGAATATTGTTGAACTGTCAAAATGAAATCCATTTCTACTGACAGTGTGTTACGTTATTTCCATGCCGGTTGTCATTGGTAAATCTTTGACCGTCGTTACGGATAGTCAGAAGCCCGAAACTCTGACAATCAGTCCTAAGGGGTATCGCATTACTCAGCGATTGAGTTGTGGATATGGGATTCAGCTGAATCTAGTAAGATTGGAAGCTGACCCCAACATAATTGGGAAAAAACTCGGCAGTTGATGACTATGTAACGAAATTACCCCACTGGTCATGGGGGAATTAAATGGTGGAGAACACAATGTCATCACACAATCTTAAGAATTTTGTTACTACTACATGCGGCTGATTGTACTAGAATCACTAAAATACTGTGCAATTTTTATGAATTACTTGTTCAACCTTGTAAACTGTTTTGACCATAAAATTCAAGGGTCAAAGCATTTTGTGGGAGAGTAGTAATTATATGTTAGGTCATGCTATGCAAATTGTTATTGGCTCATAAAGTCATAATTTAATAATCAAAATGATTAATTATGTACATTGGCAATAAATGTATCGTAGTAGGTAATGAGTGAGTAATAATTTGTTCTAGTATGTGTATGAATAAACACGTGTAGATTTATTAGGGTTCCGTAGGTACCTAATGGGTGCCAACGGCACACTATTCCAAAATGTCGGCTGTCCGGCCACCTGTAAGCGGGGTGGTGTCTGTCTGTAAGCGGGGTGGTGTCTGTGTGTAAGCGGGGTGGCGTCTGTCTGTAAACGATGTGGTGTCTGTCTGTAAGCGGGGTGGTGTCTGTCTGTAAACGATGTGGTGTCTGTCTGTAAGCGGGGTGGTGTCTGTCTGTAAACGACGTGGTGTCTGTCTGTAAGCGATGACGTGGTGTCTGTTTGTAAGCGGGGTGGTGTCTGTCAGTAAACAACGTGGTGACTGTCTGTAAGCGGGGTGGTATCTGTCTGTAAACGACGTGGTATCTTTCTGTAAGCGGGGTGCTTTCTGTCTGTAAACGGCGTGGTGTCTGTCTGTAAGCAGGGTGGTGTCTGTCAGTAAATGACGTGGTGTCTGTCTGTAAGCGGGGTGGTGTCTGTCAGTAAACGACGTGGTGTCTGTCTGTAAGCGGGGTGGTGTCTGTCTGTAAACGACGTGGTGTTTGTCTGTAAGCGGGGTGGTGTTTGTCAGTAAACGACGTGGTGTCTGTCTGCAAGCGGGGTGGTGTCTGTCTGTAAACGACGTGGTGTCGAATTTTTTTAATGTTTGAAGTACATTTAACTAGTGGTCAGTTACGCTGCCTTCGAAATATGTAGTTATTATGTAGAAAGTAAAAAACCTTCGAAATTGTTTCCAGCAGCGACTGCCTTCTAAAATCCAACCTTCACTATGTTTGTTATAAAAATACAAATTTAAATATATTATTTCAGACAATTATCCTTATAATGTTAGCAGGCGATATGGCTTGGCCTTAAAATAGTATTAATTTAATCTAAGTGTCTGGACTCAGAAGGGAGAATTGCTCGATCTGAATACCACCTACTGAAGGAACTTATTGTGAAAAAATAATACATATAATATAAAAAGGAAATTGTAAATCAAATCGGAAATTAAAATGGACTTCAATAAGGATTATCGAAGGTTGCCAATGCCAAAACTTTAGGTATCTGTGGCCTCCTTCTGTGAGATAGTAATGGTTCAGCAAGAGGCTGCCGTGCGGGATCGTGAGAGAGCTGATCCAGCGTTTAACAAGCTGGAACCCCGCCTTCATCCTGTTGGAGGTCGCAGGCAGGCAGTGGGGCTCTGTCGGCCCACTGAGTGACCTCAGGGAAGACATTGGTAATGTGTTGCCTTGAATAGTCAAGTTTGGGCAGACCCCATTACAATCTCCCCAGAGATAACTCTTCTATTTTGCGTTGCCCAGAGGCCCCTCTGTGCAACGCAAGTTAGAAGAGCTATCTACGATAATAATAGTCTTTAGAGACATAACGGTGGCCATTCCGTGTGCAATTTGTGCAAATGGTGACCACAGGGTTTTAATGAAGTAAAAATCCCACGCGCCCTGGTTCTATTCCCAAAGACCAAGCGGCTGCTTTTGAAGGTAGAATATTTACATACCGTAAATATTTAACAACAGAAAGTAGAAATTATGAAATGCATATAAAAAGAAACGAAAGTATAATTCTAGGTTACATCTAGGTCAAAAATGAGGTAATAGTCGTACACCTACCCACATACTATCATGGCGGATGTGGTCTGCTCCAAAAAAAGATATCCTTGAACTGTACAGTGCATCATCTAATATAAAATACCTAATTTATCATCCTATAGTCGTTATGCGATAATAATAGTCACCTATGTGGTCTAATAATAACTTTTTAAGATGACTAAGCGAATTTTCAAGATCACGTAAACAAAAAAAAAATAGCGCAAAGAAATTATAAATCTTCGTTTTAAATCATACTTTAAAGACGATTTTAATGATTAGAGTATTACATATATTATTCGGTTTTAATCGTTCACTGCTGCATACAGAAACTTTTGTTTCCACGTCAAAGAACACGTAAAGAAACTGAAAAAAAAATACTCAATTTAAGTTCACCATCAATAAAAGCTGATTTAAACTATTTTTATTTATATGAGAGGTTATTTTATTTTCAAGCTTTTGTTTATAAAGGACTTTAAATATAGAGCTATCTAGCGTCACAAACACACACCATATTGGTACGTTCTACTCGACAACAGATGGCGCTGTCTAACGTCAACTCCAGAAAATAGATGGCGCTAAATATATAGAAGCACAGCTTACAACAACATTAAATTTACGCATTATTTAGTAAAGGCAAATAAAACTTTTAATTTTATATTTTACTCACGACGACAGTTATTCTTAATTTATAGACCAACAATATGAGAACGGGTCAAATTGATTGCGTGGTCGTTTATGATGAGCAGTTCACAGTGAGTGCCTTGTTGTGTAGTCTAAAAATAGAGTAGCACTCAATGACAACTTATTGTGCTTTATCATTTGATCATCTTTAAAAGTTTCATGAATATTTCAATTGGAAGAGAGTCATGCGTTTCAATTGCTTTCGTTTAGTGAAGATTTTGTTTGTACCTAATGCACCGAGGTACAAATAGTAGGTACCTACCTAGATATTCAAATAAAAAAATAAAAAAAAAGATGTAACGAACGGTTCATGATTTAAGAGAATCACGGGTGGTAAATAAGATGTCCATAGTGCAAACCATTTTTTTTTTGTTGGGATGAGAAATCATAAAATAATTAAAAATAATCTTCTTCTTCCCCGAATCATAAAATAATCTTCGGTGGTAGGCCATAACATCGGCCGCCGGCAGAAGTTACCACCCACCAGACAAAGCCTTGCCGCCAAGCGATTTGTCGTGTTCCGCCATGATGTCTGTTGAAGCCGTACGGTGGACGGGTCTGAGCAGTTGTGTTGCGATGTGTGCCGGGTACGATGCGCCAAATGTTGTGGTGTTGGGAGTTTGATCGTGGAGGGTCTTCAGATCAATCTCCCTTTGGCGCAGCATCGTTGGTCGTGTTGTTGGGTTTAACATTGCATCACCTCGCCCAACTGCCGTCTTCCTTCCTATTCGCTCAGTTTTCATCTGAGTGAATAGGTTCTTAATAAACTAGCGCGCTTTACCGTCAACGATCGCATCACTGCTTACCATCAGGCGGGATTGCGGTCAAGCGCTAGTTTATAATTATTAAAAAAAAAAAAAAATAACTCCTCCCGCTCTGGGCGGAGTGGAAGGGCGTGTCAGAATTTTGCTGACTAAAACGGAGTGCAAACCCAAGGTTGGTAAAACAAAAGTTTCTAGGTATTACCTTATGTAAGTAGGAGGGTTATAAATTAAATGATCCTAATAAAGCCGCTTAAAGCTCACCACAAACAACAAAATAAATCAGCAATTAATATATAGATATATGTACAGACGACAGCATCAAGCTAGGTATCTACTACCTACAATCTGTCTTTCTTTATCAGATCAAGGTTAATTGGGAGTATTTGACAGTTTTGGATAGGTAGACCTGCAGCTGTCATCTGTACACTGACGAGAATCATATCAATGAATACAATTAATGACCGAATGAGTAATATAAACTCACGAGTTTAAAATTGGAAAAGATTTAATCGATGTGTTCCAAATTCGCAAAACCTTATATCTTAGGTACGTAGATATAATGGATGGTTTTGGCGGGAAAGTCAAGCTGAGTGTCACGCTCATTTTTCATTGGACTTTTAAAATTATTTATAGTGTTGTTTACTAAACAAAAGTGCGTGATTTATGTAGTAAAAAGTGCATTTAGTAAATAATTCATAAAGAACAGTGAAATATGGCAGCATAGTGGGCTCATCATGACTTTGTCTCAAACCTCCATCGTAAGACGGATCACGCCCTCTTTTTCGACATGAACAATTCATTACGTGACATTGGCTAAATGCACAAACCGTGCGAAGCCTTTATGAATAAACACCACAGTGTTTAAGGGATTTATCCATAAGCGATGATTAAAGTTAAATAACGTTAAAAGGTCTAAAATGTATATTTAAAGAATCGCTAATCACTAGTTAACTTTAAGCAGCTTTTATGAATAAGGGGGATAATGTTTTGCGAATTTGGAACACACTTAAAAAAAAATTAAACGTAACTAAACTTAAACACCTAATAGATCGAAATTTTATTTCCCGTGAGCGTTTTAATCGTATCCCCGCTTCATCTGCTTCACCCCTTCAAATACCGAAAAGCGCCATAAGAAAACAAAATCAATTTAGCATTCCCTTTTAGTTTTATGCATTTAGCAATCACGTATGTGATCTTAATTGAAATTCAATGTGCTCGAGTGCAAGCTTGAAACGTCTGAACGTCGACATTTCAACGAAGCGTACCTACAGATGTTTCCCATTACACTGTTTACACCCACTGCGCGAACCTAAAGCATCGTTCAGATTTTATTACTATCTACTTGAATAACCATTTACATTTTATATTTAGATTTGTAGTGGAAATGATTTTTTTACAATTTATAAACTACTTAGTGCTTGACCGCAATCCCGCCTAATGGTAAGCAGTGATGCAATCGTTGATGGTAAAGCGCGCTAGTTTATTAAGCACTTATTCATTCTAGGCTTGAAGACACTTAAATTGCAGCCCGACGGAAACGCCGCCTCTGGCAAATTGTTTAAGTATTTGGACAATCTTTATATACTTGATTTTATACAGCAACCATATTGTAATATTTGACAAAGATACCTATGAATAGTGAAAAAGAAATAAGTATTATACATATATATAATTATGTATGAAGGAGGAAATGTGCTCACGGTTCGTAAAAAATACTGTTATTCAACTGCAGGTTAGAAGCTGGATGCCGACCCCAACAAAATCTTGAAAAAGTTATTAAAATGATGATAAATATGAATCAAAGTTAATTATTGTAAAAAGAGTAACATCATGCATCATCATCTCAGCGTTTATCCCGATTGCATCCGTGGCTTTCGCGTTGGAGCCCGGGGTCCGCTTTCCTGCTTAATTTCCTCCATTTCGCGCGATCTTTAGCATACTGTGGTGTGAGATTATTGGCACGCATGTCATCTCTTACAACGTCAAGCCAGCACCTCTTTGGTCTACCCCGCTTGTTCCGGCCCGGCGGTGGCGCCATGGCAAGACATTTGTGACCCACGTAACTTTTTTCAGCCGGTTTTCGTAAGACGTGACCGTACCAACGTAGGCGACCCTCCTACAGTTTTTCCGCTATGTCACGAACATGAAGACTGCCACGGATGCGGGAGTTCCTGATGCGGTCCTTCCGCGTAACTCCACACATCCACCTCAGCATATTCATCTCCGTGACACGCAACTCCTACTTGTGTCGCTCAAGCACAGGCAACGCCTCACTGCCATACAGGAGAACAAGTCTAATGATGGTCTTATAGACCTGCTCCTTAAGCTTAACCGGCATTTTGGTGTCACAAATGACACCTGACACCTCACCCCATTTTGTCCAAGCTGCTTTTTCCCCATCCAACTGAAATGCCCAAAGTCACTAAAGAAGTTTTCACTTGCACACTTAGGTACATATAGCGTAGCATAGCAAGTACCTACACATAATTAACATTTACTCTACAGTCACTTTAAAAGGCTAACTACATAATCAGCCCATAATGCTCCCAATCCTGGGACCCAGGCCTCCTCTCGGTGAGCCATAATCTACCACGAGGGCCCAATGCGAGTTGATAGATGTCATATGTCTTCGAAGTTTTGCTTCTAGAACATTTTCCTTGCGATGTTTTCCTTTACCGGGTTGAGAGCAGTGGTAATGAAATAATTTACACAAAGTAATGCGCCTAGTGGGGTTCGAACTTAAGACCTACATCTTGTACGTCGCGGCCGATACCATTAAGCCACCACTGCTCTACAAAAGGCTAACTGACTACTCCTTAACTAGGACAGTATTTATTCTCGGTGGTAGGCCATAACATCGACCGCCGGCAGAAGTTACCACCCACCAGACAAAGCCTTGCCGCCAAGCGATTTGTCGTGTTCCGGCATGATGTCTGGTGAAGCCGTACGGAGGACGGGTCTGAGTAGGTGTGTTGCGATGTGTGCCGGGTGCGATGCGCCTAATGTTGTTGTGTTGGGAGTTTGGTCGTGGAGGGTCTTCAGATCAATCTCCCTTTGGCGCAGCATCGTTGGTCGTGTTGTTCGGATTTACATTGCATCACCTCGCTCAACTGCCGTCTTCCTTCTTATTCGCTCAGTTTTTCTGAGTGAATAGGCTCTTAATAAACTAGCGCGCTTTACCATCAACGATCGCATCACTGCTTACCATCAGGCGGGATTGCGGTCAAGCGCTAGTTTATAATTATTAAAAAAAAAAGACAAAAGTGTGTATTTTAGGAACCAAGATTCCTTAAGTTGAAGCTTAGCACTCCTTCGATGATGGTTGGTCTGTGACAGCTCTGGACAGAGAGAAAGGTGGAAGTAGAGTCGGGTGGCCAACAGCGGGACATTATGAGCTATAAAAATATACCTTACAAGATTCTTTCTGGTTTTTTGTCATAGGAAATTACTGCTTCTGACGTGACATGGGCACTTATGAAACGGTCGGAACGGAACACATCCATGAAATTATTCTCAATTTTGAACTCGTAAGTGTGTTTTATCTCATTCATTCGGTCATTAATTATCCATTATTATGATTCTCGTCAGTGTCCAGAAACCAGCAGGTCAAGTTACCCGAAATTGACAAATTTTCCGTTATTGCTTTTGTGATAATATCTTTTAAAGAATTTTGACAGATCGTATATGTGCTGTCGTCTGTACAGAGATGAAATATTCTGAATTAGATTGGATTTATGATATGGATGACTGTGAGCTGTAGGATACCTAACAATAACCCACGTTCCTTCGAAGTCAAGCATGGCAACACAATAACCTCTCTCTCCCTCTCTTTCTTTTCTCCAGTAAATTTTCTAAAAAAAGGCCCAGTTCCTTTGTTTTCTGTCTCTGACTGATATATATTAATATAAAGCTTTAAAATCTGATGCTTACATAAATAATTCGTATCACCTTAGAATCTTTAAGCTTTTAAGCTTATGTGTGTCTATAAAATTCATACTAGAGATATTCTACACTAGACACTATCTAGATATTATACACGTGTTATTGGCGAAATTGTGGTATCTATTCCACAAAGGCCATTGATCAAGAGGTAAGGTTAAATCTCACCTTTAAAAAAGAAGAAGAAGAGAATTAATATCACGTGATTTAGACAGTTATGCACAATTTTCTCAAAGTTGCCTAGCCACTGCGTCCATCGTGTCGACAATTCAGCCAAAACAGAATTGCATCGCAACCAAACCAAGACTTTAGTTAAGTTTCGTATCGTGCTAGCCTTTTGACAGTTGGTTCAACCTGGACTTGATCACAATTGGACAAACCCACACCCGCTGTCAAATTAAAAAGTTGAAACGCAGTAGCTTAGAATCAATGATCTGTGTGTGATGATTATGTGTCAGTAACAGTTAGGTTCTAAAGTTTTACGGTAAGTAGGTGTCTAAATATTAAACCATAACCGAATATGAATCCTTCAATCGAAGTTAAAACTTTAGCGCGATACGGAATGGTATCGAAACCAAACCAAAATTTTAACTGGATGACATACAAATAAGAGTATAACTTCTAGTGTTTTATTTAGCGCAATTAAGAGAATCAAGATAGATAGATTAGATTAGAGATAGAGAAATGCCGTCATCCTTCCTATTCGCTCAGTTTTTTCGAAAGAATAATAGGCTTTTAATAAACTAGTGCGCTTTACCATCAACGATTGCATCACTGCTTACCATCAGGTGGGATTGCAGTCAAGCACTAGTTTATAATAATTAAAAAAAATAAAAAGAGAGAAGTCAAAATCTACCGATAAGAAATGACATCGCATAGGACTGTAGATACCTACTCCTTGGTTCTTAGAAAGAGCAGTCTAATACAATCAATCTAGTAAGGAATCGAAAGGTATGGGCAACAGCAACTCAAGCTACCCGAAACTGTCAAATATTTCCAATCAACCTTGAGCCGTAATGCTTTGAAGGTAAAGTTGAAAATTCAATAAAGAAATCTGACAGATTGTAGTGGCTTGATGTGCTGTTGTTTGTATAAATGAGCTAATATGGCCTGAAGCGAAATGTAACTACTTATCTACCTTGACTGATTGTCGAATAAGATATAATGTAAGATTTATTTCTATCTAACGAAGTGTTAAAGTAGGTGTTAGACTTGGGATCTTATTTACAGCTCAGTAATACATAATGAGCAATATTATTTTACGAACATATTGTGCAATGACGTATATGTATGTATATATTTAGAAATAAAATAAGGGTCGGAATAATTTTATAGACACAAACTCATTTTCAAATATAAACAAAAAGCTTTAAAATAATTATAAACCGACTTCAAAAAGACACAATGGGCCTCATACGAAGGCTCAGAGTCACACAAAGGGCAATGGAAAGAGCTATGCTCGGAGTTTCCCTGCGTGATCGAATCAGAAATGAGGAGATCCGCAGAAGAACCAAAGTCACCGACATAGCTCTGCGAGTCGCTAAACTGAAGTGGCATGTGGGCAGGGCACATTGCTCGTAGAACCGATGGCCGATGGGGCAGTAAGGTTCTGGAGTGGCGGCCACGTACTGGAAGTCGCAGCGTAGGGAGGCCCTGAACAAGGTGGACCGATGACCTGGTGAAGGTCGCGGGAAGCCGATGGATGCGGGCAGCACAAGACCGGTCAGCGTGGAAAGCCTTGGGGGAGGCCTTTGTCCAGCAGTGGACATCCATAGGCTGAAGAAGAAGAAGACTTCAAAAAGGAGGAGGTTACTCAATTCGACCGTATACTTATATGCTTTTTTTATGTTTGTTCGCGGATAACTTCGTCGTTTATGATCCGATTTTGATAATAATTTTTCTGTTGGAAAGAAGACATTCCCAAGGTGGTCCCATGATAAGGACATCAGGGTTTGATGGTGGAAGACCAGAGAAATCAAGGGGAACTTTCAAAAATCGTAGGGGCAATCAGTGCGTTTGTAAGTTTTTTCATTAAGTATTTTAGCGTCAGCTTCCAGTCTAACCGGATGCAGCTGAACAGTACTTTTCACAACTAAAAAGTGTAAAATAAAAACTTTTTTTACAAAAAAAAAAAAACAACCGACTTCCAAAAAACACTACAAAGTGAAAAATAACTAATTTCAGAAGTCGGTGTCAAAAACGAATATACAAAAACCAAAGACACCGACATCCGTCGGTTGTCGGTCCGAAGTCGGTTGTTTTATTTTTTGTAAAAAAAGTTTTTATTTTTAGGTTATAAATAAAATACTGTGGAAATGCCAGACCTGATTAGAGGGCTAGCCTATTTTTAGAACAAAGAGCATCGCCAGCCTTATTTTTTTTTTCTTTTTTTTCTTTTATGGCTTCGCAAGGTTTGTGCATTTAGCCAATGTCACGTAATGAATTAATGGTCCATGTCGAAAAAGACGGCCTCGTGACCCGTCTTACGATGGAGGTTTGAGACAAAGTCATGATGTGGCCACTATGCTGCGATATTTCATTGTTCTTTATGTATTATTTACTGAATGCACTTTTTACTACATAATCGGGTGCTGTGGGGTCCCACCACCATCTTTGGGACTCAAGTCATCCCCACCTGCCAGACGGTGCACCTGCTGACATACGGACGGGGCCCTGACGCCGGCTTCCCTTTCGGGGTTGAGTGGTCAGACGGCAGTCGCACTCGTAATAAGCCAAACAACCGCCAAACATGAACAGGAATAGAAGAAAAGCACGAGTTACAGTTAGGGCGCCGCCGCAAAACGGCGCGCAGGAGCCCCGCCCGACTCCTGTGACCTGTGGGCTAGGGCTACCGTGTCAGGGGCGGACACGGCTGAAGAAGCGAGCCCAAACCAGTAAACTCCGTTTCGCTTCGTGGAACGTTGGCACGCTAACTGGACGCGCGAGAGAATTGGCCGAAACTCTCCACAGGCGGAGGGTGGCCGTGGCGTTCCTGCAGGAGACTCGGTGGAAAGGCAGCAGATCCCGACTTATTGGGAATGGCTACAAGCTGATCTACACGGGTGTACCTAGTGGGAGAAATGGGGTCGCGGTGGTGTTGTCTGACGAGCTCCAGGATGACGTCTTGGAGGTGAATCGCATCAGTGATCGGCTAATGTCGGTGCGGGTGCTTGTCAATGGGGTAATAACCCACTTGATAAGTGCTTACGCTCCGCAGGCCGGGTGCGGTGACGCCGAAAGGACGTTGTTCTGGAGCCAGCTCGAAGGATTGCTTCACGGGATCCCGTTATCCCAGGGAATCGTTCTGGGTGGTGATTTGAACGGTCACGTGGGTGAGAAGTGTGACGGGTTTGAGCGTGTTCACGGTGGCTTTGGGTACGGTAGCCGCAACGCGGAAGGGGACAACATTCTCCGAACGTGTGCGGCCGCTGACCTGGCAATTGTGAACACCTACTTCAAAAAGAAACCGGAGCACCTTGTTACCTACCGGAGCGGACGAAGCGCTACCCAGATCGACTTCCTACTAACTAGGAGACACCACATCGGCAAAGTAGCCAACTGCAAAGTCATACCCGGTGAGAGTCTTACTGCACAACACCGTCTCCTTGTCATGGATCTCTGCGTTAAGGCCCAACGTAGACGTGTAGAGCGCTGCCGACGCCAGATCCGGTGGTGGCTGCTTGTTGAAAATAAGTACCAGGAGTTCGCTTCGGTTATTGGCGACAAGTGCGCTGGTACCGAGGGAGAATCTGTCCAAGATCACTGGGACAGAATCCAGGCAGCTATTACCGGGGCGGCGCGAGTGGTGCTCGGCGTGTCTAAGGGCGGTCGCAAAAGTGACAAGGAGACCTGGTGGTGGAACGACACAGTCCAGAGGGAGACAAGGGTGAAGAAAGCCCTCTTCAAAACGTGGCAGGCGACCGGATCTCCTGAAGATCGCGACGCATACAAGGTTGCCAAACGTGCCACTAAAAGAGCTGTAGCCAGAGCCAGACGAGACCACTTAGAACCGCTCTACCAGAAGTTGGAATCGTCTGAGGGGCAGAAGCTCATTTACAAGTTGGCACGTTCTAGGGTGAAAGCGGCACAGGATATATCCAAGTGCCGTTGTGTAAAAGACCCTACTGGCAACCTGCTTTGCGAGGATCGCGCGGTGAAGGAGAGATGGCGTACGTACTTCCACGAGCTGCTGAATAAGCAGCACCAAGAGGTGCAGACACCGGAACTCCCTCCGAACCTTGGATTAGTGCCCCCGATAACGCCTGAGGAAGTCCACACGGCTCTTCGTCGCATGGCGAATCGGAAAGCTGTCGGCGCTGACGGAGTCCCCATTGAGGCCTGGAAGGCGATGGGTCCTTGCGGTGTGGGCATGTTAACTAACTTTCTGAACCGCGTGCTCCTGTCCGGGAAAATCCCGAGCCAATGGAGGCTGAGTATTATCACTCCAGTCTTTAAAGGCAAGGGCTCCGTACAGGAGTGTGGTAACTACCGCGGTATAAAGGTCATGTCCCACACCATGAAGATCTTTGAGAGGATTTTAGACTCCCGGATCCGGCAGGAGTGTGCTGTCTCGACGTGTCAATATGGGTTCCGTCCAGGGTACGGAACCATGGACCCTATCTTCGCCCTAAGGATCACCATGGAGAGATATAGATCGAAGAACACGCCTTTGCATATGCTCTTTTTAGACATGCAGAAGGCCTTCGACTGTGTCCCTCGGGGGGTGATCTGGTGGGCACTGAGGTCCAAAGGGGTACCAGAAGCCTATGTTGACATAATTCGAGACATGTACCTCAATTCCGATTCCGTTGTTAGGACCGCTGTTGGCGACACTAAACCCTTCCCGATCACCGTCGGTGTACACCAGGGATCCGTCCTTAGTCCGTTCCTGTTCAGCGTGATATTAGACGTCTTGTCAGACAGCATCAAGAATTCACATGAGCAACCACCCTGGTTGCTCATGTATGCTGATGATATCGCGCTGGCAGACGCGGACAGGGAACGATTGGTGCGGCGGGTAAATGCGTGGAAGAACTCGCTTGAGAGCGGTGGTCTTAAACTCAATGTGGCGAAGACTGTGTACATGGCCAGCAACACCACAGACCCTATGCCTGTGTGCATAGGCGGAGACAAGGTCGAGTGCACAGACCAATTTAAATACTTGGGGTCTGTGCTCCACGCGTCCGGCGACATTGATTGCGACGTTAAAGCACGCATTTCCGCAGCTTGGGCAAAATGGCGTGAGATGACAGGTGTCATTTGTGACCCCAAAATGCCGGTTAAGCTTAAGGGACAGGTCTATAAGACCATCATTAGACCTGTCCTTCTGTATGGCAGTGAGGCGTGGCCTGTGCTTGAGCGACACAAGCAGGAGCTGCGTGTCACGGAGATGAGTATGCTGCGGTGGATGTGTGGAGTTACGCGGAAAGACCGCATCAGGAACTCCCGCATTCGTGGCAGTCTCCATGTCCGTGACATAGCAGACAAACTGCAAGAGAGTCGCCTACGATGGTACGGCCACGTCTTACGTAAACCGGCATGTTACGTGGGTAACAAATGTCTTGCCATGGCGCCTCCGCCGGGCCGGAACAAGCGAGGCAGGCCAAAGAAGTGCTGGCTTGACGTTGTAAGAGATGACATGCGTGCCAACAATCTCACACCACAGGATGCCAGAGATCGTGCGAAATGGAGGCGTAATAGTAGGAAAGCGGACCCCGGGCTCCAACGCGAAGGCCGCGGATGCGACCGGGATTATACGCTGAGATGATGATGATGACTTTTTACTACATAAATCACGCACTTTTATTTAGTAAACAACACTATAAATAATTATAAAAGTTCAATGAAAAATGAGCGTGACACTCAGCTTGACTTTCCCGCTAAAACTTCAATCGCCAGCCTTTTGGGCAGCCTTTTCGTATCACGTTGACAGCATTGCGAGCAGCACCCTAATAGGGATGTATCCAAGGTATGAAAATCAAAAAAATAATTAGTCCGTCTTACAGATAATAAAAAAAATTAAGACCCGTATTTTTTATTTTGTCGTAATTACCAAAAATTACTGAGATATAGCGTATTAAAGTTACAGAGTGGGGGCTAATTACGTCACGCCGTTCTATATTTTGCACCATGGCGTGACGTCATGCGACATTTCAAATCAATATATCTTTCTAAGTATTTGAATAAAAGAAAAAATAAAAAATACGTGTTCAATATTTTTTATAAAGCTATCTGACGGACATTAAATTATTTTTTAGGATACAAGCCAATTGTGTAACATATTATTGTTATCAATTGGAATCATTTTGAAGTCCATTGGCCCATATGTTCGAAAAATGTCTCTGCTGACTGTCTAGTCGGCTTTGTCAATAACGCAATGAATGTTGTTCAACTGTCAAAATGAAACCCATTCCTACTGATAGTGTGTTACATTTCTTTTTATATACATCGTACATAATATTATTTTAAGATTTAATGCGTAAAAAATACAAAAGAAAGAAACGGTCAAATGTACCAATAGGGTAGTTGACTAAAAAAAAATAATTAGTCCGTCAGTCAGATTTCCAAAAACATACTAGACACGTATTTTTTCTTTTTTCATATAAACAAAAAATGAAGACGACACAGTGCACGCTACACTTTTTAGCGACCAGTGACGTCACCAGCCGCCACTCCTGATTTTTGATGCCTTTTATATTTGTCATTTTTTATTGATTTGATAAAACAAAATATACGTATCCAATACTTTTCTATAATCTGAATGACGAACTAAATAGATTTTTTTTTTTAACCCAGGAAACATTGTTTCCTACTATTCCTTAACACATACTAGTTACGAGCAGTTCAAACTAAGCCAGTTAAAACTCGATAAGTAAAATTTTCATGTCCAAACATAAAATGTTGTTGATGGAAAATGATCTTGAGATATAACATCAATGATACACTGGAATAAGTCGTAATTATCACTTCATGTATAATTGGACAAACAGATAAAGTAATTTTTTCGCGCTAATACGAGAAAAGTATAATTTAAAGGAACATTGTATTATCATTTGTCGTTTCACGTGATATGTAGGAGAACTTAGAGAATGCTGTAGAATGTCTTGGAATCAAAAAAGACCTTACACCGATTTTCTTCATTCAGTGGCGTAACTACAGGGTGGCAAGTCGGCAAAATCCCACGGGCCCCCAGCCGGAAGGGGCCCCCGGTCAGATGAAAATATCAATTCCCAACATTTATCATAATTATAACACATACACAATAAATAGAAAAATGTTTTGATTTTTGTAATGGAGGGGCCCATCCGATGAATTTTGCCACGAACCTCGAACGTTGTAGTTACGCCACTGCTTCATTTGGTTTAGAAAATTATTAACATGCTCTTTATTAATTTTACAGTTACTGAGATACTCGCCGTTGTTTTGTGAAGATTCCTTTAATTTTTCTGTGATTGGGGTCGAAAATTGAGGAAACATTGTCACCATTTATATGATTATCATGTATACAGTATGTTAAGAAAACACTGTCCGACCCATAAGGATAATAAAGGTTAGATAAACACATGAAAAAATATAATATAAAATTTTACGTAATCATCATAGTACCTAAGTAAATTTGGTAATTTTAAAAAAAGTGACAACACCGGTATTATTATGAGCGAATAGCGATGCGACCACGAGCCGCGTGCCCAGCCTCCCGCCGCCCGCGGAAGGGTGGTTAACGCACATTTATTAAGTTACCTCTTTTTGCGAAATAATATTTATTTTTTTAGGGGGTTTTTTTTTAAGTTTAGCCCGGTTTTGTATGCATTAGTAGAATCAGTTATCGATACCTTCACGGGTCGGACAGGGTTTCCTTAACATACTGTAGGTATATACGTAAGGCATAATATTTATAACTATCATCACTAACAGCTTTTCAGCATAATCCCACTTTCTCGCAGTTTTATTACAACCTTAATATACAGGGTGTTAGGAGAACGCTTCCGAAGCCAGAACGTAGATTATATACAACCTAAATGCAAACGGATACCAATAACCTTTCGCTTTAAATTGATTATTTTCAAGACTTCATATTTCGTAAACAAGCATTGGATAGCGTACGAAACGTGAGGTCACTGACACGCAAGGTGACGTCGCACTACCGCGCCCGCGCTTAAAAGAGCCGCCGCCGAAAAGAGCCGATTTATACGCAATTTACAAACATCACTTTCAAAATCGCAATTGTAGTCCATTGTAAAAAGCTGACAGAGGCATTTTACGTACCTGTCTAAATCCTTTGCGACCTTATGAGGTTTGGCTCGAACTGAGTTCCATTCATTTCAATACAAAGCCGGGCCCGTCGCTGTGTCGATCCGTGAACACATTCTTCACGTAGTTTATTAAAAACACTCACTATTCTGCCCCGCATTTCATCAGCACTGTCACATTCCCGATCAAACACTCTTTCTTTCCATACCCCCATAAAAAGAAGTCCAACGGCCTTCCGATCCAGCAGTCATTAAAAAGCTCAGTGAGACGCTCGCGGACGGGACGCGTAACATGCGGTGGAGTGCCATCGTGCTGGAACCATGCTCGAAGAAATTCAGCCACAGACACATTGTCTAGCATATCAGTTAAATGTCCATTTATAAAATTAAGATATGCTGATCCATTGAGGCGCGGCGGTAGAAACACTGGTCCTAGAATTCGTCCATTAAAAATACCAGCCCATACGTTGACGGACCATATTCACGAGCACTGTACACGTATGCCTCAGGCATTGTTTAAAACAACAAAAAGTTATAACTAAAAAGAATAAAACAGCACTAAAAACGTAACAATACCTAATAACTAAACACAAATTTAAAACTAACAAAACAATAATTAAATAATTTGTTAAAAACGTAACGCACAAGCTCACGAACCGAGTCGCAAGGAACACTATTATTAACTAAAGAGGTACTATGAAGATCAAACGCTTTGGGGGAGTCCCGCGGTCAAAGCGGTGTGTTTACAGAGGCGAAAATGCTAAAAGAATAATTACGAGATCAGAAATCAATTCATTTTAATTGTTAGGAAATTGTACTTATGCTTTATTACAAATTGTTTTCATTTTCTAACTTTTAAATAAGATTTAACTGGTTTCTTAGATTCAATTAATTTAATTATTCACTTTAAATTGATTAGGTTTACTTACTAAATGAAGGATCCAGTTCTTGCAATAAACGAGCACGCATCGTGTGACTTTAATTACATTGTTATAAAGTTCAAATTCAAAAACTGTACATACGATGAAAATTTTTTAGTCAATTACAGCTGATGTCAGCGATCTTTTACTTTATTTAATTTACTATCGATTATCGACATAATACAAAACTGTTATTAAATTCACGACAGTGCATCAATTTAAAACTATTGCCACGCTGCCGGCTGTAGGTATCTAAGTACCTTCGATATGGACCTCAAGGTTAAGCGCGTCAAGGTCAAGACCGTAGCGTGTCGCGATGTCGGTGACCGCACGCGAACTTTGAACCCGAGTTTATACGAGCATGTCAGCTGATAAGTATTTACGAATACATAGCTTGTTAGAGTTGTAAACAAAAAAAAAATGTTTAATCGCAAATAATGGTTTCATTTAACTCATTTAACTGTTGCCACAGCATAGTGTACGAAAAATGCTTAAGTAAAATTGTAAAAAAAAATCTTCATTTTTTGATGGTATCGTATCGAGAATCACTAGCCTTATCACCTGTCTTCGTTTTCGGAAGCGTTTCCCTGACACCCTGTATAGTGCAAAATATTTTTTCTTTCTTATAACTGCCTATACTGCCTACTTTAAATAAGTTAACAACCATTTTCATTTATAATTTTAACTCTTGGAAAAACAAATTCTTCTAGTTAGCTGTATCTGTCTCATGTTCGTCATTCGTGGAATAAAAATAAAGAAATTTTCTTTAATATTACTAACCCCCACAATGAAAATAGCATTCTCATAAAAATAGTCATGTATTCCAGCCCTAATGTCGTGTCTGAACTAACTGGACCAGACACTGTAGGCGCGTTGTAATCCGATTAAGGTATCGATAACACAGCTCGTTGACGTATAATCGATATACAAATATATACATATATGGACATGTAACTGTGTGTTCGCAAGAGTACTTTTAAACATAATGTGCTATACAGCACCCTAGTTGCGTATCGCACTGTTGCAATCAATTGGAATCATTTTGAAGTCAATTGCTAATCCATTGCTGCATATATTCGGAAAATGTGTCTGCTCAACAACGTAAATAACGCAATCGATGTTGTTGAACTGTCAAAATAAAACCATGTGTGCTATGCCATGTGGCTACCAACCAACTCATGGTGTGTAGCAATTACCCCGTTGAATAGTGATATTTTAAATTTTAATATAATTCGTTGTTTTAATGTTTAAATTTTATTATTTATGTAAGTTTCTGAAGTGTATATATATCGTTTCTGCCGCAATAGGTTAAGCAATCTGTAATGGTAGAACTAAGTGAATAAATATATATATATATATATTTATATCGAGAGCGCCCATTACGCGGGCCTTCAATACAACATTAGGAACGTGTGGATCGATGTTTGTGCTAATTTTTGAGGAAGTAGGTCCATATACAGATAAGCTTTGCTTTTGTATGCTTATGAAAGCAGGATTTACACATATCCACAGTTTATCTTTTTAAAAGCTAATGTTATTAATGAGCAACAACAGCTCGATTAGCGTTTTCAAGTTTGAATGGCGTATTCAAATTATTCTTTTTCGAATCGATTTCGCCATAACACTTCTTGTATAACCATTTATTTCTATTGCCAGTTTATCTCATAGTTGTCGAATGGTAAGACGTATTTTTTTCGCTGATGATAATATAAACTGAATGCGAATAGAATACTCTTTTTCGTGTATAAATTAAAGAAAATTAATATAAAGATTTTACAAAGGGTATGGCAATCACGAGATCGGCCTACCCTTTACCCGGCCAATAGCGATAATGCCGCCTTATCGCTAAGAGCGATCTTTTACAGACAACTTTTAGATGGAATACTAAAGGAAAGGAGAAAGAAATAATTTAGGTAGTCCACAGTCAATCAAATCAATCAATCAAAAGTCATTTATTCAAATTAGGCTGAAAATCAGGGCCATTCGTCAATATTACATAAGACAGTCCCCCGAAACGCCCGCCCTTTGCCACTTCCTAGTGCTTTCGCTGGGAAGAAAAAGTGGCGGAACAAACTCCCCAGCAGCACAACTACCTTTAACTCAGTGTAACAATGTACTACTTACCGTCACCGTAGAGTGAAAAACTCGGGAATGCATTTTTGCTCAAATTTAATTTATTGCGTTTCTGGTAAGAAAACTTCACTACGCATATCCTGATCAGACTCATTTGTTCATTTGATACTCGTAACGACATCTATGACACTAAATGAGACCCTCGTAAACACGCCCCGCTGTCAGTTTCGGGTGAATACCTAGCAATGAACGTGTAGTTTCATTTTATTTTCATTTTCATTTGGGCAATCTTATAGTACTGAACCGATTTGAGAGAAGATAAAATATAATCTTTTTTATCATAGTTTTAAAAGTGAACAGAGTTTGAGCACGCCTTACGGACACGCGAAGTCATTCCATAGTCGAACTGTTTGTACAGTACAGGATTTATCACAGACACTAGTGGAATCCATCGGCTTCTCTAGTATCAGGTTTTCCGTTGACCTCAGATATCTATTATCTGTGCCAGCATCCGTAGCGTAGCGGTAGCGAACGCGGCCGCTGCGCAAGGAGGCGCGGGTTCGATCCCCGTGCTGTGCAAATATTTGTATGCATGAATATGAATATTTGCACTGGTCTGGTCGTGCCTCGGAAATCACGTTAAGCCGTTGGTCCCGGTTGCCATACGAACATCTAATGGCACTCGATACGGATTGTTGGAGCCCTCAAAAGTTCAACAATTGGTCTAATTGCAATGCTTCGATATTGTCTTCGCGTTGTGGAGGTCAGACGGCAGTCGCTTCACGGAAAATATCGAAGTTTAGCCAAAACCAGCAGTTAGTTGCTGGTAAAGCGGACCCCAGACTCCAAAGCTGAAAAGGCTTCGGAAGCGACTGGGATTAACGCTGACATGATGATGATGATCTATTATGTGTGCCATGATGGAACTTGAAACGTCCTTTAAGATAAGAGGGGGTTTTAGTATTAAACAAAACGCTATAGAGCTGAAATAACGTATGAGAATCCCGGCGAAGAAGGCTATGGGAAACCACTTAAGCTCTGTACGAAATTCAGATATGTGATCATATTCTTTTTTTTTTTTTAAGAATTATAAACTAGCGCTTGACCGCAATTCCGCCTGATGGTAAGCAGTGAAGCGATCGTTGATGGTAAAGCGCGCTAGTTTATTAAGAGCCTATTCACTCAGAAAAACTGAGCGAATCGGAAGGAAGACGGCAGTTGAGCGAAGTGATGCAATGTTAAACCCAACAACACGATCAACGATGCTGCGCCAAAGGGACACTGATCTGAAGACCCTCCACGACCAAACTGGTAACTTCTGCCGGCGGCCGATGTTATGGCCTACCACCGAGAATCTTATTTCTAAACCGCTTTAAAGAGCTGTCATTGTCAATATTCCCTATATGTCTTGACATTATGTATGTCGTGGTGGCCTAGTGGTTAAAACACCAGCCTCTCAAGTATGAGTGCGCGGGTTCGATTCCAGGTACTTTCTTAGTATATCTTGGACACCATTGACTGAAGGTGAAGGAAAACATCTTGAGGAAACCTGGACTTTATAAGTCTGAAATCGCCAACCCGCATTGAGCAAGCGTGATGATTACGCTCAATCCCTCTCTGTATGAGAGGAGCCCTGTGCCCAGCAGTGGGACGATAAAAAGGTTGTTGATGATCTTGACATTAACAGCTCTAGGAGTATGCCCTACGTTGAAGACCTCTCGCCATCTGACAGCAAAACTGTAACAGCTAACAGTAATCCACAATCATTGTCAGTAGAATATAATCGCACTCTTTAATTAGGAAATAATCACATCCGTATGTCAAATAGAATATCAATGGCATGTCGTAATCTGTCACATTCGTCAGTTTAATTCCCAAAATAATCAACGAATGGCAATCGGAATTAGTTTTAATGCACATTTGCGTTGATAAGTTAACTATAGCAATTTCATCTACTAGACTACTAATAGCTTATATTCTATTTATTCTCAATCTTTCTATGGTGATATTTGGTCGTAGGCTTTACTAACAAATATCTTGTTGAGTCTTTGCAACTTAAATTTGTCCGTTCTATCTATTTTTGTGTTTAGGCTAATCTCCGAAACGGCTTTTTTTAATATTTATAAACTAGCGCTTGACCGCAATCCCGCCTGATGGTAAGCAGTGATGCGATCGTTGATGGTAAAGCGCGCTAGTTTACTAAACTAGGAAGACGGCAGTTGAGCGAAGTGATGCAATGTTAAACCCAACAACACGACCAACGATGCTGCGCCAAAGAGAGATTGATCTGAAGACCCTCCACGACCAAACTTCCAACACAACAACATTAGGCGCATCGCACCCGGCACACACCGCAACACAACTGCTCAGACCCGTCCTCCGTACGGCTTCACCAGACATCATCCCGGAACACGACAAATCGCTTGGCGGCAAGGCTTTGTCTGGTGGGTGGTAACTTCTGCCGGTTTATTTGGAATTTTTATTTGACAGGTCTAAACTGACAATTTATCTTTTGTCCTTTTTAACGCCATTTGTGATTTAAATAAAAATTTTATCTTTAGATTATATTTTGTTAATTTACAACTTTAGCTAACAGACGACTTTTTTTACTTTCTGATTCCTACAAAGCTCTATACGTAATTATGTCATCTCTGATGAACAAACTGCATTGGTAGTCTCAGAACTTTTTCTTTATAAAAGAAAGAACTCACCATTTTATTCAACTTTTTTGACATTTCCTTTGAAGGCAGTGCCGCTTTACGCTTCAAGACTCTGTACACTTTGAAGACAAGTGGCTTGACAGATGCACATAAATAAATCTTGCATTACGAATTACGATTCCGTTTACCGATTACGTGAAACGCGGAATAAAATATGTAACAAACTTGAAGTGTTGACGCAACGGTAGCAATTAAATAAATACCATGTAAATTCATTTTTTTTTTATTTTTCTTTTAAATATGATGGGTAAGGTAAGGTAACAGACTGTGACGCCGATGCATGCCAACAGGGGGGTAATCGCGCTAAATAAAACAGTAGAAGTTCAACTCTTGTTCGTATCTAATCCCGTTAAAGTTATGGTTTAGTTTCGATCACATTTCGTATCGCGCTAAAGTTTTAACTTCGGTTGAAGTAAAATCAATGTATGAGTGATACATTTCGTCAGATATAATAATTAAAACTAAATGAATTATGAGTAAGTCCAATCGTTTAGACGTAAGTTTTGACTAATGGCACAGAAAAAGTTAACTTTGTTTCAAACTTTTCATTTGACAGCAGTTACGTTCCAATTGCGATCCAGTTATGGTTTGGTTGCGATCCAATTCTGTTTTGGTTGAATTATTTTAACGCGATTGCCCCCCAGACACGTTTTCGAACATATGAAGCAATGGATTGGCAATTTGCTTCGAACTGATTCCAACTAATAGTAATGGTGCGATACGTAATTAGGGTGCTGTTCTTGTCACTAATGGCCCGTCTACACGCTCCGTCTTGCCTACACAGTCCAGGCCTGTGCAGTTACTGTACAAAAAGACGGAACATCGTACAGTGGCAAAACGTGCAAGTAAGCTCGTTCAAACTGGACTATGCAATCCTAGTTGTGTTTTGAGAGTTCGTGTAAATACACATGTAAAAACCTAAACCTACCAATAATACATAGGTAGGTTGACAGCCTCCGTGGCGTAGCGGTAGCGAACGCGGCCGTTGCGCAAGGAGGCGCGGGTTCGATCCCCGCACAGTGCAAATATTACAAATATTTGCATGAACTGGTAAAATGTGAGTGTCTAAAAGCACCTCTGCCTAATCTTTTAACAGGCTTAATGTTATTTCATCAAAAGTTAAAGGAATATTCATATAATTAGATGTGTTATTTTTTAATAAACTAGTGCTTGACCGGAATCCCGTCTGATGGTATGCAGTGATGCAATCGTTGATGCTAAAGTGCGTTCGTTTATTAAGAGCCTATTATACACTCTAGCCTTGAAGACACTTAAATTGTAGTCCGACGGAAACACCGCCGCTGGCAAATCCAGCTTGTTCCAGTTCCTCGGATGTACGCGGTATAAAAGAGGAGGCGAAACGCTTCGTCCGGATCGTAGTGATGTTAACAACATAAGGTTGGAAAGTGTGGAAACTCGCCGTACGACGGATCGTCCGATGGTGGAACGGAGATGGGGAATTAAATCATATAATCAGCATGTGTTAATAACAAAAAAAGTCTTCTTTTATGGTCTGAACAAATTGTTAGTGATGATTACCCTTTAAGTTTACTGAAGTAACACCGAGGCAATTTTTCAAACAATCCAGTAATCACTTTAAATAACCTTTTAAAACTCCAAGGTGCACTTATTATTTTTGTAAAATATCACCACTGCAACAAACGAGCCAGTTTTGGGCGTATCAAAATAATTAAAGAATTCAATAAACCAGCTCTTAAGATTTTCAACTTCACTCGAGGTTTAACGTGACATTTTTCCCTGATAATTATATATAATTTTATTTATGCTTGCAGAGTAATCGTCTCACGGGGTACTTATTTGGTGGTCCGAAATTTTTATACATTTTCCGTACAAAGACCGGTTGGCAACTCGATAATTTGACGGTGTAATTATTTCTTTGACAATAAGAGCGAGTATTGTGTAACACCATATAACTTTGTGCCACCAAAATAAATTTGTCGATTGCAGATATTATCGGTCTTATAAAGTTGTACAGCTTTGTCAGAAAGTGATTTATTTGCGTACGGTACATACATATAGACGGTGCACGTTAATTTGTCATTGTAGCCGTATTGTTGATGACGTGCGAAAGAAATTGGACTAGAACACTTGTGACATAAGATTCTTACTTGCGATTTTTAATAAAGTGTGCCAGCCCATTTTAAATTAACTATAATTTGTCTTAACGTTTTATAAATAGTCTACACTTTTATCAATTATCAAAAGTAGGTCACATGACTTTAAATTATTTATACGCAGAAATGTGCACTGATCGTCAAGTGAAACGAGGCTAATCATTTTGGCGTTTTGACAATTTGGAATGAAATTTTTTCTAGCAATTTCTCTACTGGCTGTAAAATTTGCCTCAAGAGTTAAAAAATACTTAACCTACTGGCGATGCCTATAATTTAATAAAACAGGTAAATAATCGCTTCATGCAAACAGCTGTAGATGTATATAGGTAACGAGTACTCAATGACAACTGCAATATACCTACTTGTACTTACACAAAATGCTGCAAATGCATGCAACATAGCAGAAAGGTATTAGAAATCTACTACAAAGGTCATTGACACCATGTTCAATGTGCTGACCACAACGCTAGACTACGCTCTGCATAGACCGCAACATAGAAACATTAAAGATACTTAGAATAATCTTTAAATTTCAGAAAATGGATATTTCTACTAACGGTCGTGAGGGAAACGGATCTATTCACAATGCTTAGCAAACGGATCAGTGGTCGAGAGGGTATTGTGCTCTTGATATATTCCATGGTTTGCCTTTTACGGGCTAAAGAAGCTTACTCAAGATCAACATTCAGTAGCAATCTTTGTCAAGAAATCGTGCAGAGAAAATAAGGACTAAGAGACATTCGTAGTTTGATCACATGGAGGAAGTTATAGCACACTACGCCTATTTATGTATTTGTGTACCTAGTTTTAATAGATTTTTTTCATTGTTCCTCTTCCTCTTAAGTAAAGCACTTAGAATCCAATTTATTTTAGCTTCGATTGACTGGTAGAAAATTACATGATTGTATCTTTTTATGCATCAATTTAAATAATCAAAGCCTTCCTTAAAGGAGGCAAAATGCTCGAAAAAAAAAAAAAACTTGTCTACCATAACTGTTCTATTCTTGGTACAGCACTTCATTAAGTTATATTAATGACCTAAGGAGAAATTTGAAATGAAAAAATCCAGCAACATGTTGCTGGGCTTGGTGATCGAAACCAGGACCCCATAACTTCATCAGTGGTCTAACTAACGAACCGTACACCAAAGGCAGTCAAAAATAAAATTCATTTTAAAGGAGTTTGTGGAAAGTTCTATATATATCTACACATATCTATGCTGTAGCATTGTAGAGGACGATGCTTGTCCCCAATTGGCCAACAATGGCGATCGGTTAAAGACTGGTCTTTGCCTGATAATGGGACAAGTCACAACTAAAAATACACGGTAAATGCATTTGTGTGTAAAAGCAGAGGGCAGTATTAATACTTCAGACACCTGCATGGTCCAGGGTTTTCCTAGAACATTTCAACAGGATTAATATAAGTATTAGTATAATTTACGAGCTGGTAAAGCCGTTATCAGCTCGAACGTTTCAAACCCAGCCAGACGCTTTGAGTAAATAATTTCATCATCACTATTTTCAAAACGTTGAAGGAAAATATCGTGCGTTGGTCTTAAAACCAGAAATTTGAAGTCAGTGACATCTTTCAACTCGCTCAACCCGTGTAGTAAAATACAGCCTAGCTCTCTCGAGTGAGAGGAGACCTGTGTTCCAGCAGTAGGAAACAATAATAGAGTGATTATATTAATCTACAGTATGATGCTCTAACCACAGCGAAAACTTAGTTGAAGTTATTAATGTATTATTTTTCAATGTCATCCACCTTTTTCCAACTATTTTGGGACGAGCTTCCAGTCTAAACACATTCAAATGAATACCAGTACCTACTTTACATGGAGTATCTGCATATCTAACCTCAGCAATCCAGTAACTGGTGACTGAAGACTGGTGGTCAGACCTTTGGACTTTGGACGACCCGTAATGACTATCAAAGATCGAAGATACTGTCGTGAACAACGGCACTTTGCGAGGCACAAACGGGTCTCTTTTATGTAAAGCTACCCATCCATATTCCATGGAGTAAAATTCACTCATCCTCCATAGAAAAGGGAGGATCCTCTGACCAGACAGATTTTATGTGTGGCGGGCATTTGCTCAACGATTGGGAAATTGTGTGTATGCTAATTGTACGGTAAACTCTGCTAGCAAGATATGGAATTTGTGTGACGTCACCGCTGCAAGTGCGTCCTGCCAGTTATGACCTACGGGGCAGAAACGTGGGCACTCACGGTACGGCTGGTCCACACATTCAAGGTCGCTCAGCGGGCTATGGAATGGGCTATACTTGGGAGTCTCTCTGAGGGATTGAATTCGCAACCAAAGTGATCGACAAAGCTCACAGAATAAGCAAACTGAAGAGGCAATGACACGGCCATATTAGCCGTAGAACCGATGACCGT
Source organism: Sesamia inferens (assembly GCA_037179545.1). Classification (NCBI taxonomy): domain Eukaryota; kingdom Metazoa; phylum Arthropoda; class Insecta; order Lepidoptera; family Noctuidae; genus Sesamia; species Sesamia inferens. The sequence goes on along the minus strand of CM073938.1, from coordinate 14,394,325 downwards.
TGGAATAAACGTGTTCTTGAGTAGAGACTGCAAATCGGTCAAAGTAAGGTAGGACGCTCTTGGGCTATGTGGAGCGACGATCCTCACAGGGTGGCTGGTCGTAACTTTTTTTTATAAATTAAAAACTAGCGCTTGATTGCAATCCCGCCTGTTGGTTGGCTGCGATGCAATCTTTAATAGTAAAGTACGCTAGTTTATTAAGAGCCTATTCATTCTATGCTTAAAACACTTAAATTGTAGTCCGACCGAAACACGGCCGCTGGCAAATTGTTCCAGTCCTTTGATGTACGCGGTACAAAAGAAGAGGTGAAACACTTCGTTGGGATCGTTGTGGTGTTAATAACGTAAGGGTAGAAACTTGCTGTACGATGGGTCATCCGATGATGGAACCGAGATGGGGAAATTAAATCTTGCAATCCCTCGCACATTCTCCAAAATGCATTGTATAGAACACAGATAGAGTGGCTACTTTTCGCCTGTGCTCCAGGCTTGATGAGAGTTGCCGAAAATCAAGTTGCATTATATCCAGCAATGGACTGTTTATAGGCTGCTGATGATAATTAATCACCCATCCAGAGACTGATCGCGGCAAGCGTAGCTTAAGCTGATCGCTCGAACTGTGCGGCTATTATTATTTAGCCACTATTTAACTATTAGCCCCTCTTATCTTATTTTTCAGTGTCATAAACCGTAATGATATCTATTGAAACTTTCTCTTGTTGATTTTGTATTACAATAATAATCTCCAAATCCTAACTACGAAGAGTGCATTTAACGACATTAATAGAGGAACCAATTGGTGTCTCTACAATAATTTGATTCATCTTCATGAAACGTGTGGTAAACACATAATCCACCTGTGTCCAAAAATAGGCTAAAGTTAAGATTTCCAAACGATACCTAACAAGTTCTTCGCCTCACACATATTCCCGTTTCAGTCTTTGATTGATGAATGCTTATTCAAAGTATGTTCTTATTGAGTCGTCGTATTCCGGGCATGATCCCAGGTTGATGATTCCGGGTCGGATTCAATGCGCCAAATGTTGTTGTGTCGGGAGTTTGGTCGAGGAAAGTCTCCAGATCAATCTCCCTCTGGCGACCTCTGGCCGTGTTATTGGGTTTTACATTGCATCACCTTGCTCAACTGCCGTCTTCCTTTCTATTCACTCATTTCTTTTTTTTTTTTTGAGTGAATATGCTCTTAATGAACAAGCGCGCTTTACCTTCATCGTACCACCACTACATACCATCAGGTGGGATTACAGTCAAGCACTAGTTTATAATTATAAAAAATATAATGTTTATAGTTCTCGGGCTAAACTTACAAGACAACAATATAGTTGTCTACAGACACATTGGTTTATTAACTTCTAAATAATGTTTATAAATCAGAGAGTCTACAGTATGTTAAGAAAACCCAGTCCGACCCATAAGGATAATAAAGGTTAGGTAAACACATGATCAAATATAATATAAAATTTTACGTAATCATCATAGTACTAATGCAAATGAATTTTGAAATAATCTTTTTTTCCCGCGAATTAATGCCAACTTCCCCGAAATTTGGTAATTTTTAAAAAAGTGACAACACCGGTATTATTATGAGCGAATAGCGATGCGACCACGTGCCGCGTGCCCTGCCGTCCGCCGCCCGTGGAAGGGTGCTTAACGCACATTTATTAAGTTACCTCTTTTTGCGAAATAATATTTATTTTTTTAGGGGGATTTTTTTTTTAAGTTTAGCCCGGTTTTGTATGCATTTGTAGAATCAGTTATCGATACCTAACAACACCTTCACGGGTCGGACAGGGTTTTCTTAACATACTGTATAAGTCATGTTTTATTGTGTTCTTTTGTAGTAAGTGGGAATAAGTATGTGTTCAAAACCGTTTATAACCGAGACACGTATGTTATTTATATCAATAAACAGTGATCAGAGTAATTTACATTTGAAGTAAAGGATTACGTAACCTTTGATTACAGGTACGGAATCACAGGTTACATCTGTGCGTGATCAATGGTGTGGTTATGGGTTGTTCAATGTGCGGTGATTACGCAATTATTACCGTATATACGTACGTACATATATAAGCAGTAGGTGATTAACATCATCGTGTTACCTACTTGGGTTCCGTCTGCGTTTTCTTCGTAAATTTTCCCTATTAACAGTTACAATATCAAGCACTGCCTTTTCATGATTGTCGTACTTCTGTCGTTCGTTACGTTACTTACGTTTTATATTCAAATAAATTATTAAAAATCGTACTGTGAAAGAAGCTTTTTTTAACATTATTTAATTGTGCTTGACTGCGATCCCGCCTGATGGCAAGCGGTAATGCAATCGTTGATGGTAAAGCGCACTAGTTTATTAAGAGCCTATTCACTCTAGACTTTTAGACACTTAAATGGTAATGAGACGAAAAGATCACTGCTGGTAAATTGTTCCAGTACTTCAATGTACGTGGTATACCGCGTACATTGACGCAAAACGCTTCGTCCGGATCGTAGCGGTGTCAACAATGTACCTAAGAACAGATATTCGCCCTACGACGGGTCGTCCGATGATGGAACGGTGAAAGCGGAATTATGTTATTCCCGCACACACTCTCCAAAATACATGCTATAGATACAGATATACGAAAAGGGATACGAAAAGGCTGGCTACGCTATGGCTATGCTTCAGGTTTTAGAGATTGTTCTCAACCAGACCTTATATGTCGGCCAAAATCGATAAAGAAAGAGGTAAACAAACCGTTGCTAGGCAACGAGTAGTTTACGCCTAAAAGACAGATGTTAACAACCTTTTCTAGATAGATGATTTTCATAAAAGTAATAATTCTTCTTCCTACTAATGTAAACAGTTTATTTGTTTAGATATTTATGATTTGCATAGAACGCTTAACCGATTCGAATGAAATACGACACACATGTAAGTTAATTTCCTAATAGGTTAATTTTTTTGATACCTATATATGTAGTCCATACTTGAAAATATTACAAAGCATGTGCAGTTGATTTGAAAGTAATCAAAATACGCAAAATTGAATTGCAAATGTGAGGCATTTGTCAAAACTTTATTCATTGGTTAAATTCCACAAAATGTGTTTAATACCTGGATTTCATCCATCTTACTTTTCTTGTAGGGCTATCAAGTAAAAGTAATGTCGACTTTTTAATGGTTTTTCGAAATACCAAGTTATTATGCATGTTATTTTAATGATTCTATTGAAATATGCTGCAATAGGAATTGTTAGTAAATAGCAAGCATGTAAAAGACGATAATCATGTAAATAACAGGAGATTTGTAAAACGTGAGTTGTGATAACCCTAAATTGGTTTGTTTATCTCTATTCTTTATGGAGCTTGGCGGGAATATAGGTCAATTAGAATCTCCACTGAGTGCAAAGTTGCTAGGAAGCATTTCGAAGCAGTCGACGGAACCTATCCACCGACTTCTGTAAACCCTAGAAATATTTGCATATCTTCCGTGATCTGTAGTGGCCTCCTCGTCACAGGCCCATACTAAGCAGAAGCGTGCCAAATGATTGTGTAATAAGTATAGTACCTAAAACTACTGCAATCCGAGATAACCAAAACGTGCTTGATATTGACCTTTATTTAATTGAAAATATTACGATTGTTTTTGATTTCATTTATGATAAAACAGCACAAATAACAGATAAGCTCACACGTTCTAAAATTGCTTGACCTTATTAATTTTAATTTTAGCACAAATTCATCCTTGATTTTATCGGTAGCAAAATACTTATACGAAGAAGTTCGTGATTTAATTTATTTTTCTGTTGATTATTAACTACATTCTATATCCGGTGCAAAATTGTCTAAATTATTACAGAATATATTAAATCATAAATTAAATGAAAACGATCACATAAGTAATTATTGCGTTATAAGATACCAATATAATTTAAATATTACTTTAATTATTTTTAAACTTTTAACTCAATAAACCAATCACTATATTAACTATACTTTCGAAAGGGTATACTTTCATCTGAAGGTGTCTAGAAATTGGCTCCGAACTAAAATTTAACATCTCTTTATTTAGGTGTGAAATCGGAACGTGTGTGTGCCGCCTTGCATCCCACGAAATGTTTCCAAAGAACGGCAAATCATTTAAATAATTATGTGCTTTTAGGAGACGCAAAGCGATGACGTCAAGTGAATAAGCGGCACAAATATACGGACATCACCATAATATTAAAATCTACGGTCATATCTACCAAAGATGGTCTTTACTGTCGCAATTTTCCCGCTTATTGTCAGAAGTGGTAATCAAGGAGACTGGACCATGTACGGAAATAAACACGAGTGAGGGCTCACCCCTTCATTCGATCCAGAGGAAATGATAAGGGACCTAGTTTCCGTAAGAAAATACGTAATGCGCAGTGAAGACGATCGCTTTCGTTCGTCCCCGACATTGTCGGAAGTCGCCAGTTCTCGTCCACCGGATCGCTTCCGTCACTTATTAAAGTTCCATCCGTCACGTCATATAGGGCTGACCGAAAACATGGGAAATATTTTTAAACCATGAATGGTGTTAGAACGAATTCGAATTCACGTCGATCTATGAAAATCGTTTCAGAAAGAAACCCTAACACTTTTACTGTAGTACCTATAATGTAATTAATTATAGAATTACCTATAGTGTGTAGACAAATTGTATTTAAAAACCATACATAACATAATTTAGTGAGAGTGGAAAATCGTATACCAGTGTCGAATTGTTTTATTCGACCCGTTTTTATCGGAGCCGGCGCCGCGTCATAACGTTTATTTGCCGTATCAGTTAGGTAAATAATTCTTATTGAAAAGCTGCATAGATATTCCTAGGTTAGGAATATCCTGAGATAAATATTTATCAAGACAAAGACGCTCTTGTGCACTCACTTCACGTGCAATTATGTACACAGTAGTGTCGTCTTAAGCTGTAGGCATTCCATTGTATTGACGTATGTTCGGCCAGTATCCGATAATGGCGCCGATTGTCGAGTTCAAAAACTAAACTATATTTAAGGTCAGTGCATCTCGTTCTATTTTATTAAGAAAAGGACAGAAGATAAATATTAGTATAGTCCTGCGAAATAAGTCCGCGCCTGACGAGAATTGACGTAAGTATTTTTGGTCCTCATTTTTTTAATCACGTCTAAACTACTAACTATAGATTATCTCAATTTGACAGGACCAAACAAATATTTTCTCTTCTGTCCCTTTCATATTGAAATAGAAGGAAAAATATGCAATTAACTTAAATTTTGTTTAGTTTATGAGCAAGGGATTTGGCGTCAATATACCTATGTAGATGTAAAATTCAGACCTAGCGGTGTCGGCGGTGATCTCTCGCGTCCGACCCTGGGGTCCAGGCCATGGTCCGGAGCGAGAGTGCATGGCAGGCCGTCACCTCCTTCTGCGAAGCAGTGATGCTGGCAAAGGAGGAGGCGGAGCGCGTGAGGCAACGGGAATCCCAGCGCCCTCACGCCACTAGCCGCCGCAGGAGACGACACCTAACTCCCAACCACCGCAGGCGCGGGCCTGCGGGCGGTGAGCAGTGGGCAGCTCGTCGCCCGGTAAGGACCAGGCCCGAGTCGACGGCGCGTCGTGTTTCACGGGCGCCTCAAATAGATGTGACGGTGTCCACGAAGACCGATGCCTCCTGGGTCAGGGTTGCGGGTTGGGTAAACAAGAAACCGTGGCCCTGGCCGTCGCACAGGCAAGTGAAGAAACACGGGTGGGCTTTAGTCAGTAAAAGTCTGTCACGCCCTTCCGCTCCGCCCAGAGCGGGAGAAGTCATTTGATGATTTCCCATCCCAATAAAAAAAAACAGACCTAGCGGTGTAACAAAGTAATATTTACGCAAGCAAAACTAATAAAATTATCGTTTCCCATAGCTATACGATCTGTATCAAGATACCTCAAATCCTATTCACAAGAGTCTGTGAAGATTTTTTATAGGGTAATCAAATGTTGTATGCGCTTAACAAGAAGTTATGGGTATAGTTTTCAATTACTTTTAATTATAAGCTGTTGAGAACATTAATCCTTTCTTCCCATTGAATTTCAAACCATAAGTACAGACACTTAAGGATGCATTTTTAGATGAAACGTGTTCAAATATTTTTGTCTTGTCATCTTTGAAGAATAGTCGCATATAAAATAAACAGTTTAATAATGACTACGTCACATAACAAAAATTATGTGGTTAATATCTTTAGAGCAGTTGCTCTTACTTTTAGACTCATTAACCGCAGATGAACATAACTATTAAAAATGAATGAAAAAAAATATCTTCTCGTCCGAAATACCGCAGTGTCTCAAGACAAAAGTCTTCGACCAGTGTGTGTTGCCAGTGATGACTTATGGAATTGAGACGTGGTCGCTAACAATGGGCCTTATAAGGAGGCTCAAAGTCACTCAAAGGGCAATGGAGAGTATTATGCTTGGGGTTTCACTGCGCGATCGAATCAGGAATGAGGAGATCCGCAGAAGAACGAGAGTAACCGACATAGCCCGAAGAATTGCAACAATAAAGTGGCAATGGGCTGGACACATTGCCCGTAGGATTGATGCCCGATGGGGCCGACGGGTTCTCGAGTGGCGACCACGCACCGGAAGACGTAGCGTGGGTAGCCCTCCGACAAGGTGGACCGATGACCTGGTGAAGGTCGCGGGAAGCCGCTGGATGCGGGAGGCGCAGGACCGGTCGTCGTGGAGAACCTTGGGGGAGGCCTATGTTCAGCGTTAGACGTCTTTCGGCGTAAATGAAGATGTTGTAAAAAAATATATTTGAATTGTGGTATAGTATTTATATTCATAGAAAACGTTCAAGAGTAAATGCAAACTCTGAGATCGAACTAGTGCCCGTCAGTGATTTCTATTATCACGTACGATATCATAATAACATTTTGTAAGCCTACGCCACTCGGTTTTTCCCAAAGTACACCGATTCAGTGATAATATGGCGATAAGAATGAAAAAAGAAACAAAAAAAAATACGTACGTAACATGACGCAAAAAACTACAAAAACACAAAAAAATAGAAATGGTTGAGGGAAACATATGTCAGAGCCACGCTAAACAGCTGTCGCCGACCATTATGCTGCAACCCTATGTATAAAAAGTCTAAGTACTATGTCCTATAATTTTAGAAGTGAGAAAGTCTACCCATGTGACTTCTTTTATCCAAATCCGTTTAGCTGTTTCAGAACATCGTGAGTGTTTCATACGGACGAAATCACGGGAAAGTTAGTAATGTTTTATTAGTTTCAATAAATAACTATGTTTTCTAATCAAGGGTCAATATCTGAATGGATTACTAATGTAGACTATACTACTAATGACGGCTTGATTGGGGCAGTGGTTAAACTATAGACTTTCGCGTGTCGCGGGTGTGAATCCGAACGGAACAAATATTTGTATGACCTGCAAGTAGTTGTTCCAGATCTGGCTGTTTGTATATGTGAGTTTATAGGATCGTTCAAGTATTACGTAAGCAACATTGGGGGGCGGAGGGGTCTTTGCTTTGTTTATTTTGGATGACATGGGGGTAGGAGAGTCTAGATGATGATTACGTCAGCCGTAGTCATTTACTTTTTTACACGAAGTGCAACCCTCACATTATCTATGCTTGAAAATGTTTTGTTCATAAGATTGTAATATTTTTGTCCCTTACTCTTTGTTGAATACTGTTTAAGTAAAATCTAATATCTAGTTTATATTAGGCATGGTCGGGTACACCAAGCTGACTGTGAGAAGAGACGTCGCGCTGGTGAAGTATGTTGTCTCTATATTATTAGGGGTGCTTCAACATCCAGAGGTACTTGAAGAGCTTCGCCTGCGCGCGCCGAGCGGGTACGTCGCCCCAGCCTTTTAGATGTCCCCTCGGCTAGGACTAACCTACTAAAGTTTGCCCCTATGTCTCGAGCCGTACGTCTGATTAATGTGATTGCGCGTACGGAAGACTTGTTTGGCCATAAACTTCCTAAGTTCTTACAAGCAGCACAGAACCTAATAGAACAAGGTATAGACTTATAGGAAATTAGTGTATAATGATAATATATTTATGTTTTTTTTTTCTCTTTGTATAATTTATCTTACTTATAGCACTGAATTGAAATACTCTGTAATAGTGCTATAATTGTTTGTTTCTAAATAAATAATAAATAATTGAAAAATGTTTACTTAAGCATAGGGGTAGGGGGTAAGAATTTTGCTTACTTTTGCTGACATGGGGGATGGTGGGTAAATAATTGTAATAAATCTGCTTACGTAATATTTGAACGGCCCCTATATGTTCGTAACCGCACCCACGATACAGGAGAAATTCATAGTATAGGGCAATTTAAAAAAAAAGAATGAGACTTTTTTTTTATAATTATAAACTAAGTGTAACTAACTAAAGCCTGGTGGTAAGCAATGACGCAATCGTTGATGGTAAAGCTCGCTAGTTTATTAAGAGCCCAACTCTAGTCTTGAAGACCTAATCGTTTAGAATAAAATGTCTATGTGGAGTTTGACAACCCTGTGACGTCGATGATCTAATGCGAAAAAAATATACCAGAATTATAAAACCATTTTTCCGTTAGTAAAAATATCCTCAGAAGAAATATTTAGAGGAGGATAAGTTTTAAATAGGAAACAAATTTCTATCACATTAGGTGTATCTGACATCGTAACGCAAACTTCGCGAAAAGGCTAGACCGCATGCCACTAATAAAATTATGATAGTCATTTATGTCGATAATGAACGCTTGCAGAAATAACAATGTTTAAAAAAGTGTCGGCTCGGCGTTTGAACGTTGCAAGCGTGCCGCCGTGCGGGTTTGTAGGTATGACGTTGATCCGTGATGTGAACTCTATTAAATCAGCTGATAAGATAGTTTTCGAGTTTAGTTTTCATTGCGCTTTTTTTGTGTAATTAGCGAATTAATTAATTTTTACTTTAAAATCTTATTGGCTAAAGTGAAAAAAATACATATATTTTTTTTTCAAATCATGAAAAAGCCGACGAAAAATTCCACCACTTGGGGGGTTCAGAATCATGTACTGGATCCATGGTACTCGTTAGTGCGTCGATGTCAGATACACCCTTTATTTTACTAGGTAATTCGTATTAACTTCTAGAAATGAGAAAGTGATAAACAAGTAAATATTGTTAACGTGACAATGGCCTCAATTCTCTTGTTCGCAAATGAAATTAAATTTAAGTTCAGAACTTCTTTTTTTTATATTTCATTAAGAAAAGGACAGAAAATAAAGTGTCAGTTTAGACCTGTCAAATTAGTGCGCTCCTAACGTAAACTGGCCCCAACTAACTTTCCGTCTTTACTAACACATTCTTCCCCAAAGCTATTTGGAGCTTTGATGGATTTTATCCGTCAAGTTTTTTTTTTTTGTGTATTTGTCTATGTTCATATTTATTATGTTTAACCGTAATATATTTAAAGATTTTTTTTATTATTTTTAGTTTGTTACAGTGTACCTACTAACACTTGTATACAAGTTTCACATTAAACACAGTGTTTGTTTTTATTTAGTTGCCTAGGCACGTTTTCTCATATCACATTAGACATTGGCAGAATTGTCGACATCGGCACCATTGCCATAAACAAAAATAGAATAGAATAGACGTAAACTGGCGTATTTTTAATCGCCATGTCTATATCGCGTCTAAACTGTCTATGGACTATCTTAACTTAACAGGATTAAACTAAAATGTCCTATCCTTTTCTTAGCGAAATGGAAAGAAAAAGATGCACATAACATATGATTAATTTAGTTGCTGAGAATAGTGCCGATGTATTATCAAATCAGACAGTTATCAATAAAATCAATCCAATATAACAATTTCAATTAAATCCAATACAATAAAAGTATGAAGCCGTGAGGTGCAGCAGGTTGATTACTTTATCATCATTAATGACAAAGATATTGCTATATTAAGGAGAAAATCCCCTCATACATACACCGATCTCGGCTCCGTATTGGATGATAATTTATCAGATATCAGATAAATATTCTTGGGGCAATACTCAGTACATTGCATTTTTTCTTCGTGATGTAATTTATTAAATAAGAATATTATCTTAATTAGTATAACAGTATTATATGCACTCGACGTTTAGGATTAATATTTAACTTAATGTTTATATCATTCTATAAGTATATGTATATTAAATAACAACTCGTTATCACGCTCATCTTAAAATTATTAATATTACTATAAATAATATTGAATTCTTTAGGAAAAAGTATCTACAACTTGAATTACTATATTAACTAGAATTTGACTATTGTTTTGTTATCTTCATCCCAAAGTTATTCAACCAATTTGTTAAATTTAATAATTAATTTAGTCTGCTGTTTTAAGATTTAAATTTGTAAAACGTAAATATTATAATAAATACAACAACGAATTAATTATAAAATATTCTGTCTTCACAAATAAGTGAGACACGTGAAACGAATTAATGAACCAACTCTCTGTCGGTAAAGGTTCAAATATTAGGCTCATATTATAAGTGATTGACAAAAAATGCCTTCACCAGTTCCTACTCCTGATTAAGGTTTGCTTCTTCCCTGCTCAAAAACGGTTAGTTAAGTCGAACAATAAATAAAACACCAGACATAAACCACCCAAGCTGTCACTTAGTGTGTAATCTGCACCTTGTAAGTTCATACAGAAAATTGATGGACCAATCATGTAAAAGAGCTTCGGTGCCCTTGTGTTATCATTTGGAGCCAGTTGAACATAAATTGGAGCAAAAGTGAATAAACTTTTCTTTTCTTTTTTTATTCATGCGTCATGATAATTGAACACTTATCGGCCAGTGTTATCAGGTCGTAAGTTAATTCAGTGTTTCAGACCTTTAGCGCCGATAAATCTCTGTATAAATATACTGGTCGCTTTTCAGGTACACAGTCGCATAAAATAATGGGCGGGCCTTATGAGCATTCTTTCATGTTTCTTTATGATAAACGTCGATTCTGATTGTGGGTAATCTATGAGTATTACATAAATCTTTGACGTCCATAATTTTTAATCTTGTATCATTCAAGATCATCGATAATAATGAAGACTGAATAAAAAAACGAAATTAAATTTGTGCTTCTATAATATGTAGGTCTTTAGAAATATTACATACGTATATAATAGAAACAACATAATATAAATAATAAGTTTGAATCTACAAGTCCCGTAAGCAAAGGTTTTCCTCTCTTTTAAAATATCTAACCACGTAAGTGACATTTAAAAATAAAACTCCAAGCTGCATCGTGTCTGTTTGTGTCATACAAACAGACACGATGCAGCTTGGAGTTTTATTTAATATAGGTCATACCTATAGTGGTCACGAGACAAGATCAACTCGTGCGCGAGTGGTAGTCACTGTCACAAAGAAATTAAAACTGGTTCGACGTTCTTGCCTAAATAGCGTGCATTACATTAATTAGGTAAAAACTAAGGGTTAGCACAGTTTTGAAACATCAATGATTCTAATTTTAAAATACCAATATTTTAAAACACCTATTCAAATAATAATGATATATTACATTATTTGTAAATAATATTGTTTTAAAATATCAATAATTTACTGATATTTAGTAGTGTTGGAATATTTCGCAAGGATTTGCTGAACATTTCACTTTGATGAAGTTTAAACGTAGATCATGACATGATGCTAATATTAAATTTCAATTTGATACTTATTTATATGCTGAAAATTATGCATGAGCCCGAAATTAATGTTATGACTACCCAATACGAGAAAATTCAAGAAGAAAATAAGGCGCGAGAGAAACATACGAATAAAAACGTAAAGTTATATATTTTACGTTATACTTTAGCGAAGGCGAACTTCTGAACTCAGAGCAGTTACTAGACATCCGCAACCTTGTAAAGTTGCGGTTTTTTACACAACCTTATACAGGGACTCAACTTTATACACAGTATACAATGACAACCAGACGACAGATCTTTACGACATTGCGAAACTTCAGAATAAATTAGACAATGCGATCGAGGACAGCACAAGGTACCCTCTCAATTCCATAAATAAACAAAACAAGCCAATTATACAAAACTGATATCACGCTAAATAATAATTAATATGTATCACAATAAAACATTTTAATTGTCACCTGAATTGGAGATTTTTTGACTAATTAGCATACTTTTAAAACTCAATACATTTATCACCGACCTAATTTATCCCCAATTAGCATTAATAAAGCATCTGTAATAAACACGTAATGCTGTTGATATCCTTACAATTTCATTAAAAGTTACAGTCATGATGTCCTTCTTCGGCACTCAGACAATACTTGAACAATAAAACGAAGTCAGATAGTCGTTGAATCACTTGACATACATTTGTGGGAAGAGAAATTCTTACGTGAAGCTTCAAAATATTTCAGTGGGAAGAATCCAATTATTATCAGTAAAAAAACAGGTCACAGTTTATTCTCCTGAACTCATACAAAAAAAATATTGATGTTCTCAAACCGGGATATAGTCCTACACCGAACAATATGTAAAATAATTCTGTCATATTTTCTTCAATGGGCCATTCGAACGCTAGTATATGACCAGTAATTCTGACGTATATCGCAATCCAGAGGCCCTAAAATTATGGATATGCCTATGCATATGCTGCATTATTGATTGTTTAATAAACTCTAATATGGGACACATATTTCCGAGATTGAAAAGTTTGCTATCGCAAAATTTTATTTTATTATTAGAACTGATTAATTATCAAACCGTGATAGAGAGAAATATAATTAGTCACTTAGTAATTAAAGATAATACTTGCTAAATGAAACATGAAGATAAGAATAAAAATTTAGAATGCAGGCGTAAGTCAGAAGCCGGTTAAATTTACGTTAATTAAATTATAAACACATTTAATGTAAGTAATAAACTTACATATTGGACATATTGTTTAATTAAAATGCTTTAACAATATACTGAATAGTGCTTTGGAAAACAAGATTTCTCATCACAATATTTGGGTACAACAACCGGTAATATTTCGAGCAGATTTTTCACTTCGTTGACTTTATTTGTTCTGGTTTTTCATGGTTCAGTTAAAAAAGTTCAAGGACAGAAATAAAGTGTGTACTTTAGACTTGGTTAAAAAATATCTAACTTTATACACATGGAAATAAACAAACTATCCAAGCTTGTTTATATTCACATGTTAGTCTTGTTGTTACATCTATTATAAGAAGCGTTGTAGGTTTAGGATTGTATGATTGATTCTTATAAGATCAACGATATTTATACTCGTAGTTTAATTTACGAAGTTAAAATCTTTCACCTCCTTGACATTAAACACCAAAGAAATGATGTTCTTTATCGCATTCACTTGTATGCCAAGATGATTATAGTTCTCATCATAAACCAATTTATCACGTGTTATCTCTATTCAATCTAATCTCTCATTATTTCAGACGTATTGCTGTTCAAACAGCAACAAATTATCATGTTCGTACCATTGGACGTCAGACCTAAGTAATTTATTAACTCACCGACTGCATATGGACGCAAAATTCCAACAATCTGCATATGACTTGACTGGGACATGTGATACAGTAACATTATTTAGTATCCTTTGAACCGATAAGTATGTAAATGAAAAGGCAGACAGTAGAGATAAATTGTATACATAGACGGTTTAACCCACGTATTTCAACAAAGGAGGACACACAACCTCTGTGAGTAATAATAAATTATTGTTAATTAGTATAGCAATTTTCTTGTTCCACATTATTAATTGGAATACATCCCAACTTGGTGTATATGGCCTCAGCCTTGAATGGTCCAACCTTTTGAACACCATAGACTCAATGTATCTAGCACAAACAAAACAAAGGCGTTAATAGATTTAAGCCTTGACGTGATATCAATTAGAACAAGAGTATACGTGGCACTGTTAAAAATATTAACAGGCATTTAATAAACTTCAATTGAAACTTAAATAAAGCTTTTTCTTATTCTGGTATCCCATTACCGTAGGTCACAACATATGATATGGCATAATGAAATTAATTTTAACCCTACTAGCACATAGGTATAATTATTTTGATTCCTTTGCAGTTTTTCTCAGAACACTGAGTACCCATATATATTCTGTTAGCCCTTGTGGTACAAATGTATCTCAGTAAATGTCAACCGTCATGGTGACGATTATACATTGAAAGGTTGAACTTTTACATTCGTTTTAGAAGAGAAGAAGTGTCGGTAATAAGGAGTTATATAAAACAACAGAATGTAGTAAAACAAACTAACTTCAATAATGACATTGTGAAACACAACATTTGAAGCATACAAGTGTGATGGGACAGTGATAAAGACAATCAGAAAGGTTATCTAGTCTCCTTGAACCGCCACTTTTTGACAGTATTTTTAAACTGCTAATAAATGCTAATGAAAAACCCGTAGGATTTTATCTAGTTCACCCGGTACTTTTTCAAATAAACGGAAATCGAACGAGATTATAAAATATCAAAACCTGTTTTTCGCGGAAAACGATCTAAAAATAAAGCTTGATAACAATTTCCATTTGAAATCAAATAAAACTATAAACTTATTTGCAACGATTAAATTAAGAGCGGGAGAGCTATAAAATGTCAAATTAATTAAAGTAAGTGAGATATTATGCGTATATGTAATGTTTTTGCAATGTGGATATTATTAATGAAGGTAAATATGAAGGATAAATGACACAAGCTATCGATTCCTTCTCACATGACATCGGAGAGAATACTAATGGGCATATTAAAATTCATGCTATCGTTCACGCTATTATGTCTCATTTTGTTGCATTACTCAGTTAAACGATGTCAGATTGAGAATACTGATTTTAAAATGAAACTGATACTGTAGACAACTCAATTGTGCATGAAGTATTGGAATTGATCGCAAACATTGTTGTTTATAGAAACATGAAGTATCAAAAACTTGCAATTGTATATTAGTTAGAGCTTCATTTGTTTTGTTACACTAAAGTGCGTTCTTGTCCACTTTTAGAAAATATTTTTTTTCGTTTTAAACTCAATTTTTACTTAATTGCACTTCTTTCGTAATATTAAGACTCATCAATATTTAATTAGTATAGCAAGGAAGATGTACTGAAGGCCTCATTCAGGCATTCATTAGTTATCAACATCACTAACGTAGCGTAGTTTGGTGGTGGTAATATATGGTGCTAACAGAATTTATTTCTTTTTTATGCATGAGCATTAACTAAAACAGAGGCATTATTACAATGATTACCAGCACTAGTTATTAAAACGTCAGCTGTTATCCAATTTAATCGTAACATTTGTTCGGATTCTTCCATATTTTTTGCGATACTACTTATTGATTAAAATTAACGTGTTTTTAATAAGTCAAATGACATTGGGGACATCTTATGTCTATGTTTCGCCCAATATGTAAGGCGTATTTTAGTTAATTCACTCTAGCCTCTCTCTTTACTTTAGCCTAGACGAAGCAAATATCCAATGGGCATTCACTAATAATACCACTTCAGGCAATATTCAATTAGAATATATGCCAAAGTATGAACGTACTTATAATAAAGGTTATCATGTTGATTTCAGTGTAAATTCTATGTACAAATTTTGTATTGGATTATCACGACTTTTCTATTAACACCATCGACTTTACCTATTGCTGACGAGATGACACAAATTATCTCGTTTTGTATACATTTTACATTGTAATTCATTTCGAAATCATTGTTGATATTATATGCGTCACATACATGTGACATTATTACGTTACTTTGGAATAATGGAAGGTTTATTACAATTTTATAGTATGAGAGGCCTCATGTTTAGCATTTGGAATACGTGTTTAGCATCTTTATTAGTGTTTGGAATTAAACATGTTATATTTCTAGCTATTATTATTAGAGCCCTTTTGTAGTCTGCCTCATTTTAAGTGTTATTCATCTAAAATAATAAATTAAAACAAGTTAAGTTATTTAGTTATTAGTGTTTGAAATTTTGAATAAAAATATTTTCTATAACTGATTTTCACAGAAAGTACTACATATTATTCTTTACAAAGTTTTAAATCAGTTTCCTGTATTTGTATCAATGGTTCAATCTGTAAAATATATGTATAAGAGCTGTCAGCAGTCGAATACGTCAATAGCTTACTTTATTTAGTATAGAATTCTACTATAGATCGAGTGATCTGTCATGAGATTATGCAAGATTTTACGACTGCGGTGTACTTTATGTGTATTATCTAAAGTAGCGCTTTGGGGGCAACAGGTGCAAGTTAATTATACTCTGTATATCTCCGTTCACTCCCACTCTTCAGAAAAGGTATAAACTATTATTTTTCTGCCAACTCAAGAGTTTGACTGATGTATATGACGACAAGTTATCTAAAATTTTCTGCTCCACTTACTACAAATGCATTATCCCATAAAACAACTGTTACAAAAACGTTATCTGTTTTATATGATATTTAATGAATGTGAACTTGTTTATTTTATCGAGAAATGATAACATTACAATAAGTACTTACACTTCGCTCTTGTCGAATGTTGGGAAAGTCTGGTGAGTAAGGTCTTGCAGCGATGAGCTGGTCTGTGGTTCGGCAGAGATACCTTGAGCCCTCTGCTTACGCGGAGCTCTCGATCCTCGGGCATACTGCTGGTATGGGAACACGCTCTGCAATTTATCCAATTGGGAGCGCAGTTCTAACATCTCCTGGTCCCGTTGCTTGAGCAACGCCTCCAGTTCGCGTATCCTCTCTATGAGAGGCTGCATGTCGTTCGACATCGTCGCGTTAGCAACACAATTCTCTGAATCAGCGTTCATTGCGCTTGGAGTCCCCATTATACCATTTAATTCAATCTCTCTATACGTTTCGTTTAAAGCACGCCTATCGCCGTTCACTGTGGGCGCCACGGTAAGCGCTCCTCCACCTGAGTTCACTATGGCCCTCGGCTCATCGTCAGCAGCTGTTCGCTGTGACGATCCAAAGCAGAGGGTGTCAAAACACACGCGCATTCACTCGGCTACCGAGCACTGAACGGAATCACTAGGGATTTCACTTGTTTATTGTCGTAATAGTACGTAAACGTCCACTGTCACTGTCTGTTTGTTTGGGTGATCGAGCACGGATTAGGGAGGTGTAGGATGCGTGTGGGTCTTGCGAGCCGTGCGGCGCGGGCGCGGACGAGCGGAGTAGTGTAGATCAGATACGCGCGCGCCGCTTGTCCGCTGCCGTGGAGTCAGCCCCGCGTGCCTCGGCACCGCCCTGAAAAATAATAGTTTTCTTGCTTTACTACGGTCTTTACTTCTCAGTCATAATCATAACTTAAGTACCAAGATACGTAATATTTTATATTTTAGAAAGAACTTCTTGAGATAAAAATTACAGCGCAAAGAAGACCAGGCCATTATTGACAAGAACAATGCAAATTAATCTTGATCAATTAATAATACATTAATTATAGTATTCATGAAATTTTTAACAAATTAGCTACAAAGTTTAAAGCTAATCAACGATAAGTCTTCGTATGATGACTATCTTAGTAGGAGTTTTTATGAATGATTTTATTTATGACGCGTGACATTTTCAAGAATAGACAGATCAATGAAAAGGAAAATTTTCAACATCTACCTACGTGTATGACGATCACTTTGCTTTATCAAAATATATTTTAACTCACAGTTTCTGAAGTGATTTTACAATAGATGCTTATTGCTTGGCTTATCAACATACCTAGTTTAAGGGGCGATAAACACTGTATCTGTTTACATCTGGTAGGAAAGATCATTGATCACCTGATTGATACGCAACAATACAACCACATGACCATGTTGTAAATATCTTATCAGAATTCTTGTTTGACAAAACACGACGACGAGACATTTCTTATAGATTATATTTACCAGGTCAAAGGCGTCCCTTTTTTCCTATCTTACCTTACCAACGTTTAAAAACCGGCCAAGTGCGTGTCGGAGTCACGCACAATCCGTACCAGTGATTTATGAATTTAAAGGATTTAAGTTATTTGTATGAAAGATTACGCGTTAATAAGCGGTTTACGATTTACGAGGTATTAAAAAAAACTACTTACTAGATCTCGTTCAAAACAATTTTCGTTGGTAGTTTTTATAGTAAAGTAAAACATATGTTTTTTTTAGATTTTTCATTTTCTTATTTTAGAAGTTAGAGGGGGAGACCAACTTTTTTCACTTTGGAAGCGTCTGTCACGCAAACTATTCGGTTTAGAAAAAAAATATTTTAGAAACCTCGATATCATTTTTGAAGACCTATCCATAGATACCCCACAAGTAGGTGTTTGATAAAAAAAAATGAGTTTCAGTTCAGTATGGGGAGCCCCAATATTTATTTATTTATTTTTATTTTTGAATCAAAATCTTAATGCGGGCCACAGAATACATCTACCTACCAACAACAACAACAACGTTTCAACAGTATAGCTCTTATAGTTTCGGAAAAAAATGGCTGTGACATACGGACGGACAGACGGACAGAGAGACATAACGAATCTATAAGGATCCGTTTTTTGCCATTTGGCTACGGAACCCTTAATAGAAGTCCAGCTCAACCTGCCATCTCTTTTTGAGCCTACCATGTGATGTTGAAGTAGCATCACATAGTTGGAAGAGATTATATGTATCATTGCCGAATGAAATGACATAGAAGTATTCATTTGTGTGCGGTGAAACACTAAACGGATGTTTGATAGGAAACATACGTATGTAGCGACATTTGTTAATTGCCTCTTTGATAATATGCAAGAAAATGTCACTCATGACACTGGCCTTAAAACTAATGGATGTTTACGATACGAAGTACTTAGTATGAAACAAATTTTCCATAATGGAAATTCTACTGAAGTATTATAAGAAGTATAATAAAATGAAACTTAAATGTAGATAATCTTAAATCTACAATAGTTCGAAAGGGATAAGAAACCTGTTAATTCAAATCACAAGTCATAAACATACATATGTATCAAACTAGATAAGTAAATTTAACTAGTGACTGGTATATTAAGAAGCTCAATACGTGTCATTTAAGATATAAAAATGTCAAAGATAACTAAAACATAGACCGATAAGCGTCATATCGCATAGAATATGCTAAATATTTGGATTTATTTAAAGAAATGGAAGCTATGTTTAGACGAGATTTTACAACGCAAGGCGTATAGTCCCAACTGTATAAATAATACAGTTTTAGCAAAGAAAATAAGTAGATTGTGACAGACTTGGGGCAAGTCGCCAATACTAATGAATTGATCAAAATATCAAAATCAAATAAACATAAATATTCAAAAGCTAATTGTGACCAACTTACACCAAAGATGGGAAATGAATTTATGCAGTTTTTTTACAATTTGGATCATATATAACGCGCCATGAAATTATAATCATTCATAAGAAGGTCCAATAAACAAGAGAATTTGTGAACCAGTGAGATTCGTTCAAATGTTGGTACTGCATTTTAATTAGCAGACAAAATAAGACCTAAACGTTAACAACAGTCCTGGCAACAACCAAGCTTCAACGCACACCAGACACAAAAAGAATGTCTATTGTGCCGTACTTTCGTCATTAGCGTATACATAGTAACATTTGATTGCCTTCCTTACAAATGAATACCATTATATTTATTTTCATATTATCCTTTCCGATATTTTTTACTTCAGAAGTATTATCAACAAACTAGTAATGCATATAACATGTAGAACAGAAATTTACGAAGCAACATTCTCAATATCCTTAAGGACGACCCAAGGCATTGAGGTAATGAAATGTTAATCTTAAACGGCCTTACTCCGGTTTAGTTAGTGGGTGTTCTTGTTCCGTATTTAACTGTTTAGTTCCGGTGGGTGTACATATCATCACAGGTAAAGGGCGGCTCATATATATGCACACAATGTAGCTATGTTGCTGAATATAGTTCAAAATGCCACACCCGTCATGGCAGCTAGCTATATTTATTCAAATGCCGTGGCATAGGTTTTCACTTAACGTAATCTGAATATTTTATTGTCTAGTTTTATGTTTATCTTTATCACTATTATTCTATTATGTTTATTTATTATAATGTTCCAGTTGTGTTACTTATTATGGAAATCTATTCTTAGGCAAGTAATGGAACGTATAACTTTATTGACAAAGTAACAATTGAATACTTAATGGTGGAATAAAAGGATAGATAGTCTACGAGTCAGTGAATGCTATTATGACAAAATTACACAGTAAAAAAAAATTGGTGCATTACAAAAAAGAAAGAAGTAATTGACACGAGAAACTAGAGTCAGACAGTGAAAAACACGTCCCAGACATTGTCACCAATTTAAAGTCTAAGGATGTCTAGATAATCTCGTGAGATTGACATGCCCTTCGATAGCATCTTGCGAGATAATTCAGAACTCATTCCAGCTGGTTACCAAGTTCCAAATAAAGTGTTTATTTGGGTATCTACTCGTTAAAATCTGTTTAACAAGCTTTATGTAAACGTACAACAATGTTTATCGAGTTCCACTGTAAAGTATTGCTTACTCATGTTGCGTATGTTACTTAAAATGTTATTTATTTTTTTAACCGTAAATTGAACAGGTTTAAAAATAAATAACCGATTGGTAATTATTTACTTTTCTCCAATTTTAACGATTATAGTTAAAAGGAAAATCGTAAAGTGCACGTAAAAGATATACCTGTTTATGTCATCTAAGTCGTTTATCGTACCTAATACTAGATTTAGCGACTACATCTGTGTGTGGACGCAGTATTTTGAAATCGTCAGACTTACCGCTTTACGTCACAGCGTGGGTACATAGCCTAAGTGATGTTCATATTTCACCACAAAGTTTTACTATTTTATATCAGCTTATCTTAGTTTTGCTATCAAATTTTGCTATTAACAATCAGTTTCATATATTCTATAATTATCATTTAAAATCTAGGGAGAAGTTAGCCAAATTGTTCACACCTACAATACGTGTGGTCAGGAAAACGGGGTAGATATATGTTAATTTATTCTTAGCAATTTCGCTATAATCCTCCGAACGAAACTCTATTAGTTAATTTTTTTTTTGTAGAATTGTTGCGAAATCAAAAGTCTGCTTTATTAACCATTATCACCGTATTCCACGATTGCAAATGTTTCTCCATAACCTTGGCTTAATATCTAACAGTCATAAGCAAACGGACTAGTGACTCATCATGATCTAGTTTAAAATCACTTTGGTAGAAGTACTGCTGACTACTGAGTTTATAGAACGTAACGCACTTTTCGAGTCGATTTAATCCTTAAAATCTATATTTGTTCAGTCTATCTGATACAAGTGGCTAGTTTTAAATACCAGTTTCTTAGTCTACCAAGTTTAAATCTAAACATAAATCATTTATGTGTTACGTACAATTATGTAGGCAACCGCTTTCTGAGTAATATTTCATTGCTAAAAGTCGAAAGTGGCCTTTGCGAGTTCTGACCGGCTACTGATAATAACTGTATTAACGCCCATCTTACCGTAGTCGGCGTAAAAGCAACATTTTATATAGCATGCGTCAGAGCTGCAGGTAACCTCACTTATTTTCTGCAACATCTATAGTTGTGTTGGATCACGCGTTGGGCTTCCTTTGCTAGATTTGGGTCACTCACAGAAATAGCTATAGTACATACGTACAATTCTTATATCTTGTCCAAACCATTTATCACTTCTATTGGCTTCCAAGACTCATCAAGATCTAAATTAATCACATTAATATTTATGTCGTAATAATGTCTTTTCTTTATTTTAGATCTGTCATCATAATATACGATTATTACATTTTTAATTCCATCCAACGGCTTTTAATAAAGTCGGTATAATTAATCAGGAGCTACGCCTCAGTTTTAATTAAACATGTTTTACCCATAGTTCTAATACAAACTTACAATGTTAATTAAAACCAGCAACCGCAAGATAGCAAATTATCTAGGTAGGTACTGCATGTTGCATACAGTATGATAAAGTTATACCTTACAAACATTTGCATCAGCGATTGCATATTCAAGCACTTTGTTAAGCAGTGCTTCAGATATAGGTAGATTACTTTACAAGGCAATGGTCGATCAGTCTTCGTCATATGTTATTTACTAATTGACATTCATAACGTAGGTATGTATATGTTAAGAATTCTGATAAAGAATTTAAATCAGTATATAAATATTACATCTCATACGCTATTCTTATTTGAACGTTAAGAAATAATAAAAGAAATCCTCTCAAGACAATCCATAAGGGCCATCACGTTCCATCTACATGACAGCCCTGTTAGTTTCAATTCCGAACTATTTTTAGAACGGAGTCAATTAAATTCAATTCTCCAGTAGTCGAGGGTTGTCACATGTACAATTATGTGATTTATGAATAACGAGGCGGCTGTGTGTATGACGTGGCGCTTAGTGAAATCGCGCTTATTTGGAATTAAGAATAATTGTTCTTCATCGTCTGGCGGGCTGTTTTAAGCAAAGTGTTTAATAACAGTTTAGTGGTCTTGTTATGGTCAGTTAATCGACCAGCTTCATTTTTATCTTCAATAACAACAATTTTAATGGCTGAAACAACTTTAACATTAATCTATGACACTACTTAATTCACCATATCCCTACCAAGCCATCTATAAAAAGAAATTTTAAGTCAACATCTATAATATTATGACATGTCTCAAATAAATATATTTTATTTCTTTCTTCTTTATTAAAATCTATATTATTTGGTACATTTTCTTGATTAATACAAACGATGACAGATACTTGACAGTAAATATTTTTATATCCACCATTAAAATCAATTAAGAATATTCCAGACAATCTTTTGCACATTTTATTTAAGACACATCGGTGTCCTATTTTTATTTGGACGCTGCGATGTCTCAAGTCGTGTCACCGGCAGTGTGTCAATACGCCTGTTAGATTATATTCGTCAGAATAAGGGACTTCCGTACTAGCTACATTCGTTATTAAATAATTGACTTGAACAGGTTAGTAGGTATGCTGTGAGTTTGGACAGGAACCTACATAGATTTGGTTAGAATTTTAATGTTATTTTTCTTATAAGATTTTTTTCCTGGAGTTTGTTACTGAACAAAAGCTTAGTTTTACTCTGAACTGTTTTAAGAGTATTTGTTATAATTTTTCGAGTCAACATTAAATTTCTTGTTCAACAGAGTTGAAAAAAAAGACAAAAGACATCGAGTGCAATAACCATTACGCCAGTTCTAAAATGTTTAAGTCTGTGCATCTTATTTCCTGATAGGTGGGCTATAATTAAAGTGTAAGGTACGGCCTATCGATAAGATATGCATTTCCCCCAAACAAATGGACCCATAAACACAAACAAAAAACAATGTGGACATTTTATAATCCTTTTCCTCTTCTGCCGCTATCGATTAAAAGCGTCAGTAAATTAATTCTTACACCGAAGTAAAACTGAATTAAGAATCGATACTCCATCGAGTTGTAGCGAGGATCGAACGTAGAGCGCGCGCGCGCAGTAATCCATCTTAAATCAATCGTCTGGTTCGTATCTACACGTAGACACGCTACGAACATATCAACACATTTTAGATTAATTTCATCGATCATTTACGCCTACCAAATATTTTAATAATACGTCCTTAATTAAATGTGCCTATATCATGTCTGGTGAAGCCGTACGGAGGACGGGTCTGAGAAGTTCTGTTGCGATGTGCGCCGGGTACGATGCGCCGGGATGTGTCGGGAGTTTGGTCGTGGAGAGTCTTCAGATCAATCTCCCTTTGGCGCAGCATCGTTGGTCGTGTTGGTCTTGGGTTTAACATTGCATCACCTCGCTCAACTGCCGTCATTCTTCCTATTCCTAAGTTTTTTAAGTGAAAATAAAGTAGTGCGCTTTACCATCAACGATTGCATCACTGCTTACCATCAGGCGGGATTGCAGTCAAGCACTAGTTTATAATTATGAAAAAAAAATATAGCTGTTTAATGGAGGTTCTCACTCCTAGATCTATGTAAGTATGTGGATTTTTTTAAGAAAATACATAATTGACTAACGAGGACTATATTACTTTTTTAATTGAAAAGATGTTAGTTAGCAATCCAAAAAGAGGAAGAGAACAGCACCAAGAGGACATTAAAAATATTATTTGATCAAGTGGACAACAGCAGAATAATTGCGTAACGCACTATAAGTACAATGAGTTTCATTTTGACAAATCTATAGCATTAATTGATTTATTTACATTGTTGAGCTCACATATTTACGAACATATGGAGCAATGGATTAGCAATATACTATGAAATGATTCCAATTGCTAATAATAGTGTGTTCCGCAATTAGGGTGCTACTAATCGGACTGTAAAATACTTTTTCTACGACTATTTGGTAATTTGCTTAATACATAACCATAAGTCATATCTCAATAACACTCATTCCTACCAAGTCATATTATAATGACCATTTCCACACGGGTAAACCGTACTACAACGAAACTTTTTTTTATGGCTATGGCATCTAAAAGTCTACAAATGATTATGCCAAAAAGCGCGCGTATTTGCGTCACGACTAAACACCGCATGTTATTAGGCTGTGTGGATGAATTGCCTTGGCCTTTCATTTGTGAAATTATAACAAAAAATCAACATTGCCCGCGCCTCGTTAGTTTCGCGGCATTGATGGACGGTTTTTTTTTTTGCATTTATTTATTTCATACAGAGAAGGATTGAGCGTAATCACCACGCTTGCTCAATACGGGTTAGCGATTTCAGACTTAAAGTCCAGGTTTCTTCAAGATATTTCCAGCAATGGGCCAATGCAATGCAATGCAATGGGCCTTATAAGAAGGCTCAAAGTCGCTCAAAGGGCAATGGAGAGGGCTATGCTTGGGATTTCACTGCGCGATCGAATCAGGAATGAGGAGATCCGCAGAAGAACGAGAGTAACCGACATAGCCCGAAGAATTGCAACACTGAAGTGGCAATGGGCTGGACACATTGCCCGTAGGACCGATGCCCGATGGGGCCGACGGGTTCTCGAGTGGCGACCACGCACCGGAAGACGTAGCGTGGGTAGGCCCCCGACAAGGTGGACCGACGACCTGGTGAAGGTCGCGGGAAACCGCTGGTTGCGGGAGGCGCAGAACCGGTCGTCGTGGAGAACCTTGGGGGAGGCCTATGTCCAGCAGTGGACGTCTTTCGGCTGAAATGATGATGATGATGATGATGATTTCCAGCAAAATGTTTTCTTTTCTGTATGAGAGGAGACCTGTGCCCAGCAGTGGGACGATAAAAAGGTAGATAATGATGATGATTTATTTCAAGGTCGTAGAAAAAGCTTTGTATGCTTATTGTAATACTCCTGATGATCTATCATTGCTTGACAGTGGCAGAAATTACTATTGTTATGTTGCTATTGGTGTGGTATTGTTGATGGCATTAGTATGCTAGTGTTTTAGTATGGCGTTGCCTGTTAAGTGTTTTGCTGACATGTGCGTGGTAATGACGAATAACTTTTAAATATTTTGCATACAAAATATTTATTAGCTTCTGTTTTTCTCCACATTAAAATATGTATATGTGATTTTTGTACACAAATGGCAAGGTGTAAATTTTACATATTATGCTGCTTTCGTTACTGACAATTTGTAAATAGTGAAGAGATAATAAGTATTTTCCACTTTGATATTGAATGCAAGTCATAGTGTAACTATTATTTAATATTGCATGCACGTTGGTTACGCTAGACTCGACAATATTACATAAACATTACTAGGATTTAATACAACTGAGATGTTTAAATTGAATGTGCTTTGAAATGTATTCCATTGATTGATATGCAGCACAAGACCGGTCATCGTGGAAAGCCTTAGAGGAGGCCTTTGTCCAAAGAAGAAGATTGATAAATTATTGTTTTAGTTTAATGCTCTTTTAATCTTATTTATGTGATTCTTGCCTGGAATTTATCGCGATACACTATTTTGAGGCTAATGAATGAATTTTGTTTGAATTGCAGTGGGTGTAATTTTACACCATCATTTTAACCGGCAGACGTCCACTGCTGGACATAGGCCTCCTTCAAGGATCTCGTCGACGATCGGTACTGCGCCTTCCGCATCCAGCACACATGAAGGATTACTTAAACTCCAGGACAAAAATCTTGGCTGATAGAACTCACATTCATGAAAAAAGGGCAGATTCCATGGGTAACCTACTTATCTAAAATCTAGTATGTAACTAGATTTAAGATAAGTACGTACCTAGATCCTGCAGAAATTGTAAATGACGAATTCAAACGTAAGCTGTTATTTTTGATGCCAAAAGCTTTTTAATATAATAAGGCTATACACGCCTGCATAATATTTAAGAAATCCACCCAGTTAATAAAACATTTTAGTAACCTCCATATGTCACTGCAGGACGTGCTAAATAAATATAGCTATAATATTATAAGCTAACGCTTGTATGCACATACTAGCGTAGAAGCTCTCTCGTGCGAACAAAACACATTTATCACTGTTATTTAGGGCACATGTCGACTGTAACACAATGGATTCAATGCTGCACTGTCAAAGCAAGTGCATGAAATTGCGTGACCGCTGTTTAATTAAATTGTTCACTACTAGTTTTCGTTTGTGACTTCGTTTCTTTTATTGTATAGGCTTTAGTTTTAGCATTCGCCTTTCTCTAATGATTTTATGATGCAGAAGGGCCCGACGGGCAAGAGAAGCCGAGGTAGACCACTAACTAGATGGGAAGATAATCTCAGACGGACAGCCGGCCCAAACTGGACTGTCTTAGCAAGAAATAGAGATGCATGGGCATCTTTGGAGGAGGCTTTTACCCAAAACGGGGTTCTTTCTGACCAAATCTAATTACTATAAAAATAACATGTATTCTTTTTGTAAAAAAGTTAAATTTAAAACTAACAAACCTAACTTTAAAGTACTTGCTACAGTTAGAGTTACTAACCAACTACATACATTATTCTTTATCTTATATAGTCATATGTAGATACTTTCATAACGCATTTAAACTTGTAATATTTAATATGTAAAGGCAAGAAATAAATGGCTTATTTATTTATAATGGATGCAGTATACGGTATTTGTTATGAATTAACCCATTTTTACTTGCCTAAGAAGCTTGCTAGCTTGCCTGTAGAAGTCTCTAACGCTTCATTGGAAACTATCCATTTATCGTGAACTTCACCGTTATCTTTTCTCTTTCTCCCATCGTATTTGGGGTCGGCGAAACACGTTTTCTTCTTTCATTCTCCCCTATCAACACTATCAACAGCCACTTACTTATTCTTTAATTTAATTTCCTTATACAATCCATCCGTCATTAATGGCGTTTCTCTCGCTCTCCATTCATCCATATTTATCTCTCTTTAGTCATATGTGTTTTTCTCCTTCTCATCATTAGCAAACCTCGTACCACAAGTACTCTGCACTTTGTAAAAAGTCATAATCATTTTCTTTTCAAGTAATCATGAATGCACATTGTCAGCTATTCAACCACTATTGTCTATTACGAACTATTTAACCATGGGTAGTTCTGCACCCTAATTGCGTAACACACTATTATTATTAGTTGGAATCATTTCGAAGCATATTGCTAATCTATTGCTCCATATGTTCGAAAATGTGTCTGCTCAACAAAATAAATAACGCAATTAATGTTGTTAAACTGTCAACATAAAACCCATTGCTACTGATAGTGTGGTGTTACCCAATCACTTTCTGTTTACATTAATTTGATGCTTTCGAAAAATTTTATCGATTAATCGTAATGAATTACGATTATCAAACAGATTGAAATGTACTATGTAGTTATGGTTTGGAGTTCACGGTTAGTATTTAACCTTCTGTTTGGTATGAGCAATCCGTATCTATTAAAAGTTTATTGTTTGTTTGGGTATGCGGGTACTTTAGCCATCACAAGTTAATGATGTTAAAGTGATAACATTTGCATGCATATTTTTAAAAAAAGAATGCTGTTTTCGATTCAATCTTTTTACTTTATTATGATAGATGGAGCCTTTTCGGAAAACACTGATACGTATAGTAGAATCGAATACTTACCTACCTAAGGAGTAACTATACAGGGCCTGAAGCCAATGTAACATCGCTTCGTAGCAAAGCGAAATCGAATAACAAATCAACCAATGGCGGGAACGATTGACCACGTGATTTATCGCGTCATGTGGTCAATCGTTTTCGTTATTGGTTGGTTTGATATCCGATTTCGTTTCGTTGTGAAGCGATGTTACATTGGCTAGGGCCCCAGTTTTATATATTAATCGTATATCAATGCAATAATATTAATTATGATTATAATTCCAACTACTTTTTAAAACAAAATAGATATAATACAGACGTACACTCCATATTATGATTAGACGTAGTCACCATGTCAGGTGTCTTGGTTCGTGTCGATCTGATGGCCGTTACATTTGAGTGATTTTAGATAAGTATCAATCGGAAGTGTCATGCGCAAAAGAGGTCATGCGTAGAATAAACTCACGCGGACACTACATCCGGATTTTTTATAATAAATAAATGTTACTTAGAAAATAGAGCACGTACTTTGTTCTAAAAGAAGTCACTACAAATGTAAGTACAGCTTTGCCCGTCGTGTTCCCTTTGTGTAGAAGTAGCCAACTAACACTTAAAGTAAAAAAAAGCTGTTGGCGCCATATGTTCTTATCTCTATATTTTTCTATACAGGCCGCGTCGAGGGTTAAATTGCCTTCCGTCAAAGCCACT
The DNA here is from genome assembly GCA_037179545.1 of Sesamia inferens. Lineage (NCBI taxonomy): Eukaryota > Metazoa > Arthropoda > Insecta > Lepidoptera > Noctuidae > Sesamia > Sesamia inferens. The sequence goes on along the minus strand of CM073938.1, from coordinate 14,365,507 downwards.
TCCCTCTTTAAAAACCAACACAAACTTTTCCAGACTCGCTTTCAGGAAGTATTAGCAATTAGATATTGACCAGCACATTTAATAATACCGATCCAACCAAGCTTAAATTCTTGAACAGAACCTCCGTACCTACCACAAAAAAGGATTGCTAAAGTCAAATCTTTTTTGGCAGACTCTGAAACCTTGGATTCTGACTATTTCGGAAATACTCTGTTAAAAATATTGTATAATTACTGTATTTTTTTTTATTAGTAGGTTGACAATGAAATATATATATACAGTATGTTACGAAAACCCTGTCCGACCCACAAGGATAATAAGGGTTAGGTAAACAAATGACCAAATAAAATATAAAATTTTGCATAATCATCATAGTAACAATACTAATGAATTTTGAAATAATCTTTTTTACCAGCGAATTTACTGTAACTTCCCCAAAATTCGGGAAATTTAAAAAAGTGTAAACACCATTTTAGACCTTGAAACTGTCGGCGGCGTCAGTGTGTCTAGCCGCCGACGCGCAAAGGAATAATTAGAGCTGTACTAGTTTTTACGTAATATCGTTTTGTTTTTGTCGATACTAACTGCTCGAATGATTTGTTGTAAAAACGCAGATTACCTAATGGTAAAAGTACTTTTTTTGATTATCGATTAATTATTCATAACAATATTGTAACACAAGTACCTATTATTAGTAAATAGGAACTAGAAAGGTCTTATGAAATACGATTTTAGGAGAATATTTTAAACAATTTAAAGCATTTAAGTTCACCTGATTTAAGTTATGTGAAAGTTCTAAAATCTAAAGAATGCCATGCGATGTTGAATCGATGCGTGAAATTCTGAAATACAAAATTGATACCAAAAATCGATACGAGAAATATTTTGAATACTTTCACACTTCTAGTCAAAGGGCACCGCCGTGCAGTTAGAGTACCTATTTTTATGAAATAAAAATCATTTTTATTTTAAATTTATTAGTTTCGCGTAGACATTGAGTCCGTGTAGACGTATCGTTTATTGTGTGATCATAATAGTTTTCTAACGTAATGTAACCTGCTGATGGAAGGTACCTAGTAAAAATGCAATTGTGTTGTGTTGTGATCAGGTGTTGAACGATTCGGATGTGACTACTTCTTGGTCAATGTGGTTCCAGCATGACGGTGCCCCATCATATTTTTGCCGACCTGTACGTGAGTACCTCCACTATCAGTTCGGCGAGCAGTGGATTGGTAGGAGTGGACTAACGTTGTGAAACACCGTGCTAATCTCGTGGGACGGTGCCGGTATCGTTCTTAGTGAACGAAATATGGAACAACATTTCCGCCACAGCCATTGTGCTCATCGAATGAAATTCGAAGATACATTCGGAGGGTCAGACGACCTTCCTACTTAAAAAAAAGTTCTTTTCACGAGCTGCGTAAGTAGGTATCATTGTTTCTTTCTAGAGTCGATAAACGTGGTTAGACTACCAATACCTACATGCATGAGGTCAACTGAGGTCATGGCCTGTGCCTGTGTTGCCATGAAATTACTTATTTATTTTATTTAAGTTATTTATTTTTAAGGGGGTATTTTTTTTTTTAGTTTAGCCAGGTTATGTACGCATTAGTAGAATCAGCTAACGATACCTAACAACACCTTCACGGGTCGGACAGGGTTTTTGTAACATACTGTATATATATGTATATAAGATAATACGCAGTTTGTGTGACAAAATTTCATTCGACATTCCGGTTTTAGAAAAAAAACGCGGTCAAGGTATATTTATTTGGATATCCGAAAGCTGTATTTTACTATCTGAAACATACTATATGTTTTCGAGTACCTATTTTAAAAGAAGTAGATAAGAAGTAGCCTAGTTTGCCCTAAAAAGCTTCTGTGTGATCTATACAGTATGTTAAGAAAACCCTGTGCGACCCATAAGGATAATAAAGGTTAGGTAAACACATGACCAAATATAATATAAAATTTTACGTAATCATCATAGTACCGATACAAATGAATTTTGAAATAATCTTTTTTTTTTCACGCGAATTAATTCCAACTTCCCCGAAATTTGGTAATTTTTAAAAAAGTGACAACACCGGTACCGATACTACCGGTAAAAAAAAAAAAAAAAAAAGAAGAAAAAAAAAACATATGACGTGTAAAAGTGATCGGTGATCCTACTTGCTTAATAAACGATTTCATTTCATTTCATTTCATTTCATTTCACTATTATGAGCAAATAGCGATGCGACCACGTGCCGCGTGCCCTGCCGCCCGCCGCCCGCGGAAGGGTGCTTACGCACATTTATTAAGTTACCTCTTTTTGCGAAATAATATTTATTTTTTTGGAGGGTTTTTTTTTTAAGTTTAGCCCGGTTTTGTATCCATTAGTAGAATCAGTTATCGATACCTAACAACACCTTCACGGGTCGGACAGGGTTTTCTTAACATACTGTAGAGTATTCAACCAGTCGTGCATTATCGTAGCATGGTACATAGAGTCTAAAAGTTTCCTGTACATGAACTCGGCTAACAATGGTGAAATTAAAAATATATCTGGCTAAAACTCAGATTGTTCCCTATTTAAATTTAAGCCTATAATGTAAGGCCAAAGTCCCAAGAGTGGGCCTCAGGCCTCCACTCGGTTAGAGGGAATGAGCCATAATCTACCACTCGGGCCCAGTGCTGGTTGGTAGATGACACACGTCTTCAAAGTTTTTGGCTCTAGGACATACCGACTTCCTCACGATGTTTTCTTGCGCCGTTTTGAAACAATAGAGTAATGAAACAATTTACACAAAGTGAAGCATCTGATGGGGTTCGAAGTCTCGTGTTTAGTTTCTCGGTGGTAGGCCATAACATCGGCCGCCGGCAGAAGTTACCACCCACCAGACAAAGCCTTGCCGCCAAGCGATTTGTCGTGTTCCGGCATGATGTCTGGTGAAGCCGTACGGAGGGCGGGTCTGAGCAGTTGTGTTGCGATGTGTGCCGGGTACGATGCGCCTAATGCTGTTGTGTTGGGAGTTTGGTCGTGGAGGGTCTTCAGATCAATCTCCCTTTGGCGCAGCATCGTTGGTCGTGTTGTTGGGTTTAACATTGCATCACCTCGCTCAACTGCCGTCTTCCTTCCTATTCGCTCAGTTTTTCTGAGTAAATAGGCTCTTAATAAACTAGCGCGCTTTACCATCAACGATCGCATCACTGCTTACCATCAGGCGGGATTGCGGTCAAGCGCTAGTTTATAATTACTAAAAAAAAAAGTCGTGGCGGATACCACTAGGCCACCGCTGCTCGCTATTAAAGTTTTTTGGTTAATGTCGAATCGCTAATTTTTCGGGATAAAAATATCCTATTAATTATTCTGGACTTCTGAGATGATGTACGCTAAATATAGCAATTGCTTCAGTAGTTTAGGCGTGAAAGTTCAGAGTCCAAAGTTCAGAGGTTTGTTAGTCGACCTCAGTCGTCTTTCAGCCGGTTTTTCGGAAAAGAACCGCCTCCATGTGATCTCAGATAAAGGTTGCTCACACGCTTTGAGCGTGATTTTGGACAGAGTAGACCACCAAGTATTAAGGCATTGGTCGCTCATGTATGTCCAAAATAAAAATTGTTTAAAATTTTACTTACATAGCTATAAGTATTTATCTACTAACATAATATGGATTTGTATCAAATACTGTATACTTGGTCTAAAGATCTTGGTAGAACGATAAGTAATTCTTGTAGTCTAAAACATTCAAAATGTAATCGCAGCTTCATCTCGGTAAAAAAAACGCGTCTAAAAGTTATCGAAATGAGAGAAAATAAGAAGTAAAATTAACAGAGCGAGACCAAGATCAGCTTGTGAACGTTCTTATAATGAAAATAATAAACAATTATCGATTTTAAAGATCGACAAACTTAAACAAGGTAGAACAAGCCACAAGCGACTTGTGAACTTTTTCTGACATTTTACGTGAAATTTTAATGATTTCATTAGTAAAATATAGTATATAAATAAAGTTAAAGTAAACATTATCCATATTAATAAATAAATATCAATTTTTGACGTTTCTAGGTAATTTTAAGCCGAATTTTAAGCGTTCACCGGATTTTTTTCAGTACTATAACACTATTGTCGGTCTCCGTGGCGCAGCGGTCAACACGCCTGACTGCGACGTGGAGGCCCCGGGTTCGATCCCCGGCCAGGTCATGATGGGAAACGATCTTTTCCTGATTGGTCTGGGTCTTGGATGTTTATCTATATATGTATCTATTATAAAATATAGTATCGTTGAGTTAGTATCCCATAACACAAGTCTCGAACATACTTTGGGGCTAGCTCAATCTGTGTGATTTGTCCGTATATATATTTATTTATTTATTTATTTATTACTATTATTATACATATGAAAGAAAGTACTTTTATTTAAAAATATAATTGTTTATTATAGTTTTAATAAAACTAACACAAATAACAATTTGCATAAAATTAAGATAATAATTTAACAATTATTATCTTAATTTTATGCCTGAATAAAAAAAAGAATACCTCCATTAACATGGACGTATTCTTTTTACAGTTGGAAAAACAGGTTTGTTCCTGGTTTTTGTCAGTTTATAATATGGAAAGGTTTATTATTATGGAAAGGTTTCTCGGTTGATTGACAGCTTCATTCGTCGAGGTGTCGGCAACACACGAGGGCGTGATCAAAAGGGCATAACTTGCCCCCAACCATACAAGTTGTAAAAAATATTCAATTAGGCAAATTGATACGAGACTTTATACTGGAAATGGCATTCATATAATGTAAACTTTATATTGTAAAAATACAAATTTCAGTCATTTTTAAAAAGATTCAAATCTATTATTTTCTTTTATATTTATATTTATTATCATATATTTATTTTTAAAACGCATATTTTCAGTTTATTAAAACGTAAAGGCACATATATATATTTTCAACTGCTGTAAATATGCGTTTTAAAGTTACACCTCATTCGGTAGTTATATCAAAATGACTGAGACTGGTATTGCTTTAAATCACAGATAAGAAATCCTTAGCATTCTATTGACACTTCTAACAGCACTCATGGTTTTAAATTAGGACCATAATCGAGATGCATCGAATGACAATGACTCGATTAAAAACGAATCGAGTTCAACAAACGTGAATTGTTTTACTTCAGAAGAGACATGACGTATGTAGGTATTAAATGTCGCCGGCCGTTCATTTAGCGAGTCTGTAGTAATTGAAACCTCGTGATACCGATACATTACTTCTATACATAACAATATATATACACAATATATGTACATACATCCTGTACGCTTTAATTTGTGACGGAAAATGGTATTTTATTATTATTATGTAGGTGCTTATTATTCATAATGCGCAGGCGCACGAAGGGAGCATTAGATCGGTGCCGTTTGAAGCCCACGCAATTGATAAGGACTTTAATATGGATATATGTTATTTTAACATAACAATTTATGATATTTTCCTCACAAATACAGTATGTTACGAAAACCCTGTCCGACCCATAAGGATAATAGAGGTTAGGTAAACACATGACCAAATATAATATAAAATTTTACGTATTCATCATAGTACCAATACAAATGAATTTTGAAATAATCTTTTTTTCCAACGAATTAATTCCAATTTCCCCGAAATTTGGTAATTTTTAAAAAGTGACAACACCGGTATTATTATGAGCGAATAGCGATGCGGCCACGTGCCGCGTGTCCTGCCGCCCGCCCCCCGCGGTCGGCAGGCGAAGGGTGGTCAACGCACATTTAATAAGTTACCTCCTTTTGCGAAATAATATTTATTTTTTTTAGGGGGATTTTTTTTTTAAGTAAAGCCCGGTTTTGTATGCATTAGTAGAATCAGTTATCGATACCTAACAACACCTTCACGGGTCGGACAGGGTTTTCGTAACATACTGTATAATAGACATAAATGCATATATAATAAATGAAAATATGATAAGTAAATTGTACAATAAATACGTAATGAGTCAATGGCCGAGGAAACCACAAATTTTGTGGGTATGTAAAATATTACGCATGTCACACGGATAGGTTTGGGATAAACCCTGGCTTTTGTAATTTGGCATTACGTGGGTAAAAGTTAAAACAATATGACATATCAAATAATTAGGCTTTAAATTAATACCTATATACCTACCGTAATATAAGGAATACCAATATTGACGATGCCATCACTTTTTCTGTGGCCCATATAAAACTAAAAAAAAAAACCTAATGGTAAAAGGAAGAATTCAAATAAAGGGCCAAGAAATACACAAGAGATTGGACCTACAGAAGATTAGAGACACTGCCAAATTAAATTGCATCGGAACCTTGATGTGCCGATTGCCTCGTTCACAAACTAAAATAAATTTAAGTTCAGTGATTCTTTTTTTTAATATTTGACTAATAAAAGCACAGAAGCTGATATAAGTTTAGTCCTGTCATATTAATTTGATTAGACGTGATAAAAATACGACAATTTATATTTGACATTTGAACCACTAACACAAAAGTTCGAAAAAAAGACTGAAATAACAGTTTTCTCTAAAATTTTATTGGGTAACTTAAACAATTAATAATCCGTGTTTCTACCGCGAACACTAACAACACAAGAACATCGGTTTGGCATACTCAAAATGAGTTCATCCAAATCACGCTGTGGAATGGCCGTCCATGTTCGTTGCAACAACAAAAAAGGTCTTCTTGCGACTGGATACCCTCCATATTCGGCAGAGCTCTTCTCTGTAGCATATCCCATGCATGCTCAATCGGGTTCAAGTCTGGCGACTGAGCAGGCCAGGGCAGGACATTGATGTTAGCTGCGGCGAGAGTCTGTCTTACAACTCTTGCGGTGTGCGGTCGTGCATTATCATGCATTAACTGAAATAAGGGACCGATTTGCACTTGTAGAGGAACGATGACGTCTGATACAATCGTCTCAGCATAAATTTGAGCGTTGAGGTTGCCTCTGATCCAAATCAACTCAGTTCTTCCGCCGATCCAAATACCCGCCCATACCATGATGGTTCCACCACTATAAGGATGAACTTCCTGGCAGGATTTTAATCGCTGTTGGCGTCCAGGGGTTCTCCAGTGTCGTATACGTCTTGTATCCGGTCTCATACCAAAACGAGACTCATCACAAAAGCACACGAAACGCCATTGTTCTTCTGCCCAATTTCTGTGTTCAAGAGCCCATTGATATCGAATCCTACGATTGTGCATTGTAGGTGGTACCCGTAGCGGTCTTCGGGAATGAAGGTGCACTTCATGCAAGCGGTTTCTGACTGTTTGGTCGCTAATTATGTTCCCTGAAGAGTGATGAAGCCTCACGGCTAACATCATGGCGGTTATTGTTGGAGCTCTTCGAGTTAAGATTTGAATGTATCGGTCTTGTCTCCGTGTGGTGCAGCGATACCGTCCTCCATGGCGCTCAGCCACGGTACCAGTGCTTCGGTAACGTGTCCAAAGTCGACTGATAACACTCTGACTTGTATTCAGAGCTAAAGCCACAGTACGTTGCCGGGAACCAGCTTCTATCATTCCCACGGCTCTGAGCATTTCTTCCCTGCTTAAATGACGTCGCCGCTCCATAATAACATTGGTTTTAATCAGTAGTAGGGAAACAGTAGCACTAATAATGTCTTCAATGCGTTGTATGTTTTTATAGGGAAAATCTTGACAGCTGATTTTCATCTTTTACTCGAATTTGATTCACAGTTCCTGATTCAAATTATGAAATGCACCAAAAAGGATCCATATAAACTTATAAAATCATAAATTTATTACAAAGCCACATCCCAATCTCAAGAAATCCGCATAAAAATGCTTGATCCCTAGACACTTTTGATGTGTGTAATTAGATTTGGTCAGAAAGAACCCCGTTTTGGGTAAAAACCTCCTCCAAAGATGCCCATGCATCTCTATTTCTTGCTAAGACAGTCCAGTTTGGGCCGGCTGTCCGTCTGAGATTATCTTCCCATCTAGTTAGTGGTCTACCTCGGCTTCTCTTGCCCGTCGGGCCCTTGTGCATCATAAAATCATTAGAGAAAGGCGAATGCTAAAACTAAAACCTATACAATAAAAGAAACGAAGTCACAAACAATAACTAGTAGTGAACAATTTAATTAAACAGCGGTCACGCAATTTCATGCACTTGCTTTGACAGTGCAGCATTGAATCCATTGTGTTACAGTCGACATGTGCCCTAAATAACAGTGATAAATGTGTTTTGTTCGCACGAGAGAGCTTCTACGCTAGTATGTGCATACAAGCGTTAGCTTATAATATTATAGCTATATTTATTTAGCACGTCCTGCAGTGACATATGGAGGTTACTAAAATGTTTTATTAACTGGGTGGATTTCTTAAATATTATGCAGGCGTATAGCCTTATTATATATAGCAATGCACAATCGTAGGATTCGATATCAATGGGTATCGAATCCTACGATTGTGCATTGCTATAGGTGGTACCCGTAGCGGTCTTCGGGAATTAAGGTTCACTTCATGCAAGCGGTTTCTGACTGTTTGGTCGCTAATTAAGTTCCCTGAAGAGTGATGAAGCCTCACGGCTAACATCATGGCGGTTATTGTTGGAGCTCTTCGAGTTAAGATTTGAATGTATCGGTCTTGTCTCCGTGTGGTGCAGCGATACCGTCCTCCATGGCGCTCAGCCACGGTACCAGTGCTTCGGTAACGTGTCCAAAGTCGACTGATAACACTCTGACTTGTATTCAGAGCTAAAGCCACAGTACGTTGCCGGGAACCAGCTTCTATCATTCCCACGGCTCTGAGCATTTCTTCCCTGCTTAAATGACGTCGCCGCTCCATAATAACGTTGGTTTTAATCAGTAGTAGGGAAACAGTAGCACTAATAATGTCTTCAATGCGTTGTATGTTTTTATAGGGAAAATATTGACAGCTGATTTTCATCTTTTACTCGAATTTGATTCACAGTTCCTGATTCAAATTATGAAATGCACCAAAAAGGATCCATATAAATTTATAAAATCATAAATTTATTACAAAGCCACATCTCAATCTCAAGAAATCCGCATAAAAATGCTTGATCCCTAGACACTTTTGATGTGTGTATTTAAAAAAAAAAGCTTTCTACGTTTTTCTTTTGGTGTGTAAATCTGATCATTTCATTAATAATCACAGAAGTTCGATAAACGTTAAATAGGTAATATTTATAAATAGATGTTATCTATACATTATCCAGCAAATATAGTACACGTGAAGCTCTAGGTATCTAATCAAGACGATAACGGTCATTGCACTTAACTTTGAACTGTCAGCTCAAAAATGTGAAGAATTTGATAAAACGTTGTCCTGTTAGACAGTGAAGAAAAGAGAAAAGGAGAGGGAGACAAAGAATTTATTAAAATAACAAATGAATTAAAAAAAAAAGAATGAAGATGAATGATGAAGGTGGGTGAGGTGAGGAGGGAAAAAAAGGTAAATAAAAAAGCGACAGCAGGCTAGCGGCTAAAGTCGTGGTGGCCTAGTGGTTAAAACACCAGCCTCTCAAGTATGAGTGCGCGGGTGCGATTCCAGGTCAGGCAAGTACCAATGCAACTTTTCTAAAGTTATATGTACTTTCTAAGTATATCTTGGACACCAATGACTGAAGGTGAAGGAAAACATCTTGAGGAAACCTGGACTTTAAGTCTGAAATCGCCAACCCGCATTGAGCAGGCGTGGTGATTACGCTCAATCCTTCTCTGTATGAGAGGAGATCTGTGCCCAGCAGTGGGACGATAAAAAGGTTGTTGATGATGATGATGATGATGATGAGGCTAGCGGCAGCAGCGGAGGAGCAGCGTCGGCAGTAGAACCGGTGCCGGCAGTAGGAGCGGCCCCGGCGGTGGGAATATTGTACGTATTTCTTTACATTGAGATGGCTCTAAACCATCTCAAACTTCTACACCTTCAACTATTGGCCCTACAGCCATAGTTGTTCATCATGGAGCGTTTTGCTTCACCCTTTCACTTCTTCACGGAGCGGTTTGCAACTCTTTAAATAAGCCTATGCAGGAGCGGCTGGTGACTCCTTAAATAAGCCTACACCAAATGTCTTTTTTTCTCCATGTTTGGAGCGGCTGACAACTCCATAAATAAGCCTTGTCGTCATTTTAAAACTCACTTCTATGAGTGGCAGTCATTGATTGTAAACTCCACCCATACCTGTATGAAGAAGATTGCTTGTAAGAGATAGTATGAATGGGTGAATAGAGATGCCTGAATCTGTGAAGTGTTGTTTTACGGCCCCTTTAAGAATTCTTTTTATAAAAAGTTCTCCAATTGAAAATTTTTCCAGGGTCGGGGGGAAAAGATAATACGTTATTGCTAAATGCAATAACAGCAGCCGATCAATTCTTTAAAAATCTTATTGTCAAGATTTGGTTGAAACGAGCTTAATCCAATAGTGTATAGCATTCACTGGAATTCCAGTTCACGCCACGCTCACATCACCTAGGTTTTCACGGTGAGATGGCCTGCAGGTATCTTGAGAGAAACTCAAAAAAATGGGGATGAAGATTATGTTTGCAAACTACAAAAATATGTTTTCTTTAAAAAAACTAAGTACTTTTGACGACATGCCACAATCATTATTTATAACCACAAATAAATATTTGAAATCGAAAATAATTGATTAATTAACGTTGTCGCCCAATCTGGGGAAAGGCTTGCCTTTTTTATTTTATATTTCTCTTTCTTGCATCAGGTCTTGTTGGCCCTGCAGAACTCGCGAGATCGTCACACTACATATGTATAATAAATGTGAGTAATTCTACTAAAATTTTATAAATTTAGGTACGTTCCTCTGAAGCACATAAAAGTACATGATGTGTACCTATCATCATCAGCCTCTACTCGTCCACTGCTGGATATAGGCCTTTTTCATGGCACGCCAACAAAGTCGATTCTGAGCAGTTCTCCGCCAGCCGTTACCAGCCACCTTTTTGATGTAGTCACTCCATCTCGCCCAAGGGCGTCCTACGCTCCGTTTGCCGAGACGCGGTCTCCACTCGAGAACTCGTTTACCCCAACGATTGTCGGCCCGGTGGCGGCATATGTGACCAGCCCATTGCTACTTCAGCTTGCTAATCCTCTCAGCTATGTCGGTGACTTTGGTCCTCTGTCGGATCACCTCATTTCTGATGCGGTCCTTCAGAGAGACGCCCAACATAGCCCACTCCATAGCTCGCTGAGTGGCTTTAAACTTATGGACTAGTGTGTAGTCTGTTTACCTATACCTACAATAAATGCTGAATTTATTAATTTTTGATGTGTACAGACTAACATATTGTGATAGCCATCATTGTACCTAATATTAGATAATTTCAAAGACATTTTAGTTCTCATTCAAACTATAGATACACTATTATACCAAGCTTGAGACACAAACTAAGCAACTATTGTATTTATTTACAAAATTTAAGTAAAAACGTCACATTTCGTAACTTTATTTAAGCACGTTCTTTAAGTCAGAAAACCGCATAGAGGAAAACAAATGTAATTTGTATTTATTAAAATATTCATATTCCTAAGAAAATTGAACCAAGTAAGCTCTCAAAGCTGGTAGCTAATTGGACATCAATCAATACTTCAGCGGCTTCATTTCAAAAGCGCAGTGTGGGTTACTAGTTATCAAAATGACTAGATGGACTTATTAAGAGCCGCCAGCTGCAGAACTATATTCTAGAACAATTAAATGCAACCAGATCAAACTATTTTTGTAATTAATTGTATCTTATCAAAACGTTTTTAAGGCCAATGTTATTGAAACTACATAGAAAGGACAAACTGACGGAGGATAGGGGTTATAAGGTATACCAAGATGTTCATATTATAATATAAATTAGGTTTTCTATTTTCATGAATCTGAACATTTTCTTTTAACCAACGGTTATTTACAACCTAAATAAGGAGCAATTGAAATAACAGATGTGAAGTCTGAAAGGGATATTTTATTACAATATAAACAACCTCTAGCTACTATAGGACTAACCCAAATACATTGTGTTTTGACGGTTGTAGGAAAACAAATAATTTCAATAGAATATTTTGCTGCGGACGAGTTTTTCCTTTGCATTTAGCATTTATTCGATAACTATCACTAAAATATAAAACTATTATTGAATTAGCTGTGATGATTAATACTGACCGTCTTCTATACTTACGTCAATTTAATCTAAATCGGAGATAGATGATTGGTTGTTCTCTTTTTCATTACTACAATATAAAGATGTGTGCTTTTCTTATGTCTAGAAAATATACTCTGTTTATTAAATTAAATGATATTTAATTTATTATTTATAATAGGTTATGGGCCCAGAACACTTCCACTGGCTTTACAATCGAGTGATAACAAGCTGTGGAGACAAGCTCTGCAGAATGAGATCGATTCATTTAATAAGTATGAGGCTTGGAAGCTTGTTGATAGACCGGCTGACAAGAATAGGTGGCTATTCAAAATTAAACGCGATGCTAATAGAAAAATAGCATGTTATAGAGCGCCATTGGTTGCGAAGGGTTTTACGCAGAAATTAGGAATTGACTAAATGGAAACTTACTCTCCATTTGTACGACATAGCTCGTTAAGAATTTTGTTATCTCTTGCAGTCGAGCTGGATCTGAAGATTGATCATCTGGACGTCAAAACTGCCTTCCTGAATGGTAACTTGAGTGAAGAAATTTATATGGCTCAGCCAGAAGGGTTCATTAAACCAAACGAAGAGCATAAGGTATACAGACTCAAGAAAGCAGTCTACGGTTTAAAGCAGGCGTCTCGTGCCTGGTATGACAAGGTAAAGCAAGTTTTAGTCGCAGAATTCACGCAAAGCAAGCACGAAAGTTGTATCTTCAGTCGTCGGGTGGGTGAGCGTACCATTATTATTGCGCTTTATGTTGACGATTTTTTCGTTTTTTATGATTGTGACATCTTTGCAAATAAGCTGAAAATGTCACTGATCGTGCTTCACGATAAAAGACCTGGGTGAGGTAAAACACATGTTAGGTATTAAGATAGATCGTACTAGTAGCGAGTTGAAGCTGAGTCAGAAAAACTATATCGAAAAGATACTCGAACGTTTCGTTATGAGTGACTGTAAAGTGTCTAAAACGCCCTTAGACGTAGGTCTGAAGTTTTCTGATAATGTTACGCACGATAGTAGTCTGCCATTTTAGGAGTTAATAGGTTGCCTGATGTATTTGTATGTTGTAATGTTGCCCAGACATTTTATTTGCTAAAAGATTTCTAAGCCAGTATAATAGCCGCTATACAGCGGAACATTTTGCAGCGGCAAAACGTATATTACGTTACTTGAAGGGCACGATGAATTTAGGTCTTGTGTACAGGAAAAGTGATGTAAATGATAAATTTCGTGTCTACGGATTTACTGACGCTGATTGGGCTAACGGAGCTGACTGTAAATCTTACACGGGATATATATTTAAGTTAGACAGAAATGTTATTTCCTGGGGTTGTTACAAACAATCTTGTATCGCACTTTCGTCTACCGAGGCGGAGTATATAGCTTTATCTGAAGCTGCTAAAGAGGCGGTATACATTCGTGCTAATTCTTGGTGAGTTGACAGGTAGATGTAAGACTGTAACTCTTTATAGTGATAAACAGTATGTTGCAAAGCTTGCTACTAATCCTGTGTTTCATAAACGGTCTAAACATGTGGACATTAGGCATCACTATATTGGGGAGGCTATTGATAATAATGTCATTGAGCTGAGGTATATGCCTAGGGACCATATGACTGCTGATATGCTCACGAAGGCATTACTGTACAGTAAATATAATGCATTTGTACAGGAAATGTTGGAAGTCGTCCAAGATTAAGAGGGCGTGTTGGACGTTTTATTACCTGTGATGATAAATCCTGGCAGTCTTCTATACGCCTATTTAATTGAAATCAGAGATAGATGATTGGTTGTTCTCTTGTTTATTACTACAAGATAAAGATGTGGGCTTTTCTTATGTCTATAAAATATACTCTGTTTATTAAATTCATCATCATCAACCTTTTTTTTATCGTCCCACTGTTGGGCAAGGTCTCCTCTCCTACAGAGAAGGATTGAGCGTAATCACCACGCTTGCTCAATGCGGGTTGACGATTTCAGACTTAAAGTCCAGGTTTCCTCAAGATATTTTCCTTCACCTTCAGTCATTGGTGTCTAACTTTAGAAAAGTTACATTGGTACTTGCCTGACTTGGAATCGAACCCGCGGACTCATACTTGAGAGGCTGGTGTTTTAACCACTAGGCCACCACGACTATATTAAATTAAATGATATTTAATTTATAATAAAAACTCTCATAAAATGTATGAATATAATAATAATGAAATATTTTCATTATTATGAAAAATAATGAAAATATTTCATTATTTTATAAATCTAATATTTTATACAAAATTTAATCACCAATTGCAGTAAAAACTATTAAGGACCTGTCAGATAAATAGCAACGTATTTGTGAAAATTCGTACAGTTTCAATATAAAATCCCTTCGTTCAATTTTACTTACATAATTTATTAATAATTGCAATGACTTACTGTCATGTTGATATAAATGATTGTCTCTTAAGTTGACGCGTGATTTTAATTCTAATTATAGAACTATACATATCATTTTATCACTTCATTAATAGTCCACGTTTTTCTGGCTAAGTTCATGCATAAGTTATTTGATTTTGTTATCTGTAAAAAAGGCAAGTGGCTGTTCCCGTAATAGCTCTATCAAACGACTATTTTCTAAATCGTGATATCAAAACTAGGGCACATGAATCATCCCGATATAAACAACAAAAATAATAAATAATCATAATTTTGAAACCATACTAGCCATCATGTTCAATAATAAATCATGACATGACAAGAAATTTTCACAAATAAATATTTTTAGCATCTTTTAATAAAGGTGTTCTTTTTTTAAATATTTTTTAAATCTTAAGATATAATAAACTAACGGTACAAAACTATCTGAATAAAAAAAATAAAATCTTACCAATAAATCTTGATAAACCCAGTCTAAAAATAAAACTTCCGTTTTCACACTGTATCCACGCACTTGTTACAATATTTTCTGATAATTCTATTCACAAATCTAAAAAACGATAACGAAACTTATCTCAATGTTGACGCTGATCTTAGATCTTGGAAAAAAAATCCGATGGAATATTTCGTTGTACGTAACAGAAGCGTGCGCAGCCACTGAGGATAATAAATTTATATTGAAGCAAGTGCAGCCGGTCAGGTTTACTGGTTAGAACTACTCGGGACGCGACGCAAATGTTGGAGGAGCCAGAATCACTCAAAGGACACCACGCCTACTCACTCGTGGAAAAAGGCAATTGACAACACTATTACTAGCCTCGCAAACACACAACACTAGTCTGCGATACGAATATTGGAATGCGACTGGCCGGTATTTAATTTATCAAGGGATTTGTTTATAATGTTATCTTATGTCAATTGATGTATTTATGTTTGATAGGTAATCAATTTTTAGAAAAAGTTTAAATTTTTTATAAATCGAATGTTTTTATTACATTAAAACTCGAATTATTTTAGAATTGTAAGCATCGTGGCTGTATTCAACTTTGTCGATAAAATAAATGAAAAACACACCTTCGTAGTTTGGTAAAAAATATACAAATAACGAAAAAATAATTATGTTGTATTACTTATTGTAATATTTAGGAATTATTGTTTAAGAATGTGTCCGTATTAATCTTGAGTTTTGATTAAAATATTAAATAAGTGTAACTTTGCACTGTCCCGCCATCTATTGATAGTTTTTTGTAAACTAAAGTTTGTCGTATTTATTAGCGTCGTCAGTTCCTCTACAATATTACACTCTACTGAAATAAAAAACGGGCTTGTCAATAACTTACAGTTGATAACAATATCGTGCACAAAAACCTTACAATGTATTCGCTGAAACTTTGCGTTTTTCCCGGATCAGTATTTATATAGAAGAGCTGAATAACAAATATTATAAAAGAATAATATTCTTAATTTATATAAAAAACCAAATTCAGATATTATATTGATATTAAGAGTTTTTTATCTATCTTGACTGACATTATAAAATCAGTCCATTGATTTTTTTCACGAATGCTTGCAAGATCTTACAATAGCGCCATCTAGTAACGAGTAGCAAAACTAAAATAAAATGTTTACTTTTGTAACAAGTAGATGGTGCTGTAAAATATTAACATTTAGTAAAAATTAGTTTTCATCAAAGAATAATTTTAATAAAATGATCTATCCATTTTTATTGAGTCTTATTCTTATAACGATGTGTGTGTTTTAAATAAAGACGGTAAATAAATTATACACGTAGGTAAGAAAACATACCGCCCTATTACATTAAAATAGCTATAAGTCAAAATTCATCGCGAACATTTCAAATTCTTCCTCATGTGATGCTTAACCATAATTATTCTGGTGTAGTTAGCCATTCTATTTTACTTTTAATTGTTTGTGGTTTAATGATCCCGTTAAATAGAAATGATCAATATTTAAATGTACAAAATATTTAATGGACAACCAACGGAATTCCGGGTATATTTGATTGGACCTGGCTGCAAATGTTTAATTTGAGTGTGGAGGGTAGAGGTAAGAAGAACAGTCACATTTGGAATTAAAGTAAAAAGTCTTCAGCTATAAATAGTAAATAACTGATTAAAAACTTTTCAAAATAAGGCTAACGTAGGCGAAGGGTAGGGCATGAATGTTGTTGTTGTTGAGAGATTGAAGAATGCAGGTTTAGAAAAGTTATTGTAATATTTTTAGTGACGAGTAGGTAGTTAGAGGCAGCCAAGTACCAAACTATTTACGTTTTTTTTTGTTTTTTTTTTTTTTAATTATAAACTAGCGCTTGACCGCAACCCCCCTGGTCGTAAGCAGTGATGGATCGTTGATGGTAAAGCGCGCTAGTTTATTAAGAGCCTATTCACTCAGAAAAACTGAGCGAGTAGGAAGGAAGACGGCAGTTGAGCGAGGTGATGCAATGTTAAACCCAACAACACGACCAACGATGCTGCGCCAAAGGGAAATTGATCTGAAGACCCACCAAGACCAAACTCCCAACAGAACAACATTAGGCACATCGTACCCAGCACACATCGCAACACAACTGCTCAGACCCGTCCTCCGTACGGCTTCACCAGACATCATGCCGGAACACGACAAATCGCTTGGCGGCAAGGCTTTGTCTGGTGGATGGTAACTTCTGCCGGAGGCCAATGTTATGGCCTACCACCGAGAAACGTAGTCCAAAATAATCTTGTAAAAATAACCAAAAATTACTGCTATGAGAAAA
Source organism: Sesamia inferens (assembly GCA_037179545.1). Classification (NCBI taxonomy): domain Eukaryota; kingdom Metazoa; phylum Arthropoda; class Insecta; order Lepidoptera; family Noctuidae; genus Sesamia; species Sesamia inferens. The sequence goes on along the minus strand of CM073938.1, from coordinate 14,348,146 downwards.
CATTTTCCGTTAAACTCCGTTAAATTTGAGTGGCGCCACAGTAGCAACAGGATAAACAGTGAGGATACTGTTTATCCTGTTGCTACTGTGGCGCCACTCAAATTTAACGGAGTTTAACGGAAACTTGTTCACAAAAGAGACAGTTTTAACTAACGCTACCCGAAAGTCCATAGAATATTCATTCTTAAAATATACCTAAAGAATATTCTTTCTTAAAATTTCGTAAAATAAATAGTTTTTTATACCACCGAATCGATTTTGATCAAAAACTGGTTATGGACCCAGATCGGTCACAGCAAAAAATACAATTGATTAGTACAGTTTGATCTACAGTATGTTACGAAAACCCTGTCCGACCCATAAGGATAATAGAGGTTAGGTAAACACATGACCAAATATAATATAAAATTTTACGTATTCATCATAGTACCAATAGAAATGAATTTTGAAATAATCTTTTTTTCCAACGAATTAATTCCAATTTCCCCGAAATTTGGTAATTTTTAAAAAGTGACAACACCGGTATTATTATGAGCGAATAGCGATGCGACCACGTGTCGCGTGTCCTGCCGCCCGCCCCCCGCGGTCGGCAGGCGAAGGGTGGTCAACGCACATTTAATAAGTTACCTCCTTTTGCGAAATAATATTTATTTTTTTTAGGGGGATTTTTTTTTTAAGTAAAGCCCGGTTTTGTATGCATTAGTAGAATCAGTTATCGATACCTAACAACACCTTCACGGGTCGGACAGGGTTTTCGTAACATACTGTATAATTAGCAAAATGTTTCAATATTTTTTAAATTAATTAGCTAATCATAAATCGTTTGGTTGTAGATATTATCTCACTGGATGATTTGGCATATTTTCTACTTGTCTCACTGTTACTAACTGCTCAGAATTCGAGGTGAAGCATTAAGTAGGTAGATAGAAATAAGTTTGCTCATTAATTTACCTTTCTTTTACCATTTGTATCGTGAAATACAATAGACATATAAGCAGGTTGACAATTTTCAATAATATATTCTTTTTAAGAATGCAACCATGAATTACCCATAAAGGTCTAGATTTGTAAACCTACACTACCAGATGCCATTTATTTAATTTGCCTACCTCATAAAAAATCGAACAAAATCACAAAAGAGTAATTACAAAATTCCTTCCCTAATTTTTGTCTCTCGATATCATCTATTTTTAGGGCGATTAAAGTAATTATGCAAAATAACTTAAAAATATTGCCGTCTAGAATGTTATTACGCAATAATATTTATCATTTTTCTGATATTAATCCTAAGTGATATCTACAGCACAGCACTATCTTTTACGTAGCAAACAAAATAAGATAACAAAATATAGGAAGAATATTTTTAGTAAATATGTATTTCTAATACCGAGTCACATCCACGTTCATCTACAAATATCAACATATCCCACAGCAACAGTGCTAAAACTCCAGTGGCAATGTATAGCCAGGGTGATGTGCTGTCGTCTGTGCATCGAAAAATCTTTGGCACGGCCCGTTTTGGGAAACCAACGAACTTGCCACATGCCCCATTGCAGATCCACCTTTTAGCTAGGTTAACTTTAGGTGAACATACGCTCGCTATGGTTTCATACGTACACCAAAGCAGTTAGTCTGCAGAGACAAATGTAACCTATATTCTACTCTTCGAATATTTATGCAAAGATGACAATGACAGCGATTAGACAACGTTGGGTGGAAAAGAAAGTGCAATAATTGTGCTCGGATCGCAAGCGATGCGCCTACACCGAGCACAAATTTGGATCACTCCTGCCGCGCCTGATCGGAGTACACTGTATCGTACGTTGCGGAGCTAATGACCGTGTACAACGCTTAGGTTGGGAACGATGGTCTTCAAAGGGCGAGTGTTAGGTGTAACTGGACGCATACCAGGGCCCTAGTCAGCTAGGCCCTAGTCTAGTTTTTATAAAGTCATTCCAACACGTTTCAATTGTCATTGAGCTTAAAAGTGTTAGAATATGATATCAAAATGAGATATGTGGCGCCATCTAGTAGGAAAGATGTAAAAACTTCTGTGACAATGTTACTAAGAAATCAATAAATGTCAAAATCAATATTTGTTTTATTATAAAAAGTTCGTAATCTGATAAATTCATAATGATCGACCAATTATCTCAGTCGTCTCGTAATGGAATTATGATAGAAAGACTTTGGCGTATTGCCATTATTATAAAACCCTTTAATAGAAATGATTTTCTAAAAACGAATACTCAATTTGAACATTTATTAATAAGTAGTAGTGTCAGTGACTGACCACCGGAAAGTCACAATGACGCCATTTTGTTAGTAGATTACGAAACTTGTCAAAATCGATCATTATGAGATAACTGATCGAACATTTTGCCATTATTGTAATAGCAGATAGGGCCCCAGATTATCAAAGTCATTAGCGTGCAATCGAATGTTCAACAGTGAATGAAATGCAGGCTAATGATAAAAATGACGATAAAGAATCAAATAATTTTTCATACAATTTTACGTCACCCACATATATTTTTATAATCTAAAAATAATTACTGTTATCGCTGGTTGTTATTGTTACGTCACTCTGATAATTTTCACCAATTGTTTTGTATGTAATTTTGTTTTAAATTTTTGTGATACATCATCATTTTCAGCATATTCAATATAGTAATGTCTTGAAAAGTAACTGGGCCCGTCTCGTCTAGCGTAGGATTTCTTTTTTTCTGTCGTTGTCTCGAGAACAATAAGCGCCAACTAATTATCACGTAGAGAACAGCACCCAAACGTTGCAATCATAATGCGAAGGAATTTGTAGAAATTTCATTGCCTATAAATATTTGTGAATTGTCAAATGGAAAGGTACTCCCATTTTACTATTAACTATTTTGAGTAATTAGGTAGCGTAATTGTAATTGCACAAAATAATTTAGGCTGCTGAACTTCGTCATTTTTTCTATACCACGCAAGTTGAATCAAACCTCGGTTAAAAGTAGGTAATTTGATACGTAGCACAAAAGGCTTATTGTATGCGGGCCGTGTCTTAGGACCCCCAAATTATTAGGAACAAAAAAGCTTTTATTCTTGGTTGCGTTAATTTTGATTTACGTCAAATTTCTCACTTATTTAGATGATATAAAAATGCATTACCATTGCTATTTTTGTGAGATAAACTGGCCTGATTTTAACATTCCAACTCAATGTTCAGCACTTTGATTTGCCCCGCCACAACTGATTAAGTAAGTTCCTTTATAACCGTTTGATTAGGCAACCTGATTAATTTAAGACTGTACACTCCTTCCATAATCTTGGAACATTTATGCGGCCATAAATCTGAAACGAGATTAACTTTGATAGATATGGTGTAGGTGCTCTAAATGCTGTTCCGTTAATTCAAAGTGAGACATCTTGTTTCATATTCATTTCTGAATTAAGAACTTTCGTTAAAGACGCCCAAGCATGAGGAAATGCATGTATTAGACAACTTATCCAATAACAGAAGAAACAACAATGTTGATGTTGACACTTTCGCTGAGGTATAACCTTAATAGCACAACAAGGCTTTAGATTCTGGAAAATTTCACTTATAACGACAATATCAAGACCAATAGGGATGTATCTAAGGTATGAAAATCAAAAAAATAATTAGTCAGTCTTATAGATAATAAAAAAAAATTAAGACCAAAACTACTGAGATATAGCGTATTATAGTTACGGAGTGGGGCTAATTACGTCACGCCGTGGTATATTTTGTACCACGGCGTGACGTCTTGCGACATTTCAAATCAATATATCTTCCTAAGTATTAGAATGAAAGAAAAAATAAAAAATACGTGTTCAATATTTTTATAAATCTATCTAATGGACATTAAATTATTTTTAGGAGACAACCCAATTCTTGTAAGTCAAGAGTTTCAAAATATTGTTGCAGTCTCATCACAGCGACAAACAAATGTCAAAGAAAAGAACAAAAGTCAAAAGAAAATTCAGGTTTTTTGACGGATTGAGATAGGTAGATCAGATTTAACGTTTTTGAAATTATGAGACACTAGCTGCGAACCGCGTTTCGAGATCGTTGAATTATTGGGATAAAAATATCCTGTCTTATTCCTGCTTATAAACCATCTGTGTGCCAAATTTCATACAAATCCGTTTAGTAGTTTTTGTGTGAAACCGGAACAAACAAACAAACTCACTTTCACATTTATAGTTTTAGTAAGGATAAGTATGATTTTAAATTGGCCATGCTCCTGCATAGATTGCATCAGGGAATGAAATTGTCAATCAAGTTGACTAATTATTGAAATTGTTTGTATTTTTAAATCACAACCGTCATTCTTTGATAGCTGTATGAATGTAATTTGCTTAGTAATTTTCCCTGATTAACATTACAGACCATGTAATATTGTATGTATGTTAGCTAAACAAAATAATTTAATAGTTCCATTTCTACCAAAGACATTAAAATTATTTACAAAATCTCTTTGATTTCTACACATCGTGCATCGGGCATCGTGGACAATGATCGTCAAACAGTAACGCGAATACCGCACTATCCTTAGGCGATGGATGAACGCCAGTGCGGTTTTATGTGTGTCAGTGACATTAAAATGTGATCTAAATTCGTCTGCCAAGTGTAAAGATTATTTCCATATTATCGTATACTTCGTTCGCGTGAAATTAGTTATACTCCGCTCCTATTAGTTGCAGAGTGATATTATATATCCTAAAGCCTTTCTGGATTAATGGGCTATCCAACGCAAAATAAATTTTTCAAATCGGACCAGTAGTTCCCGAGATTAGCGCGTTCAAACAAACAAATAAACTCTTCAGATTTATATAGTAGTATAGATTAAACTTAGCTTCTTTATATATTAAATAGGAATCGCCGATGTGGCTTGTTACATATGTAATATGAAAGTCTGCTGGCTGGAATGGGATTGGGCTGGCCATGTATGTATGACGCATCGGGACAGATGGCCCGGAGTCGCCACGACGAGACGGGCGGATCTAGGTAACGCTGGCATGATGACCTAGATGCGTTTACAGACGACGGCAAGACACAAGGAACTGTGGAAAACTGTGGAGGAGAGCATTGTACAGGACGACAAGATACCCAATCTGTTAAATTTCTTTATTATATCTTCAACTGTATGGCTAAAGCATTAAAGCTAAAGGTTGATTTGGCAGTTTAGCTTGAACTGCTGTTGCCCGTAGTGGGACAAAAAACTAAACTTAAAACACTTGTTCAACGTGTATCAAGTATCAATGATACGACAAAGTCGATGTAATAATATCGCCGATTCTCTTACTACTAAATACTAAACTAAATTTAAATTCACTATATATTTTTATTTAATTTTCATTAAGAAAAGGATAGGACATAAATATCAGTCTCAGTCCTATTAAAATAGTCAGCGCCTGACGTAAATTAACGTATTTTAGTCGCCATGTTTGTCTTCATCTCAGCGTTAATCCCAGTCGTATCCAAAGCTTTTCAGCTTTCGAGTCTAGAGTCCGCTTTACCAATCTTTTTTTGGCTACACTTCGATATTTTCCATGAAGCGACTGCCGTCTGACCTCCACAACCCGAAGGCGATATCGAAGCTTTGCAGTTAGACCAATTGTTGGAGTTTTGAGGGCTCCAACAACCCGTAACGACTGCCATTAGATGTTCGTATGGCAACTGGGACCAACGGCTTAACGTGCTTTCCGAGGCACGACCAGACCAGTGCAAATATTCATATTCATGCACAGAAATATTTTCGAACCCGGCGCGGGTTCGATCCGCATGTGCAGCGGCCGCGTTCGCTACCGCTATGCCACGGAGGCTGTCAAGTGTTAGTCCCTATGTTTGTAATCACGCCTAAATTGTCTATGGAGCATCTTGATTTGAAAGTACTGAACTAACTTTACCTTTTTTTAAATATTTATCTTCTATCCTTTTCTTGTCCCGTGTGGTACCGGGTTTAGAATAGTACCAACACATATCCTTGCGTGGGTGCCGTAAGAGGCGACTAAGGGAACTCTCACCAGGTTAGCGGGCAGCAGCGCTTTTCTTGTGGAATATCAAATTACTGCGATCCCCAACCCGCCTACCAAGCGTGGGGATTATGGCAAACCCACCCAAAGCAATGAAAGCCTTGGGAGAACCCTTTGTCCAGCAGTGGACCTCTATAGTCGTTCGTTCGTTCGTATCGTCGTAGTTAGTCGGTCTCCGTGGCGCAGCGGTCAACACGCCTGACTGCGACGTGGAGGCCCCGGGTTCGATCCCCGGCCAGGTCATGATGGGAAAACGATCTTTTCCTGATTGGCCTGGGTCTTGGATGTTTATCTATATATGTATCTATTATAAAATATAGTATCGTTGAGTTAGTATCCCATAACACAAGTCTCGAACTTACTTTGGGGCTAGCTCAATCTGTGTGATTTGCCCGTATATATTTATTTATTTATTTATTTATTATAGGCTGACGAAGAAGAAGAAGAATCCTTTTCTTAATGAAAATAATAAACAAAAAGATGCACTGAGCTTAAATTTAGTTTAGATTCTGTACAAGGGAATCAGCATCATATCGTGTTTAATGGTGTTTACCCAAACCAACTGATAAACACAGTTTTATGGCAATATGTAACATAGTTTGTCAATAGCTTAACAATTAACTCAGTTTAACAATTACCTTGCTATTGATGTTGGCTATAAAAGAAACTTGAATCTATGTCAGTTTTTTAACGAATATTTAGTTATTTGTGTTGAACCTTACAGGTCTCTTGCAGGGCTCACAAATGAAAGATGTAAATTTAGGACTCAAACCCCTTTATTACATGCCATCCTTTGTTCATATATATAACTAGAAATAATTGTTACAATTTAGACATCTTTACGACAACATGGTTTATAGTGAACTACGTCAATTTGACGCAGTACAAACCTTCTAGTTATTTTGACATTCACTATTTAAAAACACGCAATCCATGATTCGGCCAGTATTCTCACAAAGGAGTTGAGATTACTTCCAACAATTTGAACTTTAGTACACACAATACGCGCATTATCGTGGAGTTGTCGACACCAGCCGATATTACATATTAGTACATGAATTCTCAGATCTGGCTGTGTCCTAGGTACCTACTTTACTCGAAGCAAGGTTATCCGACAGTTTGTATCCAATCATTATAATAAACTTTTTCCGCGACTGAATCATGGTTCGCCTTTGGCGAGGCTAATAGACTTTATTAAAAGATTTTCCTGTAGTTCTTCTATCTGTTTAAAAATTCATATTTTTTTTTTAACAACGCTTAATATATAACAAAATAGTTTCACCTATATTGCCATATTATATATACACTAGCGGCCGTCCGCGACTCGTTCATGTGGAGTTAGTCATTTGAACATATTGTTTTAACTCCAGAAGAATTATTTAAATATTGTGGTATGTATTCTTATAAGATGCTAATTGAAATTAAGTGATGTCAAGGACAATTTTGTTCAAAATTAAATACTATTAGTTTATTTGAATGTTAAGAAAACTAGCATTCGAGTAAGAATAACGTTTCTCCTACCCAAGGTTGTCGACACCCCTGAAAGACAGATAAAGTCGTTGATCAGGAAATCTGCTGTCAAATCTTAAGACAGCTGTTGAGGTTCGTTGACAGTAACAACAAGATCCAATCAAACCACTTGACAAGAGATAGACAATAGATATTGAGTAGGAGTTCAAAATCTGGTAATGTTGGTTTGTCGAGAGTTTTGTAACAGATTATTTGTATTCTAATGACATAATGAGAAAGTACGTATCAATCCTACGTAATACGCCAAAGTGACAGTATCATTGTATGCATACCGTTTATCAGTTAGTCCGTAAAATTCTGTCAGTATATCTATCACCTTTTTAAGTCTTGACGACAGCTGGACTTATGATGGAGTCTAGCACAGAATTGGGATATTTTCCAACCTCATCACGGGCGCAGTTAGTGAAATATAAAGAAAAATACCGACAGAACACCAGACAGAACAGTTACAAAACTGGTAGGTACGAATCTACTAACCGAACATAGGAACATTCACCATATTCTTCACAAAAAAGGTACACAGTAATTTGGGTGGAGTAGGCCTGTGGCAAGAAAACCGGTCGCCATACTCTCCACGTAACTGTCATTAATGATAATGATAACGCATCGGATCATCGGCTAAGTCTTGCCAGCCATCAGCATAGAGTCAGGGATTGTGAGAAGTTCAGAATGAATCAATTTTGGTTCGAGTGAATGTACCAGAACTTTGGAATATAACAGCGATAGTCGCGGAAGGAATAAAACAGAATTTATATCAGCAAGTTTAGCAAGGATCAAAATTATGAGGCTTAAAATGTCCAGTGCTGATCATAAGCCGTAGCTAATTAATAATAATAATAAAAAAAGGTTTTTTAATTGTTTAGATGTAAACGCGATACACTCCGGAACTCTGGCCGTCGAATTAACAAAATATAGCTCAAAAAATTGAACAAAAAGAAAAAACAGTCACAAAAAAATCTAAGCGGAAACGAATTGATGAAGAAGGGCAGAAGAAGATGGTCAGAGGAATGACAAATTTTACGCAGGCGAAATCTCGAGCTGAAGCTATAAATGTTAAAAAGGAAAATATCCTAATAATCACTACCGGAGTCCAAATTTGAGATAGTAAAAAGTATTATGTTAATAGAAATAATAATGCTCTTGATAATCGTAAGTCTATGGTCATGTATGTAGCTCTGTAAACTATACGTCTGGAACAACAATACGTTTCATATTAAGTCCTCAAATAATAACACAGAGTTTTCTAGACTGTCTAGGGCTACAGAAATGTTATAGGTAATCTATGCAGTGGCGGTAGTGATCCTTTGAAAATTACATATTATGGCTTATCTAAATAAATAGATTCATGACGGCTAACTGAATAATATACGTGTGAATAAAGCACATGTATTTTAAGATATTGGCGAAGAAAGTGTAAACATGTACCTAATTTGTACAAGTATAAGAATCACAAAATAATATATTTAGCCCAGTACACATTGCCTTTTAATTTATACTTATTCAAACAAATTTAGTACATAGAGAACAAAGTACAGCTCCGGATCTATGGATGGATGGGCATAGGTCACGCAACATCGTTCTGATCTTTTGATCGTCTTGTTAAAGCGACGGATGTATTAATTAATATCATGACTGCTTCCTACAATACATTGTGATCTTAAAAACCCTTTTTATTCGCTAAGCAAGCGGCTGACGAACCTGTCGATACACATTATAAGAATGACATTTTAGGACATTTATGAAAAGAAGCCGACAAGGCCGACCATAGTGTATTGAATGACCCAAAATTGATACGAATGATTAATCTGCCGGTACCATAATTAGCCTAAGCCAGAATTAGCAATAAAATGGGATTTAATGAAAATAATATGTATATGAATAATAAGTTGCTAGGTATAAAAAGAAGCCAGCTCAACACACTAAGGCAGATTCCTGCCAGTGCCGCAAGTTGTTCGAAACCCCTGGCATAAGTAAATGAAGAAATAACTGCGGGTTTTGGTCATTATAAGTCTCACACGCCCTTTCGTTCCCCCAGGGCTGCAGAAGTCAAATTTGACGATTTCACACGAAAAAAAAAAAGATATCTCAACGCGAACGTCATTATATTATTACACTTATTCTAACCAGTCCGATAAGATGCTAAGCTATCGCCCTCGCACACTGCATCATGCGTGATCTCATTCGCTCGTAAACCCGCGGTTACAGTCAGTCAGTCAAATGAGACTTGATGCAGTATGAATTCAAAAGGAACATTTTAGTGCAATAAAATCTGCAGGTTGCCAAATATCTGGGGAAGTTTTCTTCAAAATATCGAGCAAATGTGAATTGGGCCTGATTTGGACGATATTACGATTTCGTGAATTGTCTTGTCGTATTGGGAACCCCACATTTAGTTATGCATAAAGCAAGGACCAGAAATATCAAAATAAATTTTATCTTCAATTCCGGAGTATAAAGCTCAGGGGCATAATAAAAAACTTGAAGTAACTACAAATTTTATAAAGAAACACTGTGAACTAGACCAAATTATTTCGTAAATTTAGTAATCGGCGACATGACTTTTGCAACAGTAGTTTAGTTAATTGCCATGAATTCGATTAGTATAAAAATACATGTCCTCCATGTGGCTTAGAAAAGTACTAACCCACATCCTCCCATAGGGGTCGTAAGAGGCGACTAAGGGAGGTTTCACCAGGGAAGCGCGCAGCAGCGCTTCTCCTATGGAATATCAAATTACTGCGATCCTCAATCCTTCTCCTAAGCGTGGGGATTATGGCGAACCCCCCAATGTAATGGGTAGCCTTGGAGGAGGCCTTTGTACAGCAGTGAACCTCTATAGGCTGAAGATCATTCAAAGATCAAAAAGGTATTCTTCCAATCTGTGATAAAGTTACAAAATAAAATGTTTTGGTGCATTCCTGCATTTCTAAAGATTTTATTTCTTGCATATCCGTCGTACCTGGTCCGTATCACGTACGCCATGGTATCGTCCGATGTTGCATCGGTGTAGATGGATGCGCTCTCTAGAGACCACATTGATTTTCGTGAAACGCACTTTTTGTGAGTATTTTGAACTTGACCGTACAACCGGTTTCTCATTGCCAAGGGCTTTGTACGTAAATTGTATTTAAGAATATAAGGAAACTCTTGAAATGGAGACGTTGTCGTTACTGATAACCATATTGATTATATTTTGATAAAGATGAATGATATGTCTTCGGATGTGTCTTATGTAATGCCATGTGATACAATGATATTTTCTACTATTTAGCTACTACGTAACTATATGACAATTAACATATTATATTGCATTATTCGGCAAGCAATAAAATAATTCTTTATTTTATTGTTCTATGAAAATATATGAATAAAAGTATAATCGAAGCCAGATCAACACATCTTGACTGAGTCCACTAAGACTGATTACATTTTAGGTGTGACTTGTATTTGAGAATTTAAGTAAGCCAACTATACTTATTAGCCAAAAAAAAAATTTAGAACTTATCCGGAAAATTGGAGCTATATATTTTCATTACATTTCAAAATAATGTGTGTGATAATAACTGTACTGTAAGTTTTTGTAAAGACAAAACTTACACTGCAATTACAAGATGATAAGTAGCCCTATGTCATGTGACATGTCCCACAAAACGAAATAAGGTTGTTGACCTCAGTCTTAGAAAAAAATCTTTTGGAACACTTACTCCAATACCCACAAAGACATGAAAACGAAATTCGAAACTATTTCAAAAGAAAATAGATACATTCGCAACACTCCCGACAGTTTCGCAAATACTCCTCACACTATTATTGTTTATATATGGCCCATAAATAAGTGGGTAAATGTTTGTACCCACGTAGATCATGCAGCTTCATGTGCTTGGAAACGTGATGATGAAGAGCATTCTGCACTCAAAGATTATTCAGTTGTATTTAAATCTAAATAATAGAAAGCAGACAGGGTGAAATCTATTGGCACTCTGACAGTATGCAATGTTGGTTGATTTGTATTGCCTTGAGTGTTTTTCTCCTTAGTTAGATCCTCAATATAGTGAGATTACTGAATAAAACATGATTTCATAACTCAGTACCTAATAAAAATTTAATCGAAAAGGTACTTTGACATTTTGTAGTTGGACAGAATTAAGTATCCAGCAATAGTGAAGGGCAATAATTTATGTATATGTACATCCCTAAAGGGAATCCAAGCGATGACATTCTTGTTTATCAAATAATCAAGTCTGTAATTTGTCCCGGAGGGTTAAAGTTCACATTTGCGTAAAGCACGTATCTCATACAGACTTCTATGTGGCACTGATATGGAAAGTTATGACCGTAAATAGCAACCAACAATAAATCTACAACTAACGATAATATGTTATTACGTACTGGCATCAACTGAGCAAAGTCCAATAAAGGATGCGACGATATTCAAAGAAGTACGAGTATATAGTCAAATGCTTTACACGTTTGGAAATGATCCTTGAACAACTGTACTTTGGGAGTGCTTTGTAATGTCGAAGTAATGAGACTTTCGTGTCACTCTGATGCTTTAAAGGGCAAGTCTTGAACTTAACACAAACATGTTTTAGCAATACGTGTTTATCACAAGGATATATCTGGAAGATTGTTTGATAGCCATTCAGAATTACCGCCAACAGTCAGTTAAATACTCTACCTGAACATGGTACAGTATTTTGAAAAGGAATAAATCTGCAGCATATGCATACCTCCATATCCAAGGCATACCTTCGGGCAACTTGCAGTAACCGAAAGTTAAAAACTTATGAACAGTGTAATGAACTTACATTTTGTTATTAACACAATTAAGATCATGGCCGCCCCTTCTTTAACTTCAGGCGTTTCTTATATCATGAGCATTGAGCTCAACAGGGTATCGAGGGTAATAAGCTAATCAAATCAATTTGCCTCAACAGACGATTCAGAAATGATTCATTGAAATCAGTTGTCAAGATTTAAACGGCATTTAAGTTTCAACAGAAGTTGGTGCATTGTTATGAATACACATTTAAAAACGGACCTCACCAGTAAAGCCAAACAGAAGCGGAAACAACGGTTATTGTGCGAGAATAATGCGACAAGGTTAAAAAAATAATATAAATGAACATGCAATTCGCTCTTTTTCTCGGAACAAATTGTCCAGCGGAACTCACTCCTACGATAAGCCTAAAATTCAAACAGATGATACACTCGTCAGATCAAGTGGGGTGACATTCTACCACAACTTTTATTTGAGTTTAACTGCCGACCATCGTAACGCATCGCAATGTCTCTATGTAAATGGTCATGCATGACTAAACTGTTCTAAAAATAGAACCCCGCTTGGGATGTGTGGTGATAACTGGACTAGCTCGACCAAACTGGTCATATTTATGCCATGTCGCTTCCAAATATAGCTCAGACGGTATGGAAATAGTTACGGAATACACTTAACATGCCTTTATGTTGAAACTCGTTGAAGTGATTATTTATAGCCTCTTGCACTCAAACTTTATGTGAATGAGTAGCTTGAAGTTTGTTATGATCGATTTTATTCTCTTAAACGAGTCAGTGCAAAATTTCGAATGAGTCATGCGTCCGAAAGGTAATTTCATGTTTCGAGTTTCGGTTCCCAGTCGGAATTTTTATTACGTCATATAGTGCAATGGCTCTGCAGGTAATAGCTTCAATTAAATGGGTATTCGACTCAACTGGCAGCTGAGATATCAAAATCCTTTTAGTTTGGCAACTCGGTTTATGATTTTATTTGAAAAAAATCAATAAGTTCCCAATCATTATTACTCTGATTTGCAAGTGCGACTCGTTAAGTATCAGGAGTACAGTAACTAAAATGTTTATTTCAGGTTGAATTGTATATGTTTATAACTGTAATAAATTTGTCATAATATTGCATTGATATTCAAGATTTCTATCTAAAAATATTGGTTAGTGCAATGACTATATACCAATAATACCTTTATACCAATTAATTTATTACAGGGGCTTTATTTCATTGCTTATTGAATCAATTCTGTAATCTCCCTCAATAACTCTTCGCTTACTCAATACTACTGTAATCAGCACAATCTTCATTATGTAAATTCTCGCCTTTTGCTGGCCAAAAACTACAAAAACGTCACCTTCTACGATCCCTACACACATTCCTTCTGTTTTGTCCACTTTCATAGACAATAATTATATAAGTATATACCTACCTATATTTAAGGAAGACAATACGATAAAAATGAAAATACTGGCAATACTAAATGATAAGAAAACATCAAAAAATTCTATCGAAATTTAAAAAGTATCTTTAAAAATAATGGCCGTATGGGTTTTACCGAACAGCCATATAAACAAATTTGTTTGAATTTTTGTAAGCAGACAGTGAATGTCATTATATGCTATTACGCAGATTAATGAATTATAGACGTGACTGGTTAAATCTCCATGTTTTTTTTATTAATAAACTTGAAGACTTGCTAAATAAAACAGATAGAAACTAACAAAAAGCGATGCTAGAAAATAATTAAACGCTACATTATTGTGTGGATATTTGCGAAGTAGGACAAAATTTAAATAGTTATCACTTCGTTGTTGAACTTGTGGCTTCTGCTAACACTAAGTGCTTACATGTTAATGCATAATAGAATATGCATATTTCATTAACTCGCTTTGTTTATGCATTATATCCAGCGGATGCTGTTGTCTGTTCTTGTGCTAAATGTCAAGAGAAGACAAGTCTTAGAAGCACAAATAAATAGGAAACTTGGTGATTTCTAAAACGTATTGTTTTGCATTATTCTTGTTGATTTGCGGAACACATGCCATGTTTCAATATTTAGGTCAAATCTTGAATTACCAGTTATTCTCTAAAAGTGAAAATATTTCCTTAATCCAAATATTTAGTTTCGATCTAAACGTTACCCCCCTTTATTTATAAACGTTATTTAAAGTTACGTACTAATTAGCGACTCTTTAACTATACATTATTGATATTTTCAAGTCTCTTAACTTTAATAAAATATAAACCCCACAGTCAATAACAAGTAGTATGTTAAGAAAACCCTGTCCGACCCGTGAAGGTGTTGTTAGGTATCGATAACTGATTCTACTAATGCATACAAAACCGGGCTAAACTTAAAAAAAAATTCCCCTAAAAAAATATTATTTCGCAAAAAGAGGTAACTTAATAAATATGCGTTAACCACCCTTCCGCGAGCGGCGGGCGGCAGGGCACGCCACACGTGGTCGCATCGCTATTTGCTCATAATAATACCGGTGTTGTCACTTTTTAAAAATTACCAAATTTCGGGGAAGTTCGAATTAATTCGCGGGAAAAAAAAATATTTCAAAATTCATTAGTATTGTTTCTATGATGATTACGTAAAAATTTATATTATATTTGGTGATGTGTTTACCTAACCTTTATTATCCTTATGGGTCGGACAGGGTTTTCTTAACATACTGTATAGTGTATAGTTCAAGGAATATGTATTTACCTTGAATAAACGGTAAAGTTGAGTTCGTTATGTTTTTATATATCTACTGCTTTTCCTCGTTCGATTTCTGTAAAGCGATAGCTTAGTGGTATCGGCCGCCACTTACTAGTTGTACGTCGTAGGTTTGAACTCCGTCAGGCGCTTCATTACAATTTATTTCATTACCACTGCTCTCAAAACGGTGGAGTACTCATAAAATATCGGAAACCGCAACCGCGCAAGCAAAACCTTGGAAGACATGTGACATCTACCAACCCTCATTAGGCATTATGTATGTTATGTAATCATTAAAAAAAAAAAAAAAAAAAAAAAAAAAAAAAAAAAAAAAAAACATATGACGTGTAAAAGTGATCGGTGATCCTACTTGCTTAATAAACGATTTCATTTCATTTCATTAAAAAATTGCTACACAGCAAAATATCGGGTGTATGAATACAATATTTTAACACATTAAAGAACACTGAACGAGACACAATAGAAGTTTTAGGCCGCTGCCTCGAATCTTGCGGGCAGCGGCGCGGGAGCCAGGCGGGCATCGAAGGCCCGTTCTCGAAACTAGCGGGCAGATCGCGCATCACTATAGCCGCGTAGTATTGTGTTCACGATTGTGTCGAGGAGATATTTGTTTTTATTCGCGAATGAAATGACTGAGCAATGGCGGCAACATCTTTTTGATACAAATTTATTCCTAACTCTCAATCACCGCTCGCTGCCCGCCCACTGCCCGCCCGCTGCCCGCAAAATTCGAGCGCGAGAAGTACACCGCTCCGTTTGATTTTACGCATAAGATCCTGCCGCTCACTAGCCGCCGCCGTCGCCGCCCCACTGCCCGTAAGATTCGAGGCAGAGGCCTTACTGTTATTAAGCCGAGGGGCGTTTAGTGATTGTCCCACGTTTAGTGTCAAAGTGTTAAACATGTTTCTTGTAACCATTAGCACCATTATCATCACAAAACACAATGTTTGTTGAAAATTAGGAAGTAAATGGCTTATATACATATCGATATTCTGGGCTAGTTGTAGATTTTTATCGTGTTACAGGAAATTGGATATTATTAGTTAAGTTCGTACCTACAACTTAATAACATAAAATCTGCCGGTATCAAAAAGTACGGTAAGTAATAAGTGTGTAAAAAACTGTTTTTCTCGGTGGTAGGCCATAACGTCGGCCGCCGGCAGAAGTTACCACCCACTAGACAAAGCCTTGTCGCCAAGCGATTTGTCGTGTTTCGGCATGATGTCTGGTGAAGCCGTACGGAGGACGGGTCTGAGCGTTGTGTTGCGATGTGTGCCGGGTACGATGCGCCTAATGTTGTTGTGTTGGGAGTTTGGTCGTGGAGGGTCTTCAGATCAATCTCCCTTTGGCGCAGCATCGTTGGTCGTGTGGTTTGGTTTAACATTGCATCACCTCGCTCAACTGCCGTCTTCCTTCCTATTCGCTCAGTTTTTCTGAGGGAATAGGCTCTTAATAAACTAGCGCGCTTTACCATCAACGATCGCATCACTGCTTACCATCAGGCAGGATTGCGGTCAAGCGCTAGTTTATAATTACTAAAAAAAATAATCTCTAGTATAAGTAATGTCAATGCAATGTAAAATGTCAAAGGGTAATGGAGAATATCAAATTAAACTTGCAGAAAATGTCAATGAATGCTCAACGAGACGGATTTAAATAAATAATACACCTCATCCGACTAGCACGTCTTATTGAAAATCTACTAATTGAGTACCTACATTACTATTTTGCTAGTTATGTTTCATCCCCTTGCTTGTACTATTACAAACGGATAGAGATGAGCCTATTTTCCGTTTTAATTATTCTCAGTGCAGTTTGGATCAAGTATTGCAATTCTGCAATTTCATGACGTAATTCATTTCTTTACGTCATAAGCACATCACTATCTGTATGACGGTGCTGATTATAGGAAAAATACCGATCTGCCTCTAAATAGAATATATCAGATAAAACTGACGTGGATAAAGTTGGATAAAGTTATCACTACCCAATAATCTGTAGCACACTTTTAAAAATTACATAAAACAAACGTCTGTTACAAGTTTAACTGGAATTGTAGCAGTTTTACTACTATTTTATTATATAAATAGTTATATTAAATATTTTAATAAAATAGCACACATAGGGCACTCATCGTAAATCAACCCGAAATGTTGTAGATGCTTATTTATGAGCAAAGATAGTGGCGAGTTTTATGGGATTTTAAAGTATGATGATTCGGCGGAAAGCTATGCAAAATGTATATTTACATATCTTCTGCTTTATAAATATTAGGAAATAGGAGAATTAATTTAAATAAATACCAAACGGAATACCAGTGTCACCCATTATCAGTGCGTAAAATCTGGGTAAATTACGAAAGCGTGTTACAAAAATAAACTTCTGACATTTTAATGCTACGAGTTTATTTTTGTACTGAACTGAACTTAGCGATTGCTAAGTTCATTTTATTCTGGCTTACAAAAACAGTTGTCATAAAGGAGTAAAGAATATTGATTTCGTGATAAAATTGAACAGCCGGTATTCCATGTCATAATGACGGATTGAGAATGGTTTTTCATGATTTCTTGATAAAACGTAAGTAAAACTAAATGGTAAATAAATCTTTTCAGGCCTTTATTGCACTTGTTTTAAGAAACGCCGAAAGAACTTCGTCTTTATTACGATGAACCGTAAAAACTTTTAGTACCACTCTAAAAAATAAATGAAGATATGTAATTTTTACATAAAACTAAGGTGAGCTGCCATGACGGTTTGAATTTATTTTTTGATTTGGTAGAAAGAAAAAATTTGTTTCTTAAAATTGCAACTAAAATTTTAAATGCTACTTTCCTTCTCACCAAATAAAACTTTATTGGAAAATAAGATAAATATAATGTAAGTGAAATATTTCTTTACTAAAGTTATCCTAACAATCTCATTACAAACCTTTTATCGTCCCACTGCTGGGCACAGGTCTCCTCTCATACAGAGAAGGATTGAGCGTAATCACCACACTTGCTCAATGCGGGTTGGTGGTTTCAGACTTAAAGTCCAGGTTTCCTCAAGATTTTTTCCTTCACCTTCAGTCATTGGTGTCCAAGATATACTTAGAAAGTACATATAACTTTAGAAAAGTTACATTGGTACTTGCCTGACCTGGAATCGAACCCGCGCACTCATACTTGAGAGCCTGGTGTTTTAACCACTAGACCACCTAACAATGTTTAATGGAAATTATAAGGAAAGTAACGTAGAAAGTATCAACCATAAACACATACGTCGATTACTAAGTGACTGCACAGCTGTATGGCAATGGTCGTATGTTGGCGAATTTTGCCACTGCAATTATAGCTCCCAATAAAACAAAATAACGTCAATATCGATCACCTCATTGAGAATCTAAGCTGGTGTTAAAACTTAGAAATTAATAGAGTGATAGGTAGCGTTTCTGATACGCAGCCAAGACCAACAGGTAGATAAACTAAATGTTAATTGGCTTTGTGCCACTGATGCACGTGTATTGGGGCATGGCGATGCAAGATAAAATATGAAATCCATCGATAGATACTACAAATCACAATGATAAACGCAAGGTATATATCGATAACTCTGTAGGTACAGTTAAGTTAGGAGCAAGTTTTCTTCCTAGCAATGAAGAAGACAAGAAGACTAATAAGAACAAATGAATGATTTGTGATATAAGTCTGATAGTAGATAACATCTAGGTTAGTGTCAATAAAAAAAAAAGAAACTAAAAATATTTATTGTGACTCGTACAAAAAAATCAAAATAGATAAGAAGGGAGAGAGAGAAAGACGGAAACAAAAAGCGACAGCGTTAGTGAACCCATGATAATTAAATGAATTTGTGAATACTCAGAAATTCATTTCATTACCAGGAGCTCACTAACGCCGAAGGTAAGTATTGCACTTTTTCATTTTGAACCTTGGGAGCGGTTGGTGTAGTGAAAGACCGACATTCCTTATTAAC
Source organism: Sesamia inferens (assembly GCA_037179545.1). Lineage (NCBI taxonomy): Eukaryota > Metazoa > Arthropoda > Insecta > Lepidoptera > Noctuidae > Sesamia > Sesamia inferens. The sequence goes on along the minus strand of CM073938.1, from coordinate 14,329,085 downwards.
AACTGGCTTTCTGCCTTACACATAAGAGAACAATTTCCTGAGGTCACCAAGGTCCATGTTTTCGTACAAAAAAATGTAAAGGCATATTAAAGTTCACAATTTCACACGTTTAATTGTGAATCATAAAAATCCAAAGAGCAATTTAAAGGATATAAAACCAGTAGAACGATTAATTGAAGCAATATAACGTTACGTTTATGAAGTGTTTGGTTTTCAGGATGTTAGTGTTACTCGCACGTAAAACAGCATTTTGGTCCGATATTCCTCTTCCCTCTCAAATATACACAGTTTCTATTATGTTTACGTTATTGAGATTTTTTGTAGCTAATACTCGAGTTGGTATCGAGCCAAGAACTACAAAAGATAAAATGTTTCCGTAACATTTTAATTGTTTTGCAGTCGTGAACTGTTTTATTTTTCGTAAAACTCTCCACTGCAATGAAACGAAATTAATGGTTTGGTTGACTGAATTATTCAATCGTTCTTTATATTTTTGTTCAACTTTTTTTCGTTTTTACGTTTCACTTTTCCTCTTGTATGTTTACAGTTCGATTAGGTTGTGGTAATTACGTCTAAATGCATACTTGTTGATTGCCATTAAAACTTAATTCAATTAGAAATTTGTCAGTTGTATAATGTGATAATATCTTCCACACTTTTCGTTATTGCCTTTAGCCATCACACACACATAGTGCCCGTTAGAACTAAATTTTATGAAGGCGCTATTACTAACAACTTCTTCTCTTTTCTTCTTCAGCCTATAGATGTTCACTGCTGGAAAAAGGCCCCCCCAAGGCTTTCCATGATGACCGGTCTTGTGCTGCCCGCATCCATCGGCTTGCCGCGACCTTCACCAGGTCATCGGTCTTATTATTGGGTTATTCGGTTATTGGGGGCCTCCTGACGCTGCGTCTTCCAATACGTGGCCGCCACTCCAGAACCTTACTGCCCCATCGGCCATCGGTTCTACGAGCAATGTGCCCTGCCCACTGCCACTTAATTTTAGCGACTGGAAGAGCTATGTCGGAGACTTTGGTTCTTCTGCGGATCTCCTCATTTAGGATTCGATCACGAAGAGAAACTCCGAGCATAGCTCTTTCCATTGCCCTTTGTGTGACTCTGAGCCTTCGTATGAGGCCCATTGTGAGCGACCACGTTTCAGTTCCGTAAGTCATCACTGGCAACACACACTGGTCAAAGACTTTAGTCTTGAGACACTGTGGTATCTTGGACGACGAGAAGATGTACCATAGTAACCACATGTTACTAACATATGTAGTTCCACAACTAACATAGTAACTCTAATTTATAAAGCTAAACAAACTATTAGTCCTAAGAAACGATCCATTGTATTCACAGGCTTTCCAGCGACAATGGCTACATAATAAATATTTTCGAATTCCGCGATAGAATGTTAATTTCCCCTGTTTAAAATCAATCGTGACTATGTGTAGTTGCCATGCGAGATTTGGTTGGAACGTGAACGAAATTTTGCGGTTGTGTAACGCTAGACGAAAAAGGACTATAAAAGGTCTCATCAACGTATACGTGCAGACTGTGTTCGTGATCGTTACACATTGGGAAACTGTTTTAATACGTGAGGTGGTTACATTCCTACCTTTTCGATGATGCGTTTTGATAAGCAAATATCATAAGTGTGTAATTAGTACTAAAATCTTGGACACCCTGCAAGCATAAATTGTCTTGACGATGATTTCTGTTCAACTCTAAACGCTATTTTAAAGGGAGTAACAATATTTCTTGCCTGAAATAAATATAGAACTGCTAATTTATTACATATCCTAGCTCTGAACTATTTTCCGCAAAGTAATGAAGACACATCGCGTCGCCGAGTTAAGAACGCGGAAGGACTAAAATGTTTCGGTCAAATTATCTTCTACAACAATACCGGAGTTGACACGGTTCCGTTTCAATTCTTAGATTTTTTACAATTGACATTGAAAATACTCCTAAACTTCTATTGATAATGGGAAAAAACAGTAGCCCCTCATCGATCATTCGTGATAAACGAGAAATCTGATAATTCAATAACATTCTGAATTTTCATGTACTGTGTGTATAAAGTTTCGATATGGAGACGATTAGATTTTGATCGTTAATAGTTTGGGGAGTATCAAGATCACAATCGTGAAGAATGCCTTGATGGATTTTCTACTTAACTAAATAGATTTCGTATTACGATGACATTGGATTCGAGTTGCGACTTTTCGCAGACAATGCAATTGCAATTTCTAGTAGGTACTTATGAACATTTAGAGGTACATACCTAAATAAAATCTTGAATACGGGAGCAATAGTGAATTACCATTATCACTACAAATACAAACGTAACATAACGTCAGGTAATAATGTAAGGGTTACAACCCTAAACACTTATTGTTTCTGACATTAAATACACATAACTCCGTTTGCGGCTTGCATTGCCGCAGTACCAAACCTTACGACAAGCGGTCGGTTATAAAGGAGTGGACTTTAACTCTCATAACTCATCTCAGTATTCTCAGTATTCTTCCTACCATTGTTAACTTGCGTTACGTTACGCCTATAGGTAATTGTGATGTGATTAAACTGTTGTTCCCGTATCCACGACTTTTATTTAGGAGTGTACCTCCAAAAGTACAACATTAATAATATTGTATACTGTGTACTGTTTTAATCGTAATGACGGCAAGCGGAGTACCTAATATGTGCTTTTTGCAGGAAACATTAAGTGTTGCCAGTTGTAATTTAAAAACGAGTGTTGTGACATAATACGCGACAAACACAATGACTTATTTAGAAAATTCATAGAAACACGTGTCCATACATTTGATTCTTGATAGTCATGAGTATTTTTCATTATTTATTATATTATTAGCTTAGTTGTCAGTGATTCATAGATATTACTTTGTTTATCTCTGTGAACTTCAGCTAAAAATAGCCCATTATCTGTTCCGTGCTGTAAATACGATTAGGGCATTTTCAAATTAATTGTATAGTAGCAGTTACGACTCAAGTTTACTTGCGATAGGAATAGAGACAAAAGTCTATGAAATGTTTGTTTCCTATACAAACAGTTCTGTCTAATCCTCCTTTCGGGGAAAAAAGACCTCATACAGATCTCAAATCATTATAATCAAGACAAATATTATAACCAATCTTTTTTTAGTTTTTCCTTTATAATTAAATTGTTTTCTCTTTATTTACTGTTTCCATGTAAAACTTTTTAGGGTTCCGTAGCCAAATGGCAAAAAACGAAACCCTTATAGATTCGTCATGTCTGTCTGTCCGTCTGTCCGTCCGTATGTCACAGCCGTTTTTTTCCGTAACTATAAGAGCTATATACTGTTGAAACTTGATAGGTAGTAACCGCATTAAAATTTTGATGCAAAAATAAAAAAAAAAAATTTAAATATTGGGGGCTCCCCATACTTAGAACTGGCACTCAAAAAAATTTTTTTTTCATCAAACACATACGTATTGGGGTATCTATGGATAGGTCTTCAAAAATGAAATTGGGGTTTCTAAAATATTTTTTTTCTAAACCGAATAGTTTGCGTGACAGACGCTTCCAAAGTGGAAAAAAGTTGGTCCCCTCCCCTCTAACTTCTGAAATAAGAAAATGAAAAATCTAAAAAAAACATGATGTACATTGCTATAAAAACTACCAATGAAAATTGTTTTGGACGAGATCTAGTACGTAGTTTTTTTAATACCTCGTAAATCGTAAACCGCTTATTACCGCGTAATCTTTCATACAAATAACTTAAATCCTTTAATTTCATAAATCAATGGTACGGAACCCTTTGTGCGTGAGTCCGACACGCACTTGGATGGTTTTTTATAAATTCACTAACTCCGTTTGATTAAAAATCGGTATACCTACCTATTGTATTGCGATACCAAATATACATTTGTATCAATTATGAACACTAAGATAATCGATTTGCCTCACTCGATTATAATAACTTGGTGAACGTCTATCGACAGTTATTTGCATATTTTTTTAATATATTGAGCTAATATTGAAGATGATGTCTTTAACAAATTCTCTGACATTGAATGATTTTATGCTTATATTATGCTTAACCCCTTTTATAACTATCATCTTTAGATAATCCTTTTTCCTTAAACGTCTTTTTCTAACTTTACGTCCATCTACATTTATCCTTTGCATACTTTTCTCAAGCCACGACAGTAATTGAACCCACAGTGGACTTTGGGTTTGTTTTGTATACCTGAAAATCAGATTCAAAGAGCCCGTTGTCAAACACATTCGAAAATATTTTAGCAGTCTCGATTGCTATGCCATCCACGGCCGTACCTCGAACGACTGATATTTACCCGAGTCACGTGTTTTGACGAAGTAATACATTACTTGGTTAGCATAGTTGCATTATTCATTCTGTACCGGCTTATGGGTACTACACGAAAGAAAAATTAGGTTGGTTTATTGCTTAGTAAGCTATAAAACATTACACTGATGAATACCAAGTTAATACTTAGCTTTTCTATGTCGTTTACGCTCGTTATAATCTACAAATTGAATAGCGATGTTTCCTGGGTTAAAAAAAATTGATTCTATTTAGTCCGCCATTCAGATTATAGAAAAATATTGGATACGTATATTTTGTTTTATCAAATCAATAAAAATTGACAAATATAAAAGGCATCAAAGATCAGGGCCCCGAGTCTGCTATTGCAATAGTGTCAAAATTGTCGACTTTTAATGTCATAATGACCGATTTTGACAAAATCCGTAATCTACTAACACAATGGCGTGCCAAGTGGTCAATCACTGAACAAAATGGCATAAAACGGTAATCTTGTCCAAAATGACAAATCAATGACTGACATATGCGGTAATCTGCTAAAATTTTGACAGTTCATTTGATCATTGAACTGTTATGATGCCGTCTTTGTACAAACATTGCTTTTCGAAGCAAGGCAGCTCGATGGTGGTGGTGGTTTTGTACAAAAAGTATGATATCTATTGTGTTTGTGGAATATTTGAGAATGTTTTCATTACTAGCCAACTCAGTGGATGCTAAAGAAGGAAGATAATATGCAGGAGACGTCGAACACATCGCTTGACGAGTTTGAATATAGATCCCTTTATTAATGTTCCCAAAGCGGAATTTCTGAAAACGTTTTGCATTGAATATGTCTCAGTAAGAGGGTTAATTGAAGAACTCATTCTCCTTATGACCAGACTGCGTCGAATTGATAGCGTATGGGCAGGAATTAAGGTGAGGAAACGTAATTTGACAATTGATGTATTAATCTATTGTAATCTATAGCTACAAACACGAAATAGGTTGATTAATGTTATATTTTTATTGCAGATTCTAATAGCACTTGCATTTTATGCATCAGAGTCCTAAGAGAATTTTATTGGACAAGGACATTGCCCTCCTTAAAGTTTCACAAATTACTGTGTCTAGTGCAATCAATGAAGGAACAAAGACTTTGAAACTAAAAAATAAACCACAAATATTGCAAACATGCCAATAGCATTATTGCCACCTGATGAGGATTATGCAGAAGTACTGCGACAGGTATGAATTTCTTTTAACTATGTTGGTAAAGGTACATAATAGTTGGACTTCTATCAGTTATTTATTTATTGTTAACTAAAACAGTACACTAATTACATTAATTAACTTAAAAACAACTACTAAAACAACTCTCGCATACTTTCTTTCACAGAAGACCAAACATACACCCATAAGCTTATTCAGCACCTTTATAGTATGACAGACCGGAGATCTGATTTCTGTTTTTGCTGTTAGCAACATAAATGAAACTACTATACCTATTAAAAATCAACGTTTATTTATAACTTATTCGTAGGTTAAAATTTGTAAAAAAATTTTCAATAAAACATTTTTATTATTTTATTATTTATAACTATATATCTATTTTCTCATAAACTAAATATCTACTTTACATTAAGTCAAAAAAAATTATTATACAAAACAAAAAGACATTTTGTCATTTAAATAATAAAACAAATCCTAGGTACAACACCTAATGTAATAATATGTAATAATATTAACACATCAATAATTAACCAGTCTTTTAATTTCCAGTGCAGTATGAACCGGGATCTTCTTGAAGGTTGAGCACTGCACCAGGCTTTTGTTGACTATCTGTGGAAAAATGCATACAATAACTTAGCAGGTATGTAGTGTAAACCCTTCTCAATATTCTAGGAAATTATGAAAACGCTCTAATTTTTATTAAAATTATTTAACTCTTTGTTACAGATCCACCGCAGTCATGCACAAAACAAAGATTTAAAATAAATTATTAATCTTTTTATAAACACTGCTTCATTTACTTATTACATCCATTTGTAACCCATACCGCTAGACATATTCCCCCTTATTCATAAACGCTGCTTAAAGTTAACTAGTGATTAGCGATTTTTTAAATATACATTTTAGAAGCTTGCACGTCACTTAACTTTAATAATCGATTATGAATAAACCCCTTAAACACTGTGGTGTTTATTCATAAAGGACGATTTAAGTTAAGTGACGTTAAAAGATCAAAAATGTATGGTTAAAGAATCGCTAATCACTAGTTAACTTTAAGCAGTTTTTATGAATAAGGGGGTTTATCTTCTATGGACTATTATTATATGAACAAACTATAACCTACTAAGTATATGGACATACTTAGTAGGTTATAGTTTGTTTAATATTTTAGATCTCTCCTAAAATATATTTCATTAAACTAGCTTTTAATAAATTGTCAAATTTACCTCTTGCATTCTCCAGAAATCTGACTCAGAATCTGATGACATTATAGGTAATTCTGCAGAGTTCCTGTAAAACAAAATTGACTTTAATAAATAGTTCTTATACCTATCTAATATGGTTTGGTACGCTTAGTATATAGTTGCAATAAATAATTTAAATTATGGCCAATGTACTACTACTGATGTAAACTTACATCTAACACAAGCTTAGCTGGGGGGTTATATTTAATTTTATGTTATTGTTTTCAAAGCTACTTAATTCTTATTGTGGGTATGTTTGTAGAACACCCAATGAGTGGAAGTTCTGATTTAGGATAATTAGGTTTATTCTACTAAACTTTCATAAAGATGAATTACGTATAATTATGTATATAAACAGTGCGTAATTACCTTTTTTGACACGGATATCTCGATGACCTTGAACCATTTTTGCTGTGATGGAGCTCTGTCGATTAATGACCGCAGTCAAAGAGCATTTGTATTCCTGACTTCAATAACATCCAGCCTTGTTTTTCTTTACGTAGTAATTATAATTTTAATAATATAAACAAAAATAAATACATAACACCAGCTGTTAAAAAAAACATAAACGTCAGTCAGTCTGTATTAATGTCACATTGACATTAACAGATAACAAAATATCTAGTTTTATAGTTTCACAATAATGTTTTTTGCTATTTAAGAACTATTTTCTATTCCAGACTGCTTATAAACATTTAATTAATATATAAAAATATATATTAATAAAATCTTGCATTACGAAATGTTCAAATTGAGTAGTAGTTTTTGGAAACTCATTTCTACTAACGAGTTTTATAATAATGGCAATACAGCAATGATCATTCCGTTACGAGATCAATGACCGATCTTAATGTTCTTAGCAGATTACGGGATAAAAGCAAAGTGACAATGGTAACGTGCTGGAATGACAAAATGATATAAAATAGCAGACTCGGCCCCCAGGAGTTGTGGCTGGTGACGGCACTGGTCGCTAAAAAGTGTAGCGTGCAGTGACGTCACACGAGTTTTCAACGCACTGTGTCGTCTTAATTTTTTGTTTATATGAAAAAAGAAAAAATACGTTAGACACTTCGAATGCATACCTTTAAGTATCGTTTTCGATTTTTTAAGTATCGTTGATTAAGAGAAATAATTTTATATCGCACGAGTATTGGACGTACTTACCACAGAAGGTGGAATCTCTAGTTTGGTTCTTAGGTAGGCAGAAGTGAAATGAGATTTCTTTGCTAAACTATCTATGCAATTTGCAACTGATACATAAGCTATGCCAAGCACGTTCGTGTTAAGTATTTAGTACTTCTTATTATTTCTACACCGTGCAGCACCTTTATTGCATAACAACCTATTAATATTAATTTGAAGAACCATTTTGATAAATATTGCTAAACTTGTTGCTGTAGCTTCATATTTAAAAAAAAGTAAAAAAATGCAATAGACGTTGTTGAACTGTCAAAATGACACCTATTGCTACTTATGGCGTTTTACGTAACTACCCGGCTGGGTTCCAACCGCACGAGACACCTATAAAACATAGAATATGGAATTATGAAGATTTAAAATTCGAAATAATCGCCAACCCACATTGAGCAAGCGTGGTGATTACGCTCGATCCTTCTTTGTATGAGAGGAGACCTGTGCCCAACAGTGGGACGATAAAAAGGTTGATGATGATGATGGAAATTCGAATATAAGAATGTCTTCGCAGGCCAGTATCAGTGGAATTGCATTAAAAAGTGTAAAACGCACAAAACTTGCAGTGGTACTAGTAGAACTAGTTAGTCATAGAAACGACATTTCACGACTGTCTGGTTCGTTTATTTCAAAATAGCAACGCTAGTTTTTGTCGAGTGCAGCTGACCTATAATTATATATCAACCGAAGATTTTGAGTTCGCGTTGGTCAGCTACGGCCGTATGAGACAGTATAGCTACTGACACGCTATATTCATTACACTGAGCAACAATGAGACCAATTTGTAGGAATTACGTACATATGTATATCTGATTAAGGTATTAGTATCATCACCCCGTTATTTCTGACCATAATATTTACTGACCTTTGTTATTTTAGATATTCCTTATCTAGATTTTAGAATTAATACGAGTGAACGAGACTATATTAATAATAAAGTTGACCTTTCAATATAGAGAACTAGTTGCGTCAATTTCTCCTTTGTAAGTTTCGACCCCGAAAATGATGAATGAATGAATGAAATGAATCTCTGCGCGATCGAATCAGGAATGAGGAGATCCAGAAGAAGCTGAAGAACGAGAGTAACCGTCATAGCCCGAAGAATTGTAACTCTAAAGTGGCAGTGGGCTGGACACATTGCCCGTAGGACCGATGCCCGATGGGGCCGACGGGTTCTCGAGTGGCGACCACGCACCGGAAGACGTAGCGTGGGTAGGCCCCCGACAAGGTGGACAGGCGACCTGGTGAAGGTCGCGGGAGGCCTATGTCCAGCAGTGGACGTCTTTCAGCTGAAATGATGATGATGACGTTTCGACCCCGTGGGAATATTGGGATAAAAAGTAGGTATTCTATGTTTTATTCCTGGTTATAAGCCATCTGTGTGCAAATCCGTTCAGTAGTGGTAGGTAGGCCATGACATCGGCTGCCGGTAGAAGTTACGACCCACCAGAGAAAGTCTTGCCGCCAAGCGATTCTTCGTGTTCCGGCATGATGTCTGGTAAAGCCGTACGGAGAACGGATCTGAACAGTTGTGTTGCGATATGTGTGCCGGGTACGATGCACCAAATGTTTTTGTGTCGGGAGTTTGGTTGTGGAGAGTGTCCAGATCAATCTCCTTCTGGCGCAGCATCGTTGGTCGTGTTGTTGGGTTTAACATTGCATCACCTCGCATATCTGCTATCATCCTTCCTATTCACTAAGCTCTTTAAGTAGATAGGCCTAATAAACTAGCACGCTTTACCACCAACGATTGCATCACTGTTTACCATCAAGCGGGATTGCAATCAAGCACTAATTTATAATTATTAAAAAAAAGTTTTTGCGTGAAGGAGAGAAAGACATTTTTTATGTATATATATTCATCTATCTACACATTCTGTCGCATTTATATTTGTAGGATAGTAGAATAGATTTGAATATCTTCATGAAAGCATAATAGGGTATTTGAGAAAAAAAAACTAATTTGTCCGTCATTCAGATTTCCAAAAAATACTAGACACGTATATTTGTTTTATCAAAACAATAAAAATTGACAAATATAAAAGGCATTAAAGATCAGGAGTGGTGGCTGGTGACGTCACTGGTCGCTAAAAAGTGTAGCGTGTAGTGACGTCACACGGGTTTTCAACACACTGTATCGTCTTAATTTTTTGTTTATATGAAAAAATAAAAAATACGTGTGTCTAGTATTTTTTGGAAATCTGACTGACGGACTAATTAGTTTTTTTAGTCAAATACTCTATTCTACGAAGCATAATGCAAGTTTTTCAACCTTAATCGGATAGTGAAACTAGTGCCCTTTACCATCAACGATTGCGTCACTGCTTACCATCAGGCGGGATTGCGGTCAAGCGGTGGTTTATAAATAAATAAAAAAAAAATAGACGGTAGGAAGATTTCCACTGCTGAAATTCGGGCCATTTTAACCTTCAATTGGGGAATCACAGAAATGACTCAACCTCGAAATTAAAACAAAAATTACCGATACCTAGATATATTAAGTTCAAATATTTAATGAGTTCAGTTTAATATTGACATAAGTTATTCAATCATTCATGATGAATTTGCTACTTAATATGTTGGAGTTATGCCTGTTATTTGTGTCGGTAGTAATATGAGACGTTATCAACGTCCTCAGAGTGTTATACATAAGTATTTAGTATTTATAATTAACTTGTTAGTACCCTCGCAATATTGCCTTGTACACATATAATTTTAAATCAGGCGATAATTATAATTCGCTCTGTATGTATTTTTAGAACGCAATGAAATTTAATGAGTTTTATCTTTGAAGAATAATATTATATAGTAAGGTGGGTGGACCATGGAAGGCCATGCTCCTTTGAAGGCCAACTATTAAAAAATCGTAGTTGTTGACATTTAAATACATATTCCTGCTACTACACACTAAGATCCTACAAAATACAGGCCACAAACGTGGCGGCGTGTCGATCGTGTCACTATTGTGGCAGTTTTATCCAACGTTTCGTAGGCTTCGGTCGTCGACGTTACAATTGTTATTCGCGCGCACAACAAAGCGTACATTTTTAGTCAATAGCCTATTATTATTTCATGTTTTTTTAATGTGAATTGTCGTATTAGTATATGTTTATGGTACTAAAGAAAAAAGAACATAGCTTTGCCTCAATTTACATTAAAATATTGGTAGTGTTCCTAGGAAAGCCGGTGGTTCCTTATAAGGCCAATCAAAAATTTGACGGTTGGCCTTGCTATGGTGCATGGAACCACAAGGAACATTCACAAATCCTGAACAAATGAACACTTACTTTTTGGTTATAAGTAATGAGAAATTGTTATAATTATAATAGTTTGTAGTATCTATTATTTATTATAATTATTAGGACAAAGTTATAGTCATAATTATCAATTTTGATCTTACAAAGAACGGACCCATAAAAAGGCCATTTTTGATAAAAAAATAAATTGCAATTTCATAATAAAACCTGATGACAAGTTATTTAAGGCCAATATAATACTCATTACTAATATTTTTAAATAATTTATATTAATATATTCTTAGTTATAGAATGGTGTTTAAGTAATGTTCATAGAGTTTTTTATAGATGATAAAAATAAATTGAGCATTTAATGCTTCGCTTAAATAATAGAGCTTATTATGTAGTTTTAGTAAAAGCGGATATATTTAATGTTTCAACTCTATTTTTAAGTTTAACAACAGATGTATAATGTTGGCCTTGTTTGGAGCCGTGTTCCATGCAAAGCCATTTGGAAGAGCTTTACAAAACTTAAATTTAATCAATGTTGTTTAAAGTTAGGATAAAAAAAAAAGATTTTGTACAGTGGACAATAAAACAAAGTATTACTTAATAATTTGTTTCCTTCATTTATCCAATAAATAAACGAATTAAAAGTATTTACTCGTTAGAGTGGCCATCCATGGTCCACCCACCTTATAATTAGCAATATACATCATTATTTTAATGATTTATGATGCGGCTAGAGCCGACATCTGAATGAGTATTGAGATGTCGACTCTCATCGTGAATGGTAAGAATGTGATGCGCCAATAATTTTTCCTACTACCCTACTAATATCATAATAATATTGTAAATGCTAAAGTTTGTGAGCATATAGGGGGAGACGGGGTACATTGATATAAGGGGCACATAGATACAGTCAATATTCATCGAAAACAAAACACGTTAGAAGACCCATCCACCACCGATAAGAAGGTATATAATAAAGCCTACACGCACACTAGCGCAGAGCAACGTTCACTCAACGACTATCATAGCGACTGGCACGTATAAAACTGTTTCTGAGGTTCGCAACAAAATTTTCGTAGTTTTCTTTCGGATGTGATTCTTCTAATTTATTTAGTGTTTACCTAAGTTATATTAAGACATTTGGTAAGTACATATCTGTATCGTACATCACATTAAATAGACTTAAATTTTTTGATTATTTATTGCTTTAATTTTTATAATGTTGATTTCCGTAATAGTAGGCAAGGGCACATAGATGCAAGTGCTCTTGGGGCACATTGATACCCCAATATTTATTTAAGTATATGTGTATGTGAGACTTAGGTAATATATTATACTTTCTTTATAGAAAAATGGTTCGAAGATTTAAACGCAAGATGAATAGAAGTTCCATCAATGAAATTTCCGTGGCTTCTGCAATATCTGACGTGTTGGAAGGAAAATTATCAATAACAAAAGCAGCGAATAAATATAAGTTAAAATAATTAAGGAATAAACCAAAGTGCCAGTGTATGTACCCCGTATGTGGGGGTACATTGATACAAATTTAATTTTTTCGTAAATAGTTTCTAAAACATTTCGTGATTAAATTTATCGATTAATTTGTATGTAACAAGTTAACTGAATATATATTGAATATATTATAGTTATTAAATTGGATGTGACTATCATTAGATCATCTTTTATTCGGTCTAAAAAATCGTATCAAGCTCCCCCTATGTATGTACATTTACCTACGCAAAAACTCCTGCACGGATTTAGATGAAATTTGGCACACAGATAGTAAATAACCAGAAATAACACACAGAATACTTTCAACTCGATATTCCCACGAAATCGGGACTTATGCAAGTGACATCCTGGGACGAAGCCAGTCATAAACAAAATTGAGATGTAAAGTCTACTAAATTATCTTAGATCTACATTCTAGAGAATAAACTTGAAATAAATTTTACCGCATCACTAACTCGACCAAAGACCTTGATACGAGTTGAAAATACTCAGCTATTTTTATAATCAATATCAACGGTCAACGCAGTGAAGATGACCTTTTACAATAAATAGATTTATTCAATCATTTATATTAAGATCTGTGAAATATATTTTCAGGTTGAATTTGAAAACTATAACAGAGAAAAGTTAGGTATCATTTAAGTTATACGCGAAAAAGTTACATAAACAGACTTAGGTATTAGGTAATCTATCTCAATATCTTTTAACTTGCTTCCACAACAAATATTTTCATTCACATTACTGTATTATAATGTATTTAAATACTGTTTTAGTTTAATTAACCTTGAAATGGTTGTAAAATTAATCAAATTCAGCGTTCGATTGATATCGTTGAAATTAATTAATTAAATACAGGTTGTGCGAAGACTGATTTCAATACAATTTCAAGTCTACTGGTCTGTGTCTCAATTTTACGCATTGTACGTTTGATGTATTTTATGTATGGAAAAAACTAGCAGCGCCACGTTGGTAAGTAGCAGTAGTACGACTATTTATGAAATAATTACATATATGAAAATAAAAAATAGATAAAAACCATTTTTTTTTTCAATTATAAACTAGCGCTTGACTGCAATTTCGCCTGATGGTAAGCAGTGATGCAATCGTTGATGGTAAAGCGCACTAGTTTATTAAGCCCATTCACTTAAAAAAAGAAAACTTTGTGAATAGGAAGGAAGACGGCAGTTGAGCGAGGTGGTGCAATACCCAACACCGAACCAACAACACGACCAACGATTCTGCGCCAGAGGGAGATTGATGTGGAAACCCTCCACGTCCAAACTCCGAACACAACAACATTTGACGCATCGTACCTTACATACATACATCCGTACATACATCGCAACACAACTGCTCAGACCCGTCCTCCTCAGTACGGCTTCACCAGACATCATGCCGGAATACGACGAATCGCTTGGCGGCCAAACTTTGTCTGGTGGGTGGTAACTTCTGCCGGCAGCCGGTGTTATGGCCTACCACCGAAAACCTATTCTCATACCTAGAAATAAAATAGATTCTTCACGGAAAGTCTGACACGACATTATCCAAAAATATCGGAAGCAACAATATTGTGCCTCTCATTAAAATAAACTTAGGTAAGCACAAAAGTGTTAGATACTTTGTAAGATTATCTTAAACGATCGGTTACAAATACATATTTCAATAAATCACATTACCGGTTTTTAAACTGGTTAACGGCTGTCTCAGAAAAAACACATTTATCAAATTTTTAATAACAACAATGTTAGCACCGATGCTTTTACGTAATGCCAACAAAACTGAATGTCTTAACACTAACAAATGTGCCTCAAGTGGGTTTAAATCTAAAAATTGGTGGCAATAAATTAGATGCTATTACGAAAATACTATTTGTAGGAAAATTTGGTTAGGTATCTAGACGAGAGACACGTTTGCTTTTATTTATCTAAAAATACCTCATTTCGACCTACCTTGCTCTCGCAATTTGAGTCTACGAAATATCAGGGCACATAGAATTGCCAATATTAACGCTCAAAATAATACGTAGCTAAATAAACAGGTGGAACAAACTCTTGTATTCTCCCATAGATTGCGAACTAACCTAAGTTATCATCATCATTTCAGTCGAAAGACGTCCACTTCTGGACATAGCCCTACCCAAGGTTCTCCACGACCAACGGTCCTGCGCCTCCCGCATCCAGCGGTTTCCCGCGACCTTCACCAGGTCATCGGTCCACCTTGTCGGGGGCCTACCCACGCTGCGTCTTCCGGTGCGCGGTCGCCACTCGACAACCCGTCGGCCCCATCGGGCATCGGTCCTACGGGCAATGTGGCCAGCCCACTGCCACTTTAGTGTTGCAATTCTTCGGGCTATGTCGGTTACTCTCGTTCTTCTGCGGATCTCCTCATTCCTGATTCGATCCCTCTCCATTGCCCCTGGAGTGACTTTAAGCCTTCTTCTAAGGCCCATTGTTAGCGATCACGTCTCAATTCAATAAGTCATCTCTGGCAACACACATTGGTTGAAGACTTTTTACTTGAGACACTGCGGTATTTCGGACGAGATGATTCTACGTAGCTTCCCGATACCAGCCCAGCCGAGTTAGATTCGACGATTGACCTCTTTCTCGAAGTTAGACATTCCTAACTGGATAGTTTGTCCCAGGTACACGTAACTGTCAACAACTTCGAGAACAGAGTCTCCAATCTTTATAGGAGTCCGTACAACATGGGCATTAGACATGGCTTTCGGCCCGTTTCGTTTCGTTTCCTCTCAGTTATCAATTTATCACATTAGAATGTGCAACGCATTATATTCACACATCACTGACTACGGAGCAACATGAATAGTTCCAACTGAAACCATACAAGTATTTTCAGTACAAAAATTAACACAGTTTTTACAATAGGATTTAAATTGAAAAGTACACACTTATTTAGCACTCTATCTAGTATATGTATACATATAACGCATTATGTCAACACAGTTGAATAGAATTTAAAAGTGTTGACCCTCTTTAAAGATAAATACCGTCAGTTTAACAAAAAATCCTGTTTTCTCGGAAATTAAATCTGCACCTTAATTGGGTTAAACATTATTACTTTCTATTTGAAATATTTTGAAGCATGTTACTAAGTATTTGTTCGACAAATGTATCTGCTCAACATGGTACATAACGCAATAAATATTGTAGAACTGTTAATATGAACCCATTGCTACTGATACTGTGGTATGCGATTCTCCTGTTGACACCGGAAAAATTGTTCGGAAGGTGGACCGACGACCTGGTGAAGGTCGCGGGATACCGGAACCTTCGGATTCGATGCGGGAGGCGCAGGGCCGGTCGTCGTGGAGAACCTTTGGGCAGGCCTATGTCCAGCAGTGGACGTCTTTCGGCTGAAATGATGATAACTTAGGTAAGTTCGCAATCTATGGGAGAATACGAGAGTTTGTTCCACCTGTTTAATTCGTGTTCCGGCATGATGTCTGGTGACGCCGTACGGAGGATTGTCTGAGCAGTTCTATTGCGACATGTGCCGGGTACGATGCGCCTAATGTTGTTGTGTTGGGAGTTTGGTCGTGGAGGGTCTTCAGATCAATCTCCCTTTGGCGCAGCATGGTTGATTGTGTTGTTGGGTTTAACATTGCATCACCTCGCTCAACTACCGTCTTCCTTCCTATTCGCTCAGTTTTTTTGAGTGAATAGGCTCTTAATAAACTAGATCAACGATCGCATCACTGCTTACCATCAGGCAGGATTGCGGTCAAGCGCTAGTTTATAATTATATTAAAAAAAAAAAGAAAATAACCACAAGTTATACTTTGATGGTAGACCTTCCTAAGTGTAGTTGATTTCTATATTGTCCAAAGCTTGATCGCTAGGAATTATCAACACTAGAATATGTTTCAGGTAATTTATACGAATTCCTAAAGCAGTTGCAAAACCTACAAATTAGCAGTGGTCAGCCGGCCTTGCTTTCATGTTATCTCTGTTTATTCTGCAGACATAGTCACGTTTAAAACCGACTAATAAATGAAACATAACAAAATTATGACGAAATGATTTATTTTTTAAACGCTGTCTTCATTTAATTTAATGATACGTTTTTATGGGGTTTTAATATCTGTTTATACGGGTACTTAATTTGCTTCTGGCTGTGGATTTATATATTTTTAATATTTTACATCACTCATACATAACAGCACAAAACATACACAAAATAATATACATTATTATGATTACCGGTTATATGAATACGAATGAGCTATATTGAAATCATAATAAAAACTAAGTGCTTTCAATTTATTTTGATTATGTTCACTAATTCAATTAAAAATGACGGCTTTTAAAAATTCTGCTATCGAGTTAAACTTTTGTCATTTTATTTGGGGTTTTTGATGAAATCTTTGAAGGACTTAAATTTTACTTAATATTGTTGAAGAAGTGCAGAATACAATTATATACTTAGAATGAGAAACTGTTACTATTTATCTATGTTCCTTGGAATAAGCAAAAAGATGGTATATTTAAAGTTAAAGACGAGGAGGTACACTGCACAACCACGTAGCCGAATTTGTCAAAAATCCCCAATCTACCTTGAACCTTAATTTTTAGCGATAAAGTTGAAAATCTATTATTATTATTTTCTTTTATAAATTATAAATTAGTGGTTGACCGCAATCCCGCTTGATGGTTAGCAGTGACGCAATAGTTGTCATAGTTGATGGTAAAGCGCGCTAGTTTATTAAGAGCCTATTCACTCTAGCCTAGAAGACACTTAAATTGTAGTCCGACGGAAACACCGCCACTGGAAAATAGTCCTAGTAACTCGATGTACGCGGTATAAAAGAAGAGGCGAAACGCTTTGTCCGGATCGTAGTGGTGTCAACTACAACGGGTCGTCCGATGATGGAACGGAGATGGGGGAATTAAATAATGCAATTCTCTCGCAGCCTCTAAAATGCATTCTATAGAACATCGACAGGCTGGCTACACTTTGCCTGTGCTCCAGGCTTTGGAGACCGTTTTGAACTAAAGCTGGGTCGCCAATTAGCACCTTCGCATGCATCTCCGCCGATTAGGGTATTTGACTAAAAAAAACTAATTATTCCATCGGTCAGATTTCCAAAAAATACTAGACACCTATTTTTTCTCTTTTCATATAAACAAAAAATGAAGACGACACAGTGCTTTGAAAACTCGTGAGACGTCACTGCACGCTACACTTTTTAGCGACCAGTGACGTCCCCAGCCACCAACTCCTGATCTTTGATGCCTTTTATATTTGTCAATTTTTATTGATTTGATAAAACAAAATATATGTATCCAATATTTTTCTATAATCTGAATGACGGACTAAATAGAATCATTTTTTTTTTACGCAGGTAATATCCCTATTGAAAAAGTTGCCAGGTGGCAATTTGCAGCAACAGCCCAAATGTGGCTGCAGTACTCCACACATGAACGAATCTGTGCTTTGTATAACATTAGAAGCTGTCATGGTGTGCCAGATTGTAGTTCAAGCTTGATGCCTTTACTTTGATTGTTAGACATTAAATTATTATTATGATAGTAGAGTATTATATGCTAAAAGCAATTGAGTTCACAGTTTTCATCATAATTGCCGTTAAAGACAGCAAAACATGCAATATCAATGATATTCAGTGATGTACAGACGACAGCACATCAAGCTACTATAATCTCTCAGAATTCCTTATTAGATTTTCAACTTTATCTCTGTAAGGCATTAAGGCTGAAGGTTGACTGTGTCGCCCCGCCCATACACAAAGATTCTGTCACCATCTCACAGTGAAAACTTCGTTGAGCTGAGCATAGGATGAGCTGCCATTCCAACTTATACTAAAAATGGACACTATTGACAGCATCGGAGATATTTTACACGGTATTATTACAAAATCGAGTGGCTGCTTAATCATCATCATTATTTCAGCCGAAAGACGTCCACTGCTGGACATAGGCCTCCCCCAAAGTTCTGCACGACGACCGGTCCTGCGCCTCCCGCATCCAGTGGTCCATCCCGCGACCTTCCGACTTCAACCAACCAGGTCGTCGGTCCACCTTGTCGAGGGCCTACCCACGCTACGTCTTCCGGTGCGTGGTCGCCACTCGAGAACCCGTCGGCCCCATCGGGCATCGGTCCTACGGGCAATGTGTCCAGCCCACTGCCACTTTATTGTTGCAATTCTTCGGGCTATGTCAGTTACTCTCGTTCTTCTGCGGATCTCCTCATCCCTGATGTGGCTAGTTGAGGGTAGTGAATAAAGACGTGGAATTACAAATATTTCTATGGCCTACATTTAGTTGTTCCAGGTCTGACTGTTTGTGTCTCTGACTTTATATGTTTGAAATACCCACGATACAGGAGAAATTCCTAGTGTGGGGCAAAGATCTCCATTAAATTCTCCGTAATAGGTGGGTATTTTATTTTGCAGTTACAGACTGATTTTATGGTATTATAGAATCATAGTAGTATACTACGGTAGACTACCTACACTATTCGTCTCTCCTTTCCCTTGGTATTCAATCCGAAGATAATCTCTTTTAGCGATAAGATCGCCCATTGTGTCACCATTTGAAAAATATACATATTTTATGTCCTGTAATAAATACACTATCGTGTATAACAAAGAGCATTCTATTTTTAGGCATCCTCATTGCACTAGTCTTGCAGTCCAGCTCTCGCCTACTATCTTCTGTTTTCTCTGAAGTCATAGATACCCTTTTTATTCCTGCAGCATCAAACGTGTATATTACAGTTACAAATCATCTAGTATTGGACAAGTACTTAGCTACCTCTATTTGTACCACGATGAAAATCTCCGTGATAGGTGGGTATTTTAATTATTTTCATTTACCAACTGATTTTATGCTATTGTGCGATCTAAATAGTATATCATAGACTCTTCTTCCAACTTGGTATTCCATCCAAACGTAATGGCTATTAGCGAAAAGATCGCCTGCAAGATTAGTACAATGAGATTAGTATCTTGCAGTCCAGC
Organism: Sesamia inferens; assembly: GCA_037179545.1. NCBI lineage: Eukaryota > Metazoa > Arthropoda > Insecta > Lepidoptera > Noctuidae > Sesamia > Sesamia inferens. The sequence goes on along the minus strand of CM073938.1, from coordinate 14,309,347 downwards.
TTTAGCCTATTATCTTCTGGTTTCTCTGTAGTATTAATAATCTTTCTGTTCCTGCAGCAGCATAGGTCTTTATTACAGTTACAAATCAACTAGTATTAGACAAGTACTTAGCTAGCTCTATTTGTACCTCCAACAAATCTCCGTGTTAGGTGGGCATTTTAATTATTTTCAACTACCTACTGATTTTATGCTATTAAATAATCTAAACAGTATACCTACACTATTCGTCTCTCCTTCCACTTGGTATTCCATCCAAAGGTAATCGCTCTTAGCGATAAGATCGCACTTATATAGGGTGTATACAATAAAGAGTAATCTATTCTCAAACATCTTCATTGCACTAATCTTGCAGTCTGGCTTTGGCCTATAATTTTCTGGTTTCTTAGAAAACAAAATAAATAGTCCAAGCCCAAAAGGCTCGTACAGTCGTATTGATGATTTTAATGTGATTTTAAGACTAAACTTTCTTTAAGTTTCGTCCTGTTTGGATGTTCGAAGTTTAGAACGGAGAAACAGATGTTTATATTTCTACAAGGCCCCACTGCTGGTCATGCCATAATAAAAATAATTATATTAAATTAATATTAATACGTGCCTTATCCGTCTTCTAACTATCGGACATAATTATTTAAGATTACATAGTCCTTGAATGTGTACGAAAAATTAATAGTTTTAGTTATTATTTTTTGAGATTCGAGTTTGTAATTCGAGAGATTCGAGTATATGGAGCGAGAAAGTTCGACGAACTTATAAAGTAGGTGTGCCATGTTTTTTCATTCAACTAAAATTTTTAAATAAAATAAAGTCATGTGAGATCCGAATTTTGTGTATATCAATGTAGTAAATGTTTCATAATCAACGAAATTAAAACAGTTGTAGAACAATCAACGCAACAAAAACGAATATACAAATACCACCATTATAATAATACATGGAGTTTAGAGAATTCGGTTAGAATGAGAGATTCATTTTTTTGTAATTTTGGTGGTTTAGATAATAATTGTTAGAAAAATACAGATAGTAAGTAACCTGTCTTTGTATAGTATCCCGGTAGTAAGTACTTACAATTATTAGGCCCGACAGGTGGCAATTTTGTTACAGTAATGATATCGATCAATCAATGTCGCCGCACTAACCGCTATTGGTTAACTTTAAAAAGTCACAAATTCAATTTTAACAGTTTCTAAACTGAACAATCAGTTCAACAAACAATTTAACAATTACAACACTTATCAGTGTTTATTTTTAAATTAAACTTATTTGCATAGTTATTATCCAACTGGGCTTGTGTACGATAACATGACTACCCAAGTTAGCACGGAATTAATGCATGATTGTTGTAGTGAAATACGGTAAACAAGAAACATTATACCAAATACTAACACTAAGGTTTGAATCTAAGAGTAAACTGCTGATTAACCGCCATTACAGAATGAGCTATTTTTAGAATCTGCACAGAGATCACGTCTTTGTCTGCCGTAATGTAAATGACTATCAACCATTTCATGTCTCACAGAATCTGTTTGCACCGCGGATCAAAACAAAACGTTACATAACCTAAAAGTGACACAATAAAATTGAACTCACCTAATTTATCTTTTAGAACCTTCGTCATTCTGCCAACCTTCATAATTGCACTAAAAAAGTAATAAGATTCACTGTGAGGTTATAAACACGATTGTCTTTTAATGTCACGTCATTTTGACAGGTAACGCGCGCTGTGACCGTCAGCTCGCGCGGCTAGGGACTCACGGGAGAGTTCCCAAAGCGGTGGTGTATTCTGTTGTCGAATGACATAGTTTAGGGAGTGAAGCAGTCGGAGCGTAACTCGTCTTAGCTTCTCGCGGCCAATGAACGGCACGGCCCGATGCGCCAAGGTCACTGGAGGCAAAACCGGCAGCTGGCAGCTCCGGCAGAGGGCGGCACACGGCGCGAGCGAGTAGGTACACGAGTAGCTTGGTTGCTGCCCGTATGGCAACTAAACAGAAACACTGTTGTACGTATGGCCCGGCATGATGCGCCGATAAGCGGTATTATGGAATAAATAAAAACGCACCGCGTTCTGAATTCGAATGAATGTGCAGCTAACTTTACGTCATTTTATTCATTGTGTTTTTAATACCTACTTGGACATAACATTGAGTACTTTCTATCCACATAAGTACATTGGCACATGACAGCGAGTGAGCAAGTTATTCGCCAAATGCCTTCATTGAATCACAATTTGTTTTCAAACAATGGATGTTCGAAAATAGCCCACAATGTTTGTCGACACTGCTGATTGCCGGCCGTTTGTACCTAACGACAACTATCTACTTGTTGCGCTAGTATGCCAAAGAGAAGATGCCAGATAGCCAGGATTTTGAAAGTGTATAGCAAGGCCCCATTTCTTCGTTAGGGACCAGCTACCCCAGCTACCTACGTAAATTTTTAGTAGTGCCGTTATTACTATCTCTCAATTTTATTTAATTAAAACGCAAATGAAAAAGATAAAATCTTATCAGGGGACCATGTGTCTTAACAGTCTTTATAGCGTCGTATTTGTTTAGGCCATCACTGATCTTGATCTTGTTAGCAAAATGCTCTTTGTGATTTTTAAATAAAACTTAATTTAAAAAATGCTAGTGGTACATACACTTATATAATATACACTTATATTAGATACATTAAAAAAGGCGGATAATGATTTTATAATTCATTTATAGAGAACCATTGAATCCGCTCGCTACTCGTCACTAGATGGCAGTAGTAACTTAAAAAAACTCGTTTAAAGAATATGAGGATATTCCGTCAACCCTGAAAAATTTGTTAACATACATACAAACATCCTTATCTTTACCCTTAGGTATAATGATAGCTAATATTGCGACCTACGGACAACGACGAATTTTGTATTTCCTATTTTAAGGTCATTAATGGAACTAAAGATAATCCCCCTTATTCATAAAAATTGCTTAAAGTTAATTAGTGAGTAGCGATTCTTTAACCATAAATTTTTGACCTTTTAACGTCACTTAACTTAAATCATCCTTTATGAATAAACACCACAGTGTTTAAGGGGTTTATTCATAGTCGATTATTAAAGTTAAGTGACGTGCAAGCGTCTTAAATGTATGTTTAAAAAATCGCTAATCACTAGTTAACTTTAACCAGCGTTTATGAATAAGGGGGGTAGTACACAAGTTGTACAGTTAGATAGAAGTTAGTTAGACTTAACTTTGATCATTATCAAAGTTAAGTGACATGCAATCATCTAAAATGCTTGGTTAAAGAATCGCTACTCACTAGTTAACTTTAAACATCGTCTATGAATAAGGGGGTACATGTCCATACTTCTACCGACCATAAAATAATTAACGATATACCCGTCTTTAAAAGAAGAATAAAGTAAAAACAAGCCAATAAAATGTACACAAACTACCATCCACAATATAAAGAATTATAAACAGATTATATTGTTGATACTCTTTGAAATAGTCGTACACGTCGCCAGAGTTGAAACGCGCGTAGGTGTGGTTTGAAAATTTTCTAATAATAGATAAACGGTATTGTCTGACCAAAACTAGTTTATTGAAATAGGATTCTCAATTATCTCGTCTCCCTACGGCTATACACGAAATGTTCGTGGAGGTGGGTCTATATACATAAGTATATGTACTGTGACGATAAAGTAACAAACTACGACAAAGTTAATTGGTTAGCATCGCTGTATAAATTCCCTACCATTTCGGTCTTTTAGTTAGGTTAAAGAGTAAACATAATCTAACCAAAGCCAAAGTCCAAATCTCAAGAATTGATCTACGAATGATTAATAAAGTTAAGTCAACTTCAACCTCAACACTTGATCAATCGCCCACCACCGAGACACCACAATTGTGCCAATAACACGTGCATAAATAATATCAATGTTTGTTATATTAATTCAACATAAGTCTAAATAAAATAAAATTGTTTGATTCTCGATTCGCCATGTTCCTAAAAGATCCCGGAGCTGGTAATGAAATGAAATGAAATGAAATCGTTTATTAAGCAAGTAGGATCACCGATCACTTTTACACGTCATATTTTTTTTTCTTCTTTTTTTTTTTTTTTTTTTTTTCTAGATGAAGCCGGCATTTCCTAACTGACTACCTCTGAGAAGAAATAGCCGAAACAAACTCAGGGATCATCGTCTTTTTTAAAGTCCAGACATTAAAAATGAAAATGTTTACAATAATTTACGTTATAATTACTCATATTGCTTAATAACAATGCTTAACAGAGCGAGCAGCTCAGTCCCAAGCCTCTCTATCCTCTAAATAATCTGAGATTTTATAATACCCCTTTTTGCAAAGTTTGGCCTTTATATAGGTTTTATATCGTTTAATGGGTAAGTTTCGAATGTCCATGGGAAGCTTGTTGTAAAAGTGTATACATTGACCCATGAACGAGTTGCCTACTCTGTGGAGACGAGTGTGATGTACAGCAAGATTGTGTTTGTTCCTGGTATTTATATTATGAATATCGCTTATTTTCTTAAAATTAGATATATTTTTATGTACATACATAAGATTTTCAAATATATATTGCGAAGCTACAGTCAGAATGTTCACCTCTCTGAATTTTTCTCTAAGAGAATCTCTAGGACCAAGGTTGTAAATGGCTCGAACAGCCCTTTTCTGTAAAACAAAGATGGTATTGATGTCCGCACAAGTTCCCCAGAGAAGAATCCCATAAGTCATAAGACTATGAAAATAACTAAAATAAACAATTCTGGCTGTATTCACATCAGTTATCTGTCTAATTTTCTTAACAGCATAAGCGGCAGAACTGAGTCTACCCGACAGCTTCTCAATGTGAGGACCCCATTGTAACTTGGAGTCAATGGTCAATCCAAGAAAAACTGTCGACTCGACAGGGATCAACTCTACTCCATTCAGTTGAACATTGGTACTTAACTGCCTGACATTTGGCGTAGAAAATTTAATGAATTTAGTTTTTTTTTTCATTCAAAAGAAGGTTATTTACATTAAACCAATGGACAACTTTCGAAAGTGCATTGTTAACTTCGTCAAAATTTGCTAGCTGACGCTTGACTTTAAAAATAAGAGAAGTGTCATCCGCGAACAATACTATGTTGTGATTATCCCTCACGTGATGAGGTAAGTCATTAATATAAATTAAAAACAAGAAAGGACCTAGAATTGAGCCCTGCGGAACGCCCATGGTGACCTCAGATCCTGCAGATTTGTTGCCATTAACATCAACCCTCTGAATTCGATTATTCAGATAAGAAGTCAGAAGGTCGAGAGCTCTGTCCCTTAAACCATAATGGTACAATTTCCTAATAAGAGTATCATGATGTACGCAATCAAAGGCCTTGGACAAATCACAAAAAATACCAAGAGCATCTTGCGATTCCTCCCAGGCCTCAAATATGTTCTTTAGCAACGCCACGCCCGCATCGGTAGTTGAACGACCCTTTGTAAAACCAAATTGTTTCACGTGCAATAAATTATATAAGTTGAAGTGTCTCAACAACTGTTTCAAAATTAATTTTTCAAAAATTTTGCTCAAAGTTGGTAATATAGATATTGGCCGAAAATTCGTGGGATCAGTTGTACTACCAGATTTGAACAGTGGAATTACTTTGCTAAGTTTCATCAAATCAGGAAATATACCAGATGTGACACAAGAATTAAAAACAATTGCTAAGAAAGGTGCGATAACATCTATTATTGAAGCTACAGTATATACTGACAAACCCCAATGATCGGCAGTTTTTTTTACATCAAGATCCTTAAAAGATTCTATAATGTCTTTAGCAGTCGCAAACGTAAATTCAAAGTGTTTGTCACATTCTGGAACACATTCTTTTAGTATGGCGTAGGCTGAAGTGGAGGAAGAAGACAAAGTTTTTGTTGTTATTATTGGAATATTAGTAAAAAAATTCTCAAACTCAGTTGCTACCTCCAAGTCCGCCTTTATATCTTCATCGTTAATTTTAAGATGGAAATCGCGATTTTGTACTTTGGTTCTTCCAGTTTCAGAATTTATAATTTGCCAAGTTGTTTTGATTTTATTTCTAGAAGATTTTATTTTATTTTTAATGTGTATGGCTTTTGCTGAGGAACAGGCTCTCTTAAAAGTTTTTGAATATTTTTTAACGAATTCTTGAAAAGCTACATCATGGTTATGTGTTTTTTCCTGATACAATTCATACATTTTTTCCCTGCTTTTATAAATACCTGGGGTTGCCCAGTCACTAAAGATAATGCGGTCGCTAACAGGCAATGTTTTTTTTGTGAAAACTTTCATAAATTCACAATTAATCAAGTTAAATAGTATACTATATGCATGATCCGGGTTGGTGTGATGAGGCAAGCCCGGTAGCTTTTCAATTAAATTATTTTTAAATTGTCCTAAACGATTTTCATTTACAGGAACAAAACTCACAAGTTTTCTTTGAGCTCTGGCTTCACTCTTCTGAGGAAAAGTAACTAACTGGCCACAGTGATCAGAGTCTAACTCATTTATAATTAAATGGTCAGAAGGTCTTAGGTTAGTAAAGATGTTGTCTAAACAGGTGGCACTTGTGGCAGTTATTCTAGTCGGCTCAAAGAATCTTGCGTACAAATTATAGGACTTGAATAATGAGATAAATTCATTCACTGTAGCTGATTTGTCTAGAATATTAATGTTGAAGTCTCCACAGACAACAACTGTTTTGTTACTGTGACAAGTCTTTAATAAAACTTCCTCCATATATTTTTCAAAAATATCATAGGAAGCACATGGGGGCCTGTAGACACTTATTACAATGAACCGCTCGAGCTCGATGCAAGCAATTTCAATAACTCGCTCAACAGAGAGGCTTACAATATCAGCCCGTTCTTTAAATTTGATATTGTTGCGAACAATTATTAGGGAGCCACCCCTTATCATATTCACTCTGCTGAATGAGCTACCAATCTGATGGTTATTAAAGCTGAACATGAACTGATGGGCTTTTAACCAATGTTCAGTAAGACAAACAATATCAATATAACTACAGTTCATGAACAACTCCAATTCTAATTGTTTATTTATCACACCCTGTATATTTTGATGAACAATTTTAAGGTTATTATTATTGATTACATTTTGAAAATTAAAATTTATTGGGTGTGATATTAATGTTTCTAGGTTCACATCTCTGCTAGAGTTCAACTCTATTGTCTCAATGTCCCTTGATAATGGGTACATGTCTAATTCATTATTCAAAATATTGCTAGAGGTTGACTCTATTGTCTCAAATTGTAATTTAAATAGCTTGGAACAAATTCCAAGCTCTGCTCATTACCACTAAGTGTATTACTTAACTGCTCAATAGAAGCAGCATAGTTAGCCAAACACTTGGCTGACTTATATATATAATATGATAGCGATTCTGCTACCTGTCCTTTAAAAAAATTACAAAGATAATAGTTATCTTTGGTCGTAAAATAATTTTGACTAATGAGTGCATTAGAGTCAATAAATTCAAATTTTTCATTATACATTGTCATAGTTTGTAATGTCATATTACATCTATATCTAATTCTGTTTTCGGTCTGTGACAGGCCATTGCCATAAGGAAAGGCAAACAAAACTATTTTGTTTACATTTAATGAGGCCAGATTTTCAAAATATTTCTTTATCTTTACACTGTTTGCATTTCCTCTTCTCCCAATCAAAATAACAATATTTGTGGATGGACTGTAATTACCACTTATAACTTTATCTATAATTTGACTATAAGATGCTTCAGGCATACAATAATTGACTACTTGGTCATTTAAATGGTGTTGTAGGTGTGTAAGGATAAGTCATGAATCAATTTGCTTGCCATAAACCTGACAGATGTGATATTAATCTGGACTGTTCTATCCACATAGTCTTCTATTATCTAGTCTCATTACTAACATCGTTATTCTTTCGACATTATTAATGGATTTATAATGAGAATACCGAAGTAATAATTGGCTTTTCAGTTTCACAGTAGGTAATCACCACAAGGGGCAGTTTTAGGTACTACTGCACATAGAAGTACTTTTCTTCTTAAATGCCTAATAAAGTAATTCATAAAAAGAGGGTAAGCATCAGTAAAATTTCCACCACGTTAAATATGAATGCTCAAAGTTAAAATTATAAGAGGTACAGAAGACAGCACATCAAGCCAATACAATCTGTCAAGATTTCTTTATTAGATTTTCAATTTTATCTCTAAAGCATTAAGGCTCCGACTTGGTTGGGAATATTTGACATATTCGGGTAGCTTGACTTGGTGTCGTCCGTACCTGGATATCATACCCCATGACCCAAGTATATACAGGTCTCCCAAAGTGATAATGCGCATAGAAATCTTCGTCACTGTTCGGCAACGGTCGTATTCCCCGAGCGTTCGGAAGAAGATATGTATAGAGTGGCCACTCTATACCGTATGTTAAGAAAACCCTGTCCGACCCGTGAAGGTGTTGTTAGGTATCGATAACTGATTCTACTAATGCAAACAAAACCGGGCTAAACTTAAAGAAAATCCCCCTAAAAAAATAAATATTATTTCGCAAAAAGAGGTAACTTAATAAATGTGTGTTATGCACCCTTCCGCGGGCGGCGGCGGCAGGGCACGCGGCACGTGGTCGCATCGCTATTCGCTCATAATAATACCGGTGTTGTCACTTTTTAAAAATTACCAAATTTCGGGGAAGTTGGAATTAATTCGCGGGAAAAAAAGATTATTTCAAAATTCATTTGTATTGGTACTATGATGATTACGTAAAATTTTATATTGTATTTGGTCATATGTTTACCTAACCTTTATTATCCTTATGGGTCGGACAGGGTTTTCTTAACATACTGTATACATATCTTCTTCCGAACGCTCGGGGAATACGACCGTTGCCGAACAGTGACGAAGATTTCTATGCGCATTATCACTTTGGGAGACCTGTACATATGTATGTCATAGGGTTCTTCCGTTACAAAACTTAAAAATTACTATGTCGTGTGGTGAAGTGTCATGGAATTAACCAATCAAAAGAATATGTTCAGGACTACGTCAAATACAAAAGCGTTTTGATTGGCTAGAACTTTATCAGACGGACTCATGACACAACGTACCACATTAATATAATTCGGACTTTACTACCTACCTACCGGTTTCAATATTATTCTATACAATCACAAATAGATATATACTTTCGATATTGGTTGCGTTGTGACCCTTTCAAAAACCTATCATCGCAACATCTGTGAGTTTTCTAACAATTATCCAAACGAGGCGAGGAGGCATTTACACTATATCATAATATTTATGTGCCAATGTAAAATATGTACCTACCTACCTAAAGGAAATAAGCAGTAATACAAAGAAGCTGTCAGCTCTATTGACTCGTTATGAGATATGCGCCGAAAGAAATACTTCGTGTATTATGATACGTGCAACAATATCAATCTAAACACGTGTCTGCACTGACTTTTTAACAGTCATAATCCCACGCATTTACATCCACGTGCAACCATCAGAATATTAGAATCATCCTGCGACACATAACAAGGTTTAGCATGTTGATGTGTTAAATTAGACAAATAAATTGTGGGTTTAGAAAATATTTTATGCCCCCCAATAACCGAATGCTGGCCACGACTGTCATCACTGCAAGCAGAAAATTCTCGACAGTATCGTCAAATCTGTCGAATCTACTGATTAAATAACGGTGGCCCCAGAATAGAACCCTGTGAAATCTTGCTTCTCTTATATTATGTTGTTCCAGTTTATTGCTTATATTGAAGATACCCAATACATTAGAACCGATTGATCAGATGAAATGCTGGCCCTCTGTAAAACAGCTAAGTAGGTGTATGCACTTACTTTAACTTGATTAATTCATCTGAAATATGGATTAACAATACATTAACTATTGGCGTATAATATTTTCCTAACTTTTGGGTGAAAGCTCATGTCGGGATCCCCGGCAATGAGCGCGCCGACGAACTGGCTAGGCAGGCGGCGGCCCAGTCCAGGGTCGCCCCAGCGTATGACAGGTGTCCAGTCTCTTACGTCAAGAGACGTTTGAGAGAGGGCACAGTAGCTGTCTGGAATGGGAGGTACACCGGCGGGGCCACGGCTGGGGTCACGCGAATGTTCTTCCCCGATGTGGTGCGCGCGCGCAGGGTCCTGAAGTGCCTCGACAGGACGTCTATCTGGGCGCAAATTTTGACGGGTCACGGCGGCTTCGCCGCGTACCTGCACCGTTTTAAACTCAAAGATAGTCCAGCCTGTGTGTGACACACAGGCCACGGAGACAGTGCAACATTTGCTGTTTGAATATCCGAGGCACAACCGCGACAGATACGACCTGGAAGTAAGTACAGGCATAACCTTGTCGGAAACGACCATTGCCGAAATTATGGCAGACAAGCACTCCAGGCCGTATCTGGAGCGGTTTTGCCTCAAAGTAGCTAAGCAAGCAATCGAAAGAAACCGGACGAGGGCAGCACAGCCCAGCAACGTGCCGCTGGCAAGAATAAATTAAGAATGTAAGTAATAAATAAGACTAGTACATAAGAAATGTATAATTATAGCATAAAAAAGAGAAAGAGATAAAAAATGACAAAAAGATAAAAATAGACACGGGAACAGAAAAACCCAAGTAAAAATGACAAGCCGCAAAAGACGTAGCGGCAAAAGATAAAAAAAAGGAACTATAAAATAACGGCAAAAAAGAATTCTTGCCAAGCAAGAAGGGACAGAGGGCTAAACAAAAAAAAAAAAAAAAAATATTTTCCTAGTACAATATACTTACTTATAATTAATAATCAGCGTATTTTTTAGTTCATGGCAACAGTTATGGATGGCGTGAAGCACGAGATTGCCATTCTATGTACAACCTGATCATTATAATAATCATTACTTAGGCTACGCTGCGTATTGTGACTTACCAGTTTATTTGTGACACCTTTTATAACCCCTGGTACTCTAAAGTTATGTAACATGATCTTACTGGAACAATTTAAGTGTCCTCAAGGCTAGAATGAATAGGCTCTTAATTAACTAATGCGCTTTACCATCAACGATTGCATCTCAGATTACCATCAGGCGGGATCACGGTCAAGCACTAGATTATAATGTTAAAAAATATATCAAGCCTAATTTACTCTTTTTTATACATAGATTTCATGTGCAATCAATTTCATAATTATTATTGTCATATTTGTGTTTTTGTCGTATTTCGAAAAAGGCAATTTTTTTTCGTTGTATCACGTAAAAAAGAAACATCGTAGGAATACGTTGATCAGACCGTCCGACGCAGTATTTTTTCTGAATTCAGTTATGCAATAAAACAAAATCGCCTTCTGTCGAGATATGACAAAATCGCTTTCCAGCGTCGATATATCGATTTCATGTTCAATCGTAAGGCCGCTGCCTCGAATCCTGCGGGCAGCGGGGCGGCGGCGGCAGCGGCGCGGGAGCCGGGCGGGCATCGAAGACCCGTTCTCGAAACTAGCGTGCAGATCGCGCATCACTATAGCCGCGTATTGTTGTGTTTACGATTGTGTCGACGAGATATTTGTTTTTATTCGCGAAAGAAATGTCTAAACAATGGCGGCAACATCTTTTTGATTCAAATTTATTCCTAACGCTCGATCACCGCTCGCTGCCCGCCCGCTGCCCGCAAGATTCGAGCGCGAGAAGTACACCGCTCGCTGCCCGCCACCGCCCCGTTGCCGCGCCGCTGTTTTCGAGAACCGGTCCGTTTGATTTTATGCATAAGATCCTGCCGCTCACTCGCCGCCGCCGCCGCCGCCGTCGCCCCGCTGCCCGCAAGATTCGAGGCAGAGGCCTAATAGCTACTACAATCTGTGAAATTTCTTTATTAGATTTTCAACTTAAGCTAAAGCTATAAGGCTCAAAGTTGACTGGGAATATTTGACAGTTACGGGTAGCTTGACATGCTGTCGTCCATACAATAACTAACCCCAACACTTGTTTGCTCTTTGCTTATAATCGAAATCATTAGTAAATATATAGGTAATACTATCATTAGTATTATAATTATTATTTATTCCTTTGATTTAAATCTTATAACTTGACGTGCGAAGCCGTGTATCGGTAGACGGTAAAGCATTACCATCGCTTGGATCAAATATTTTCCGTAATCACAGGATAATTTCTCCGAAATCATAACACAACGAGCTGTCTTACAGGAAACCATAATACTTTTAAAATTTGCTTTAAAACAGGTATGAGAAGCATGTTTTATCCTGTCGGTTGAATCAGTTGCTGTAATTTTCCATGTGAAATAGAAAGAGCTCTTTATGATGCGACTTACATTTTACATCCAACCTGGGTAATGATGAGAATATTATTATTGCTTGTATAATAATCTCGAGTACTTGCGTTATATGACCAGCAACATTCTCAGCAACAACAGCTATACATGTTCCAACTATTAATTAAACTATCTCTTGGGGTTTCTATCTTTTGTATTCATGATCCCAGTATTGGCGCTGGCGCACAGGCAAGTGAAGAAACACGGGTGGGTTTTAGTCAGTAAAAGTTTGACACGCCCTTCCGCTCCGCCCAGAGCGGGAGAAGTCATTTGATGACATCCCAGACAGAACAAAGAAAAAGGATGCATGTATGCAAAAGTATGTAAGTTGTCATTACATCGAAGGTCCCTTATTTATGGCGTTTTGCTATCGCATACTGTAATTATCGGAACAGTCTCTAAGGTGCGTATTACAGAACGTCCCCTTTTTTTAATTTTTTATTCTACGTTTTATTAAGGGGCTTTTGTCCCAATGTGGATATGTCAGCCCCATCGTACCTTATTATACAGAACTTCTCTCAAAACTCCAGCTTTACTTAAGTCTCGTTTGAAGCCTTTTGATTGGTTGAAAGTAGTTTTAAGTAATGTTTAAACAGAGATCAATGCTTGAGTTTCCTTTTGGAATACGTACCTAAGAGCAGCATCCTAATTGTGTAAAACACTATTACTCTCGGAATTAGAATTATTTGGAAGCATATTGCTAATCCATTGGTCCTTCAGTTCGTAAAGTAGGTTTGCTCAACAACGTAAACAATGCAATGGATGTAATTAAACTGTCAAAATGAAACCCATTGCTGCTGATATTGGGTTCTTGTGCTTGACCGCAAACCGACTGAAAGTAAGCAGTGTTGTAATCGTTGATAGTAAAGCGCCCTAGTTTATTGTGTCTTCAAGGGAAGATACTTAAATTGTAGTCAGACGGAATACTGCCGCTGGCAAATTGTTCCAGCCCTTCGCGTTCAGTTCCATTTACGCGGTATAAAAGACGCGGCGAAACGCTTCGTCTGGATCGTAGTGGTGTCAACAACGTAAGGGTGGATACTTGCCGTACGACGGGTCGTCCGATGATGGAACGGAGATGGGGGAATTAGTCATGCAGTTTCTGTGCACACTCTTCAAAATGCATCCTATAGAACACTGACAGGCTGGTTACACTCTGCCTGTGCTCCAGGCTAGTTACTCTTCACCTGCTCCAGGCTTAGGAGATCGTTTTGAACAAAATTTGGGTCGCCAATTACCCTTCTTCGTACGCCTCTCCCCCGAATCCCAAGTTGCCAGGTGGCATTTCGCAGCACCAGCCCAAATGTGGCTGCAGTTTTCCTTTCCACACCCGAATGTACCTGTGCTTTGTATAATATCAAAAGCTGTCCTGAAGTACCATGGAACCTTTGCAATAACGCTAAGTTTCCTGGCACCCACCTTGGCTTTGGACTCAATAAACCACCCAAAATTTAGGTTCGTGGAAATCTCAACTCCCAAAAGCTAAAGGTGGTCGGTGCACTCCAAGGATACATTCCAAATAGTAGAAGCTAAGGTAAACGGGCTCCTTTTGGCGGTGAATAGACACGTTTGTGTTTTGGCGGCGTTGAATGCCACAAGATTTCTAAACCATTGCTTCATAAGTTCGAAAAATTTGTCTGCACAAGACATAAATAACGCAAAGAAAGTTGTTAAACTGTTAAAATTCTAATATAAAAAAATCTATTTCGATTGATAATGTTTCATTATAAATAAAATATTTACACCATTTTTAAACCGTCTATCGAGTGATCACTCGCCTGTCACACGGAGCGGACGTACGGACTGTCAAGAATTTTAATATTCGCGAAGCTGTCGTCTTGTTTTTAAATACAGTCAATTGTGTTGTGTTGTGATTATCGGAACAATTCTCTTCGCTGTTTACGACACAGAAACCGGTTATCGACGGCGCGCTCGCGCGCTGTCGATCACTATCGCGCCGGAGTGATTTGTTTACAATATGAGTGAGGAGAATCCAGTTGACGATGTGGACATTGAGTCTGATAGTATGGATGGAGAGGACCGAACAGAAGGAGCTTTTCAACAAGGCTACATTGATCAGAACTTACACAATACAGAAGAACTTGGTTTGAATGAGAATGAAGACTGGACAAGAGTAAGTAAAAGAAGGAAAACAGAAACGATAGATGTTAGTATATCTAGTAAGGAAAAGTTGCCAAGACATTTCGCACTAGCCAAACTATTTGATGCACAAAACATTTTAGGAATCACCCGAGTGAAATTTATTAACGCTTATAAAGTGATTATCAGTTTTGATGAAGAAATCAAAGCAGAGCGGTTAATAAAATGCCAATTATTTAAAGAAAAAGAATGGAGGATCCAAAAGACATGGGAAGTTAATTCAACATATGGAATAATTAGGAATATAGATATTGATTTATCTGAAACGGAGCTCTTAGAATGCATTAAGACCTACAATGAAGCTAACATTCTGTCTGCGAAAAGACTAAATCGCAGAAATACTGAATCAGGGTGGGTACCAAGCGAAAGTGTTCGGATATGCTTTGAAGGCGGCTCCCTCCCTCAATATATTAAGATTTTTAATTTAAGAGTTGCCGTGGAACCATACGTTTTTCCGGTAACGCAATGTTCCCGATGCTGGCGCTTTGGACACGGGATGAAAATATGCCCATCACTCAAAGTTATTTGCCCTAAATGCGGCAAACATCACGATAATTGTGAGTCCACCACATTTAAGTGTGTAAATTGCGGAGGCAATCACATGTCTTTAGTGAAAACGTGTCCAGTGTACTTGAAGGAAAAGAAAATCAGAGATCTGATGGCCGAATTTAACTGCACATACCGCCGTGCATTGACCATGTATGTTCCGCCTTTTTCACCACGACCTGTTGATCAATATTCTGTTCCAAAATCTAGCACAAGCCAGCAAACAGTTGTACAAAACAAATCACCATTCCCCATGTCATACTCAGCCGCAGTCGCTAATATGCCAATGCAAACCGATAACAGTCAAGATAAAACAAATGAATATAAAAATAAAGCTTCTAAACGTAAACATCGGAGCCCATCGAACCAACCTTATGAGGAGGAGTCGTTTTTGTTGGGAGGTCAAACAGATGACACGGAGTCGTATAAGGCTGCTGAGATGCGCGCGACTACTGACGATACTCGGCGCAATGGAGTTGGGACCATAATAAATAATAGTAACGATTTCGCTGTCAATAATAACTTAGATATAGATGAGTGCACTAATCAACCAAATACAGAGTCATGTTCTAGTAGTAATTCATCAGAAACGTTAATTAACAAAATCAAATTAATTATATTTTCAAACAGATTAACAATAACCCAAAAACTTAAAAATATTGTCAAAATAACTATAGAAAGCTGTATTACTGCTATTATGGAATATGTAGAAAACTTCACGGATCTGTCTATATTTAAAAAGATATTAGAATCAATTTTTAGTTCAAAATATGGCTAATAGTAACAATAGTACTAGGATTATCATGATTAATGTATTGCAATGGAATGCGCAAAGTTTGTCACCAAAACGTTTATTGTTTGAGCAACTATTAATTCAAAATAAAATACATATAGCTACAGTGAGTGAAACCTGGTTGTGTCCTGAAAACCGACTGGTAGTGAAAAACTACAATATATTTAGGAATGACCGAGAGGATAATTATGGTGGAATTTGCATTCTTACACATAAATCTATTAAAGCTCAAGTATGTCGTTTAGTACATCCTAATGAGGATATTCAGATATTACACGTTAAGGTTTTCAACTGCAGTCATATTGACAATGTAGTTGCTGTTTATTGTCCTCAGTGGGTACACACAAATAGAACTGATTGGGATAGTTTATTTTCTAGATTTAGCAGCAAAACCTTAATATTAGGCGATTTCAATGCGCATCATCATACATGGTCATATAAAACGGACGCTAAAGGCTCTCAAATATACGATTCTATATCGGATAGCAACGTTGTATCCCTTAATGATGGCACCTACACTCGAGTAAAATTAGTAGCGGGCAATGTGCAACAAAGTTCTCCCGATATTTCATTCTCCACTTCCGATATAGCATGTTTTTTCAATTGGCAGGTGACAAGTGAATCCTTGGGAAGTGATCACTTAGTAATTAAGATATCTTCCCCTATGTCGTACGATCCTAAATATTTTAAAAAACGTAACTTTAAGAACGCCGACTGGAGCGCCTATAAAAGAACACTCGATGAAAAATTTTCTAATTTCAATTTAACTGAAGTGCTTCCTCTCTCCTAACTTCACTTATTTTGTTTGTGCCCGACAGGGTCCACGTGAACTAATTTTAAGTATTACCATCTAAGAATACATGTGGAAAACAATAAAAGTATTGAGTATTGAGTATTGAAGACTTACAACTGACCTACGACAGTTTTGTTAACCATGTCAATGAAGCTGCTGATGCGCACATACCTTTTATTAAAAATAATCTAAACCCAGCTAGCAGATTCGTTCCAAAACCCTATTGGACTCCCAATCTATCACACTTAGTCGCAAAAAGAAGATTAGCACTGTCAAACTTCCGAAAAAATCCTACTCCTTCAAATCTGACAATACTCAGAGGGTGTATTAGTGAATCCCAAAAACATATACGTAAGGCATCTTCAGATAACTGGCATAAATTCTGTGATTCTTTGGATGAGGTTTCAAATACTAGAGAAATGTGGAGGAAGATGAAATGGTTAAAAGGAAATAGAGCAAATAATTATACATTTTTTGATAAAACGAAATGTGAAATGCTATTGAATCATATGTGCCCTGCCTATGTCAGTCCTTGTAAACCAATCTTCAGTTCCAACAATACAAAGTTGGAAGTCGTTATAACGTTACATGAATTAGACACATGTATTAAAAATAGTGATACTGCGCCGGGGTGTGATAGCATATCATTTTCTATGATTAAACATTTACCTATAAACGGTAAAAGCATTTTAGTTGATCTTTATAATAAATTTCTAATTACTGGTTTTATTCCTACTCAATGGCGAGATATCTGCGTAGTACCAATCCCTAAACCAGGCCGAGACCCCACGCTAACGTCATCTCTGCGTCCTATTAGCTTAATGTCCTGCGTTTCTAAAATATTCCATTTAATTATTAACAGAAGATTAGAATGGTACTTTGAAAATAATTGTTTTTTTCCGGCCGACATGGTAGGTTTTAGAAAATCTAAATCGTGTTTAGATAGTTTGGTTAAGTTGGTCACAAGGATACAATCAGGTTTTTCTCAAGATTTGACTACTGTAGCGTGCTTTCTGGATATAGATAACGCGTACAACAATATTAATATTTGTTCATTACTTGATATTTTGGATAAAGCTGGTGTTGGCTTTAGGATATGTAATTATTTATGGAATTTTCTAACCTTTAGGAATTTAAAAATTAGACAAGAACATAGTTTTATCAACCGTCATACTGGCCAAGGTCTAGCACAAGGTGACCCTTTATCACCCCTATTATTTAATGTCGCAACACATTCAATTTGTAAGCTAATACAAAATGTATTTATTTCTCAATATGCAGACGATTTTGTCCTGTATACTTCAGATAAAAACCTAGAAAATGCCCGTAGCTCTCTCCAAGCTTCATTAGAAATTATAGTAAAAATATTAGAAAATCTAGGCTTAAGTGTGTCACCTACAAAAAGTAAAATGTGTATATTTCAAAAGGGTAATAAAAGAAATAGTATTTGCATTTCTATAAATAATGCGCCATTACAAGAAGTAACAAATGTGAAGTATTTAGGTATGTGGTTCGATCGTTCGCTGAGATGGAATAAACACATTAATGAGTTGTTTGAAAAAACAAATAAATTCTTAAATATTTTTAAAGTTTTAGCAGGCCCTGGCTGGGGTGTACATCCTAAACATTTAAGGAAATTGTATATATCAATTATCAGAAGTCGATTGGATTTTGGTAGTTTTGTATATGGTAATAGCTCTCATTCAAACTTACATAAATTGGACAAGCTGCAAAACCAAGCAATGCGTATTATAGGTGGTTTTGTCAAAAGTACTCCCATTCACACCATGGAGAGTGAACTTTGTTTACAGCCTTTACGAATTCGTCGAATGTTTCTCGCCGGCAAATTTTGGTTTAGATCCATATCTACATCTAGCCACGGTACAATTAAAATTATTAAAGAATTAAGCTTGCTTACCTCTCGTAGATATTGGAGACGTAAACAGCTGCCGTTAATAATTCAAATATATTCAAAATTTAAAGATAGCGACGTTCACTCTGTGGAACAACTGGATATGTTCACTTTGGACTATTGGATAAATTGGTACAACTTGACGAATACCATTAATCACCAAATTATAGGTATAAAACAGGCTAAACGATACTATGATATAATGCATCTTAAAAACATATGTTCATTATATTTAGAAAAATATTCAGCCTACTATAAAATATTTACCGACGGCTCTATGGATACATCAGGCAATATCCATCATAGGTCAATGGGAGCTGCCTTTTTTGATCCACAAATAAATTCATCTATAAAATTCAAAATTTCCTCTAGGGTGTCCATCATGTATCTAGAATTAATTGCTATTTTGGAAGCCTTATCCTACATAAAATCAGTTGATTCTGACAAATTTGTTATTTTGACTGACTCGAAAAGTTCCTTACTACACGTGGCTCGCTGTACCTCTTGTTTAAGAGGCACCCCGATAGCTTACAGTATTATTAAGGCAATATTTGAGCTGAAGGAAAATTCAAAAGAAGTCATTCTTCAATGGATTCCTTCACATATTGGCTTAGAAGGAAACGAGAGAGTGGACAAATTAGCAAAAGAGGCTTCTTGTGATGGCGTAGCTATTGATATTTTTCCGTACTTTACAGACTATATTGCTCTTGTTAAGGAATTTTGTTATGAAATGTGGAATATACACTTTGATGAAAGATCTGTGACGAAGGGAATCTGGTATAGAACACTACAAACCGAACCTTGGAAAGTGCCTTGGTATGAGCAACTAACAGTAAACAGAAATATTGTAATCACTGCGTTTAGACTCCGATCTGGTCACATTCCACTTAATAAATTCGCTTTTTTAATGAAAAAGGTCCCATCCCCACTTTGCGCGAAGTGTGGAATAGTGGAAGACGCCCTTCATATTATGATGGAATGTGACCGGAACGCGGACATCAGACTTGAACTAAACGGATTAGGTTCTAATGAGGTTGGAGCATGCAACAGTATTTTAGCATTTCCTTTATCTGGTAAAGCAAGGATGCTGTACAAAATAGTTGAGGTTGGCTTGCGTCGTCGGGCGGAGGCTTGGTGACGAAAGTGTATTTGATGTTTTTTGTATTATGTAATTGTACTTAGCATGTAGCTGCATTACAGAGCGACATTGTCATGTGTGACAAAGCTCTCTAAATAAAGATTAAAAAAAAAAAAAAAAAAAAAAACCGTCTATGTATGTAATGTATCTAACTCGTCAATTTGCTAATACTTACTATTACCTAATAGAATTAGTTTAGTACATGAAATGCAATGGGTAAATTAATTATTTATTTATTACAGATAATAATAATTTATAGATTTCAAATCAAAATGGCCTTGTATGTGTTAAGGCCTTCCGAGTTGGTGAGCGAACACTAGTAAAACCTACTTCTACCTACTTTCTGTTGAAATAAAGAACTATTATGTTCTAAATATGTATTACCTACCCGCTTAATGCATATAATCTAATATTGGAAGGAGAAATTTTACACCTAATATACAAGGCGACACCGCTAAAGAAATATAAGTAGGTAGGTATGTATAGACGACAGCACATCAAGCTAAGTTACAATCTGTCAGATTTCTTTATTAGATTTTCAACTTCATATCTAACGGCCGGTTCATACTATGTCTCCGTTTTACTGTTCCATTTTATCGTGTGCGTTTTTTTTCGTCTTCGACTAGCGACTTCACACATGGCACAGTATTCTGTATACAGTAAAAAATATCGTTCCGTAAAAAAATTACATTCCGTTTTGTCATCGAAAACTGGACGATGGAACAGTAATAATATACGTATACGTAGAATTTTAACTTATAGTGCAATGTGTGCGGGGTGTAGTTTGGGGAGTGATGTGATAGATTTTGTTTGTTTGACTTCCATTGCGAGTATACTCGTTCACACATCGCATCCAGTAATGACGGATCCGTCTTAACGAACGTTATATCTATACTACACTCAGGAGGTTCACGATACGGAGCGATACGGAAGTGCAGCAGAGCGTGAGGGACACGCTCTGCTGCACCTCCGTATCGCTCTCCAAGCATTGGAAACCGAGCTCTTCCTCGTCAGCTGGATGAGGCCTCTCCAGGAAGCTCGCTTTATCCTCCACAAGACGTTTTCTCAAAAATGGCTGAGGCTTTCCTCTCTTAGCCTCGTAGAGCGATGCTGCTTCCTTGACTCTCACCTCACTACTTCTGGGTTTACTCCCCAGGTTACCCTCGCTGCGGCGGACAGGTGCCTGAAGATGTTTATGGCTTTTTTGCAGACATGTGACATGGCTCCTAAAGGTCATCTTATGATCAATTATTAGCCCTAGGAATTTGATTTCCTCAACCATCGGAATTTCCACCCAGCCCTTGCGCAGCCGTAGTGTTTCAAACTTTAACTTCTTAGTAAGCAGGATAGCATGAGTTTTGTGTGGCGGGAATTTGAGCTTGTTACGAACACCCCACTGCTGCACATGTGCCAGGCTGGCGTTAGCTCACTCTAAGTTCAGGGTCGTTTTACTGGAGGATATAAGGACCACGTCATCTGCAAATGCCTGGCAATATGTGTTTATGTCTTCTAGTTGGTCAAGCAGTGGGTTCAGGAGGAGATTCCAGAACTTAGGCCCTGCGATCGATCCTTGTACGCACACTTTTGAGGTCCCTTTTTTATGTTCAGCACCAGAGTATCTCACCACCACTTTTCTATTTTTTAGATAGTTTCCTACCAGTTTTCGTAGGTTTAGTGGACAATGTTTTTCCGCCATACGACTTTTAATTGCCACCACGCACTGTCAAAAGCTCCCTTTATGTCCAGCGAGACGACTACCACCAGGTTCTTCTCTTTCAACTTCAAGTCTATATATTGTATCATGTCGTACAGAGAGTCCTCCATGCATCTCTGCGGCACGAATCCGTACTGCCTTGGGTTCATTTTTGAAAGCATATTCCACCTGAGTCTCCGCACTAGCATCTTCTCCAGGATTTTTCCGAGAATAGGCAGGAGTCCAATTGGTCGGTAGGATTTCGGATGGGTATAATTGTTCAATCTGCTTTTTGACGTGACAACGTCTTAAATTAGGTTGCGGCTGGGAGTCACTTATGAAAAAGTGTAACGCTCGGTAACGTTACGATGAGTCACCGATGTTTTAGTAAACAAAATATATTTCTATAGTTAAAATTTGTGCAATTCTTATTTTCATTCAATTCCTTGTTCCTATTGTGCAATTTAATTATATTCATATCAATAAATATTCTACCGAGAAAAAGACGTTGTCACGTAAAATCTTCGCCCGTAAAACCGACTTTACAGGCAACCATTTTTTTAGTATTATATATCCTTCTATTACTGTATTTAATTTGGTTATCAATCCCTTTCTTTGTTGTAATTCTGAGTACTACCGCGTTGTGGTCCGAGCTTGTCATTTCTGTCTCTACTCTCCATTCTTCCACATGTCTAAATATATCGTCTGAACAGGCCGTGACGTCCACAGTATTCTTATACCTTTTCCCCCTTCTAATGGTATCAAATGTTGGGATGTTTCCACAGTTCAGCACATGGAGGTTGAGTTCGTTTAGGGTTCCAGATAAAAGTATTCCCCTTTCATTCTCTTTCTCGCTTTCGCACCATGTACTCCATGCGTTCACATCCCCTCCCACTAGTAATTTTGTTCCTTAGTCGTTGACACTATTTTCCTCAGCTGTTAGAGGTATGGCTCAATTTCGAGGTGGTCCTCGAATGAGACGGATGCAAACGGATGTGAACGGGCCGTTAAGTATTAAAACTCAAGGTTGATTGGGAATATACTGCCTGCTGTCGTCTGTACGTACTTATAACACGATTCTGTAACCATCTTTCATTAAAAATTTAGGTGAAGTGAAACGTGGAGTGAGCTGTCATTCCAACTGATACTAAGGCATACGGATACAGGAGACTTGGGAGCAACTTCACCCAACTTAAAAAGAGATTCTTTTCTTTCGATTGCATCGTAAATATTGCCACTTGATAATATTATCAATTTTGTCTGCAAGTATTTTTGTATAAACCCCGGAAAAGTAAAGATGAACATTAAAAAATAAACAAGACCAACACAGTTTTAGAAAATTTTATTTAAAAATAAATTATTGTAGTACAACTTGCACCAATAACAACAAAATTTTGGTTTGAACAACATGAAACCGTAACGTTCGCTCAAAGCATATCAACTTATTAATATTGCGTTCTAGAATAATTATAAAAATTATACACTACACGGTGCGATATTTGACCTAGGATTAAGTAATTACTTTTTACTATTTCATGGTGTTAGGTTCGGCGCAAATGGGCCACCGACCACATCCACTGGTGGCCAGCGACGGCGACTTAACACACTTTTTAATATTTGTATGGACGCGCCGCGCAAGTGTATCCGGTGGCGGCCACTAACCACAGTAGTGTCAGCAACTCGCCCCCAGTGGTCACTACGGGCCACACAAAACGCCAACACCCGCCACTGTCGCATTGCTCCACCCCCCGCACAGTTAACAGTCCGACGTTCTACGTGTCGCGGTATCACGCGACAGACACCGGTGACTGTGGTCGGTGGCTCATTTGCGCCGAGCCTAAAACTCACTATATCATTCACAACATAAACGGAGATTCACCCCTCAGACAATGTTGAAGATACACCAACATAAGATTATATAATGACGTCACAAGTCATGATTTGCATCAATTCAGTGTAGCCCCAACATGAAAGCAACTTTACACACAAAAGTTAGATATAAAAAAAAATAACTTAGCAAGTAACAGAAATAGTATCTCACAAGAGTAAAACATCGGTCGAAGGCACGGTATAATGTACGTGTATTTTCTTACTTCTATCTCGTGTATTACCTGATTGTACTGAAACTTATAAATTGGTTCACTATATTACACCATCATGTGATCAACTTCCTATATTGTCATTCATTCGGATTTCAGAAAAGCGAAATCTTGCAGCAGCATTTGGCTATAAAGCGTATTCTCATTGAATAAACCTGGACCAACTCGCTTCTCTGAATTGGCAAAATTTGTTAAGTTTAGTTAAAATATTTGCCTATAATATAATCTCATACCAGACTCGCTATATAAAACAACAGTTAAGTATTTCATGTGCTAAACATGACCGTTCTAAGTTGTCTCACACTTCCTAACATTTTGTGTAAGTATAATTGTAAAGTAAATCATATTGCTTACAATTTTACCTTATTCTATTTATTGTTTAACATATTTTTCCATAAAACTGATTGATTGTTAATCCCTGAAGTGAATACCATAAAATGTTTGCTACAAGCAATTAAGATTTTGGTAATACTCCAGGGCTTACAGTGTTGTTAAAATCCACTTAAGGAATTAAAAATACTGGTTATATTAAAATTTATTGTTACAAGTACCAAGTCAGTGTCGTCAGTAAAATTGTCAGTTATTATCTAGGTATCGATTTTCAACATCGTATACCGAATAATCGACTAACAGCGAGTTCAGCGTAGCGTAAATATCACTTATCGCCGTAAAATCTCTCTAAAAATTAAAATGTTGTTATAATTAGGTGTCCGTTTTCCTTGTGTTAATTGACCGCAGAGGAAACTAGAGTTTCCGTTAATTTTATTGCCATAACAATATCGCGCGTTTTCGACGGGATGGGACAATCTGAAGTGGTGAGATCTGAAATTTTAAATTTCACCTTTATATTTCGAAATCAGCATTTCCATTCATTTTTAACACTACCTTCTCCAGACGGCCCATCAACCCGTCTTTTTACATATTCAACTAACACTGCTTTCCACACAACTTTTCCCTACATACCTATGTTCAATTTGATTATATACAACTCCAATTCTACAGATAATAATTTAAAGAATTTTAAAGAGTATTTTTTTGTTATAAAAATGCGTGAAATCAAACAGTATTTTCTAAATATAGCACAGTGTATATTTTAGCGATTAGCAAAGTGGAAATGACTAAAATTATAGCGAACACATTGTACTGTGATAGTAGTGTTATATAGCAATATAACAAAGTTATGTGACGTCAAACATCACAGTTAGGAGCGACTTCATTGCTTTAATAAGTGGAACTGTAGATACTAACATTAACACTGATTTACACAAATGCAACAGATACCTTGCATCGTCTAAATGGTGTTGTAGACAATGCAACTTTTATTTTTGTTTCAACTTAATTGAAGCCATAGGAAATTAAATTGCACTGTATAAATCAGTCTTTACTCCCCAAAGGAACCTTCCATTGTCGCAAGTGTTGAAGTTAAAAAGGACAAATCCAACAACACGACATTATTATAGATTGTTGTCATTATCGAACGAGATACCTACCATCGTTGAAGCCGATTCAGTTTTCCACAAAAATGATTGGTTTTGAAAGTAATGATTTCCAAGAAACTTTAATAATTGAACTGGGCTAACGACTTATTAAAGTTTAAAAGGAAACTGCAAATGAGTTTAAAGACAAACTCAGTCACTATATTCAAAATAACGTTCAAGCAGTAGATTCAGTTTTTGTAAACGAAACGTTTAACGATTCACAGCAATGAATTTCCAACTAAATGGCTTCACGCTTGATTTATTACGGTTAATAAAAATGAAATAGTACTCGTTAAACCTTGGGTTGAACCAAGAAAACAAACAAGATAATAACGGATGACAAGGAGATTTAACTAAAGATTGATGTAACATCGAATGTTTGGTGAAAATTTACTCGATTTAAAATCGATTCACGTCACATAATATACAATCGAATCCAAAAGTTTCGTGTATAGCGTCATCGATTGTGCTAATTGGCACGACCGCAGCTGTATTGTTTGGACCTATACCAACTTCCTTCACCTCATAATTCATTGTTTTTTTTTTTTTGCTATCGAACTTGGCAGCTATTCAATTGGGAAGTAGGAGCAAACTGTTCTACACATTAGAAAATATTTCTACCAACGCTATGTTAATTGTTAAGTATAAATTCCAGCGAATTTAGAGGGGAGTGAACGTGTGTATAACTCGTATAACCCGCGATGTGTATCGTGTACGAAGCGCCAAATGTTGTTGTGTCGGGAGTTTGGTCGTGGAGGGT
The DNA here is from genome assembly GCA_037179545.1 of Sesamia inferens. Lineage (NCBI taxonomy): Eukaryota > Metazoa > Arthropoda > Insecta > Lepidoptera > Noctuidae > Sesamia > Sesamia inferens. The sequence continues at coordinate 14,283,643 of CM073938.1, read as the reverse complement.
CTCCAGATCTCCCTCTGGCGTAGCATCATTGGTCGTGTTGTTGGGCTTAACATTGCATCACCTCGCACAACTGCCGTCTTCCTTTCTCTTCACTTAGTTTTGTTGATCGAATAGGCCCTTAATAAACTAGCGCGGTTTACCAGCAACGATTGGATCACTGCTTACCATCAGGCGGGATTCCGGTCAAGTTTTATTTCTTGTTGGATTTGTCTTGAAGCTCGTATTAAGATCATGAATTTCTTCAATATGGTTAGTCTCATTGACTGATTACTACGTCTTTACCTAAGTTTTACTAAATAAATCGCCTAGTTAGTGCCTTAAGATTATTTTCAAGCGATTAGACCCAGTATTTCCAAAAGATTTGAGGATACAGTTCAATATATTAAAAACGCCGTTATGACTATTTACGTTTACACCCCATCCATCAAACTTATCAAAGCAATAAAGTCCTCCAGCCTCAATCACGTCATCGTACAATCGCACTCAAAAATTTCACCCACCACTGAACGTATTCCCTACATTATAACGCGGGTCACTGTTATTCCAGGTGGTTGTACATGTCCTCTATCTGTGGTTTGAAGTAGCTCCTGATTTCTGGCCGTTTCGCCTTCAGCGTTGGTGTCAGGAGGCCGTTTTGAACTGAGAAGGGGTCTGGGTGTAGGTAGATGTCTTTGACCTGGAAAAGATAGAATAATAATAAATAGATTTTTTAAGATACCTCATATTTTTTACTTATTTATAATCTGTGGTCTACCGCGTCTTTCGCTGTCATTCGTAGATCTATATGGGTTTTACCCGGGAACTGGTTTGTGGAGGCCAAATAGACAGTCATATACAGGGTGTATCTGACATCGTAACGCAAACATCGCGAAAAGGCAACACCGCATGCCACTAATAAAATTATGATAGTCATTTATGTCGTTAATGAGCGGTTAAAAAAATAACAGTGTTTAAAAAAAAGTGTCGGCTCGGTCTTTGAACGTTGCAAGCGTGCCGCCGTGCGTGTATGTAGGTATGACGTTGATCCGTGATGCGAACTCTATTAAATCAGCTGATAAGATAGTTTTTCGAGTTTTGTTTTCATTGCGCTTTTTTTGTGTAATTAGCGAATTAATTAATTTTTACTTTAAAATCTTATAGGGTTATAAAAGTATAGCAATTATGAACGGTCTAAAGTGAAAAAAACGTCATATTTTTTTTTTTAAATCATGAAAAAGCCGACGAGAAATTCCACCACTGGGGGGTTCAGAATCATGTACTGGATCCATGGTACTCGTTTGTGCGTCGATGTCAGATACACCCATTATAAGATTTTAAACTTTATCTCTAAAGCATTAAGGATCAAGGTCAAGCTGCCCGAAACTGTCAAATGTAAAATGTCAAAATTTGACAGTTTCGAGTAGCTTGACCTGCTGTCGTCCGTACCAACATTCTGTCAATATTCTTAGTAATTGTTCACATTTACGATCAAGCATAAATCCACCGACATTCAAAGACTGATTTTGTGTGTGATTGATTTAGTTCTATCGATGCTTAGACTTGTGGTTTTTCCAAAAACCTTGGCACAAAATCTATTACATGTATTGCAAAATCGATTTCCCGAATCGCTATATTAAAAGTTTGTATTTATACCATGGTAAGCCACATCCTAAATTAAACACGTGTATGACGTAACACCACCCAAGTATCGAAAAAATCCTTGAGCGGTTTATAATCATTACAACAAATGTTTTAAGCCTTTTCAGCTTTGGAGTCTGGGGTCCGCTTTACCAGTCTAACTGATGATTTTGGCTAAACTTCGCTATTTTCTGTCGTCTGACCTCCACAACCCGAATGCGATATCGAAGCATTGCAGTTAGACCAATTATTGAACTTTTGAGGGCTCCAACAACCCGTAACGACTGCCACTAGATGTTCGTATGGCAACCAGGACCAACGGCTTAACGTGCTTTCCGAAGCACGACCAGACCAGTGCAAATATTCATATTCATGCATACAAATATTTGCGCTGACTGTCACGTGATAAAAATATGGCTAATAAAAATACGTTAATTAACGTCAGGCGCTTACTAATTTGACAGAACTAAATTTAAATTTATCTACTGTCCTTTTTTTAATGAAGTAGAAAGGACAAGATGTAGGTACTGAATCAAATTTCGTTGTGCCCCTGACCATTAGGTTAACAGTTTGCATACAAATATTGAATATTTAATTTAATAATTTATTTATTGATAGTAATAATGACACATGGTTATTTGCAGTAGGTACATGTAGGGCTAATACATTCTAGAAACAGAAAATAACAAAGAACGCGTAGTACATAAAAATACTTGGGCGAGGCACTGATCTCCTAGCTAGATCACCAAGTGATCTGTGTTAAGAAGAAACAGATTAAATATTTGCACTACGCGGAGGTGAAACCCTCGCCTCCTTGCGCAGCGGCTATCGCTACGCCACGGAGGCTATCTAAACTAAAATCACTGGATTATTATTGATAATAACCTACTTTCTGATTTTAAAAAATAAGTTACTATTTCATTTTTATGTCACGTTCCCGGATATTAGACAATGGCCCCGATTCCATGTTCACAAACAAAACTAAATTTTTTTTTTTTTTAAAGGAAAGAAGATAACATGTTAGTTTCGACAGAGTCGGCTTCACCAGACATCATGCCGGAACACGACAAATCGAAAATAGAAAGAACGCCGCCGGCAGAAGTTACCACCCACCAGACAAAGCCTTGCCGCCAAGCGATTTGTCGTGTTCCGGCATGATGTCTGGTGAAGCCGTACGGAGGACGGGTCTGAGCAGTTGTGTTGCGATGTGTGCCGGGTACGATGCGTCTAATGTTGTTGTGTTGGGAGTTTGATCGTGGAGGGTCTTCAGATCAGTCTCCCTTTGGCGCAGCATCGTTGGTCGTGTTGTTGGGTTCAACATTGCATCACCTCGCTCAACTGCCGTCTTCCTTCCTATTCGCTCAGTTTTTCTGAGTGAATAGGCTCTTAATAAAATAGCACGCTTTATCATCAACGATCGCATCACTGCTTACCATCAGGCGGGATTGCGGTCAAGCGTTAGTTTATAATTATTAAAAAAAAGTTGTACTTAACTTAAAATTACTTTAGTTTATAAACATGAGTATGGATGCCAATAACCTACTTTCTCATTTTAAAACTAACTTTAATATTTCATTTTTATGCCACTTTCCCGGATATTAGACAGTGTTACCTAAACTATCGATTTACGTTTATCGTATTACTGAAATAGAATTCAGATAGTGTGCTGATATTAAATAATCAGAGATAATAGAGTTGATAACAAAAATAGTTTTATTTAGTTGATATGTCAATGTCATTGTAAGCTTCATTTTATAAAAAATATGATAACGATAATAGGAAATTTGCTAGAAAAAACTGCTGTTTCTCAGAAAAGTATTTCTGGGTCATATAAAAATCTTATTGATTTGTGCCTGTACAATATGTAAAGAAAACCCCGTCCGATCCGTGAAGGTATTATTAGGTATCGATAACTGATTCTACTAATGCCCACAAAACCGGGCTAAACTTAAAAATAAAATCACCTAAAAAATAAATATTATTTCGCAAAAAAGAGGTAAATTAATATATGTACGGGCGAAGGGGGAAGGGCACGCGGCACGCGGTGCTATCGCTATTCGCTCATAATAATACCGACAAAAATGGTGTTGTCACTTTTTTAAAAATTACCAAATATTGGGGAAGTTGGAATTAATTCGAGGAAAAAAAAAACGATTATTTCAAAATTCATTAGCATTGTTATTATGATGTTTATGTAAAACTTTATAAGTATTTTATTTGTTCATGTGTTTACCTAACCTTTATTATCCTTATGGGTCGGACGCGGTTTCCTTTACTTATTGTTCCTTGTTAATCCATGTATCACCTAGTTTTTTTTTATTGGGACAAAACCCGCTACACTTTTTCCCACCCATTGCAACTCCTGAAAGCCAGAATCAACAGTGGAGACCGCCAGAAAAACGCCGAGCAATGAAGCTCGACGAGTCCTGGAGAAACGATTCAACTCTCTTGGGCCTCGCAACGAAATTAATCAGAAAAGAATAGCGGAGGAGTAAGAAATCTCTTAGTTATCTTCTCTTCTTTCATTTACAAACATCCGAATGAGTTACAATGACAATGCGACATCAACTCATCATCATCGACTCTGCGTCAATCCCAGTCGCATCCGAAGCTTTTCAGCTTTAGAGCCTGGGGTCCGCTTTACCAGTCTAACTGCTGATTTTGGCTAAACTTCAACATTTTCCGTGAAGTGACAGTCGTCTGACCTCCATAACTAGGCGATATCGAAGCATTGCAGTTAGGCTAATTGTTGGAATTTTGAGGGCTCCAACAACCCGTAATGACTGCCATTAGATGTTCGTATGGCAACCGGGACCAATGGCTTAACGTGGTTTGCGAGGCACGACCAGACCAGTGCAAATATTCAATGCGACGTCAACTAAATCTACAACATATGTGAAGACAAACTGTATTCTTTTAAACTTGTTCCTTCGCCTTTGTGTCAATGTTCTACATCGAACTGTGAATTTGAACAGTCCGCACATCACATCTTGTGGGAGTGTGTTCTTTGGCAGAATGAACGCAATATTATGTTGGATAGTGTACAAGTTACATCCGGAGTCGTTTATTATACGGACCTTGTAGAAACTAGAACCAATTTCCGTGCGTTCAGGCGCTTTTGCCATACCTATTATTGGAATCAATTGTAACAGCTAATACCTACTTAGGACCCATTAACTTAATCAAATGTTATTCCGTGGTGTTTGGCAATCTGGGCTTCTCCCAGTTGCAATAATGTCCCTTTGTGCCGATTGGCCTAGTTCTGTTCTGTCTCCTGCTTGTTATGGAGGGAAGTGGAAAAAATATCTTTTTTCTTACTCCTCCGCTATTCTTTTCTGATTAATTTCGTTGCGGGACCCAAGACAGTTGAATCGTTTCTCCGGGACTCGTCGAGCTTCATTGCTCGGCGTTTTTCTGGCGGTCTCCACTGTTGATTCTGGCTTTCAGGAGTTGCAGTGGGTGGGAAAAAGTGTGGCGGGTTTTATCCCATAAAAAAAATATGAGAAGACACTTCATACAATATCATTTCAAAGCTCACCTGTTCAAAAGTTTTAAGTCCAGCATTCCGTCCCCACTGCAGCATGTCCTCAAGTATGATCTTCTTGACGCGCTCATCCTCACAAAGCGCTGAAAATGTACCCTTGATGCCGTTCTCAAGTGCCCAGCACTTCACTACGTCCACGTCTGGTACTACAACTGCTACTACACATGACTGGAAAGAGGAAAAAGGTAATAATTAGTTTAATGAGAACACTCTGAGATCGTATTTTGAAGTGTTAACACCATAGAACAGATAAAACTCTCTATTCCGTGGTTAACGTCATTTAAATCCAATCAATTAAATACAGGGTGTTTCTGACATCGTAACGCAAATTTCGTGAAAAGGCTAGACCGCATGCCATTAATAAAATCATGATAGTCATTTATGTCGTTAATGAACGGTTACAGAATTCACAGTGTTTGAAAAAAAGTATCGGCTCGGCCTTTGAACGTTGCAAGCGTGCCGCCAGGCGGGTTTGTAGGTATGACGTTGATCCCTGATGTGAACTCTATTAAATCAGCTGATAAGATAGTTTGTCGAGTTTTGTTTTCATGGCGTTTTTTTTTATGTAATTAGCGAATTAATTAATGTTTACTTTAAAATCTTATTGGGTTATAAAAGTATAGCAATTATGAATTGTCTAAAGTGAAAAAAAATACGTATATGTTTTTTTAAATCATGAATAAGCCAACGAAAAATTCCACCACTGAGGGGTTCAGAATCATGCAGGTGCTGGATCCATGGTACTCGTTTGTGAGTCGATGTCAGATACACCCTTTATACACATTATTTTTGTTTACGAATATAGAATGTTTCAAATTATAAGGGTAGGTGTTCCTGCCAGAGTGAGTCAGATACAACTACAAGTGAGTGAGTGTTTAAATGACAAACAAAATTTTTGATGATGGTTACTTTGCAAAAAAGGGATTGTGCTATTGGACCTGTAAAGCAATGTATCTTACTCGCATTGAGATAATGAAAGGCGGTATGTAATGTAAAAAGACTCTCAGTAAAAGGCGACCAATACTCAATAGATTCACAAGAATTTGTTGTTTGGAAAGTTTATGAGCATCCTTCCAGGACGTTTGTTACTGTTTCACGCAAAAACTAACATTTATCTTCTATCCTTTTCTTAATGAAATATAAATAATAAAATGCACTCAACTTAAACTAATTTTAAGTGTATCTTTGTCTTTCTAATTCATTAAGAAAAGGATAGAAGATAACATTTTAGTTTAATCCTGTCAAATTAAGACACTCCATAGATAGTTTAGACGCGATTATAAACATGGCGACTATAAAAATACGCCAATTTACTTCGAGCGCGGACTAATTTGATAAGTATAAACTGACATTTTATCTTCTGCCCTTGTCTTAATAAAATATATAGTATATAATATTCTAAATGGGAAAGTAGCTCTGTCTGTCTGTCTGTCTGTCCGGCTTTCACGCCAAAACTACTGAACCGATGGTAATAAAATTTAGTATACAAATAGTCTAGAGCCTGAGAAAGGACATCTATAGGTTATATTAACATCCCGCTATGACCAATAGGAGCAGAGCAGTAACAAAAATATTGCGAAAACCGGGGCAAACGTGGCCGTACACATTCTATTTAGCCAATCCAATACACTGTATTTTCTATATAAGCTTTTCAGAAAATACAGTGTATACCCCTGTATACACTGTATTTTCTGAAAAGCTTAATGGGAGCAATGCTACCCTTAGCATTGCTCCCATTATTTTAAAAGGCGCTTATTTTATATCAACACGCGGACGGAGTCACGGGCAACAGCTAGGAAAGAATAAGATGCACTCAAATTAAATTTAGTTTGTGAGCCATGGAATCGTCGCCTTTGTTTATGAAGTATTTCAACAGAACTAAACTAAACTGAAAACTGAACTTAAATTTAGTTTAGCTTGTGAATAAGGTACTCGGGGCTATTACCTACTTTATGACAGTCTCAGCAAACTGTTTGCTTTGACCCACCAATAACTAATTAAAAGGTGAAAGAAAACATCTTGAGGAAACCTGGAGTTTAAGTCTGTAATCGCCAACCCGCATTGAGCAAGCGCGGTGATTACGCACAATCCTTCTCTGTATGAGAGGAGACCTGTGCCCAGCAGTGGGACGATAAAAAGGTTGATGATGATATTATAAATTCGGTTGGGTTTACCTTAAGAGACTCCCCATGTACGAACACTTGCTCGACGTACTGACTTCTAATATAAATGTTCTCAATTTTTTCAGGAACTATGTATTCGCCTTGTGACAGTTTGAAGATGTGTTTTCTTCTGTCGATGATTTTGAGGGTGCCGTTCTGAAAATGTAAAAAAAAGACATGCTTAAACTGTCATCGGAAACAAATCAAAGCTGCGCTTAATTCAGAATTTAAAAGTATCAGCAATCAGTTGTCGTTGAGAATAATATTGCTATGAATAAACTCGTTACGATCTACACAACAAACAAGGAGGGAATACAAAGTTAGCAAACTATGATAAGTTTGAAACAAATCAATTAATACATTTTATAAGTTTATAAACTAATGACCGCAATCCCGCCTAAATAGGGATGTTTCCTAAGTAAAAAAAAAAAAAATATTCTATTTAGTCCGTCATTCAGATTATAGTCGACATATCAGGAGTGGTGGCTGGTGACGTCACTGCTCGCTAAAAAGTGTAGCGTGCAGTGACATCACACGAGTTTTCAACGCACTGTGTCGTCTTAATTTTCTGTTTATATGAAAAAAGAAACAATACGTGTCTAGTATTGAAAATAGTAGTTTGGAAATCTGACTGACGAACTAATTAATTTTTTTTAGTCAAATACCCTATTGAGTGAAGTGATGCAATGTTAAACCCAACAACACGACTACCGATGCTGTGCCAGAGGGAGATAAGATTGATCTGGAGACCTCAACGATCAAACTCTCGACACAACAACGTTTAGCGCATCGTACTCGGCACACACCGCAACACAACTGCTCTGACCCGTCCTCCGTACGGCATCACCAGACATCATGGGAACACGACGAACCACTTGGCGGCAATACTTTGTCTGGTGGGTGGTAATTTCTACTGGCAGCCGATGTTGTGGCCTACCACCGAGAGAGAGAGGGCACATGCAGGTAAAGCCCTCAGGTTTTGGGAATTTTCCACACTATACATATTATTTATTTATTTATATACACAGTTTAAAGAAATTTCGTATATACATTCGTTAGGCATGAGAACAGGTTTTTATATATTTTCATACTAGCTTTCCGCCCGCGGCTTCGCCCGCGTTGAATTCGGTTATATCGCGCTTTTTAGATTTCCCTTGGGAATATATATATTTTTTTTCAATTAAAGGGTGTCTGTGCCAAATTTCATCAAAATCGGTCGAGAGGTTTACGCGGGAAAGCGTTATAAACAGACAGACAGACAGACAGAGTTACATTCGCATTTTATAATATTAGTATGGATGTGCAATTTTTACTGCTTACGCAAGTGAAACCGCAGGGTGCAGCTAGTATACACATCATCAGCTAGTATACATATACCTACATCATTATTTTTTGTATATACGAAACCCGAAACACGTGTCCAGTAATTTTAAATCTATGTACAAAATTTCAATAAGATATCATGAAAAATCACAAAGTTATGAGCTTGTTATGTTATCTGGTTGTCCCAATAAAAATATGGTCAACGCGCCACTTCCTCGCGCTTGCAGCGGCGCGGCGTGGCAGAGGCCCTAGGACACTATGATCCGCTGTGAACTGCGTTGTGCGCTCGGTAACCATACTGCAACATTTTTTAAATATATTTGGGAAAAATATATCATGGTGTAAAATTATTGGAATCGATTCGTATACTTCTACTTAATCTTCCCTTCAAAAGATATTTGAGAATCAATATCGACTAGCGAGGGTCGTCTACCTGTCTCGCCTGATGCAGCCGAATAGAGACATTTTAGAATATAGAATAAAATATCACACTCACCGGCAGCCACTTGCCAACATCTCCCGTATGGTGCCACCCATCCTGGTCGATGACCTGTCTGGTCTTTTCTGGCTCCTTGAAATATCCCTTGAACACGTTGGCTCCTTGCACGCACACCTCGCCTTGGCCTTGCGACGCGTAGTACTCCATCTCGGGCACGTCCACTAACTGGAAGGAGGAAGGCAGAAAGTTAAACTTGGTTTGACATGGAGTGCAACGGCATGATCATCCTAGAACGTTCACACTAGCAGACCACGGGCATCATCTGGTGAGAAACTGAGCAGAGACCACATAATGCCAAAGGTAGGATGCCGCCCTTAAGACAACGGGAATACCTTTTTTAAACGTTGTACCCATATTAGGAATTACGCCTGTATCTTGGGTGCGTTCACCAGTACCAATACCATTAATAGTATGTATTACTTACTGATAAAAGAAAAAATAAAAACAAACTTGCCAATGAGCTAGGGCATAATGGTGAAATCATTACTACATCACCTTCAGAAATAGCAGAATTAGATCCTCATAAAGATAGGTTAATGGCAACTATAAAACCAAATGGCCCTATTACATATCACAAAGGCGCCGCTAATGTTTTTGATGTGCCTATGACCTATACGCTAATAATAGATGAGTTTAGAGGAGAATCAATTACTATCGAGGGAGATATTTCATATTGCATCATCATCAACATCTCAGCGTTATTCCCAGTCACATCCAAAGCTTTTTCAGCTTTAGAGTCTGGAGTCCGCTTTACCAGTCTAACTGCTGATTTTGGCTAAACTTCGATATTTTCCATGAAGCGACTACCGTCTGACCTCCACAACCCAAATGCAATATCGAAGCAGCGCATCTAAACCAATATAAATATTTCATATTGCATATCCATTTTATGATTTCCCTTAAGTAAAAACCAAACAGCCCATAAAATTTTGATAAATTGTATTTAGAGTGTTTGATGAAATAACACATTTAGAACCAGTTAATGCGTAATATCTCAACGACTGAAATGTCATTTTAAAAATAACAGCAATAAATAAAAATTCCAGCCATGAATAAATGTGGATGTCATGACATTTGTCATAGAGCATGAAGGTCAATCAGTGCGGTAGTAAATTTTCCAGATATTTTTGATATACAAATGCACAGATATATCTCGAATAGAATTGCGCAAAGGTATATAAATAAACAAAAACCAGTGAGTAAACAGCTAAAATTTTCCAGGAGCCACTGAAACCTGGATTTAACGTCTGTTTGTCAAGCGTTTGAGTCATAATATTTTGGCAGGTGCCAATATCTTGGATAAGTGTTCAGTATATTGATCGTTTGGTAAAGTGAATCAGATTTGTAATATAAAATACGATTTAGATAAACAGGATGATTGTGATTCAACCTAAATTCTCTATTAATAACTGCTATGAACTATTTCCTATACCATCACTTCAACAATAATCATAAAATTCAAGCAATTTTATGAATTTCGATTCGGTGGAGAGGCATGCCAAGAGGCTAATTGGCGACCCAGATTTGGTTCAAAACCGACTCCAAAGCCTGGAGCACAGGCGAACAGCAGCCAGCCTGTTAGTGTTCTATAGGATGCATTTTGAGGAGTGTGCACAGTAATTGCATGACTTAATTCCCCTATCACTACAATTTAAGTATCTTCAAGGCTAGAGTGAATAAGCTCCTAATAACCTTTACCATCAATGATTGCATCACTGCTTACCAGCAGGCGGGATTGCGGTCAAGCACTAGTTTATATATATGTAATTAATAAAAAATCGTATGTTTTATCATCCTTTTGTCATGCAAGTCTGTCATTTGTTGTTAAAATCACGCCTCTTATGCTTTCGCCTCAATTTTAATAGGGACTGTAACTTCAATCATTTAAAATTACCTTCACTTTGCAACAAGCGACGGGAGGTCCGACATGTTCAGGCACGTGGTCACCCTGAACAGTTAGAGTAACTGGCGCCGTACACTCAGTCTGACCGTAGCCTTCCACGATCTGTGGAAAAAGGAAAATTATGAGTGGTGCGATAAAAATATTTTATCATAAATATATCAACAGTAGTAAACCGATTGAACTTGAAGATAATCGCTGAATAAATAACGTACAACGAGCTTGTTTACGTAGATACTCATATAAAAGAAGACATACACTCAACAATTTAAAGTGGATTAAGTGAGTGGGTGGATATGAATGGGCAAAGAACACAGGTTTTTAAATATTATCTTTAATTCTATCTTTTTCTCGTAACTGTCGAAATAGATACGGGCATTGGGTAATCAAAACAACAACGCCTTGAAGAATAAAAAGCACTTAAATGTTCGTACATTTAAATACGTACGTCACGTCACGTTTTTTATATCCAACTTATCAGTTTGTAGCATCACGGTACACCCTGGCATGTCATGGTACAAATAACCAGCGTGTACCTACCATGATGGTACAAACTGAATATTTCGAAATAAAAATCGTGACGTAAACTGTCCCGTTACGAAGTAATAAAGGCCGTACAAATTAATTTCCTTCATTTGAAGAAACAAAAGATTTGCAGCAACCTGAAACTACGGTCATTCACACTGCAGCTGTAGGCGTGGTTATTAAACGAAATCAAGAAACGCTTCTAACTGTGACTCATATGACAACAATAGATGCGAATAAAAATTTTAAACAGACTCCGATGATCTTAATAGATTAAGCACAAACATTTCTGCGTCTAACATTAATAGGAGTCGATGATATGAACATAATATCAGTGAAAAGAAAACAAACAGCACCGGTGCACAGAATGGCCGTCAAAATTATATATAAACAGATTGTTATAATCAAAATGTTGTGATATAAAATAACAGCAAAACCGCTCTCGAAATAGCTAAGAGGACGGTTGGCGGTATTCCATACGTCTGGATAGTATTTTAGATATGCGCGAGGATATAATTGATGTCAGAGACATTGTTAGAATGGTCTCTGTGGCGCTCAGACGATAATGTGGTTGTCTTAAATTTAACAGTTTTGTTTTAGTAACCAGTATTCTCATTCTAGAACGTAAAAATTTCGTACTATTTATTCTATACAAGATTCTCCGATTATGTAAGCCAAAGTCGAGAAGATGTTTTCAGCATTAGTGAACCTTCTTAATCCGCGTGACCGGCTTATTGCCAAGTAGTACTAGGTTTAATGGGACTATTATATGCCCTCATTAGTAACCTGTCATATTCTAGATGGCCAATCTCTAATATTACACGGCACGAATGCCGTCATACCATTATTTAAAGGATGTTGTGGTTGCGCTGTCGCAAATAATTAGTATTCGTATTAAAACAAGAGTATAGCAAATGAAACATGCTAGATATTAGTTCAATGAGAAAAACAGCTGTTTGTTTCTAGTAAATTTTGCTTTAGACTGTCGTCGTAGATATATTTTTCGTTTTTTTTTTTTTTTGATTTTGCTATACACTAGGAATTCCTCTTGTATCGTGGGTGCGTTTACAAATATATAAACTCACATGTGTAAGTCATACAAATATTTGTTCCGTGCGGGAATCGAACCCGCGACACGCAGCGCAGCAGTCAATCGTTTAACCACTACGCCAACCGTGCCGTAAAGATCTACGTAAAGCGCTCTACACACCAAAGCCAATTGCTGGCCCGGCGGCATATATCGGCAACATTTTGCTGGCAGGTTACGTTGACTTCTGTCATTGCAAGTCCTAAAACTTTGCCAGCGGCATGTCGGCGACTCGACATCAGAAACTTACATATTTGGCAGTTAAAATACTACTACGTCCCTACAACTGAAATGTCGCCGGGCAACAGCGCTTGCGTACGCTAGCCGCCGACGTGTGGGCAGACAACACGCGCGGGCGAAGGTTGCCGACATGCTTCTTTTAACACAAGCCGGTTGTGTCGACGAGTTGTGTTGGCGGGTCGGCGGCTTTGGTGTGTAGTACGCTTATGATACCACGTAAGGTACCTCTTAAGATGTGATTACAGTGATGAGTACGTACCAAGCATCCGAGGGCACATCTCGCGAAGGTGAGTACATTACCGGCGAGCGGCGCCGACCCCACCACCATGATACGTAGACGTCCACCCATGCCTTCGCGCACCTTGCGGAACACCAACTTGTCCCAGATGGAGTCACTGCGTACGATACCCCTGCAAACATAATTTGTACAATACATTAGGGGTGTCTAAATTTTAGCGACTCGAAGAGCTACTTTGGTTCTTGAGAGACACGCAGAAGAACCAAAGTCACCGACATAGCTCTGCGAGTCGCTAAACTTAATTGGCAGTGGGTACATTGCTCGTAGAACCGATGGCCGATGGGGCAGTAAGGTTCTGGAGTGGCGGCCACGTACTGGAAGACGCAGCGTAGGGAGGCCCCCAACAAGGCGACCGATGACCTGGTGAAGGTCGCGGGATGCCGATGGATGCGGGCAGCACAAGACCGGTCATCGTGGAAAACCTTGGAGGAGGCCATTGTCCAGCAGTGGAAATTTATAGGCTGAAGAAGAAGGTGTGTTTATATCCCCAACCCGCATTGAACAAGCGTGGTGGTTACGTTCAGTCCTTCTCTGGATGAGAGGAGACCTGTGCCCAGCAGTGGGACGATAAAAAGGTTGATGATGATGATGAAGGGGCGTCTCAATAAGAGTGCACTTTTTAAAAGTGGAATATTTTTTTTTACCTCTGTACATTCCGATTATTAAAAAGGGATCGTTTTTTGATAGAACAACAGTTACGCTGAAACTGCTTATAAGCGGACTTCTTGTGGCCTTAACTGGACGGCATGAATCTGGACAACATGTGGGTTCAGCAGGACGGTGCAACCTGCCACACCGCGCATGAAACAATCAACTTATTGCAGCAACTATTTCTAGAACAGAAATATCTCACGAAATTCTGATATCAACTGGCCACCAAAATCGTGATTTAACACCGGGCGATTTTTTCCTTGGGGTTATGTATAAACGAAACAATTCCTGAGGTCAGGTACAGTCACATCTCTGTGCAAAAGTCATGGAAAATTTCATGAAAAGAGTAATGGCCTGTCTTCGGAGCCGTGGCGGTCATTTGCCGGATATATTATTTCACACTAAATTGGAACATGTCTTCTTTACAATACAATAAAAATATCACAACTCTGTCATAAAATACTTATTTGTATTTTAAAATTAAAAGGGCTCTCTTCCTGAGACACACTTTAGTACATACCTAATTGCGGACTTCCTCATCAACATTTCAACATTTCTCCTGTGCGACATTTAATTCATCAACAATCATTAAAAATAAAGAGGAATTCTATTAGAGCAACGAACGGTCCTTGTATATATTTTGTAACATGAAATTACATTACCACGCTTAACTGAGTACCAAAAATTACCAAGATCACAATCATGTTAAATATACTCATAATAGGGCCCTCTATTCCGGTGTATGAATAGCTACGATCTAATTAGGGGAATGGGATCATCATCAGGTCTAATGGGCCGGTCACATATGCCGCAGGACTGATAACCGTTGTGGTAAATGAGTCCTCGAGTGGAGACCGCGTCTCGGCAAACATAGCGTAGGACGCCCTTGGGTGAGATGGAGCGACGACATCAAAAAGGTGGCTGGTAGTGGCTGGCGGAGAACTGCTCAGGATCGAGCGTTTTGACGTGCCATGAAAGGGCCTATGTCCAGCAGTGGACGAGTAGAGGCTGATGATGAAGAATTAGGTGAATTGCACTGCTTTGTTTGATCACGATACAAAATAGTTTGTATAATTACCTTTTCAACTCTGACTCCTTGGCCGATAGTGCCATATTGAACAGCAGCTTCTTTATCTTGGAGTTAGATATTTCAGCCTGAGCTTTGTCGTAGAGTCTGTTCAACAGTCTAGGAACCGCAGGCATCATGGTAGGCTTCAAGGCCGACAAGTCGTCACCTAATCGTCTAATGTCACCGTTGTAAAAGCCCACAGCTCCTCCTACCATGTAGAGAGCATTCTGGAAAGAGAAACATAAACTAATATAAGACCGGCCCTCTAATCGGCGAACACATTTTTGTCAAATGATTGCGACTAGTTGGGATCGTTTGGACCGAACAGACCAATAGGCGGTCCAAACGATCCCAACTGATCCCAACTTGGGCAGCACCTTAATCGTGTAACTCGCTATTACTATCAGTTGGAATCATTTGGAAGCATATTGATTATTCGTAGTCCATTACTCGATATGTTCGGAAAATGTTTCTGCTCACTGTCTACACTGTCGACTATGTAAATAACACTTTGAATTTTGTTGAACTTTCAAAATGAAACCCATTGCAATTGATAATGTGTTACGTAATTACCCTACAGAAGAATAGTTTAATCAGAACTAAACGACAAAGAATGTGCGTGAGCAAAGTAGGTGATCTTAGCAGCATCAATTGTACATGATATTATCATTGCACTTGGCAAACACAAAGACAATTTAATTGCAGAATGATGACATCTTGCGATTACACAATTAGATCACTGTATGAAGGGCGGTCTGTATGTGACTAAAATAACTGTGAATTCACTTTCGTGTTCGTTCGTAATTAATGGGGATTTAGTTATTAAAAATGTTTCGTTTAAAAAAAGACATTGTAAATATGCATTAAAATCAATCAAATCGATGGAACACACTCTATTACATTACAGTCCATTCCTGTTCACACTCTTGTATCACGTCATTGTACACGTCAAATAGATTGTACCTTACATTCGTGCAATACAGAAAGTTCGATTTATCTGAGTTTTAATTACGCGACACGACCTACGCGCCGTAGTGGAACACTGGAGTTTCTGTCCAGAAGATAATTTTTAAACCCTATTAGCTTGACTATACAATTACAATAATTTTGAACATACCTCGCAGCACCTCTCTAACATGTGCGCGAGGGGTAGGAAGGAGATCATGACGTCATTTTTCATGGGGCGGTGCTCGCCAAGTTGCATGATGACACTGCACATGGATGCGACCACGTTCTCGTGGGTCAACATTACGCCTTTGGGCATCCCTGTGGTTCCTGATGTGTAGCAGATAGTGCATATACTATCTGGCTTCGGTGGCTGGAAGAACAGACATAAAATTTTTAATCTCTGACCTCAGAGACAGCTACTTGTGGAAACCATGATTAATCACCAAGAAATTTTCGCATCCAATTCTAATAAATGCATTGGACTTCCAAAGAAGGCTTAGATATACATGATATATATGAACAACGTCAACGTTGAAAGCATTTTACACAAAACCAGAAACAATAAAAATACATACTTGACATGGGTGGTCTCTTTGCGCTCCTTGTACTTCAACATCGCTGAATTTAAGAATTTCAACGCCTCGGCTTCTCGCTCTTTGATGCGTGGAAGGCGAAACCTCCTTAATGGTGATCAGTTTCCTTAAACATCTCGGCGACTGGTCGAGGAGCAAATTGGCTTTTTTGTCGTCTTCACAAATAACTACGGACATTTCGGCTGGAACGAACAAAGGAAATAGTTTGATTCCAATCTGGGACATTTCTCGAATACTTTGTCTTTTTCTAATAGCTTTCTGAGAAACAGAGAGAATAGAAATCTAAATTCAATCGTCTAGACAAAAAAGGAATGCGAGAATTCCACAGACGTTATAGCTTTTATCTGTATGTACAATTGTATACTAAAAAGGTTCAGTTTTAACTATAGCATAAAATAAATAAAAAATAATCAACATCTGTTTAAGGGATTATATAGTCGTAAAAGTTTCTACGTACTTTGATTTACAATGAAGGCACATGCATTAGCTCCAAGAGTATCATACAGTGGAACAATGACCATTGAATAACAGTAGGCAGCTTGTTCTGTCATCACCCATTCAGGGCAATTCTGTGAATATATACCTGGAAATACAAACCACGATTTTAATATAACCAAAATTCTTTTCGTCATTCTTGGAAGTTGGTAAGAAACTTACCCACAAATGTGTTCTGCCCAGGGACAAGACCTTGGCATATAAGTCCTGAACCGAAGTTTTTCGCTCGCAATAGAGTTTCATTGTATGTCTGCCACACGTATGGCTTATTTGGTCCCTCTCGCCAACCGAGGCAGTTACCATTATCTGCAATAAGATTAACGTATTGTCATTTAACACTGTAGGTATTTATCATGTCTTCAATCTTATAAAGCCGTCTCAACTCGACCAGTAGTTAAGTGGCGGAATATTCCATACAATATAAACTCACTTAATTTTTCCAATGTTTTATTTTTATTCAACCAATGAGCACAAAGAACCCGTGTATTGTGGTATAAAACTAAAAAGAACTAGTGTCACTAGTGTCCCGACCACTCTAGTGGCACAAATTACGTTTAACTGTATCCTGTAAACCAGTTCGTGAATGATGGTAACAATATTTTGTAATAGCGGGGTATTATCGTATTTATCGTTAACGAGCGGAAATGTTGGAGGGAAATGAGGTGGGTCTTAGAATTACGCCTTGGGGCACTCCCTACCTTTGCAATTGTATGCCGACCATTTTGTTAGTACAAGTTCAGGCAATTGCATATATAAACGATAAGTAAGATATATAAAAGAACCGGCACAAGTTGCAACTATCTTACTAAATGGAATGAGAATTTCGGTTCGTTGAAATAATTCTATGAATACATTAAGTGTAAGGAAATTACATCATTATAATACGTTACTTACTTGATTCTTTGACGCCCCGTCGGAAAGTTTCGTAAAGTGTGCGTGTGTCTTCATGTAGGTAGCGAAGGAAACGACCGTTTTTCGCTTCTTTGTAGAATTTTGATACACGAACCATTTCGGGCCCCTGTAATGAAAGCAGAAATTATAGTATGATTGCAGTACTAAACGAACAAACATTGATCATATTCCCATCCCTAACGATATTGAGTATTTTTGTTAAAACCGTCAAAAGTTACGTAAAAGCAATAACAGAACAAAACAATGTCCAGTACATTGTTTTGTTCTGTAATGTAATGATTTCATAATAAACTAAGCAAACGAGTTTAGTGTCATCGCTCTGAATCCTTCTAACGTACGGGGAACTAATCAGATGTAATCTTATTAACAACCTCGCATTGGATTAGTACGACGACCCAGTAATGGCTAATGAGACATACATATTTAAACAAACAATTTATAATAACTTTACAGTTATTTCTGTTGCAATGCAAGCTTTAAATTCAAATGGATGGAAAGTATTTTCATTATCATATTTTAAGCAAAACGCGTGTTAGATCTTTTTGTAAATAACCCGCACAAAAGTACTGTGTCAGAGTTACTAAAATCATATGTGAATGCTTCTCCGTTAACCTAATGACATAGTTGGCCCACTAACTCCAAATCTCGACTCGGAACGTGGAGCACTCTTACACGTTACGGTATATTATTATTACTGTTTGCACAATGATAAATGGAACGATGAACGGGTCAAAGACACTTGTGGGAAAAGAAAAAAACAACAATTTGGTGACAGAATCCGTAAATCACGTTATGTCATTAGCACTACCATAATGAACGAGTACGTTGTGATTTTTTTCAGGATTTTTATAAAATAAGTCTTGAGCTAATAGCCTAAAACCTTACTTAACTTAAAACTTTCTTCTAACACGCCCTCTCCCTCCTTTCTTTATACCGTCTAGTGGCCTATCCGCAAAAGTTACAATTCCGTGAGAATATCAGGATAAAAAGGATCTTCTATGTTAGTTAATCCGGATTATACATCATCTGTGTGATTGTTCCCAATTTCCATCTAAATGCATTCGGTAGTTTTTGAACTTTAGGATATTTTTCAAAGTCTCATTGCCTGTTACTAGCTGTTTACTAAACGCAAGAAAGCATGAATAAGTTGCAGACATTAAATTATTGTTATTCGACAATAAAGTCGTTGAAAGAGGCCTTGGTCAGGAAATCCTCGATTAAATAAGATGTTTGAAAACCAACAGTAAAAAGATATAGGAGACAATAATGGTAATTTAAGCGAGGTTGCAAAAGCAATGACTGATGTAAACCCATCAAAATAAAATTATGAAAAACAAAATGTGTGAGAGATCAAGCAACCTGATCTTGAATTTAGTATTCAAGGTCAAAAGAAAATTGGTCACGCGATTCCAACTGAAAAATGTGCCGGTTTTGTGACTGAGTATTTATAAAAAAAACTACGTGACACATATCGTGCTACTCTTGTCCACGCTATTCTGAGTTCGGTCTCGTATGATGACAATTTTAGAAGTAAGAATTGTAATTCTATGTTGAAAACTCAATTGAACAGAGTAAAATATATCTGTGTTTCAAATAAAATTATACCTTTAAATACAAGATTTTCTATGCAGTAAAGTTGAATTCTAATGTATGAGATTCACACAAATTGTCATGTTTCTTTAATACTATTTTATCAAAAGCAACGCATACACTAGGAACATTTTACCAAAATGAATGAAAGCTTTCACTGAATTTGTGAATCTCAATATTAACATCAACATTTACACGAAGACTTCTCTTTAGTTTAACGTGACATTGACCAACGCAAAGCTTTGCATGACCGAGAAAATTAACGTGATGTAATAAATTTCTATAAATACCAATAGGAAAGAAAGCCCTGAAGAGGGCGTGACGGGCCACTACCCGAGTTTTCTTGGCAAGTGGAATTATGATATCTCCGAAATAGTTGACATTGTAACGTGTTTAGCTAGTAGGCATTTCCGTGTAAATTTGTTAGTTTTTAACACTATATTTAAGTACAGTAAACTGGAATCCGGGCGTCGAGTAAATTGCTAATCGGTACAGACAGAGATAATTCCATTAACCATAAAAGTTGTTTGGAGCATTCCTTTTTAATATATAAGATTATATTTTATATCAAGCACATCAGATCCACTTATATAGATTGCCCCTGTGTAGGTGACCAGGACAAACTGATCTAACCCTATTTAAATAACAAAGATAAAAAAACGAACAAATATAAATAAAAAGATGTTAAGTTTCTAAAAGCACTAGAAACTTCAAATTATATTTGCTAAGCCTTCTGTCTAAACCAATACCATTAAATTCTAGTATTCCATCCTCATGACATGGTTGTGAAATGTTACAACTGTTCTATATGTTTGTCAGTTATATTTATCTACTGTTTCACGTATTTCGAAGTATGTCATGTCATTTGATGCAAAGTAGTAAGTGCTAAATGTTATTGTTTGTAGAAATATGAAAGTAAAATTGTAAATCTAGACCATGGCATAGAACACACACTTAGCGTGTCACCCACCTAATAATTCAGTACAAATATCGAGGTTCCTCAAATAATCGATATGTTCGTTCATCGCAGTGCTTCGCTCTATGTTTTCGTTTTGTTAACGCATCAATACGTAAACAGCTATATAGGGCTCGTAATATTTCGTGTTTGTCTAAGGTTAGTATTTTATTGCTTTCTTTATATTATAGTTTCTATGGACAATTGGACATTCTACATACATATGACTTTGTCTAGTGATCTTTTAGCGTCACAGACGCTAGAATCAGCTGTGTTCTAAATGTCAGTCAACAGCAATGTCACTCATTAGCAATGATGGGTGATATAAAAAATTTGGCACACGATCAAACATTGTCACGGGATAACGCCTTTCTGGGTAGAATTAATATATAATTAAACTAATGAACGATATTGATGACAAAAACTATGCTGTATTTATTTATACCCTAAGACAGGTTGTTTACATTTAATATTCACAAACAATAGCATTGACTACAGAAGTAGTAAATTGTAAAATGATATTTGAGTCAATGGCTTCCAACAAATCATTATTAGATGAAAGCTCAAATCACAAAATAAGGACTAACGCGTATTGTTTCGGTCATTGGTTAGACTAACATAGAGTTTATATTTACAAATCTAATTTTATGATGATACTAACATTTATTGATATTTAAAACGTCATTCCATTTTCCTGCATGTTTAAAATTTCAGAAATTATCATAAAATGAAAGTTAAATTTAGATAAACATGCTATTCTAATTTTATTAGTGCGCATTGCATGGTCATTAGTGGTTCCTGTTTTTCAGAACATTTATATTTACATTTACATTAAACCGTCTGGATATAATTTATAGTTCATTCAGATTTGCGAGAGATTCTTACTCCTACACACTAAACATAGCAACGAAATTCTCTGGAGATGATAATTCAGTAGTTAATAATATCGCCATTGATATTTACGAACTTGAATGGAATGTTTAGATGAAAAACTAATGTAAGACTGCGTTGATATACAAAAATGAATTGATTGATCAAACATCTTTCGTATAAAAGTAAAGGCATGGACTGGACTGAACTGTCGTTGATGTAATGCTAATAGAAAATTTTGAATTAATCAAGGATTATTTTCACCTTCCTTTTTACATTATTTATCTATTCTTTATAAAAATCAAAACATCGAATTTTAAAACAACATAATAGTTTTTGCCAAATTCATACGTTTTAAGCCAAATTTCAATGTCATTTTCAAAATTTGATTGCTTGTGGATAAAAAAGATTTAAAAAAGTTCGTTTATATTCTCGATGGTGTCCCGTGACTTGTCTGCATCGTTTGCCAAATGTTTACACAAAATAGTTGTCTTGTGGTCATTTGTTTTGTTAGTAGGCATAGGAAATGAAATGCTAAAAATAGAAAAATATTTAAAAAAAAGTTTTCGAATAGTTCATTAAAAAAATGATATCGAAGTTACTTCGTGAAGTAAACGTCAAGCTATTAATCGTAACGACTTAGGCAAGCTAGATCTTCTAGCAGCAGTCTTTTCATGATATTCATAGTTTGAACATTAATAACGATGTTTTTACATAGATGCACGAGGTAGGAATGATGGATGCATATAAACAGTAATAACAGGTCTGCGAAATTATAGATTGAGATATGTACGTCAAGTTTCTAATATTTTTTTTACTCGGTATTCTACACAGGGTGTTGATTGAGACGAAGCAGTAAGGGGCGGGAACGTAAGGCAAGAATATTATACCGGAAACCCTTAAATTTTTGAACATTATGCATTTTTTTTATAATTATAAACAAGTGCTTGACCGCAATCCTGCCTGATGGTAGGCAGTGATGCAATCGTTGATGGTAAAGCGCGCTAGTTTATTAATAGCCTAATCACTCAAAAAAACTGAGTGAATAGGAAGAAAGACGGCAGTTGAGCGAGGTGATACAATGTTAAACCCAACAACACGCCAACGATGCTGCGCCAGAGGGAGATTGATACCCTCCACGACCAAACACCAGGCACAACATCATTTGGCGCATCGTACCCGGCACACATCGCAACACAACTGCAAAGACCTATCCTCCGTACGGCTTCACCAGACATCATGCCGGAACACGACGAATCGCTTTGCGGCAAGATTTTGTCTGGTGGGTGGTAACTTCTGCCGGCAGTCGATGTTATGACGTACCACCAAGTAAATGATTTTTTATAGTTCACAGATAGATTCACAGATTTTGAAAAAAAAAAAATTTATAGTTTCTAACGATGCACTTTCGTATAAGTATTATATATATAATAAGTATTAAATAGCCCTTTGGGCTAACCAAGGTGTTGTCTGGTGGGTGTCCATTGTGCGCATATACATAATATGATGTGTTATAAAGCTCCAGGTAGTGTCGGGGATTATTCCGTTTATTTACCCCAAAAATGCACTTGGACATGCGAAACCGTATCGAACCCGCGCACTCATCCTTGAGAGGCTGGTGTTTTAACACTAGGCCACCACGACACACACATGTACTTTCTAAATATATCTTGAACACCAATGACTGAAGGTGAAGGAAAACATCTTGAGGAAACCTGGACTTTAAGTCTGAAATCCTTCTCTGTATGAGAGAAGACCTGTGCCCAGCAGTGGGACGATGAAAAGGTTGATGATGATGATGATGTGAAACCGGATGTACGGGAATCCACGCCAGGCGACGTATATAATCGAAATTCACTTCAGAATGTTCTTACAACTACAATAAAATTGACTGTTAAAATGTAATTTTATATTTTGCAATATGTCCAGGAAATGATCAACACAAATTGAATGCGCATTTGCCATCTTTTTTTAAACTTTTTGCTACAACAGAGTTGATGGCAAAATATACATAAATAAATGTCCACGACGATCTTGAGCCCTTTTTAGCACATTTCTAGTAGTACTTACTACTTACTAATTTCGATTATTCATTCCGTCTGGCGAGGATAGATGAACACTCGTTTCTGAGTATCCCGCCCTTGGCTGGCCGGTTTAAAGTGTATTAACTGAAGAGATTTATACAATCATATTTCCCCTTTACAACACATATAAATCACTATCTCATTATGCTATTTCATGTCCGTTTAGCAAGATTTGTGGTAAATGTCAGTATTTGGCACAGCTTCTCTACCTGAGGTAAAACATCTTTGTATGTCCTGTACTTTCAATTGTTCTAGATACTAACATCTGGATGAAGAAAACAGATAGATATAGAATATTAATAAGGTTCTTATAGCTTCTAGAGATCATGAATCTGATAAACGGTGCTTTAAAAAGGCTTGCGGAAGTTTAGTCAAGAATGGTTTGCCGGCTGCTGGTAACAATAATGAAGTGCCTATTCACAAACGGATATCCTTTATAACACTTCTAAAGTTATAAAAAGTTAATAGAAATGCCACAGAAATCCCCGTCACATCAAAGAGCTGGTATGTCGCGACTTCCTTTTAGTTGATTACATATTTTATTCGGAGCATTAGTAAAACTATGTAAGACCTACGGTCGCCTGTTTAATGTAAAGTCTCTACAAATTACTTCCGTGTTGACGTGTTACGTTTTATAGCTGCTATTTACTTTAATATTAGAGGATTGGCTCGGTAATCGATAGTTGAGTACAAATATTTTGAGGAAACTGTTGTTTTATGTTAATTAACATAATGCCTCCCTGTTTATTGTAAACTTCGTAATTGAACTAGGTTGGTATATTGATATATGACATACGTTAATATCAAAGAAATGAGTATTCCTTTCATCTAAAATTTCACATATCATTTGATTCATGTTCTGAACAAGAGAAAAGAAACATTATCATGCTTTATAAATCAATGATCATGAAAGATGATTTGGCAATAACAACGAATAAGATAACAGTTCAACACAGCTATTTTGTTGAACTTATTATCCAAACAACACTATCCATTAACAGATGGAAAGGTTCACGATAAGTATTTCTTCTTCTTCTTTCCAGCCTATAGAGGTTCATTGCTGTACAAAGGCCTCGCTCCAAGCGTTTCCACAATGACCAGGTATTTAATCTACAGTAATTAGAATACATCATGAGTTAAGGGAAGAGAAAATCAGCATAGGTAAATTACATAATGATAAAAAAAATTCGCTTCACGCCATTTCCATTAATTAATGGTTATCAATTCAACAGCATCATTTGGCTTGATATAAAATGGTAAGAGACATGACAGAAAAGGGAGTCCTGACCACATTTTAACAGATGATCAAGAAACTCTGCTTGTTGCAGATTTTGTTTTATTCAATTGGAACAGTTTCAATTACTTTAAAATCATCTGAAATGTGTAATTTAGAATTAAATGTTGCTTCTATTTCTAATCAGTAGTACCATGTACCTATCTTAGCTGGTGGGGCTTTTAAATGATCTGAATCTAAATGTTACGGAGCTTTGCCAACTGTCGGGGCGTGAGCAACATCTAACAATGTTCCTACCTCTACGATACATATAAATTTTACCCAAGACTTAGCAGATATAATAATATGATTCCCACATCCTATAATTTTATTTACTTCTTGCAAGCAGCCGTTTTGTTTCAATATTTTTCTTTTAATGCACTAATGGTGATTGTCTGCATGACGGAAACGTTCTGAATTTAATAATATTTTTAAAATCCATCCTCATTAAGGATTTAATTACAAGTTGCATAATTTTAGATTATAGTCTTCGATGAATAGAATTCCTTTTATTGCGTTTCAGAAGGTTTCTCCGTTTATATTACTTACTCTAAGGGCATCCGATTGTTCGTTGACGTTTATCGGAGGTCGAATCGGAGGAACTCCGATGCAGCAATCACAGCACGACATTGTTACAATTTAATGTTATCACACAACAAAATGCACCGTTGGTTTTGTTTTAATTAAACTGTTTTATATTGCGTAATCATTTCTGAATTGAACTGAGCGCGATTTAACTATTCATTAGGTTCACTACACTTTTCAGAATTCACAACTGGTATCCTTGTGTGAATGGTCCGTCCCGTTTAATAGTTTTGGCCGAGACTCTTTGGCGGAGTTTGCGAGTATCTCGTCACTTTCGCTAGAGACTTTTGGATACTGCCAGGAGAGCAGTGGGCTGGGCTGCTCGTGGTACAATGAGTTAAAAATATCGCTCGAAGATGCGCTCTGCCAACTCGCGATCGTCGACAGTTGGTATTAGGACAATTCGAACTTTGATACTGCAATAAAGAGGAATACCCTGTTGTCATAATTTAAAATGATTTTTTCCCATTGTATTAAAAGAATTTCTTAAATGATATTTTTATCGATGTTCATGTCCCCATTTAATTTTAATCTATGTTGTTATATTTAAATATATTTCGCTTATTTTATATAGGTACTACACGTAGGAAGAGTATTTTTATTTTATCATCTGCTTGTAGTTAGCCTTGTTTATCGATCATCGACCCTACTAGCACGTGCATCGAAACAATAGACCATGATAATAATATTTTGTAATCATACCAATTTTGGTGTCTTCGTGTCTATACCTAATTTTTTTTTTTTTTTTTTAAATATAAACCAGCGCTTGACCGCAATCCCGCCTGATGGTAAGCAGTGACGCAATCGTTGATGGTAAAGCGCACTAGTTCATTAAAAGCATATTCACTCTAGCCATGAAGACACTCAAATTGTAGTCCGACGGAAACACCGCCGCCGGCAGATTGTTCCAGTCCCTCGATATACGCGGTATAAAGGAGGAGGCGAAACGCTTCGTCCGGATCGTAGAGGTGTTAACAACATAAGGGTGGAAACTCGCCGTACGACGGGTCGTCCGATGGTGGAACGGAGATGGGGGAATTAAATCGTGCAATTCCCTCGCACACTCCCCAGAATGTATCCTATAGAACACCGAAAGGCTGGCTACTCTACGCCTGTGCTCTAGGCTTTGGAGACCAACTCGAGTTAAATCAGGGTCATCAATCAGCCTCTTCGCACGCCTCTCCACTGAATCCAAAGTGGCCAGGTGACACTTAGCAGCACCAGCCCAAATGTGGCTGCAGTACTCCACACACGAACGGACCTGTGCTTTGTACAACATTAGAAGCTGCCCTGGTGTGAAGTACTGTCGGACCTTTGCGATAACGCCAAGTTTTCTGGCAGCCACCTTGGCCTTGGACTCAATGAACCGCCCAAAGTTTAGGTTCGAGGAAATCTCAACACCCAAAAGCTGAAGGCGGTCGGTACACTCCAAGGATACATTCCGAAAAGTAGGAGCCAAGGTGAACGGGCTCCGTTTGGCGGTGAAAAGACTTGGGTGAAGAATTGGACGTATTACGGTTGACTTGACCCTTTATTTGGTTTCATTATTGAGTCTTTGCAAACGGAGTATTTTGACATGTGCCCAAGACATTTTATCAACGAAGATGCGTAATTTTAACCCTATATTTTAACGCTATAGTCTGACAAAGCATAAACTATTAACCGCAACCAGCAAGCCTTAAATTCTTAAACTTAGAAAACTGCTAGCTTTGGTAGATGCATTTTTCTTTGCGTGTAATATTACGTGATCTGGTATCCATCCGGCCATCTACTAGCTTGGTCGTGTACCGTGATGCTGTTTTTATTAATTGGTTCTTTGTTCATAGATACTTACTGGCTCAAGCAGGCTCTGTTCGTGGAGTGTGACGAGAGGTTTCTCTGGCTTCGGCCTTGTGCTGAGGTAGAAGGCCGAGGCAGCTGCCACGCCGGTGAGCGCCAACGCGCCCGCCGATCCGCCAACCATCCATAGATACTGGTCGATCTCGCTTACTGCGTAAATGAAAAGATGAGATATTAGTAAATAAATATATCTTTTAGCTGGGATATAAAAGCCTATTTATGTATTATAAACAAAGGTAAAGGGGCATTTACTAATATTTCTGCAGAGACTTGAAATTACTTCCTCGTTCCTGCTGGTTATATATTTTTTACTAGGGTCCGACTTTCTTATGACATATATTACGTCCTATCTCTAGGTAGGTTTTTAAACCTAGATTTAAACCTATGTTTAAATCATTAAAAATACTTATACAATATTGAAGCTAGTGGATAGCAACTGTTAAAAAGTTCAGTTACTGATTCATCGTCATGTATCAGATTAATAATAGATGATAATCATTCACCTGACCTTAACCCAATTTATTTCGAGTCGACATCTCTATTTCTTCCATATTTCTTCTTCTTACCTCATATAATAACAGATGTTAAATCCCTTCTAATCTGATCAAGTAGGTAAGTATTTTCTTTGAAACACAAACTATTAATAATTAATCCTGTACAAAATCGAACAAAACTTGTACCTATATAAGTACACTGTAACTTTCGATAATAAGTACTTAGTAGGTAAGCTTATTGTTGGAAATCATTACCACAGAAACGGACGGGACATTGACAAAACGAGCCTACTGAGAAAAAGTAGCTCAAGAATAATAAAGTTATACCTGCTGATAACTCGTAAGAAATAAAATTTATAGATTCACGATACATAAACAAGCGATCCGTCAGGGCAGCGATTATAATTATTAAATCGTTAAAACCAAATATGGTGATATGATAATGACAACCCAATAAAACTTAACAAAAGAGCTATCTGAGCACCTGGTACTTTCAATAATGACCTGCCCACGAACGACCTTCCTTGTCAATCTCAACGCCGCTAATGAAGATTGAAGAATACTTTAAGAGAAACGACTCCTTCTTGCGGAAAAAGTAGTACTTGAAGGACGTTTTTAATTATAACTGTTGGACATTACAGAAATATTAATAACTTTATAAATTCCGCTTGTACTTATAGGTGGGAAGGTAAGTTGTTCATTCTTAGATGATTGTTGGTGCAGCGGCTTCTTAGCATACGCCCGCCTTATGATCCTCCGCATAAGGAAATGTCAATAAAACAACTTTCATGCGCCCGAGTGCCTAGTTCCTGAACTATTAACCGCGCGCGCAGTCTAGCCAGTTTAGAAAGTGGAAACTGGGGAGCGTGCACAGACGACGCATTAGCGCATAGATTTCTCGGGATTCTCTCGCGCTTTCCAATGACATACTTTTACGGTGATATTTACGACATTTCTATAAATGCGTAATAATTAGGTACAAACAAGCGAGTAATATCTAACATGAACAATGGGTGTAATGGTTTCGTTATCATTTTGTTTGATACCAACTTATCCTCGAAATAAAGCAAGATCAAATCCAAAAGCACAAAATTAGGGACAAGGTTTTTCAAATCGCAAAAGTCAATGTCGTAATCACCTTTTCAATCATTAGAAGGGCTCAAATTATTTGAAGGCAACGTTTAAGGTCACATTGTTGGCCTCGATACCTTGTCGTTTGTACAGCTAAATGTACTCGTCGATTTCAAAAGTTAGAACCTTGGTGATCTAATTTCCCTTCATTGATTATTCAAAGGGCGTAACAACCATGACGGCCCTTCGAGGGGCCCTTCGGCTTCCATTAATACAAACCAGTAACCACTGATTTCTATTGTTCTATTATATACTTTTCCTTTGTTATAATTCTTTCCATTATTTAAACGCTCTGATGTATAATTGTTATAATTTTAGTATTCGTTTATAATTAATACATTAACACAAGAATTCATTTGAATAATAATAATACACAAGATTGACCAAATAATTGCGATAAATTTACTTTACATGACGTGTAGACAAATATTGATTTGATTCAGTAAGAACAGAACGATTTCAATATATTATAACTAGCTGACCCCGCAAACGTTGTTTTGCAATATAAATAAATGATTAATTTACTAAAATGGCTATTAAAAAATAAGGGTTGATCGTAGAAGGGTGAAAATTGAGGATTGTGTGTATTTTTGTAATCATAAAAAAATAGAAATTATTTTTTTTTTCTAAAAAATAAAAAAAATTTAGGGGTGGACTACCCCTAACATTTAGGGGGATTAAAAATAGATGTTGGCCAATTCTCATAGATACCGGATAAGCACAAAAAAATTCATCAAAATCGGTCGAGCCATTTCGGAGGAGTTTAAGTTCGAACACCGTGACACGAGAATTTTATATATTAGATAACGTTTAAAATATTAACTTCAACTTACAACTGTTGCATTGGTTCCACCAAATAGTTTTTTCTCGTGCATTTTCTTCAGTCTTCTTATTTTCAGTCTTCTTTAGTTTTTTCTGTATTTTTTGACACTTTTCTTTAACACTAAACTCAGTCTTTGGGGTTCCCATATTCACTTTGTCCTTTTTAACTTGAAAACCGAACTTTCCGCTTCCCATCTTGATCAGGTTAGCACATATCGTTCGATTCACATCAGCACATTGTACACGTATTGGTACATTATCCTTTCCACTGACGCCTAGGGCATGATCTGCGTCGGCTGGATTGTTTAAAATGTTAAAATTATGACTGTACTATATAAGTACACGGTCGCCACTCGAGTGTCGTAAAGATATTCGATATCGAATTATTTTGTTGCGGAATGAATCGGAATCCATAAAACTAAAAGGTTTTATAGAGTTATCTCGAGGAGGCTTTGGCCTTGCAGGGTTCATTAACACTAGTCAGTCGATAACTGAATTATAATCAAGCAACTGATTCTGTCGGCTGCTTATCTAGTTTCAGTCACTCCTATTGAACCGATTAGGTGCGTAGTGAAATTGAAATTAATGGGGAATTATAATAAGTCCGTATCGATGTAGACGAGATAAAAACCGTTTACTATTCCAATGAGGTAAATTAACAATATTTTCCACATCACTGAAGCGCGACCCTTGTGCACGACAGAGGTATTATCCAGCTGTAAATATCAATCTTGAGCTCGCCATTTCATTCTTTGATTGCAACTTTGTTGGAAGTACCAAATGCTCTGTTGTGGTCGTGATTGTATAGTTAGTGTTACTTCTGAGAATTAACTTAATAGGCACTCAGGCAAATGAAGGTTTAAAACAGTGTAACATTAACAGCACTGTGTAATAAACAATTCATGTTTATATGCATTCACGACTAATTGCTGAGTGATGCAGGCACACAGAATAGGGAAGAGGCCACTAAAGACCCTAAGATTGTATCTTTATTACAATTAATACAACGGAGCTCTGTCGAGCAGAATAATTGATAAGCAAAAACAAAGATAAAGCAAATGTCGCCTGATATAGCATTTATGGACTCAGTGCGGTTACTAAAAGCGGAAAAATTAAACATCTCACATAATTAAACGTCATCTCTGTGAGTGGATGCTCTCGGGTTATGACCATGAATAATCCCATGGACATTAATGGTTGACGGTTCAATTACATATAAGTTCAATGATACATAAGCGGAGTACTTTTAAAACTTTATGATCATTTAAATTAGTAAGCCGATTACTTCGGAATAGTATAATTGCTTTGATTATTCGCGAGATAATTATGGTGTGCACTATAATGTTTTGAAGTTAAAATTATTAACTTGTGATTATGAAGCATAAATATTTACCGCTCTAGTTTTTAAAACGTAAAAATTACGTTAATATTGGAGTGAAGTTAATAAAATCAATATTGTTCGCTATCAATATTTTTTAAATTTATGATGATAACAACCCCAAAACTGTATTTATTGTGTTTTTACTCCGCAGAATATTAACTTTAACAAGCTCGTGGAACGATAATTTAATAAGTCATAAACTGTATTTTCTCATTACTGCCTTTTTGGAACTGGTACTTATTATTTGCCAACAAAAATCGATTACAATAAGTACCGTAATGTTTCCTTGAACACAGCTTTGATTATATGTATATTGAGTGCTGCAACTGCAATGTTTTGCTCAGGCTACAACGAGCAAATAAGTGGAACTTTGAACGGACGATAGCAGGTCAAGCTATCCGAAACTGCCAAATATTCCGAATCAACCTTGAGGCTTAATGCTTTGAGAGATAAAGTTGAAAATCTAATAAAGAAATCTAACAAATTGTAGTAGCTTAATATACTATGGTCTATACCTACATACGTATACACAGAGGCCCTTTGATATTATCAAATATTACAAGTACAGTCGTCCTTTTTTAATAATTATAAACTAGTACTTGAACGCAATCCCGCCTGATGGTAAACAAAGATGCAATCGTTGATGGTAAAACGCGCGAGTTTGTTACGCCTATTCACAAAAAAAAAGCTGAGTGAATAGGAAGGAAGGATGATGACATTTGAGCGAGTTGATGAAATTTAAGTTAAATCCAACAACACGACCAACGATGCTGCACCAGATGGAGATTGATCTGGAGACCCTCCACAGCAAACTCCCGATACAGCAATATTTTGCGCATCGTACCCGGCACACATAGCAACACAACTGCTCAAACTCAAACCCGTTCTCCGTACGGCTTCACCAGACACCATGCCGAAACACGACCTCGTCTTGCTTTAACATCCTTAGGTTGAATATCAGTTGCACTCCAAAATCGATATAAGGTATATTTGTCTTTGTGGCGGATGATATTTTCAACCTTAATAAAGTTTATTCCCCCAGGATTTATTATCAAAAGCAAATGCGAGATTATAACTAGTTCGTGTCTAATCCTATGTCGAACGTCAATGCGCGTGGGACGACAAGCTTCTAATCCATGCATTAGACGCAAGGAGCATGCTGACCTAATAACGGCTTCCACATTCGTACTTAACTTATACTGAAGACGAGTTTTAAGGCGCGGGCCCACTGCTGCGCACCTGAGGCTACGCACGTGTATTTAGCTTCTATTTGTACGAAATCGTATGTGGTTGTGTCCATTGCAACCTGCAGAGAGGCTACGCATGAACTGACGTCATTGATATATGCGTGACTTGCTCGAATAGGTGGTTACGTATCTTACAATATGACCAGCGATTGCGTATCGCGTAGCACGGCGCACACAGAAGCTACGAGAAGTTTTCGAATTCTTCCTAGCAGCAAAGGGTGAAAAGGACATCGCGGCAAGCCCACGCGATGGCGGAATGATATGAACTACTTTGACAAGATTGGTCCTTGGCAGTTACAGAACTGCCAGACGTGGAGAAATAATAAGGAGGCCTTTGTCCAGCTGTGGGACAATAATAGTTAATATAGAAAAAAAAAACCTAAATGATTTGACTCTTATTATGTTTTATGAAGTACACTCAACCTTATCATTCTTAAGACTTGACAGAAATGAGCCACCGACCACAGTCACCGGTGGTCAGCGACGACGACTTAACACAGTTTTTAATATATTTTGTATAGACGCGCCGCACACTTGTATCCGGTGGCCGCCACTCGCCACAGTAGTGTCCGCGACTCACCACTAGTGGTCAGTACGTGCCACACAAAACGCCGACACGCGCCACTGTCGCATTACTCCAACCCCCGCGCAGTTAACCGTCCGATATTCTACCTACCACACGTGTACCATCATGGAGCACGACATCTCAATTGATACATTCATACCGGAAAACCATTCACGTCTACAACTAACGAGTTATAAAATGTGGTGGCTGTCGCTTGATTCAGACACTTTTAGAAATGTGGCGGTAGCGCGCGACAGACACCGGTGGCTGTGGTCGGTGACTCATTTGCGTCGCGCCTTAGAGTTTGAAATCACCATACCTTTGGCACAAGAATTTGATTTTACATTACCCCGACAGTCGTTATATTCGAGCGCAGCCCCTGTTAACACATCGGTCACGAGTTTAGGCACGAGTTCGGTAAGTACCTACCGATAATGCGGGAACAAAGCGGGCATTATAGTTATTAATTGGCCAGTTGTTACGTCCGCCTATAAGCCATATTTCATCTAACCACTAGCACTAACTAGTCACACTAAACTAGAAATAGTGAACGTTTGGTTTATGGCACAATTTGTCGGTATTACTCTTCGTTTATGAAGTGAATGTGACAGGAGTTTGGTAACAGTTACCTGTTCTTGGTAAATTGTTATGTTGTAGCTAATAACATGATATGTTTGCCCTGTTTTTGAAAGCTAAACAAATCAAGAATGCTTTAAAATATAATTTTAATGTCTTTGTTTAAAATACATGATATTTTTTCAGATGGAACTCCAGGATTTATTTAATGTTGGATTAATCTAATAATGTCATAATAATTATGATCTTTAGATATCTCATCATACCGCGCAAAAACCGAAATGCTATAAAATTATCTTCGTGACTAGTGATGCATCGTCCGCATATGCCAATAGTTCTCCGAATTGTTATCGAATACCTACAGCAGAGGGTAGCTATCGTAATATATAGATAATAGCTAGAGACAGATAGCTAATGAATAAATTAAATAAATAAACAATATTTATTGTTTGGTAATAGGTAACGGTTTGAAAGTTCAATAGTTCAGTTCAGTACATTTTTTTTAAAAGTGCCTCTTTATCTAGTCCCACTTTTCTCAATATCTGCACGGTCAGCCAGCTACCGTAAATACCTCATTACCCAAAACCATCAAGCCGTTCAATAGGGACTGATAAAACTATCAAGTATTTCCTGCTATTGGAACATTCACACCTAACGGTGAATGACATTT
This sequence comes from Sesamia inferens, assembly GCA_037179545.1. NCBI lineage: Eukaryota > Metazoa > Arthropoda > Insecta > Lepidoptera > Noctuidae > Sesamia > Sesamia inferens. The sequence continues at coordinate 14,249,698 of CM073938.1, read as the reverse complement.
TGATCTGGTTCACGAAACAATAAAATTATATGCCTGTCATCGAAACTGGTAACACCGTAGGCCTATTCAAGTGTCATCACCCTCGTTTATTTGCAAGTTTAATAATCTGCATCATTGTCATATACAGTATGCCACTCAGGCCAATGAACATAATCGGAATGTGGAATAGCACTGTAGTAGTATACACAATTGCAGTACAAATTCAACGACAATAATACAAATACTTCGATAGGAATTCCAAGTACTATTGTAGTATTAGATCGGGCAATAACAAAACGCGGGTTCAACGACCTGAGAGCGCAGCGTGTTTTGATAAGGTCGTCAATTCGCCATCTGCGATTTTTTCCGAAAGAACCGCAGTTACAGTTAAAAAAGCGCTTAGCGGTCAAAAGCGGACCGTTTTAATTACTTCATAGTCACGTACTTGTAGTAAAATTTTACCGTTAATGGAAAGTGATATTGACAAACCGGATGGTATTCGATATTGGACCCACATTTTTTTTACTTCGCGGTATACCGTATAGCAGCATCAGATACGCCGTCATGTTTGATGGCGTTATTATTTTAATGTAGATATATAAATTTGGGTAGTAACAAGTATCCTTATTAAAAACAGTTTACGGATGCATTTACTAAATCAAAACAAACACATCCTCGTGGTGAAATACGTAATTAAACTCATTAACATTTTTATAGCCGTCCATATAACTTAATGTGTCGATCGGCACTGTTTAAATGCAAATCGAACTATCGCCATTCTATTCGCGACGACTATGTACTTTCGAGTGCAAAATGTTTGAGGTAAAATATTCTTAAATAGAAATCTTATTTTAACTTAAAAAAGTTTAAAACCTATCAAAGAATATAAGTGAATAAATAGAAATTTACAGTTTCCAATGAATCTATCGTATCAATCCGAAACCATTGAAAAGTCAATTACTACATTTTATATTTTATGTTTATCAATCAAGGTTTGTGTTTGGTTAGATTAACCTTGCTTGCTAATTGAAATCAAATAAAACATTAAATACTGAGTAACTGAGACCCATTTTGAAATGTGTAGGATCATTGAAATTTGAGAATTGAAACGTTGATGAAATCGTCAATAATTTGAAATAAATAAGTATCATCAATAATGATTTCGCACAGAAAATTACGCAAGCAACTACCAATGTACGAACACGAATGCACTTCCTAGGCGTTGCGCCTGCGCATACGAAATGAGACACCCACGGTAAGTGAGTCACGTCCACACGCGCCTCCGGCCCTACTTTACTATTGTACATACATTATGTACAAGCAAAGACAATAATGTTGTTTATTGTATAGACTTTATCGTTCAAATGACGATGTTAAATGTCTACAGGATGTCTTTACTGTTTCTTAGAACGTTTAGGGCTAATATTAGCACGGCTAAAAATGTTGTTCCAACTTTGTATGCCATAAGTTCTTAATAAAGATTCACTCATCCTCACTTAGTTTTACGACAATGTGCAAAATGCTGTCAGAAGTGGCGACCAATTAATTATAGAGGCAGCTGCAGATAAAATAGGTATAGTATGTATTTTGAAGTGTCCATCAAGCGAAGAACGTAACGTTTAAAAGGTTAAGGTCAAACGTTTCTGTCAGGGGCGAGCTTAAACGAGAAAATGGTTTGATCTTTTTGTTGTGCGTCTACATGTAGTAGTTCCCTTCAATTTGTATGAAGTAACCTTCGAATCTCGTACCGACAACAAGGTAACTTTAGATCATTTATCTTCGTTCTACAGGACGTGAGACGTGGTGTTGACTGAATACTTTGCAATTTCTTTGGCAGTGCTCAAGGCCTATGACATGAATATAATTAGTAATAATAAGAGCGGTTCACTCGCCAAGCCGTATTATTACTGATGGGATCATGGGAACGTGTACGTCCAATGCGTTGGTTGTCATGGCGCCTTGCAGATTTTTCATTGACAGAAAGTTGGACTCAATTGTGACTATAATAAATGGGATTGTAACATTGTAAGCATTGGTTTAATAATTATCAGCTAAATTAGATAGATCGGCAACTAGCCAAATTAAGACATACCTACTATAATGAGTGAGAAATAATGAACAATAAAATAAAAAAGCACAAAATATTTTCTAACAAATTGAAACGCAAAGCAATCGTTTAAAAAAATGCCAGAATAGATTATAAATTATTAGAAAATAAGAATTTTATTCTTTACTCGTTCAAAGTACTACCTAATACAGCAAGAATATTAATACAGAACCATCAATCAAGAACTCTCATTACTCACATGCCATCTTTAGACATGAAAACATAGGTCAGTTGCAATGTATTTATAATTCCCTTTTCCTCAAATAGGGCAGGAGTGGGTTTTATTCCTCGTTTTCCTCCTTTAGAAAACAGGTGCGCGCTAACGAGCCGACCAGTATCATTTGGCCCTAATATCGGATCAAACAACCTTTTCCCATCTCGCTCAGACTCACACTCATTTTATGGAGAAACTCCAACGACGATAGAAGTTGCAAGAAATCTAGATTAAAAAGCAATTCAATAAAGTTCAGTGTCATTGTCAAGTCATATAACTGAAGCAATTTATATCTTTATAACAATGCCACTCGAAACATGAGCGCAAGCAGTTAAGTTCAAGTGACAGTGTACGTAATTATTTGTGATGATGCGATCCTCGAAAAGATAAAATTTACTTGCATTACGTCTCTAAGTGCGTATGAGTATAGTGTTTATAGAACGCGACAGAACAAAGATTCTCTTCAGAGCGCTGGTGACCCACAAACGCACAATGGCTATCGAATTTCTACCATAGTTAGAGCAAGTCGTGATCGGCTCAAGCACGACTGCATTAAATCACTTTTTGCGAATTAAAATTAATCGTTGAAGGCATATGGGCTCGAGCCTGTTGTGAATATTTGCTGGCTATAAATCAACTAAGTTAGTAATGTGAATACTAAATTATTTCAAGAATTGCACTACATTAACGTTTGACGGATTTATTTGTTTACAATGCTATAGGTATCTAATAAGTAAACAATTAAGTAATTTTATAGTTAAATTTTGAGCAAAAACAATATTAATTATTTAATGGTACGATATGAGATTGGATTCATTAATAAAGCATCACGCTAAAAAAATATTATAAGAAAAACATTGAATCTAACGCAGACTTAATCAAGAACGATGATACAATTAAAACAACATGCAAAAAAGGATAACAGAAAACACGACAACAAACATTGCGACATTCGAGCGGCGACAACATCACTCTCCCGGCAAACTTGTACACTTTACCTATAAAATTTGTAAACACTCAGAGTTTCGGTTATCGCGAGTCGGTAATCGTCACTAGTATCGTGAGGTTCGTCAAAGCTACCGGGACGTTAAGACGGTATTGCAATAAGCGCGTGCGCAGGCTTATACGCGCGGCCGGTGCGCCGGCCGTCTGTTGCTACAATGCGAGTCCATGTTGCCGTGTGGTGCCTCCCCCAGACTCACCAATAGCCTAGCTGCTACCTCTCTCTTTTGAGTTGTCACGGGTCGAGCCAACGGTAAGCACTCAGGCTCGCGCTTTGCTATCTTTCATCAGTGTTGAAAACGGCTTGATGTATTTGCAAGGGTGACATAGTATAAAAAATCTGTACATGGCTTTGATTAATATCCACAATTAATAACGAATATGAAATGAAGAGGCACGAGACACTAAATAAAGGCTCGTGAATCCTTTGTGATATAATACACCTACTTTTCAAAATGAATCAATATAAGGCTTCAATAATATGTACTTTTAAACTTGCATTTGATCGCATGCTTAGAACCATGAGGTGAAATAGAACGACATTCGTATGCATAACAGTATTGAGATGGATCGATTGAAATGTTAGCCATGTTTACAAAACAATAATAAAACAGAGTGATCGTCATTTATCATTATGACATATTGACTATGGATAAGATCAAATATTTACATTGATACTATTCGTCGAATACTTACCTAATCATAATACGAGTATACTGACCATTTTGTGAGTTGATTCATGATATTCCAGCATGGTTTCTAGGATATAAAACGTATACGACAGCATTCCCAATTTACCTTGTTTTCCTACTATCAACAGCGAGTTGGACTATAAAGCCGCTTTAACAGCTTTGTTTAATTTAGACAAGCCAAACATCTTTAACCGCTATTCTACTTCGTGTACCGTGTACTGTAACTTTAGGTAGGTATATATGAATTGATATTTACGTTTATGAGAAACATTTAAATATAAATTGAAATGCAATTTACGGTATCCTTGTATTCCTGTATTTATTAAATGGAAGCGGAGAAGATAACCAAATCTCATATTGAGTTGATACGCAGATTAGTACTAAAAGAGAGACTAAACCAACGCAATTGTATAGAAAAACTGGAACGAAATATCCTTGACCTACAATTCAAGTCACGGTCTTCGAGTATTGAGGTACGAAATGTTCCTCCCCTTTCAGGAAAAGAGACATCCACGGACCTAACGAACACTATATGTAAGATTGGTCAGGCTGTTGGAGCATCAATCTCACCTACTGACCTTCGTGATATCTATCGCCTACCCGGCAAAACTGGATCCACGCGTCCGATCGTCGCAGAGTTTCACAGTGTACTAAAGAAGCTGGATACATTGTCGTCAGTACGCAACTTCAATAACAGCAAGAAAACAGTGGAGGAAAAGCTCAACACAGGGCTAATAAATATCTCAGGACAGCGTCAAGCCATTTACGTGGCAGATTATCTCCCTGTAAGTTCGAAAAAATTATTTCACGCGTCCCGTGAATTCGCCAATAAAAACGGCTTCAAATTTTGTTGGACGTCCAACGGGAACATCTATCTCCGCAAAGCCGTAGGGGAGAAACAATTCCTGATCTCTTCAGAAAAGTGTCTTCAAGCCTTGAAGAATGTGTGACTATCGTACGCATCACCATTGCGTCAGAGTAAAACATTCTCATTTTTATTTTCTTTTTTATTTTTGCTTTTGTTTTTATTATCAATGGGTTATTACGGTAAAATTAACACTGCTCTTGAAACAGTTACAAATGATTTTAGAACAGTATGTCAACATTTAATTGCCACTCCACATGTAAACACTAAACTTCATAATGGATCTCTCACACTCTCATACTCACACTTCTTGTTTTCATCGCACAAACACTCACACACACCACCACACCAATATCTCTTTGCGTGTTGTATAGAAATCTTAAAATTTTTCTTTTATAATCAATGGCAACTATACACAACTTAAATATTGAATTGGACTCACTTGAGTCAACTAATTCACACGTCTGCATGCCGGAAGACTGTTGTAAATTCATTGGATATAGTCATGCAATCAATCTATTTCACATTAATATTAGAAGTATCAACAAAAACTTTGACCAACTTTGCATACTATTGTCAATGACTAAAGTTTCTTTTGATGTCGTTATATTGACGGAGTGCTGGCTTCGTGGAGTGAGCAACCTACCTATCCTAGAGGGATACGTGGCCCACTCTACGGGTTCCGCGCGAAATCGAAATGACGGCATCGTTTTTTATACTAAAGTAAATCTTAATTGCAAAATTCAAGAACCTATATTTTTAGATGCAAGTTGTCTAACCTGTCAACTAGAAAATGGTATTAAAATAGTGTCAATTTACCGCTCACCCTCACTCCGAACCCGCGAGAATTTCAACAATTTCATCAATAGTCTAAATAATGTATACTCTGGTCTCCCTAACAATGATATAATTCTGGTTGGTGACGTAAACATTGACATACATCCAAATAGTCTAGATCCGTTTAAAGACGAATATTTGACTCTCAACGCTACACATGGACTATTTCCGACACATACCTTCCCCACTAGAATTACCACCTGTATAGACCACCTATTAACCAAAACCAAATTCCCGACTACTACACTAATATTAGAATCCCACATAACGGACCACCTACCCATCTTCTTATGTATAGACGCGACGGTTTCCACCAGACAGCCACAGATAACTATATCTCGTACGGACTTCCCTGAAGTAGAGTCAAACTTAGAAAATGTTAGTTTCGTGGACATCTTATCAGACTATGATGCAAATTCAGCAGCGAACTCATTTGTAGCAGTAGTCTCTGACATTATTACTAGACACACAAAAACAACGGCTGTCTCCAAAAAAGACAGAATTCTAAAACCATGGATGACACCAGGTTTACTCCGCTGCATTAGAAACCGCAATAGGTTACACATAAAGTCTAGGAAATCACCAGATAATCTGACTATGAAACTGACATATACGCGATACCGTAATTTTTGTAACGGTCTTCTCCGTAAATTAAAAGTAGCTCACGAAAGGGAACTCTTAGACAAAGCAGGCAATGACCCTAAGGCTTTATGGAAAGCCATAAAAAACATCACGAATACCCAGAATAAGAAAACTAGTCCTACAGAACTCCTTAAAAAATCCGCAGACCCAAAGACAGCCGCAAATGAAGTATCTAACTTCTTTGCTAACATAGGTGTAAAGCTAGCAGCAAAAATTCAATCTAAAACTATGCTTTTACAAAACTCCTCTCCTTCAACCACAGCTAACCCCCCATCCCTCAAAGGACCAGTAAATTCTTTTGGTATGCCTGATGTCACTGAATCAGATGTTGATATTATCATACTGCAGTTGCGCACTGATTGTGCTATTGGCTGGGATGGTATATGTTCGCAAATCATCAGGCGGTGTCGGCACATACTAATTCCTCCAATAGCACATATCTGCAATCTTGCTCTTAAAACAGGCGTTTTCCCAGAAGCCTTCAAAAAAGCTATAGTTCACCCAATTTATAAGGACGGGGACAGAGACTGTGTCAACAACTATCGCCCCATAGCAGTGTTATCTACTCTTTCAAAGATTTTGGAAAAGGTGTTAAACCGGGCGCTCAAAAAATTCCTAGACAAATTTAAGATCTTAGCCGAAAACCAGTATGGCTTTCGTTCCGGGTTCTCGACTGAGGATGCTGTCCTGGACCTTACAAACACTGTTGTGAAGAACTTGGATGATAAGAAAAAATGCCTATGCATGTTTCTAGATCTTTCTAAAGCTTTTGACACCGTCTCTGTCCCTATTCTTCTCGCTAAGTTGGAGAGGCTGGGTGTAAGGGGAATAACTCATGCAATTTTCAGAGATTATCTCACAAATAGGAAACAGCAAGTTAAAATAGCAGACTACTTAAGTGATGAGGACACTATATCCTATGGTGTTCCTCAAGGCAGTATTCTTGGACCGACCCTTTTCCAGGTCTACATTAATGACCTGTGTCAAATCTCCCTCCCAAACACGTCAATTTTCACGTACGCGGACGACACAGCAATTTTAATATCAGGACCTGACTGGGGGGCTGTCAAAGAGAGTGCGGAATATTCCCTTCGCATAGTTATGAACTGGCTAACGAAGAACCTTCTAACTTTAAACGTGACAAAGACGCAATACGTCACTTTTTCCATCAGAAAATCTGACCATCCAACATCTGACTTTACTATTAAAGCCCATAACTGTTCATCCAGGGACACATGCACATGCCAGGCAATTGCTCGCACTGAAAGCGTTAAATATTTGGGCGTACATATGGATGGTGGTCTGAGATGGGACAGGCATATAGAAGCGGTTACCACTAGGGTACGACGGCTGATACATCTCTTTAAAACACTTAGGAACTCGGCTACCTTCGACAAGTTAAGACTGGTTTACTTAGCCCTCTGTCAATCCATCATCCAGTATTGCATACCGGTTTGGGGAGGGGCTTCCAAAACTCTTCTAATCGGATTGGAGAGAGCGCAGAGAGCTGTCTTAAAAGTAATAAGCAAAAAGCCTTTTAGATATCCTACCACAAAACTTTACTCAGAATTTAAAGTGTTAACAGTAAGACAGCTTTTTGTGCTCAAATCCACTCTGAGGAGGCATAGTAATGTCCCCTTACCTGATCCAAGGAGACGCAAAAAAACTTTTGTTTGCCGTGGAGTTCCCTGTAAGACGTCTTTTGCAAGTAGACACTATAATGCAATAAGCTGTAAGCTGTACAATATAATAAACAAGGATTTGCAAATTGCAGGACTGGCCAAAAATAAAATGAAACCTCTGGTGGCGGATTGGCTTCTGCAACTGGACTACCACAAAACTGAAGACTTATTAGTATACAACACGTAATCTTTTTCAGACTCGCGTAAAACTACAGATGCATACTCACACACTAAGCACACAGTACGTAGTGGCAATGAAACCGATCCCAAGATTTACATCGCAGGGCTGTGTGCGCCCACACACACACGGACATTCACACATACACACGGACACTCACCCTTACATTCGGGCATTCATCCGTCCACATACACTCACCCATAGTTAGTGATAAATACATGCATGCACGCACTTTACACGATACACCAACCGTAATTATATTTCATTTTGTAACCATATGCACCGTCCAGCGACAAATTTTTCACAATACTTCACCTTTGTCCTCAAATATTCAATTAATGTATATTGTATGTCATCACTATGACTGAACATTGTTTTCCCAAAATACAAGCTCAAGCTTAGTTTGGGAATCAATATCAGCATGTATTGTACTATACATTTAAATTGTTACCTGTTTTATCATGTAAAGTTTGTGAATGTATCTGGTATCAATAAACAATTTTTATTTTATTTATTTTATTTAGTATATAGCCTATAGTAGTAGATAAGTATACGGCAATATAGCCAATATCAAATCTTCGTGACAGCCTATAGTTTCTAATAACTAAAATGAATTCAAATGCACACTTTTTACAAGCGTAAGCGCGCTTCTTGGTAAAAAAGTTGAAGTCAATTTTGTCTACAGAAAACTTATGGAAGTTTCCTATATTAAACAAGGTTTCATTATTGACAAATTTATGATAATATTAGTTCGAGTCAATTGGTGAGATATAGGTTTCTTGCAACAACAAGCAATTCAATGTACAATATAAGAAACAAGACCAGGAAGCTTATAATCATACTTCATTCAATCATCATCAACATCATTGCAATTTGCAATCAGTAACATGACGTCAGCTTTTGCCTTGTTATAGTAATTTACGGGAATGTCAATGTTCAGTCATAGACGGCGATATAATACGAGTAATGTATACAGAAGAGCCAGATTTTGCAATTCTATACTTAAGAATGCTGTCCTTTCAAAGCAAGACAGGATTCCCATAAGTATAAGGAAACCATAGAGTAGAGACCGCATAGTCCAATGGCTCAGACTACAATAGCACATTAAAAATTATGGCTTAGCCCTGCCGAGCACTGTCACTCAGTTTTCATACTACAGTTGGGGATTCGACCTCTGTAAAGCATTTTATGCTACTTAACAATACAACAAAATATAATATTTGAAGAGTTTTTCAATTACAAAAAATAGCAGTATTGAGTTCTAAAAAAGACACGAGACGGAGAAATATGCGCCACATCCTTCCAGGTCAAGCATATGGGGTATGATGCTTCATTTGACAGGTTTTATACCTTTAGACGACCAAAACACCTGTATCTTTCATCCTTATTTGAATAATAGATTTTGATTCTTTACTATGTCGATTTTTTTAAAAGACTCAAAGGATTGTAGTAGAGACGGTAAGGTGGAATACACACTACAACGCGACATCTAACATGGCGCACCGTGCAGGTTATGCGTTCTTTCACGTGAATTTTTACAAACAAATTCATTAAAAACGCAGGATTTTGACTCTGTTTCCCGCACCCTATTGAGTGGTGTGTTGTTACATTGTGTGACATTATAGCTATTTTGTGTAGATACTGAACTGAACAATGAATTGGGTTTTTTATTTGTCTACGATTCAAGTTGAATAAACGATAACAATAAAGCAGATAATCCGTCCAAAATTTACAAAATCTTATCTAAAGACGTGCCATTTCAGATATCTACAATATAATATTTAAAGACATCCAAGTTATTGACTGATACTTCCTTTGCGAACGTTAACATTTACACGCAACTCTTACGAAATCCGTAATGGAAACATTGACATAGTCATCAACCGTGTCAATGCAGTAAAGCAAACAGTCATAACACAGTTCGCAAGGACGTCGAAATAGACCGAACATATTGGCAGAATAGATGCTAATTTGTATTTGAAATATATTAAATGTACGAATATGTTGAGAGCATGATGTATGTCGCGTTTGGAGAACAGCTAGCATCATCGCTGCACAAGGACCGGCTTGGGTCATCGACCCGCTTTTCTAGCGTAGTGACTACGGGCCTTAACATTTTATTTCGGAAAGGCCTATGTTCGGTATAGCGAGTTGTGTACAAAATTGAATTAAATCATGAATTTGCTACAATGAATCTGGAATAGAGCTAAATTTGCCAAAATAATTTAAAGAAGTTCAAATGACTGAAAGAAAAGTATATCTATCCAAAGAATATCAGCATAATGAACCGACAACTTACTAAAGTTAACGCGATGCAGATTGTTGAAGGTTGAATCCCAAAATCAAGTTAAAAGAAATCAACATTGGGAGGATTGTTTCAATCGTACACACAGTCCTGAAAATGAATGAAAAATCTAAATGACAGCATAAATTTCAAAAACATATTCTGTCAGAGATATTTAAGAAAATACCAAATTTAAACTAATTTCTTCGCTTTTATATTTTCTAGCAACGGGCGAGCCAATAAAAATTTGCAGTCAATTTATTTGCAAAACAGATAAAACTAACATAGCTGCAGTTATTTTTTAGATTGAACCCGAAAAACCATTTCTTAATTCTTTCAGTACAAAACAAAACAAGAGATCAAGGAACGCAATAAAACCTTCACAAAGGTGAATTGCCTACTAACATAAAAAGACATTGCATATTAAAACCATATTGTCTTGAAACTATACAGCGGAACTTCAATGGCTTGCCAGCGGACTGGTACTCTTAGTTGGAGTAATTTGACGTGCAATCTCTGAAGGTAAAATAAATAAGGCAGATAGCTAACGATATACATATAGTGGCGAAAATAGGAAGACAGGCATCACAATACGAGTCGACGGCGCGTTGTGTTTCACGCGGGCCTCAAAGTGATGTCAGCACATCGAGCCGTGGTCCACGAAGACCGATGTCTCCTGGGTCAGGGTTGCGCACAGGTAAGTGAAGGAACACGGGTAGGTTTTGGTCAGTAAAAGTCTCACACGCCCTTTTGCTCCGCCAAAGCGGGAGAAGTCATTTGATGACTTCACATCCCAAAAAAAGGCACCACAATATACATTTATATCATCAATATTTATAAGTTATTCATAGAGCTATCTTATTTATTTATTTACTAAGACACCAACTCTCAATATGCAAATACAAACATAAAAAATAACAATATAGTGTAATTTGCCCAAGAAGAAGAAAATATACAGGTAAAATCTAGGTTCATAAAAGCTAAATGTCACCGTTAGCCGTTGGGGTAAACGAATGGAACGACCTCAGGCTAAATGGAGCGACGATCTTCGCAGGATAGCCGATAAAGGCTGGATGAGAGGTTTCTTCGAGAGGGATTTCGAGTTGAATGGAGTGCAATAGAAGAGAGCAATGTCCAGCCATGGTAACATTCATCATTATCAGCGGATAGCAATACGCTGATGATGATGAACGTCATCAAGAGGGCGTAAAATTCGCATAGAGATCGCCCTTTGGGTAGTGTCAACTTAGGCTGAATTGAAACCCTTTGGAATTTACTTTCAAACGATTTGTCGTGTTCCGGCATGATGTCTGGTGAAGCCGTACGGAGGACAGGTCTTTGCAGTTGTGTTGCGATGTGTGCCGGGTACGATGCACCAAATGTTGTTGTGTTGGGAGTTTGGTTGTGGAGGGTCTTCAGATCAATCTCCCTTTGGCGCAGCATCGTTGGTCGTATTGTTGGGTTTAACATTGGATCACCTCGCTCAACTGCCGTCTTCCTTCCTATTCGCTCAATCTGAGTGTATAGGTTCTTAATAAACTAGCGCGCTTTACCATCAACGATCGCATCACTGCTTACCATCAGGCGGGATTGCGGTCAAGCTTTAGTTTATAATTATTAAAAAAAAAGCTAGATGATCCAAAATATCTGACAAAGTTTTAGACACGGCAAAAATGTATCATCGAATCAAGAAACGCCAGCCCTATTCGCAATCACACAGACTCTGCAAATCTCGTGCTATGTAAACAGTTTGGCGCACCGGCTGGACAATGACTATCTAAATCGCAAGGCTAGCGTGAGCGGCGATTTTCAAAGACTCCACGTAATTGTTGTCTCACGTTTCATAGTTAAATAGAACTGTTTTACATTTAAATTGTGCTTTAAAGGGTCTCGATTTAACTTTATATCTCTGCCACACATTAATAAACTTGGTGCTTATAAAAGTACCTAGGTAGACGTAACTGGATCGCTCTCTAGTAAAGTTGAGGAAAATGTTTCATAAAATTACTAGAATTTATTCACAATAAGTTACAAATTTACATCTCGCCTGGATTCGTGGAAGCCGCTATGTAGCTTCAGATAATAATAGGGTAAGCCGCGGTCCCTGCAAGGGCCGTGGTGACCTGCTGTGAGCAGTGAGAGTTTCCTAAAAACACCTGTCGTAGATCTAACTCATAAAAATAACCAAATTGGGTATCTATACTTACATATATAAAGTCCATTTTTATATGAAAGATGAACGCTGGTGAGGGCGTCAAACAAGTGGCCGAATTCTATACCGAGTCCATTTAAATTACTAACAACACGTTAAGAAGGGTATGAAAGTTATGTATAAGATAATAATATTAACCAACAAGATAATAAAGGAATCATAAAAACCGTGTAACAGTGTGTAACAGTGTGTCAGGTGTGGGTTCACTGCTATAGCTAACATAAAATTGCAAATGGTCACCTTTAAATCTATGTAAATAAACATTATTCGACACATACGTGTATTCAAGTCACGTCTTTGTTTTTTCAAGTTCAGAAACACGGACCTACCTCAACTAACTACTCAAAAGAATACAGAACATTATTATAAACAGGAAGTCTATATTAAACACCTAATTAATATGACGACATGTCATTTGCATAATCGAGAATACATTATACTCTATTCTCTTAAAAATGAGATTCTTGTAAAACTAAGAGCTTCTTTTAAGTAAATAGTATTACTGTTTTAAATAAAGTTAAAACAAATGAAGTCTATAATTAGAGCTGTATTGTGGGACGATATAAATAAAATCAATATTAAATGTGTTAAATATAAATGAGAACAACATAAAAGACAGTAGATATTGAGAAACCTTAAAAAATACTGTATATGTTTTTTATAAAATCTTCAAATAGACTTCGCAGCGTTTCTTAATAGAAATACAGCCGATTGTTTCCGTAAAAATATCACCTTAAAAGGTTAGGTGAAGTGAGCAATCAATAGTATTGTTACGGGCTGGGGGTACTAAAATACCGGTTAAGGGTTACGAAGTTTATTGGCAACGAAGATACAGTCGATTGTAGGCAATGACAAGTAGAATGTTGCTGATGTTGCACCGAAGTCTTCCCTTACGTCCACGAAGTCCGTGTCGTAAACACACAATAACACTACAAATGTTACTTCACGTAGTACTCACAGTTCTTGTTACAGTTGTCGCAGTAGGTATACTCAAAGATCGCTTCTTAAGTGTCGCTGTTTTCGTATCGGTAGTCAAGTGTAGACTGACTCGGCGTCGGCGTCACGGCGCTATATATAGGCCAGCTGATCGAACATTCCAGAGTCGTCTAGACGTAATAATAATAGCGCATAACTTCGAGTACATTCACTAGGTACCTACGGTAATTCCCGGAAACGGGCTTCTAGAAATTTCGATGTCGTCACTTAGTTGACAAAATTGATGAAACCTGTACCATTCGATAGGCCACCTTAAGTCTAGGAATGCGTTTTTATATTACACCTAGAAAATGTCTAGATCTCGAGTTATAAAGCTTAAAAGTTACGCACTGCATGTCACGCGATATTGAACCTTATGCCCTCGACATAAGGTGCATTCGTAACATTGCCCCCTTCTTAGTCGTGCTCGTCCCGAGCATGATTTGATCCATAATAGCGAGCTAGGCGGTCTACGTGTACGATCTTCAGCTTCCCTCTAGGTCCTTTCCTTATCCGGTAGGTGACATCGTTTATCCTGGTTACTATCGTGTATGGACCCTCCCATTTGGGTTGGAACTTCGGACTCTTTCCTTTTCTCCTAATGGGATTATGTAACCATACCAAAGTTCCCTCTTCAAATCCGGGCACGTTAGCTTTGCGGTCGTATCGGATCTTCATTCTCTCGCTGGTTTTCAGACCATTCTCTCTCACTAGCTCATGTATTCCATCTAGTTTACGTCGTAGGTCGGCCACATAGTCGACGGCTAGGATAGGGGTATCGGGGGGTGTTCCGGTTAGTGCATCTATGGGTAATCTAATTTCTCGGCCGAAGTTGACTTTCGCCGGTGTACAATTTGTGCTGTCATGTGTTGCTGAGCGGTATGACATTAAGAAGAGTGGAATGTATTGGTCCCAATCCCTCTGGTGTTCTTCCACTACTTTGGCCAGATGATTCTCTAGCGTCTGGTTGAATCTTTCGACCATTCCATCTGACTGAGGGTGATATGGTGTTGTACGAGTCTTATGTATCCCGAGTAGTTGGCAAACCTCTTGAAATAGTGAAGACTCGAAGTTTCTACCCTGGTCAGAGTGTAACTCCAAGGGAACGCCAAATCGACAGAACACCTCGTGAACTAGCTTTTTGGCAACGGTATGAGCTTCTTGGTTGGGTACTGCAAAAGCTTCTGGCCATTTGCTGAAATAGTCTTGCATGACGATGATATACCTATTCCCTTCTTCAGTAATAGGGAATGGCCCAGCTATATCGACAGCAACTCTTTCCCATGGTGCACCAACATTGTACACTTTCAGTCGACCTCTGGCTCTCGTTTGCGGTCCTTTTACTGAGGAGCAGGCTACACATTTCCTACACCAGTCCTCTACGTCTTCGCGGCAATGCACCCAATAAAATCTTTTTCTCACCTTCTCCAGAGTTTTCTTTACTCCTAGATGTCCTCCGGATACTCCGTCGTGCACCTGTCTTAGCACCGACGTGACCTTCTCACAGGGGACAACTATCTGTAAGGCGACCTCCTGTCCACTAGGTGATTCCCATTTCCTCTTCAGAACTCCATTATCAATTATCAGGCTGTCCCATTGAGCCCAGTAACTTTTTGCTGTTGGACTAAGCGCTGATATTTCACTCCAAGGGGGCCTCTGGCCACGCTGCTTCCATTCAATTACTGCCCTCAGGTCACTGTCTTCCTTTTGTGCGTCTTCCAATGCTTGATTACTCCATTCCTCATCCAAAGCGTTCACCTGGATGATCCGCACGTTCTCTTTCTTTTCCTGAACGCGTTCTTCACATCGGTCCTTACTAATTGAAGTAATCTGGCGGCGGCGGTCCTTTTGTCTTGCCTTTTTCTCGAGACGCTTCTTCTTCCGTAGCTCGTCCTCGACTTCCTTGTCCCGCCTTGCGTCTGGCTCACTCCACGACCTTCCGCACGACCGCTCTCGCTCTTGTTCTCGCTTGCCGGAACGTTCGCGTTCCCGGTCCTTGACACGTACCCGCTCTCGTTCAGCGGGTCGCTCGCGGCGCCCACTCCGATCGCTCCGCTCGCGCCAATCGACGCGCTCGCTCGGGCGCTCGGGCTCGACCTTGGCGTCGCGCTTGCGCCACAGCAACACCTCTGCGTCTTTACTTGTCCAAGAAGCACTTCTTCCCTTAGCCTTCCTGGGACAATCAATTCGAATGTGCCCCTTTTCGCCGCACTCATAACAAGTTGGTCCTCGTCGGGCTTTTATTTGTGCGGTCACTTTTCGAATACGGTCGTGTTGTCGGCCATCTTGACGTACAGCTTCCACCTCCAGAGCATGTGTCAAGGCTGCCATCACGGTCTGATGGTGACCCAGACGTACTGCAGCTCTGACTTCTGCATCTCGAATCCCATCAGTAAAGAATCGCAGAGTAGTAGCGTCAATCAGTCCCGGTGTTGATGCATACGCCTTGCGAACCATACGTCCTATTTCCGTTGCCCACTGTTGCAGACCCTCATTGCTCTTCTGTGTGCGGTCGCGGAGTTGGGCCCTGTAGACATGTTCGAGATGTTTCTCTCCATATCTAGTCTCCAACGCTTCTAACAGACACGCTAGGGTATTGCAATCGCCGGAAATATTCTCGAGAATTCGTACGGCATCACCACGCAAAGCAAGCATAAGGGCCGTTAGTGCTTGATCGTCGTCCCAGTTGTTGGCTGTTGCGACCTTTTCGAATTGAAGGCGGAAGGCCACCCATGACGTTGTTCCGTCAAAATGAGGTACTAGGAACGTCGGCAAAGCACTGGGTATAGGAATCACACCTTTAATACCTCCTTTTTGTACTCTTTCTATTTCTTTCCCAAACTCCATGATGGTATTATCCAGTTTCTCTAAACGCGCATCATGTTTGTCTATACGAGCATCGTGATTGTCTATACGCGTATCTTGATGGTCCATACGCACTTCTTGTTTGTCTATGCGCGTATCTTGCTGGTCCATACGTGCATCTTGTTGTGCTGTTTTTACTCTAAGTTCGTTGACCTCTTCTTTGGTGTTTTCCCATTTTTCGTTTAATTCTAATACCAGTTGCTGGGATTTATCTATTTTTACCTGGGTTTTTTCTATTTGTGCCTGGGTTTTTTCTATTTGTGCCTGGGTTTTTTCTATTTGTGCCTGGGTTGCTGCCTGGGATTGTTCTATACTCAGCTTTATTTGCGCCGTCAAGTGAGCCAGTAACGCCGAAAAATCGGGTCCGCTGGCTCCGGGAATAGTGGTGGTAGTAGGCGCACTCACATTAGTCCGTGTTACGACGGCCGCATCTTCTACAGGTGCAGGGACACCAAGCGATTCTTCCTCTTGACGTGCCAAATCCATCGCTGCTTGTCGTCGCGTGCGAACTCTTTCGTCTTCCCTTGGCGTGACCGGCATCCCACTTCTGACACCAATTGTTACGGGCTGGGGGTACTAAAATACCGGTTAAGGGTTACGAAGTTTATTGGCAACGAAGATACAGTCGATTGTAGGCAATGACAAGTAGAATGTTGCTGATGTTGCACCGAAGTCTTCCCTTACGTCCACGAAGTCCGTGTCGTAAACACACAATAACACTACAAATGTTACTTCACGTAGTACTCACAGTTCTTGTTACAGTTGTCGCAGTAGGTATACTCAAAGATCGCTTCTTAAGTGTCGCTGTTTTCGTATCGGTAGTCAAGTGTAGACTGACTCGGCGTCGGCGTCACGGCGCTATATATAGGCCAGCTGATCGAACATTCCAGAGTCGTCTAGACGTAATAATAATAGCGCATAACTTCGAGTACATTCACTAGGTACCTACGGTAATTCCCGGAAACGGGCTTCTAGAAATTTCGATGTCGTCACTTAGTTGACAAAATTGATGAAACCTGTACCATTCGATAGGCCACCTTAAGTCTAGGAATGCGTTTTTATATTACACCTAGAAAATGTCTAGATCTCGAGTTATAAAGCTTAAAAGTTACGCACTGCATGTCACGCGATATTGAACCTTATGCCCTCGACATAAGGTGCATTCGTAACAGTATCAATCCCTTAACATTATCCCCCTTATTTATTAACGCTGCTTAAAGTTAACTAACTAATTTTAATCACCGTTTATGAACAAAACCCTTAAACACTGGTGTTTATTCATAAAGGATGATTAAAGTTAAGTGACGTTAAAAGGTCAAAAATATATGGTTAAACAATCGCTAATCATTAGTTAACTTTAAGCAGCTTTTATGAATAAGGGGGTATGTATTTAGAATATAACAACTCACCCCACACTCCCTTCACCTAGGCTCTTACGGTGAGATAGTTACAACAGTTTGAGAAAGCCTTTTGATACTCTTTGTTCCCACAACTTAAGTCTTTCACATACCAGAGCGAGTTGTCAATAGATATGTAAGTTATTTATAAACCAGTGGTCGATAAATTAATTAAACCCGAGTCTACGGTAAAACAAAGGCTTTAAAAAAGACAATAAAGGAAGACTCGGCACAAACTACACATCCTTTTCAGACTACAATTTTCCTCAAGCCAAGCACGATCTATCTGACGAATCACGATATATCGTAAGGTGTACAGCCTGCCTTAAAGAAATTGCCATATTAAATTGTATAGGATCGAATTTTATTGGCAGGCTACCCACACACTTAGTTACACTGAAATTACAGTTCAGCAATAAACCCATACCGCGGGAAATAAGCATACCCGCAGGTGGTAGCAGAAAAATGAAAGACACGATTATAACTCCCCACAATAGTGTCATTAATCCTTTATGGGTTCCTCGACCCCGGCTCTCGAGTGATAGACAATGGTGGTAGTCGTGTTTGTGAGCTGAATTAATGCGTATGCACATGCAATGGGAAGCGGGACTCGACCAGCCTTGAACTTGTGCATGCACTTCTATGCAAGCGATGAATGCGAAAGCAGTCGCCATTTCTAGTCGGCACGTCATGTAATGCGTACGTAAAAGCCGACACGCGGTATTTTCCATCTAGCCGGACACAAAACGCACCTACGCGTGCGTCGCTCCCACTGCACTGAACTGAATGCACTCCGTGCTTCAATGTGTGACACTGTGTGCGCCGGCTGATAACACTAAAATATGTTAATTAATAAGCGTTGACGACGCCGTATCTAAGTGCACTCGTAAGATAAATATAATGCTCTACTACTATTGCAATAATAGGTAGAACATAACACTCATACATAAGTGTAGAATAATCCCATAAAAACTTATGTAAATTAAAAAACGTGTATTTTCGTATTATATGAAATCTTATCCGACTGAAATGAAACAACACGTTAAAAGCGATGAAGAGTCACGCTGAATAATAAAATAAATAATTTATATATTTTATACAGTATGTTAAGAAAACCCTGTCCGACCCATAAGGATAATAAAGGTTAGGTAAACACATGACCAAATATAATATAAAATTTTACGTAATCATCATAGTACCAATACAAATGAATTTTGAAATAATCTTTTTTCCCGCGAATTAATTCCAACTTCCCCGAAATTTGGTAATTTTTAAAAAAGGGACTACACCGGTATTATTATGAGCGAATAGCGATGCGATCACGCCCTGCCGCCCGCCCCCCGCGGAAGGCTGGTAACGCACATTTATTAAGTTACCTCTTTTTGCGAAATAATATTTATTTTTTTAGGGGAATTTTTTTTTTAAGTTTAGCCCGGTTTTGTATGCATTAGTAGAATCAGTTATCGATCCCTAACAATACCTTCACGGGTCGGACAGGGTTTTCTTAACATACTGTATATTATGCATGCTAGTAGCCGAAAATCTTTACGCATATCAATGTAAATATCGAGACATAATAACATAACATCACGCGCCTCTTTAATGAAAGGGTTAGGCAGACCTCTACCTATTTATAGTACACCCACATTTCGCCATCTTGAAGTGAAATACCGATTTAATCTTGCAAGCCAATCTAACAAATGGTAGGAGCCTAGCAGTTGGTAATAATAAAACTTCTACACTTAAATGCTCGTGTTTTATACTAATCTTAGTAAATACATAAATGTCAAAGTCATGGTAAGTTATAGTCCGTTTCAAAGATATTTTCACTAGTGCTGCTATAGAAATGACATTTAGCGATAAACATATTTTCATGCGTTTACATTTTTTTATTCGTAAGCTACGCGATTTAACTATGAAATTGACTATTGAAATTGAGATATTTATTGGAAGTTCATTACTACATCATAATTGGCATTTACCTGTCGATTTACATTAATAACACCTAAATTGTAGCAATTGCTTTAATAACGTGCTTACATAGTGGTTACTTACACTGAACTCCAAGAATTAGCCGAGATATTTCCACTTTAGTTGTGCCACATTATATTATAAAGTTTTAATTTTTTTCAAACATTGTTTTATTTGGTTTTTTTGTTATAACGTAAGTAGTACAAAATTTAACTAACAAAAGACTACTTTTTCCAACGCTCGATAATTTTGATCAAAAAATTATATTTTTTGACATTTCTTCCGTGGAAAAACAATTTAACAATTTTATTCCAGGAATAAATATTGTCTGCCGATAGAAAAATTAGCCCTTGTTCCTATGATTTATCATTACAATTCCATGGTTAGGTTTTTTATTTTAAATAATAATAAGGCATCACAGCTCAGGTGGAAATATATTTACTAATTTTATGGGATAAGCTAAAATACTAACCTAAAATACTCTGTAGCCATTACAAACACTATATTGCATTCAGGGAGTTAAGTAAAGGATAGTTTAATAATTTTCCAACGATCTCGCGAAATGTACGGGGTAAACAGCCAGTAGGTTGCGGGGTCAACGACCCGCCAACCGGTCGGGCTTTAAGCTTTGCCGAGCGAACATAGAGAGACAAACTTGGCCCACATTTCAAAACTATTACAACTGGTATAAATATGTAGGAGAACGTGAGATCCCGGATTAACCATTGTCTGATTTCGGAACATGCTGAGATGAGCATTATTGTACTAAGATTTTTTCAGATCAAGTTCAAAGGTGAATAAATGTAACAGAATCTCCGCCTCTTTATAGGCTTTAACAACGGCTAAATGCATCTTTCTCCCCCTGCATTGGTAAAAGCTATTTACTTATATCCACACGAGATTACTTTAGATCATTTCCATATGTTAATTCAAAAATATCTCATTTTGCTATTAAATAAAACCGTAGTATTTTGTTTAGATCACATGAAAAGACATCTAACTGCCAATCACTTTACACATCACATTTGGATAACGAAATATATCCACCTACCGTCTACGTCAAAAGTGACATTCAATTAAAATTGACCGCGAGCATCTACTATAAAAGTATTTTTTTACTACCAGCAAGCCTATCTAGATGGATCTAGATCTTCCACATACACTGTTGTGTCACAGTTTATATGATTTTTAAAAGACTTTTTATTTTATATATGACTCGCCCCGTCTCTATCCCGTGTATCGAGTATCGGGATTAAAAGTACATTTTGTAACTTATGTCATAGTCCAAGGCGTATGCCTCATCATTTCAAAATGTTTAGCGCGAAAGCCTAACAATCAATCACAAAAAAGATACAAATATTTTCTCTTTACAATATTAGTTTAGACCAGCTTCTGACTGCGCCACAATGAGCGTAAAATTTCTTGTTTTGCCATAAAGTATATCATTTGTTACTCGGCTATTACTGTAGCTTCCGATTAGTGTAAAAATCGGATCAGCAGTTCCGTAAATTGCCACTACAGATTATACTCACGAATTTGACCTGTATAAAATTAGTGTAAATTTAAATGTACATTTAATCAGCCATGACACATTTCTTCTCCTACCTTTTTGTATCGTCCTCAACAAAAATAATAAATTCATTATTATAATAGAGGCAGCACTTTTCTTATTGTTTCCTTGTTCGCTTCGTCATTGACTTTTATTAATTTGCAACATTGAAAAGCTTCCAACCGCACTCCATAAACAATTTTAATGATATTATAACGGATTATGGTAGTTCCAACCTTTTACATATCACTGGAGAATATATTCTCTCGTTAATAACTTTGTTAAGGATAATATGTTGCATAGTTTATTTCTCAGAAATAATTCCAGTTGGATGAAAAAGTATGTATTTATTCATGAGGAAATAGGTTGTTTTACTCATTTTCAAAAATAGTTTTTTCTTTTTATTTTCGCCTATGTATCCTATCAAATTGTTTCTGACAACCGTAGTGAGAGGTGCGTTAAATACATTTAAAACCTGGAACCGGTTCGGGCAAACTGTTGGCTTTACCGATCTGGAATTTCTCAGCAGGAGTCTGGATTAGTGCGCAATTGATGACAAGCCTCTTCCCTATTACGTGGGACTTAATATCAATGGCGAAATGTTTTGGTATGGCTCTGGTTTTACTAAAAAACTGGACATGAAAGCTAGAGTGCTTTGGAAAGCACGCAGTAGTTGTTATAACAAACAACCTGAAAGATGTCTAATGATCTGGATAGAGGTTTCGAGAATAACATACAACAATGCCTGACCATATGTATATTAGCCAAATTGCAAGGCTTCATACTATAACGCAATACAAAATTCTGCACAAACGCTGCTGTCTAACATTGCATTGCGTATGTTCTCAACTGTATAATATTTGATGTTACCATAAAGAACACTGCAAACTATAGAGCAGTGGTGCCCCAGTGATAACTGCCGCAACATACGACTCATACGACTAGTTCACAGGTTCGAACCTAGAATTGTGTACCTAGATTGTTTAATCACCACTCGTCTCAAAACGGTGAAAGAAAATTCTACACAAAGTTTGAAAACATGTGACTAGGTCTGCACCCGAGTGCTGACATCCGGCTCACTCCCTCTCATACAGAGTAGAAGGCGTATGTATTAAATTATAGGCTTATTACCATAACCAAATGCACAAAAGATAGAATATACAGAGTGGTGCTGACAATACGACAATAAATGAAAACACGAAAAATGCTGGTTCATAGGAATAATCCTAAACCATAGAAAAAAACCTAGCATCAAAAATAAAAAAAATGAAAATTTTAAACAAACTAAATCGCATAAAATTGTAAACGGAATAGAATATCCTTTAAAAATATTGGTTCACTGACCTCCGATCGGCCACAGCGTGATCCTGTATCAACTTGCTTTTTTCGCGCCATTATTATTAAAGTTTGGTACCGCAGTAAGTGTTTCCTTATCAACATGTACATCATGTAGAAAATGTGAAAAATTAAAAATAATTTCCTGTGACTAAACTAATGGACATATTTATATGGTTTTTTATGGGTCGACTGAGAATGTGTTGAGGTACACGATGTTTAATTTATTGTCGTATTGTCATCACCACTCTGTTTATACAGAGTGGTGATGATTACGTCCGCCTTTGTACGGACGACAGCAGGTCAAGCTACCCCAAACTGTCAGATATTCCCAAAATCAATCTTGAGTCAGATAAAATTGAAAATCCAATAAGGAAATCTGACAGTCGAGTAGTCGCTTGATGTGACCTTTTTAGTGCGAAAAGATTAAATAAATCAATAATTAATAAAGAAGATACTAAATATGTATCATGTTTTTTTCTAAACTATAAAATATTTTTAAAACGGTTCATAAATAGTTAATATTTTTAATATCATAATATTATCTATTTATGCTGGAGTAATAGGCAATTTGGCCAGATTTAAAGCCGGATTTGCCCATTTAGAAGTTTCAAACATATTTTGTGGACCGTTAAGGACACCTGTTGAAAGCATTTTAAAATAATGTAACGTAATATATGCCAATAGCAAAATGATAACTGAAATGCATAAGAACTCTTCACGTTATCAAGTTTTTCGTCGTAAAGATGGGTTTGACCAGCAACCCCTCGTATTTGTGGCTGTCACAAAACAGCAATGTTGCGTTCTTTGTCAAAAATGTAAAAAAATAAGAATCAATGGAAAAATAACCTCAATTCCTAGACGATAAAATTCAGCTTACGCCACAATATCAAACATTGTTATAACTCACTAAAAAAATGTTTGATGTTGTGCTAATAGCTCTGAAATCAATATAATTATCATTGAAATAAGGTCGATATTTGTTTAACTTGACATAGAGTGGAGGTGCACAGGACTGCGCATGCTTATACACACACATTACATTACATTACTCTATAGTAAAAATGCAATAAGCCCCTGAGATCGCCTACCTTGTGGTTTTCAAACGAAGCGTTGCAAAATCCCAAATTTCAGTTACCTACACCACCGATTGGAACCGCCTACTTCCTACAAATGACATATCTACGCTATGAATGTAATATTACATAACATGATGTTAGGTCAAGATGTCCTGCATCTTTTAACAATTTCCACTAACACAAAGCGACCCATAAATGAATGCGTAAATAAAATTTCTAAGTTGAACTATCCACAGAATAGATAAAAGACGTCTAGGTATTATCTGTTTTGAGAAGCTATCAACTTTCGTTTCTGAAGCTGATTATCTAAAAGATATTTATAGAGTATTCTTCAAACAAATCCTATGTATTAATGTTATATTAACGTAGATAACGCTACGCAAACCTCGAAGCTCTACGCAGAAGTCTTTTGTTAAAACAAAATTGGAATACGCTACATTTTTTTTTTTTTTTTATTAATTTACAGCGCTTCACCGCAGTCCCGCCTGGTGGTAAGCAGTGACGCAATCGTTGATGGTAAAGCGCACTAGTTTATTAAGAGCCTATTCACTCTAGCCTTGAAGACACTCAAATTGTAGTCCGACGGAAACACCGCCGCTGGCAAATTGTTCCAGTCCCTCGATGTACGCGGTATAAAGGAGGAGGCAAAACGCTTCGTTCGGATCGTAGTGGTGTTAACAACATAAGGGTGGAAACTCGCCGTACGAAGGGTCGTCCGATGGTGGAACGGAGATGGGGGAATTAAATCATGCAATTCCCTCGCACACTCCCTAAAATGTATCCTATAGAGCACCGAAAGGCTGGCTACTCTAGGCTTTGGAGACCAACTCGAGTTAAATCAGGGTCACCAATCAGCCTTTTCGCACGCCTCTCCACTGAATCCAAAGTGGCATTTTTTTTATTTATTTTTTCCATTAACATTTCCTCACAAATCATATACACGTGGTCAACCATTTAGAAAATAAAGTGAATACGAGTTACAAATGCATCATCAAGTTTCTTACTTAGTAATCGGTTCAAAGACTTTGATAAATACTTCGAACTCCGAAAGAGACAAGATAATGTGCTAATTTCCCGGCAAAGCGTTTGCGCATCGTAAACAGTTTTATTGTTATTGCCTGAAAGCAAAGCTTTGAGGAGTCAAAATGAAGTCTTTATTCTAATGTACATGTGGAATCTAGTATGGGGAATCAGTTGCGTTGCTGTAATTGTTAGAAGATCATCATCATCATCATCATCATCAACCTTTGTATCGTCCCTCTGCTGGGCACAGGTCTCCTCTCATACAGAGAAGGATTGAGCGTAATCACCACGCTTGCTCAATGCGCGTTGGCGATTTCAGACTTAAAGTCCAGGTTTCCTCAAGATGTTTCCTTCACCTTCAGTCATTGGTGTCCAAGATATACATAGAAATTACATATAACTTTAGAAAAGTTACATTGGTACTTGCCTGACCTGGAATCGAGCCCGCGCACTCATACTTGAGAGGCTGGTGATTTAACCACTAGGCCACCACGACTTACCATACACACACATACATACCTATAAAATGCTGTGAGCGGGTATTTTATTCGTTTGGGGGGCAAGCGCCAGGTTACATACGTTTTTTGCAATTTTTCCTTCACCTTCAGTCATTGGTGTCCAAGATATACTTAGAAATTACATATAACTTTAGAAAAGTTACATTGGTACTTGCCTGACCTGGAATCGAGCCCGCGCACTCATACTTGAGAGGCTGGTGATTTAACCACTAGGCCACCACGACTTACCATACACACACATACATACCTATAAAATGCTGTGAGCGGGTATTTTATTCGTTTGGGGGGCAAGCGCCAGGTTACATACGTTTTTTGCAATTTTCAGGGTTGAATGTTGAATAAAATAACTCACGACTGTAACAAGTATGTATGTATTTGTATATGTAGTTATACCATAAACATTAAAATCAAAAACACAATCCTCAAGTTACAACACAACCCTCTAAACATCTGCATAAAGTTGTAGGAAATAATAACAATAATAATATAAGAAAGAAGATTAAAACTAAACATGCAGCACGCACGCAGGCATGCGAGTGAGTGAGGGTGTGTGTGTGAGTTCCACTCACACTCAACCCAAAATTTACTTGGACAACAGGACATTTACTTGAAATTACCTCGGCACTTTTCAATTAAAAATGTTTAATGCTAAGCCTTGTTTGTATTTTGATCCATAATTTAACCAATATTTGTTATTTCTAACAATAGTGGTAGTAGTAATTGTTTATTGTTTGTGAAACATGTTTTGTATCAATTTATAGTTTATGTAACGATATACTAAAGTAACATTGAGTAAAGGACAGAAAACAAATAATACAATAGTTTAGTTTTGTAAAATTAATCAGTGCGTGATGTAAATTGAATTTGTTGCGGAAATGTTTTGAATCGCGATTAAACTGATGATGAAGTACCTTTATTTGACAGGATTAAATTAATATTTTATCATCAGTCTGTTTCTGGATGAAATAAAAGGAAAAATATTCCCTGAACTTAAATTTAGTTTACTTTGTGAACATGGAAGTCAGCGCCTGTATAACATTGCTAATGGTCTTTAACTGCCATTAGAATAAAAAATAAACATTATATGAAGTGAAAAAATTTCATAAATTTAACCACTGCTTACTATTTTTAACAATTGATTTAGTTTTACTACGAATCTAAAACCGGCCCTTAGAATGGCATGGCTTGCACATTATTAGTAATCCTATTGTGAACGATTAAGTGCTCAAGAGTCTGGGCCATATGAGCTGGACCAATTTAATTTGCTTATCTGTTGCTTTAATTTCCTTTTATCCATTATTGTGTCCTTACTATTCTAAATGCTATTGAAAAGTTGAAAATTACCTGATAATTATTATACAATGATTGAAACTAAAATGATATATTACCTAATTTACTTAACTTACGCACTCACTGCAATCTTAGTAATAAATCGCTGCAAGTTTATTTTGTTGTTTTAAAGGAAACGTATTTTCTATGGAAATACATTTATGGAGCTGAATATAATAACATTGCATTTACAGCCATTTTAAGATATGCCAACTATGCCTAGTACTCTCGAACCTGGACGTCTAGTCAATTACAAAAGAATGTAACCAAATGTACCAGCATTTCAATTATAATATGCTTAATACTTATGAATGTGAACAGCGCTCATCTCTTTGCAAATGACGCAAAAATCTTCATAACTTTGCATAATGAGAAAAGTCTACTTGCCATCAAAGATAAAAATGTTCACTGCTAGAATTACCTTACGTTATTTGCCGATAACACCAACCTAAAATTGGTACTTAACCATTCTTATATTGATATAGGAACCGCGCATTATCATGACTACATTTTGAAAGTCTCGGTTCTTGTTCGACAAAGACAAACAAAGTCAAGACATTGTATTCATAGAGCTACACAATATCTATCTTCGACCTATTTCGTGTTGGAATGGAACTATGAACCTTTGCAGCCGCCCTCTATGTGCAAGAGCAGACTGGTTACATTAATCTCCCGGTTTGCGGTTAGTGTGTCGAGTAACGGCACAACAGCAGATGGAGGTAACGCGCCTACACCGAAACATAGATCATCAGCCTATGTAGAAGCGATGTAATTTAAACACATGTTGCAAATATACGGACGACAACAGGTCAAGCTACCCCAAACTGTCAAATATTCCTAATCAACCTTGAGCCTTAATGCTTTAGAGATAAAGTTGAAATTAGGAAATCTGACAGATAGTAGCAGCAGGATGTGCTGTCGTCTGTACATACGAATAAGATCAAACTGTTTTTGAAGAAACCGAATTGGAGACATAAGCAAGAATTTTAGCCGGCACTTAAGTTTATTTTTAAATGCAGGAAAGAACGAATATAACTATTAGCTTTATCGAAAGTTCAAAACAGTTTCTGTACAAAATAAATCACAAATCATTTTGAAAATGTATATTTAATTTACTATCGAAATTAACTTTGTGCCTAATTGCATGTCTGCAAAACGTTAATGAAGTCTGTGTCCATACGCATTCGCTACCAAAGTGTTGAACTTGCGCGGGAGTGTTGTGTCATGAGCAGTTAGTTATGTGATGCCTGTGACCTACTTTATTGTAAATCACACAAAAAAACCTTATTGACCATTGTTCACACTGTCAGATTGAACTGACTTATAAATAATACTGTCTGGTGATCCTTTTTTGTTGCTGAACTTCGCTTTTATCTTGTATGCTATTAATTGTTCAATGGCGTCATCAGCTAGTATAGGAGGTGTAAAGTTAATGACCGTCCTAACACATTAACAAAAATAAAATAAGTTAAAAATACGTACCATAAAACACATTAGGATTTGAAAGTTTCACATATTGTAAATTATGGAATTAAAATAAATTGCTACTGAAAAATATTAAAAAATATATATTATTGCCTTTCTTTAAGCGTTGACACCATTAAAGTAATTGCAACGATCCGTTAGATGCCATTTTTTTCATAAGAGCTGTATAATGGCGCACACACCAATCTCGGAAATTGTGGTAAAAAATATGAGTTTTCCCAGCTAAGTACTTCAAGATAAAATTGTTCAAAACCTCTACAACCTATAGTTTGCGCCCAATTCGATAGGATGACGTGTATTTCTCATTACACTACAAAAACGATCAACTATAAAATTACAATGTCCGACGTCACATATCCAAACAGTTACAAAGTATAAGAGACTCTATTTGCGGGCAAAAAAAATGATCACGAATCAAATGCATAACCTAGATTTCGAAGCAATAAAAAATCTATACAGTTATCTATCGAATCATATCATCTGTGAGGCAGGACCGGAGAGCTGAGGTCGACGACCGCACCATCTGATGTTTTCGGTTTGACGCTTTGCTTTATAGAATTAGATAAACACGAAGTGGCAGAAAATAAATAATTCTGATGAGAGAAATGATAAACTGGTTTCGTAAGACCATACTGAATCTGTTAATGTCTGAAATGACAGAGAAAAGTAGTTAAGATAATACGTAATATTATATTTAGTTAGCTATAAAATTATGCTTCACAGCGTGGCTATAGAAAACATTTGTCATTCACTGCCAAGAGGAGTTTGATTTATAAGATGAGAAAGTGCTATATTGTTCAATATGAGAAACGATTTCGCGAACAATTTTCATTGTATGAGATTGATCGAAAAACAAATACACAAATCAAGACAATGCTCAAGGTGGAACAGTGGAAACAACTACTCAAATTCAATCATGTCATTGTAAGAACGTGATTACGAATGAATGGAACTGTGATGAAATTAATGAATATGATTGGAGTTTATGAAGAAAGTATTGAATTAGTTATTATAGGCCTATCACTACCTACCTCAACTTTGATAGATGTTGGATTATATATCAAAGGAATAATTGAGATAGGTTACGTTCTCTACAGAATAATGAAAACTAACGAAACATAAAATCTTTAAAAACGATTTATATTTGAAATAACAAATTGAACTACTTAATTAGTAAAACTTTGTAGAATGACATTTTACAGAACGAGGAAACTGTATAAGTATGTAGCAAGATTATAATGAATAATACAGCAAGCACACCAGCAGTAACCAACTACGAAAAATGTACTTAAGTCGATGTTTTGTTTCCCAACCAAAATTACGACAATATCACTCGTTAGAAGATAACTCAAGCTCAAGCGCCGACCTCGCTCATTTTTCCCGTACTCAATTAAAATCACCTGCTATATCAATACAACGAGCTATTAACAATGATGTAGGTGGTATTGGAGGCTGCCAATTGCAGGTCCGGTTGCGCTGACACAGAAACCTGGTGCACGGTCCGTACTGACCGACAGAGCTCTCACTATAATTGCAGCGAGTGCAATGACCGACAATCTTCGTTGACGATCGCGAAAACAAACAGTCCCCGAATTACTTCGTGCACGTTACGAAAGGGGAATTAGCTGGTGCTGAGTCAACATTTGAGCATGTTGTTCAACGTTTTAGTTGTGGTTTACGGTTAAATGAATAATTGTTTCGAAGTTTTGACGATGTATTTATAAGCTAATACATGAAGGTATACGTTTTTCTTCCCCGTTAAGTGGCCACCTACAGTAGGCTGAGGCTGTTGCTGACATTGGATTCCAAATAACTTCGGGCACAAATCGAAACGGGGATTAGTTGGTACAAAGTGAACTTATGAACCTTACTTTGCGGTAAAAAGAGGAATTGTGTCGTGATTCTTGCGTCAGGTTTTAATCACCGTTCCATGATTACAGTACTTTTATTCAGTACGGTAAAATTCTAAATTGTATTTGCCGTTTTAAAGTTCTTCATGATGTAAACTGAATGAAGCTGTTTTCTTTTGTTGCAGCTGCTGTTGTGTCATTATAAATGGTTTAAATAGTTTTCTAAAACTATGTTCGCCACTGAATATCTAATATCTTTAGGAAATCTATATATTTATTGGTATCTGTTAGCTTTCATAAGTATATCCCGTAATTAGAACACCAAAAACTTTATATTTTGCTAATAAGGACACAAAGTAGAAATAATAATTTCATCTGTAATTTGAATTTCGCATGCATGAACTGCGTTATTAACACACACACAGTAAACATCAACAATTTTATTTTTAAAAGAATCCATATTATTATGCATCTATTCATAACTTCTCATTTTCTCTGTAGTATAGGTACTTACTCTAAAGAGGTTACACTCTATATTCATATATTTATGAATATTGACAGTATATTTTTGACATTACTCAAGTAACTGTCAGCAGATTAACCAAAAAAGTCATCCAAAACTTATCTAGCTTTTCAAAAGATTAAGTTAAGTGGCAAATTTATAAACGATGCTTAGGTAGGCAATAAAAAACGTCTGCTTTACCATATACTATCTTACGTTTAAATGTCTCGTCACTTTGGACCTTTATAAATAAGGGATACCTTCTTAACTATCAATGTTCTATAATATAATCTACAGTTAAGAAATCACTTTGACTTATGTCACAAAATCACATTGTTCATATGATATTTTGTGACCTCTAGGATTTTGGATACTCCTACTCCTAATCCCTAAACCTGCCACCACCATTACAAAAAACCAATTGCAAAAAAATTCTCTTGGCACATTTTGTAAACAAATTTTATGCGGTTTACTTCTTCAGCCTGCCGCTCCCTGTTGCTATGATATACACTGCACTGTAGGTACCCAAGTACCTATCGGTAATAATACTATCATAATGGGTGGAAGTCAACGTTTCCCCTTGCTCCGCAATCAACGGGGCTGTGTCCCTCACTTTCCGCACCTAAACATTAACTAAACGGGGAGGGCGATAAACCTCGAAGCGAACAAAACCATGACTCAGCAATAGCCTTATTTTTTCTGCTTTGATTTTTTACAATTTCGTTCTGGGGTGAGCAGAAGTCAAAGTGATACATATTGAAGGTTGAATTTACATTTTTGCCGTTATGTTTAAATTTCAATCAGTATTCGGCATGGACTGATATGTTCATTGTTGTTTTTATGTATTTTATTTCCGTATAAGAATACATAAAAGTAACAATGAACATTCACATGATGTCCAGATCTTCTTCGGCGATGACCGGAGGTCGGTGATCTTGGAACTGACTAAGAGACTCTAAATTGCTCGTAGAAGAAACAGAGAAGCTGTGGTCCGCAGGAAGGATCTTGAACGAACAGTGAAACCATACAAGTTGCTTTAAGAACGCTATAAAAGAGAAGATAGTGAATTATAGCGTTAGTGGTTGACAGGACAAAATGGACGAAGAAAGAAAACGTATTGCACTGACCCTAAGTAACATAGGAAATAAGCAGGAATATAATGTATTTTAACAGTTTCCGAAAGGCTATTCACTGATTTATGGTTATTATATCGAGGAAAAAGGAGGATATACAACTATTGTAAGTAATAGGTGACGGTCTGTAGTTTCTTCCTACCGTAATAAGAAGGTTGTTTTTTAATACCACTAGTACCAATTACTACATAGGTGCACCCATAAGTAAATGAGTACACTAATTTATTTTTTCTAATGAAGTTGAAGCTACTTCATTAAAGCACTGTAACTTAACTATTGTTAGTTTATATTATAAGCATTATTTGTTTATCACAAAAGTAGCTTTTTTCCACTCTGCAAATGGTATTCTGTTTTGATTGTTGTTATTTTAGTGCTATTTACTAGTGTCGCCGAGTGCATCACGGATTAATTTGTATTGTCAATGTTAATTTATCAAGCACTGAACAAAATTTTTTTTTTTTTTTTTGTATATGCTTGAGTACAAGGTTTTTTATTATGGTATGTGAAGCGTTTTATATTTGTATGAATAGGTAATGTGCGTTTTAATTGTGCAGAATAAACAAATGTCCTTGCTTTTAGAAACTTACAGTAAAAGTGCGAAGATCTGCACGCCCAACCTATTTCACCTTAAAATATCAACTTTATTTCAATGACAAATTAATGTAATTTCAAAGTGCCTAGAACTTTTGAAAATCTTATAAAAATGTTTGAAGTTAACGTAACATAACCTTATTGTGTAGAGTTAAAGTTACTTTTTCCATAAACTTCTTTTTGTTTTTAATTTTTAGCAAATATGTCGTGATTGTAGATTATTTCAATAGCCTATTCTTCTGAAACATAAATAAATTAGTTAATCGGAAGCAGAGTCGTAGAGTCAGCAAATAAACTGCGTTCTTTCTTTGCAGCCTCATATGAATGAAAACGATTGAAATTTCAATTCAAATCCGCAAATAGCCGGTGAGGTTGCCAACCTATCGTTCACGATTGCCATAATAACCCGTTTCTAGTAGTTGACTCTCGTACCTTAAGTAGGTCAATGAACTACTAATTAAATTATATTGAAAATATTACTTTATTTTTGGGGATTTAGCAAAAATTTCGAACAGATATATGCAGCTTAGTGAAGCCGAATAAAGTTGTAAATATTAATAAATATATGAGTTATGGCGCTTACATTTCATTAGTGACGATTAAGCTGCTGTTTCCCACACAATCAGCTAATAACGGCAATAAGAAGGTGATAATAAAAGTTGACAAGTTTATTGAAGTAGTATTTCAAATTCAAAACCCAACTTAAAGCGCTTTCTCGACCAATGAATTGGATTTATGACTTCTTGGTAGTATAAGTTTGCCAGTTTGCGACCCTTCTAGTCACTTAGTTACAGGATATTTTGTTATATTGATATTAGTGGAGCTTTAAGTAAAAGAAATAAGATACCATCAGAACAAACTACGCAAAGAAAGTGGGAGTGCTAGCTCATCCTAAATTTAGTTAAACCCCCTTTAACTCAATAACGGGTTTAAGTTTTTGTATTCTTTCCTTTATCAAGTCAGCAACCATATCTTTTAAGCTAACCCTTTGAGGACTGAACAAACTATATGAGCACAGGGAATTATATTAAACTTTTGTCTGATGTCGAATTGGCTTGAACTAAAAACCTTATTTTAATTATTAGAAGTCCAATTCTCACATTTCAAAGCTCAAAATCTAGTTGCAGTCTCGTCTTGGCGAACAGAGCAGTGGTGGCCTAATGGTATCGGCCGCGAATTATAAGATGCAGGTCGTAGGTTCGAACCCCACCAGGCGCTTTCGTCATCAACCTTTTTATCGTCCCACTGCTGGGCACAGGTCTCCTCTCATACAGAGAAGGATTGAGCCTAATCACCACGCTTGCTCAATGCGGGTTGGCGATTTCAGACTTATAAAGTCCAGGTTTCCTCAAGATGTTTTCCTTCACCTTCAGTCAATGGTGTCCAAGATATACTTAGAAAGTACATAAAACTTTAGAAAAGTTACATTGGTACTTGCCTCACCTGGAATCGAACCTGCGCACTCATACTTGAGAGGCTGGTGTTTTAACCACTAGGCCACCACGACAACCAGGCGCTTTACTTTGCGTAAATTATTTCATCGTCATTGCTCTCAAAACGGTGAAATATCTCAAAACATCGTGAGGAAAAAATTCTAGAAGCAAAACTTCGAAAACATGTGACATCTACCAGCCCGCTCTTGGCCAGCGTGGTTGATTATGGCACACTCCGTCTCATCGAGAGGAGGTCTGTGTCCCAGGAGTAGGAACATTATAGGCTGATGAGGATGAAGTAAAGAGAAATTAGGCGTATTTTTAGTTTGAGACTAAGATCAGAAAGCAGACGCAGTCTCATCTAGGCGACAAACAAATGTCAGAAACGCGTCAAAATGTAGGGAAATTTGAAGTATTTTTGACAGATTGAGCCTATATTACTCTATGAATTACGAGAATTAGTCCTTAAACTGAGAACGTTCTTAAATAGGATTGACCCTCTGTCCATTTTCAGTGTCACATTTTAATCTGAACGCATTTAAAATATGACACTGATGGACATGCAAAAAAGTTGGCTGAATATTTCAATGCTGTGTCGCGAAAGCAGATTCTATGGTGCATTGAGCAGACAAAAATAGCCGATACGGTGACAAACCTATTTTTAATGTGATTGTATATGCCAGTTCTATTTTCAGTAAGTACACTACACACGCAGTACAGTAAATCTTCTACAACGTTATTTTTTGTTTGTGTGAAACCTGAATATAGTTTGTTCAGAATAAGCAACTGAATCGATTCCAATCATTTTTACACCATGTTATACAGAGTGTATCTGACATCGTAACGCAAACTTCGCGAAAAGGTTAGACCGCATGCCACTAATAAAATTATGATAGTCATTGATGTCGTTAATGAACGGTTGCAGAATTTACAGTATTTAAAAAAGTGTCGGCTCGGCTTTTGAACGTTGCAAGCGTGCCGCCGCGCGGGTTTGTAGGTATGACGTTGATCCCTGATGTAAACTCTATTAAATAAGCTGATAAGATAGTTTTACGAGTTTTGTTTTCATTTCGCTTTTTGTGTAATTAGCGAATTAATTAATTTTTACTTTAAAATTTTATTGGGTTATAAAAGTATAGCAATTATGAACGGTCTAAAGTGAAAAAAACTAGGTACATATTTTTTTTTAATCAAGAAAAAGCCGACGAAAAATCCACCACTGAGGGGTTCAGAATCATGTACTGGATCCATGGTACTTGTTTGTGCGTCGATGTCAGATACACCCTTAATTTTTTCCCAAATGCAGTTAGAAATTCTTGCAGTGTGGTTACCGAGCCCGCCACGTAGCTTACGATAGATCATAGTATGCGCAACAGCTGACGCCAGAGGTCAACGCACCGCTGGCCCGCCCGAGCGGAGCGTGGATCATATTTTTGTTGGGACAGCCAAGTAGGATAACAAGCTCATTACTTTGTGGTTTTTCATGATATCTTTTTGAAATGTTGTACATAGATTTTTTACTTAAAAAGGTCTTCAGATCAATCTCCCTGTGACGCAGCATCGTGGGTCATGTTGTTGGGTTTAACATTGCATCACCTTGCTCAACTGCCGTCTTCCTTCCTATTCACTCAGTTTTTCTGAGTGAATAGGCTCTTAATAAACTAGCGCGCTTTACCATCAACGATCGCATCACTGCTTACCATCAGGCGGGATTGCGGTCAAGCGGAGGACGGGTCTGAGCAGTTGTGTTACGATGTGTGCCGGGTACGATGCGCCTAATGTTGTTGTGTTGGGAGTTTGGTCGTGGAGGGTCTTCAGATCAATCTCCCTTTGGCGCAGCATCGTTGGTCGTGTTGTTGGGTTTAACATTGCATCACCTCGCTCAACTGCCGTCTTCCTTCCTATTCGCTCAGTTTTTCTGAGTGAATAGGCTCTTAATAAACTAGCGCGCTTTACCATCAACGATCGCATCACTGCTTACCATCAGGCGGGATTGCGGTCAAGCGCTAGTTTATAATTATTAAAAAAAAAAACATTTATGAAATTTTATATGCATATCCAGCATGTGAAAATCGGCTACTGTGTTTCATACCTCTGAGTGATAAGGCCCCTAACAGATAATTTTTTATATAGCATATCGGACTTTTATTGTGCCTAGTTTGTAGAGGTGCAAGGTACCAGGGTAGCACAAAACTGTAGCAGAATTCGAAACAACGTCTCCGAGATCACCCGCTTTTTCAAGCAATCAGCGCCATCTGCCGGACTGAATTGTGAATATAAACCATCCAAGGCGTGAAAAAATGTGATAAATGACGAACCACTCGGTCGAATTTGTCCAAACTTCACATAAACCATCTACTAAATAGTCCAAACAAAGCCTAAACCGTGGCATTGATTTTTATAATTTTACACAATTTTTGATTGAATTATATACACAAATTAAAATGTTCACCCTTCTCCGATAAACCAAGTCTTTAATGGCGATTTAAGTAAAAAAAAAACCTACAAATAATGTATAAGGCAAAACGTTTGCCGTGTCAACTAGTAATTTTGCAAAATTGTGCCTGTTCAACAGTGTTTTAAATCATTGGACTACTATTAAATTACCAATACGAATAACAACACAATAATTATACAGCGATGATATTTTTGCAAGTGCGGTAATTTCATGCTTCATAAACATGACCGTGAAATAATTATTATAATTATGATGTAGCGGTACATAGCTGTCCTCTTAATTCTTTGCCACTTTGACGATCAACCCCAGTATATAAATTGGAATTTAGTTTCTGAGGTCAGCACCTAGGCTTCAAACGTTTCATAAGTACCCATACAAGTTTATGTGAAATAAAATATTTTATTTGAATTTGACTTCATCAATACGGGTTAACACCGCCCGATTTCTGTTGAACACAAAGAACTTTAAAAGAGATACCTAAACGGCTGCCCCAGCTCGGTCAAATGAATAGGAATTTCACATTAACAAGTAATATTAGCAAAAGCACGTGAAAAGTACAATTATCAATAAAAATCTTCACAGACACCTTAAATCGCCTAGATAAAAGTTCATAGCAATGTTTTGTTCAAAGTTTTTGTGCCTTTGTGGTAAGACTTACGCGATATTATTTTCAGTATTGTGCAGATATGAAAAGTTCCTAAACCTTTTCAATTACAAAATACTAATTTTCAGCTATTCAGCGTTATATTATATTGCTAGGAATCATGTTTGTAGAAGCGTTTCATTGCGGGGTCTCCTCCATACTACATCTTACGCATGTCCTTTAAAATAATATTTCTTAAAAGTCTGTTCAAACGTTCAAAAAGCCTTCGACTTAGTAGTTGATGAATTATAATCGAACCGTGTCAACCAGACATAATATTGAAACTATGGGCAATCTACCGACCTAAGACAACAAGACTACCATTTTATGAAATGCAAGTGACAACATTCAGGGTGGTAAACGGATTAAGAGGTCGCATATACAATATCGACATTTTGCTGTAAGTGAGTTGCTCATATCATCGATCTGCTACTGTGGTATTTATTTCGTCCAAGGTCACCACTGACTAACGGGTATTATGGTTAATGCTAAATAAATTACAAATAGAAAGGCAACTAGAATGGTGTTATAAAATATTTATAGCTGTCAGCAACAGCTTCAGTTGTTTGAAAAAAGCTGGAGAAATCTTTAAACCGATCATCACGTCCAATTAAATGTGTGATTAACGGAGGTTTCTGATAGTCTAACATTTTGGTAAATGGAACGCGATAAGTGAAGAAGAAGGGTGTTGTTTGTAGGATAGGATAGATAGTTACTTGATTGAGAGAAAAAGTTTAATAAATAACAATACAGCAAAATATTACGCCTGTATCTTCCGAAAAGTAAGACAGAGGTATAAGTACTTATAGTAAGTAACTACACAGACATTACGCCATTAATGTTTAATTCCCATGGAACACGGGGTGAGCCCAATACCACAGACCGTGGCCATGAAGATTGGCTTTTGTATCAAATATATATATATTTTTTTTTATAAATTAAAGGTCACAAATCCAGTTTACCAGTCTAGGGCTGCTACGGAAAAAATCCAGATGGAATATACAACAGGTCATGATAAAAACTATTTGTTGTTTTTATCATCATTATGTAAAAACGCCAGCATGTCAAACAATCAACCTTGAGCCTTAATTCGTTAACGATAAAGTAGAAATCTATTACGGAAATTTGACAGATTGTAGTAGCTTTACGAGTATGTGCTGGCGTCTGTACATACATAAACTCACGCGTTTTCATGGAGTAAGGCAAAAAATACAGAACGCTACCTCCTACAATCCCGTAGCCTCGATTACCACAAAAAATATATAATTAGTTAAGTATGTATAATACTAACAGCACTTCCATAACAAGATAACTACCTAAAGGCAATATTTAGTATTATAGGTATATGTATATCTATGTCCTCGTTGCCTATTTCACCGAATAGCCCGATGTATTGCGCAAGTAACTTCCATTATAATTATTATTTAAACATGACACTTCCTTACACAGTGATAGGAGTCATTATTAAAGTCATTACTTAAATACAGATTTTCTTGGATAGCCTAAAGTTTCATGACGGAGGCGGCGCCTTGTATGAGTCGAAGTATTTCAAGGAACTTTTACACTCAAAAAAGCTTTCAATAAATAGCCACTTCTGTTATTCAATGCAAAAATATTTGATTACGGAACTCCACAAGCAACCTTGAATAATACGTTGATATTCAAACAGGAACAAATGAGTTTTGGCAGTAAAATAAAATCAAGATAAAAAAAAAACTCACGTTTCGACATCTTGCTGGACCGGCTACAACTTATTCAACACGGGACCTGCAAACAAAATGGAAAAAAAAATCAAAACATTAAAATAATAATATAACGTATAACACATGTATTCTATAATTTTCGTGTAATAATATTGTACTTACGACTGTTCCAACGAACTGACCTAGTGCGTGTGATAATTCAACTAGTGAATACTGAATAGCTTACAGTGAACATATTTCAAACATTGTTTAGTTCCAAATATTGGTTATTATTGCGTAAACAAATGTTTTATCATTAGTGATATTGATCAAAATAATTTAGAACTGTACTATTAAGTATTGTGCAATAGTGTTTACATACCATCAATAGTACGATGAATGATGAATGAAGCAACTGATGTTTTAAATACATATATTTTGACACAGTTATACGTTCTGGTTTCCTTATCAGCTTCTTATCATTATTTGATGATGCCAAAAAGGTATTTTGCTATTTTGGTTACAGCGTCCCATATGAAACAAATGGTCGTATTAGTGCAGACAGTGCAGTGTTATCCTATTACTCAACATAAATGGAAAAGTTTGTGAGTAAGGATGGATGGATGTTTGTGACTCTTTGACGCAAAAATTATTGCACGGATTTTTGCATTTTTGCACACATGTGTGGTTATAGAGCGCACAATACAGCTGACGGTAGATCACAGTGAGACAACCCACCGGGGGTTGTCGAAACAACCAGATAAGATAACAAGCTCATAACTTTGTGATTTTACATGACATCTTTTTTGAAATTTTCTATAAATGGGGTCTTTACTTAAAAATACTGGACACGTGTTTCGGGTTTCGCATAAACAAAGATAAGATACCTTATAATATGCCTAAGCAGGAAAAAAATATAAGATACTTTTTAAGCTATTGCATAGCTTCTATCGCGGGCCTTGAGCGCGGGGACCGAATCCAGAAATTCCGTAACGAAAAAACCTCACGCTCCCCACTCCGACGGGCACGGAGGTGTGGCTTGAAGGCCGTACATCGTCTAACGTCGTTTCAGTTCGGCAGTCTTCGGCACGGTATGTTTGTGTGCGTGCGACTACATCTTTTGAAAACAATTTATAGATTTTCAAAAAGAGCATGCATATTGCAGGGCGCGAACTCAGTTCTACACACTTGCCATGTTACTGATAGTCGCGATGTGCTAAACTTGCGATTAATTTTCTCTCTGAAATAGGTCTTCTATAGAGATATGTCATAGACGTCATCGACGTTGTCATGGCTACCTTAAAAACTTTTCATATAATTAATTATTAAGTACTTTTATTCAAATTAATTTAGTAGTGTTTTTATAAAATAGCTTTTTTTTTAACGGAAAAGCTAAGATAAATGTCACGCTAATTTTTCATTGGACTTTTAAATTATTTATAGTGTTGTTTACTAAATAAAAGTGCTTGATTTTAAAGAGTAAAAAGTGCTCACGCGGCCGTTTTTTCAACTGTTATTGGCGATATCCGCCATTATTGTAAAATATTTTTTTAAAGAATTTCTATAATTTGTTACACGTGTTATTGGCAAAATTGTGGTATCTATCCACAGGGACCAGATCAAGAGTTGAAGTTGAAGTTTTTATTAAATAAAATATTACAGAAAGATGTCGGTGAACAATGTTAATACGAGTACATTTAAGTGTACGAGTTGTAATATTGTTATCTCCGAAACGAAACAACGAAAGTTTAATAAAAATATGCTCGTCGGCTTTTTCTGAGGAAGACATTGATGAGGCAAAAAAGTTATTGTTTGTTTCTACGAAGACAAGACAAAAACATGTATCGAGGCGTAAGAACAAAAAGCAGAAAGACCTAAAATATACGATTACGGTGTTTAAAATCACGGATCCCGAACAATCCTAGTTTTTGTGGCATATGACCTTCACAAATTGCCACCAGTTTGCTTTGACTACGTAGAACGTAGGTACGTAAAGAAGTTGATGAAGGATTTATTAATTCTACGGTCAGATGTTAACGCAATCAGAAGTGATTATGTTACTAAAGATCAGCTCGAAAATATTAAATTGATAACAAATAATTCGACACCGACGCCGTTCATCATCAACAACCTTTTTATCGTCCCACTGCTGGGCACAGATCTCCTCTCATACAGAGAAGGATTGAGCGTAATCACCACGCTTGCTCAATGCGGGTTGGCGATTTCAGACTTATAAAGCCTAGGTTTCCTCAAGATGTTTTCCTTCGCCTTCAGTCATTGGTGTCCAAGATATACTTAGAAAGTACATATAACTTTAGAAAAGTTACATAATACATTGGTACTTGCCTGACCTCGAATCGAACCCGCGCACTCATACTTGAGAGGCTGGTGTTTTAACCACTAGGCCACCACGACAAAACAGTGGGGTATATTGAAAAAGAACCTCGGAGTCTTTGAGTATATTTCGTGGTGCTCCCTGTGCGCCGTTTCTGAGTCAACGAAATACCAGTTGGTGGAGTCATAAGGATACTATAGCTGTCTTGCCTGCCCCTCAGTGCCCGGCCGGTCTTACGATTGCACCGAAACAGCACACAATGACAGAGATTATAAGTAATAGCATAGACAGACCTTACGGAGGAATTGCCCTATTGTAGAGGAAGTCCGCTTTCTCAAAGGTATCAGTGTTGTTGTGTAATAGTGATCGTTTAGTTCTCGCACGGATCGTTCTATGTTAGTTTTCTCATTTTACATGCTTACTGACTCGAGTGATAATATAATAGATTTCATGGGTTTTTTCTTTATTTCTTTATTTTTTGGCTTGGCACGGTTTGTGCATTTAGCCAATGCCACGTAATTATGAATTATTCATGTCGAAAAAGACGGCCGCGTGACCCGTCTTACGAGTGAGGTTTGGGACAAAGTCATGATGTGGCCACTATGCAGCGATATTTCACTGTTCTTTATGAACTATTTACTAAATGCACTTTTTACTACATAAATCACGCACTTTTATTTAGTAAACAACACTATAAATAATTTTAAAAGTCCAATGAAAAACGAGCGTGACACTCAGCTTGACTTTCCCGCCAAAACTCAGGGTGCTGATCACGAAAATGATTTCATTTTTGAAATCCAAGATGGCCGACATCATATTTCATGACATTCTGACATGGGTGTGATAACGAACATGACGTCATTTTTAAGCTATTGCTTAGCTTCTTTCTATCTCTTTATCAAAGTCGAACAGAAAACATTGAATATAGTTTAGTCGCTTAATCGTCACCATTTTTCGCACTCTTTTGATGAAGTTGCTGGTAAAAAATAAATAAATTACAAAACAGAAAGAAAGCTTGAATTGATATCAAAGAAAAAAAAAACAAAGGAAAAATTACTGTATAAATAAAATAAATAAATAATTATAATTGCAAGTTATAGTTGATAAAAAAAAGGCTATGCAATAGCTTTACCGCGGCAGTCTCCGAGTGCCACACGCCTTTTTTTTTATCCAAATATTCAATTGTGACACCAAAATGCCGGTTAAGCTTAAGGGGCAGGTTTATAAGACCACCATTAGACCTGTTCTCCTGTATGGCAGTGAGGCGTGGCCTGTGCTTGAGCGACACAAGCAGGAGCTGCGTGTCACGGAGATGAATATGCTGCGGTGGATGTGACATAGGGTCGACATAGCGGAAACACTGTAGGAGGGTCGCCTACGTTGGTACGGTCACGTCTTACAAAAACCACATGTTACGTGGGTCACAAATGTCTTGCCATGGCGCCTCCGCCGGGCCGGAACAAGCGGGGTAGACCAAAGAGGTGCTGGCTTGGCGTTGTAAGAGATGACATGCGTGCCAACAATCTCACACCACAGGATGCTAAATATCGCGCGAAATGGAGGAAATTAAGCAGGAAAGCGGACCCCGGGCTCCAACGCGAAAGCCACGGATGCAACCGGGGTAAACGCTGAGATGATGATGATGATGATTTCCGCATTATCGAAACATTCGCGGTTCAAACCACAGGGAGCAACGTTTACAAATAGCAGTTGGATCAAAAGATTCTTGTCTTTAACAAGTGCCTACACTTATTAAGCTATGAAAACGTTGTCAGTGTACTTAGCAAGCCTAGAACCAACAGGGGGCCAATCGCGCTGAAATAATTCAACCAAAACAGAATTGGATCGCAACCAAACCATAAGTTTTGTTATTTTTCGTATTGCGCTAATGGTTTAACCATAACTGGATCGCAATTGTAACGTAACCGCTGTCAAATGAAAAAGTTGAAACAAAGCTAACTTTTCTATGCCATGTCAAACTTGCGTCAAAATTGATTTAGTTTTAATTATTTTATCTGATGAAATGAATCACTCATACCTACATTGATTTTACTTCAACCGAAGTTAAAACTTTAGCGCGATACGAAATGTGATCGAAACTAAACCATAACTTTAACTGGATTAGATACGAATAAGAGTTGAACTTCTACTGTTTTATTTAGCGCGATTACCCTCCAGTTCGAAGACGTGGGCCCACTTGGGCGAGCAGCGGTGGTAGTGTTAGTAGGCTAGTGATATTGGCCGCGATTTACAAATTATAAGTCTTAGGTTCCACCCCCGTCAGGCGCTTTACTTTGTGTAATTTTTTTTAAATTTTTTTTCTTATTATTAATTTATAAACCAGCGCTTGACCGCAATCCCGCCTGATGGTAAGCAGTGACGCAATCGTTGATGGTAAAGCGCACTAGTTTATTAAGAGCCTATTCACTCTAGCCTTGAAGACACTCAAATTGTAGTCCGACGGAAACACCGCCGCCGGCAGATTGTTCCAGTCCCTCGATGTACGCGGTATAAAGGAGGAGGCGAAACGCTTCGTCCGGATCGTAGAGGTGTTAACAACATAAGGGTGGAAACTCGCCGTACGACGGGTCGTCCGATGGTGGAACGGAGATGGGGGAATTAAATCGTGCAATAACACTACTGCCCTCAAAAGGGTGAAAACATCGTGAATATTACAACTTCGAAGACGTGTGACATCTAGCAACCCGCACTGGGCCCGCGTGGTAGATTGTAGCCTAACTCCCTCTCATCAAGATGAGGCCTCTATCCCAGGAGTGGGAACATTCTAAGCTATTGTGGGCTCGCTTGGTGGAGAAAGGGGCCCATTCTCACTCACAAAGAAGAGGGCCATGTCCCAGCAGTGGAAACATAATGAGCTTATGCTAGAAAAATCTATTGAGTTGTTTGACTATGACTATGAAAGAAAAAATATGCTGTGAATATGTATGAATATATATGCAAATAAGTTGATACATAGGCTGGTGGATAGGAAGAATAATAATAGTGACTCAGACAAACGTGAATGCGACAAAAAAATATCTGCAACGCCATAAAAAGTTATGGTTGTTTAGGTAGGACTAGGATTTTACCTAACTACGATATTTTCTGTAAAATATGACATTTATGTCAAAATATAGAGTGTCGTTTTGCCATATAAAAGTAAATAATACGTTGGACAAGTCTCAAAAATACCTGATATGCATACATGATTTCGTAAAAATCGGTCCAGCAATTTCGAAATAGTTTGTTATCAAACGATATACTACATATGATAATAGATTAATTTATAATCAAAAACGTCGACAAACA
Source organism: Sesamia inferens (assembly GCA_037179545.1). NCBI lineage: Eukaryota > Metazoa > Arthropoda > Insecta > Lepidoptera > Noctuidae > Sesamia > Sesamia inferens. The sequence goes on along the minus strand of CM073938.1, from coordinate 14,205,542 downwards.
CGTCGTCGTGACAAACACGGTTGGAACATAGTTTATTTCGATGTAAGTATATTATTTAATAAATAAGTAATAAAAAAAAATAATTTAGTGTTGGAGAATAACTAAACCACAGAAATTATATAAATAAAAAAATGTGTCGTATTAGTTAAAACTATCAAATAATTATTTTTGGTTTAGATATCATTCATTATGTGTGAAGATAAGGAACTTAGTTCTAAACCCTTCCTGACTAAACTCTAAATGTAATGAAAAGTTGAAAACCACATGTCCGCATCATCGTAAAAATCTATTGTTTACCAACCCAGACAAACTTGAAAAGTGGCTTTGTTATTACTAAATACATATGTACAGATATAGATCATCATCATCATCAAAAAAGCGTTAGCTCAGAGTTAATCCCAATCGCATCCGAAGCTTTCAGCTTCGGAGTCTGGGGTCTGCTTTACCAGTCTAACTACTGATTTTCGCTAAACTTCTATATTTTACGAACAATTTTTTATGTTACAGATACAGATAATATGTAATATATATTATCCTTCTCTGTATGAGAGGAGACCTGTTATAAAGGTAAAAAGGTTGATTATGACGATGATATTGTTATTTATAGAATATTTCTATTTCCGTTACATTTTACAGGAGTTAGAGCTCACAGGGTACATCGTGAAGTTTCTATTCAAACTGTTCCCTCTGTTATTAAACAATTCCTGTCTACCTTTGTCAAAGTTATCTTGGAAATGTACATTCTACTAGCTACTTTGGCAGGTATAAAATAACTACACTGATACGGAATAGATATAAATATATCAACTCTAAATAAGTTGTACTTCCTAAAAATCGAAACATACCTACAGGGTGTATCTGACATCGTAACGCAAACTTCGCGAAAAGGCTACACCGCATGCCACTAATAAAATTATGATAGTCATTTATGTCGTCATTGAACGGTTACAGAATTCACAGTGTTATAAAAAGTGTCGGCTCGCCCTTTGAACGTTGCAAGCGTGACGCCGTGCGGGTTTGTAGGTATCATGTTGATCTCAGATGTGAACTCTATTAAATCAGCTGATGAGATAGTTTTTCGAGTTTTGATTTCATTGCGTTTTTTTGTGTAATTAGCGAATTAATTATTTTTTACTTTAAAATCTTATTATCCTATCATCATCAACCTTTTTATCGTCCCACTGCTGGGCACAGGTCTCCTCTCATACAGAGAAGGATTGAGCGTAATCACCATGCTTGCTCAATGCGGGTTGGCGATTTCAGACTTAAAGTCCAGGTTTCCTCAAGATGTTTTCCTTCACCTTCAGTCATTGTTGTCCAAGATATACTTAGAAAGTACATATAACTTTAGAAAAGTTACATTGGTACTTGCCAGACCTGGAATCGAGCCCGCGCACTCACACTTGAGAGGCTGGTGTTTTAACCACTAGGCCACCACGACTTATTATCCTATATAAAATAGCAATTATGAACGGTCTAAAGTGAAAAAAACGTCCTTTTTTTAATCATAAAAAAGCCGACGAGAAATTCCACCACTGGGGGGTTCAGAATCATGTACTGGATCCATGGTACTCGTTTGTGCGTCGATGTCAGATAGTATCCTCTTAAAGATAGTATTTCGACAGTGAAAACGACGCTGATTATAAGTAATTCAAAGTTGCTAAATTATCCATAACTTCTCACAAAAGTAACTTTGATGGAGAAGCATGGAATGTAGTTTCATAATTGTTTTCATGGGTCGTTTGTATACCGATGACGACGGTCAATAAATAATTCAGCAGTATTTCTAACTCTATCTGAAATTTAATACATTCTATCTAGGTACTTATAGTCCACAAATATAACCAATAATAATAGGTAGGAACAATATCTAAATGAGCCAATCTAAAACTAATAATTAACCTTGAAATTGAAACCGATGTAACAAAGTTTATTGCTGAACCCGCGAATTTACACATTTATCCAGGCACTGTTTTAGTTATAGAATCGATGTTCAATTATCCATTATTAGAAGTAAATATTTTATAAACTAAATTATCATCAAACATCGTGGTTGAAGGTATTTATTTTTATTTAATCATAATTTTGACATGAATCGCAAGAGATGCAACCAACATTACTTCTTAAAACATTTAGCACGAAAAGAGATTTCAACTTGAGAATAAATACTCTTTTATGAAAAACTTTATGTCTATTCTTTACGGCACTTTTTTCGTGTTTTTCTTTCTCAACTGTAATCATGGCGTTGAATACACTGTGTTAATAAAATACGATAAATATTTTACAAATCTGTTACTTAAATGAAGAATTTTTTAACGCCTATTAATGGAATCATTAAAAATTCGTAGCACCATGCTTTGTAATACATTGTCATAGATAATTCACTGACAGTGAACGTATCGATCTGACCGATTATTTAGTTCTGCAGAGTATCGAGATGTGAAGCACATGTTTGGTATAAAAATAACGGTTTTGATAATAAACAAAGCTAAGAAGGTCAGACGTATTCCAGCTTCATACATGTTAATGAACTGAGTACACAGGTTATATTTTTAGGTACCAGATTATTTAATCTCGCACTAAAAAAATAATTGTAACATAATAACATACTCACCAAATGTAAACTTTAATCTTCTATGTCCAAACACACAGTCCCATTTCAGTTTAATTGATTTATAGCACTAATTTAAATTAATAATTTCTCACTATTCCTATATATTTTACCTACTTACGTACACTACAAGAAGTAAACTATTTACAATATTCTAGTAAAATTTACAATAATGTACAATTTCACTGCACTATTTTATACACACAGCATTTCCAGTGATGTGAGTCGCGGAAAACGAAACGAAAACGCGCTGTCTAGCCAACATTTTTTTCTAAAAGGCTTCGTCCCGCGCATGCGTGTATTCTTGGAGGTTATCTACTTTCCCTCTCACTTTCCTTATTACGTGAAAGAGACGGGAGTGGACTAGAGCAACATGCGCAGTGTTATTGATGAAAAATTTTGGCGGGAAAACATGCCATCTGAGGTGATCCTTTAGCGTCACGTGATTGGCTGAATGTTAGTTAGCAACGTCATGCGTTTGGTTACCGTTTTTATGTGAGCGCAGTTTCGCTGAAAGATATAAAACAGGCAATGGATAATGCTGTATTGTACACGGATACATTAATTGTATGATAGTTCGTTACAACAGTTTAAATCAATAACAAGTGTTACAAGTAACGTAAGAGCTTAGGTAAAATTAAAACCCCGCGACAAAACAGACGCCCCTGTTTAATAAGGTCATTTGTATCTGTGTGTATCTGCGCTGCGCTGTAATCGTAGCTCCTGAAAAGCTGAATAGTTTTTGTTTATAAGTTTTTTTACTAATCTATACCTACTCTATACTAATCTATATTCTATACTAATATATAAAGCTGAAGAGTTTGTTTGTTTGAACGCGCTAATCTCAGGAACTACTGGTCCGATTTGAAAAATTAATTTTGTGTTGGATAGTCCATTAACCCAGGAAGGCTTTAGGATATATAATATCTGTTGCGACCAATAGGAGCGGAGTATAACTAATTTCACGCGAACGAAGTCGCTGACGGCTGCTTGTATAGGTACATATAAAGATGAAGAGTTTGTTTGAACGCACTAATCTCAGGAACTACTGGTCCGATTTGAAAAATTCTTTTTGCGTTAGATAGCCCATTAATCCAGGAAGGCTTTAGGATATATAATATCTGCTGCGACCAATAGGAGCGGAGTATAACTAATTTCACGCGAACGAAGTTGCTGGCGGCCGCTAGTAAACGATAATATGGAAATAATCTTTACACTTGGCAGACGAATTTAGATCAGATTTTAATGTCACTGACATCAAAATCGTCTCATTAATCCAGGGACGCTTTAGACTATAACATCACGCTGTGACCAATAGGAGAGCTGTATATGAAAAAAAACATATCTAAACCTAAGCGGGTGAAACCGCGCGGCGCAGCTAGTCCTTCAATAAAATTATTCTCAATCAATTACTCGATGCAGCTGAGTAAATAAAAACAAAAATGGAGTCTGTTTATAACTAGCTAGTACCTACCTTTCACTGACAGCACAGTTGGCAGAGGCAACAACTGTGCTGTGTATGCTGTGTGTGTAGGGACTTGCGCTGCGTATAATAAGGTTCTATTCCCGTGCGGAGTTACGATGATGGCAGCATAAATTCACAACACGAAGAATTGTCGGACATCCGGCACATATGAAGAAGCGTGCCGTATCGCCAAAATAGGTAGGTAGTTTAGATAACACCACACAAACTAACATTCAACTTACAAAAAAGACATACACATATCCTATGAAATACAGTATGTTACAAAAACCCTGTCCGACCCGTGAAGGCGTTGTTAGGTATCGATAACTGATTCTACTAATGCATACAAAACCGGGCTAAACTTAAAAAAAAAAATCCCCCTAAAAAAATAAATATTATTTCGCAAAAAGAGGTAACTTAATAAAGGCGCGATAACCACCCTTCGCCTGCCGTCCGCGGGGGGCGGGCGGCAGGGCATGCGGCACGTGGTCGCATCGCTATTCGCTCATAATAATACCGGTGTTGTCACTTTTTAAAAATTACCAAATTTCGGGGAAATTGGAATTAATTCGCGGCAAAAAAAGATTATTTCAAAATTCATTTGTATTGGTACTATGATGATTACGTAAAATTTTATATTATATTTGGTCATGTGTTTACCTAACCTTTATTATCCTTATGGGTCGGACAGGGTTTTCGTAACATACTGTATAAACGAAGCAGTTCTGCGTTTTCCTAGAACAATAAAATATGGAAAAAAGAACTTTTTATACGAAGAGGTCCAATTATATTAAAAATTGCCAAATGAAACAAGGAGTGCAAAAGTATGAATATTTATAAAAGAAAACTAAAGAACTATGTATATTACGCTGAACGTAAGTTGTATAAAGGCTGTATCTGACATCGACGCACAAAGGAGTACCATGGATCCAGTACATGATTCTGAACCCCCCAGTGGTGGAATTAATCGTCGGCTTTTTCATAATTTGAAAAAAAAAAAATGTAGTTTTTTCACTTTAGACCGTTCATAATTGCTATACTTTTATAACGCAATAAGATTCTAAAGTAAAAATTAATTAATTCGCTAATTACAGAAAAAAGCGCAATGAATACAAAACTCGAAAGACTATCTTATCAGCTGATTTAATAGAGTTCACATCAGGGATCAACGTCATACCTACAAACTTGCACGGCGGCACGCTTGCAACGTTAAAAGGTCGAGCAGACACTTTTTTTTAAACACTTTGAATTCTGTAACCGTTCATTAACGACAAATACAAATACAAATATTTAATGGCACAAAAAAAAATACATTTTTTTCATTTTTTGTATACATTAATACTGCATTACGATACGATAGGTACAATAGGTTTATCCGTGTCCCCTAAACGACATAAATGACTATCATAAATTTATTAGTGGCATGCAGTCTAGCCTTTTCGCGAAGTTTGTGTTACGATGTCAGTTACACCCTGTATAAATACCCTGACAACACAATATGAAATCCTAAGTAAACTAATAAAGTATGAAATACAACTACAACTTGTAAGTCAAGAAAACATAAGCACGAATAAACATGTACTTATTTAAATATATTTAAAATAACGACACCTCGGTAATACTTACAACATAAAACTAACACACACACGTTATAACCAAAATTATAAAAAGAAACACATAAACGATCACTGGTCTCTGAGACTATAGTTTGGTGCACACATAAGCACATCTACACATTAATTGGCTCAAAAAGTAAATAATCAGTACATAAGAGGGTACCTTGGTTTCTATTTGGGCAGCCGTATTACTTTTTTTTTTAAATATTGTACTCTGTAACTACCCACACTTTGGTTTTTGCTTTGTTATTGTTTTATGTATTGCATGCTTCACTAGACGAGATAATTTATACGTTAAATGTTAAATCTCATATAAATGAACTGCATTATGATCTTTTTCAGAAATCAAGTTTCTTTAAAACTAAGTAGGTAGTAAAACATTCATCCTTACACACGCAACTGACAATTTGTTTTCGTCATTTTATAACGGACATCGACGAGAAGGAGGCAAATAGAAGGATCCAGCTGGGATGGGCAACATTTGAAGTCTAAATTCTTCGTCCATACGTCATGACTTACGGAGCCGAGACGTGGACACTAACGGTCAGACTAGTCCACAAGTTTAAAGCGAGCTATGAAGCGAGCTATGTTGGGCGTCTTTCTAAAGGATCGCATCAAAAATGAGGTGATCCGACAGAGGACCAGAGTCACCGACATATCTGAGAGGATTAGCAAGCTGAATTGGCAATGGGCTGGTCACATATGCCGCAGGACCGACAACCGGGGGTAAACGAGTCTTCGAGTGGAGACCGTGTCTCGGCAAACGTAGCGTAGGACGCCCTTGGGCATGATGGAGCGACAACATCAAAAAGGTGGCTGGTAGTGGCTGGCGGGGAACTGCTCAGGATCGAGCTTGTGGGCGTGCCATGAAGAAGGCCAATATCCAGCAGTGGACGAGTAGAAGCTGATGATAATGATAACGGACGTCATAAAATCTGTCATTTTCATCAGTATTTGATTCTAGCTATGTCCCGCGGTTCTTATGTGTTAATTCTAGTTATCAATTAAGCATCGATGTGTCAAATTTCATCTGCAACCGTTCAGTAGTTTTTGCATGAAAGAATAAATACACACAAACTTTCTCATTTAAAGTATTATTAGCAGGATTAACCTTTGTTATCTCAGACGAGAATCCACAACAAACACAATAGCTTTTTAATTGTTTCTGTAATTACGTCGCATTCAAGCGGTTAAGGTGTCAAAAAACCGTAATTACTTGGACATTACGACCGCATGATACGGGGGCCTTACTATGACATGTTAAAACCATCATTAAACCATTGTGAACAAGAGATAGCGGTATTCATTAGCTTCATCTTTGTTTAATATCCGAATAATGATGAATTTAATAGGTCATTGTAACCCCCGCGGTCACCACTCTTAGGAGTCTTAGGAAACTTAACGTGAAGTTAATGAAGTAACAATTGACGCATTTTCGTCCGTTGCATGTCCGGTGTATACAAGACTTTAGCTGCTTCACCAGCAGAGAAGCGTTAAGCTGCCTAGCGCCACAGAGTTCATTATTTCACAAGTAGCAACGGTCAGATCACTACACAGTCTAGAATTGAATAGTAATTATTATGTTTAGTCAGACAGGCAATTGCTTTCTGTGAATTATTGGCCGACTTAGATTAGCCGACCCCAACTTGGTTTAAAAAAGGATAGGTTAAATAGGGATGTATCTAAGGTATGAAAATCAAAAAATAATTAGTCCGTCTTATAGATAATATCTTTTTTATAAAGGGGTAAAATTTATTTGTTTCTATATAGGGCAGACAACATCAAACTCCCGGCCACCGTAGGCGCGGGCTTGCGGCCGGTGAGCATCAGTGGACAGCTTGCCGCCCGGTAAGTATCAGGCCCGGGTCGACGCTGCGTTGGTTTCACGCCTTAAAGAGATGTCAGCGCGTCGTGACGGGGTCCACGAAGACCGATGCCTCCTTTTTTTTTTTTTTTTTTTTTTTTTTTCCGGGGTGGAAATCCTCATAGGATGCCCGCCGCCCTGGGGTGGGCGACGGGGTATGTCAGACTTTTACTGACTAAAACCACCCCGGTGTGTCTTCTATCACGAGCGCACGTGGGGCCGCGGGAGTCTATATTCTTCCACGGCCCCACCCTCGTGCTGGCCCGGTCTGCCCGGGCCTCCTCTCCTCTCCTGCACGGGGTAGTGGGGTGTTAAACTACCCCGTGCATCACCTCAAAGGCGCTCGCCGACACTCGCGCGCGCCTTCACCTCGGGGTCCATCAATAGGGGGGCGGGGACTTCCCCATGTCCCTCGCCCCTGGACCCATTCATGGGGGGCGGAAGAGGGCGTTATCCGCCCTTCTTCGGCGCCCGGTGCGTCTTCTGCGGCCCGGGAAGGGAGTTGATATCTCCCTCTCCCGTTCCGCAGCTTCCTTCTGCGACATCACGTCCTCGCAGAAGGACACCACCGCGTCCCACGACTCTGAGCTGCCGACCATCCTCCGCACTACTGCCGGCAGCGTCAGGTCGCCTCCTACTTCATTTGTGAGGACACGGCGCTGCTCCTCCCATGCTACACACTCGGAGAGCGTGTGCTGCGCCGTGTCCTCCCCGCATTGGACGCAGTGGTCCTCCTGGGTCAGGTTAAAAAAGAATCCATGGCTCTGGCGCACAGGCAAGTGACAGAACAAGGATGGGTCTTAGTCAGTAAAATTCTGACACGCCCTTTCGCTCCGCCCAGAGAGGTAGAGATCATTTGATGATTTCCCATCCTCAAAAAAAATAGATAATCTACAGGACTACCAATCGGATTTGAATAAATCTTTGCTCTTGATAACTTGAGAAAGGTAATAGGCCATTTGACATGACACTACAATCCCTAGTTTTTTATAATGTAGGTAGGTAGGTTTTTTTTGTATGGCTATGGATTGACAAATTTTTATAGCTTTGCTTATCTCGGCTCTGGGCGAAGGGGTTCAGGGAAACTATTCTAATAATAATAAATTTAAAGAGATGTCAGCACATCGCGACGGGAACCACGAATACCGATGCTTGAGAGAAAACGAGGCCTTGGCGTACAAGAAAGTGAAGGGACACAGGTGGATTTTAGTCATTAAAGTCTGACACACCCTTCCACTCCATCCAGAGCGGGAGAAGTCATTTCATGGTTTCCCATCCACACAAAAAAAGCCTAGAGAGTGGTAATAGTTTTTTCTTCTTAAATAAAGGTTTTTTATTTGTAATTTTTATAATTGATAATTAATTATTTGAGTGAATAGGCTCTCAATCACTCGAAAACTCGCCATCAACCATATAAGCGAATCATTACTTACATAGGCTCCGATTGGATTCATTAGTTTACCTATTCAACGCGCCAAACATGACCGATCACAGCTGAAAAACTCCCGAATCCACATTCTATTTTCGGCAAGTTTGCCGCCGAAAACGAAACTAAACCGAAACTCGTGTTTTTGCCGAAATTCAACCGAAAACAGAAACCGAACATTCGGTCGGACTTGGGCCCTGGACAAATTCTCAGATGGATGACGTGTGCCACTTGTATTACAAGCCTTTTCACAGGAAACAAAATATAGTATATTTCATTTTTTCAAATCAAATCAAATCAAAGCATTTATTTCAAATAAACCAGTTACAGGCACTTTTGAATTGTCAGAAGTTCGGTCAGTCAGTAAGGTGAAGCTAGTCGCCCATTCCAAAAAGTAGGTACCTATGGAGAAGAACGGGCAAGAAACTCCATGGACACTCTTTTAAAATATCAAGCTATTGATACAAATATTTGATTACATCATTCATTTTGAAATCAATCGTGTGAGAACGATGCAGAAACATATTGTACGCTGAGAGCGTCCATTATGGAAAAAAAAAACAACAATTTAGAAATTAAAATACGCCGTAGCAGCTAAGAGATGACCAGTCCCCTCTGACGGCGTCCGTTCACGAACATGACGTATGGATCAGCATCATTCAGCTCAACCATATTGAAGGGAACCTAATGACCCAACACACACGCCACCACCAGCGAGACATTTGAGTGAGCATGACATACTCTCAACAGCCATAGCACTATCAAGTCAATAAACGACTAACCCAACAAATAGATGCTTTACAGCAAATAGATCGTGCTTACACGTGTTCCATGCAATTATACAATACTAAGAAATTGAATCTACACAATGCAAAGACAGTTTTGTCCAAGGTTCAGCAGCTCCAACGGTGTTCCCGAATGCTAAGTTTAGCTCCTGTGCAGCTGCACCAGTGCCGAATACCCCTGTCAGCGATGCAATTCCGTAACGTACAATATGCCTGGCTACATAGTGTGTACTGGCTTTGAGTTAAGAAAAAACAAACAATTGCAAATTTAAACTACGAGAGGAAAAATCAAAGAACAATCAGTGTAAGCATAGAAATCGGACGCAGCTCAAGCCCAAGCCTTTTTGTCGTCAATATAATCTTTAACACTATAAAATGCTTTCTGACACAACTTACGTTTAATGAAGCATTTGAATTTATTCAGGCTCAGATCTTGAACCACCTCTGGAAGTCTATTGTAAAAATGTTGTATACATTGTATACATTGGCATCTAAAAGAGCCACCTATTTTCTTGAGCCTTGTTGTAGGTACAATAAATTTGTGCTTGTTTCTAGTATTTATATTATGGATATCACTGTATTTTTTATACAATTTTATATTTTTATGAGCATACAAAAGATTTTCATAAATATATTGAGACGGCACGGTCAGTACATTAATTTCTTTAAATTTTTCTCTGAGAGAGTGTCTTGGACTTAATTTATAAATTGCACGAACAGCTCGTTTCTGCAAAACAAATATTGTCTGAATATCAGTGGCATTTCCCCACAACAGAATGCCGTACGACATTACGCTATGGAAATAGCCAAAGTACACTAAACGGGCCGTCTCAATATCAGTCAAATTACGAATTGTTCTAACTGCGTATGCAGCAGAACTTAGTTTTTTTGACAATTTTTCTATATGGGGACCCCATTGAAGCTTAGCATCCAGAGTTATACCATTACAAGTGCGGAAAGCCTGTCATTACAACGAGTTCCGACAAATGTCGACCCGAGCCGAGGCGCAGCCGAAGGTGAGGGTTGACAGTCGAAACAAGTTGCAATGACGGTTCCGCACGTGTACTGAACAACTATTTTTAATACAGTTGCGAAAAAATTAAGCAATTTATTAAAATAATAAAAAACACAATAAACTCAACTAACTAATAATTTATTTCTTGCCTGTATTTTGCGATTTCGTAAACTGAATACTAAAGAAAAATATAAGTACTTATTAATTAATTACCTTTGTGGCTAAATAACGATCATCGGGAGCTTCGTTTAAAAACCTTCCACTTCATTCGATGTTAATATTTTCGACTTTTTAGTTGTAAAACCGTCTGATTGTCGTTTTAATAAAGCATTTAGTTTTGGGTATTGACTTATATCCACGTTGTTTCTTATTTTCAGCATACTTTTTATCATCGAAAACCTCGAACATAATATAGGTTTTAATTTTGCTGACAGTTCGGAGAAATATGCCAACATAACATTTTCTGAAAAACTATTTGCCTTTTTCTCTTCTCTCCACGCAATAAATTCGTTGTATATAGATATGTAGCGACTTTTGGACTTTTCCGGTAAAATGTTCTCCGAAGCATTTTGTGCAATTATACTGAGTTCCGGTGGTGTTAATTCAAATAAAATATCGTCGAAATTACTCATTTTGTGCTACAAACAACTAAACTCGCAAAGAAAATTTTTGAAAAATGGCGCAAACCGTAAAAGAATATGAGCAGAGATTTTTTTCTTCACCCATTCGATTAGGCAAAGGGAACTATGCCTATACAGCCAAGTCTTCAGTAGAATTTTTTTATCGATATGAAATGAAAATGAAATGAGATGAAATTAAATAAAACCTAACCTAACTCATTGAATTAAATCATTAAATCTGATATTGAAACAAATTAGTAGCTTCTTTTTAGAATTATTTGCATGAATCATAAAAACTTCTATGATTTTTTTAAAGTAAAAACTTCATGGTTGGTATTTTTTTTTTTATTTTTAATAGACAATATTTTGACAGTTGGGAAAGAGAACGCACTAGTTCGGAAAAGGTAAAGAAAAAGCACGAGTGTGTAATAGCCCACTTTCCGAACGCTATACGTCCCTGTAATACACCACTTTTTGAGCAACTGTATTAAAAAAAGACGTGTGGCACTCGGGGACTGCCGCGGTAAAGCTATTGCATAGCATTTTGTATCAATTTATGCAATTATAATTATTATAATTATTAATTATAATTATTGGATTTACGGCAATTGCCACCAGTAAGATCGACACCAATTTACAAGACAATCAGAACGAGCATGATTGGACCGCATTTAAATTTATTTTAAAGTTGGAATTAATTCGCGGGAAAAAAAGATTATTTCAAAATTCATTTGTATTGGTATTTAAAATAATTTTGCCAATAACACGTGTAACAAATTATAGAAATTCTTTAAAAAAATATTTCACAATCATGACGGATATCGCCAATCACAGTTTGTTGGGTCGTTGTCGTCTTATTTGTCGAAAAAAAGCATTAAAAGTGAATTCTTGTTGAAAAATCGTCCTTTATTTTTCCTAATTACCAGTCAAGTCCCGTCAACCTGTCATTACTTAAAAAGTCTGTCCGTCATCCAGCCAGTCAGTTAGTCAAAGGAGGCTGGACGCCGCGACATTCCCACCCCCAGTATCAGAAGGCTGATACTCAAGATTGGGAGCCGACGTCCAGTTTACACAGTTTAGTCGCCGGTCGTGTATAGGTACCCTGTCTCGTAACCACGTCTGCTACGCGTACCTGGCCATCCCTTCCGGGGAATACTTTTGCGATACGGCCCCGAGGCCATTGTCCCCTTGGAAGTTGATCATCAGCGATTATTACTATGTCGCCTTCGGCCAGCGGCCTATCAGCTACCTGCAGCCACTTATCCCGTCTCGTCAGGGAGGGCAGGTATTCGCGTACCCACCGCTTCCACGTCAGGTCCGCCAATCTTTGGGACTCCCGCCAAGAGCGCCGCAGCAAATCACCGTCAGAAAACGTACCGAAGGGTCTGTCCATCACTAAGGTGTCTGTAAAGAGAAAACTGTTAGGCGATAGTGGTAAATCGTCGTCGGAGTCAATTGGTATGACCGCTGGGCACCCACGGCGAGCTATGAAACGGCGTAAGCTGAGAATTGCGGAGCTAGTTGTCAAGTCGTTGACTAGATCTACATGCACTGCACGTACGGTAAGACAGGTATAAAGGGCTCCCCATCTTTTCTCTTGTCTTCTTCCTATTTTTACTAACATAGGTCTGAAATAGTCTAAACCTGTGTAGGTGAAAGGCCGGTGTCCGCCTTGAAGCCGAGAGTCAGGTAGTTGTCCCATGAGCGGCGGTGATGCTCTCGTGCGTCTAATTTTGCAAACAAGACAGTCATTCCAAGTCTTTTTGACTGCGTTGCGACCGTTAAGAATCCAGTACCGCTTTCTTAGTTCGTTAAGAACTCTTTCTCTACCGGAGTGTGCAGATTCGACGTGGTAGCGAAGCATCAGTAGCACAACGAATCGATCGGCCGGGTGTAAAATTATTGGGTGCTTAGCGTCGTAATCGAGGTTCGCCATCTCAATCTTCCCCCCAACTCGGAGTATGTCGTGCGCGTCTAGGAAGGCATTCAGTTGACGAATTGAGCTTGATTTGTCTACCCGTCCATGTCTTTTCAAATTGTTGACGTCTGTAGAAAACCTCTGTCTTTGGCTTTGTTTGATGAGGGCTTCTTCTGCGTTCACCACCTCTGTTGCGGTCAGTTCACTTCGAAGCCAGTCCGGCTTTTTGTTCTTAAAGTTGTGGACTCCGCGGAAGAACCAAGCTGTGCTACGTACCAGTCGCCAGTACTGAGAAAAACGATTTATGTCAGGTAACTCTAATGACAGGTCTTCACTAGTAGAGCAGACAGCCTTGATTTCGTCGCCACCGATGTAAGCGTCGATGGCGTCAACGTCGTCTATATCTGTGGGCCTCACCATAAAAAGTCAGGCCCTTTAAGCCACCTCTCACCATTATCAGCTAACGCTGTGTCTCTCGTGGAGTCATCGGCAGCATTTAAGTGAGTAGGAACCCATCTCCACTGCTTATAGTCTGTCAGCTCCGTTATTTCGCAGACGCGATGTGCGACAAACGGCTTAAATCTACCTGAGTCCGACCGCAGCCAGCTCAACACTGTTTTCGAGTCAGTCCACAGTGTTACTTTAGATAGGGTTACCATCTCGCAGTGCTGTAGACTCACAAATAGTCGTGCACCCAATAGCGCTGCCTGGAGCTCAAGGCATGGAATGCTCATTACCTTCAAGGGGGCTACTCGTGCTCTTGCCATCAGAAAAGTGACGTGCCAGGTCCCGTCAGTCTTGCGCGATCTCAGGTAAGCGACGCTGGCGAATGCCCTGGAACTAGCGTCACAGAAGATGTGCAGCTCTGCCACACCACCGTAGTCATCTGTCAATATCCAACGTGGAATTTTAATGTTATTTACAGACTTTAATTCTGTTAACCATATCTGCCACGCAGCAAAATGAAGACTTTCTATTTCGTCGTCCCATCCTATCTTACTACGCCAGATATTCTGGAAAAGAATGCGGGCTTTGACAGTAGTGTGAAGAAGAAATCCGAGAGGGTCGAACACCGACATAATGATTTTTAATACCTCCCGCTTTGTCGGTCTCTTCACGCCATGTACCAACTCATCTGATATATTAGACCAGTTCAATATAAAAATAAAGTTGTCGTCGTCGGGCGTCCATCTCACCCCTAGCACCCCCTCAATGACCTCATCTTTGCTGTCACTGATCACCTTTACTGCCGCTGCGGAAAGTCTATCCTCAGGAATACTATTTAACAATTTCTTGGAATTAGAAATGAAATTCCTTATAAAAAACCCACCTGATGAGTGTATCTCTATGACGTCTCTCACCAGCTGGATTAGGTCATCCTCGTTGTCCATAGAGTATATACAGTCGTCGACGTAATGATGGTCAGTGATAACATGACAGGCGAGGGGATGAGATATTTCATATCTCCGTGCGTTCAGATTCTTGACATACTGTGATGAGGACGGGGAACATACGGCACCAAAGGTCATTACGTTCATCACATACTGGCCGTCCTCCCACAGCAAACGCTGAGCCTCTCTGTCTTCTGGCCTTATCATGACCCGGTGGAACATCTCTTGGATGTCGCCGGTGACCGCTACCTTGCCGCTACGGAATCCTAAAAGTACGCTTGGCAGCGACGTCAAGAGATCCGGTCCTGTCAGAAGAAAATCGTTCAAAGATTTTCCCTCCGACTTTGCTGCACAGTCAAGTACTAGGCGTAGCTTAGGCTTGTTGGGGTTAAGTACCGCGAAGTGCGGCAGCCACCAGGTCTTCATAGTTCGTTTGGCGGCATCATAGGGTTCCAACTTTGACACATAACCCTTTGCGATATCGTCATGGAATCTCTCCCTGTATTTAGAGGCAAAGTTGGGACACTTACGCATTCTCGCTTCGATACTGCGGAATCGTTTCTTAGCTTGCGGCAGGCTATCAGGGAGCTCCGGTGTCTCCGATTTCCATAGTAGACCTGTCTCGTACCGGCCTTCGGGAAGAAGCCGAGTCGTCCGCTCCATGATTTGAAGCGCGAGCTGATCCTCCCGAGAGCGAGGAGTCTCGTTCATATATTTTGTACCAAATGTTTCTGTAGAGAAAGATTTTTTTATCAGGTCATTAAGTTCATGACAGTCACAAACATGTAGAACAGTAACGTCATTTGGAAAACTACTAGGTCCAATATTTCCATGAACAACATATCCTAACTTAGTCAAGGATATCATTGGTCCATTTTTGTCACCGTAAATAATTTTCCTTGTCACTATCAATTCAATATTGTCTTGTCCAATTAGTAACTCAATCTTTTTACGCCTAAAGTCACAGTCATTAACATAAGTATTTACATAGGGGTACCTATTTACAATATCATTATAACTAATATTATTTACACCTAAGTTTAAATTACGCACGGAACGCGCATTGTTCACCATAAAACTATCAGTCACATTCACTCCGCGAATATTTAGCGACACGATTTGTGAATCTGTCTCTTTCGTCTTCATGCCCGAAGCTCCTCTTATTTGTAGCGGTGATACCTGTCCTCTAATGCCGGTCCGTTCTAATACAGATAAGTCAACAAGTGATACCGCTGCGCCCTCGTCCAATAGTGCTAGCGTCTCGACATCGCCTTTAGGTCCAGAGATCACCACTGGAATCACTTTTAAAAGCACACGCCTGTCTCGTAGTTCCTTGTTTTCCGTCGCTGGGGCTACAGCAGTACTCACAATTTCGCCTGTCTGCGCGTCACGAGTCGATCTGCGAGGTGGCGCGTGTAATAGAGGGTGGTGTACCCTCTCACAATCTAATATTGGGCATCGCTTCTTAAGTTTACAGTCTTTCAGCTGGTGTTTTTCAGATAAACAGGAGAAACACAGCTTCTGTTCAGTCACGAAACTCCAACGCTCGTCTACAGAGAGTTGTTTGAAAACTTTACAGTCCTTCAGTGCGTGCTCTTCTTGACAACGGATACACTTTCTTTTAGCCGATCTCGTCGTCGTTGCATACACTATTTTTTTGTCATGAAAATGGTGTCTCGTTGATTGTTTATAGTCGCTTGTTGGCATCGGCGCAATATATGTAGCTGCTTCGGCTATCTGCATAAGCCAGTCTGACACGTCATTTAAAGTGACTGCTGTTTTGTCAAGTTTGTTCACATGAAATGCCCATAGATATTTTAGGTTGCTAGGGAGTTTGTTGATGATCTCTTTGATCAAAGTCGGATTTGATAGATGACCTGTTTCCTTGGTAACGTTCATCGTAGCAACAATATTCTGTACTATGGTAGCAAACTCTATAATTTGGTGGATATCATCGTGTCGAATGAATTTAGTATTTCGGATTTTCTGTAGCATGATGTCAATGATGTATTCTGGTCGACCGAATCTGATTTTAAGAGTAGAAATAATTTTGTCTAGATTAGAAGAAGAAACCAAAAGAGCGTAGACTGAATCACGGGCGCGCCCCTTCAGGGCTTTGGAGAGTCTTGCGATATTCTCATCGTCAGTGTATCCACACAGACGTGTGGTTGAAATGAATTGGCTGTAAAATAAAGGCCACTCTTCAGGCTCCCCCGAGAATACTGGTAGCTCTTTATTGCAAGTTTGTCGGGCTAAGAGCTTAGTCAGATTATTTTGTAGATTGTTTGCCTCATTACTTGTAGATGGAATATGCACTTGATCATTGTTAACTACTCTCGTGTCGGTGATGTTGTTGGGCAAATAATCGGGGTTACCTGTCGGTCTCTTTTCTGATTTGAGAGAAGCGCGAGATCCATACCTATTGTCATCATCATGGAACGCTTGCATTCGGATGTTGAATTTTTCTTCCAATAGACGTTTGTCGATTGCGGCACGCTCTTCAGCGGCCTCCAGTTGCAGTTGCAGGAGTCTTTGTCTTTTCACTGTAGACATCGTGCTCGTGGTAGAGTGAGCGGAAGGGCAGGGTGAAGGTGGGCAGCTGTCCCGAATAGGTTGTGTGTCGTCTTGTCCATCCTTATCGGGGGCATGCACGACCGCTGTCGTCGTTGACATCATTGCCCTAGTCTGACTTCTCGTTCTTACCATAGGTTGGGTCAGTTAACTCGAAGGACCACTTTGTTGGGTCGTTGTCGTCTTATTTGTCGAAAAAAAGCATTAAAAGTGAATTCTTGTTGAAAAATCGTCCTTTATTTTTCCTAATTACCAGTCAAGTCCCGTCAACCTGTCATTACTTAAAAAGTCTGTCCGTCATCCAGCCAGTCAGTTAGTCAAAGGAGGCTGGACGCCGCGACACAGTTGAAAAAACGGCCGCGTGAGCACTTTTTATTCTATAAAATCACGCGCTTTTATTTAGTGAACGACACTATAAATGATTTAAAAGTCCAATGAAAAATTAGTGTGACATTCATCTTAGCTTTTCCGTTAAAAAAAAAGCTATTTTATAAAAACACTACTAAATTAATTTGAATAAAAGTACTTAATAATTAATTATATGAAAAATTTTTAAGGTAGCCATGACAACGTCGATGACGTCTATGACATATCTCTATAGAAGACCTATTTCAGAGGGAAAATTAATCGCAAGTTTAGCACATCGCGACTATCAGTAACATGGCAAGTGTGTAGAACTGAGTTCGCGCCCTGCAATATGCATGCTCTTTTTGAAAATCTATAAATTGTTTTCAAAAGATGTGGTCGCACGCACACAAACATACCGTGCCGAAGACTGCCGAACTGAAACGACGTTAGGCGATGTACGGCCTTCAAGCCACACCTCCGTGCCCGTCGTAGTGGGGAGCGTGAGGTTTTTTCGTTACGGAATTTCTGGATTCGGTCCCCGCGCTCAAGGCCCGCGATAGAAGCTATGCAATAGCTTAAAAATATATTTCACATTCATATTTTTTTCTCTTAGTTCTTACACACTATTGTCTAAACAACAGTCGTGATGGCCTAGTGGTTAAAACAGGATCTTTTCACTTAGTACCTTCGTACCTTATATGGAGAAAAGACGTGGGCAGTACTTTTGTCGCTGCTCAACAGATGGCGTATGTACAAACATTTTACACTAATGTATAATGTACTCTGTGGGTTAAAACACCAGCCTCTCATACTTGAGAGGCTGTTTCGATTCCATGTTAGGCAAGTACAAATGTAACTTTTCTAAGTTATATGTACTTTCTAAGTATATCTTGGACACCAACGGCTGATTAAAAGGTGAAAGAGAACATCTTGAGGAAACCTGGACTTTATGTCTGAAATCGCCAACCCGCATTGAACATGCGTGGTGATTACGCTCAATCCTTCTCTGTCTGAGAGAAGACCTGAGCCCAGCAGTGGGACGATAAAAAGCTAGATGATGATGATTGTCTAAACTGTTTTACTTCTCCTTTCGCAGGGCTGCTGAAAGAAAAGTGCTTATTTCATAAGAAATTTCCTCCTTGGTACTCAGTTCTTAATTTTGTCATGTTCTTATGTATTTTATTGTGAGTACAGAAATAATAAAATAAATATAGGTACATATTTCCCAAAAGTTTGTCCAAGTCGTTACTAGATGTCGTTGAATTAAAAGTAGCAAGAGTTTGGTGACAATGGTTTGGTTGGGTTCTTGGAATTAGAGCAAGTATATACTGGCTCAAATTCAATTAATAATATTATTAATCAGAAAGCAGGATCGCGACATCACTTCCTATACCAATATTATAAAGAGAAAAGATTAAATTTCTTAAAGGTTTTTTTATTATCAAATCAAATCAAAGCATTTATTTAAAATAAACCAGTTAAAGGCACTTTTGAATTGTCAGAAGGTCGGTCAGTCAGTAAGGTGAAGCCAGTCACCCATTCCAAAGTGTAGGTACCTATGGAGAAGAACGGGCAAGAAAATCCATGGATACTCTTTTAAATTATCAAGCTATTGATACAAATATTTGATTACATCATTCATTTTGAAATCAATCGTGTGAGAACGATGCAGAAATATATTGTACGCTAAGAGCGTCCATTATGGAAAACACAAAAAAAAAAAAAAACAACAACAAAAAAGACAACAAATAGATGCTTTACAGCAAGTACATTGTGCTCACATGGTGCCATGCAATTATACAATACTAAGAAATTGAATCTACACAATGCAAAGATTGTTTTGTCCAAGGTTCAGCAGCTCCAACAGTGTTCCCGAATGCTAAGTTTAGCTCCTGTGTAGCTGCACCAGTGTCGAATACCCCTGTCAGCGATGCAATTCCGTAACGTATAATATGCCTGGCTACATAGTGTGTACTGGCTTTGAGTTAAAAAAAAAAACAAACAATTACAAATTTAAACTACAAGAGGAATAATCAATGAACAATCAGTGTAAGCATAGAAATCGGACGCAGCTCAAGCCCAAGCCTTTTTGTCTTCAATATAATCTTTAACACTATAAAATGATTTCTGACACAACTTACGTTTAATGAAGGATTTGAATTTATTCAGGCTCAGATCTTGAACCACCTCTGGAAGTTTATTGTAAAAATGTATACATTGGCATCTAAAAGAGACACCTATTTTTTTGAGTCTTGTTGTATGTAGGTACAATAAATTTGTGCATGTTCCTAGTATTTATATTATGGATTAAATGTCCGGCACTAGGATTTTTTCCTGTATCGCACGTAAACGCACTCACGTTTACAAACATATACTTAAACTCACATAGACAAACAGTCAGACCCAGAACAACTACTTGTAAGTAGGTCATACAAATATTTGTTTGATTGTAATGCTTTTACCCTAAAATGGGGAAACGGATTGGGATGTAATTTGACATATAAATAGACCTCGACCTGTTTTAAAATTATACAGTATGTTAAGAAAACCCTGTTCGACCCGTGAAGGTGTTGTTAGGTATCGATAACTGGTTCTACTAATGGATACAAAACCGGGCTAAACTTAAAAAAAAAATCCCCCTAAAAAAATAAATATTATTTCGCTAAAGAGGTAACTTAATAAATGTGCGTTAAGCACCCTTCCGCGGGCGGCGGGCGGCAGGGCACGCGGCACGTGGTCGCAATACTATTCGCTCATAATAATACCGGTGTTGTCACTTTTTTAAAAATTACCAAATTTCGAGGAAGTTGGAATTAATTCGCGATGACGATGATTACTATGATGATTACGTAAAATTTTATATTATATTTGGTCATGTGTTCACCTAACCTTTATTATCCTTATGGGTCGGACAGGGTTTTCTTAACATACTGTATACAATAAGTTACATCTACGTTAAACTGAATTATTATATTACTAGCTGTGCTAGGGTCTACTACTGCAGCTACATTTGGACTGGTGCTGCAAAATATCACCTGGCTGCTGCTTTGGATTCAGTGCGAAGAGGCTGATTAGCGACCCAGATTTAACTGAAAACGGTCTCCAAAGCCTAGAGCGCAGGCGTAGAGTAGCCAGCCTTTCGGTGTTCTATAGGATGCATTTTGGTGAGTGTGCGAGAGAATTGCATGATTTATTTCCCCCACCTCCGTTCTACCATCGGACGACCCTCGTACGGCTAGTTTCCATCCTTGCGTTGTTAACACCACTACGATCCGAACGAAGCGTTTCGCCTCCTCTTTTATACCGCGTATGTCGAGGGACTGAAAGAATTTGGCAGCGACGGTGTTTCCGTCAGAACCTCCCTGGTTGCTCATGTATGCTGATGATATCGCGCTGGCAGACGCGGACAGGGAACGGTTGGTTCGGCGGGTAAATGCGTGGAAGAACTCGCTTGAGAACGCAGGTCTTAAACTCAATGTGGCGAAGACGGTGTACATGACCAGCAACACCACAGACCCTATGCCTGTGTGCATAGGCGGAGAAATGGTCGAGTGCACAGACCAATTTAAATACTTGGGGTCTGTGCTCTACGCGTCCGGCGACATTGATTGTGACGTTAAAGCACTCATTTCCGCAGCTTGGGCAAAATTATTAAGAGCAATGGGTTTCATTTCGACAGTTCAATAGCATTGCGTTATTTACGTTGTTGAGCAGACACATTTTCTTCGAAGCTTCATGATGATTGAATGATTCCCTCTGATGGTAATGGTGTGTTACGCAATTAGGGATCGAACCGCAAAAATTAGTTTGTTTTTTATTGTAAGTATATACTTTTCAAGGATAAAGTGTACCCAGTGGGATGCCCAGGATATTTAAAAATAGTTTCATCGTTATCGAACCGGTAGTTTTTGCGTGATGCCTGAACAAACAGACAAAAAAAATTAAATCACATGTTTGGGTTCGGTGTCGGTTTAATAATACCCCCTGTCATTTAATTTCTGTTATTTTCAATGTACAGAATTTAAACTTCTTCAGATTTATTATTAAGTACCTATAGATTTAGATAATTATCCACCAATTAAGAACAAAATTACTTGTATATTGGATCCTTAGAAAAATAAAAAAAGAAATCATACAACAAAACATTGAAGTAAAATAAACTAAAGTAAAACATTCACAATGTAACATATTTGAAGTTATTAGCTCTATTGTTATAGAGATTAGTATAGATAACTATAATAATATCTGTAATAATAGAATACTTATATCAATAATAACTGCAACAAAAAATAACAGCAGAAAAATAACAGCAGCAAAATAACTAATCACGACTACACTTTAGTCATTGAACACATCGTTTCATGAAACGCTTTAATTCAATGTGGTCCACATTCTTCGACAGTAGCCTTTGCCCAGATTCTTACAGGCCGCCCTGGGATCATCTGGTTCCCGTGTCGGCCCAATACGATTATCCAGATCTCTTTGCAAGGACCATTTTCGACCATACTGACAACCTTGTTGCATTTTACTGTCACATAGACGCCAACCATGAACCCAACTCATGCATTCCGGAAAATAGTATTTCTTCTCCGGCATAAACTTGGCCCTCTTATTTAGATACTGCAGCCTACCAGGCTTTGCTTTGTATAATATACTTTTAGTATCTGGATCTACGGGGCGCATTAACGGATCAGGTGACAAGTCAGTGTCGGGTCGCGCTAGGCGAGGGTCCTCTTCGGCGTTTCCAACACCAAGATCGATGAGTGAATTCTCATGTTTGATGCTCTCAATGGCTGGTATGGTAGTTGCGTCGCGGATTGGTGCTTTCTTTCTGTGGCGAAAAGAAACTGCATGATCTCGACTGATTGTAGCCATACCTTCGACCATGGTTTTCTTGATGACATCTTGCTCGTAATAATTAGTAGGTTCTCTAGTGAGTGTGGCCGCTAACTGTATCCTTTCTACATTTTTGCTCACCCAAAATGAACGCAAACGTTTCTCTTTCTCATACGCTTCGGTTAGAAGCAATATAATTTCCGGTTTAGTAATGTCCAGCTTCGCCATTTTGTGTAACGATTTTTACTATCTTATATTTGATGTAAAATATAAAGCAGAAACCCCTCAAAAATATTCGGAAATAAGAAGTAATTTCAGGGCTTTGTAATGTTTTTAAATGTTTAATAGTTTTATATTGTTGATATTTCACTAAACTTCATACCGATGACATGTTTCACTTTCAAGCTCTTTCAAGTTCTCACTGACATTATTTTATCAGCCATTAAAATATTTTGTCTGTCTGTCACAACTGGATATGTCAAGACTATCTATCTTGCTATATAGCTATCAACTTGAAATTTATGTGGGATCCAAAGACTTGCTTAATCACAAATGGCTCGAAAATATAACTTCCGTTAAAGTTTTTTATATAATAATAACCTTATAACAAATTGGGTTCGAATAACCAAGCTGCTAAGCTGGTACGCTGACACTGATAACTGATGACAAGACCTCGTCCTATGATGTCACGGAACACGACGAATCGCTTGGCGGCATGACTTTGTCTGGTGGGTGGTAACTTACGCCGGCGGCCGATGTTATGGCCTACCACCGAGAAATTTAATATTTTCTCTTTACCCTAAAACGGGGAAACGGATTTCAATGAAACTTCACACATAAGTAGACCACGAGCTGTATTAAGATGTTATAGGTACAATCAATTACACATTCAATTGAAATATTATATTTTAATTATCCACTAAATAAGTACAAACTTACTTGTATATTGATACTTAGAAAAGAAAAAAGAACAACAAACAAACTTAGAACAAATCATTGAAGTTAACTAAGGTAAAATTTCTAACATATTTGAAGTTATTAGCTAAATCAAATTATAAATAACTGTAATCATATCTATAACAATAATAACTGCAAGAAAAAATAACAGCAGCACGACAGCTAATCACGACTGCTCTGTAGTCATTGAACGCATCGTTTCATGAAATGCTTTATTTCAATAAAGTGCACATTTCTCGACAGTAGCTGTGGGTTGGTTGTAATGATCTGGGTCTCGTGTCAGCCCAACGCGATTAGTCAAATTTCTTTGCAAGGTCCATTTTCGACCATACTGACAGCCTTGTTGCATTTTACTGTCACATAGACGCCAACCATGATCCCAATTCATGCATTCCGGAAAATAGTACTTCTTCTCCGGCATAATCTCGGCCCTCTTATTTAGATACTGCAGCCTACCAGGCTTTGCTTTGTATAATATTCTTTTGGTATCTGGATCTACGGGGCGCATTAATGGATCAGGTGACATATCAGTGTCTGGTCGCGCTAGGCGAGGGTCCTCTTCAGCGTTTCCAACACCAAGGTCGATGAGTGAATTTTGATGTTTGATGCTTTCAATGGCTGGTATGGTCCTTGCGTCGCGGATTTGTACTTTCTTCCTGTGGCGAAAAGAAACTGCATGATCTCGAGTGATTGTAGCCATACCTTCGACCATGGTTTTCTTGATGACATCTTGCTCGTAATAATTAGTAGGTTCTCTAGTGAGTGTGGCCGCTAACTGTATCCTTTCTATATTTTTGCTCACCCAAAATGAACGCAAACGTTTCTCTTTCTCATACGCTTCGGTCAGAAGCAATATAATTTCCGGTTTAGTAATGTCCATCTTCGCCATTTTGTGTAATGTATTTTATAATCTTTTATTTGGTGTAAAATATAAAGCAGAAACCCCTCAAAATTTTTCGGACTTAAGAAGTAGTAAGTAGCCTTGTAATAATTTAACTGTTTTATATTGTTGATATTTCGCAAAATTTCATACGACAGACATTATTTTCTCCGCCATTTAAATATTTTCTGTCTGTCACAGCTGGACATGTCAAGACTAATGCTATAAACTTGAAATTTATGTAGGATCCAAAGACATTAAATTACAATAAATCTCTTTGGTAGGGTCCAAAGACTTATTCAATCACAAATGTCTGGAAAATATAATTTCTGGTTAGGTTTTTTAAATAATAATAACCTTATCACAATTTTGTTTCTAATACTGTTAAGCTGGTACGCTGACGATGACAAGCTCCCGTCTTGTCTTGGCAGCACGGTTAAAGGCTCTCTTCTTTGAGCTTAGATCCGGAGCTCCGCAGTCACGAGGGTCAACCCAGGTGTGAAATGCCGTGTGCACGTCATTGAAGGGGTTAAAATACTCCATAGCTTGACGCACATCGGTTATAGCGTTCGCATAGCTCGACGGATTGTCAGAAGAGAAGCAGACCTGCTGCCAAGGTTAAGACGCAAAGAAGTGGCGCATCTCATCCCAATCTGCTGACACCTGTATCGCCACATTCGCCGTTCACCACGAGAGTCGTAATCTGGTGGGGAGAAGAACGATACAGACTTCACCAGACAGTGGTCTGAAGTCTGTCCAAACAACACATCTGTCCGGATTAGTGGTCAGCAGAAGGTCCAGACAATTGGCAGTATGGCCAACTACATCAGGCACCCTAGTCGCTTGATCTACCAGCTGGGAAAGGCCCATTGAAAGCGCGAAGTTTCGCGCCTCTCTCTCAGCGTGGTCGGTCCTCTGGTACGGAAAAAGCCAGTCCTGGTGGCAGGCGTTGAAGTCCCCCAGAGCGACGAACAATGCGTCAAGGTGCCGGTGCAGCGCTCTGTCAGCAGCCTCACTGTGGTAGTCAAATAATAGAGTTGTCTCCTGATCACCGCTGTGCGATCGGTAGACACAAGTGCAATCAATTTTGTCCACACCAGTGTCAACCAACAGTCATAGGGACCAGAAGTGAGGGACTTCGAGGTGACGGAGGCGCCAGCAACAGATGTCATTGTGGACATACACACAGACCCCGGCACGCTGCAGGAAATGATGCTCCAATGCGTATTCCGGGTAGCTGAGGTATGCCGCATCGGACGGACGTCTGATCTGGGTCTCCGTCAAGAAAAGTAGATGAGGCTTCTCAGTCTCAAGGTGATGATGTACTGCAATGAAATTGGAGTGTAGACCTCAAATATTAGAGAGGTTCACTTTGAATAAGAGAACGTGCGTCCGCTTGAGTGAGGTGATGCAATGTTAAACCCAACAATGCGACCAACGATGCTGGGCCAGAGGGAGATGTTGAATAAATACATGAGTAAACCCGAATGTTAGGTTTTATTTAACTAATAAAATGGAACCGAATACTTTTAGTAGATTGGCATATATCAATTATATGACAACAGTCTGGATTTCTTTTTAAAATAACCATAAACTACTACATTCTTCCCCCCTTTCTTAATCTTGAACATAGTCATTCAGGTAGGCTGGAGGTCGCTTAAACCGATTAGAACGACGCGGTTCAACTACTGGTGTTGAGTGGTACGATTCATCAGCAACAGGGGAAGAAGGAGGCGTATTGTACGTATCCGAATCTGTCGTAGTTGTAGATTCTATCTGCTGTTCTGCTTTATCTTCATGGCTTGCGTTGTTATCATTATCAGATGGTATAATATTAGGTGTAGCAAGTCGGTGATCCGGCAGAATTAAATCGCCTCTAGGAGCAAGGTGACGATTGGAAACTGTCAATTCTCTACCATTAGAAAGTCTTATGGAACTGTAATATGGATTAGGTTCCAGAAGGTCAACTTCTTCTACCATTGGATCATATTTGCTAGCTCTAACGAATTTCTTTAAGAAAACCTTTCCTGGTTGCAACCACGACGGCATGGATTGTCCCCAAGACGATCGTCGTGGATGGTTAAACATTCTTTCGTGAGGAGTAGTATTAGTTGACGTACATAGAAGTTACCGAATGCAATGGAGTGCTTGAGTAATAACTATCTCCCACTTAGCTATTGAAAGATTTTTGTCTTTTAGTGCAAGACGTATTGTTTGCCAGAGAGTTCCGTTAAGGCGTTCTACCTGTCCATTACCTTGCGGGTTATAAGGGGAAGATCGGCTTGTAGATATTCCTTTAGAATGTAGAAATTCTTTAATTCCAGCTGACATGAAAGACGCCCCTTGGTCTGTATGAATGGTTGCTGGAATTCCAAAAATTGAGAAAATATCAGTAAGATGTTTAATAACTGTCTCCGTGCTCATATCTGGGCATGCGTAGGCAAATGGGAACCTCGAATATTCATCAATTACTGTTAAAATATATTTATTGTTCGTTGTCGATGGCAATGGTCCTTTAAAATCCAAAGATAATCTCTCAAAAGGCGTAGTTGCTTTAATTAATAGACCAGTATTTTTATTAAACCTTGGTTTTATCTCCGCAAAAGTTGGACAAGAGTTTACAACTTTTCTGACATCGTCACTGGTAAACGGTAGGTTTTTATCTTATCCAGTGTGTAAGTCGTGTTATACCAGGGTGACAGAGAGATTTATGTAATTCTTGAAGGCGATTTTCTGTTGTGGCTCCACATACTTGTCTTGATAGTGTATCAGCTACAACATTAAGATGTCCAGGGCGATATTTGACATCGAATTTATAGTTTGATAATTCCAAACGCCATCGCTGGATCTTGTCGTTTTTTATTTTACTTGCATGACCTTGGAACATGTATGCTACTGACTTTTGATCGGTTATTAGATAAAATGGACGACCTATTAAGTAATGTCTCCATTTCTTAAGACTTCCTATAATTGCGTATGCTTCCTTTTCAATTACAGGATATTTCTTCTCGCTTTCATTAAGAGATTTTGAAAAAAATGCTACCGGTCGACCATTTTGTGTCAAAGAAGCCGCGATAGAATAATCTGAGGCATCTGTTTCTACAGTGAACGGTTCTGTGGGGTCAACTGCTGCTAAAGACGATTTCAAAATGATCTTTTTTATTTCTTCAAAAACATTCACTTGTTCTGCGTTTAAAGGGTATGTCTCTACCTGTGTTAATGGATGTAATTTGGAAGAAAAATCAGCAACCCATTTTGAGTAGTGAGAGAATAATCCTATTACTCGTCTTAATGATGCTGAATTAGTGGGTACTGGTAAATCACGTAGTGGCCGTAGGCGTTATGGATCTGGCTTAATGACTCCGTTGTTTATATTGTAACCAAGAATCCTTAAATCAGTTATAGAAAATTCACTTTTGTCCTTGTTTATTGTAAGTCTAAATTTATCTGCAATTTCCATGAATTTTTGAAGCTTTTCATCGTGATCTTTCTGATCTTTTCCGCAGACGGTAATATCGTCCAAATATGGATAAATACCTTCAATAGATGACTTCCGAATGATAGAATCTATGGCGCGCTGAAAACAAGCCACTCCGTTGGTCACACCAAACGGAATACGACGAAATTGGTATAAATTTCCAGCGGCTTCGAAAGCAGTAAATGGTTTATTTTCCGGTATAATAGGAATTTGATGGTAAGCAGATTTTAAATCAATTTTACTAAATACTCTATATTTAGATACCTTTGCTACGATTTCTTCGATGTTTGGTAATGGGTATGCATCAAGGTAAGTAAATCTGTTGACAGTCTGTGAATAATCAATGCACATTCTCTTTTTATGATTTGTGTTTGATGTGATCAGGACCTGGGCACGCCAGGGCGAAGTGCTCTCTTCTATAATATTATCTTGCAGTAATTTCTTGACTTCTTCTTGTATAAATTTGCTGTCCTCGCCTGCAAATCTTCGTGATTTTATTACGATAGGTTTACATTCAGATGACATATTTGGAAATAAATTGACAGGCTCAATGTTAGCTTCTTCTAATGCAAATAATCTAAGCGGAGGATGGTGTCCATTAAATTGTATTTCTAGTGCGGAGTACTTTCCGAGAACATCGTGTCCCAGTATGACATGGCAACAAAGATTTTTCATGACTCGAAATAGTATTGCAGGTATAACTTGATTGTTTATCTTCAGTGTTGCTGAACATACTTTAGTTATTTGTGATGTATGTGATGAGGATGCCATCGATACTTCCTGTCTCCAAGGCATGGTTTTCAAATCATACTGCTCTACAACATTTTCATCAATGAAACTTCCAGTACTTCCTGTGTCGATCAAAGCCTGGAGTGATATTCCGTTGATGGCAACTTGAGTTTTGCATTTGTTGATGCCACTGGCTGCCAACAGTAAACTAGAGGTGATGTCTTCATCTTCCTCAAGTGAAGTGATAGCAGCGTTCACACTGCTACTTCTGCAAACCTTCGCAAAATGACCTTGTTTACCACACTTGAGGCAGGTTACCTGTAGGCCTAGTATGAGTTTTCATTACGAAACTTGATCGTTGATATCGAGCGCGTTTGATTCAGCGATTGGCCCGCTTCAAGGTCGTAAGAACTCTCAACCAATGAGAGCACCTAACGTGCTCTATATCGACGATCGAGTTTCGTATTGAAAACTCATACTAGGCCTACTGAGATGCTGGACATGACCGACGGGGATGACGTGAATTCCCACAAAAATAGCATTTATCATTTCTTTGTGATTTAGGAGGTTCATACTTTCGACTTTGATTCGAAGTAGTAGCGGTTGATGGAGTATCTGTTGTAGAAGCAATTTGTGAATTGTTGAAACTTTGACTTTGTATCTGAGCAGATTCGAGAGAGCGAGCTTGGTTGTGGGCTTCGTCAAGAGTGAGTTTCATATTTTCAAGGAGTCTCTGTCGAATAGTAGGAGAACCTAAGCCGGAGATGAAAGAATCACGTATGTATTCATTTTCGTATTGACTTGCAGTTACCGTCGAAAAACTACATTCTTTGGATAAAAGTTTCAGAGACTGTATGTATTGATCAATTGTCTCGTTCGGCTGTTGTTTACGAGAAGCCAAATTGTGGCGAGCGAATATTTCACTTTTTGGCTTGATAAATAAAGTGTCTAATAAAGAGATCGCTGAAGAAAAGGTTTCTTCACGGGTTATGTGTTCGTAAATATTTGGCGATATTAGATTTGTAAGCAGCTTAAGTTGTATTTCGTCTTCCGTTGCATTGACTGCATCCAAAAAATTAATAAATGTTTTCTTCCAGTGTAACCAGAGCGCAGAATTTTTGTTGTCAAGCGGGTCCGCTTCCAATCTCTCCGGCTTCAAAAATTTCTCCATTGCGTTTATTGAATGTGTATAAATATTAGTTAAATAAATTGTTGAATAAATACATGAGTAAACCCGAATGTTAGGTTTTATTTAACTAATAAAATGGAACCGAATACTTTTAGTAGATTGGCATATATCAATTATATGACAACAGTCTGGATTTCTTTTTAAAATAACCATAAACTACTACAGGAGATTGATGTGGAGACTGCGGGGACGCCCGAAGCCCCCCAGCGATCGTCATGGGATCCTTTCGTCCTGTCGCCAACCGGCACGATGGGGCCACACTGGCATTTTTCGCAGTTGGCGGAGCAGCCTTTCGTGTGTGGCTGGCACACTACTTGGGCCCCCAACTACCTGCGGTCGGCCAGCGGAGCACCGTGCTTCGGATCCCGCTATCCTTTACGACCAAACTCCCGATAGAACATCATTTGGCGTATCGTACCCGGCACACATCGCAACACAACGAACGGCTTCACCAGACATCATGCCGGAACACGACGAATCGCTTGGCGGCATGACTTTGTCATGTGGGTGATAACTTATGCCAGCGTCCGATGTTGTGGCCTACCACCGAGAAAAGAAGTCAATTGCTAAACCATTGCTCCATATGTTTGGAAAGTGTGACTGCTCAACAACGTAAATAACGCAATGGATGTTGTTGAACTGTCAAATGAAGCCCATTGCTACTGGTAGTATGTTACGCAATAGGGCAGTTGACTAAAAAAAAACTAATTAGTCCGTCAGTCAGATTTCCAAAAAAAGCTGGACACGTATGTTTTTCTTTTTTCATATAAACAAAAAATGAAGACGATACAGTGAGTTAATGAAAACTCGTCTGACGTCACTCCTTGCTACCCTTTTAGTAACGAGTGACGCCACCAGCCACCACTCCTGATCTTTGATGTGTTTTATATTTGTTAATTTTTATTGATTTGATAAAAAAAAAATATACGTATCCAATATAATCTGAAAGACGGACTTAATAGAATCTTTTTTTTAAAACCAGTAAACATCCCTATTACCATTAAACGTCTGTAACGTCAAAATGAACTATCTTGAATAAGTTACTAATAGGGTTTTTTTTTTTGACAGGAAAGCTAAGATGAGTGTCACGCGCATTTTTCATTGGATTTTTAAAATTATCTATAGTGCATTCAGTGAATAATTCATAAAGAACATTGAAATATTGGAGCATAGTGGCCACATGACTTTACATAAATCTCCTAGAAGTCGGCTCACGCGGCCGTTTCTTCAACTGTCATTGGCGATATCCGCCATTATTGTGAAATAAAATTTTTAAAGAATTTCTATAATTTGATACGTGTTATTGGCAAAATTGTGGTATCTAACCACAGAGGCCATTGAAGAGTTGAAGTAGTATTCACTCTATAGAAAAGAAAGAAAAAGGAAGAAAATTTACTAATATAGAAGCTTTTCAATATTGGTTTATTAATACTTGCAGCGCCCATAGAACACTTTTTTTTTGTTGTTTGCCATTAAATCGTCACTGAATCTTTCAGGTTCAGGATTCAGGTTGACCAATCTGATATCAGGTCGTTTGACCATAAATAAATGCTTCCGACTTTCGAACTCTTCTGTCACAATCACTGAATCTTTATGCGTCACATCTCAAAAGAAAATATCTCAATAGTGGGTCTTCGAAGATAATAAAATTTCAGAGGACCCACTAGTGGGCCTTTGGAGACATATATTATCAGTGTTCAGGGACCCACCGGTGGGTATCATTGGTGGTCTTTGAAGCCCGAACCCCCGGGGTCCCTGGGTCGCAGAGTTAGCGAGCCAGTGCCCAGTAGGCCTAGTATGAGTTTTCAATACGAAACTCGTTCGATCGTATCGAGCGCGTTTGGCGCTCTCATTGGTTGAGAGTTCTTACGACTTTGAAGCGGGCCAATCGCTGAGTCAAACGCGCTCGATATCGGCGAACGAGTTTCGTAATGAAAACTCATACTAGGCCTACACGTCCCTACTTCGATTGGCCGAACGTTCTGATGTTCTTATAAGCATACAATTATATTTGAAACTCCGGTAACTGTTTTTCATCTACACTTCTGCAAGTGAGCAGGTCCGTTTACAAAGATTAACCACTCGATGGCGTGTATATAAAAAATTGATCCGAATTGTTTGAGATGAAAAAAAAGTAATCAATAAATGAAAGTCGTCAATTATTTCAAAATTTGTTTATTCATAAATAAATAACATTTTTGTTTGGAACAAAACAACCTCCATAATTATTCACACACCATACAACTCCTCATTTAGTGAATTACAATTATTAATTTTCTAATTACTTTCTAATAATACTTACAGCAATCTTAAAATTAATGTTGTACATAGTTTTATTACCACAATTAATTTGAGATTTTTTTATGTAAATATCTAATGCTTATAGAGAGAATTATTCCAATTACAAAATATATATTCTTTTTTTTAACTATCGTTATGGAGGATTTGGTCATAACAATGTGAAAAATGAAAGAAGAGTTCGATCCAAAATGTGAAGTAACGACTCGAAATTGTTTTGCTTCCAAATTTAAAGCATACATACATAGAGTTCAAAGTCGTTTGTCAACAACTTTGTACGTTAGAATTTTATTTTATATTTTTTTTTAAAACATTCAAGTTACAAAAACGAAACCAAATTAAGAGACGATGATGGTAGTCAAATTTAATAAAAGACTAGAAGAACAACTACTAACGAATATCCATTCTTTTAGATATAAAAAAAACATGAAAACTGTTGAAGTTCCATAAAAACTTCCAAAACGAAGTTAGCAGTTTCTTTATTACTTAAATCAACGGATAGGATCAACAAAAGAATATGCTATTACCTTTATAATTGACTTCGTTTCCTACAAAAACTTATGGACAGCACAAACAAAATCGATGGAAAAAAAACTATTTTAAATCGAAAATAATATTGGAATGGATCAGCGGGTGCCATAACTGTCTTGAAACTAATGCGAGGTCATGATTCCTATATAAACGGATATAGAAAAAAGTAATCCATAATTTAATAGAGAAAACCCGAATTTATAATAAGTACTTACCAAAATTACAACATGTTAGTATAGATACAATATTTATAACATTGATTAATTATTATTTACAAAACATACTTTGTGCGACTGATAATCATTAATGGACATACACACACTATCGCAAGTGTTTATCATATTTTCCGCACACACATACTCATAATCAGAGGTTTAATAATAGAATTTAATACATTTTTTTTTTACACATAAAATACACAAGTATGAAAAAATTAATGATAAATCCGAATAGAAAACAATAAGAGTTTTAGTACAACAACTACATAAAAACTTTTTGGTATTTTGGTCATACAACTACGTCACGACAGTTAGGCCCTGTTTTATTACACTTACTGCAACTAGCGTGGGGAGTATTTTAAAATGTCGAAATATTTTTGTTTCTATGAGAAATTGAATATTTCATTAGCTGTAAAATGTATCTTAAATGATACCAAAACTATCGAAACACGAACAAACTTCATGTAAGTAATACGTAGTAGGAATAGATGAATGAGGTAAATTAAAACATTACACACCTACTTGTAAATTTTTCTCTTAAATATAGATACTTAAAAATGTAAAGCTACATAATGAAGTGTATAAAATAGTGCGGCGATGGTCATGACAACTTATCGATAAATTACGCCATGCGTTTAGATAAACTTCCAATTCGACTAAATCATCTATTTACTAAACGAATATCACACAGTTGTCAGTTAAAACCAGCGAACTGTATATTATTCACATAATCTTCCAACATTCCAAGCAGACCAATAGGACAATTATTTGACATAATATAAAAAAATACACAGACATGCATTAACGAATATATTTCCTAAAATGCAATACAACTCACGAATCACAATTAAAACTTAGTGAATTTTCATTGTTAGTTGTGCTAGATACTTAGAAACAACATAAAGTGTTCTAATCCTAACATCCTAAATGGACGATTTGGCTTCGCTATTGGCCTTTGAAACGTGGGAGCACTAACAAGCCGCTTATTCACTTTATCACATTGTCATAGTTTATAGAACTTTTAAAAGTCATTGAGTTGACAGAACTTGGCGTTGGGGTCTCTGAGAGTGAGTACATTGTTGCACAGGAGGCCCACGACGGGGTTCTCGAGGTTTTCGTATTTAGAGTTGGTTTCTGAGGAGAGGCTGACAGCACCGCTGCTATCTCCCTCATACGTGTTCTCTGTGTCATCTACGTTCTGGGAACTAATGCTGGATTTGTCATTTCTCTCTGGCAGCTCTTTGTCGAATTGACCGTAGTCGAATTTCTCGCCACTGTCGTTGTTGGAGAGGTCGATCCAGTGGCTGCGGTTGCTCTTCACTCGGTCGAGCATCGGCTGCAAGGCCGGGGACAGGACTGCGAACGCCTAGAAATGAAACAGGAAAAACATTAATACATCGGCACCAATTCTATTGTTTACAACCTAAGTATACTAATTTTAAGGTGTTTGTATCTTTTTAAATTAAGATGCTCCATAGACAGTTTAGACACAATTAAAAGCATGGCGACTAAACATACGCCAATTAATGTCAGGCGCGAAATAATTTGACAGGACTAAACTATACAATGGCGCCGATTCTGTTCTCCACAAACTAAACTAATTTTAAGTTATGTACATCTTTTCCTTCCATTTCGTTAAGAAAAGGACGGAAGATAAAATGTCAGTTTCGACCTGTCAAATTAGTGCACTCCTGACGTAAACTGGCGTATTTTTAGTCGCCATGTTTATAATCGCGTCTAAACTGTCTATGAAGTATCTTAATTTGACAGGATTAAATTAAAATGTTATCTTCTATCCTTTTCTTAACGATATGAAAAGAAAAAGATCGAATCGACACAATCGGCGCCAATATTTATCTTCTGTCCTCTTCTTAATCAAATAGAAAGAAAGAGATGCGCTGAAATTTGAATTAGTTTTAGTATGAGAACAAACTTCAACTTCTAATTGAAAAACTTTCCGCTAAATAATACACAAATAATTTAATTCAAACAAAGATTACCTCGTAGATAGGCAGGCAGATAGTATCAATGAATTTGACTTGCATAGCAGGGAGTTCATCTTCCTTATCTCTGTTCATTATGTCCTGAAATAATAGATAACCATCTATAAATAAAATGTCTGAATTTATATACCTACATAAAGTATGTCTTATGTATATGTACCTAGCTAAAGGTTGTCATATAATAAAGACAGAAACAATTAGTAACAGTGTCAAATAATACCTAATATCAATGACAAGTACATAAATAATGTAATAATAAAGATAAGTGACAAAATATACATAGGAAAAGAGCAACCTAAAAAGAAGGACCAATGCCGCAAAAGGCATTAAAACAAAGTAAATAAGATTTCTTGCCACGCAAGAAGGAAAGACGACAACGCCCTGTGATGACGGGTGTCTTTAAAAAAAAGGTTGTCTGTAAAAGGTCGCTTTTATCGATAAGACCCTTTGTAAAATCTTTATATTTATGTTCTGTAATCTATATGTATATAATAAAGAGTACTCTATACTATTCTGAAATATGAAGCTGTGAGTCATGGAGGTTACATGGTAGCAGTAGACCGCACTTGATCTGTTTTCAATAACATTCGGCGGCACTTCAATGAGAAAGACTCAAATTACTGCGATCCCCAACCCATTTGTCTCCTCCAATGTAAGTGGAAAGCCTTGGGGAGGTCTTTGTCCAGCATCGGACGTCTATAGGCTGCAGAAGAAGAAGAAGAAGAAGAAGATTGCGTTCTTTGATTTTCAAACTTCTGGTGCTTGCCGAGAGTTGAAAATTTAATAGCGCGTATCTCCTTGTTCGACTTCAAGAAAATGCTTAGATATCCTCTAAATAAATATAAACACAATGAATCACACATCAGTGTTAACACTCGGCACTTATCGCTGCAACATTAAGGCACAGTAATGTCAAATTGAAACATCTTGAGGAAACCTGGACTTGCAAGTCTGAAATCGCCAACCCGCATTGAGTAAGCGTGGTGATTACGCTCAATCCTTCTCTGTATGAGAGGAGACCTGTGGCCAGTAGTGGGACGATAAAAAGGTTGATAAAGAAGAAGAATGTCAAACTGAACCAAAGAATACTTACAATAGGCGTCAAATTCAAGTTTTGCCTTTCCAAATCTCCCTGTCTGAAGAACTCGCCCGCTACCAGGGCTGCAACCCGTCGCTCAACGGGCCAAGGCTTGGTGATTGCGGCGAGATCGCAAGCGGTCATCAACATCGCCCGCAGTAGACCGCGGCGGTCCTCGCACTCGCCCCAGCTTGGTGTCACTTGTCGCTCCTCGCTGACCAGCTCGATAAAGCCTTTGCGTTTGCTGGAAGTTGAGGTAAGAATCGTTTTTATAACTTTTTTTTTTTTTCATTAAATTTTTCAACCGATGATTTATAGCTGAGGATTGACTGTCCCCTATTAATAAACATAAAAAATTAAAATTCTTTATTGTCGCCAGTTAATATATTATTTTATGTGGTATATATGCATCGTATTGACTTATTGCACAATAGGTACTGCTACTGATACCCACACTAAGCTAAAGCTTGTATTTTGGGTAACAGTGTTCAGCAGCAGGAAATATCACATCATAAAATAAGAAAACATAGATTTGTGTGTCGCTTCAGTAGGGTTAAATGTTCTTTTTTCTTTCTTTTATGGCTTCGCACGGTTTGAGGATTTAGCCAATCAATGTCACGTAATGAATTGTTCATGTCAAAAAAGACGGTCGCATGACCCGTCTCTTACGATGAAGGTTTGAGACAAAGTCATGATGTGGCCACTATGCTGCGATATTTCACTGTTCTTTATGAATTATTTACTAAATGCACTTTTTACTACATAAATCACGGACTTTTATTTAGTTTAACACTATAAATAATTTTAAAAGTCCGATGAAAAATGAGCGTGACACTCAGCTTAACTTTCCCGCCAAAACTCCTCTGGTTAAATGTTCTTACGAATTTTTATTAATGTCCTGCATACCATTTTTCGGAGGGTTAAATAATTTCAATGTAAATACACGGTGGGTACTTGTTATTTCTACTCGATATCTTTCTCGATTTAATTTAATATCAGAGGATTTTTATAGCCATATTATCAAAGAAAAAAAGTGTTTAAAAATTTTAATTAACAAAAGGTTTAAATTACAGTGAAGACGCGCGTTACAACATATTGATGATTTGAAATGTCATATCGTTTTTTTTATTTTTCCAAACCACGTTATTTAAAATTAAATCCTACCTGAAATAAACAGCCAAATCTGTGGACAGAATAGCATCTTCGAGCACTTTAACAACTTTCTCGTAGTCATCTGACGACAGGTTTTGCAGGATCTGGTTCCCGGGCGAGTTAAGGATCATCAGGCACTGGTCGAAGTGGTGGTGTTCCATCGTCGAGGTGGAGTACAGCTGTGCCAGAGGTGATGACGCCCTGGAATTAGATGATGGGATGTGAGTCTTTCGTAGTAAGAATATGCAATGAAAATAAAAAAGTATGTTCCACTTAGTGTAAGTTAGCGTAACGAAACACCAACCAAAAGTTTTTTTTAAAATTATTATTATTAACTAGTGCTTGACCGCAATCCCGCCTGATGGTAAGCAGTGATGCGATCGTTGATGGTAAAGCGCACTAGTTTATTAAGACCCTATTCACTCAAAAGACGGATAGGAAGGAAAACGGCAGTTGAGCAAGGTGATGCAATGTTAGATCCAATAACACGAATAACGATGCTGCGCCAGAGGGAAACTGATCTGGAGACCCTCTACGACCAAACTCCCGACACAACGACATTTGGTGCATCGTACCCGGCAAACATCGCAACACAACTACTCAGACCCGTCCTCCGCACGGCTTCACCAGACAATTAAGCCAAGAGTAATTTAGTTACATAACATACATACCTGACCAGCCTATAATGTTCCTACTCCTGACAGGTCTCCCCTCGGTGAGACCGAGTGGGTCGTAATTTACCACGCTGGCCCAGGGCGGGTTGCTAAAAGTCACTTGTCTTCGAAATTT
Source organism: Sesamia inferens (assembly GCA_037179545.1). Taxonomy (NCBI): domain Eukaryota; kingdom Metazoa; phylum Arthropoda; class Insecta; order Lepidoptera; family Noctuidae; genus Sesamia; species Sesamia inferens. The sequence goes on along the minus strand of CM073938.1, from coordinate 14,167,774 downwards.
TTGGCTCTTGGACATAGCACAGTTTTTTTGCTCGCAATGTTTTCTTTCACCGTTTTTGTGAGCAATGTCCTAGAGCCAAAAAAAATTGGTTGCCTGTAAAGTCGGTATACGGGCGAAAGTTTTACGTGACAACGACTTTGAGTGGTAAAATAATTTTAATGTGAATATTCATTCGTATAGTAGGAAGAAGGATGAAATAATAGTAACAATTTAAAACATTTATTTATACAAAGAATTATATTTAAAACATTAATTTATACAAAGAATCTCGCACTGAATTTTATATTAACAAAATTTTATTTTTACCTTTACACATACATACGTATTTATATACAAATATACATACAATAACTTGCAATACATTTGCGTACAATGAAACAGCGTTTACTACAACTTAACTTCTTCTTCTTCTTGGAAGGGACACGTGCCTTTCACTTTTTATGTCTGTCTCTCTCGCTCTTAGGCGGGCTAACCATGCCCGAGTGAAAGGGACGCGTGCCTCTCACTCGCTCTCATTGTGAGCGCATAACGTGAGCGGAGCGTAAGGCAGTTTCTTGAGGTGTCACCCGGCAAACCAATTTATAAGACGTTGTCACGTCAAAAAAAATATCTAAGACATGTGATATCTACCAATCCGCACTGAGCCAGCGTGGTAGATTACGGTCCATTCCCTCTCACACCACACTTCTCACTGCGTCCCAACAGTGGGGAAGCCCACTGTTGGGACTAAGGCTGGTTGGTTGGTTGAGGTTAAGCTGATTGAAGAATCAGCTTAGCCTTTTCTCTATGTTAAATTCCAGTGTTTAGCATAAAGTATATTTCAGTTCTACCTCCACAACTCAGTAACTGCGTAACATGTATTGCTACACTCAGTAACTGTTTGTAATGTAACTTACTTGATTTGAAAAGAGTTGTTGGTCCCCCGGTGATCAAGGTCGTGACACAGGCAGCCGATGATCAGCGCTAGGCACTCCAATTCCCCAAATATCTTCCACCACTGCGTCTCCTGAAGCAAGGCCAAATATTACTCGAGGTTGAGTTATTATGAGGGGATTGGATTACTTTTTAATAGTTACAATAGGTCGTCATTCAGATTATAGAAAAATATAGGATACGTATATTTTGTTTTATCAAATCAATAAAAATTTGTATAAAAGGCATCAAAGATCAGGAGTGGTGGCAGGTGACGTCACTGGTCGCTAAAAAGTGTAGCGTGCAGTGACGTCACACGAGTTTTCAACGCACTGTCGTCTTAATTTTTTGTTTATATGAAAAAAGAAAAAATACGTGTCTAGTATTTTTTGAAAATCTGACTGACGGACTAATTAGTTTTTTTTTAGTCAAATACCCAATTACTGACAACCTACGCGGCCGGGCGAGCGGTTCGTTGACCACAATTTATTGGAACACCAGGTAAGATAACAAGGACATACCTTTGTGATAGCTTTTTGAAATTTTGTACTTAAATTCTTTACATAAAAATACTGGATACGTATTTCGGGTTTCGCATATACAAAAAATAACGTTAGAATTATGTGTAAAAGATTTCTTTTTTATTTTGATTACCTATAATTTATTTTTGAACAAGATTTCTTTTTTATGCATAAAGAATGTGTTTGTAATTCAAATATTTGAAAAAAGACGCCATTATTCGAATGTGATGTTTAAAGTCTATGACAACAATCTGTTATGTCAACAGCTAATGTGTTTTATAGAGTCACGTGACAAGAAATAGTAACAAAAAATTTTAAACGATCACTCAAATATCAACTTAGAATACGAAACTCTTAAGTAGTAATAATGGAATGTAAATCATCGGAAATTATGTGTCTCGACATTTTCATCAGAATCATAGACACCACAAATCAAGGTGATTTATGGAAGAAGAAAATTACAAAATCCTTTGCAAAAATCACTCACCGTCAAAATAGCGAACATCATCTGCGCAACGTTAAACGCATGCCTCCAATTATGGTACGTTACATTGCGATAGTTCTTCTTGACGCTCAACAACCACCGACATAGGACGCTGTAATCTATGTGAAACCGCTCCACAAAGTCGAGATCGAGGAACATACGAAGACACGCTCGGAGCGTGTCGTCGTCCGTCATCTCGATGTCATCGAAAGCCAGCTCGTGGAGACTGAAGTGAGCTGAGGACGGTATCCTTAATGTCTGCGAAAGATAAAAGAATTGGTCAGTAATTATCCTGAATAATCAATCTTGGTTTTAGCGTTTCGATAGCATAAAGTTCATAAAACCTAAATTTGTGTCATCATCCAAACTTTTAGCCTAAAATTCACCAACGCAAACTGCACTCACTGACTCATTCGCGAAGTCATGAAGTGCAGAAAAATATACTGATAAGAGTTCCCGATAATACTGTGGCCACATTGACTGACTCGACGACTCGAAGCTTCTTGCTGAAGAAAGCTAGTGGTTGCCAGCCCTGTTCGGTTTGTTGCTGTAAGCTCGGGTCTACCTGAGTGCCAGAAGCGTCTGTGTACAATGCCAATGGGATTTTAGGTACAGGCTGTGCTAATCTGAGGTACAGGATGTGCTAATGCGGTTTCACCCGTATAAAATTTGACCACGTAGGAATATTGAGATATTGAGTACCCTACATATCAATCCCGATTATAAACTGTATATATTATTATCTATATGCCAAATATCATCCTAATTCGTTTAGGAGTTTTTGCCTTAAAGAGTAACATATATACCATACTCACAAAATTTCGCATTTATAATAATAGTAGGTTACTAATTTTTTGTAGAAAATGGCGGTTTAACATATTTTCTAGATATAGAAAAACTGAATGATGAAAACCCGGTTTCAAGTGAGATTTCAAGATGCGGTTCAGTTGTCTGTGGCATACCATAAATTGAAGCAAACCTAAAATATACACCTTTCACACGACGCAAGCAATTTGTTGCTCCAACTAATTTGTATGTTATTTCTTGTAGCATACCTACACATTTCAAATATTAGTATTTAACCTGTAATGGACGGCAGTTTTATATTAGATGACCTTTAACATACGTAAAGCCCCATTTACCCGATGCAAGTTTATCCTAGCAAGTCACAAACGCACGTCATGTGACTTGTACAAGTCTTATTTCCTATGTGACACATGAAAAATAAGACCACAAGATTTTGTTCAAAATTGTTGTTGTTTGCTTTCAATTAAATTAGTAAGTATATCTCAAATGATAATAAACTTTATGTTTGACAGTTAAGGTGTACAATTAAGTGTTTTGTCCTAAATCCTTAATTTAGTGCTGTTTATCGAGGTTTAAATGCGCGCTCGTGATATGCACCAACTGCTTCGTATACATATACAATATGTAAAGAAAACCCTGTCCGACCCGTAAGGATAATAAAGGTTAGGTAAACACATGACCAAATAAAATATTATTTTTTTTATAATAATCATAGAAACAATACTAATGAATTTTGAAATAATCTTTTTTTCCCGCGAATTAATTCCAACTTCCCCGAAATTTGGTAAATTTTAAAAAAGTGACAACACCGGTATTATTATGAGCGAATAGCGATGCGACCACGTGCCGCGTGCCCTGTCCCCCGCCGCCCGCGGAAGGGTTGTTTACCGCGAATGTATTAAGTTACCTCTTTTTGCGAAATAATATTTATTTTTTTAAGGGGATTTTTTTTTAAGTTAGCCCGGCTTTGTATCCATTAGTAGAATCAGTTATTGATACCTAACAATACCTTGACGGATCGCACATAGTTTTCTTTACATATTGTATACATACATAAATAGAAAAAAGGGTGTTGATATTTTTGTTGCAGCGAGGGTTTCAGTTTTGTATCCAAAATTGACTCAAATTCTGCCACAGTCAAATGGTACTCTCCTTATAAAAGTGAGTTTAGTACTAAAGGTATGGGTCAGCAAAAAAAGTCGATTAACATGATACGATTCGATAATATACAGATGATAGCACATCAAGCTACTTCAATCTGTCAGATTTCTTTATTACATTTTCAACTTTATCTCTAAAACATTAAGGCTCAATGTTGATTGGCAATAATGTTGCCTGACCTGTTGTCGCCCGTACCTGCTTTTTAGTATTTCATAATAGAATCCGAGAGTTACAGAAAGAGAAAGAATCGGAGTGGTATTGTTTAATTAAATGTCCCCTCGGTTTCGATTTTAATAAAATATTCTACGCAATAGGTGCTTAAAATTTGAATAACAAATATTTACAAAATTATTCGCAGAGGTTTACAGTCAGCAACAAAATAGACTATTTTGCCGACTGTACATCTATGTTATACGAAATGTTATTCGGAGAACACAGCCGTGTACTTATGTTATATACTAAAACATGTAATGTAATTCATCCACACCCTCAAACACCCTAATTAGAATATTATTTTATTATCATAATACATAAACTGAATTGAATTTTTAATTTAACATGTATATGCATAGTTATTTATTAAATTAGTTATACTAATTCTTGAAGAACGAAGACCTTAAAATTCTTGGAATAAGGTTTTTTTTTTTTCTTTATTTTGTATTGAATGATTGAATTTGTATGAATACAAGTAAAACTGCGATTTTAAAAGTCTGTACAAATAACAGGGTAATATGGCAATAAAGTCCGTAGTTTTAATTATTTTTGGGATAATAAATTACCTATATTAAAAATGATATAAACCGATTCAGTAAACGATTAAGTGCGTTAATTAATTTACATGTTGTAGGTATACAATATGTAAAGAAAACCCTGTTCGATCCGTGAAGGTATTGTTAGGTATCGATAATTGATTCTACTAATGGATACAAAGCCGACTAAACTTAAAAAAATATCCCCCTAAAAAAATAAGCAGGACACGCGGCACGTGGTCGCATCGCTATTCGCTCATAATAATACCGGTGTTGTCACTTTTTTAAAAATTACCATTTTTCGGGGAAGTTGGAATTAATTCGTGGGAAAAAAGATTATTTCAAAATTCATCAGTATTGTTTATATGATGATTACGTAAAATTTTATATTATACTAGCTGACCCGGCAAACGTTGTTTTGCCATGTAAATAATAAAAAAAATTTAGGGGTGGACTACCCCTAACATTTAGGGGGATGAAAAATAGATGTTGGCCGATTCTCATAGATACCGGATAAGCACAAAAAATTTCATCAAAATCGGTCGAGCCCTTTTGGAGGAGTTTAAGTTCGAACACCGTGACACGAGAATTTTATATATTAGATTTAGTCAAGTGTTTACCTAACCTTTATTATTCTTATGGGTCGAACAGGGTTTTCGTTACATATTGTATAAAACAACTAACTTAAAAAAAACTATTCAATGCTTTTTACCCGTCTAACAGAACTACTCAACATCGCTAAAGAACTTTTCACTTGAAAAATTAAACAATTTAGTAAAAAAAGATAGATATTTAATCAAAAAATTGTCATATGATAAAATAACTATATTAATACGCAAAAGAAATCACAAGCCAACGCTTGCTAATTAATTTAAACGCGTTATTAATTAACATGGTAAACATTATTAACATTCACCCATTCAGAAAATGAATTCCCTTTATCAATATAAATTGTGTAAACAATAAATACGTGCACATTACGGTGCAGTATTGGACACGCCACATGACATCGCGAGGAATTTAATTACACGCATTCAGTGTTCAGGTTATGAACTGAAATATCTGATACAGTGTGGCATGATTTTAATCACGAATTTCAAGCTGTGTTAACTGTCCCTGCAGTTTAATGTTTAAAACGATTTTATGATTTAACACATTCAGAGCCACCGACTCGTTCGAGTTTACGTGGACTCTCCAGGCGAGTCGGTGGAGAGAAAGGAGTGTCCGTGGCGTTTCTTGCCCGTTCTTCTCCATAGGTATCTAAGAAAGAAAAGGAATGGCAACAAGCTCCATCTTTTTCACTTTTTTTTTTTAATAATTATAAACTACCGCTTGACCGCAATCCCGCCTGATGGTAAGCAGTAATGCGATCGTTGATGGTAAAGCGCGCTAGTTTATTAAGAGCCTATTCACTTTGAAAAACTGAGCGAATAGGAAGGAAGACGGCAGTTGAGCGAGGTGATGCAATGTTAAACCCAACAACACGACCAACGATGCTGCGCCAAAGGGAGATTGATCTGAAGATCCTCCACGACCAAACCCCCAACACAACAACATTAGGCGCATCGTACCCGGCACACATCGCAACATAACTGCTCAGACCCGTCCTCCGTACGGCTTCACCAGACATCATGCCGGAACACGACAAATCGCTTGGCGGCAAGGCTTTGTCTGGTGGGTGGTAACTTCTGCCGACGGCCGGTGTTATGGCCTACCACCGAGAAAACGACCGACTGATCGACCCTTTGTCAATTCATAAGTGATTAGTTGATTTACTTAAAATAAATGCTTTGATTTTGTTTTTTTTTATATTACTTCGTTAAGGCTTTTCCGAAAAACGTTTTGTTCTTCGAATAAGACTATAATATCGTGTTACTAAATATTATTTCTGAATAATATTCTTGTTTCCAAAATATTTTAATTTATTCTCATAGTCACAGAGACTTACATTTAAGCAAGATTACAACATAATTAAATTCTAGAGAAGAAAATTATTATTTTAGTAGACGAAATAAGAACGTAGCATTTTGGAGATGAATATGTTGAAGGCATAATAATTATGTTTAGAAATTATTAATTATCCTCATTTCATTACATACCTCACATCACAGGCAACAAGCCGGTACCTATATAGATACTATGTAAAAACATTTGTCGAGATCATGAGCCAAGTTAGGAAACAAACCTTCTAACATAAACATGTTCATCTAATTACATTTTCAGTTTGTTAATTATATACAGGCTGAGGTGTTTCGCTAGGAGCTACCAACTTTACAAACTACAACTTTCCAGAACAAACGACCTGACACATACATCGAACACTTCTGCAATCATCTGTTTTTAACTCGTAGATACTAGTCAGAACTCTATTACTATAGAGCTTAGGTTTACAATTCCAAGAGTATGTAAAACAGATTACTGCATTCGCGCCCATTTGTGTTGTGAACTCACCCGTAACCGTTGAGCGTCGTCTAATGAAGCCGAGGCGTGGTAACTTAGTACCTGCAATCATACAAATAACATATTTAGATTAAACGAGCATTTGAGTACAAGCATAAGGAGTAAATGGTGACTTAAGTCAGGAATTAAGTTTGCTTCAATAAAATATCAGTACAGTATTGTAATAATACGGTAAGTGAAGCGGTTGAATTTGGAATCGTGCCAGACACATGTAGTCGAAGGCTTTGGCTCCAGTCCTATTCAGCTACTTGGAATAAAAGGCCACGATCTTAAAGTGAGGCGCACCATAATTATTAGTATTCAATTGTGAATTCTAATCCCATCACCTTGATCAGAAAGATAATTAATTAATTAATTATTATTGTGTGAAACTAACACCAGATATGGCATTTATTTTGACAGTTCGATAACTTCCATTAGATTATTTACGGCATTAAGCAGTCAATGGCCCCGATTCCCTTGTTTGCAAACTAAATTAAAGGAGACGGGCGAAATTGGGCCTGAACTGTACACAAATGAATTATATGTCAATAATTTTCATTTATTTTTTTGTTTTCAATCATTTATTACTAATTCTATTTTCCGCGTAATAAAAAAGATAATATTTAATGAAATAATACTGACTTTCTTTACTTTCACTTTTCAACAATGTTACCAGATGAAATGCGAATCGTTAATAAGTTATAATCGATAAACCAAATTATTACAAAGATAAAAATAAAATTAAAAATGAATCAGTATATTTCTACAGATTCGGTTTAGAAAATCTTTTAATATAAGGTCTTAATTATATTATATATTATTTACTTATCTAAAAAAACATCTTAAAACAAATTGATCAACGAATCGATTTGATAGTCGATCAATTATACTTTTTATTATACAGGCAACGAAGTAAAACTTCTGTCAATGTAACATCAACGTCAAACGAAACATACTCGTTATTGTATTTATGGTTTTATTTTCGTAAATTCGTGTGCTTTTATACTTATTTTCAATGTATCAACTGCGGCATATCGCAGGATCCTCCTGTTGGGTTACGACAAATAGAAGAGGAAAGCATTCTTTCAGTTATAGAGCAGTCAGTTAGAGATATGGGAACCTCCAGTGGTAAGTACATAGTTTATTTCATTAAAACTTCTTGTTGTGATATTTTTAAGTACCTTCCAGCAAAGATACCTATATATTGGTATATTATTGAAATAAGTTTCAATAATAATATACCTGAATTACTCTAATGCCTTTGATTTATTTGAATTCCAAGTAAGATTTACAATTTGATTATTAATTACGGAAGATAGTTATTTTTATAAACTTACTTTAACAATTCAGCAATGTAATGAAACAATAGTAACATTAAATAACCATATTTTATTAAACTATTAATTTACTATAATCCTAGTATTGCCATGATGTCAGTAAGAATCTACATAGATGCAATTCTGAAAGATGTCACTGTAGTTATTATTTATGGAAACTGTAAATAACAAACTAATATTGTTGTAGGTCAATAGATCTCATCACATTTGCCAAGGATGCAGAGATTTAGTTGTGAATAGCTTCGGCACAGATGAGCAACTTTAATCTCCAATGACTGGACATCGCCAAGTGTGTGTCAAATGTGGATGTTTAGTGTAGCGGACAAGATCTCATTTATTGCACACTGACACCGAACGTGAAGGAAGACTTCAGATTCTTCTAAAGTAGTCATTTCTGAATGGATATTGTCTCAGACCGTAAGCTTTTCTTAGGTTTACTTACTTGTTTTGTATTTTATACTACCACATGGTAATTAATCTTGGGTCAGGGTTGCGGGTTGGTTAAAAAAGAAACCATGACCCTGGCTGTCGCACAGGCAAGTGAAGAAACACGGGTGGGCTGAAAGTCTGACACGGCCTTCCACTCCGCCCGGAGCGGGAGAAGTCATTTGATGATTTCCCATTACACAAAAAAAAGGATAATTATTCTATGTATACTACTATATTTATTTATTTTTTCGCACTAATCACTGAAATAGCGGTCAGCTTAGAGAATATTTTTTTGTAATAGTGTCACATGCATGAGAAAAAAATATATGGAAAAAGAACAAAGGTTACTGTCATATAGTTAGACCAAAAGTTAGAGTGTAGTGTAAGTTAGTGTAATAAAACACAAATAATTATATTGCAGCCTTTATTTCACGAAGGTGTAGATTAGAAGAGATTTGCGTTATTCAGAGCTGTTCCTATAGTCATGTATGTATTACTTTTTTTTTTAAAAAGACTCATGATATATTTTTTTCCAGATTTCAAGAGCTCGAGCTCTCATATGTCATCGTTGCTGGGTGAGAGCTGATAGAAATGCTCATCATTGAATGACTGGACCATCTGGATCTTCAGCATCAGTAGATGTATCAAATGAACATGATGAATCAACTTCACAGTCTAATATCGATGTAGCTAACAAACGAATATATAAAAACCAAAGACATCATGATCGTGAACATATGCATTCCTTTTTGCCACCGACTTTCAAAATTCGTTTATATTTCACTTTGTAATACTTTTTTTTTTGGAAGTTGGTTGTTATGTTTGTATAAAAAACCCTCTGCTTTGGTAGACTTGCCTTACAATGCATTTAAAGCGCAAATCAAATCCAAGCTTTGTTTAAAGGCATATTATTCTGTAAATTACATCTTTCTCCAGAATTAGCTTACTGACATACGAGTTCATATAATTTTCTTTTTCACAGTGCATAAATATGTGAGCTGTCACACCCTTTATACCTGGGGCTTATATTTAAGTAATTAGTTTTTACTTATTTACATTTCCATTTTAATGATATTTTATTTTTTGTTTTTGCTTTGCTGGTATTTTGGCGTGGCTAGCTGGCATATGATAAATTATTTCATTGTTATTGTTTTCTGGTCTTCATTACTGTACCTACATAGTATTGTATAAAGTCTTGTTTTTTTTAAATGAACAGACAGCTGTGCCGCTGGAGAGTTTGTTCCACCACTTCTTCCCAGCGAAAGCACTAGGAAGTGTTGATGGGTGGGCGTTTTGGGGGACTGTCTTATGTAATAACGATGTTCAAAAAGTGCTGATTCTCAGCCTATTTTGAATAATTGATTTTTGATTTTGATTCTTTTTTTTTGTTCACCCCGCATACCCGCGCCTATGGTGGCCGGGAGTTCGATATTGTCGAGGGCGTTTTCTGCTTCGGCTACAGGCGTGAGGACGCTGAGAGACCCGCTCCCTCAAGAGCTTCGCCTCCTTTTCCAGCATTAATTGTATATTAATACGATCAATAAATCAATATAAGAGAAATGCGATTTTTATTTCCGTTTACTCTTTTCTTTAATTAGATTGTAAATGGTTTTCCTAATTCTTTTTTAACCTCCTTCTTTGTAACATTTAATATGCAGTTACGCGCCGCCGGCCCTTTGGAATCCACACTCACGATGTGTTAATGTAGTAAAAATACATCCTGATAAAATCTAGTCTACAAAAAAGTCTGAATAGGTAATTAGTTAAATATGCCATATGAGCGCTGACAGCTTCTAAGAAAACTTATAAAAAAGCAAATGAGGTTAGTTTTGTGCAAGCTAATAATACCCTATTTCTGTTTTCTCCCATACTGCCATTATAAATAAAGTTTTATTTTTTAAATAGTAATAATATTGAAATGATTTAATGCAATAATCGTTGCTGTACATTCAGGCCCAACTTTCTATGAACTTTCGCCCGTCTCCTTTACATCTCTCATATTCGGTAAGTAAGTCCTTATTACCCCCAGATTGGGCTTGTAAGTGACCAATTAACGCCCTAGGGTATTAATGTAGCTAGAAAAGCCCTAGGGCGGCAAGTTATTAAAAAAAAAACAACTCTTCACTCTTTCAAAAAGTTCGCGTACATCTAACCATCATACTGGCAATAGACATCTTATGCATTCAGCCCAATGGCAAAAGAGGTCGCTTCGCTATTCAGCCTTGTCTTCGTATGGGTACCCAGTCATCAATTTTAAATATCGAACGGCGAAGCTCAATTTCGTTCTTGAAAAAATAATTACAAAAAAAGATTGCATTAAATATTTTTTGTTTTTGGGTTTTTTTTTTATAATTACATGCTAATTAGGAAAAAAGCATGAGTTTTGCAAGTGATAAAGATACGAGCTGCGGGAGTGCAGCTCATATATTCAATGAAAACGGAAGCTGAAGCAGCAATTAACAATATTTTGCCTGAAAATTCTGAAGAGAGATGTTTGAAAACTTGTAAAAATAAAATGTTTTATTCTTGTAATGCCGGTTTTCTTCTACTTATCTCAGTATCGAGATGAGATATTAAGTTCAGTGCATCCTTTTCTTTATATTTCATTAAGAAAAGAACAGAAGATAAAATGTCAGTTCAGACCTGTCAAATTAGAGCGCTCCTGACGTAAACTGGCGTATCTTTAGTCGCCATGTTTATAATCGCGTCTAAACTGTCTATAGAGTATCTTAATTTGACAGGATTAGACTTAAATGTTATCTTCTATCCTTTTCTTAACGAAATGGAAATAAAAAGATGCACATAACTTAAATTTAGTTTAGTTTGTGTCCGATAAGAAAATCGTGGCACCCTTGTTGTGCCACGATTTTCTTATCGGATTAGCCTTTAAAATTATTCAGTCAGTATTTTACTGAGAGCGGCATTACTAATACTCGGACAGGTCTCGGTGTATAAAGATCACCCATCTACATGTCAACCGCGGCCAGCGTAACTTCACCTGATCGATAGACTTGGCGGTTGTTATTATGTCCCTTTGTCTGAAATCTTTTTCAGTCCCAAGAATGAAGATTTTGCTGGCCAGCTTATCGCTTTCCATTAGCGCTCATGACACGCTTATATCTTGATCCTCTTGCGGGACCAGACTCTGGTTAACTTTACTTATTCTAAACGTTTGAGTTGTATGAAATAAAATGTATTGTTAGAAATCTGCGCAACGATCTTGGCAAAAATTGCTTAACTTCCCATAAGCCCGTATTGTTAGCGACGACTCTTGACAGTGATATCAAAAATTAAAACTTACGTCTAAAGTAACGCTCTGTTTCGCCATCGCTGTGATAGCCTTCTCGTACATATGCGTATTGTGGATGCCCATGCCGCAGAATATCGCGAATGCCTCCACAAAGTTCTCGTCGTTCTTCGTGAAGAGGAGCTCGTCGAATTTGTTGACTAACTGGAAGATTAACATAGCAAATAAATAGAAGAAAATATGAAGAAATAACCATGTTTTTATGGTGCTGAGCGATAGCAGTTTTTTTTTTTTAAATTTATAAACTAGTGCTTGGCCGCAAACCCGCCTGGTGGTAAGCAGTGATCCAATCGTTAATGGTAAAGCGCTCTAGTTTTTTAAGAGCCTATTCACTCAAAAAAACTGAGGGAATAGGAAGGAAGACGGCAGTTGAGCGAGGTTATGCAATGTTACACCCAACAACGCGACCAACGATGCTGCGCCAGAGGGAGATTAACCTGGAGAGCCTTCACGACCAAGTCACTAATAAAAGTGGCATGCGGTGTAGCCTTCTCGCGAAGTTTGAGCTACGATGTCAGATACACCCTGTGTAATTGTACAGACGACAGCACATCAACCTGCTATAATCTGTCAGATGCCTTTATTAGATTATCAACTTTATCCCTAAAGCATTAACGCTCAAGGTTGATAGGGAATATTTGTCAGTTTCGGGTAGCTTGACTTGCTGTCGTCCGTATATATTTCACACCTCTTCCTTGAAACGCCTGTATATTTTGATTGCGTTTTTTAGAAATTACATTTTTTAACTACTTCAAGGTATTGTAAGCTTGAGTATTTGATTATTAATTCCAACTTGATAATTTCACGCGTTCCTAAAAAACAGCTTCTTGAGTTCTTGACAGATAAGACGGACAGCGAAGTTCGTTTTTAGTTCTGAGGTACGGAACCCTATAGATCAATTGTGGTGCATGACTTGCTCTGTCTAAATGCACTCATTACCGAAACCCGCTTAGTTTTATTTAAGCCTAATTTGAACGTTTCCAATTCAAAATAGAGAGGACTTTTTGTACCTACTCGTTTTCAGACCCAAGGCTTTTTTAATTGTTTCTAGGGCGATTATATTCCGGGTTAGTTAAGTCAGTTTTGTATTTCGTAAATGATATTGGATTTTCCACAGACGCGTCTAAAGAAACCAGCTGTTCATTAAACTCTAACAAGTAAGAAATTTCATAACAATGATACTCAGGCTGATATAATTCGTTACATCAACAAACTTTAATTAAGAACTGTTGTGTTAGCAAAATTTTGAAAACAACTAAGTTTGTTAGCAGACGACACCCTCGGGATGTACCTAGTTCTTTGAAGCTCAAAGAACTAGGTTATTTAATATTATTTTTAAGAAGCAACACTTGATAATGAGGATTATTTATTTATATAAAGCTGAAGAGTTTGTTTGTATGTTTTTTTGAACGCGTTAATCTCGGGAACTACTGGTCCGATTTGAAAAATTATTTTTGTGTTGGATAGCCCATTAATCCAGGAGGTTTTAGGCTATATGTATAACATTACGCTGCGACCAGTAGGAGCGGAGCATATAAAAACATATCAAAACCTACGCAGGTGAAATCGCGTAGCGCAGCTAGTGTATAAATATTGCTTAAAGGTTAAAGACTTATTAAGGTCAAAAATATAAGGTTAAACAATCGCTAATCACTACATAATTTTAAACAACTTATAAATAAAGCAGTTTAAGTGGTAGTTGTAAGTGTTGTTGCCGACTTTTAAAAAAGACACTCGTTGGACTGACCGACAGAAGTGAAAAAAATTAATTAAATCAATATGTACCTATAGCTGCTGATCCCCATAGTCACTGTTAATACGAAATCCCTGGATAACAAAGGTTGCCAAATTCGATGATAAGTATGTACAAACATATTTCATTAAGACTGATTTACATGGTGCAATTTACTTGCCAATGGCTACAATTAAGTTGAAGCAACAATAAAAGTTGCATTGTCTAAAAATCATTTAGACGGCGCAACTCATTTGTTGCATCAATTTTATTGTATGTCATAAGCAATTAAATTGCAACGTGTAATCAGCCTTTAAGGTATTCTTTGCATGACTAAGGAAACAAAATTAAAGGATCATATTTTGAAAAGTGGAACGCGCCTGTGAACCAGTAATTTGTTACCTTTTTTTTTTTTTGACGTGATAACGTCTATTAAATCGGTATGCTGGGAGTCATTCGCGAAAACTGCGTAACGGCCGAATCTGACGCTACACGGAGTCCACGCCTACTAAAACTAACCTTAGCCTTGTAGCTTTAGAGTGCAATATTATTTACCTAAAAGCACGGTTGTAAACAATTAGTAGCAGTTTTTCGCATACATGATTAAAGCATTGATAGCCGAGTGGTGAAACGCTCGGATTAATATCGACTCACTCAAGAGGTGCCGCGGATCGATTCCTGACGGCAACGGACGTTTTTTATCCTTTTTAATTTTTAAATTTTTCCTTTTTAATTTTTCTTTTTCTTTTTTCTTTTTCTTTTTGCTTTTTTTTTATTTTTTAGAAAATTTAAACAAACTATTAAATAAAAATATAAATGTTATACATTACTTTATTTTAAATAATTTCATTGCACCCAGAAAAAATTACCATGTAATAGACGTTATCACGTTCAAATATCGGCAGTAGACGGAATTCTACAGACAGCCAATTTTTTTTTTTTAATAATTATAAACTAGCGCTTGACCGCAATCCCGCCTGATAGTAAGCAGTGATGCGATCGTTGATGGTAAAGCGTGCTAGTTTATTAAGAGCCTATTCACTCAGAAAAACCGAGCGAATACGAAGGAAGACGGCAGTTGAGCGAGGTGATGCAATGTTAAACCCAACAACACGACCAACGATGCTGCGCCAAAGGGAGATTGATGTGAAGACCCTCCACGACCAAACTCCCAACACAACAACATTAGGCGCATCGTACTCGGCACACATCGCAACACAACTGCTCAGACCCGTCCTCCGTACGGCTTCACCAGACATCATGCCGGAACACGACAGATCGCTTGGCGGTAAGACTTTGTCTGGTGGGTGGTAACTTCTGCCGGCGGCTGATGTTATGGCCTACACAAATAATTTTAGCAAAATATAATTATTCAGTTTCCAATTCGTTAAATCTTCATCAAAAAGCAAACCTAGTGTGATTCTATCTCTCAAAAATTGTTCTCGATCCTCCAGCAAGTGTAAATCGGTCAAATTACTAAATAGGAAATTTATAAAAAAGTGACAACCTAACCTACCGGCAAAACTTTTAGCGTAATGTTCCAACTACGAGCTCGGTGCACATACGTTGCATGTTGACGTTCTCACGACTGGTGGCGCCACCCCAACATTCCAAAGAACTATTTTTATAATATCGGACTCCTACTACATGTGCTAAAATCGGTCCACTTACTTCGAGTGCTACGAAACACTGGCCACTCATCAAAGCTGCGTCCATATTTATAAAAAAAAACTCGCGTTCAGTTTAATCACCATGCCGAAAACACTGCGCTCACCGCCAAAAGACGTTCAAAACTCGACTTCTAACCCCGATATTACAAATGCTTCTCAAGACACTGACCTTTCAAATATCACATCTCGTGCAAAAAAAAACACGTATTAAGGTACCTACCAGCGAGCTACAAAATTTTAAAGATGAAATCATGGAATTGTTATCATCATGGAAAAAAGACCAAGAACAATTTCTTCTGAAACTTAGTTCGGATGTAGCTGAAGTGAAATTGCAAAATGAAAAAATCCACAATCAGTACGTGGAAATTGAAAAAAGTATCGCGTTCACCAATGCAAGTTATGAGGAGATTAAGTCCAGTGTCGAGGAGTTAGGTAAGGAAAATTGCATCTACTAAATCATATAGAGGGACTGGAACGTAAAGTTATGGATATGCAGGTAAGCACTCGTAGCTCAGCTATTGAGATAAGAAACCTGTTACCAGCTGAGAAAAAATCACCACCATCGCCTTCACTTATAGTAAACACATGCAAGGCTTTGGATATAGATATTCTTCCATCCGACATACGTGATATCTATAGCATTCCTAATAAGGAAGGCGATAAGAGGTCTATTATTGCTGAATTTCAGACCGTCACTCTCAAAAATAATGTCCTCGCTGCAGTTCAAAAATTTAACAAAAACAAAGTTAACTCCGAGAAACTAAATACTGAGCATATCGGCCTCTCTGGAACTCGTAGACCCGTTTACATTTTGGACCGACTGACTGGCACCATAAGAAAGCTCTTTTTTGAATCCCGCTCATTTGCTAATGCAAATGGTTTCAAATTCTGCTGGACGGCAAATGGTAAAGTTCTACTACGCAAAGAAGAGGGTCAGAAATCCATCACTATAAAATCCAAACACTGCTTGGAAAAACTTTGTGTTGAAAAATGACTATCTCGTTTAAATTATCTTTTAGTCACTAATCCATATTTTTCCTTTTTATTTACTCTTGCTATTAATAAATTAGATTATATTATAATTCAACCACATAAAATTTACACACATTCTCACACACTCTGCACACAAAAAAATATCCCAAATAAAAACTCATACTACTACACTACCCAAGAGCAAGCAAAAGCCTATAATTTATTTCTACTCAAAACACACTCCCTTTCAAATATTCCACTATCAGGTCACGTTTTGAGATCTTACACATGTTGTTTCAAATGGCTTTAACAAATAATATTAACTCTGAACTAGACTCAATAGGCGTAGGCAACTCACTGACATGTAATCCTGAAGACTGCGTAAAGTTTGTTAAAAACTCCGATAGCACTATGAAAGTTCTTCATTTAAACATACGAAGTATAAACAAAAACTTTGAACAATTGCGGGTACTAATACAGTTAACGAACATTGACTTTGATCTTATCGTTCTAACCGAATGCTGGCTAAGTAAGGTAATTAACTTGCCTTTATTACAGGGTTTCCAATCATATCGTACTGACTTAAACTCGAATCAAAACGATGGAGTCGTTGTATATACAAAACAGAGTTTGCAGATCTCGGTATGGGAGCCTGCTTTTGTGGGTGGAAACTGCCTAGTTTGCCAAATGGAAAACAAAAAAACTGCTGTAGTGGTAGTCTATCGGTCCCCATCTTACAGCTCTAGGGAGAGTTTTGATGTGTTTTTGGATAGTTTAAATAATATTTACACTAAACTTTTTACATATCGGAACATTGCTCTAATTGGTGACTTGAATATAGATATTAGCATGAGCAATAGAAATGATCGAAGTCTAGACTACCTCATACTTAATTCAATGCATGGGCTACTACCGTCTCACCTTTCACCTACTAGGCTAGAAAATTGTCTTGACCACACACTGATAAAATCTAACTTACCTTCCACCACACTAGTTCTTGAATCTCACATCACAGACCATAAACCCCTTGTTCTTGCTTTCGCCAACGCAAGTCGCAGACACAAAACAAGTCCCTATTCAACATCCATAAATTATGAGGCAATTAAGCTAGAGTTAGACAATTTTAATTTTTCGGATATTTATCAACTTGATAACCCAAACACAATGATGGACACTTTTATATCTATCTTAACATCGGTTATTGCTAAACATACCAAGTTTTTCAAGATGCCACGTAAAAGAAGAATCCTCAAACCAGGGTTTGAGGATTCTTCTTTTATGTGGCATCTTGCGTGGCATCTTCAATAGCCCGGGGGTTATCCAGGGATAACCCCCGGGCTATTGAAGTGTATCCAAAATCGAGACAAAATGCATATTCGATCAAATAAAGAACCACATAACCTAATTCTCAAAATAACCTATACACGCTATCGCAATTTTTGCAATGATCTGCTTAAAAAACTAAAAATTGCTCACGAAAAAAATGAATTGGAGAAAGCAAGAAATGACCCCAGAGCCCTTTGGTACACTGTTAAAACTATCACAAACACAGCTAAAATAAAAACCAGTCCTGTGGAACTACTGAAAATATGTGACAATCCGAAAGCATCTATAAAAGAAGTTGGCAATTTTTTCAGTAATGTGGGTAAAAACTTGGCGAATAAAATTTTATCAAAGGGTCAGGGTCCCAGAAATATAAGTAGCCAGGTTCGGAATATCGGTGACGACAACACACTATCTCCCGCTAACTCCCTCGTGCTACTAGATATAGACGAATCTGAAGTGGAGTCTCTTATAATACAGCTACATAACGACTGTGCACTGGGGTGGGATGGCATATCGCCTACAGTGCTGAAAATGAATCTTCAGACACTAAAAAAACCTGTAACATACATCTTTAATAGTTGTCTCCGGGAAGGTGTTTTCCCGGACGCACTAAAAAAAGCAATTGTGCACCCTATCCACAAGGGTGGGAGTAGAGGCTGTCTCAGCAACTACAGACCTATCTCGGTTCTGACTGCTCTTTCCAAGGTTCTTGAAAGGATTCTTAATAATCGGCTTAAGAACTTTTTGGACAGATACAATATCATAGCAAATAATCAATATGGTTTCCGTTCCGGTGTCTCTACTGAAGATGCTGTACTTGATTTAACACAGTTGGTTGCTGGGAATCTTGATAAAAAAACCAGATGCCTGGGAATATTTTTAGATCTTTCGAAGGCATTTGACACAGTTTCTGTTCCCATACTTGTGACCAAATTAGAGCTACTTGGTGTTAGAGGTATGGCACTGCGGATCTTCAAGGATTATCTTGAAAACCGCACCCAAAGAACCAAAATTGATAATCACTACAGTGATGAAGAAACCCTGTCTTACGGAGTCCCCCAAGGTAGTATTTTGGGTCCTATTTTGTTTCAAATATACGTAAATGACTTATGTAGATTGTCCCTCCCCAATTCAACGATCTTTGTATATGCCGATGATACCGTGATTATAGTCGACGGGCCAACATGGGATAGTGTTAAAAAAGGCGCAGAATTGGCACTACGTAAAATAATCCAATGGCTCAACTTAAACCTGCTTACCCTCAACTGTGACAAGACTAACTATATTCCATTTGCCATCCGTCAAAAATCCGCTCCGGACAACACCTTTTCGATAACAGCGCACACTTGCTCACAACTGTCATCTTCATGCCAATGTCCAACTCTCATGCGCACTGATCACGTTAAATACCTTAGTGTTGAAATAGACGCCCGGTTACGCTGGGATAGACACATTGATGCCTTAACCTCGAGAACACTGAAACTAATATATATTTTCAAGTCACTTAGAGTGTCAGCGAACATTGATACTCTGAAAATGGTGTTTTATGCTCTGTGCCAGTCCGTTCTTGGATACTGCATCAGTGTATGGGGCGGTGCAGCTAAAACTATTTTTCTCAGAGTGGAAAGAGCCCAGAGAGCAATACTTAAAGTGATGCTACGAAAACCTTATCGCTATCCAACAGCTCAGCTGTACTCAGATTGTAAAATCCTAACAGTTCGTCAACTCTTCGTATTGCAATCCATACTTAGAAGACACGCCAGTATCCTACCGTCTGATCCCAATAAACGAACAAATATTCCCCCAGGTTCACAACATAAAACCACTTTTGCCCAACACCAATACTACACAATAAGTTCACTAATCTATAAGAAAATCCACAAGGAATTAAACATGCGTGATCATAATAAGTTTAAGCTAAAGGCTGAGCTGATGGAATGGCTACTTCAGCAAGACTATGCACAAACAGAGTCATTGCTGAAATACATTGCCTAAAACATACAGGTGTAGTTTGCTCTTGCTTTATATAAACACCTCACACTCACTTCTCTCATTCACTAACTTTACACCTAGTCATAATACATTATTATTATTATTATTTACTTATTATATTATTGTATTTATTTTGTAAACTGAAATCTGAATGCTGACAAGAGCATTAAGTGGCGCAATCCACAGTTGAATGTATAAATTTGTAAGTAACCGTAGTACTGAACACTGTCTCTTAAGATACAGGTCATCCTAGTTTGAGAGGCAGGGCTCACAATATCTGTATACAGACTTTTGTACCATTGTTTAGCATTTAGCTAATCTGTGTATATTAATGTATGTATCCTTATGTCAATAAATTATTATTATTATTCCTTTATTTCCTTATATACACTTATAAATTACATTTTTAAATATTTCTACATAAAATATATATATAAAAAACATTTAAAAATATAAAAAATAGTATTATTATTATTATAATTCGAAACTAGTAAAAAGTTTCAACAAACAAACATTGGCGTCGATTCTGTTGTTATAAACTAAACTAATTTTAAGTTACGTACATCTTTTTCTTTCCATTTCGCTAAGAAAACGATAGAAGATAAAATTATAATTTAATCCTGTCAAATTAAGATACTCCATAGACAGTTTTTTTTTTCAAATTATAAACTAACGCTTGACCGCAATCCCGCCTGCTGGTAAGCAGTGACGCAATCGTTGATGGTAAAGCGCACTAGTTTATTAAGAGTCTATTCACTCTAGCCTTGAAAACACTCAAATTGTAGTCCGACGGAAACACCGCCGCTGGCAAATGGAGATGGGGGAATTAAATCATGCAATTCCCTCGCACACTCCCCAAAATACATCCCATAAAACACCGAAAGGCTGGCCGATTATAAACATGGCGACTAAAAATACGCCTGTTTACGTCAAGAGCGCTCTAATTTGACAGGTCTGAACTGACATTTTATCTTCTGTCCTTTTCTTAATGAAAGAGAAAGAAAAGGATGCATTGAACTTAAATTTAATTTAGTTTGTGAACCACAGAATCGGGGCCAATGTTAGGTTAAAAGTTTAGGACATAAAAATTTCCGGTTTACGTTACAAACAAAAATAAAAGTTTACGTTAAACACCACAATTAGAGTCCAAATGACGAAACAAAGGTGAACACAATTAAAAAGAATAATATCTGTCCCTACTTTAAGCGTTCCACCCCTCCTAAAAGTTAAATGTACTCCTTGCCAAACAAATTAAGTTTATTTTTGTAATGAAATCTTGTGGTGTGTGCTGCTGAATGGTTCGCACTCACCAGGGTTATTAGCTTGAATGATGGTCATGGACAGTCAAACAAATGCTATACAATATGTAAATAAAACCCTGTCGGATCCGTAAAGGTATTGTTAGGTATCAGTAACTGATTCTACTAATGGATACAAAACCGGGCTAAACTTAAAAAAAATCCCCCTAAAAATATAAATATTATTTGGCAAAAAGAGGTAACTTAATACATGTGCGTTAAGTCGCATCGCTATTCGCTCATAATAATACCGGTGTTGTCACTTTTTTAAAAATTACCAATTTTCAGGGAAGTTGGAATTAATTCGCGGGAAAAAAAGATTATTTCAAAATTCATTAGTATTGTTACTGTGATGATTACGTAAAATTTTATATTATATTTGGTCATGCGTTTACCTAACCTTTATTACCTTTATGGGTCGGACAGGGTTTTCTTTACATATTGTATATATGAATTATATGTAAATGAGTACAGTCTATGAACTCTGATCGTGTATAACTGTCGCCTTACACTATAATTTGTGCAAGGTAACGGAAAAGTGCTGATCTATGTAATGTGTGCGTGTCATGTACGCTAGCTGACTCTTACTATGGTGAGAAGAAGATTCTAAAATTGTTGGAATATACCTAGAGGGATGCGCTAGGTACGGACGATGCTATGTCAAGCTACTTGAAATTGTCAAACAGTCCCACTCAACCTTCAGCCTTATTGTTGTAACGATAAAGTTGAAAATCGATTGTAATAGCTTCATATGCGGTCGTCTGTACATGTACACGTTGAATACAGATAAATCATTAGTTTTTAGACCTGTCAAACTAAGATAAACCGGAACATGTTTAGACGTAATTAAAAAACTGCGTAAAATACGTCAAGCGCTGGCTATTTTAACAGGATTAAAGTAATGCTTATGAACTTCTGTCCTTTTCTAAAAGACACAGATGCACTAAACTAAATTTAGTTTAGTTCGTGAATTGGGAATCGACATCATTATATTTACACATATAATCCTCCTGATTAATTGATATTTAATGAAATAGTCATTCTCACACTTCACACTGTGATTCTATGCAATTAGCGTGTTGTGTCGTTGATTTTTTTTTTTCTGTAATAACATATTTCTTAAGGTCGCAAATAATATTTTGTTTAACAGACACTGGCGCCGATTCTGTTGTTCACAAACTAAACTAATTTTAAGTTATGTGCATCTTTTTCTTTCCATTTCTATAAGAAAAGGACAGAAGATAAAATGTCAGTTTAGACCTGTCAAATTAGTGCGCTCTTGACGTAAACTGGCGTATTTTTAGTCGTCATGTTTATAATCGCGTCTAAACTGTCTATGGAATATCGTATTTTGACAGGATTAAATTAAAATGTTATCATCTATCCTTTTCTTAACGAAATGGAAAGAAAAGGATGCACATAACTTAAAATTAGTTTAGTTTGTGAACAACAGAATCGGCGCCACTGACCTGCAAATTGGAAAAATGTACGAACATTTTAATTTCGCGGGCTATCCTGGCTCTCGTGCCCCTCAAGTATCTAATAAAACTGGGTACAATTTTAAATAAAAATGTTTTGTTTCATGACATAATACATACAAAGAACATTCCTACGAAGAGGAAACTGTATGCAAGGAATGAACCCCCACATTTTTACTAATGAATATTTATGGAAAAATAAATAAAACCAGCTGCAGTTACGGTAACTTATTTAGACTGTACGAAAAAAAAGAAAATAATTGTCGCATTGCGGAAAATTTTTATGCGCTTCTACAATTTCATATTAACTCTGCAATAAACAGGATTTTATCATCTGCGTTTACTATACGTGTTATAATCCAGTAAATATATTTTTCTTCATTCTAGTTCCGTCCGTTTACAACCTGTTTTATCTTCAATATTTTTGCCGTCAGTTCTTTTAACGGTTGACACGTTTTGTTTGAGTAATTTATGCTCCAGCGTATAAAGTTATTCAGAGCTAATATATTCAGTGGGAGACACGTGAATCCAAAATCCAATATTTGAAACGAACTGTCTGTGTTCTCAATTTACAAGGAGTTAATATAATTAGCAACATCCACGTCGTTATGCCTTATCCCATATCTTTTGTGTTTTATTCCAATAGGTATGTATTCAGTATTGTAGTCGCGCATATGTCCGCAATGCGCTGTTTCTATAACAATTGTAACTTTCTTTTTTGGAATTTTTCAATAATTCAACGAGACAGCACGTTTGCCGAGTAACTCCGGTCATTTTATAGAAACTTTCGGCTATTTTTATGGATCCAATTTTAATTTTTGTACAAAATTTTGGCAAGCTTCGTAGATAATTAGGCTAATATTTAAACGCTCCTCTTAACAATTTTACAAACATAATCTGATCTTGTGACAAAGCTTAAAATAACTAAATGTTTTTGTGAAATTATGCCAACTTACCTGAATGACTCCGATAATCCTCCCCTCGGAGTTCTTAATGGCCATGCAAAGTATTGTGTTGTGTTTAAATCCGGTGCCTTCGTCGACGGACGGATCAAAACGAGGATCTAAATAGGCATCCGGAATGTTCACCGTCTGAAAATGTACAGAAAATGTTATTTCTACCGACACGATGTTAATAGAGTATAATGTTCCCGCAAGCTCTCATGTAACCTTCTTGAAAATAAATTCGTTTGCGAAATACACGACAATATGTGCTAAACCTCTCAGCGAAACAATTTTAATGAACCACCGCGAATTAGTTGGGAAACTCACTTAGGGAAAACTTGGAAATTGCTGCATATCTCTAAGACTTATTCTGAGTAAATTAGGTTATTTGGAAATATTAAGAAAGATGAGCTTTTAATCTTAACTTAGATAAATTAAGTTCTTAAACAATACGTAACATCATATTATATCCTGGAGTTAACTCACACCGCCAGACAGTACAATTATATTATTACGTTATTTTCGTAAGTAATACGCCGATTTTTTCTAAATTAAATTAGTGATACTAATTGTAGGAGAAAATTGTGGTCACATAACAAATTTGCGTATCACACAGTAGCACACTTATAACGGCTAGTATTAGCGTAGTAGATGCTTCAGCCATTTTGGTTTGTGTTGACTAAGTATACGAGTACGTATTGAGGTACGTTTTTTGGGATAAAATAATATATCGATATTAAAAAGTACAAATAAAATGTTTCCAGAAGCGACTCTGAACATACTAATTTCATACATACATAATCAGCCTTTATTGTCCCCAATGTTGGGACACAGGCCTCCTCTCGATGAAAGGGATCTACCACACTGGCTCAGTGCGGGATGGTACTACTTTCATGATGTGTACTAATTATTACATACACATTGTACAACATCCGGCAAACATCTTAATCCATGTACTCCTTATCATAAACGACATGACTGAAAATGATCCCTTTCTTCCTCATTGAATCCACACACTAAGCCCTTTAAAGTTTCAACTACAAGTCCATTAGCGTTAATACAGCCGTGGTCCCTCTTAATTCTTATCATAGTTATTAAGCTGACTTGGCTCTGTGGTCTAACAACCACCGGGTCGGTGAAGTTGACTAAGGTCATTAGCTGGAGTGCTCTAGAAAAGTCATATCTAGTATGAAGTTAAAAGGTTTTGTAAGACAAACAATAGTATTATAATCTGTACTATTAACAATACTGGCATACACGTAAATGCTATAGCCAAATATTATATTTCTGTTATAAATGCTAATAACAATTCCAAAACTGCTCTAGAACAAAGAGATGTTAAAAGTTAAGAATTCATAAATAAATTTACAATATTGTGACTACTGTGTCCTAAAACTTTTTGGAGCGCAATTTAAGTATCATATAGTGGCACCAGTGGCAGTTTTTTTTTTAACTTTACCACAGAAAATAATAGTATACATCCCAAACGTGATGGTAGTTATAAAAATCAGCTGATGGATACCGTCACTGCTAATTTTAATAAATATTAATATATAACGAATATCTATGTCTGAGAGATATTTCAGGTTACTCTACCTCTTCCCAAATTTCGTTTATAAGTACATATGTTGCAGTCAAAACTCTTAACCAGTCAAAAGTACTGTTGACTAACAAAATGAGTCAAAAGTACTTTTGACTGAAAAGGTTGGTCAATAATACTTTTGACTAAAATAACAGTTAAACTGTACAGTACTTTTGACTAAGTGATTCCGTCAAAAGTGGTTTTGTCTGGTTTTATCAGTCAAAACTCTTAAAAAGTTAAAGTGGTCGATAAAAATAACGACAAAAGCATATATAAACTTTTATATTACTCGTTATTAGTGGAGAACGTGCTGATATTAGAACAAAATGAGTGATTACGAAAAGAAAGAACGCTTTTTGCAAAGAATTTTAGCGATAGAAGATATGAAAGACAGCCATTTCAATGTGATGTCAAAGAAAAATTTGAAAGGTTTTTAATGGATGTGGAAGACGCCAAATTTAATGAAAAGAAAACACCATTACAGTACAGCTGATTAAAACGCTTTAACATCATTGAAATAAAGTAGTTTTAACTGCAAATTTGCAGTTAAAACTACTTTTGACGAAGAGCGTCAGTCAAAAGTACCTTTAACTGCAAATTTGCAGTCATAATTACTAATAACCAATAATTTTCAGTCTAAACAACTTTTGACCAACCTGTTCAGTCAAAAGTACTTTTGACTAATTTTGCTAGTCAACAGTACTTTTGACTGGTTAAGAGTTTTGACTGCAACATATACAAGATGAAAATCGAATAAAGATGATAAAATTATTTTTATATTCATTCTTCATTTTATTTAAGAATACATCGTATAGAATCTACTATTTTGCTTATACTAACACTTTTCTATACTTACACTTTCTAGTCGCTATGTCCACGATCACTAAAGTTAAGTTGTACAAATTAAATCAGGACTTACCTCCCCCGTAGTAGCTACATATCCAGTGATACCAATGTTAATAGGGAACCGACTTTCGTACGGTGAGGTCCTTAGTGCATTTGAGTCGGCGTCATCACCTGCTTCCAGGTCGAATACCCGGGAGAAACTGCCCTTAGACGCCTCATGGACTAAAAGTACCTGAAATATAAAAGAGATTGGTCAATTTTAAAATAAACACTTGGGCGTTTTCGCGATGTAGAATATAGGGAATATGATTTATAAAAATATTGTCCTAATACGTACAGAAAGGCCTCTTTTTACGCCAAAATTGATCAAAAACACGATAAATATTGTGAAATCAATGAGAAAAAAGTTCTCCTAAGTGTATTCACTGTCAAAGGACGGCTACAAATTAATTATGGCAGCTCCTCACCGAACTACGGACTAAGCCGAGAGAAGACACACATCGAGAGCTTCACGTCACGAGCCTCAGTAATGAGACGACTACAAAGAAAAGCATTTCTTTATTATCTTCTTATTCATTAAAACTTTAGTTTTACATACTTCATTCAAATAGTTACGCTGAAGACTTAATTGTAAAAGTTCATGTAAATTACAAAGAGAATTGTAATTATATGCAGTGTTTTCATAAATTTAATATGGGCAATCGTATGCGAAACGGCATTTAGTCGAGCATTTCAATATGTAAAGTAGATTAAATATTGCAGGTACTCCTCAGAACTCCTTTATTTAAATGTAAATTAGGTTTACATAATTTGGAACTTACTATGAACTCGGTATAACTGCTATGCAAGAATCTTAAACAGACCACAAATTTTCATGTCATATACTTTGCATTTTTGGCTCTTATTAATACGAAATAGGATGTTTAGATAAATTTTCCATACAAAACTTTTGGATGTCTACGGTAAGTTTTTAAAAGCTTGCAAAAATTTAATCGAAATGCGCTGAATGTATGTTCAAGAGTAGAATAGTTCTTACAAACAGACAGAGATAGCGAATTCCTCCTCGCCGTCATGCGTGGCGGACATACGGACTGGTCCGGAGGGTATTGTACCAATAAAACATTAAAGATGTCTGTCAGTGACTGTGGGCGACCAGTACCACAAAATAGACAGGTACAGAAGACCGGGTCGATACAACGGGCGAAAACAGGCACACGTATACATAGACGCGTACGTAAGGTGTGTGATGCGATTGTAAGCGAACTCATTGCATAATCAACTTATAAATTTAACACTGCTGCAGCCTGTGGCACAGGTTCCTGTTAAAGGGAGTAAACCATAATCCAGTACGAGAGCCCGATACGGATTGCCAAGTGACATATCTTCGATTTTTTTGTTCTAAATCATACGCGTGATGTTAACCTTCACAGTTTTGAGAGCGGTGGTGATTAAAAGCAATACACAAAGTAAAATGCCTGCTTGGATTCGAACTCGTGACTAATTTGGGACCGATACCACTGGGTTAGTTACCAATCATGTTCTCTACTGGCCTTCCACTGCTCTCTTGCATTCGCCGAGCTGAACGCAAACACATGAATATATTTAAGCGCGCTTTTTAGTGCTTAACATGGAGCTAACCTTCTGTAGGTGCCGATCTATTCTGTGCTTACACACAACGCGTAGGAATAGCCACACAAGTGCAATAAGAACACTGCTCCTATGATCGTTCCCGTGCCGACAGAACCCGCCGAGTTATATCTTATTACTTCTCTAACTGACCATTACATCTATACGATATTTTTACGAGCATTATGATGACTGTTCAATGCTTAAGTCCATTACGGGATTCAAAAAGCCAAACGTAAAATATTTGCATTATATATAGAAGATATACGTTTATATAATAAAACGTTAATCGATTCATGACTATACGCTTCCAAATTAATTGCCATTTATCACAAGCGAAGCACTAAGTAACCAAAACGGTATTAAACTTCAATATTGTCTTTCAAACAGCGGTAATTGGAAGGCCAAAACAAAATTTGTTTCGAGCAAGTTTACACTGGACGAATGGCCGGCCTATCGATTTAAAATTATTTTTGGGACTCGATTTGAATGCTAATTTTATTGTAACCTATATCGTGGGAAATTGCCTATGTTAATACTGTCGAACAGAGCACACCTGTTTAATGTTCGTTCAATTATGTATTCAGAATGCGTAGTAGTTGTTTATACCTTCCAGAAAGTAATCGACTAAAAAATAAAAAATAAGATAAAGCTCAGTTGGTTAAATCTAAGTAATTAAATATCTGTAAATAATTCTGTTTAAACCTAATAGCTTTAACTGAAGCATTTTCTCTTTACTTCAATGAATTTCCTCGTGTCTCTAGATTTCTCCTTGAATCGCTAAGATTACTGTTGTAATATAATTACAACAAAAGGGCAGCTTGCTGCAATGCGCTTTGTTGTCCATACTTATGTAGTTCACCAGAGCGCTTAGTTCAAGGCAAAACGCCAGCAAATATTGTTTTGGATTTAATAAACAATACTAACTGAACAGCGCTTCCTAAACTTTGAAAAGTATAAACAAAGAAGCAGCAATTTAGTTATCCAGTATATGAACTCAATCCATCCACCTCGTCGGATTATCTAAAATTTTTCTATGCATTATACTTATGAAATTATTTTTGAATTATATGTGGTAATATTTTAATTTCAGTTATCACACTTATATTTACTCTTCTTGTTCTTAAACAATATTGTAAAAATTTCTGTTTTACTATTACGCTGGTCTTCTGGAAGATATTTCTAAAGATATAAGCGGTACCTAGGGTAGGGTTGTATAAGATTACGCGGGCGATAAAATTGCGCATACGTCATAGCAGGACAAGGACGTGAGCTTCGTATCTAACTTCACTTGTGTTCTTTGCCAGCGGCAAGTGATATGTGCTCCCAAAAAAAAAACGAATATAAGTGGAAAACAAAATAGATACGTAAGTACAAAGTTTTTATTCAATTTTGATCAAATTTTTTGATGAAATGAATGCAGAATGTACTAAAAATCTATGTAATTTTAGTAATTTGCTGTTATTTTCTTGCGGAAGTATAGTTCATGTTTCGACATAGTAAGAAGTAGTTTGGGCATTTTTTTTAAAATGACAGCAATATCGCGATCTTTACAATGGTATTACAATGTGAAAAATTGCGCAATTTTACACGTACAATTTTTTTTTTTTATTAATTTTAATTTAATTGATTGATTGATCATTTATTTTATTTATTACATATTTTTATTTTAATTTTCAGGATGTCGAGAAGGGAAGGAATAACAGCTCGCCATGCTTGTTCTGAGGCGACTATCAAGGAGGTTCGTAGGCGATATGATAATGGCGAAAGCAAAAGATGTGTCTTTACGAATGGCAGAATCTACTTCACCATTTAATTTACAACAACCATATTGTGCAAAAATTAGGCCGATATGATACCTACAACATTTTCGAAAGTGGTAGAAGAAGAGTTTTGCAAGCATGTGATTACTTTATATGACATGTTTTATTGTCTAACGCCAAAAACATTGCCACCAGAACCCGGGCCTTCTAACTCTCAACGAGTCAATTTACCTCTGCCGAAAACGTTTATAGCACCTGCATCCGTATTTAAGAAGTCATCAACAGTTGTAGAAGCGAAGTCTAGTCTTCAATTGAGTTCAGCACTGTTGGCTGTCCTGATTCCGTTGCCAAAATCTACGCAAAAAAGGAATTCTTATCGGAAATGCAAAAAAAAATATATAAAAGACAACTAGAGGAAGAAAGTTTGAAGAAAAATAAGACTAAATCTGGATTAAAGCCGAAAATGGTGAAGAAAGTAGCTAAACCAAAGGCTAATAATAATAGGAAAATTTGGAGAAGTGATGGGGGCAACGAAGTGTATAAGGAGTCAATTGTAGAAGACTGGATTGCGTTCCATACATATAAGGAGTGGTGGAATAAAAAGTGTTCAGATTACAATGGCTCCAGCACTTTTATTTGGAACTAGCGGCCGCCAGCGACTTCGTTCGGGTGGAGTTATTGGTTGCAGCGTGATATTATATAGCCTAAAGCCTTCCTGGATGAATGGGCTATCCAATGCAAAAATAATTTTTCAAATCGGACCATTAGTTCCTGAGATTAGCGCGTTCAAACAACAAACAAACTCTCAGCTTTATATATTAATTGGGATTTGGGATGTGTGGGTATAATACGAGTATAGTTGCGCAATCTTATCGACCTCAACGCGCAATTCGTGATTTTTAATTAGTTATTTAGAAGATTATAAGTTTTTTGTTACTATTATCATAATAATTTGTAACTATATTAACAAGGTTAAATAAATAATTGATTGATCCCAGATAGTATAGTAGTTTTTTATTTTATGGCCTATTGATTGAAAACTGCGCAATCTGATACCACCCTACCCTAAATTTTTTATTCAGATTTTACTTTTGTCATATGAGTGTGTATAATAAAAATACATTGAGTCTCTTTGTACGATCTCAACGATAGGTATCCAATAGAAGCTAAATCAATAAATAATTCCCTCCCAAAACTAATAGCATCTAGACCACCATTGGTAAATGCCTGAACGTATTATTTTCATCTTCGTGTAATTTCTATCAACGCCTTACCGGATCTTTGGGCTGACTTTCATAAGAACAAACCCCAACTTCCATTAAAGGACTTCGTGTTATTTCTGTACATTGTTCGTTCATAATTGAGTTTGCCTTGGAAATGATCCAATAAATTATTTGCCCGAGGGACTGTGGGATGTCGCGCAATATGATCGGACGTAGACGCATGTCATCAAGCTCCGATGATCTGCAATAATCTGGTGCTAAGCCGTTCTGATAGTTATAGTCATGTTTTTTACCTCGGATTATTTTCGGTGCGTTTTGTTTTTTTTAAAGCAAAGGGTTAATTTATTCCTCAAACGAATTCGTATGTCTTCTGATTTGCGAGTTTCAAGGCATCAATGATTTGCCAAAACGCTGTCGTGTTTTTGTGTTACTTTACAAAGAACGGCTCTTGGGAGAGGCTAATAATAGAAATTAACATTAATATTTACATTAGCTAAGTGACGTTAGCACCTGTATATTACGAGATGATCAAATCAAAGGTAATTGCAGTATCAAGCCACCACAAAACGTTAATCTAAGTGCTGTTAACGTATCGTATAAATTTGATACTTGTCTGAAACCTTTTTCAGTCCCAAGAGTGAAGATTTTGCTGGCCAGCTTATCGCTTTCCATTCTCATTAGCGCTCATGACACGCTTTTATCTTGATCCTCTTGCCGGACCCGACTCTGGTTAGCTTTATTTATTCTAAACGTTTGCCATTTTGTACGAAATACATACAGAATGGCGAATGTTTGTATGCGATAACATTTTTGTTATCTTTGCTCCGGTTAACTTTTGTTTGAAGTAAAATAAACGATAAAAATAAACAAAAAAATTATTACAACCCTTGCTGTTTTGCTTTCATGTTATTTTAGCAACGGTAACTCTAATAAATTATAGCTTTTAATAAAAATAATCCGATCCGATTCTGGCCACTGGGTGGATTATAAAAGAAATGTTAAGAGGTTTTGTCAACAAATTTTATCACTGAAAATATAGCTGGCAAACACGACAGCCTAATCCATCTATCGTCCCCAATAAGCCCTTTATACACTTCAAATTCTGTGGGTGTAACTTTATTCACTACATCCATATATTGAAAAATAAAAGTCATTCTTCAAATAAAAAACGATATTTGGCAGACGTAATTTTTCTAATATTTAAAGGCTCTCGAGGCTACTTATCGGGCCGCATACGCGACGGACGGATAAAACATGGAAAACACGGCCATCGACAACTTTTTCGCACCTCTAACGAGCATCAAACACTGTGTTCGTTAGATGTACGCACGTGCGAACAAAGTGTTCGATGTTCGTGTTCACCATATTTTTGCCCATTCGTGCGTACACGGCTTTACGTGACTGATGATATCAATCCATCAGTTTTTATAAGACACTTGGGGTAAGCCGAGTGATTATTTCGGGTGGTCGTGTATAGCGAGAAAATGTTCGATGAAGATAATTTTATCTTTTGCAACAAGAATAAAAATGTAACAAGGTCGTAACGTAACAACCTAAGTTTTTTATAGATTACGTGTTCGCTTATTATGTAAAGTTATCCTTTTACTTTACATTTTTGAATTACTTGCTTTTGTATTCTCAAGTTCTTTTGCGTACAAACAGTATCTGTTAAGCATACGTATGTACGTCAGGCACTCTGGATATCATAGCTGAAGAAGAAAGCTTTTACAATGTACCTTTATACGCGAATATTCGTCCAGAAGCGGCATTCGACGCAGTGAGGGAGTGATAAATGACATTCCATTATGCTTCTCCCACCCTGTAATCTAACTATGTGCTAAAACGGTAAGAACCGTAGCGAACTTCCTTATAACTAAATTAAAGGATCACCTTTAACCTTTACTGCTTTGAGGGATTAAAACTAATTTTCAAGAGTCATTTCCAACATTATCTAAGTCCGTATAACACGATTATTGAAAGAAAATTTTTGAGGACTGTCTATAGTTAAGAGAAGACTTAAGACTTAGACTATCTATAGTTCGCAAGCGCTACTACTGAGCATAAGGTCCTGGATTTTTGTCCCGAGGGCAAAGATTACAGCCTGAAAAATATGCCTTGGTATGCTGCAACGTTCTTAGAGATGAGGTGTCCTTAAGCATGCCGGCCGCTTGCTTCCGCGCCGCGGCGTGCGACGGCGTACAGAAGGATGTCGATGTATCCCGAAACATCATCAAACTGCCGATGCAGTAGCCTTAAGCATACCTCAAGTGGTTATTTTTGTTATTATGAACATGTATCATGAAAATTTCTACTTTATTGCCATGAAGTTAATGTATAATTCTTTTTGTTACCTAAAATGGGGCCGGGTCTTAGTGAGATTTTCATCTGAAATTTCTCGGTAGAATACCCCGGAGTACGATATCACATGGGACAAATGACTGGCAAAATATCGGTGTATTATAGGTTTATCTTTGCCCAACCCTTCGAGAAACATTAGCGTAATATTAAGATTAAAGCTGTTCAATACAAGTCGCGGTATGACTAACACATATAGTGCTAGTTTTACAGCCTATTTTTATGATAGGTTGCTTCTCTCTACATCTCACCAAATTAGGAAATGTTGGCGCTAGTCCAATACACTGACATATTGATCAATAATACACAGAATATGCCTAAGCTACTGAAAGCCAAACCAGTCTTACGGCTCATTTACACTAGGCGAATTTCTCGCTCGGCGAGAGGCAAGAATGTCCGCGTGATTCGAGATTGCCGCGCGATCAAGATTATCTTCAAACAAGACAAGATTCCACGTCAATTCATAAGAGGCGAGATTCGTGTAAAGGTTTTCGGGAAATTTAATTTTAAGGTACTCATAATAAGTACTATTTTATGTTGATTAACGAAAACCTAAAATATTTGCGTATAACATATTCACATTTATAGTGCTTGATAGCAATTTCGGAGATAACGCTCTTTTTTATTGTGGATGGAAAGTCATCAAATGTCCTATCCCGCTCTGGGCGGAGCGAGAGTTTCAGACTTTTACTGACTAAAACCCATCCGTGTTCCTTCACTTGCCTGTGCATCAGGGCCACAGTTTCTGCTTTGGCCAACCCGTAACTCTGACCCAGGCATCGGTCTTCGTGGACCCCGTCACGATGTGCTGACATCTCTTTGAGGCGCGCGTGAAACACAACGCGCCGTCGATCGTCGACGCTTCGCAGAACAGCCTGCCATGCACTCTCGCTCCGAATTATGGCCTGGACCAGGACCGGACGCGACACATCGCCGCCACGATGTCACGGCAGAGCTCCGCTCAAGTCCGGCAGACCTCCACCAAATGCTCCACCGGGACCTCCGGGCGATCCCCATAAGTGGTGACACCCTGGCGTTTCCTCCCGCGTTATTCGGAATAGGAACCTCCCGAAACAGCAATGTCTGGTGAGGACCTGCGTCAGGCGGAAGATGATACGCCGCGCCGTGGCACCTCTCTAGCTAGTCCTCAAAGAGGGGACTTACTGCCGCTAGTGCCCACGGAGATTACCACCTACATACACAGAGACAAACGAATGCATTTTATGTATTTTAATATTATTATAGTATAGATATCCATTGCAGACCTCGCAGACGACGACAACAATACATTACATATTTCAATTTCTTATAATGTACAAAATCTAGGTCGCAGTCTCATCTCGGCGACAAACTAATGTCAAAATGTAGGGAAATTCGAGGATTTCTTGACAGATTGAGGCTGAGAATAGGCTCTGAACGTTCTTATAATTACGAGAATAGCTGTTCACCTTTCATGTGCACTATTTAATTTTCTATCCATTAGTCTCAACTAGCTTGAACACGACGTAGAAAGACGTCGGAGTAAAACGAGCAATAAGACTGACATTATGTATCTAAACTTTACTTTTATCTAAACCAATGTTTGTGTACATCTCTGCAGAAGAGAGTGGACCGTACCCGTACCTAATAGCGTATAGGGTCACAGCATAAAATTACACTTTTCGTCAAATATCACCAATAAGGGGCGCCACCATCGCATTGTCAAAAACTCAATGTGCATTAGAATGCTGAGCGATAGCCTTTTTGCGTAGAAGTGACGCATACTCAACCATTTCATATTATTTTATTTGGTTTTTTGTAATTTTTTTCGTCATTTATACCGCAAATAAACATTTTCCTTTCTTCTTTCTAATCAGCAACGCTACTCGTTCGTGTTGGTGGACGTCACATGTCATGTGTTTTTATTTAATACTTAGCTTATTTATTATTTCCCACATAACAATAAAAGGTCTAAATAAAGGACCCAGTTCTAGGTTAGTGCGCAGTAAAAACTTAATTCACTGTTAACAAAAGTAACTATGCACACAATGATTGTGGTGGACGTAAAATTTAACATTTTGAAACTACAACTGGTAACATTACAGTTATCGCCATAGTAAAACCACAGTACATATTTCGAGCTCTTAACCATTAGCAGTGAAAGCTTGGGGACATTTTAAAAGGGCCATCTCTGTCTTTCAAAATACCGCAATAACCTCTATGATAGTATTACCAGGATTTATTTTTGAATAAGTACCTACCGTAGAATTTAGTCTTTAAATCCAAATCCTAAATAAATACCATAGTTTATACTTTAGATTCTGTGAAGGTCTTTTCAGTGCAACCTCCGCGAGTATTTTATAATTCGATGGCTTTATGAGACACTTCTAATATTATTATTGTAATATATAATTGTAATCCATACTAATATTATAAATGTGAAAGTGTGTTTGTTTGTCCTTCCTTCACGCCGTAGCTAAGCAATCAATCGACCTGATTTTTGGCATACAGTCAGTTGAAAAGATGGAGAGTAACATACAACTTTTGGTCCTAAAAAAACATCAAGTTCCCAAGGGAGATTACTGGAATATTTGTATGTGTACACCAAATATCCTAATATTATAAATCGGAAAGTGAGTTTGTTTGTTTGTTTGTTCCGCTTTCACGCCGTAACTACTAAGCCGATTGTTTTGAAATTTTGCAGACGTAAAGTTAGAAGTCCGGATTAAATAATAGGGTACTTTTTTATCCCGGAAAAAAATTATATTCACTAGGAAAATCTAAAAGCGCGATATAACCGATCTCCACGTGAGCGAAGCCGCGGGCGGAAAGCTAGTATATAATAATTAAAATGATTTTTTGTATTTCTTGGTGGATGGGCGTGTAATACTCTTCGTGCAAAAGGTACCAAACGGATTAGGATGAAATTTGGATAAACCTTTATCCCGTGGAATCAAAACGAATGCGGATGAAACCGTGGGGCGCAACTAGTGCAAAAATAAATAAAATAAACAATATTTCATGTACATATATTACAAGGGAGTGTCATATATATTACATTATGTAAAATGAATGGCTTTAATCCCCGGAATATTACGGTACATAAATGAATACTAAATACGTTTTTTTTATTCATCCCGTTAATGTTACCGCGTAGCGAGCTTACGGTTACTTCTAATCATTTAAAACAAAATCGGTTTAGCGAAAGTATTAAAAAAATATGGAGCGCTTAGGTAGGTATGTCATAAAACGACGTCCAGAGAAATTCATATAAACTGTGCTACCATACAAGAGTTATTAAATGTTTTTGTCTCGTTTCGTACCAGAGGCATTGCGGTCAAAATTTAATAAACACTACATCATTTGACTTTAGCACTATGCGGTACAGCGTTGTTGTGACTTCTCTAACACTGCAGTATACTTGCTAGGATAATATTCTTAAGCCAACTATGATAAAGTGGGGGAAAATAAATACTTACATGCAGTTACCTCTACAAGTTAATTGATATTTGTGTTTCTTATTTTTAATCATAATGAGGCATTGACAGAGTGATCATAAAGTGAAAAGTGTCAAAAGTAAAAAAAAAAGTTTAAAAACCGGGGTGAGTTTTCTAAACTTTTTTTTTTTTATTTCTTACCTCCTGCACTAAAATCCTGGAAAGTAGGTATATCTGGGGACATCATGTAGGATAGCTCATAATGCTCTGTGATGGCGGGTATATATAAAAAAAAATAACCTTTCGGAGGTCACTGTACGTAAATTCACAATTTTACTATCTACGTTCTTCTAAAGATAAATAAATGCTTTTACAAACCGATGGGTTTACGGTAACGCTTTTTTAGATGTTAAATGTGCAAACGTACATAGACTTTTGGACTTTAGGCTTGAAACCCTTCAAAAGAAGATTAAGTAACTTCTTTGTTTTAATTGACGTACTGTCAAGTACAAAATATGTAGGTACTAATATTTTAAAACTACGACAGCTTCATCACTGTAAACCTAACATTACACCACGCCTGTAATCACCGAAGGGTTGGGTGAAAATTCTAGATGGAAAATCTCAATAATACTATGTCCGGCCTGTATATCGATCTGATCAAGTAACGACTGTCAAAATAATTAGATCGAAACTTGAATTCGAATACGTTGACATTATAATACAAGTACTACTAGAAATCCAACCTATTCTACAATGGTATGGAATCGGGGCCTAAGTAGACTGCTGCCAATAATTTAGAGGATTTTGCTGTTAGTAAGTACTACTAATAGTGGCGCGGCCACCACGTTGTAATATTTTAGCACTGCACTGCACACGAGATCTCTGCATCAATTTAGTTAAGTCTGTCTTACGTATAGTCGACAACAAAAGTCGATTAACATTATAATTGTAATTGGTTGAAATCGTACCTTGAAAATCGCACTTTTTATATCGTCGTTAACGGCTACAAGTCAAACTTTTACGATATCACGTCCGGTGTTCCCCAGGGATCCCATATTAGTCCTATATTATTCAACTATTATTTCAACGATACCTCATATGTTAAAATCGGAATGTTATATGTATCTTGACGACCTAAAATTTTGCGAGTAATTGAATCTGACGCCGACGTTGAGTTGTTCCTACGTGACATTGATGTTCTGGCAGAGTTGTATAAGGACAATGACATGAGTTTAAATATAAAGAAATGCTACCATGCAAAATTTACCAGGAAAAGTAAATTAATACTATCCAACTACCAAATATCTCAAAGACCAATCCAGGAAGTCGAGAATATTAATCTAGGAGTTTTATTCGATAGGCAATTAACATTCATACCCCATATTGAAAATGTAAAAAAAAATGCCTCGAAAATGCTAGGATTTGTACTAAGAAATGTTACTTGTTTTCGTCGTAGCAAGACTAAGATCACGCTTTACAATTGTCTTGTCCGCAGTGTGCTGGTATATATGGTATGGAGACCACACTATGCAACACACACGGTAAGGCTAGAGAAAGTACAAAAACGGTTCCTGTGGCATTTAGCGTATTCGTCCGGTCTAGTTAAAAAAAATACGATCGTATTGGGCTTTCTCGTTTTAAGATGGTATATTTACAAAAAAGAAGGGATATACTCGATACCATTTTTCTGTTTAAAATTCTACGATCCAACCTTGATTGCCCGCAGTTGCTGAGTCGGGTAAATCTCAGAGTCCCCGCTAGGTTGCCACGTGCCCCAATAACCGCTTTGTATCCTCCACTACGTAGAACGGTTCTTGGTGCCAACTCTCCTATCCCTCGCATGTGTAAATTACTAAATAGTTGCAGTGATCTGGTTCACCTATACGCTGACTTACTTAGCAAACTCAAAAGAATTTGATTTACTCCTTTTATTATTATTAAATTTAATTTCAATTTTAGCACTGTATCAATTTATAATTTGATTTTCAATTTAATTGGTATAATTTAATTCGATTTTCACAATGTCATATTTGTATGTGTTTTTGCTTTGTCATAACCTTAACTTTAATTAAGTAGTTTAATGCATGCTGTGCTTACCTATAAGAGATTGTTACAGCAGTACTGTATTATGATGAATGTATTTGATATTTTATGGTGTAAACAATTGTTGGTGAGCCAAATAAATAAAATAAAATAAAACATTATGTGATTCGATAATGTATTTTTTGCTTTTAATTAACAAAAAGATAAGGAATCAGAGTGCTGTTCTTAAATTAAATGACACTTTGGTTTCGATTTTAATAAATATTTTGCTCAGTAGGTAATTAAGATTTCGACAAGAAAAGTATTAATCGATTTTTGTTAAATATGTAAATACATTATTTCAATAAACAATGATTTGATACGTTCTTGTTTTATAGCGCCATTGTGAATTTTATTGATATTTTTTTTTATTTATTACATTGTTAAAATGATTGATTGAATGTATCTAACATTTTTGGAATAATTTATTAAAAAGTTAAACATTTATTACAATATTTTACAATTTACACTTGATATTAAATACTGGTATTTTTAATAGTATTCAGCTAGAATGGAAGCCAGCCCAACATAGTTGGAAAAAGGCTAAGCAGATGACTCTCACTAAATAGGGTAGTTGACTAAAAAAACTAATTAGTACGTCAGTCAGATTTCCAAAACAAATTAGACACGAATTTTTCTTTTTCATGTAAACAAAAAATGAAGACCATACAGTGCGTTGAAAACTCGTGTGACGTCACTCCTTGCTACACTTTTTAGCAACGAGTGACGTCACGAGGCCCCACTTCTGATCTTTGATGGCTTTTATATTTGTAAATTTTTATTGATTTGATAAAACAAAATATACGTATTACGTATCCAATATTTTTCTTTAATCTGAATGACGGACTAAATAGAATCATTTTTTTTTTTTACCCAGGAAACATCCCTAATTAATCATTTAATAAATGATTAATTATTATAACAAAACAAAAGGACACATAAAAAAATTGGACGCAAGAGTGGGTAGGTAAATTATTTTACTAAGCTAAATATACTTGTTCTAGGAGTGAGTAGACGTGCAACAGGTGGAGATAGAAATCACGACCTCACATTCGCAATAAATACACGACGGCAGAGGGCCCGTCGACGAATCATTGGGCTTGCCGTTAGTTGAACATTCCATGTTTTTTACCACATGACTTATCGTCTAGATTTTCATCTGAGATAATTCTCAATTAGTATTCCACCGTTTGCGTAGATGACCGCGATAGTGCCTGGCGCCACCTAGCGGCGACAGTTCAATCATCATTAGTTTGTACAATTATATACAGCTTAGCGTATAAATAAGATCAGCTATGAGAGCCAGACAGATAATATTTATACAATTTAGAACTGTTACTTTACTAATCTCACGGTTGCTGACTACCGAAATGACGACTATTAGAGAGAAGTATGGAAGAAAATGACATGTTGCGCCAACCACGTAAATTGGGATATGGGCAGCAAATTCTCAAAGAGCGAAGCAAATAACTCACGGCAAATTCGTTTCGTAGCTACTAGCATTATTTAAAATTTTATCATCATCATCATCATCATCTCAGCGTATTATCCCGGTCGCATCCGCGGCTTTCGCGTTGGAGCCCGGGGTCCGCTTTCCTGCTATTACGCCTCCATTTCGCACGATCTCTGGCATCCTGTGGTGTGAGATTGTTGGCACGCATGTCATCACTTACAACGTCAAGCCAGCACTTCTTTGGCCTGCCTCGCTTGTTCCGGCCCGGCGGAGGCGCCATGGCAAGACATTTGTTACCCACGTAACATGCCGGTTTACGTAAGACGTGGCCGTACCAGCGCAGGCGACTCTCTTGCAGTTTGTCTG
The DNA here is from genome assembly GCA_037179545.1 of Sesamia inferens. NCBI lineage: Eukaryota > Metazoa > Arthropoda > Insecta > Lepidoptera > Noctuidae > Sesamia > Sesamia inferens. The sequence continues at coordinate 14,127,498 of CM073938.1, read as the reverse complement.
CTATGTCACGGACATGGAGACTGCCACGGATGCGGGAGTTCCTGATGCGGTCTTTCCGCGTAACTCCACACATCCACCGCAGCATACTCATCTCCGTGACACGCAGCTCCTCCTTGTGTCGCGCAAGCACAGGCCACGCCTCACTGCCATACAGAAGGACAGGTCTAATGATGGTCTTATAGACCTGTCCCTTAAGCTTAACCGGCATTTTGGGGTCACAAATGACACCTGTCATCTCACGCCATTTTGCCCAAGCAGCGGAAATGCGTGCCTTGACGTCGCAATCAATGTCGCCGGACGCGTGGAACACAGACCCCAAGTATTTAAATTGATCTGTGCACTCGACCCTGTCTCCGCCTATGCACACAGGCATAGGGTCTGTGGTGTTGCTGGCCATGTACACCGTCTTCGCCACATTGAGTTTAAGACCTCCGCTCTCAAGCGAGTTCTTCCACGCATTTACCCGCCGCACCAACCGTTCCCTGTCCGCGTCTGCCAGCGCGATATCATCAGCATACATGAGCAACCAGGGAGGTTGCTCATGTGAATTCTTGATGCTGTCTGACAAGACATCTAATATCACGCTGAACAGGAACGGACTAAGGACGGATCCCTGGTGTACACCGACGGTGATGGGGAAGGGTTTAGTGTCGCCAACAGCGGTCCTAACAACGGAATCGGAATTGAGGTACATGTCTCGAATTATGTCAACATAGGCTTCTGGTACTCCTTTAGACCTCAGTGCCCACCAGATCACCCCCCGAGGGACACAGTCGAAGGCCTTCTGCATGTCTAAAAAGAGCATGTGCAGAGGCGTGTTCTTCGATCTGTATCTCTCCATGGTGATCCTTAGGGCGAAGATAGGGTCCGTGGTTCCGTACCCTGGACGGAACCCATATTGACACGTCGAGACAGAACACTCCTGCCGGATCCGGGAGTCTAAAATCCTCTCAAAGATCTTCATGGTGTGGGACATGACCTTTATACCGCGGTAGTTACCACACTCCTGTACAGAGCCCTTGCCTTTGAAGACTGGAGTGATAATACTCAGCCTCCATTGGCTCGGGATTTTGCCGGACAGGAGCACGCGGTTCAGAAAGTTTGTTAGCATGCCCACACCGCGAGGACCCATCGCCTTCCAGGCCTCAATGGGGACTCCGTCAGCACCGACAGCTTTCCGATTCACCATGCGACGAAGAGCCGTGTGGACTTCCTCAGGCGTTATCGGGGGCACCAATCCAAGGTTCGGAGGGAGTTCCGGTGTCTGCACCTCTTGGTGCTGCTTATTCAGCAGCTCGTGGAAGTACGTACGCCATCTCTCCTTCACCGCGCGATCCTCGCAAAGCAGGTTGCCAGTAGGGTCTTTTACACAGCGGCACTTGGATATATCCTGTGCCGCTTTCACCCTAGAACGTGCCAACTTGTAAATGAGCTTCTGCCCCTCAGACGATTCCAACTTTTGGTAGAGCGGTTCTAAGTGGTCTCGTCTGGCTCTGGCTACAGCTCTTTTAGTGGCACGTTTGGCAACCTTGTATGCGTCGCGATCTTCAGGAGATCCGGTCGCCTGCCACGTTTTGAAGAGGGCTTTCTTCACCCTTGTCTCCCTCTGGACTGTGTCGTTCCACCACCAGGTCTCCTTGTCACTTTTGCGACCGCCCTTAGACACGCCGAGCACCTCCCGCGCCGCCCTAGTAATAGCTGCCTGGATTCTGTCCCAGTGATCTTGGACAGATTCTCCCTCGGTACCAGCGCACTTGTCGCCAATAACCGAAGCGAGCTCCTGGTACTTATTTTCATCAAGCAGCCACCACCGGATCTGGCGCCGGCAGCGCTCTACACGTCTACGTTGGGCCTTAACGCAGAGATCCATGACAAGGAGACGGTGTTGTGCAGTAAGACTCTCACCGGGTATGACTTTGCAGTTGGCTACTTTGCCGATATGGTGTCTCCTAGTTAGTAGGAAGTCGATCTGGGTAGCGCTTCGCCCGCTCCGGTAGGTAACAAGGTGCTCCGGTTTCTTTTTAAAGTAGGTGTTCACAATTGCTAGGTCAGCGGCCGCACACGTTCGGAGAATGTTGTCCCCTTCCGCGTTGCGGCTACCGCTACTATTATTTAAAATTTTATGTACTTAGTTAAATTGTCATTTTTATATTATCAATTTCAAAAGTTTTCTAAAGCCTCTGTAGCTCAGTGTACAAGCTTGTATTTGAATAATGGCGTCAGTGCGAGACTTTTTATATTTGGGCTGGGCACAGGTCTCCTCTCATACAGAGAAGGTTATTTTTATATAATAACTGTTAATTAGAAATAACAGTATTTCCATAGTTATTGCTCACAACATACGCTACTAGTTTTATTAAGTTACGTAGATGAGATCTATTTCCCATTCATACCCTAATAAGTCCGCACAGTTTAGTGGCGACAGACAGGCGGAAGAATTACGGTGGTCGTGCATAAATCTACCATACTAAATTGTCATAACAGTTTTCTACGCTTGCAACAGTTATCGCCATTACCTCAGCCGACAGTAAACATCTAGTATAGTCGGAGCGAAACATCTTTCGTGAAAAAACTAATTTGCTTAAACTTGAATGAGAAATAATTAAGTCTTCAATTGAGGTTCTGATATAGCAACGCTAAAATAATTATTAATTAAGTTTGGAAATTTTAGGTACGCCTTAAAATTTCTCTAATTAACTTCTAAATTAAATGACATTCATTCCAAAATTATACTTTCATTTGAGATTGTAGTTCTTCTCCGTATGCTAGAACGATACCTAGCACTTATAATTTATTTCCCGCACAGTGTTTACAACGGTCTATAATATAAAATAATTTCTGGAGAGTGTGCGAGGGAATTGCACGATTTAATTCCCCCATCTCCGTTCCACCATCGGACGACCCGTCGTACGGCGAGTTTCCACCCTTATGTTGTTAACACCTCTACGATCCGGACGAAGCGTTTCGCCTCGTCCTTTATACCGCGTACATCGAGGGACTGGAACAATCTGCCGGCGGCGGTGTTTCCGTCGGACTACAATTTGAGTGTCTTCAAGGCTAGAGTGAATAGGCTCTTAATAAACTAGTGCGCTTTACCATCAACGATTGCGTCACTGCTTACCATCAGGCGGGATTGCGGTCAAGCGCTGGTTTATATTTTAATAAAAAAAATAAAAAAAAATTAATAAAGTATTTAAGACGCAATAAAAATGTAGGTACCTACTTACACGAGCCATATACGGCATTCCAACCGATGAACTATGCAAAAGCAATAATTTAAAAAGCTTGGTTTGCCTTCAATATATGTACATGAAGTATCATGTATGTTCAAGTACAGAAATAAAAAGGACTGTTCAAAACACCGGAAGATGTATGTTCACGAAGTTGGCGTGATCAATATTCAATATTGGCTTGTTGTACTGCCCGAGCTGCCTAGATTTAAATGTGTGACTGTGTGTACATATATTTAATATATTATCAAATACACATAAAATACTAAATTGCAGACTATTTAATATTAAATTGAATAAGTGGCTAAATGAAAATGTGACCTGTAATTTCTGGACCACAACCTATAATATTGGCAAAACAATTTTGCACATTTAAAATAAACTTAGAAAGAATATAAATGGATTGAAAATTTCATATTGGCACTTACAGAATTAAACACAACCTAGCGGTTTAGAGGCGACGCCTTAACCGAGCCGCGGGTTGTTCGAAAGATTCCCGAATACGAGTGAGTTTTAGTCTGATGACTTTTCCCGCTCTAGGCTGATCAGATTTTTACTAAATCTGATCAGCCTAGAGCGGGAAAAGTCATTTCCCATTCAAAAAAAGGCCTTAACCATGAGGTCATAACGAGATCGGTCTATCTTTACCTACCGCTAATGAACTCTGTAACTAGGTAAGTTACATTTAACAATTTTACAACATAATGGTATTTAGCTAAATACGGCAAATCTGGAAACCGCCTCTAATATACATAGTTCGAAGTGTAAACGCTAGACAGATTGATTTGGTACATAAGAGAATTATTTTTGCTCTAGGTTCTTTCCTATTCCAACACGTGTAATAAAACCTTGCTATCTACAGGCAATTACGTCGCAAATACCCATGACATCGTACATATGTATGACTAGCTTTCCGCCCGCGGCTTCGCCCGCGTTAACTTCAGTTATATCGCGCGTATTAGATTTCTCTCGGGAATATCAATTTTTTTTCGGGATAAAAAGCACCCTATTATTTAATCCGGACTTCTAACTTTACGTCTGCAAAATTTCAAAGCAATCGGTTCAGGAGTTACGGCGTGAAAGTGGAACAAACAAACTCACTTTCCGATGTATAATATATACATAATATTTGGTGTACACATACAAATATTCCAGTAATCTCCCTTGGGAACTTGATGTTTTTTTAGGACCAAAAGTAGCCTATGTTACTCTCCATTTTTTCAACTAACTGTATGCCAAAAATCAGGTCGATTGATTGTTTAGCCACGGCGTGAAGGAAGGACGGACAAACAAACAAACAAACACACTTTCGCATTTATAATATTAGTATGGATTAGTATGGATTGTATTTTCCTATAAGTATGTTTGAATGTCTCTATGAAGGTACTTGTGAGACCTTAGGTATTTACATATCGATCATAAAACAATTGATGGTCATAGACTTACATAGCTGCAATACAAAGTAAGTTTGTATGTTATAAAACAGTTACAATCAAATTCAAAAGCTATTAAGAAGGAAAAAAGAACTGCAAGCTCAAAAAATTCAATTCAAATTATAAAATTCAACACGAAAAATTCAATCTAGTTCCGGAATCGGAATTGGAATTCCGGTTACAAATAATTGTTGTATCATACATCACTACTCTGTAGTCGAGTAACTAATACCATCTCTATGTATTAGTGTCTATGAATATTGTCTATAGTCTTGTCATTGTAACTTAGGATCTGACCTGAAGATGTCGATTATTATGTAATAATTATACAAGTGTAATAAACCAGTCTAATTATCTAAAGTCTTTAATATTTACCAACACAAGAACCATACATGGTGTCAGAAGTGGAAAAACACATACATGGTGTCAGAAGTGAAAACGAAGAAAGAAAATTCATAAAATGCAAAAGTCGGATGGCGTCGCTGGCGGCCATGATGCCGGAAGCCATTGTTCATTGCACAGTGGCTTGAAGGCGCTTAGAATATCGTCAGATGCAACAAACAACAATTACGAAACCTGGAAGCGTTGGTGGCAACAGTTCGAATTATACTTGTTGGCAACAGGTTTAGACAAGTCCGGTGAGAAACGCAAGATCGCCATTTTATTACATCACATTGGTGAAAAATGCTTAAATATTTTCAACACATTCAACATAAATATTGGAGAAAGCACATTACATGACGTCAAAGCCAAATTCGACGAATTTTTTCAACCCAGAAAAAATATTACCATGTGTCGTTACATGTTTTTTACCACACGTCAACAGAAATCGGAAAGCATCGAGGATTTCTTAACCGATCTCGAAAATAAGAGCCAAGATTGCGAATTTGGAACGCTCAGAGAATCTCTTATCAGAGATATTTTTATCGCCAACTTGAGTTTGGACTTAGCACATGTACGTCAGAGACTGCTGCAGGAACCTGATCTGACATATCAGAGGATGCGAGAGCTAGCTAGGACACTCATCGTCGCACAGCAGGATGCAGACCAAATTGTCAAGAGGTCCACTAGTCAAGAGTCTGAAAAAGTCATGCATCTGCGTCGGAGGAGCCGTGGTCGAGCGGAGCGTCAGCGACGGCGAGCTTCACCAGTCAGTCAGCAGGGATCCAGCGCAGGGAGGTCAAAGTCAAGTCCCAGTCCTGAGAAGCGCTCGAAGACGTGTAGCCGCTGTGGACAACACCACCGCTACAAATGTCCAGCGCAGGGAGCTAAGTGCAGGTCATGTAACTCTTATGGTCATTTTGCAAAATTTTGTTACTCAAATAATAAAAAAGTCAGTCATTTAGAGTCTTTTAGTTCAACTGGTAGACAAGATAATTTTGTTGGAATTTTAAATTGTCATAACTTTAGTCATAGTCATAAGTCTAGTCAATATAATTGTCATTTACAGTCACAAAGTCATCACAATCAAAATCATTACAGACATAGCAGGTTGTCATACACACAGTCACAGTCACATCCCAAGTTACAATCAACGGTCAGGTCGCACATAGGCCAGTCGCAGTCAATGTCTAAGAGATCTCATGAAGACTCATCTTGTCATAAAAAATATCCTGTGTCATATTTCTGTGATGAAAGTGGTGATAATGTCATATCTGAGAGGTCTAATAAAAAATGCCTCAGTGATGAAAAAAGTCTGGTGACTGATAAGTCCCAGAGATCTCATGAAGACTCATCTTGTCATATGTCGTATCTCAATGATGAAAACACTAAACAGTCTGAGAGATTCACAGTCAAGTCAAAAAAGTCAAAAAGTCTTAGTCGAGATTCATATCTTAATGATGGGTACAGACACAAGTCTGAGGAATCTCACACAACAAACACTTGTAGAATTATTACAGCAAAGTCAGCACATAGTAAACAGGTCAATACAGTCGAGTCAAAACAAAACAAATACTATTCTAGACAGTCATGGAACATAAACATTTTAGTTGGTCATACACAAATTAATTGCATTATTGACTCGGGAGCTGATATCAATATTATGTCAAAGAAAACTTTTCAATCTTTGAAATGTCAAAGTCAAATGTCACTTGAGAAATGTCAAATAAACGTTAGTGGGTTTGGTGGTATATCAATACCCATTATGGGCAAAGTCAATATAAAATGTAGTTTATCTTTAAATAATAGCACTATTAGTGTAAATATAGTGTTTATAGTCGCAGATTTAGTTTGTCCGAATGTTTTAGGTCTACCAACTTGTGAAAAATTAGGTATAATTCAAAGAGTTTTCTCTGTGTCTCAACAAAATTTTAGTGAACAGATTCTTACACAATACAATGATGTATTTCAGGGTCTTGGATGTCTACCTCAAGTCTGTCGCCTGAAACTCAAACCTGAAGCAGTGCCATGCGTGGATGCTCCGAGAAGAGTACCCTTCGCTTTACTGAACAAACTGCGAGATGAATTGGATCGCATGGAGAAAATGCAGGTCATTGAAAAGGTTATTAAACCTACAGAATGGGTGAACAGTATAGTCATAACAGTCAAAAGCACGGGTCAGTTACGAATTTGTTTGGATCCTAGAAATTTGAATAAGAATATTATAAGAGAAATTTATCCACTAAAGTCAATAGATGAGATCAGATCTCAACTAGCAGGAGCTGTTTGTTTTTCTCATTTAGATGCATTTTCAGGATTTTGGATGATGAAACTAGATGAATATAGTTCTGATTTATGTACATTTCAAACACCTTTCGGTAGATATAAATATTTAAGGTTACCTTTTGGTATTAATGCATCGTCTGAAATTTTTCAAAGAGTCATGATGAATTTGTTCGGTGATTTAGAAGGAGTTCTAATATTCATCGATGATATTTTGGTATATGGACCAAACGAGTCAGTACATAATGAGAGAGTACATAAAGTCATGCAACGAGCACGTGAAGTCAATTTAAAGTTCAATAAGTCTAAATGTAAATTTTTAGTATCAGAAGTCTGTTTTTTAGGGTATGTTTTTAGTAAAGATGGTGCTAGGGTTGATAAAGAGAAAGTAAAAGCAATTGTCAATATGCCCACACCAAAAAATGTCAAGGAATTGCAAAGAATATTAGGTATGATCAATTATTTAGGTCCCTTTATTAGCAATTTGTCTCAAAAAACTCAAATTTTAAGAAATCTTTTGAAGAAAGATTCAGTCTGGACATGGGATGAAAATCATAGTCAATGTCTTAAGAGTTTAATCGATGAAATTACAAATACACCAGTTTTAGCTCATTATAATCCCAATGTACCATTAGTCTTGTCAGTCGATTCGTCAAAGTCAGCATTAGGAGCAGTCATTATGCAGAATAATAAACCTATTGCTTATAGTTCAAAAACATTAACTCAAACTCAGTCAAGGTATGCTCAAATTGAGAAAGAATTGTTAGCCATTCAGTTTGGTTGTGAAAAATTTCACCAGTATGTGTACGGTCATAAAGTAACTGTTCATACTGATCATAAACCTTTAGTCTATCTTTTTAAAAAGCCATTACATGATGTACCAGCAAGATTGCAACGTATGATGTTAACTTTACAAAAATATGATTTGGAAGTTATACATGTTCCAGGTAAAGAAATGTTTATATCTGACACTCTGTCTAGAGCAGCACTGAAAGAACATTATATACCTGAGAATGAGTCAGAAATATCTTGTCATGTCAATTTAATGCATTCAAGTCTAGCAGTCACAAAGGAGTACTGTACAAAATTGTTACAGAACACTAAGAAAGATGATACTTTGCAATTGTTAAAAAAGTATTATTATGAAGGTTGGCCAAAAAATAAAAATAATGTCAGTCTGTCAATAAAACCATTTTGGAATATACAAGCTGAAATTCATGTAGTCAAGGATTTGTTGTTCAAAGGGTCAAAATTAATAGTACCACAGTCAATGTATAAGGAAATGTTAGGTAAAATTCATGAAGGTCACCAAGGTATAAATAAATGCTTAAAACTGGCTAGAGAGTCTTTGTACTGGCCAAGCATGTCAGCTGATATTAAAAACTTGGTAGAACAATGTTATGTATGTGCACAATTTAAACCTAATAATCCAAAGGAACCACTAAAAAATTTTGAAATAAATAAATATCCATGGCAACAAGTAGGTGTTGATTTAATGTATTTTGATAACCTCACTTATTTAATTGTCACAGATTATTATTCTAAATTTATAGAAATAGCTTTGTTAAATAAAAACAGTACAGCAAAGAATGTAATAACACATTTAAAGTCCATTTTTGCTCGTCATGGAATACCTTTATCTTTAGTGTCTGATGGTGGTCCTCCTTTTCAGTCATTAGAATTTAAGAATTTTATGCATGAATGGGACATAGAACACATTGTAACTAGCCCATATCATCCACAGTCAAATGGTCAAGCAGAGAGTTCAGTCAAAATTATCAAAAATATGTTAAAAAAATGTAAAAGAAACTCATCTGATCCATACATAGCTTTATTACAGTATAGAAACACACCTAAGAATAATTTACCATCTCCAGCACAATTGTTAATGTCCAGGAATTTAAGAAATAACATTCCTATGTCTTATAAGAAATTAAAACCTAAAGTGGTTACATTCAAAAATTATGAAGAATGTGTCAAGCAAAATAATAAAAATAAGTCTAAATATTATAATAGAAATACAAAGTCATTGTCATTACTGTATCCCAATGATCATGTATACTTTAAAAGAAAGCCTGATAGCAATTGGGAACAAGCCATTGTCAAGCTAAGGTTGGCTAATAATAGGTCATATGTCGTTGAGGATGTCAATGGAGTTAGGTATAGGAGGAATAGGGTTCATTTAAGACACAAATATTCTCCTATGCTATCCAATTCGTCGCAGGGGAGAGAGGAAGGTAACAGGCAGGAGTCTAGACCTCAAGAGCTCTCATCTCAATCCTCAGTCAGTCAACATGTAACTCGTTCTGGAAGAGTTGTAAAGCCAACCAGAAGGCTAATTGATGAAATAGATTAAGTAGAACATTGTATCCTAGATTAAGACCTAACCATAGTCTTAAGTCATTGTCTAAATTGTAACTAAGTCAGGTCTCTATAATATTGTTTGTCAAGGGTTAATTTAAACTTAAACAAGGGGGATGTTGTATCATACATCACTACTCTGTAGTCGAGTAACTAATACCATCTCTATGTATTAGTGTCTATGAATATTGTCTATAGTCTTGTCATTGTAACTTAGGATCTGACCTGAAGATGTCGATTATTATGTAATAATTATACAAGTGTAATAAACCAGTCTAATTATCTAAAGTCTTTAATATTTACCAACACAAGAACCATACAATAATGACTACAATTAGGTGCCGACTGTACTCAAAGCCTGTTAACTAGACTGTTTGGATATTAAAATAATATCAACATCATGAATAATTCCGAAGTTCCGAGCCCTTTGTGTAGGCCTTGGTCAAGGCTAGTCTGGTACTGGTTGCCCGTCAACGTTACAATGAATAATGGCCATATAAATATCTGAACATTGTGATACTGGTTTAATTGTGTTTTTTATTAAAAAATATGTTGTAAATATTTTGTACGCGTTTTGAATTTTAATCAATATAATATCAATGTTGGGTTAGGGGCGGGGGAAGAATTTAGACTCCCGGGGCCCCACGCGAGTTCGTGATAGAGACACCGGGGTGGTTTTAGTCAGTAAAAGTCTGACAGACCCCGTCGCCGACCCCAGGGCGGCGGACATCCTATGAGGATTTTCACCCCGGAAAAAAAGGGCGGGGTATTTGCGTAACTGTTGCCTTTAATTTTGGCTATTCAACAACAGTCATTGCTTGATTTTCGTTGTCGAGAATAAGACATATGAAGCAACGAATTAGGAGTTTTTTTTTTTTAATCGCTCGAATCGTTTGAGACTGATTTACACGGTGCAATTTAAATTACCTATGGCTTCAATTAAGTTGAAGCAAAAATAAAACTTGCATTGTCTAAACACCATTTATTCGATGCAAGTCATATGTTGCATCAATTTTATTGTGGTGCCCTCTACCTGACAGAAACTTGTTGCTCCGAAACCTATTTGGCATTACTCACTTGGCATAAACTTTTTTAAACGAACATTGATAAGGTATAAAAAATATTTAATATAATTGTTTTGGCCTGTTTTTATGTCCGAATTTAAAATGAGATACTTTTAACGTGGCAGAATTGTATTGGGTATTGTATTGGTAATTTGGTTTTGCATAACGTATAGTTAGAGCACCGATTATTTGGCATAATTTGACTTAGCATACTACGACGATCACAGGATTTCAATAGAAGTAATTTTATTAGTCATAGAAAAAAAATTGTTTTAAAAAATCACTATGGTGTGCTACAGAAGTTAGTGACAGAAATGAATCGCTGCAAAACCGATTTCACGTAGTCTTGTCTGCCCTACCCCTAGAGTGTAATCAAAACCCGCAAAGGCGCGGAGGGGCGAGGCGGCGCGGAGCAGTGGGCGTAAAACCATCTGCGACGATTAGCTCGCTTGGGACCGCCGGAGCCCTGCAGCGCCGGAGCCGCGACATAAGCCATGCCTGCTGCATGTGGCATACTTGCTGCATGCTTGCTGCATGCTTGCCAAAAGTTGATTCTGGCTGTGAATTTTCTGCGATATGATGGTTCTACTTTTGATTATTATGGATATAAAATATATTCCAATAGATGATTCTGGTTGTGAACTCTCTACGATATTATGGTGATATTTATTGTTTTTATGGATTTGAAATTTATGCCTAATAATGATTCTGACGTACAAAATTATGGGTTTCGGTGTATGGTAAATGAGTGTATGCCAAACGATTTTCTGTGAAAAGAGGTTTATATTGTCCGTTGCTATGCAAAATAAAATTATGAGTTAAAAGTTCTGCTATAAAGGGTGGACCCATTTTATTGTATTCCTTAGGCAATAAAATTGCACCGTGTAAATCAATCTCTAGTGAGTTTGTTACGCAATTGGGATGCCGATCACAATAATGGAGTAGCACTTCCGTTACAATCATCGTAATTTTCACATACATAGTTGAGACAAACATAATAAAATCGGTGTGTAAAATGTTTTATTTTCACTTTTCTAAACCATAGAACAAAGTTTATTATTCATTTCGATGGGAACAATCCCTTTTAGGCCTTAGGACCACTAAACTTTTAGCGAGGGTTCTCATTTGCATGTTTTACTTTATCAAATAACTAGCTGCGTCCTGTGGTTTCATTCGTTTCGATCGCGTGGGAATATCCGAATAAAGCTGCATGATAATTTAATATGTTAATTCCAGCTATAAAGCATCGTTACCACGAAAATCCAAAGTTCTGACAACATATAAAGATATCGATATAGGACCCGAGTACAATGCTCGAAGACCTCAGTAGAGACTCCGAGAGAGTCGGTCTTAAAATGAACATGGACAAGACGAAAGTCAAGTCTGATGCCCATGTTGTACCGACTCGTATAAAGATTGGACTCTGTTCTCGAAGTTGTTGACACCTACGTGTACCTGGGACAAACTATCCAGTTAGGAAGGTCCAACTTCGAGAAAGAGGTCAATCGCCGAATCCAAATCGGCTGAGCTGCTTTCGGGAAGCTACGTGAAATCTTCTCGTCCGAAATACCGCAGTGTCTCAAGACAAAAGTCTTCGACGAGTGTGTTGCCAGTGATGAGTTATGGAATTGAGACGTGGTCGCTAACAATGGGCCTTATAAGAAGGCTCAAAGTCACTCAAAGGGCAATGGAGAGGGCTATGCTTGGGGCTTCACTGCGCGATCGAATCAGGAATGAGGAGATCCGCAGATGAATAAGAGTAGCCGATATAGACCTAAGAATTGCAACACTAAAGTGGCAGTGGGATGGACACATTGCCCGTAGGACCGATGAGTGATAGGGCCGACGGGTTCTCGAGTGGCGACCACGCACCGGAAGACGTAGCGTGGGTAGGCCCCCGACAAGGTGGACCGACGACCTGGTGAAGGTCGCGGGAAACCGCTGGATGCGGGAGGCGCAGGACCGGTCGTCGTGGAGAAGTGTCGCTCTCCCTTGGGGGAGGCCTATGTCCAGCAGTGGACGTCTTTCGGCTGAAATTATGATGATGATGATAAAGATATCGTTAATTAGTTTTCACTTCAAGCAAATAAGAAGCAGTATATTAACCTCGGTATTTTAAATAATAGACAAGATAAAATTGACAATTTATTATGTAATTAAACATAACATGATTAAAAACACGTTGCCCGCAGAACAGATGGTAGTTTGGGTTGGAAGCCTCTGTAGTGGCGACCGCGTATTTAAATAAGATGGACCAATGACCTTGTGAAGGCCACGGGAATCCGATGGAAGCGGGAAGCACTAAACCGGGCAAAGTGGCGGTGCTTGGTGGAGGCCTATGTCCAGTAAGCGTGAAACGATGAAGATCTTGACAAATCTTAAAAAAGGAACTATGAAACAAAAAAGAAGCGACAAAGCGAAATTGGTTTCCAAACTTTTGCATGCAGTCGCTTGCATAACTAGCAGAGGATATTTGCTAAACCTCAAGAGACAAGAGCTACCAACCATAATCTAGGAGTTCAAGTCGAAGCTGACGGCGATCTGCTGCACGCGTGCCTGATTGGCGTCCTGCCCACGTAGATAATCCTTAACCCGGAAAATAACGGAACCTCTTATGGCCAACTTTGATATCGAAACGAAAACTACAGAACTACCGCAAAACAACTTACGAAAATGACCCCTACATCTTAATTCTTGGGCCATAGGGAAAATATAAAAACATAAGCAAACCTCTTACGAAGAAATGTCGACATCAAGAGGCTGACAAGCGTGACGCGACTCACGTAGAGCAATTTCTTTGTACAAAAACTGCACGAAAATTGTTCTGCCAGATTATTTGTGTGAGGGCCTTTTGAGGCCCACATAACATCTGTCCTGTGACGTCACAATAAGAACATGGCACATTGTTCTATCACAAATTGATAACATTACGAGCAGTGTTCACCCGCGCTTATTTACTCCCTATTTGATAACAATAGCAAAGCCTCCTTTGATACAGTAAATTGATTTACAAAACAAACACAATAGTCTTCGAACAATTGATATCGAGTTAGTTATGATTGGGTTTCCAAGTATGTTATATTGATTAGTCATAGTTCAATACCAAATATCTTGTATGCCTTATTAGGGACGGTTTATTAACTGTAACGCCCTTAATCCTTGAGCAATAGGCCTTAGAAGCAGATGGCAATACTATTGAATAAAAAAGATATCGATCAAATTTGTTGACGATAACCATAGTTATTCTAAAGCCGGGGCCACATTAGCGGGCGAAGATACGTGTCACGTTGGCGCGCAAAATATCCGTTGTCGGACATACACGATGTTCTTGTCTACATTGGCGGGCGAAAGTTCAGAAAGCGGCCTATGGCGAATATTCGTTGTTTAGTTGTGCAGCAGAGATAGTGGAGGAAACAGTGGCTTTGCATTATATGTCAGTAAATTATAATTATTTATTACATGTGTACAAAACAATAACCACGAAAAAAATGCAAAAAGAACATTAGTCCCTCTTCAAGTCTGGTCGACACTGAAGTGACGTAGGTGTGGCCACTCCAGTGAATATTGTCGCCGCAAGTCCTTTGAAGTGCGCCACTTGATGCTACATCGTCTGCGCACGAATACATTGCGTTGCAACGATGTACCCGGCCACATACATCGCCGTAGCCCGCTAATGTAGCCCCAGCATAAGACATGAACGTCACCATTTAAAAGTTTGATCGTATCCTGTGTCCAACTCCTAACTATAAATTACCCATTCAATCAACTCAGTTTATCAGTCTTCTGCTGGATATAAACCTCTCCCAAGCTGCGCCACAACACCCGCTTTACGTACACAGTCTGTCCCAGCTGTCTTTTGAATATCGTCAGGGCATCTAGATGCCTGGAATACGTGTCCAGATGCCCCAGCATCTGGACACGTATTCCAGATACGCGGTCTTCAATCAGAGAGTCATCTGCTCGACTGCAATCTTCAACAAACAGACGACCAGCCCACTGCAATATTCAGCTTGCTGACTCGCAAGCTACATCGGTAACATCAACTGTAGAAAATCTGAATTACATTTTTCCGAGAAGCTTTTACTTACAATATGTTTTAGATATGATACGCGTGGCTGAGCTGAAAGCAATTTAATCTGCCGACAAAGTTGTTAACTTCGTTATAGAAACATAAATAGGAATAAAGTTGAGTATTTAATTTAAAAAATACTGAATTTAATTTATAAATACTGAAGGAGAATCCTAGGATATCTTTTAAATATAGCTTTTTACATGCCTATTAGATAAAGATATATATCTCAGATATGAAAAATGTCCAGCAAGAATGTACGTTAGGACTTATAACTTGGCTGTTGGATAAATGAAACAACATGAAAAATGCTTCAATTCTAAGCATATCTTGGACACCAGTGACTGAAGGTGAATGAAAACATCTTGAGGAAACCTGGACTTTATAAGTCTGAAATCGCCAACCCGCATTGAGCAAGCGTGGTGATTACGCTCAATCCTTCTCTGTATGAGAGGAGACCTGTTCCCAGCAGTGGGACGATAAAAAGGTTGATGATGATGATGATGATGATTATTATCATAGCCGTAACATTGACTTCCATAACGAGTATTGTTCCCTTACCACACAAACATCACTTCGCAATCCATTAACTAATAAATAAAATTGGAATATTCGACCAGCCGGTGTATTATAAACAAAAGATATGAATGTTAATTACTCTGATGTAAATTTAACACCTTTCACCCCTTTTTGTCATTTATTCACAAAGCTGCTCAATTCATTGAACTCGAAAGCGGATTAATTTCCATTCATACAATATATTATTGTAATATTTGAACAAAATTTTCAATTAAAACGGTAAGATCTTGACTTTGTGAAGACAAACACGTTTAAATAAACATGCAAGAATACCACGCTAGATAACTTAATAATTGGAAATTTGCTTCGATCAAAAATTTACCGAAGGAAACCTATAATTAAAGTTTAAAATACAATCACAGCAGATATTTAATACAAACCTAAGTACATAATCAGCCTATGACGTTCCCACTGTTGGGAAACAGGCCTCTTCTCTCTCACGAGAGGAAGCAGCCCAATATGACCTAGTGGTAGACGTCATATGTCTTCGTAGTTTTGGTTCTAGGACATAGATTTCTCAAAAAAATTTTCTTCAGCAGGAGCGACTAAATAATGAACACAAAGTCACAGGTAAAATGCCTGCTTGGTTGGTTCGAAATAATAACATCTCCAACTTCTAATGCAATATGAAAGCACTTTAACAACCCCTGGCTATAACACTAATGGTAAACAGAACGCCTCAAACGTTTCATTAGGAAAACAAGCAAAATTAATTTTCTCGACTCAAAGCATTTTGAATTGAATTGAAATTGATATTAAAAATGAGTCGGCCCAAATTTCTCGTTGATTGAATGAATCAATTCATCAAAACTTATTTCGATATTGAAATTCGATTTCAGTCATAGAATAAAAAGCGCTAAGGAAATATTAGATACCTACCACTATGAAATTGATGGGAAAGCTATCTTCAAAGGGATAATTAAATTCGATATATTTCAAAAGACGTTATCGAAATAAAAAAGTATCATGTCTTTGAGGGTTTACGTGGAAGCAATGAAGTGTCTGAAGACTTTTAAGTGGAAACTGTGTGCCTTTAGCGCATAAAGAACGTATCCCGATATTTAGAATTTATTCCGAAAAGAAACGTGTAAATAGTTGCGTTAACTCGCAATCGTAGGTACACCGGCTCGTTTTGCCTGAACTCGTCTGGATTGCAAACATTTTCCGGATTACGAGATGCCTACCTTTTCAAAGTTTCCATTTAAGCTAACAAGATAAACAACATTTACAAGTTTCATCATGTATTATCTGGTACATTACCTGGGGCATGCAAGTGAACTTAACTTTGACGTAGAAACAGATTCGAAAAGATGAGTTAACAGATAAGATTTTATAGACGGTAGATAGGCAACATGATTATTTACAACTTAGATGATACAAAATTAAAAAGAAAAATCAGTCATGTCTAGTGGATGAGTAGGGAAAATTTAGGGAGAAAGTCGTTACAATAATTTAAAACACTCACTTGAGAAATGGAAGGAAACATCAATCAATTAATGATAATATTTAGTCTTCAAAACTGAAAAGACCGCAAAACATTAATAACATTTTTTTTATTTCCCGTATTCTGAGTTCTAGTATATATCTTTTACATATTTTTTTTTTCGGTTCTGCGGTTTTAACTAAAATCACAAAATGTATGATAATGTCCCTTATACGATAGAATGAAGTAGTTTCCTTCGCCTAAGCCTTTAAATGTTTAGATGAAAGCATCAAATGTCACTTTATGTCAATGTCAATGTCTGTTTGTGTTGTCTTCGCTCTCTATCTCAAAAAACGGTTGACTTTATAAAAAATGTTTAGAACAAACTTTGTCGCAAATTTTATGCTCTACAATTTTAATAATAGGTGCTATCATCATTGGAGCAATAGAAACGGAGATAATTGCAAAAATCGATGTTCGTGACCTTTGATCTCGAATAACTTACGACGCAGACACGAGATAATATGAGACTTTTCAGACAACTTTTAGAACGCCAAAATGTAGCTGTATACGAGTTTCCAGCTTACTATCTCAAATTACGAGTTGAAACCCTAAATTGACTGGACTAAAAATAACACTTTGAAAAAACAAAATTTACGAACTTAATTGACAAGTTTAGACTTAGTTTGACAAACTGAAAACGACAATACAATTGACAACTAGTTACCAATTTTATTACGAGTCACAGCGAAGCAAAGGTTTTCTCTCCAGCCGTCTTTAAGAATAGACCAAATTTCAAAGTTGAAATTATGAATGAAAAGTACATACTAGCGAAAAGAAAAACATAACAATAATTCGGGTTAAAAAAAAAATGAAAAGTTGTAATTTCTAATGTAAATTGGCAAAAAGTAGATGATCCCAGTGCTATAGAATTAGTACATGATAGAACATTAAACTTTTTAAAATTGCTTAAACGATCTAAATCCTAACCAATCTACTCGTAATTAAATAAAATTGAGCGGCTTCAAAATTTTGGATAAGATCTATATTTGGCCGGCGAAAATATGATTATATATCTGAAATTCGTACAAAGCCTAAGTGGCTTCCCATACGCCTTTACCGGAATTCTCATAGATATCTTATTTCAGCTCTACAGCATTTTGTTTAATCCTAACCCCAATTAACTTAAAGAACGTTCAAGTTCCTTCATGACACACATAATAGATATCTGAGGTTATCGGGATCCTAAAGAAGCCGATGCATTCTACACAAGAAGTTCGGCTATGGAATGACTTGCCCGTGTCCGTAATGTGTGCTCAAACTCTGTTCATTTTTAAAACTATGATAATAAAATGAAATGAAATGAAATCGTTTATTAAGCAAGTAGGATCACCGATCAAGCAAGCCGGCATTTCCTGACTACCTCTGAGAAGAAATAGCCGAAACAAACTCAGGGATCATCGTCTTTTTTCAAGTCCAGACATTAAAAATGAGAATGTTTACAATAATTTGCCTTATAATTACGCATATTGCTTAATAACAATGCTTAACAGAGCGAGCAGCTCAGTACCAAGCTTTTTTGTCTTCTAAATAATCTGTGATTTTATAATACCCCTTTTTGCAAAGTTTGGCCTTTACATAGTTTTTAAATCGTTTAATTGGTAAGTTTCGAATGTCCATGGGAAGCTTGTTGTAAAAGTGTATACATTGACCCATGAACGAGTTGCCTACTCTGTTGAGACGAGTGTGATGTACAGCACACTTCAATAATAACTAAAGAACACTTCCTATCTCTTTAAACATATCATTACATTTTCTTTGCTCTTGTATGATGTTTATTAATTAGATGTATATATTTATTTAAGCTAGTATGATACACTATGTACATATTTATTGTATAATCTATGTATATAGTACACTGTAGACTACCTACATTACCTCTTTCTCCTTCCCCTTAGTATTCCATCCAAAGGTTGTCTATAAAAGATTGCTCTTAGCGATAAGACCTCCCAATGTGTCAGCCTTGATAACTCTTTATATTTATATACTGTAATTTATATGGTGTACATAATAAAGAGTATCATATTCTATTATATTCTAATAATCTGTAATAAATAACTAGTAATATTAAAATTATAGCACTGACCTGTACTCGCTGGCATCTAATTAGGCTCTGTGTATGCGTAAGTATCCTTAACACCATGTGTTCTATAGTACTCTGTTCTTCAAATACCATCCTCGCGAGATCCAAGAGAACTTGATTCCTCTTGACTTCCAGCTGGGATCTCTCGTAAAGCTGTGCGTTCCGAAGACCGATGCCGCAAAACTGGAGGTAGGATGAGAAGACTTTCTCATCATAGGACGTGAAGGGACCATCGCTCTGTTTGTTTATAACCTGAAAAATATGACATTTAAGCGGAAATTGCAAGAGTCATTTTCTCAAAAATTAGGGTAGAGTCATTTCAACACCTCTTTCCCAAATATTTTTTGTATATAATGTATATACAAAAAAAAGCTGAGTGTCACGGTCATTTTTCATTGGACTTTTAAAATTATTTATAGTGATGTTTACTAAAAAAAAAGCGCGTGATTTATGTAATAAAAAGTGAATAATTTATAAAGAACATTGAAATATTGTAGCACAGTGGCCACATCATGACTTTACCCCAAACCCCTCCTAGTCTGCTCACGCGGGAAACGGAAGGAGATAGGTTAGGTTAAATTAAGTTAGGATAAGTTACGAAGTTAAAATCCATTTAAGTATTCGACTGAAGGACTTGTATCCATGGTCATGAAATAATTATTTAAAAAAAATATTACATGTAAAATTTCATATTTTATTTGGTCATGTGTTTACTTAACCTTTATTATCCTTATGCGTCGGACGGGGTTTTCTTTACATAGTGTATATTATAAGTATATATTTTGGTAATAGTATGTATGGGTATGTATGTGCGTGTGTTAAGAGATTTTTTTTATAATTTTTTCAACTAAAGCACCTGCCATTTAATCTCTTCACCATCTGTGGTTGACTGGTAGAGAATGCCTAACGCATTAAGTCCGCTTCTGTGCAATTCATGTGCGAAAGAATAAATAAATAAATAATTATTAGAATAAAAGTTTTCTGCTCAAAATAGTGGTAATTAGAAAAATATTAAATTATCTACAGTAATGTAGTAAAGATGAAGAATAATTTAATACTTATTGCTTTTAAGCAAATTCAGTTAAACGATTTCTTTAATTAGAAATAGAATTATAGCTTCAAAACAGTAAACAAAATCTTCAATAACCAAAAATAGTTACAACATTTTATCTCTTTAATTAAAAATCAATGGATTATTTGGTTCTTCAGAGTATTGGAAATACTAAATTCTTCTGTTTAGATAGGGCACACGAAGCAATAAATATATGTTTTCAAAATATGTAAATCGCATTTCGATGTAGTGTGTACCTAATCACGTAATAACACGTTTGTAATTGCCGAAGGTTTCGGCTGAGATACACCTATAAAATGCCCCATCAAGAAATCCCGATACCGGGCTGCCACTGAGAGATTCAATACAAGATAAAATAATCAAATTATAGTATCTAACAGATAATGTCGTGTAACGACTATTTAACGCAGGATATATTTTAACTACGTATTATAATAAGGTGATTTATAATGTATATATTTTTGTAACATTTATATTATACTTTTTTTTTTTTAAATATTATAAACTAGCGCTTGACCGCAATCCCGCCTGATGGTAAGCAGTGATGCGATCGTTGATCGTAAAGCCCACCAGTTTATTAAGAGCCTATTCACTCAGAAAAACTGAGCGAATAGGAAGGAAGACGGCAGTTGAGCGAGGTGATGCAATGTTAACCCAACAACACGACCAACGATGCTGCGCCAAAGGGAGATTGATCTGAAGACCCTCCACGACCAAACTCCCAACACAACAACATTTGGCGCATCGTGCCCGGCACATATCACAACACAGCTGCTCAGACCCGTCCTCCGTACGGCTTCAGCAGACACCATGCCGGAACACGACAAATCGCTTGGCGGCAAGGCTTTGTCTGGTGGGTGGTAACTTCTGCCGGCGGCCGATGTTCTGGCCTACCACCGAGACACTTTGTTCATAATAAAGACGCAAATCTATAATTATATATTTAATACCTTATGTATACAACCGAATATATCAGTTTTATTATTGTGATACACCTAGATGACTAGAAGTTAGAACGTGGTCAAAACAAAAGGAGTAAGCAGATAAGGGTCTTTTATAGTTTCTAACTACCCCCATGTCAAAAACAGAGAGTTAGTGTATGTTTATATACATATTACATACATAGCTAGGTACCTACGTATGTTACGGTTTTATGTTGATTGTCATGAGTCAATACTGTGTATATTTTTGTGACTCGCATTTAATGTTTTCTTGTTGTTTCTTATGGTATTTTACGACGACCTCTGGCTTTGTTTCTGGATATCTGCCGTTACCTATTGCTTTCCCGATCTACTCAAACTTTCAGCGAATATGCATCTTTTTTCGACTTGTCTAGTACTTTGGACAACTGATGTTGTTTTATTTTTGAAGGTGAACCAGCGCTGCACTAACTGTGGTGTAGCAATGTTAAAAGACAGTGAATTACTCCGCGAATGATGACGATAATTTTACCATCACATCAATGTACATCTCTACTGCATCTAAACTTCAAAATGACATACCAGAATTTTCTACTATAATATATTATATCTTTTCGAATTTAGCAACGTATTTTTTTATGTAAGTACACGTTTGCTTCTCCAGTCCACTTTTGACATTAACAGAATAGTCGACAACGGCTTCACTTTCCATAAATAAAACTAGAATAGAATATTAAATCTTAACAGCACTGAGTTCTAGATTAATAACAGGACAACAGGCCTATTAAATACAAATATCCCTTTATGATATATATTGTTTTATTTATGTCCATTCTTAGCCATACCTATTTGTATGGGAGAGTTAACCATATCCTTTATGGATAAAATTGTGTTTGCAACATTTGCATGATGGATTTAAAAAAAAATCGTACTTCGTATTTCAAATATATCTACTATTCCGAAAGTGATGTTCAAATTCACTTTTTGTTAGGAAATTGTTTACAGACAGACGCCATGAGATAATACAAAGTTAGCCAACATTCACCAAGCAATTTCATTACCACGTCGGAATATTTATAACTTATACGCTTAGGACGTTGCAAACTTTTTTGATTTCATCTTTTTCTTTGTCTACCTCTTATTTCGCCGTTTCCCAGAAGTTTTTGAAACAACATTTCAAATGTAAACAGGCCGAAACTTTTTTTTAAGCAAACAAGATTTATTTAAGTAATAAATGACTTAAAGGAAATGTTGTTATTGAAAGCGGTGTAATGATAAAATCTTGGTATTCATTTAGTTTAAACCGGCTACATACCTGAGCAACGCCGATGACCTCTCCATTAATGTCCTTAATGGGCATGCAGAGGAGTGACCTAGTTTTATAACCCGTCTGCTGGTCAATGTCGTGGTTAAACCTTTCATCCTGAAACAAAGAAAAACAAAATATATAAATACAATGATACCTAGCAAAAGCAATACAATCATCTTCTATGAGTAGATATGAGGTTATATAGAAAAGACAGGTGTGACTACAATGTACGGACGACAGCAGGTCAAGCTACCCTAAACTGTCAAATATTACCAATCAAACTTGAGCCTTAATGCTTTAGAGATAACGTTGAAAATCTAAAAAAAGTAATCTGATAGGCCGGGATGTGCTGTCGTCTGTACATTGTATAGTTTACTATTATTAAAAAAAATCCGCCTATACTGTTGAAGAAATGGATCATAACCATCACATGCAGCGGGTTGGTAAATGTTGCTTGTCTTCAAAATTTTGGTGCCAGTTATCTCACTGTGTTTTCTTTCACGGTTTTGAGAGCAGTGAGTGACACAAATTAAAAAAACTACACAATATAAAACGCAGTGTATGTATCTCTTAAGTCGGAGCCCTTACCACAGGGCCACCACAACCTTCATATTCATTGAGCTAGTCTTCAATTAAACTACCGTTACTCATTTGAATGAGGGCTACTTCTTAATCAAATCTCATAATAGGAACTGGGCCGAGAAATCGGATCGGTGGTAGTGACCGCAGACCACAGTCGTCCTTTGAGTCGCAGGCGTCTCTAAGTACCCTCAATATTATTATATACTTCTTCTGCAACTCATCCTAAAGACAACTAAAGAAATAACTATCATTCATCAGTTAATCGTAAGCGTTTGCATACTATTATTTGAAAATACAAAACCGAGAATTTCAATAAAATATATTACATTCGTAGCTGAAAATACATATTCATATTACGGAATACCTACAGCGGTCATATGAGTGGAAAATTGTGGTTTTCCTCAAAAATGGCTTCATAGGCTGAAGCTTCATTAATCGGCATAAATATCATTTGTGTTGCTAATAATAATGCAGGTCAGAGTCGGCTACTATTACGAAATTCTCTATAACAACTTTTTAGAACTCATCTC
Organism: Sesamia inferens; assembly: GCA_037179545.1. Classification (NCBI taxonomy): domain Eukaryota; kingdom Metazoa; phylum Arthropoda; class Insecta; order Lepidoptera; family Noctuidae; genus Sesamia; species Sesamia inferens. The sequence goes on along the minus strand of CM073938.1, from coordinate 14,104,119 downwards.
TCATTCATAATCCAGGTGTTCTGTCTGAGGGAACAGATAATTTAATCTTAAAATGTATAATTCAAAATCACGCCAAATGAATCACATGCGCCAATTTACGGGCGCCAGTTTCGTATAATTTACTCTAGGTAATACAGTTTTTCTTTCGCCAGTAAAGAATGCGATTTGAGGAATCCGTTTTATCGACGAATTTACGACCCGAATGACTGGATGTACCGGTGCCACAATGCATTGCGCACACAAGCATTTGTTGAAACACACTCCGACGTATGGAGCCAAGCCAAAAGAGGAGGTTTATTGCGAGTCATCGTTCATTACTAACGCGTCAACCAGCCAGATTGAGCTTAAACCATCCATTGAGCATACCTATCACATGTTCGGTAAAGCTGAACGAATATTTTGGAGTTTAAGGCCGTTTGTCAAATGTTTGACCGGTATAATCTCTGTTCTTTTGGCAACATAAATTCCTATGCATATTAATAGCTGGCGAGATACGTTCGCGTCTTTCATCTGGATTTGCAAAGTTTTAACTTATTCAACATTCCTGCCCTTATCACAATTTATGCGGGGACGCAACATGTCTTTTCATTCCTTATTCACATATCTATAAGTAGTAATATCGGTAGTCACCTCCTTTGTAACCATAACCATAGAAGTTACCACCCACCAGACTAAGTCTTGTACTCTTATCGCCAAGCGATTTGTCGCGTTCCGGCATGATGTCTGGTGAAGTCGTACGGAGGACGGCTCTAAGCAGTTGTGTTGCGATGTGCGCCGGGTACGATGCGTCAAATGTTGTTTTGCCCGGAGTCTCTAGATCAATTTCCTTCTGGCGCAGCATCGTTGGTCGTGTTGTTGGGTTTAACATTGCATCACTTCGCACAACTGCCGTCTTCCTTCCTATTCACTCAGTTTTTTTAGTGTATAGGCTCTTAATAAACTAGCTCAGCTCTAGCTCAACGATTGCATCACTGCTTACCATCAGGCGGGATTGCGGCCAAGCTCTAGTTTATAACTATTAAAAAAAACATTCACAGAGTACTACGCATTTTTGGACTTCCCCCGACTTACAAGTCGACGACAACCAACTTAAAGCATTAAAATAAATTTATCATTCTTCAGACTGTGAGTGTGACAAGATAAGATAAGATAATTTTATTTGTAAAAACATGTTTAGGTGATAATAATACATGGCTGTGATCATTACAGGTGGAATAGTTAGTTCGTTTCAACGTGTTTGACCATGACTGGTGTACAAAAAAAATATCCTTAAAGCTAATAAGATTAATTTAGAATACATTATCTTACAAATATTAATTTTAATTTACATTAATTAGTCGAACAATATAATAATTAATTTACAATAACATCATGATTACATCTTTACAAAATACATATATATATATATTAGCATGTAATTACATTTAAGTATAAAGTTAGGAATAATTCTGTTCAGTCAGTTAAGAGATTTATCATTAAGAAAGTCATAAATATTATAATAACATATTTCGGTCAATATTTTTTAAATTGTTTTGTATTTTTATTGCTTCGCATGTTTTGGAATTTTATTATAGATAGCCTTACATATGACACTTTTACGCATTAGCGCTGTTTTAGCAGAGGAAACACAGAGCCTGCTATTATCACGGCGATTACGTTCTATAATATCAGATATGTGAGGAAAAATACGGGTTTTTATGGACAAATAAAGCTATTTCAAAGATGATGCTCAGTAACGGTAATGTAAGGAGCTTGTGCTTAACAAAAAGTGGTTTACAGCTGTCTGTACTATGGATACCGAACATAACACGTATGCATCGTTGCATCGTGACGGTTTAATAAAGTTGGAAAAGGAAAACATTTATTCGATCCCTCATTCCTTAACGCAATAAACTAAATCATAACGACAACAACGTAGACAAACAAAACTTGAACAGCCAATCTTCGCCAAACATCGTATTATTCTGGTTGGCCGGTTCGTAATGAGAATGTAATGTTAAGCGATACCAAAGTAGTGACTAAGACAGATTGCAACATTCGTGTAGCAATTCCATCCGCCATTACTGCTTGAGACATTCGGTAATTTAATATTGATTCCCACTAGTTACTTACTATGCACGTGTATCGTTAATTTCGGGAGGTACTCACGACTTCCAACCAAGTTAATAAATTTGACAATCATAAAAGCAAATCAAACTGTCAACTCACCATTAAATTAATTAAATTACTATGTAGTGTTAGAAATTCTTTCAAATTAAATGCTGAAATATCACTGTGGTATTAATTTTCTTATAGAATATTTGGCACGGGGTCAAAAATTCTTCCGCATAATCAGCTTCTCGAAAGCTTGAGCTGTCCTAGCGCAGCATGAGCGACTATAAAATTTAGTTAAAATAAAAAACCAGCTCTTGCCAACTCAATGGCTTTAAATCGAATACCCAAGATTCAATTCGGATACAAGTATCCCCGAGGAAGGATTTTATATCTTCGTGGGGAAATGTAGTATCTCAGGGAGTTTTTAGTCCAAAAAGAGTTAACAGAAATCAAAACCTGACATCAAAATAAAACGTCAGCGATCAAAGTTTCCATTTACGATTCTGATCTTAGATGGATCGTAAAAGTAATAGGTAGCAATGGAACGTTCTGGAATGTTAAATTCTTTCAAGCTACTGACTGCGACAGTGTTAATAACACAAAAACTAAAGGCTCTTTGATACGTTTTCATCGCAAATTCTCTTTGTGCCCGACAAGATATTCATCTTCAATCCTGTGTCACACGACATGTTCGTATAAGCAGAACTTTCTGAATTCATTATTACTTAGTTTTTTTTTTTTTCGTCACAATATCTACAGAATCGGCAGAACTTTCTGTTCTTCACACCATTTTACTGGATTTACGTTCTTCGGAACTCATGAAAATTAAATCGGTTTTGATCAAGTGTCGATAGTGTGTTTCACACTTTTTACAGTCAGCACTAGGCCTAACGTGCAATAAGGCTGCTTTGGTGAAATGTAAGTTTTTCAAAACATGACCAAGATGGGTTTGTGTAGGTTATTGTTATTAGCTATAAAAAACACAACATGCAGAAAAGATAAACCGATTTCTTAGTTTCATGAATTCTAAACTTATCTCATACTTATAATTGAAGCAGACTTGAGGAAAACGTCCACTTAGTTTTCTTTTCATTAGATCGCGGTAATCCTTAAACCACGAACAAAGGATAGAACTTTTTATTTCGGAATGTAACAGATTCGTGGCCGGCTTAGAGTAAAAATGCTAATGTAAGGCTTTTCTTGTATAGGCTCGATTATCCCCTTGAAAAGTTAGACAATTCGTATCGCTGCTACAAACTACTTTGAACAACTTCGCAAATAATAAAACTAACATTTTAGGCTACTTAAATACGTTGGAGATTTTATGACAAATAAAATTGTTTTATAAACTATTCGTATTAGGATAACTTAGGTTTTAAAAAAACAAATAATTCGGGTGAAACCAGTTTAGAGACGGAGTTTCCACCTGTAACATATCACATGTCACAGCAACAACGAAGCGCAATTTATATACGAAACTCACTCACGGATAGTCCAAAAAGAACTTTGAAAAGTAGTCAGATTAGAAGGGTCAAACCCTGTTCAAAATGGGGACGCTTAGATAAACTCGTACCCAACTAACGTTAACCTAGAGAGAGCGATAGGAAGTGATATCAAGCTGCACTTAACATATAAAACGGAAAAATATTTCATTATCATAACAGTACTGTCAAAGTAATGTGTATTTTCCTTGGTATACCTATCGTTGGGAAATAAATACATGATATTGCGGTGAGTAAAAGGCAACTTCCTGTAACCTTTGAGCTTCAATATTTTTATGGTAATTTATGTTTCATTATTATGCCTACCTCTATATAACATTTAGTATTTAGGATGTACAGCTGATTTACAATATTTTACAGATCCATCGGGTATTATTTAAGAATAAACGATCATTTGTTTTACGGATCCATCATCATTACAAAGAAGAAAGAAAGAAAATTTGTTTATCCCGTTGAAATAAACGCATATTACAATAATAATAGTAAACACATAATAATAATAAAAAAGAAAAAATATATAATATACCAAAAAGCCCCGCACTCAAACACGAAGAAATTAAAAACAATCATTCTCCTACCCTTATCTCAATTTATTTGCTGTCGGCGCAATATGGCTTTTTCTTCAATACTTCTCTACTAAATGTCATCTCCTTAATCACCCCCTTCTTATCCATATCATCATTCACACATTCCATCCATCGTTTCTTTAGTCTTGTCCATGGATGTATTGGATGTCAATACACCCATGCTCAAAACTCTCCTCACAATATGTTCCACATTTCTTACTTTGTTTTAGGTCTTAAGGTAGGATTTAAGAATGAATTTTGTTCTCGAATCTGGCTTAAGACGGGAATAAAATTATAGGAATAAAGACAGAGAAAATTGAAAGGATCACAAAGAGAAAGCCGTTGTTTTACATATTCCTAAAATTTTCGAGATTCTAATGCTGAGAAGGTGCGAGTAAAGGTATGTTTAATTACATAACGAGGACGCGAGTGTCAAGTAACGAAGAAACCATGACGGCGTTTAATTATCACGAAATTAATTTACTTCAAGGTCACACTGAGGTAGGCGAACACGAATGGGTGCGTCTTAACTGTTCAAATGACAAAATCAAAGGAAATTAAATAATCCTCCTGAAAATTTCAACAATGTTCTTACAACAAGTTAGGTCTACGATGATATATCAGAAATAAAAGCGATATGGGACATACATGATGTGGTAGACCGTTAGTTCTTTATAAAGCAATCACACAATGTAACGGAGCATGAAATAGAAAACGTAGTTATACTAAATGACAATTTTCCAGTCAAGTTGACAAACATAGCCGCACTTTGTCACATAATAACGAAGTCTGTCAGCTTCGACCATAATCCTATGACTATCGAAATAGAACAAAATAAATGTAGTGAACTAGTCTGTACTAGTACACAATCTGTTTAGTGCGATCTTTCAGAAGCATTTGTATGCAAATCGTTTTCATAAACAGTGGATACGTGAGCACGCATGAACTGCCAATCTTGGCAAGGTCAGGGGCTTGGAGGCGGGCCAGGATAGGAAGTCGTAGTCATCCCAAGATACCATCTAGTTAAGACCGAGAATTAATCTGCAAAAGGATCGGCCTTCAAGAGAACAAAACGCTTTGAAAGACACCAAATGAAAAAAATATAAAACGTCCAAAAAGAAAACTCCCATTTGTTGGATGCCAGTATGCTAAAGATGAATTAATCACGTTCATAATTTAAACAAGCTCAAAGCCCAAAGAAAACATATTCTTCTGTTATAATATTCATAACCGAAGTCGTGTTTCATACACAAAATACTCATCATACCGCACTAAACGTACATTTATAAGTCCCACGTACTAGACATAAAATTTATACATGTATATTCGGAATATTCTTTTGGACTTTCGGTTCCAATGTGGTTATCTAAAATTAAATTTACAATTTAATAATTAATTAGCCATTTAACTAAGATATTTGTAGACAATTTGCAGGCTGAACCATTTATTATTATCACCACTCAGCCGAAACACGTGTAACATTATTGCTTGTCTTGCTATCTTTATAGAAAACACCCACATATTTATGTCTCCCACCATCTGCAAACATATAAACTAAAGATAGTATTCGGAAGTTCGTATATGTATGTGAGTTTGTTGGTAAATCCAGATGGGTCGAGATCAGCGAATTCATGAACTTACTAAAGAGGGATAGCATTTTTAAGCGCGCAATTTATCCAGCAGTGGATCGCATCCCAGGGAATAATTTATGTGCACTCGTACTGTTCTGACGAATCTCTGCAAGGCGGTGTGCCCGTTCCACGGATTACTTACATGAAATGCTGGAATTTCTTAGGGGAGAGATACAAATCTGGACGCTTATGTTTTGACGCCGTTTTGGCGAAAAGGTTTTCTTTCTGCAATTTTAATTCAATGTTGTCTGTTATAAATATAGAAGAAAGCTGTTTATTTGAAATAAATGCAAAGTAAGTATTCACATTATTTGGAAGATTTTTACTTTTCAATAGTGCATTCTAGTTATTTGTGCAATTGAATAATAATACCTCTTCTTAAAACCAAAAACCCTACACAAAGGCAATTCATATATCAATTTATACAATATGTAAAGAAAACCCTGTCCGATCCGTAAAGGTATTGTTAGGTATCAGTAACTGATTCTACTAATGGATACAAAACCGGGCTAAACTTAAAAAAAATCCCCCCAAAAAAATAAATATTATTTTGCAAAAAAGAGGTAACTTAATACATGTGCCTTAAGCACCCTTCCGCGGGCGGCGGGCGGCATGGCACGCGGCACGTGGTCGCATCGCTATTCGCTCATAATAATACCGGTGTTATCACTTTTTTAAAAATTACCAAAGTTCGGGGAAGTTGGAATTAATTCGTGGGAAAAAAAGATTATTTCAAAATTCATTAGTATTGTTTCTATGATGATTACGTAAAATATTATATTTGGTCAAGTGTTTACCTAAGCTTTATTATCGTTATGAGTCGGACAGGGTTTTCTTAACATATTGTATATTCTGTTACGCTGCTTAATCTTACGATCTCTTACAGACACCCGCAACAAAAAAAGCTACTGATACTATTCTCTCGGCCGAAATTACGAAATCACAAATAAATCTAGCGCGAAAAAACCGTATAAGAAAAACCGTTTACATAAGTAAAATCACCTCGAGAGATTCTTCAAAGACCTTGATGAATGAGATTCGCTTGATCCTAGTAGAGCAGAATGAAAAATTGACATCGATGAATAAAAGTGAAGCTTGAAGGCTGGCAACGTTCTACGAACAAGCCCCATCCCAGACCAGTACAATGGACATTTGTTCCTATAAATCAGGGCATGTCCAACGAAGATGTATTACAATACTTGGATTAAGTGATTGTCAATGGATACGATACAATTGTGACGGATTTATTGAGAATATTAATAGAGCAACACAAAAAAAAAAGACGAAGACATTTAACATGCCAAATTTTGTTTTCATTTGCGGTTAAATTAAATGGGTTTGATTAATTATATTTTAGAGATAGGTAGGTAAAATATAATTAATCACGCTCATGTAATTTAATCACAAACATAAATAACACGTTCAAAAAGATGTCTAAATTTTAACCGCTTTTATTAAAATGTGATTAACGTAATTTTTGTTTCAGTAATAAAAAATTGCATACAATAAAATACAGATTAACAGAAATTCAAATAAATTAATTGATAACATAATTGAATTCATGAAAATTTTTAACATGTACATGATTTTAATCTAAATAGAACTAATACCAATATTGTAAACAAATCATTTATATACATTAACTAGTTACTAGCGACCCGCCCGGCTTCGCTCGGATGCAATGCTGATACTAAATACATTACAAAAAAAAAAACTGTTAAGGTTGTATAAAAAACATAGCGGCCCGCCGCCCAACCAGCTGGTACCGCCACAAATGCGACGCCCCACAATTTTTAAATTTGTAATATCTTCGAAACTATTTATTTAAATCATGTGCTGTAAAGGGCGATATAGAACTACATTTTAAAAAATTAGGGGAGGATTACCCTTAACATTTAGGGGGATAAAAAATAGATGTTGTCCGATTCTCAGACCTACCCAATACGCAAACAAAATTTCATGAGAATCTGGAAAGCCGTTTCGGAGGAGTTTAACCACAAACACCGCGACACGGGAATCTTATATATTAGATAAAGTTGATAAAAACAAATGTAAAAATAACACACAAAATTACTTACCAAACCAATTTACGAAACAACCTCCCACTCACTAGTAACGATCCATACCATCCAAAAATAGCTGTATTTTGAATCTAAATTTCTATATATACTTTTAATTTATTCTAAACTAGATTTTACCCGCGGCTTGGAAAATTGATCGGAAATTATACAACACTAACCTAAGGTCATGAAATATTTATTCATTACTGAGTATCTGGTAATCTTTTAAGATACGACAATATTTACCGTTGCTACAGTTTAAAGTATATTTTTGATAATAAATTGTTTTAGCGTAATAAATTGTTTTTTATTTATATTGAATTTCTTTACGCGCGTCGTTGGGCAAGTTGTGCACGTCGGCGTGATATTTTCCAACAACTTCAACAGTCATGCGGCCAATTTACACATAACTCTCATAATTTACTAAATATTGTCTACTAAATCACTCCGTCTAGTAATAAAAACCGTATGACAATCTGAGTTTATCGCTTTCTTGCAGACACACAATGGCGAATTTAACTCAAGAAATATCACTAAAGGATGCATATCCGGTGTGTGCTCTTAAATCCTTTCCTAACCTAAGGGCACGTCTTCCCTACAAATAACGCGGCCTCTGAATATATATTTGATATGCATTAGCCTTTGTAGCACCATGAAAGATAAAGCTATAGGGGCTAGTACGAATCTTGTGATTAAGCCGATCAATCGAATCTTGTGATTAAGCCGATCAATCGAATCTTGATGAAATCGGTTCATTTCATTCATTCATATAGGCAGGACAGACAGTCTCGGCGGGTGGACTTTGTTTTATAATACATGTAATGGCAATTATACAAAAATTAGTATTTACTTTAGGATATTTGCAAACTGGAAAACCGACCGTGGGTAGGAATTTTCGGAGTATTTAAGTTGAAATACCGCAAACGGTTATTTAAAATTTGTTAAGGAAAAGTTTTGACATTGATCCATTAATTGGTTTTTGTAAATATTTGACTTCCTCGTACTCCGTTCGAGCCACTGAGGTGTTGGCCCAACATCGGCGATCGCATGCAAAATTGAAATTGGGTAAAAATCACCTCACCAATACTGCCAGAATTGCAACATCAATCGAATATCAGTCATTATTATCAAAGTAGCCAATTAAACACTGTTCACAAATCCTAAACCCGAAAATGTTGGCAGTTTAACTTTAGACGGGCGCTGTTCTTTCGACAGATGTTTATTATCGGGAACTAGGCAAGTCAGGTTATCGAAATGTATCATTTTCAAACCGATAGCGAGTGGAATGGTGTGTACGGAACGCACAAAAATGTATTATTTATAAGACCCGTATAGGGGGGAAAACTCTCGCAATTATTAAGCATAAAGTTGGATGAAAACCCTAGATAAGATACATAGTTTATTTAGCTACAAGACATTAAAATTACAAGGATGTTGATTGTTGATTATCAATTAAGAGGATATGAACATTTAAATCTGTTTTAATCGTCGTTTACAAGAACCGCGATCTTATGCTATTAATTAAACGGTTAATGAATTAAAAATGATCTTCATTAAATTAAAATAAAATAAATAATTATTAATCGGAAAACCCATCGCAGAATAATTCTTGGTTAATTTATTTACCTCAGTTAATGGCAACGATTACGGACCAACTTAATTCTAGAACTGAATAAATGGAAATGTCAAAATTGTTGACAGTTCATTTTAGTTTGTATTAATTATAATTAATACAAACTAAAATGAAGTTACAAGTTTACAAAATTTTACTTTTTATTTATACCCCGAACCGAATGTATGTCAATATGTTAATCTACCTTCCCTAAACCTAAAAGTGTTAGCAGAAATATTTTATCACGTCGGAATTTTTTTCTGCAGTCAAATGTTTTTTTTAACTACCCGACGTGGTGGTGATATTTTATTGTTTATTCGTTCGCTTCAAACGACAGTTACTTTGCTTTGGATTAATTTAAAATGGCTAGCAGAAAGTGCAAACAAAGTTCTGACCGTTTTTGTTATGTTTGTGGACAGTTTATATTTTCAAAAAAGAGAAGACCTATTGTAGATTCGTTAAAAATTGCATATCTTCATTATTTTGGATTTCCTGTTGCAAATCAAGATAAAAAGTGGGTGCCTCACGTGTTTTGCGAAAGCTGTAGAATGAACATTAAACACGAGCTGTTGGTCGATCCAAATAACGTCACATTACCCCCTTTACACATCAAACTGGGGCTCATGAAAAACTTTGTAAAGGCGCTTCGAGAAAAACAGTGATGCTTTCCGGTATTTGCAAAAAATATTTCCAAACATTACAGAGGCAAAACTGAAGGAGGGTATATTTGTTGGTCCACAAATCCGTAAAATTATGAAAGATTCTCAGTTTGAAAACCTTTTATCGGTTAAAGAAAAGTCTGCTTGGAACTCATTTAAAATGCTTGTAGAACATTTTTTGGGAAATAAAAAAAGTGAAAATTATGAAGAAATTGTCAACAATTTATTGAAAAACTTTCATGATATGGGAGTAAACATGTCATTAAAGATTCACTTTCTACACTCTCATCTGATTTTTTTCCCTGAAAACTTAGGAAGTATGAGTGACGAACAGGGTGAACGTTTCCACCAAGATTTAAGGACTTTCGAAGAACGACATCAAGGATTTTGGGATGAAAATATGTTAGGGGATTACTGTTGGTCTATCATAAGAAAAACTGATTCAAATAACTATAAAAAGAAAGCAAAAATTAGTCATTTTTAATTTATTTTTGTATTAATCCTAAAATTTTTGTATTTCCCTTCAAGATAATAAATATTTTTTAAACCAGACGTGACAGAATTTTTTTATTATTTTTTCTGGATAGTTCTACCTGAACACAAAATAAAATAACAACTTTCAGCTGGGGTAAGAAAACCGTGTAAACTAGTGTTATGTATATGGGTGTATTAAGTTGTAATAAAATATTAATACATCATTAGCATGAACAAGGATTTTGGGTTTTTAATGTATAAATTTAAAAAAATTAGAAACGAGAAATTATAAGACAGTTTCCCGGAAGATTGAACATAGCTTTCATCAAAAATGTGCCAGGTATAAAAATTGCAACAGTGTTGGAATAATGGAAGGTTACTACTCACCTGTGGGTGTGCATCAAATTAGATTGCCTTTCTAGTAAACTGTGGGTGGATGTGAATTTTCTGGGAAAGTTTTATCAGAACTTTAATACGCTTTATATTACTACTGAGAATTCGTATACTTTTATTAACTCTTTTATAATCTCTTCTAAAGAACTTCCTATTTCCATTCAAAACGCAGACAAGTTGGTTATTGGATAACTGCTTATGTGACATTGTTGAATACATGGAATATTGTAAAAAACCAAGATAAAGTAACGACTATCTAATTATAATAATATTCAATTATATTGAACTTATTGTAAGTCTCAAATTTTAAAGGCCTAAAGGTTGTCTGTAAAAGATCGCTCTTAGCCATAAGACCTTCTCGAAGGACGAGAAGATTTTCTCGGTGGTAGGCCATAACATCGGCCGCCGGCAGAAGTAACCACCCACCAGACAAAGCCTTGCCGCCAAGCGATTTGTCGTGTTCCGGCATGATGTCTGGGGAAGCCGTAAGGAGGACGGGTCTGTGCAGATGTGTTGTGATGTGTGCCGGGTAAGATGCGCCTAATGTTGTTGTGTTGGGAGTTTGGCCGTGGAGGGTCTTCAGATCAATCTCCCTTTGGCGCAGCATCGTTGGTCGTGTTGTTGGGTTTAACATTGCATCACCTCGCTCAACTGCCGTCTTCCTTCCTATTCGCTCAGTTTTTCTGAGTGAATAGGCTCTTAATAAACTAGTGCGCTTTACCATCAACGATCGCATCACTGCTTACCATCAGGCGGGATTGTGGTCAAGCGTTAGTTTATAATTATTAAAAAAAAAAGACCGCCTATTGTGTTACACTTTGTAAAATCTTTATAATGTTTTGTTTAGTTTAGTATGTTCACCATGCAGATTACATGGTGAACATACTAAATAGTATTCTATTCTATTAGTTGTACTTAGTTATATGTATAACAATGACATTAGTATATTTGTACACTATAAGTTGTGGTAGTGTACTCGTATAGAACCTGAAAAATGTTTGTAAAACTACATTCTTATAAATAAATAAATTCTAATTCTGTATTTTTCAGAGGTTTCCATATATTTACAGGTAATACATTTCTCTTTCACCTTGAACGTTTTCCTTAGATAAATCTTTTAGATGTAAAAGGCTATCTAGAAGCTTGGGGGCAGCGTAAGTGGATTGTATACAAATTCGGTGCGAAGGCAAACTAAAATCCTTTTATCTATAACAGATGAAATAGCTTTACCGGTTTACTTCACCGGTAATTCAAGTGTTAAAGACAATTTTGACTTTGAAGAGACGTCTCGAAAAGCCACGTCTATACCAGATTGGCTTGTCACAGTTGCCGAGTCGTAGATTAAATTCCCATTTTCCTATGTTATTATGTATTTTCTAGCTGAGGGAATACGATGTAACAGCGAGGGCAGACGACGCGATGCGATGGATTATATTAGGAAACAAGAAATTTCACACCGACAAACTCATGAGCAGACGCTAGGCACTTATTTTGGTGTAAAAGCAAATTTTATTCTTTTAAACTGAGCATGTTTCTTTTAGTCTGTGTTTATGTTCTAAAAACAAGTTAAGCCTAACTTAATGATCAATGAGACAGTTAAGAAAGAAGAAGAAAAAATGCTACGTAAAAGTAAAATTACTAAAGCCAGCCAGCTAAAAATGCCACATTAACTTGAACGCGATCATTTGACAGAAACCAGCCGTGAGCAAGAAATACGTATGTGCGTAGATAAATGTCCAGGTGATAAAACGCAGGTCTAATGACAGTCTGCTGAAAAATACTCGGCTGTAGTTTATATTCGTCTGTCACGGAGTATGAGAAAATACGGCTTGTTTTATTTTGAAAAGATCTTTTTGTTTCAAGCATATATTTCTCCTGTTTTACTTACAAAGTGAAATTACATTGTCTTTTATTGAAGATATAGGTATTCCCCATCTCCATTATGGCTGTAAATAGAATAAGTCATATATGTTCATAATAATAATAATTGCTCTGTGTTGTCCCAGTGGGGGGCAAAGACAATCATTACGATTTAAAAACTATATAACTACACTAACCTGCCAAAAGAACTCATTGACATCTTTAAATATTGGTATGGAGGCCAGGTCAACAATGTGCGATGGAATGGTCAGCTGTCTGAACCATATAGGTTGGAATGCGGGGTGAACCAGGGGGGGTTAAGTTCGCCCACGCTTTTTAACCTTTATGTGAATGAGCTGATTGAGGAGCTTGGCAGCACCAGAGTCGGTTGCCATGTAGATGGTGTCTGCCTCAATAATATTAGTTACGCAGACGATATGGTGCTGTTAAGTGCGTCGGTCTGTGGGTTGAGAAAACTTGTGGCCCGATGTGAAAGATACGCAGAACAGCATGGCCTGGCGTATAGTTCCAAAAAGTCGAAAATCATGGTTTTTGAGGTTGGGGGAAAAACACTGGTGCTATACCACCTGTTGCACTCAATGGAATGCCATTAAAGAGAGTGTATAAGTTTAAATATCTGGGCCACTTATTGACCCCCGACCTGCAGGACAATGACGACATTGAACGGAAGCGGAGAGCGTTGTCGATTCGAGCGAACATGCTGGCCCGTAGGTTTGCACGTTGTTCCCTTCAGGCGAAAATCACACTCTTCCGAGCTGACTATACCTCTTTCTACACATGTAGCCTTTGGGCTAGATATACTCAAAAGTCGTACAGCGCTCTCCGCGTTCAATATAATAATGCGTTTAGGATACTGGTGGGGCTGCTTCGCTTCTGTAGCGCATCGGGGATGTTTGCTGACGCACACGTAGACTGCTTTTATGCGACTATGCGGAAGAGGTGTGCCTCTCTGGTGCGCAGGGTACGGGCCAGCTCCAACAGTGTCCTGAGTATGATTGCTGGGCGTCTGGACTCAGTGGCGGCCCTAGGGCGGTGCGAGCGGTGCGACTGCACCGGGCGCCGGTTTGGGGGGCGCCGAAATCAATCGAAACGCGCCCGCTTTCGCCACACGTCACCGAAACGATTATTAAAAAAAATCGTTATTGACCGACGATCCATCTGGAGCGCAAACGGGCGGCGGCAGCGTGCAGGGCGGCTTTCTTTGATAACAGAAGCAGGCAGGCGACGTGCGAGGGAGAGAGGTGAAATTTCTTTCGTCCGTCGGTCGTCCGTCTCGTCACTTCAGTTGTGTGCGCCGCGCCAGTGTCAGTCAACTGTTAGTTGCTGATGCTTCGCCAGCCTGTTGTCATTGTTTATTCTCGCGCAAGTGTATTTATTGTGTATTTAGCGCAAAGTTACTTGTATTATTGCTATTCTATAGATTAAACTCAAGGTAAGTACTGTTGCAGCAGGTCGTGTTCGTGTTCATGTAAGTATAATGAATGTAGGTACATACGTCTACGTCATTTAGCGATATTAGATCTTGGATGTATGTAGGTACTTAATTATTTGTTTTTATATATTACCCGACTGCGATGAACCCTAAAGGAGTGTTATGTTTTCAGCTCGTATCTTAAGGGTATTGCAATTTGCAATGCATTCTAACAGTAGTAAGCGATTGTTAGGGCAGGGTGGCATACGACCACGGCTTTCCTCTGAACATCATTACATATATATCTGTGTATAAAAATAAAAATTGTATGTAAGTTGTCTACTTAATAGATGATAAATATTAAATAGTTTGTTGAGAAGAATGTCTGTCAAGAATATTTTCTTTTTCTATACTTTTTAGAGCGCGACGCGAGCTTTCCATAGTCGGGGTGTTTTTTTTTTGTTTTAGTTATTAATATTTTTTTCTTTTTGTAAAGCGAACCTAACTCTGTGATTTGTTACCGTGGAAGAAATGGACTTTATGTAATCGCAGCATGTGGTGTATTGTATTACATTTAATAAATTTATCTTTTACAGAAAAAAATCATGTCACTGCCTCCAAAAAAATTATCTGGTGCTCAAAACTTAAAAAGAAAACGGAAAAAGCAAGAAGAATCTGAGAAGGCAGCTAAATTATTATCGAAATTTTTGAGACCTGAGAAATCATCTGAATCGTTATCATCAGAACTAGTTCAACTCCACCACGCAACGGAAGAAGACCTACTTAATAAAAGTTCTTCAGGCGAAGCTCATGAAGATGAAAAACAACACATTCAAGAAGATTTACCTGGTTCTCTATATTTTCGTTGTTGCTAAATTTTCATTCACTTTCCAAAAAAATACCTATTGGTGTTATTAGACTAGCAGCTTCAAGCGTAATTTCATTTTCCAACTAGTTCAGTGGCCAAAATCATAAACATGCTTAATTTAATTTGGCGTATATTCATTTGTCACTGCTAGATATAGGTCTCCCCCAAAGCATCCGACAACGTCCCGTCTTGCGCTACCGCGACCTTCACCAGGTCATCGGTTGACCCTGGGGAGAACCTGCCCGCGCTGCGTCTTCCGGTAGGGACATGGGCGCCACTCAAGAATTCCAATTCCATTCTATCCTATCCTGAAGCTTAAAGACGTCCTCCAATTCGGTCTACAAACGCCAAGCACAGTAGCAAGTGAACTATGTAGTTGGAATATGAAATTACGCTTGAAGCTTTTAATACAAATTATTCCCTCACCTCGTTCGTTTCAGTTAGCGAAATGTTCATAATTCATAATTTTTTCGTCTGGACTTACTTTTTCTGTATTTATTTAGGTATTCCAGGAACCTCTTCTGGATTTCAAAATATTTCGGAAGAAATTATATCCGATGTACAATCATCATCATCTCCTTTTAGAAAAAAAAAATATGATGATATTTCAGAATGGCCATTCATTGACTCTGCGACAAGAGATGAAATAATTACTGGAGGCCCTGTAAGTAATCAAATGAGTAACGAAAACTACCCAAGGAAACTTGACGGTCGTCATTTTTCAAATATGCATTTTGAAAGAGTAATGCCAAATGGGGAAACTTTCAAAAGAAGATGGCTCGTGTACTCTAAATCTGCAGATAAAGTACATTGTTTTTGCTGCCGTTTATTTAATACAAATCCCCAGTCTAGATTGGGAAAAGAAGGATTTGACGACTGGAGGCACTTATCAACGCGTCTCAAAATTCACGAAACATCCTCAGATCATCGACGTGCTGTGAACAATTGGATAGAAGCGTCAATTAGATTAAAGAACTTCAGTGGAATAGACAAGCACTTGCAAAAGCAGATTGAGAGTGAGAAAACACGATGGGTTGCTATCCTCGAACGAATGATGTCAATAGTATTTTTCTTAGCAAGCAATAATTTATCGTTTAGAGGGAGTTCTGGAGCGGAAACTTTATACACTCCTAATAATGGTAATTTCCTGGGTTTAGTGCAGTTACTGGGAAAATTTGATATTGTAATGATGGAGCACCTTCGTCGTGTTGTAAATAAGGAGACTAATGTCCATTATTTTGGCAAACGTATTCAAAACGAGTTAATTGGCTTACTTGCAAGTGAAGTCCGAAATAATATTTTGTCTATGGTAAAATCAGCTAAATACTTCTCTATCATACTGGACTGTACTCCTGATGTAAGCCACGTTGAACAATTATCAGTAACATTCCGTTTTGTCAATACTAATGAAGAAGTCGAAGTACGTGAGTGTTTTGTTGCTTACAAGCCGGTAAGTGACTCTTCGGGAGCAGGACTTACTGGAATCTTTCTAGATACAATTGTGCAAGAGTTTGACTTGGACATGAACGATTGTCGCGGCCAAGGGTATGATAATGGAGCGAATATGGTAGGAATAAATAAAGGTGTCCAAACCAGAATTTTGAATCAATATCCTCGAGCATTTTTCAATCCATGTGGTTGTCACAGTTTGAATTTAGTGATAGCTGATGCAGCGAAAACTTCCGTTAAATCAGTTTCTTTATTTGGATTTCTCCAAAGACTGTTTGTTTTATTTTCCGGATCAACAAAGCGATGGGAAGTGGTATCCAAGCACATTGAAGGGTTATCCCTGAAAAAAGTTTGCGAAACTCGCTGGGAGAGTAGAATTTCTAGCCTTGCTGCTGTTCGCTATCACTACTCTTCAGTTCGTGATGCCCTTCTGAATCTTCATGAAGAAACAAATGACTCAGTCGCTGCATCAGAGGCCTTGTCTCTAATTCATTACATGGAGCAATTTGAGTTCATAGTTACAATGGTGGCTTGGTATGATATATTGTTTCAAGTAAACATTGTAAGTAAGGCTATGCAGTCTGAATCTATGGATTTACCAAATGCGTCGCAATTGCTGAAAAACTGCTCAGAATTTGTGAAACAGTACCGAGCCTCTTCATCTGCTCTAATAACAGCTAAGGAAATAGCATCTCAGGCTGAGATAGACCCAATTTTTAAGGCTGCCCGATCCCGAAGAAAGAAACGATTATTTGAGTATGAAGCCGTAGATGAGACACCATCTGATCCTGAAGAATTGTTTAAAATGAACGTTTTCTACCCTATGATTGATACAATTGAGAATGCCTTAGTCACTCGATTTAAACAACTATCAATATTCAATGATACATGGTCATTTTTATACAACATGAAAATAATTCCTGAAAGATCTATATTGGAAAAAGCCTGTAGTGATTTGCAAATCAGTTTAACAGATGGGGAAAAATGTGACGTGTCTGGTTGTGAATTGGTTGAGGAACTTATGAGCTTGAACCCATTAATAAAAGATCTTCAATCAGCAGAGCCACTTAAAGTTCTCCAACTTATTAAAAAGAATGATTGGCAGGATATTTTCCCAAATGTGTGGACAGCACTTCGCATCTTGCTGACTATACCTGTAACTGTCGCTAAAGGGGAACGAAGCTTCAGTAAATTGAAACTTATAAAAACTTACCTACGTTCTACTATGTGTCAGGAAAGACTGTCAGATCTTGGAATCTTGTCCATAGAAAATGCTATTGCTCAGAAGCTAAATTATTCCGAATTAATAAAAAAATTTGCAAGCGCAAAAGCCAGAAAGGTAGCCATTTAAGTTTTTCATTAAAGTGGTTGTTGGAAGTTTTTTTTTTAAGACTGTATGTAGCCTATCAGTTTGAATAAAAGTTGTGAAACAAAATTATTACTTAACTGTTTTTATTTCTCATCTGTACAATTTGCCTCAGCAGGGCATGAGGGTAATACAAGCGGGATTGACGTCATTTTTTTTATTGCGAATGAGCAGAACAACTGCTATGACAAGCGCGACAGTCATCATTGTACTTGCCTCATATATCTATAGTAATTTGGCAGATCTAATACTAGTAGGTAATCACGGATAAAGTAACTACATAGTATAGGAACAACTCGGGGCGCCATTTTGAGATTTTGCACCACCTAAAACTTTTGCTAGGGCCGCCACTGTCTGGACTGCTCATACGTCAATCATTGTTGTGCCATATCTCATGGGGTGAAGCAGCGGTAACTCGTGTGAGTTGTTTGTTTGTATAGTAGTGTAATTTAAATTGTGAAATGTTACTAACATAGTTTTAAGTTTTACTAACATTATTGACTCATGGTTACTTGAATAAAGAATTTATTATTATATAAAGGCCAAACTTTGCAAAAAGGGGTATTATAAAATCACAGATTATTTAGAAGACAATAAAGCTTGGGACTGAGCTGCTCGCTCTGCTAAGCATTGTTATTAAGCAATATGCGTAATTATAACGTGAATTATTGTAAACATTGTCATTTTTAATGTCTGGACTTGAAAAAGACGAAGATCCCTGAGTTTGTTTGTGCTGTTTCTTCTCAGAGGTAGTCAGTTAGGAAATGTCGGCTTCATCTAGTTTGAAAAAAAAAATGACGTGTAAAAGTGATCAGTGATCCTATTTGCGCAATAAACGATTTCATTTCATTTCATTATTCCACTCAACTTGATCTTGAGCTAATATTATATTTTCATACAATCCTACATATCCTTAACTAAAATAATAAACAAATTAAATTCGGTTAGAAAACACAGCTTTCAGACGTCAAAATTACAAAAAGACAGTCCCTCAAAACAATCGCAATTCACCAGATAGATGGTTGATGATTTTTCTTTCATGAAAATAAACTGAAGGTAATTTGGATGAAGTTTGGCACACAGATTGTATCGGCATCTACAACCGCCACATGCGGACAACGCGTCGTATTGACGTCACACGAATTCTACATCTCGCAAGCAGAGTTTACCGAGCAACTAACATACATATAACTTCCCAAAATCAACCGTTGGGCTGGTGCCCGCCAAACATAACACCCACCTGGTCGGAGGATCCTCCCTTTTCTATGGAAAATGAGTGAACTTTACAACCTGTTCGTCATACCTCCAAACGGGATCGAAACTCATACCTACGGGTGTAACAGCTAGGTATATATTGACTGCTTCGTTAGCCCAGTTGTAGCAAGCACTACTGCTGAGCCTGGGTACTGGGTTCAAATGGTCGGGCTAATCAACTACATATTTAGTTTTTCAATCTGAGATTTCTCAAAAGCTGCCTAGTGTGGGATTGTGCCGGTTTGATGACAAAAACCCGCCTCCTACTAATTAACATAATTGGCTAAAAGTGGGAGTACTATGGGTACTTCCCTGTCCAATCATTCGGGAAAACGACACAGATCGATTCTATAAAAATCTTACCATGAAAATTTAGGTGAAGCTGGAAATGAACTATCAATAGTGTCAATTCCTAGCAATAGCTGGAATGACAGCTCACTCCACACTCAGTCTACTTCTCATTGAATGCTTACAGAATCGCACTGCAGGCTAGAAGGGTAATTTAGACGCTGCAGGAGACGCCCTGGTCGGGAGACAACATCGAACTCCCGGCCACCTCACACTCGCCGCCCAGTAAGGACCGGACTCGAGTCTCCGGCGCGTTGTTTCACACGCGCCTCAAAGAGATGTCAGGACATCGTGACGGGGTCCACGAAGACCGATGCCTCCTGGGTCAGGGTTGCAGGTTGGTTAAAAAAGAAACCGTGGCCCTGGCGCACAGGCAAGTGAAGGAACACGGGTGGGTTTTAGTCAGTAAAAGTCTGACACGCCCTTCTGCTCCGCCCAGACCGGGAGAGGTCATTTGATGATTTCCCATTCCAAACAAAAAAAAAAGGCTGAGGGGTAATTCTCATAACTTAAAGGACATTCACAGCCTGATCTCAGTCTCAATTTGTCAAAAACTACTTCTAATTTCGCTACATTTTGACAACTTTTTGACATTTGTTTGTCGCCGAGATGAAACTGCAACTAGATTTTTAACGTTTTAAATTCCGAGAAGCATTCTGATGTGATGTGTACGAATAAATTTAAGACCGATCGGTTCTTAATAAACAATTAGACACAGAACTGACATAGTTAGTTGGCGCAGCAGTCAACACGCCTGCCTGCGACGTGGAGGCCCCGGGTTCGAACCCCGGCCAGGTCATGATGGAAAAAACGATCTTTTCCTGATTGGCCTAGGTCTTGGATGTTTATCTATATATGTATCTATTATAAAATATATCATCGTTGAATTAGTATCCCATAACACAAGTCTCTAACTGACTTTGGGGCTAGCTGAAGCTGTGTGCTTGTCCGTATATATTTATATTTATAGTTTGAAAATGAACTTTCACGTCATCACAAAAAGCGAATTCTTCACAGCTCAACTTACGACACCCATTCATCTATCTATATATATATAAATCAATGCCATTTTCTTTGTAATTTTGTAACTGAAGAACGGACTCACCTATCCAGACCAAATGTTTAGGCTTCGTTGTGACTAATTATTATATGGTTTATGTGAAGTTTGAACAAAATAGGTCGAGCGGTTCGTCATTTATCACGTTTTTTGTAACAAATGAATTCAATGAACGGCGGATCCACTACCACTTTCTTTGTAATTTTATAATCCACCAATACTGTGTAATGGCACCAGATTGGCAGTGAAAAACTTATTGCCAAATTTAATTGAAGCTACGATTTTAACTGGTAAATCAAAAGAAGAAGTTTGTTTGATACCGCGTATCCCTATGATCCCAACTGATATACCATTTGAGTTCAAACGATTACAATATTCTGTGCGTTTATCATGTACCCCAGTCGTTTGTTTATGTTTATACATGCTAGAAATGTAAAAACAAAGAACACTGTTTATCTAAATGTTTTGCATTAAGTTTTAAAATTGCTAGGAATTACCTATCCAATAAAATCCAATTTGTTTTTATTATTTCACTTTATACGTAGCGAAGCACGTATCGGGCCGCTAGCACAGCCGCTAGTCCTTTATAAAGTCAAATAATAATATAGGTACACATCTCAAGTAGGTCTAACAGACTTAAACAAATGATAAGCGTTAAAGATACTTCATCTTGAGTCGATTAAGCCCATCCCAGCACGAGCGTATTCGAATAAAAATCTAAATGATTAATCTTTATTAACGATACTCTGTGACTAGGAGTATATTAGACATGCGTGTGTTTTCATTACTCACGTAATGAGTATATTATTTAACTTTATTGCCTTGATAAATAACTGTAGGCCAATCCTGTAACTAAAAATATTTAAAATCTAGTCGCAATGCAAGATTGAAACTGAGATGTGATAGTGAATTTTCTTAATACGATGAGAATAGGATTTTGACTAAAAAAAAAAAAAATTAGTCGGTCAGTCAAATTTCCAAAAAATACTAGACACGTATTTTTTGTTTTATCAAAACAATAAAAAATGACAAATATTAAAGGCATCAAAGAAGGAGTAGTGGGTGGTGAGGCTGGTGACGTCACTGCTTGTTAAAAAGTGTAGCGTGCAGTGACATCACACGAGTTTTCAACGCACTGTGTGGTCTTCATTTTTTGTTTATATGAAAAAAGAAAAAATACGTGTCTACTATTTTTTGGAAATCTGACTGACGGACTCATTAGTTTTTGTAGTCAAATACCCTATTGCTGATAATAAAAAAAAATCTGTTCAACGCCCATCCAAAATATTCATGTCCAAAATATCCTATAATGTTCCCAGTGTTGCAGGCCTTCTCTCTGTGAGAGGGAATGGGCCGTAATCTACTACGCTGGCCCAGTGCGGATTGGTAAATGTCACATGTCTTAGATATTTCTATTTTTGGCTCTATGACATGCTGGTTTCTTCATGATGCTTTCCATCACCGTTTTGAGAGCAGTAGTGATGAAATAATTTACATGGGCCTGATGGGGTTCGAACTTATAACTTGTAAGTCGCGACCGATACCACTAGGCCACCAATGCTCGAGAATATCAAGACAGAAAGAAGAAAGACCAATCTAGAATATACCTCCAGACAAATGCACAAAAAGTCTAAAATATTCTATTCCATATAAAGAAATTTTCAGCAGAAGACTCGTTCACACACCTTGTAAAAGTTTTGACTTTATTACTATTTTATTATATCTAATATGGAAGATGATTTGAATTACCTACCACAACGGTAACATGAAACCGAGGCTCTAGGTCCAACCGGCATCGTTTGACACAGTTAGGAAGAAAGATGAATTAGGAATTCAGTCAAAAAAATATCTCTTCTACACATACATACTCTTGGCTTAATATCCAGAGAACTGTATAAGTCCTGGTACTGTCAGTGTTTAATGAGCAGTCGTAAACGGATATTACCGTAACATTTTTTGTTTTACCTCTCATATATTTCATGGGACTCTGAGTTGGGTCGCTGGGAGCAAAATATTATTGTGCTTCATTAACTTGTGTCGTTTTAAATACAGTCATTTATTTAAAGGACTTGATATACTCTGGAGACGAACACCCACGTAGCATACACAAAATGGCTTTCATTTTCAGAGTACACACGTCACGTTTCACGTCCATTGCGTTATTTATGTGGTCGATTTTCTTCAAATAATATACGAAGCCATAATCCAATTTAATCACAAACAAAAGAATTATAAAGACACTGCTCTCTTCTTTTATTTGTCATTAAATTGTGCTACCAACTGACTTGACCAAAGTCGTCAATCAAATCTTTATAACGGAATCATTAAATATCTTAGATTATTATTGCTTGTTTGCAAAATATTCACTGATATAAAATTATTGTTTTCAAGAAACTGAACATGAATTCTCAGAATCTTTACGCTTTCGGCAATGAGTAATACTAGTACTAGTAAATTTTCAGAAACTGGAAAATCACATCGCATACTCTTTTTATTAGTGTTTATTATTTTCACAAATAGTTAACTTTTTCTATTGAACTTCACTCGTGCGTCAATTCCTGTACATACTAAGAACTCGATAAATATATATCTTAATGTGGAGCGAACATGGCATTTCTACTCCGAAGACGTTAATCCAATTAAAAAAATATCGGCTGACTTATTTGGGGACATAAAGAAGTAAAAAAAGGAAATGTATTATGAGATGAAATTGCTATTTTCGTCGAGTTCTTCAAACATACTCAAAATGCGGGTTTTCATTACAGGAGGTATTTTTGGAATCAGGTGGCACATAAAATGAGGTAGCTTTCAGCTGTATTTATCTCATTTCATTACATGTATTAGAAAGAAAGAAAGAAAAAACGTTTATTTGCGGTAAATATGACGCAAAAGTTTACAAAAATACAAAAAAAAAATGTTTGAGGGAACATGTGTCATACACACAAAACGTCTGTCGCTCAGCATTATGCTGCGATTCTATGCAAAACAGAGCCCAGCGCTGGTTTTCCGCCACAGCCGCCCAGCGCTGGTTTTCAGTTTCAGGCATAGACTTATCGTAAAATACTTTCTTTCGTGATGTTTTTGTTACTTAATTATCTAAGGCTTTTTCTATAGATGTAATAAAATAATAATAAAGTGTAAACTTTTACCGAGAAAATATTTAGGTAAGATATTTTGTACGTTTGGCACTTCCAAACAAGTATATTCCGGATTGGCGCAAAAAACTGCTGAACGGATTTGGAGGAATTTGCTTAGGTAGAACGACCCTGCCACGAGATATCACGGTACAGCGTACAGAGTGGCGGTATCTCAAAGCGACATGGGAAAGTGCGGTTATCACTACCCTGTGCTGGGCACGTCACAATAACAGCGATAAGTCTCCTCTTTGGGAGTAACTAGAGAGGCGCCACGAGCGTCCTCACTTTCCACAGCAAACAGTATCGGTCGCAAACGAGGAGATGGATAGCGTTATGGAGAGAAAATCTCTGGTCCTCACATCCCTAGCCGTCGCAGGAGACGCCCTGGACGTTTAAACACAACAGCGAACTCCCGGCTACCGTAAGCGCACAAGCCCGCCTGCAGGTAACTAACTAGCAATGGGTAGAGCGCGGCGAGGGCCAGTCCCGGGTGAATTCCACGCGCGCTTCAAAGAGATGCTACGGTGTCCACTAGAACCGATGCCTGCCAGGGCCGCGGGTTGTTTGAGAGAGAAATCGTAGCCCCTGGCACAGGTAATGAAGGTTCACGGGTGGGTGTTAGTAATTCTGATACGCCCTACATTTCTGATCAGAGCGGGATATGTAATTAGATAAATTCCCACGCAAAAAAAGGTAAAATAGTCGATATTTTCATTCAGAAATCCGATGCTTTTTCCTTCCAATTACCTCACCTTTCTAACTTAATAAGATTAGTTTTACTTTGATTACTTTGAGTCTATTGTACTTAATTAAAGGTGGCAAACAAGTGGCAGATGTGAAAAATATTTCTATTCATTCATCCCAAAATTTTCATGAACAATTTTTCAGTCGGTGAACAGCACCTATTTTAATTTTAATACTTACTTTTTTTTCTAATTCAGATAAACAAAATAATTTCGTGAATTTCCCGTAAGTAATAAAGAACCAACGAGAATTGTTGACATTGAGGATTACGAGACATTTCAGTGTCAGAATAATTTCTATCGCAGTTGTCATAAAAAATATAATTAGTTTAAAGCTTGGTTGAAGAAAAACACTTTTAAAAGCCTTTTTCTTTTCGTCTCTTGTTTTTTCACAAAGACGTCTGGAGCTCAGTTCCTTAGATCTTAATATGTCGCATACCTATCTGAAAATCGTTTGAGACATCTTAATCATGCATGTTTCTACGAACCTTATATGCATCTGGTATGTTGACAGGCTCGCCGCTCTCGGCAACATAGCCGACGATGCCGCTGCCCCACGGTATCCGAATTTCATCGAGCGTTTCCATCTGTTCGGGTGTTGACTTCGAGCAGACATCGAACAATTTCGACACCAAACACCTGAAAAAGCAACAAAATTTAACAACATGTTTGGAAAGAAAATAACAACAGCATACGTTGAAAAGTTGAAAATTAATAAATACGTGTATAAAATTCGAAAAACTAAAATTAATGAAACTGAAAATTATTATGATTTTAGACATAGAAATAAAATGTTGCGAGTTATCACATGGATATCGTTCGTGCTCGGAGGCAGACTTTTCAAAGAGAATAAAAACAAGTATTGAACATCGCAATATCAAATTTTCTAGAGGTGCTAATATTTTCGCGTTGTATTTGTTCCGGCAAAACCGAAGCTCTGTTTGTGTGTGAATAAAAACAATTGGCATCAATTTTCCGATACCCGTATATGCGTATATATCATTAAGCTGGATAAAAAATGAAAACGTGAACAATGGACTCAGTATCAGTTTCATTGCTCGACTATTTTTATATTTCTATTGATTTCATTACAATCATACAGCCAAGCTAGAGAGACACTCGACAGGCATAATCGAATTCCCAGTGCCTCCCTGGGAATTTTCCAATCGGCAAATAGGAAGAAAAATCCGTTTAATAAAACCTCGAGAGCCATGTGTCTGTGGCGCATGTGGTCGCCGCCTACGTATAAGTAAAACTCGATACACGTGACATTTGAAACTATTACATTATCTACACGATTCTAATTGAAGATATATTTGCAAGAGATTATCTTGTTGTGGCATTTTGTATGATATAAGTATGCTTTTGATCGTTGATACGGCCGGTCCCTTGCAAGGTAATTAATGTGATTATGTTAATAGGTTTATTTATTGTTTGTTTACATACCAGAATAAAACTGACTTCACCATCATTAATGCATTAAAATTACCTAGTCAACTACAGTAGCAGTAACTACTGCTGCTAAGTTCAACTCAAATTAATAAAGATAATTCGACACCAAATTGATGGGAAATCTTTTCAAATCATGTATTCCAATTTTGAAGTTCCCTTCCCTAACAGCATTTTTACAGAAGAACTAACTTAACATATACGTACATACATGACACAATGACATTACTTCAGCCTGTCTTGGACTCCCCAGGAAGCCTCCTCTTTAAGAGCGCACTCAAACTCAATAAACCCTCAGACGGGGCTTTAAGTAGCGACTACACACGTAACTTCATTTTCGTTCAGTCAAATTGAATAATTGGATAAGATTTATAAGACAAAAAAACGCGTTGACGCCTTTCGTACGTTTAAATGTGGAAGGGTCGGTAGCTTATAAGTTAATGAAGAATGGATTCGTGTCGACTACTGATAAATATTTGATTAATTATACGCGAAAATATTTCACGTTACTGTCTAGGTAGTTATACTAAACCAAATAAGTTTTTAACTGTTTTGTCATTCTTTTTCTTTCTGTTACACTTTAAAAGTTTCAAGCGGTGGCCGCCACATAATCACACCAACTTACAAGCACAAATAACGATTCAGTGACGTCATTTGCCGGGAAATTCAGACCTCATGTGGCGGCTACCGTTCTTCTACTAAACCGTAGCTTTACAGTATCCGTTATTTGTTATTGTTATGATTATCCTATCCTAGATATTGTTCTTCACTATCACGATAAACTGTATGTTCAGACGACAAGCACATCAAGCTACTACAATCTGTCAGGTTTCTATATTAGATTTTCAACTTTATATCTAAAGCATTAAGGCTTAGCTTAGCTTGTACTGCGTTCGTCCGTACCACCGCCGCGTAATCAATTTAATAATTTACCCAACTGAAAATTGGTCCTTCGAGTCTCATAAATGTTTTATTACAAAAATATTTACATCATACAAAGGACCACCAAAGACATAATATTACCACTGAACGGTAATGGGTAGAAATAAACTTATCTCGTTGCAAACCATTACGGTATCATGGTAATGTACCGTGTAAAATTAATTAATTTTGCCTCATAAATTTAACCAATCAACTGAACAAATATATTTAATCCGTTGAGTGTCTTATGCACACACATTGGTGCATAAGACACTAAAAGATACTCAACGGTTGTACATAAGACACTCGAAATACCAGTTGTTATTTAAATATATTTTTACGACACTATAAATCTAGCAACCTAACAAAACTAGGCTTTATTAATTAAAAAAACAACCTAGGCTGATTTGTCAAAATCGATTTACATAGAAATATGTATATAAAACTTAAGAACGTTTGAAATGCGAAAGTAACTCTGTAAATTATATTATCATGCCTAAACAATTAAACGAATTTCTAAAGAATTTGGTTAAGATATAAAATAAGGTAGCACGTTCCCGTGTGATAATTACATTTCAAAATCGATTAACAAAGATGCAAAACAATATTTATGGCAATATATACTAGGCTTTATTAATTAAAAAAACAACCTAGGCTGATTTGTCAAAATCGATTTACATAGAAATATGTATATAAAACTTAAGAACGTTTGAAATGCGAAAGTAACTCTGTAAATTATATTATCATGCCTAAACAATTAAACGAATTTCTAAAGAATTTGGTTAAGATATAAAATAAGGTAGCACGTTCCCGTGTGATAATTACATTTCAAAATCGATTAACAAAGATGCAAAACAATATTTATGACCGTTAACAGAAGATAACATAGGTATAAGGGGCAATAAAATGAGTAAAGCAATAAAATCCATGTTCCGATGACAAATACATATATATAAATATGAGTACATATAAGGCAGGATATAACCCTCCAAACTTCATCGCTTGTTACATTACGTTATGATTTCCGCGTACGTGGTCCCATTTGACCTTGGCCTTTGAAGGGATGGCAACGGTTACAACCTATCCGTGACTCTGGGGAACTTTTAACTGACACTCTTCATGTATTATTCAGCCGGTGTAGATTTTGGACGATTATTTTGCCGCGTGCTTTTGTAAATGAGGAAACTATGAGTACTGAGATCGAGACATGCGGGCAAATGGAAGCGCAGCTAGTATATTGTAAATGCGAAATTGTGTCAGACTATCCGTTCGATACATTTTTGTAAGAAAAAAAGAAAACCTTAAGAGTGAAAATTGTTAGTTAGTGTTAGTTTGATCTGGACCCCAGACTCCAAAGCCGAAAAGCTTCGGTTGCGACTGCGATTAGCGCTGAGATGATGATGATGATGGGTTTGATCTGGATCAAATCAGGGCAAACAGCTAGTGGGTTAAAAATAAATCTGGCATAATTAATAAAGGTTGTCTGTAAAAGATAGCTAGATTTATTTATTATTATTTTATTATTATAATCAAGAAAAGTCTATTCTATATAAAGTTATCAAGATATTTTAATCATATCATATCAGATAAGACAGGCGGAAATCGTTAAACATATCATAATCAATAATGTATCGTTTGACTTGTGTTTCGCGTTTCCGATCTTGCGTCATTTAGCCACATTGATATAAGAGTATTTACGACGAAGAAGTAGCCATTACAAATGAGTAATATCTTTACAGTACCTACGGTTTCTAAATCTTTATAATAAAAATAGATCGCTTTACATTTTTTTCCAAGGACGTAGGTAATTAAGTTTACCCATTTTCCGTCAATAGATTCCACAGGTATCACGGGATGTTAATCAAACGACAGACTATTTACCTTTTTACACATAAAAAGGGAATAAAATAAATTACCAAACGGACAATTTTATTTGAGGCATGCAGAGGAATAACTATACGCTCGTTACATACATACCCAGTAGGTAAACCACTAATTAATTAGTTCACTACGACTAACCACAGACATATTGTGGATGTCGGTGAAAGCGATCGAACGAAGAGTATTTCCAACTAGTCTTGTATTATATGGCCCTTTATTCAAAATGCGTTTAAAACATAAATATAAATAGCCGTATTGCGTATTGGACTGACGCCAAAAGCTATATAACCATGGACGCCAAAATTCGCAGCCGGCTTTGTTCTTTTAAATACTGTATGCGAATGTTATGGAATAGACAATAGAGGAACGGACATTCATCAAACATTCGACAAAGAGATGGATATGTGTATTGTCTTCATTTTCTATCGAAATCTACAGATAGCACTGTCTCTGCCAATTTCAAAGACAAATTGAGCTAATTTACAGTATTTAACCTCAAATTCAGCAAACATGTGGGTTTTATGAAATTACTGTCTTTTAATGTCCTAAGCGCGAAATCGGGCAAACTTTTATACACAGAATAAGCCTAATCTGAGAATAAATTTAGTATTTTAGACAGTTTTCCATACAAAACAGTCAGTCTATTTTATTTTAAGGATAAAAGACAACTGGATTTGGTAAATTCAGCCCTAGCTAAGCATTTTTCTCTTTTAAAGGATCTTTGGGGAACTTTTCAGTAGACGTGGGCTCTTAAAGACCTTGATTATTTTAAGCACAGGAGTAGGTATCTTCATCGAAATTAAATTGGAAACGTGTGACCGAATATTACGCTATAGAAATTCCATTTAAATGCTGCCTATAAATCAATTAGGAAAATTATGTATAACTTTGGAAATAACTGTTAATGCTGATTGGTTAATGCTGATTGTTTAAACTTAAAGGGGAAGGAAGACTACATGCAATGCCACTCAAGTATCTGTGCACATTTGCATACTTATAATTACCGATAGAAAAGTACAGAAATAGAACTCGACAGATTGCGAGTGCACACGGGTTAACCGCCGAATGTTGACGATTATGGACTAATAGTATGTAAACGTATCGCGAGATCAGTTTTACCGAGTCTCTCTTGCATGTTTCGCATCTGAATAGCCCTGATAAGAAATAGCGAAAAAAAAATACAGGGGTTCAAGTCCAGCACTCTAATTGGGTAACGCACTATAACTCTAAATTTGAATAATTTTGAAACATATTGCTAACATTTTTTTTCGAAAACTGTATCTGCACAATAACATAAATGTTGTTGAAGTGACAAAATGAAACCCATTATGTGTTATGCAATTACCCTGCATAACTCTCCTCAAAAACCTAAAAATGGTCGATATTTAATGGTCCTCATACTAAATAAAGACTGCACCCTAAAATTTACACTGCTATGGAAAGCTTTAGCTTCTGAAATATTTTATGCATGTTTCATATTTATGTCAGCAGATCCTTGTCCTACCCGTCATGACTTACGGGGCCGAGACGTGGACACTAACGGTCAGACTAGTCCATAAGTTTAAAACCGCTCAGCGAGCTATGGAGCCGGCTATGTTGGGCGTCTCTCTGAAGGACCGCATCAGAAATGAGGTGATCCGACAGACGAACAGAGTCACTGACATAGCTGAGTGGATTAGCAAGCTGAAGTGGCAATGGGCTGGTCATATATGCCGCAGGACCGACAACCGTTGGGGTAAACGTGTCCTCGAGTGGAGGCTGCGTCTCGGCAAACGTAGCGTAGGACGCCCTTGGGCGAGATGGAGCGACGACATCAAAAAGGTGGCTGGTAGTGGCTGGCGGAGAACTGCTCAGGATCGAGCTTGTTGGCGTGCCATGGAGGAGGCCTATGTCCAGCAGTGGACAAATTATAGAGGCTGATGATGATGAGATCCCTGTCTGGTAAAGCCCCAAATAAAGATAACTTCAACATTCATTCATCATCACCACAAAACAAACCTATAATGATCACAGTCAAGAACAGATATAAATATAGAGCCCGCTAACTCGCCCGTCTATTTGAACCACAGAAACTTATTCCCTAGAGTTTGTTTGTTTCTTTTATAAGTAACTAGGCACTGTGGTTGAGTTGCTTTGTGTATCTTTTGCCCGGAGATAGTTGATTAATTAGTATTTTTCTAGAGTGAAACGAATTAAAACTAAAACACAGCTTCCTAAAAAACAATTATTATCTAACACCCCAAATATTTTACGGCAAACTTTAAGTATTCGACACTTAATAAAAAAATTGTATTGGCTTTTGTTACTTCTGAAAACCGTAATTTTATCGGCTTTTAATTAGATTTCGAACGCATACCGTTACAGAATATTTTAAAATAAGGCGAAGTCAGCATATCGTTAACCCGGACTACATTAAAATTGCCGCGACCAGACATTCCCTTGGGCTTTCCGGTTACTTCCGATACCCCGCTTTTTAACGGTTATGTGCAAGATCTTAAATATTCACGACCAGATGGCCTCTAAATTATAAGGTATTTTTGGGTTTGCGTTATTCTTTTACGTCTTTACCAGACGTCGCACAGTATCGCACAGAAATTGAGCGTAATTTACTGCCTTTGCGCATCGCTTCATAAAAAGGCGAAGGTCAGACCTTTAAGCTTCAGAAGAATTTAAAGCTCACACGCAGATCGCATTAAAGGATTAACCAGCGGTTACCTTATTGGTTTCTTTTTTTACAAATTATAGCGGGATGCCATTGCCCTACCATATCCTTTATGTTTATTACTGCTTGATATACTTCAACAACTCAAGCAAGAACAATCAAGTAAACCCTTCACCAAAGCTCCAACAATCAAGGGGCAACGTTCAACTTCAAACATCTAAAACGTTCTATCACCGCTGTCAAAATAAATTGCACGCCAACGCCTCACAGGGTCTATGAAAACAAAGGCCTCTAGTGGCTTGTCGCGTGACAGCGAGTTATATAAAGAATGTTGAGTCTTTTCAGACATGCTTCTTTTAGTAATGTCGATCAGCGATTTAGTCGCTTTAAGATGGAAAGCAACCAACCACTAAACTATGGCCGGCCATCTGTAGGATGCTACAATTTTGATACCGTAATTTAACACACTGCCCAATTTAGCCGCCAAAAGGCATTGCAGCGTCGAAATAATCTCTGAAGCGTGTGATCATGCTAGAGCAACTGAAAACTGAGAGACGCCAATACGCGATGCTTCATTGACGTAGCAACAAAATCGATTCGTAAAGTTGTACGTCTGATAAAGCCCTTACACATACATCTTACTCGGCAACACACTGGGGAATCGACCACTTTGTTCACGAACCAAGAACGAAGAAATGTAACGGCAAGGCTGTAACTGCAGCCGAGATATGACGGCAGATGTAAACGGTTCAGGAAATGTGCTCTCCGGTTAGTGGCATGTTGTATTCATTGGCTTTGAAAGCCTTAGTATTGTTGAGCTGGTGATCTGAGCTATTTCTGTCACAGTTGTAAGTCATACACTCCTATTTTTACCTATGTAACCTAGACTTAAAGGAAAGTCTAGGGATATTTATCAAATTGACTACCAAATAATAATGTCCGTATATTGAAATAGCAATAGGGTATTTGACTAAAAAAAACTAATTAGTCAATCATTCAGATTATAGAAAATTATTGGATACGTATATTTTGTTTTATCAAATCAATAAAGATTGACAAATATAGAAGGCATCAAAGATCAGGAGTGGTGGCTGGTGACGTCACTGATCGCTAAAAAGTGTAGCGTCCAGTGACGTCACGCGAGTTTTCAACACACTGTGTAGTCTTCATTTTTTGTTTATATAAAAAAAGAAAAAAACGTGTCTAGTATTTTTTGGAAATCTGACTGACGGACTAGTTTTTTTTTTTGTCAAATACCCTATTGTTTCTTTTTAATAATTATATAGAATGATTATAACATGGCAAATTGACTTAGTGTGTTAATTTGATACGCAATTAATTTTTAACACAAATATTTAACGTATCATATTATGTCGGTGTAAAGAAACTGAATTTTCCAAGATGTTTTGTAATTATATAGTTTCAGTACTTTCAATATTGCAGATATATTTTTTTACATCTGGTTCCTGTGGATATGAATATAATATTTAGTTTACGTATCAACAAGCTCACCAGCCAACGGTGTTTTGCAAACAACGTTTAACATTATTTCTAAGAAATATTTTTGTTAGTACCTATCGTTTAAAAAGTAGGGGTTGATGATAGAAGGCAAACATTGTATGTAAAAAATAATTGATAAAAAAATTAAATGTTAGGGGTGGACAACCCTTACCACTTGAGGGCTTGAAAAATAGATAGTAGTCGATTCTCAG
Source organism: Sesamia inferens (assembly GCA_037179545.1). Taxonomy (NCBI): domain Eukaryota; kingdom Metazoa; phylum Arthropoda; class Insecta; order Lepidoptera; family Noctuidae; genus Sesamia; species Sesamia inferens. The sequence continues at coordinate 14,070,989 of CM073938.1, read as the reverse complement.
ACGTACTGAATATGCACATAAAATCTCATAAAAATAGATGAGAAGCCGTTTCGGAGGAGTATCTTAACTAACATTGTGACAATATAATTTTACATATAAGATTATGCAGGTCTGCTGGAAGAATTTTCTTAAGAAAAAGCACCTTTGTACTTAGATATTAATTTTGCCATATCCTTATGTATTGTACTGTGCGTACATAAAAATAAAATAAGCTAAGCGCTGTATTAAATTCTACAACATCCTGTAAAACGACTAATACCTAACAAAATAAAGTCAGTCTGACCGTGTAACGGTTGGGTAACCCTAATTGCATCCTAAGCGTGTCTTCGTCATCACTTTAACAGTTACTTGTGCAACTAACTGTACATGTTAGGTCCATATATTGAACATGTAATGGCGGCACGTGGATTAAAAGATTGCCTCGCTACACATGTATATACATGTGTAGCGAGGCAATCTTTGAAAGAAGAGAGAAAATTAATATGTAACTAAGAGGGAATGTGGATAAGGTTTTTTTTTTCCTCACGTACGAGTTCGATTGTTGTAATTTTGTGCGACAACGTCAACTCAATTATAGGTGTAGGTACGTGAGGGGAAGATTTCTCTGCTTTTTGGTCTTGTTGTGGAATCTCCCACGGCGCATCCTATGCGATAAGTAACATAAAAGCGAAATGAAAATATAACATACGAAACGAAGGTCCTCAAATAATTATTATCAGTTGAACACAGCACAAATGTAATATATTTTTCCAACTAATTTTAATTCCAAAGGGTTCCTTATCAAATTAAAATTATAATGGACTAATTAACATAATTATCTTTATATTTTCATTTAGGACAAATTACCTACCATCCGATATGCTAATAGGCGCATGTTATTTGGACGTTGGGCGACTGTTCTCTTAGGGCACGGTAAATAATTCGCTCTCGCCTTTGTAATGTTAATGAAAACAACGATCTTTAATTAAAACTTTCTACGTTACTTATTTGTTGGAGTTTACAATTAGAAGGCCGAGTAGTTTATTTTTAATGGTGAGTAGAGTTTCAATGAACTCGTGAAACACGTTTTGCTGGGGAGACGAACTTTAAAAGCCCCTTTATCGTGTCAGAGGGCCTTTTTGGCAGGTATTAGGTAGTGACACGTTTCCGCTACCCTTCGTCTTTTTCATAATGGCTGCCAAACTGAGTTTCGTTTAATTTTCTTGAAGTGTTAATGCGACAGTTGGCAGTTGTTATACTAATATTGCACGACATTTTAGCTTGTCATTGCTTACCGTTTGTCTCTTTAGGACAATACTTTTTCGTTGGAGAGACAGTAGAGGTAAGTTGCAAATCGTGGATTCGAAACCAGGCGGGCGTTAACCTTTAGAGTATTTCATTACCAATCCTTCATTACCACTGCTTTCAAAATGGTGGAACGGAAATAATTATAGAGAGAAAACTGGCATGACCTAGACTCAAAAATTCAAAGACATGTGATATCTAACAATTCCGAACTGGCCGCACGTGGTGGATGAATTAGGGCCCATTAGAATAGAACACTTTTTAGTCCTTCTCATGTCATCATTTGTTAATCTTATTAATTTTTCGTTTATAAATTTTTTTGTTATTCTTTTTTTTTATGACTTTTTTTTGGTCATTATTTTTTTCTGTTTTCTAATTTTTTTCCATTCCCTCTTAGAAGGAGACGGGCCGGGTCTCAGTCATGGGGACGTTATGATTGATTATGCGTTAGAGAAACAAAATTAAAATACAGTAATATTCACGGTATTACTGCAGCATTTTCTCTGCACTGCGCTGGAATCGTATAAACTCGGCGGTAATCATGAAATCTCGTTGTATAGCTAGGTATGCATTAATTACTCTTTAAGACTTACGTGAAAGTCCTTTTCTATTTTGTTCGTAAATAAAATGTTTCTGGCACGTCCTGATGCCTTGAGACAGTAAGGTAGGGTCGCAGCAGAACACGTAGGAGATGGAGGTGGGAGGCGAAGTGGCCAGGTTTCGTCAAAACTGTATGAAGGAGGCGTCAACTCACGATGAAAAGAGTGAAGGGAGGCCCAGAAGACGGATAGAGTAGGCTATTAAAAAATCGTATATTTTTTAATGTTGTCGTAAACCCACATGATGTATGCCATTACATATACATGTTACATAGGATATAAATATAAAGGACAAAATGTTTATGTAAACAAATCAGTCTTCCTACACAACACACGTCTGCCCATACCTCCGCAGAATACATAACAGTCGTAATGTTTATTAAGCTTGTCGAGTCCATAGAAGAAATTATTTATAGCTATGGGATAGTATTAATGCTCAGATCGACGACACAATTGCGCATAGAGAATGGTAATACACGCCTACCCCGGGCTCCCCATGGGGGTATGATTTATCTTTCCAGCAGATAACCACGTTGTGGACTTTTCCCTATGTCCGCTGCTGTATACAACACACATGAACATGCTATGTACGACATAGTATGTTCTAGAGTGCAGATGTACCAAAAATTAATAATTAGAAGTTAGGCACCTATAACTATGTATATATTTCTTTCAGAATAGCTCTTAAATGATTTAGTGTATCAAAGAAATTAACTATACTGGTGAAAGACTTTAGAATCCACCGGAAGTGGAAATTCATAGATTGAATGGAGTTAATTGGCATATGCCTAATTGTGGACATTTTTAGCAGAAAATAATGATGATCAAATAAATGAAGTTTTTTTTTTAAATTGTGTTTGTGAATGTGGCAGGAAACGGCTGGATGGGAGAAGCACAGAATCGGTCGAAGTGGCGGTGCTCGGGGGGAGGTCTATGTCCAACAATGGACAACTTTTGGCTGAAGTGATGATGATAATTTTAACTAGTTTAGCACAGGTAATTAAGGCTATAACTTTGTCATAGCACTTGAAACTTAGGTATACAAATCATGAAACCTGGATCCAAGTTTTGGTACAGATTTCCGAATTGTAGACTGCAGTTTACAACAAGGGACTGTTTGTACCAGACTTGAGATAAATTTAAAACTAGCAGACGACGTTCTTTAACTTTAACGATCACTGATCTTAAATTCATGCATGAAAAATGAAAATGTCTCGAGATAGAAAGTAAGTAAGATAAGTTGGAGATAGAAAGTAAGCGTAGGTAAGTCAACGCGATCCTGGACAAGATAACAAGATGAAACCGGTAAGAACGTAACGAATAGTTAGCTATTCGTTCGCATTTTTCCGATCGATTGAAACCAAAAGTACGAGTCATTGACATGTTCATATACATTTCTACATAACATAGTTAATAAACCAATGGTAGGCGAGTAAGAGAAGCACCTCATTTCGGTAACAAAATCGGCACTTCAACGAAATACATTGCTGTGAAAAAATTTACTAAAATGAAGCGAAAAGACGCGAACGAGGAACGAGATTGTAAGCGTCTGTAGCATAGTAAGCATTAAATCCTTCAAAAAGAAATCAGCGGCAAAGCAAAAACATTACAGATAATGCGGAGGAAAATTGTTTTTTCGGCATCACAATGCGATAACATGAAATTACTTCCTGGCTTTATTTTATTACTTTAATGGAGTGCGACCGCGGTATGAAGGAAATTAACGATAACTTTTAGAAAATTTTGCTTTTTGGGTTCTGTAATCCGTACCCAAAAGGTGCCAAAGAGCCCCAAGTACTAAAGTTCCACTATCCGTCTGTCGGTCGTATTTACATGTAATAAACCGTAATAGACATATAGATAAACAGTTTAAAAATTTAACCACTACAACAGCAAATACAAATAAAAGTTAAAGTTACCCATACAAAAACTTCTTAAAGAAATGTTGGTTAAATATTGTACGAATTACGATCATACAAAACTTTTCGTGTACTTCCAATACTTTTACCGCTTTTTGATTTTTATACGACAATAAAACTTTTGAATTCATTCTAAATTTAGAATGAAGTCAAAAAAATACACAAACAGAAACCACAGCAGTCTCTAATGGTAAAGCATCTTTTCTGTGCGCTTCCAAATGAATTTCCATGCGAAATTTCATTTTAGAGAAACCTCAAAGGGGTCAGAGCTGTTGAAACTCGGAGAAAAAATTATACGAATGTACAAACCTGGAAAAAGCTGAAATATTTTATGAACGCTTTTGTACTGAGCTCGATATGGAGACCGTAGACAGAAAGTATGTATATGCACCAGTCACGTATAAAGACTTTTTTGCTTTTAACGCTTACGATACGCGTAAAAGTGGATGAGCACATGAAAATAAGAGTTCGTGTGTGTAGTAAAAGCAGCAATTCTGTATTATACTTTCATTCCTTATTACAAAACAAGGTTTTTCTTTTCAGGTTTAAACCCCGACCAATTTGTGGAGTTAAGGACCTAACTGTTATACAAATACCGCTCTATATCCAAAAAAGAACACTACTTAAGTGCTAAGAATCACTCTTTAACAGTGAATAATACAAAATGAGTGGACCAGAATAGGTACAAGCATCCGTCATTTCTCAGAATAAACGGAATTCCATAAATCTATACAAGGATAAAACATTTGCATTGTTCTCGTGTATGTTATTACAAACTACTACAAAATCGCGTTAGCTCTCAGATCAATATAGTATATGCAAGTGGTTTCTATGTGACAAAACTATGCACAGTCACGATATTAATTTAATTTTCGGACATTTGGCAATTCTTTGCGAAGTTTAGTCTTTGTTCAAGAAAGTATATGAGCACATGCGAATTTCAAAAATTCTATAACGATGCAATGCTTTGGCAGAAAATGTGTTAAATTATAAAAAAAAAAAAACTTTTATCTCGTAAAATCAAATCTGCATGCTATTTTAAGAAATGAGTTTTAATGATTAAAAACAAACAAAAAAGCAAAGTGTTTTTAATATTATAAAAAACCTAAGTGACAACCGTATCAGAATCTAAAAACATGCAACCATCCAAATTGATATAAAAAGATGACACAAACAACAAGAAATCAGAAAACACCACTTTTGATTTATTAATGCTTCAAAACAGCTGGCTTAACTGAAACTCAATGTATAAACTCTCCATTCCTCATTAGCATAATCATTACTTTCTGAATATTAAACCTGCCATAAAGTGTATAACGCCTGCATATTGTGCACTTGATGGTCCGGCAGTGTAATCTAAGGGTCCAATCCCTGAAGGTCGTCGACGGGAGACGTGGGGTCTATTAATTTTCGCAATTAAATCTGACCCTTCAGACAGCAAAATTCACTTTGACGTCTAGACGTAATTATCTCCTAAGCAGTTTCCCCTTGGCATTCCCCGCCACCTTTAGATCCTATTTCATTTGCCCAACCACATTACAGAAAGCTATTAGAATTAGCGAAAGGTGGAATGATTAAATTTTAATCCTGGGATTTGTGCAGAACATTTAAGACGCTATATGTAGGATTTTTATTATGACGTCAAGATGAGATTGAGTGGGCACATACAAGTAATCCTGGCACTGAAATCAGAGCAAGGCTGAACAAAATAATAGACATGAAATATGCAGACTTTTATATAAATATTAAAACAGCGGACGACAACGAAAATTATATACGTATACCCAAACAAGACGAAATAAATATTTAAATGTATAAAAAGTCTGAGTGAAGTCATAAGAAATTCAAACATAATGTGTGATAAGAGAACATCTTATGATAATTTGATGAGTGCTTGAAAGGCGAATGCATTCAAGAAAAGTGTGATGAACGTCTAGACATCAGACAAGTCATGTTTTTATTGGTCCAGGAATAAAACCATTAGAATTCGTATAGATTGTATATCTATCTATTGTTCATTAAAAATGGTTTCATTAGCTATGAATCAAGCACATCATAAATGTCTACATAGACAGTAACACCACTCAAGCGGCTGAAAATACAGCTGTCGTGCATCTGGAAAGCCGCAATCGAATATATATTGGCTTGGCGGATTCATGTAAGTGTCCATGAGAGATGTATTATGGTTCCACGGTCAAATTGCTCTTTCTTTTTCTTCGAAGTCACTTTTCGTACAAAGAAAAGAGACGAATATAGTGATGTATTCCAGCAACTTGAAACGTCTGTAGAGCATTCATCTCGGCACTGCAGTAGCATAAACTGGTTCTTGAAGTTATAAATTCTGATTACGAACGGGTGACTTGCATTCAAGAGCAAATTCTCATTTAGATTTTCTACTTCTTATTGGAAATGTTTTTGAATCCATTGTGGTACGTACGCCTTGCTAATCAACAGCGCTCCAATTAATTCATACAAAAGGTAAACTTATTTCCTTTTTCGTCATCAACATCATCATCATCTCAGGGTTAATTCCATTCGCATCCGAAGCCCTTTCAGCCTTGGAGTCTGAGGTCCGCTTTACCAGTCCAACTGCTGATTTTGGCTGAAATTCGATATTTTCGTGAAGCGACTGCCGTCTGACCCCGAAGGCGATATCGAAGCATTGCTGTTAGACCAATCGTTGGACTTTTTGAGAGCTCCAACAACCCGTAACGACTGCCACTAGATGTTCGTATGGCAACCGGAACCAACGGCTTGACGTGCTTTCCTAGGCACGACCAGTGTAAATATTCATATTCATGCATACAAATATTTGCAATGCTCGGGGATCGATCCCGCGCCTCCTTGCACAGCGGCCGCGTTCGCTACCGCTACGGAGGCTGTCAAGAACTTATTTGCTCTTTCGTATTCGTATAAAATAGACAGTTGCGACAACATTGAAAATTTGAAACCTAGATTTCAGTGGTTAAGCTTATATCTTAATCGATCACATAGTTGTATAATTAACTATGCAGAATTACTTACAATTATTTTAATCATCTCCTAATTATAACCATATAATTAGGACATAATGTATAATTAGGAAATTGCTATTGGCTATTTATTACCACATGGAAAGCCCAAGAGACACACTTTATTCAAAAATGTCAAGCAATTCCATCGGCTATTCGAGTCCAAGTGGTCAGGTAGTCTGCCTCAGTTTTTATATCGGTAAGCGAAAGAAAATCTCTAGGGACATTTAAGCCAGGAAAAAGTGGTCGTACAGGAAAATAAGAAGGAAAATTAAAACTAAAATAGATTTAATAACATACCTTTGCCTTTAGAGAGAATGGCTATTATGTTTAAGATATATTAAAGACGCTATGATATGAAAAGAAACAAAGTTGCGTATGAATATAAAGGGTGTATCTGACATCTACGCACAAACGAGTACCATGGATCCAGTACATGATTCTGAACCCCCCAGTGGAGGAATTTTTCGTCGGCTTTTAATAATTAAAAAAAATATATATATACAGTTTTTTCACTTTAGACCGTTCATAATTGCTATACTTTCATAACCCAATAAGATTTTAATTTTTTTTTTTTATAATTTTATAAACCAGCGCTTGAGCGGGCCAATCGCTAAGTCAAACGCGCTCGATACGATCGAAGGAGTTTCGTATTGAAAACTCATACTAGGCCTACTGATGGGAAGCAGTGACGCAATCGTTGATGGTAAAGCGCACTAGTTTATTAAGAGTCTATTTCACTCTAGCCTTGAAGACACTCAAATTGTAGTCCGACGGTAATTAAACGGGTAATTAATTACTTAATTCGCTAATGACACAAAAAAGCACAACAACAAAACAAAACTCGAAAACTATCTTATCAGCTGATTTAATCAGGGATCAACGTCATACCTACAAACCCGCACGGCGGCACGCTTGCCACGTTCAAAGGCCGAGCCGACACTTTTTTTAAACAGTGTGAAATCTGTAACCATTCATTAACGACATAAATAACTACCATAATTTTATTAGTGGCATGCGGTCTAGCCTTTTCGCGAAGTTTGCGTTACGATGTCAGATACATGCTGTTTAAGACAAGAAAATTCAAATCAACTTCGCTAATATTCTGTAGTGCCTTTACAGAATATTAGTGAAGTAAAAAAACTCAATAAACATGGCACTAATAACATTGAGAGCTAAAGGCATTCCATCAATTACTAACCAATTATCATCCCTACCAACATAATATAATCAGGCGCTGATAAGAAAATTTAAAGCCAGCTTGCACAGGCTTCTTCTCGATATGAGGAGGTGGGCCGTAATCCACCAGTGCGATTTGGTGGATATCACATGTCTATAATTTTTGATTCTTGGACATGCCGGTTGAGCTCAAAATAATTTAAACAAAGCAAAGCGCCTATCCGGCTTCAAATCTACAGTCTGTATGTAAGGAACGCCACATGGCCACATGGCCTGCACTGCTCTTATGTACAGGAGACACAACATTTATTACAATCTCTTTTACTGACCTGCCATTTTGAGGGTTTGGTGATGCCCTCTCTCCTTGCACCAGGAACAAGGACCCTCGATCAGCATCCAATAGTATTGATACATTTTGAAGGATCTTGTGACACAGAACCCGTACTTCTAGCTCGTTGCAGATATCTTTCACCTACGGCAAAAAAGGGTTATATTAGCACAAATATTAAAATAAACGAAGTCTGTAGAGTAACATATTCTTTCAGTAAGCAAAGATATGTGTGTAAAGATTTGTGATCGCTGTGTCAGCGATTTGCTAAAGGTAAGTTTTCGTCTTTAGGAAAAGCAACGGTACTCCTAGTAGTCAGACTTGCTAAGTCACAATCTGTTTAGCAGACAGATATGATTCTGCTGAGGGATTCTTCCATATCCATCAGTTAGTTGCCGTTCACGATACTGTATTTATGACTGCAAAGAAAGGCTAATCTTATATACTCACAAACTTGAAACTTTTTCCTTGGATCCGTACCAAAGTGAAATAAAACAAGAATCTAGTTTAAAGTGCAAACCCAGTTTCATATCAATGAATAAAATAACACGAACTCTGGGACTAGGAGCATAAAATTTTGAAATACAACCACTACTGAAGGCAGTTCGAAACTTTATCTAGAACATTAGAAGAAGACAGAACACGCTTTCGTGAAGCCAATAAAGTACTGAAAGTCGAAAATTGTACAGGCAACTTTCCACCTTAATACGGTGTATGTAACTTTGCGATCACTACTGAAGTTAGGCTGCTTGTAATATGTTGTTAACAATGGAGCCGTAGGAAACTTACAAGACCAGAGATGAAAGTAAACTAGCTTCTGTCCACGAATTCGTCCGCGTGATTTTCAGCAAATGATCTACAGCGTGACTGCGCATCGCCTGTTTGTACTTTTACTTTTTTATATTTCTGGCTTTTTCTTTTTTAAGGAACGTTACTTTCCTTAAGAATTGGTCTACCAAATGCAAAAAGATTTTTTCCAATCCGACAAATTCTTCCAGAGATTAGCGCGTTAAGGCAATCGACAGATGGAGGGATTTGTTAATATATATGTAATGAGTTATGAAGTGAAAATTGTATAAATATAAATAATTGCGGATTAAGTCACTTTTGCAAAGGCGATCAATGACCGAGAAAAAGGAACGGTCTTATATAATAAAGATTTCAGCAGCAATCTCCCCAATACAACCAACAAAATTCGATACTAGTAAGTTTTGAAATCCGAAACTTCTATACGATTATTGTGTGTCACAAAAAGGATATAAGTTTTCGTCGAGGGACGTCTGACCGACGTCAGACTTCAATGAGGGGACGTCAACAAACGCTGTCCACCCATGTAACATTCCAACTCGAGTTACGTTAAAACTAGACGTCTAATATGATTTCCGAACTAATTTCCGCCATGTTACTGCCAGCGTCGCTTATTTACTGAATACACTAATACATTTTCTAAATATGTAAACGTGTTGTATAATGGACCTGCCTAAACTTCACACGGTTTTACGACTAGACAAGACGTCGTGATTTCTTTATTTAGGTGCTCGGTTGGATGTGGGAACAGACCTGGCCAAAGTGGGGGTGTTTGGGGGACATAAAATGATTCGTTCGAAAAACCGCATCAAAATCTGCAGTGCAACTCTGCAAAAATGTCACTTTGAAAGCGAAAGCCCTCGGAGAAATGAACGTGGAGTGAGTTGTCATTCCAACAAATGGAATGGATTGACACTAATGACAACTCTACCTTCTACCACTACACTCAAGCTCACTTTATCTTACTTTTCACGGTAACGTTTTTACGGAATCGACCGGCAGATCGGAAGTTTAGAAACACGTCAGACATACGCGGACAGTATAATAAAATAAATCATACACAAAAGACGACTTTAATGGAAAATGTGTATAAAGATACTTAGTCCATACTTGAAAGTATTACAATGCATGTGTTATGCAGTTGATTTTAAAGTAATTAAAACACGCAAAATTGTATTGACAAATGCCTGAACTTTATTCATTGGTTGAATTCCACAAAATGTATTTAATACCAGGATTTCATCCATCTTTTTTTTTTGTAGGGTTATCACGTAAAATTAATGTCGATTTTTTAATGGTTTTTCGAAATACCAAGTTATTATACATGTTATTTTAGTGATTCTATTGAAATATGCTGCAATAGGAATTGTTAATAAATAGTCAGCATGTAAAAGTCGATAATCATGGAAATAACTGGAGATTTGTAAAACGTGAGTTGTGATAACCCTAAATTGATTTGTGATAAACAAATCAGTTTTATTCTTTATTCTATACTTCTAGGAGCTAGGCGATGGTATAGTTTCGTGGTGGCCTAGTGGTTAAAACACCAGCCTCTGAAGTATGAGCGCGCGGGTTCGATTCCAGGTCAGGCAAGAACCAATGTAACTTTTCTAAAGTTGTATGTACTCTCTAAGTACATATATCTTGGACACCAATGACTGAAGGTGAAGGAAAATATCTTGAGGAAACCTGGACTTTAAGTCTGAAATCGCCAACCCGCATTGAGCAGGCGTGGTGATTACGCTCAATCCTTCTCTGTATGAGAGGAGACCTGTGCCCAGCAGTGGGACGATAAAAAAAAAGGTTGATGATGATGTATAAAGATGTTGGTTTTGTCAATGCGCAACGTCCCGTATGTAGTACTTTGGATAGAATGAATAATATATATTATGGCAAGGTCCCGTTCCCATTAATTTGATCACATAATGTTAACCTACTTTAGAATTTCACCTTGAACAAACTATACCGTAATTAATTTTCTGAGTAAACTCCTGGTCGTCTGTTTGGTGGGAATTACATTGCTATATAATATAAATTGATTACAAACAATTCTGAATTATACCGATTTACAACCTTGACACGATTCTAAAACTCAGAAATTGCGTTTATTTCCTCAATAACCTACACGCCATTTAAATCAGACACATGTTTTTCAGACCAGCTCTCAATTTCATATTTGGTATAGGTATAGACCCGCTCGATCTCGCTGTCTCAATTAATACGAACACGAAATGATTAATTATAGTCAATTTGGGTCGGACGTGACGCTCCAGTAATCCAAGACCCCAGCAACCAAACATTTAGGTGGGATAGAAACTTCGTTTAATAACTCGATGGGGAGAGAAGTTCTGAATAGAAGATATTTACACTGTGTGGGGGTAAAAAGGTTGTTCTTTCTTCGTAAATATACCATTTTTGGATGACTATGCGGTTAATAAGGTCACAATGTCTGTAATCTTCAATTTAATCGGAATATTTTAGGGGTTAATATAAAGACTGTTTACTATAATTTCTTAATCACAAGTTATCTCAACATTCAATCAAACAATCTCAGAAAAATTGATCACATTTTTTTTTTTTTGCTTATGAAATTTTCGTTTCTTGATTAACCTCGGCATTAATCTACCTGCTGAAAAAAAGTCTCTTAATATACGGTAGGAACTACAGTTGAAGCTGTGTAAACAGAACATTGTCGAAAAATATCAGTTTTTTTTTTAAATTTTATAAACTAGTGCACACTGAAATTATAGTCAGACGGAAAATCGCCGCCGGTAAACTGTTCGGGTCCCTCTCGATGTACGTCGTATAAAAGACAGAGGCGAAACGCTTCCTCCGGATCGTAGTGGTGTCAACAATGTAAAGGTGAATACTTGGCATACGACGGCTAGATTACGAGATAAACTACTTGTCTATAGCTCCTGAATAGACGTCATCAATGAATGTGTTGTGAATATTCACGGGCGCCCACACACTTAAGCGGATCAGTGTATACGTGTTTATCTAGCGGTCCAGTCAACCAACTGCTTTTATTTCAGCCACAACAAGGAAGATTTATAGATAGATACCACGTTATTTTAATCGCAACAAAAAGGAAGGAAAGGGTAATTTTTGAAGGTCAAGTTGATATTATGGATTACGACGGTAATGCAAGATTGAGGATAAACGCAATTTCCTCTTTTATATTGCAATTGAATGTGCAGGTGTATGACGTCAGAATGACGCCATACTTTTGAGAAAATAATAATATGCCAATTTCTTACTTAATAGCTTAGTCTGCACGCTAGGCTTAAGCTTAAGCCTTAAATAATATTTTTCGAGCATTTAATTAGATTAAAATGTCCCTTGTTAAAGACACGTTTAGTGCATGTGTACCGGTGGTGTGAATGGCGCCCGTTTATCAAATGCGGGCGAGCCGTCGCCAACTCAGCAAGAACATAGAAACAATGTCACTGGAAGCGAAGTGCGACCGCTTTTACGAAACCCAAACGTGGTCTGCATAATTCAGGTGTTGGTAACGAATAATAATGTTAACTTGATTGACGAAAGAAAGGTACGTGATAATATTATTTACGAGTACCTGATAAGACGCTGACAAGACTGTTTGGCGGGAAAGGTGTAATCTTAAGTGGATGCAATAACAACATAAGCTCATTCAAGTATGATTGCTATCCTATTGAAACATGTTTTTACGCATTTCACGTATTTGATATCAATCTATTAAAACAATAATAACAACAAACTGCCAGGTGTTTTGTTTTATCCCTTATAATAATCTACTATTTGTAAACATGAAAGCCATGCGTAGTGACAGATTCATTAGACAATTTTCCATCTCCTACCAAAAATTGTTAAAATTAATCGAAATATGATGGCCTTTCCATTGAGCTATGGGTGTGTAGGGTCAAGCGGTGTGTTTACATGTATGTAATTATCAAGCCAGCCCGCTGTTTTATCGGAGCTGACCTCTGTACTTGTCAGTGGCGAGCCGACAGAGGCCTAATTTAAGTACTTACACATGTAAAACGACACCCGATTGTTTCGTAAATTAAGTTTTAAATGACGTCACATCTACGTAGGTACACAAGTTGTCCATAATTATATCTAGTTACGTCCTTATCTCTAGACTGAGAGAATTCGATTTCGTACAGAATTCTGATCTGGAATAATACTGCCCGACTAGTTTCAATTAAAATTCGAAACCAAGCAAAAAATATTGTACTCGCTCAGAATACGATTAACATGCCGTAATGTTTTGTTTAATGAATCAAATTGCTACTAAAGGGGACCACAGAATACCGAGAGGAGAGGAGACCTAAACCCAGCAGTGGGACGATAAAAATGTTGTTGATGATGATGATGATGACAGAATAACCCGCGAATTTCAAATTTATACTTTTAATAACCGAAAAAAGTTAACATATTGCCATTTATTGATATTTCATGAAATAGTCCATTCAATAGGCTTAAATGAACATAATAGTGTTGTGGTCAATCCCGCCTGATGGTAAGAAATGAAATCGTTTATTAAGCAAGTAGGATCACCGATCACTTTTACACGTCATGTTTTTTTTTTTTTTTTTAACTAGATGAAGCCGACATTTCCTAACTGACTTTCCTAACCTCTGAGAAGAAATAGAGCCGAAACAAACTCAGGGATCATCGTCTTTTTTCAAGTCCAGACATTAAAAATGAAAATGTTTACAATAATTTACCTTATAATTACGCATATTGCTTAATAACAATGCTTAACAGAGCGAACAGCTCAGTCCCAAGCTTTTTTGTCTTCTAAATAATCTGTGATTTTATAATACCCCTTTTTGCAAAGTTTGGCCTTTATATACTTTTTAAATCGTTTAATGGGTAAGTTTCGAATGTCCATGGGAAGCTTGTTGTAAAAGTGTATACATTGACCCATGAACGAGTTGCCTACTCTGTGGAGACGAGTGTGATGTACAGCAAGATTGTGTTTGTTCCTGGTATTTATATTATGAATATCGCTTATTTTCTTAAAATCCGACATATTTTTATGTACATACATAAGATTTTCAAATATATACTGTGAAGCTACAGTCAGAATGTCCACCTCTCTGAATTTTTCTCTGAGAGAATCTCTAGGACCAAGGTTGTAAATGGCTCGAACAGCCCTTTTCTGTAAAACAAAGATGGTATTGATGTCCGCACAAGTTCCCCAGAGAAGAATCCCATAAGTCATAAGACTATGAAAATAACTAAAATAAACAATTCTGGCTGTATCCACATCAGTTATCTGTCTAATTTTCTTAACAGCAAAGGCGGCGGAACTGAGTCTACCCGACAGCTTCTCAACGTGAGGACCCCATTGCAACTTGGTGTCAATAGTCAATCCAAGAAAAACTGTCGACTCGACAGGGATCAACTCTACTCCATTCAGTTGAACATTGGTACTTAGCTGCCTGACATTTGGCGTAGAAAATTTAATGACTTTAGTTTTTTTTTTTTTTCATTTTGTTGTAAGCAGCATTTTTTTGTAAGTAGTGATGCGATCGTTGATGGTAAAGCGCGCTAGTTTATTAAGAGCCTATTCACTCTAGCCTTGAAGACACACAAATTGTAGTGTGACGGAAACACCGCCGCCAGCAAATTGTTCCATTCCCTCGATGTATGCCGTATAAAAGAAGAAGCGAAACGCTTCGTCCGAATCGTAGTGGTGGCAACAACGTAAGGGTGGAAATTCGCTGCACGACGGGTCGTCCGGTGGTGGAATGGAGATGGGGGAATTAAATAAAGCAATTCCCTTGCACACTCGTCAGAATGCATCCTATAGAAGACCGAAAGGCTGGCTACTAATATTCTATGGGTAATTAGGTACATACTACGGTAAATACTTACAATGGCAAATAATATTTTGTTCAACAAAAAACCTGACACTGACAGCAAATTCCAAAAAACATAATAACATTATTTTGAACATTGCAGCCCTTTAGATGCCCCCCATTATTGTGGATGGGAAATCATCAAATAACCTCTGACGCTCTGAGCGGAGCGGAAGGGCGTGTCAGACTTTTACTGACTAAAACCCATCCGTGTTCCTTCACTTGCTGTGCGCCAGGGCTACGGTATCTTTGTCGAACAACCCGCAGCCCTGGCAGTTAAGTTTCCCATTTAAGACCACATATTTTAAATCATTGAAAAGCGATTTCCATTGAAAGGTTGGTCGAGGTCGATCGGCGGCAATCTCTCGAATCCGGCCCTGGTCTAGGCCATGGTCCGGAGCGAAAGTGCATGGCAGGCCATCACCTCCTTCTGCGAAACAGTGATGCTGGCAAAGGAGGAGGCGGAGCGCGTGAGCGACCGGGAATCTCAGCGCCCTTTTTTTGTTGTAGGGATGGGAAATCATTAAATGACTTCTCCCGCTCTGAGCGTTACGGAAGGGCGTGTAAGATTTTACTGACTAAAACCCACCCGTGTTTTCTTCACTTGCCTGTGCGACGGCCAGGGCCACGGTTTCTTTTTTAACCCGCATCCCTGACCCAGGAGGCATCGGTCTCCGTGGACCCCGTCACGATGAGCTGACATATCTTTGAGGCGCGCGTGAAACACAACCGTCGACTCGGCCCTGGTCATTACCGGGCGGCGAGCTGCCCACTGCTCACCGCCCGCAGGCCCGAATCTCAACGCCCTCAGCCATCCTGCGAAGGTAGCCGCGCCAACTAGCCTGAGGGCGTCCTATCTTATGTTTACCAATTCACGTTCGACGTAAATTTTATTGTGCTCAGGATTTTCTACCTAGGTGTTCAGCCAAGCAACTATTAAAATAAGCGCATCAGCGCATCAGAGCGGATCCCAGCATGTTAAATAAAACACATATTATGGAATTTCAACTCTCAACACATACAAGCAAGCATTGCGCGAAGAATAATTTCAGTGGGGAAAAAATCGGCTCTCTCAACTTACACCCCCGGACGAGCTCCTTAACAAATAAAGCTCTCCAGCTTCTAAATTAAATACCTGTCTGTTTATGCCTACGTAAATTGCAAAGCCGGGCAGTTCATTATTTATTTCGAGAGGCCAGACAAACGCTATGCTAACAAACTGCATACACGAGTAGTCTCTGCGAAGAGAATGAGTTTTTCATTAAGTAAATTTTTCAGCAAACGCCCCTTCGTTTCAACTTTAAATATTTGAGGTTTATCGTTAATATTGCTTGCGTAGCTTTTTCTTTTTTTTTAGTAAAAAAAACTTGTATTATTTCCAGTTCATAGTGCTCATCACATTTTTTATTATTGAATATGAATGATAATGACGAAGCCAACGCACTGAACAGCTAAACAAATTTACAAACGGATATAACCTACATGCATGGTACTTGTACTTTTTACTTCATTACATATGTAAATGTGTATAGCAGCAACATTATCGTTTAAAAAATATCAGGTACCTACTCCTCCTATACGATTACTTAAAAAAGCAAAGGTAGTCGAATCAGTTATTAAAAACATGATAGCAGTTCAAATATTTGGACCAAAATTTTAAATCATAACGTGATATGACTAAGTTTAAGCTGAAGTAGAAATGTCAACTAATTTTTGGTGGATTAAAATTAAATTTAACTTCAGAGCATTTTCTTTCCATTTCAATAAGGAAACGACAGAAGATAAAATATTAGTTTAAGTAATCTTGTCAAATGATATTCGATAGACAATTTAATCAGGTGCTAACTTGATATGATTAAACTAATATTTGTTCTTTTTTTTTTCTTAATGAAATATAAAGAATAAAACGCATTCCTTATATACTATATTTTCGATTTTAACTTTATTTTTTATCGATTTAATCTTTTTTATTCATAAAACGAGTTCTTCCTGCCGATAATGCTATTACTTATTAGCCCTGTGTCGTCTTCTGACGCTTCTTGAGTGATAAACAAAGCCCAGACAACAGGGCTAAAGCGATAGCGGTATAGTAAGCGGTACTTATTGACACGGCTCGTATTATCAAGTGGCGTCTTTCATTGAAACGTCCCTAACTAGGGCATGGACTAGTCGAAGTTTTATTTGAAAATTGTTTAATGTACAGGCTAATAAGTTTGGTGTAGAAAATGAAACTGATAAGCCTTTCCCCAACTATATTTGAGACTTCTTCAAATCGAGCCGGGTGCAGCTAAATACCAGTTTTTGGGTTTGGATATACCTATATTGTGAGCAAAAATGTTACAATGTAAATTCCCACTATACAGCCAAATATTGCTTAAGAGTAAGTTAAAAGTAAGCTTGCAAGTACTCCCTATCCCAAATGAAATCGATTGTCGCGCGAATACGCGATTACGGGATCGTTTACATGAAGAATGATGTAGGTACAATACGCTACAACATGATTGATCGCACGACTATGTCATGTTCGTAAAAACGAGCGTAACCAAACGTAACCGTGATCGCGTGTTAGCGCGTTCGCCGAGATAGCTTTTGGATACGACGTAGAGCGATTATGCATTGTCGACTAGTCGCTGGCAACTCGGTTGACTGTGACTACTTTAGTGTTAACGATGGCCCAGTGTGGTTGATGAGTTTTCATTACGAGACTCGATCGTCATGGTAGCCACTCAGGCGACTTTACCTATGTTTTTGGTTGCTGAATGACTGAGTCGCTGGCGACCAGTCGACAGTGTGTAATAAGCTCGTAGCCTCAGTAGATACCAATTCTTTTCTAAAAATGTAAACTAAATTGACAATTCAAGTTTGTAATTAATATTCTGGTCAAATTTAAATATTAACATTTTTAATACAATATCTAACAAATTGAAATATGACGATAACATTAATTTTCAAAGCGTACCCTTAGACAACTCACTGGTTATTATAATTTAAATTCATAATGTAAATATGTAGTGTCTAAAACGATTCTACCGTTAAGTCAGTTGGGACTTCAAAGCTTATTAGGTCTTTATAGAGACATTCAATCCAAATTAACTTTGAAAACATTTCTAGTTTTTAAAAATAAAATGTATTAAAAGCGTCGCGATAGACCCGTATAAGGTGGCAGGGCAAGTTAAGAACAACCGACCAGTGGGCCACTGTAGCCTTCGATTGAAAGAAAGAGTTGAAAGTTCATAGATTGATAGAATGTGCTTTATTTCACACCAACAATTTACATAATGCAATAGGCATTAATGACATAGACATGGCATGACAATTTCAGTTGTCTAAATTTCTCAAACCAACTAAATAGCCGTATATGGAACAGCAATGGTAATTATTTTATCACACCCATGCGGTGTTGTCAAAAATTATATTGCCAAAAACCAAGGCGCAAGGCAGAGTATAAATAAATTGGTTTTCATCTTTAACAGTCAACATTTAACGTACAGAATAAATACTTCAATATACAGTAGAGGGACCCATCGTTACCCGTCCATTGCGCAAGGTTAAGGAATTATCTGCCAAAACTGCAGTGTTCTTTAATGGTCAGGGGTAGGGTAGGTGTACCGTCACACAAAGTTGCCTCCGGCAGGTCTTGTACCTTAGTAGATGATTTAGCAGAAGGAATTTGTCGACGTCACGAGCCTTTACTGCTAAAGCTTACTGTAAAGTGACATATCCTATACTGAGGAATCAAAATTGATTAACCTTTACTGCTAAAGCTTACTGTAAAGTTACATATCCTATACTGAGGAATCAAAATTGATTAACGAACAAACCAACCAACACCGCCACGAACAGTATAAGACAAAAAAACCGCCATTCTTAAGTCGTTTCTAGAATCCTTTCTTTTTAATGAAGGATAAGGTATTCTTTATTTTTTTTTTAATAATTATAAACTAGCGCTTGACCGCAATCTCGCCTGATGGTAAGCAGTGAAGCGATCGTTGATGGTAAATCGCGCTAGTTTATTAAGAGCCTATTCACTCAGAAAAACTGAGCGAATAGGAAGGAAGACGGCAGTTGAGCGAGATGATGCAATGTTAAACCCAACAACACGACCAACGATGCTGCGCCAAAGGGAGATTGATCTAAAGACCCTCCACGACCAAACTCCCAACATAACAACATTCAGCACATCGTATCCGGCACACATAGCAACACAACTGCTCAGACCCGTCCTCCGTACGGCTTCACCAGACTCATTCTTAACCCCTTCCTCATGTGTCTTAACTATATGTATGATGCAAAGAAACCGAGTACAGTGTTGTCTTCAGAAAGTTATAAATTATTATTTAAGTCTACTCACTAATTCAAATATAAGTTCCTTTTCATCCAGCTGCCTGAGCTCATGACGTGATCTCCGCTGCGGCCGTGATGGTGTGGCGTGTGGAGGCTGGTCTCCAAGAAAGGTGGGTGTACCGTCGACCGTCGTCACCAGCGGCTTCAGGAGACCGCCACGCTCGAATTCGTGCGCTGAGATCTTCCTGTCGAATAAGATAAGTGTTTTAGTTGTTGGCAACTGTAAAACTACTAACTACTAACACCGATATAGCAATAAATAATAGTAAACAATAGCAATGTTTGTGGTCAAAAATAAAAAACATGAATTTCACAAAATTTCTTTAGGAACGCTCGCGTCACACATAACATGTAAAATCTTATGATACTTCTGCCAGCCGCTTGGAGACAACAGAGATGGAATGACCTAATCTGCATTTGCGGCATGTTCGCCAAATGTAAACAAATTTGAGTTTATGGTAAAATTTCTTTAATTTCTATACAATAAACTTAATTATCATTGCAATGAAGTTGATATTTGTTTATATAGAAATAAGGCGGGAGTGTGCAGCACTAAACACCTCCTTCTGCTCAGTACCGACATAAGAATAATAATCAATTTAATCTTGTAGATCTTAATAGTACCCAATAGACAGCCGCACATAATCAGCTTTCCATGAATCCACATCTAATTTTTCCCTGAAATATCTATAATAGTACACAGACACTACTCACACTGAGTAGTCATGATTTTAATGATGTTTGACTACGGTATTCAAAGGGTTAAAACGGGTCTCGCATTTGGCCGGTTGTTGTTAGTCACTTTAAAATCAACATAATTACAATTATAATAAATTTGTTCAACTTGAAACAACAGTAATTTGAATCATATTTAAATTTGAATAGACTTTACACCGAATAAGTCCTAAATATTAAATAACTAAGATAAGTCATTATCATTACAGTGGAAACGTCTTAAGAAGTGTTTAAATAACTACAGACAGGATTTGTGTCCTCAATACCGCGTGTTATCAAATATCAATATATTGTTGTCAAATAAGACTTCAGTTTCTGGAACACACGCAAACCCTTAACTACTTATAACATTGAAGATAAAAAAGGCGCGGAAACCAGTAGGAAGATGATCAAGAACATAAAGGCTGTATCTGACATCGACGCACAAACGAGTACCATGGATACAGTACATGATTCTGAACCCCTCAGTGGTGGAATTTTGAGTCAGCTTTTTCCCGATTAAAAAAAATAATATGCAGTTTTTTTTTTTCACTTTAAAGTAAAAATTAATTAATTCGTTAATTACAGAAAAAAGCGCAATGTGAACAATACTACAAAAACTATCCTATCAGTTGATTTAATAGAGTTCGCATCAGGGTCAACGTCATACCTACAAACACGCAAGGTGGCACGCTTGCAACGTTCAAAGGCCGAGCCGACACTTTTTTTAAACACTGTTATTTCTGGCAGTGGCATGTGGTGTAGCCTTTTCGCGAAGTTTGCGTTACGGTGTCAGATACACCCTGTATTGTCACGTACTCAAAATCAAAAGTCAAATTAAGCTCAGAATCACCAGTTTTTGAACGACTAAACATAAATTACATAATGCAATCCGTATTGAGAATAAAAAGTAACCCAAATCTTTCTCTAGGTCTCACATTACCCATTTGTCAGTTCAGTGGTTTGAGCGTGAAAAGGTAAGAGACTGTGTTAGCTGCGGGATACTCACACAACTCCTCCAGGCTTAAAACTATTAAGAAAAGATGGATATAAAATGAGATTTTGTGAACATAAGACATGTCTCTAACAACCTCTTCATTCATAAACATTTCTTTATAATAAGTGCTGATTAGCGACTGTTTAATCACACATTTATGAAGTATATTTTTTTTTATTTCACGTACGGAGGACGGGTCTGAGCAGTTGTGTTGCGATGTGTGCCGGGTATGATGCGCCTAATGTTATTATGTTAGAAGTTTGGTCGTGGAGGGCCTTCAGATCAATCTCCCTTTGGCGCAGCATCGTTGGTCGTGTTGTTGGGTTTAACATTGCATCACCTCGCTCAACTGCCGTCTTCCTTCCTATTCGCTCAGTTTTTCTGAGTGGATAGGCTCTTAATAAACTAGCGCGCTTTACCATCAACGATCGCATAACTGCTAACCATCAGGCGGGATTGCGGTCAAGCGCTAGTTTATAATTATTAAAAAAAAAGTATGAACGTCACTTAACTTTAATTGTCGTTTATGAAATATAAACCACATATTATATGAGTTTGGTAACGCCGGGAGCGTTACTTTTTTTATTTTGACTGTAGTTACTTTGAGGGTGCTTTCAAATTATACGGTTGATGTCGGCCTACCGCCGGGCGGTTATCACGAGCGAGAGCTGTACTGCTGCCATTCGGAATTTGGACATTCGGCAGCACCATTCATGTGCGTTTCGTCTTATTTTCAGAAGTACGCGGCTATAGCCCGATCGAATTTTAGTAATTTCCATCGTCCAATGAACGCGATGCGTTCACCGCACTAGAGAACTATGACTAAGGCCCGTAGGTAGACCCAGCCATCGTAGGTACGGGCTTGCAGGCTGTAAGTAGTGGGCAGCGCGTAGCCCGGTGAGGACCAGGCCCAAGTCGACGGCGCGTCGTGTTTCACGCGCGCCGCAAAGAGATGTCGACACATCGTGACGGGGTCAACGAAGACCGATACCTCCTCTGTCTGGGTTGCGGGTTAGTTAAAACAGAAACCGTAGCCCTGGTCTACAGGCAAGTGAAGGAACACGGGTGGGTTTTAGTCAGTAAAAGTCTGACACGCCCATCTGCTCCGCCCACAGCAGGAGAGGTCATTAGATGATTTCTCATCTCAAACAAAAAAAGGCATGTAGGTAGATATTTATTCATTATTGCAATTCCGCTAACAGACGTGAATCGTACTGCTCCCGCAAGATCTTGCATCGAGTCCTTTTGTATGAAAAATCATAACCGCCCGTGCGCACTACGATGATCAAGGGTTTTAGTCAGTAAGTCAGACACGCCTTTCCACTCCACCCAAAAAATGGAAAGGTCGTTAGGTAATTTCCTATTCATAAAAAAGGAGTACTCAGGCACATAATATCTACAAACATATCCAATGTACATACATTAGCGTTACCAAACGGGCTCAACCCCTAATTTCCCTTTATCCGAATTGTTTATTTACATCAATAATTTAATCTTAACTCGTTAGCTGTTGACTCTGTAAGCGTGTTTGCTTCTCCTAAACCAACGGATCGAATAGGATCGGATTTTTCACAGCTGTGAACATAATATATATATATTTAGGACTAGTAAACTTGAAATTGCTGCCTACACATTCATTAATTTGACCTAAAACATCGTTTATCGTGTCAAGTATCAAATTGGTACTGTCTGTGTAATTATCACATTGCTACTGATTGTGATTAAAAATATGTTATTGTGATTTTATCTCGGGCTAGATTTTGCTTAGCCGGCGGATTCCGTGGAGGCTAATTATGCCATAATGAAACATTTCCCAAGACAATTGGTAATAGAATTTTTTAAGTCGGAACATTACTTACAGAGAATACCTCTAAATCTACATAAGTTATTTGCTTATATAATACTAGCGGCCGCCAGCGACTTCGTTCGCGTGGAGTTAGTTATACTCCGCTCCTATTGGTCGCAGCGTGATGTTATATAGCCTAAAGCCTTCCTGGATTAATGGGCTATCCAACGCAAAGAATTTTTCAAATCTGACCAGTAGTTGCTGAGATTAGCACGTTTAAACAAACAAACAAACAAACTCTTCAGCTTTAAACACTATGTAACAAAAACCCTGTTATTCCTTTCAGGGACATATAATTTTACCTACAAGCACATCATTAATGAAGTCATAATTAGATAACAGTAATCATTGTCTAGTCGAGTGGTCACAATCAAATACCTATTAAAACCGACAAATTTTATTTTAGAATATCTGATTTTACAAGTTAAATAAATTGGCGGGAACGTTCTACTTATGTCTAGTTTCTTCATGCAGAATTGCAGAGCTAAGATATCAGTTACAGATTATAAATATTAATAATTAAACATTTATTTTAATTATTTTTGTTGAACAATTTTTGTAAATTACTTGCTTTATTACGTCCGTATGCCGATTCTTAAAACGTAGGTTCAAGGAACAACAGGGTTTTTGTTACATATTGTATATTAGTATAGATAGAAGTCAAGTGAATGTCGTGGTGGCCTAGTGGTTAAAACACCAGCCTCTCAAGTATGAGTGTGCGGGTTCGATTCCAGGTCAGGCAAGTACCAATGTAACTTTTCTAAAGTTATATGTACTTTCTAAGTATATCTTGGACACCAACGACTGAAGGTGAAGGAAATCATCTTGAGGAAACCTGGACTTTCTAAGTCTGAAATCGCCAACCCGCATTGAGCAAGCGTGGTGATTACGCTCAATCCTTCTCTGTATGAGAGGATACCTGTGGCCAGTAGTGGGACGACAAAAAAAGGTTGATGATGATGATGATGATAGATAGAAGTATAGATTAGTGTATATTACACATTTCATTCCATATACGAAGGCACGGTGGACGCGGTGGCCGAGTCCAGACGGAACGAATATTTGTATGGTACTGGTAGTTGTTCCGGGTCTGGCTGTTTGTGCGAGTTTAAATGTTTATTAACACACTCACGATACAGGAGTAAAGCCTAGTGTGGTGCAAATATATACATATACATATACTTATACATACAGGATGTATCTGACATCGTAACGCAAACTTCGCGAAAAGGTTAGACCGCATGCCACTAATAAAATTATTATAGTCATTTATGTCGTTAATGAACGGTTGCAGAATTTACAGTGTTTAAAAAAAAGTGTCGGCTCGGCCTTTGAACGTTGCAAGCATGCCGCCGTGCGGGTTTGTAGGTATGACGTTGATCCCTGATGTGAACTCTATTAAATCAGCTGATAAGATAGTTTTTAGAGTTTTGTTTTCCTTGCCCTTTTTTGTGTAATTAGCGAATTAATTAATTTTTACTTTAGCAATTATGAACTGTCTAAAGTGAAAAAAACTACATATTTTTTTTAAATCATGAAAAAGCCGACGAGAAATTCCACCACTGGGGGGTTCAGAATCATGTACTGGATCCATGGTACTCGTTTGTGCGTCGATTTCAGATACAGGGTGTATCTGAAATCGACAAATTATACAATATGTAAAGAAAACCCTGTTCGATCCGTGAAGGTATTGTTAGGCATCAATAACTGATTCTACTAATGGATACAAAACCGGGCTAAACTTAAAAAAAAAATTCCCCTAAAAAAATAAAAATTATTTCGCAAAAAGAGGTAACTTAATACATGTGCGGTAAGCAACACTTCCGCGGGTGGCGGGCGGCAGGGCACGCGGCACGTGGTCGCATCTCTATTCGCTCATAATAATACCGGTGTAACTTTTAAAAAAATTACCAAATTTCGGGGAAGTTAGAATTAATTCCTGAATATTATTTCAAAATTCATTAGTATTGTTTCTATGATGATTACGTAAAATTTTGTATTATATTTAGTCAAGTGTTTACCTAACCTTTATTATCCTTATGAGTTATGGGTCGAACAGGGTTTTCGTTACATTTTGTATATATCTAGCTTCTGCCTACTATTTCGTCCGAGTAATTTCTTGTAACCCCGGTCCACCTTGTCATGTTGCATCCTATATGCTCTATTACTTTGTTTACCCCTACATTTCTTACAGATTTTTTCGGTTTTTGCTCGGCTAAGTATCTTAGCGTGATGTTAAATAATCTATAGTCTTCATCTTGAAATGGGCCATCAGACACAAAAAGATTGGGCGACACGATTGGCGTCGTGACTGCGATCGACTATGCGCTGTGTGACCTTTTCGATTCGCGCACGGAATAATTATATTAACATTTTTATGGCCTACAGGTAGTTGTTCTGGGTTTGGCCGTTTATATTTATGTGAGTTTAATTGTTTATAAACGCACCCACGATATGGGAGTAATTCCTACTGCGGGCCAAAGTTACATTAAAAAAAAAAAGTTATTCTCTCCAGAGACGAAAAACTTCTAAGCTTTATTAATATAAGTAGATATTAGATATAGATTACAAAAACGCTTAGACAAGAACGTTATTGATTGCTGGTTTTCTAGAGAAGCTAAAGTTCATAATAATATAATTCTAGCAATGAAATAATTATCTCAAAAAAAGCTAAATATCTACACGTGTAGGTAATAATTCTAGCGTGAGATCTATCTGAAGCCTTCATCAGATTAATTACAATTGATCGGATAGAAAAACTATAATATCTATTTGGACTACAAGTAAAAATGCTTAGTTAAAAGTAAGACAATAAGGGACAGCTATTTAGTATCTAGAAAGGTTTTAGTAATTTAAGTCAAAAAACAAAGACAGGCCTCACCTTCGATATCGGTCACTGTGATGTGAACATCATATTCCTTTTGGTTTTTTACTTATTTATATTATATCCATAACCCACTACAAGGTTTATGCGGGTTACGTAATATTATGGAGTTAATTAACGCTTTTAGAAATTCTATAAATATAATGTTTAAATAGATTTCTTTATTTCTCTTTCACGCAAAAACTACGGAGCCGATTTGGGTGAAATTTGACACACAGATACGGTTTATAACCAAGATTAACACACAAGATAATTTTCATCCTAAAATTCCCAAGGGATTGAAACTTATTGTTTTTAGGTGAAATAAATTACATATTTGAGAAATTAAATCTATGCATTTGCAGTATGGATTAAATTTCAGATTAATAAA
The DNA here is from genome assembly GCA_037179545.1 of Sesamia inferens. Lineage (NCBI taxonomy): Eukaryota > Metazoa > Arthropoda > Insecta > Lepidoptera > Noctuidae > Sesamia > Sesamia inferens. Next base: position 14,044,855 of record CM073938.1, on the reverse strand, counting down.
AAATTAGGTGTCTGCTTGTAATGCCAAAATAACTTTTTACTGAATGCGAATGAAAGTAGATACATTTCCGAAACATCTAAACCGAACTACTTTCGAAAAAGAATGAGGGATCCGCGCATAAAGAAACCTCATGAACAGATGAAATCCACTTTCTACCTGACGACTCCTCGGGCGGAAGCTAGTTAATCATACACAGATTATAAATGAAGTAGGGGGTAGCTTACGCCTACGGGGTTTTTTTAAATATCAATGGCCCCCATATAACAAGCGCAATTCTGGACTTGTCCGAAGCCAGCCTGCAGCATCAGTACAAATTATTATTTAATTGGGTAAAGCGAGGTAAGTTGCCAGTGGCAGACAGTTATATTGAAGCAGTAACTGACTTGGATCGTCGTGAAGACTATCATAGCCTTGCAAACAATAAAGGTGGTGCAACTTTTATTATTGCTTCGACTAATGGTAAATCACAGGTAATAAAATCACACCGTCTGACTCAGGATATAATTAAGCTATATATACATGTACATCAATATTGATGTTTTGCAGAGGCCTTATTATATCACCTTTCTGCCCTCGCCCCATATTACTAGAGGACGCAACAAGTTTACTTTTATCATTCTCTCTTGTGAACATTTAGTCTCATTTCTTTCATATCATTCCTCACACAATCATTCTTTGGCCTTATAAAAACTGTCCATGATATTACCTTACAGGTGTGGTGGCCCCGGAGCCGGAGCCAGCGCGCGACGGCGACGCAAGCTCGGCACTCGGCGGCGTCGCGTGCGACACTAACCACGCGTCCACCACTTGCCGCGTCGCCTTCCTGTCGACAATTGCCGTTTACCTCATTAAATACTTCCAAGACTCCAACAATGTCAAGACTTCCAAGAACGACTGTTTAGTGCGCGTGATTATGAGATTTAAACGTTAACTCGTCAACAATGCGCTGGCGCATCTCTGCTATGCTACGCGTTCTTTGTGTACATGAGCAATTGGAACAGTTATGAAGATCAGATTAACAAATAAGTAACAAATCACAGACATTAGTGTTTATAAGTATATAGTTATCTACACTATTTAATAAATATATTAAAGATTCGATACGACTCGACACACGCATCTTAAACATACTCTATCACAGTCTTACATCATTAACTAGAGCAGGACAAAGCTATCTTTCTACTAGAAAGATACGTGTGAACATAAACATAATTGTAACGGAAACTTTGATAACAATAGTATTCATATAAACTAGTTGACGCTAACTAGCATCATTGACAATGTTTGTATAGGACGAGGATATCTCTACACTGGAAACTAAGTGTAAAGTAAATATAGTTAGTAGAATAATATGAACATTTGCATTCTAATGATAAATATAGTTGACGCTTTGCATTTGGGAGCTCTCCTATTAAAAAAAGAAACTTTACTGTGCCCGAAAAAGTTCATAATTGATTTTATATTTTAACATAAAAGTAATTGAATGTACAGATTATGGAACGCAATAAAATATTAGGTATTGAGCTGTGACTTTTTTGACAGTTATGTTATTTATGCGAGAGTTTAAACTATAATATCTCAAGTAAACACTTCTAAAATGTCTGAATTCAACCAATTTATATATCCGTATTTCCTACAACGTGGAACATTATTAAATGTAGATTTAAAATAATAATCTTCGTGTTAAAAGCCCTAACAAATGTCGACCCAGTGTTCAATTAGTAAATCTACAGAAAAATTATACGAACAATACCACGTTTCCTTTGTTTTCCAAATTATAATGAGTTAACTTGAAGAGAGAAAAGCTCTCAGGGATAATAAGGTTAGTCCTAAGGGACCTTTCAAGTATTAATTTTATTATAATCATTTCAATGTTTATTTAAAACAGATGTAAGTTTTTTCTGCGTCCGCTGTATTTTATAGGATGACAAGTTTGCTTAGGTGGTTAAAATTTTTTATCAACGGTCATTTCGAAAGTTCCAGCACATTATTGAAATTTCAAACTTCAGCTTACACAAACAGACCTGCAGTACCTGCATTATTAAATATCAATGTAGTGCGAACTGTCACCACAATGAAATCCCGCGAGAAGCTCTAGAAACTCAAGCAGGATGATTCGAAAGCCGATAGCAAAACTTGCAAACTAGGTTTAACTGAAGCTTCTTAGTAGGAAGGTAAGCGGATCTCTGCACTAGACTGGAATAATGTAGCAGAAAAGACAGAGACAAAATAAAACCAAAATATTTTTGTTATTTTAACAGACTTGTGACAAATACAGACAATAAAGAAAGGCAAGCAACAGCAAATTAAGTTGTGTACAAAACAAGCACAAAGACGGACATATTAAACTAATAAATATTCAGCATGTTCATTCCATACAGTGGAATAGCACTGACATCCTCCTTCCCATTTTTCGGGCGACGAACCAAAGGACAAATGGAAATTCTCCGAAGTGACAATTTGTATACCGGAGTACAGTTCAACGAAAACATACGGTCCGTATATTTTCAAATTTATTTCAGTGAGTCTGTGAAACTTGAAAAATGCGCTTGAGATAGTTAACAATTTTATAAGTCGACATTAAAATGCATATGCAGCGTGCCGCATTTTACATTCTATGAGATTCGATAAAACTACTTTTAACATATTGCAAACATTAACATTACGTGCTGGAGAATTTATATTAGGTTTTATTGCACACACGTCTCGGTAATTCTAATCAGAGTGTTCATTTTAGATAAGTGCAATAAAAACCTACGGAATGATCTTAAATATTATGAGAAGTACATTTTAAACTTTTATGGCCTTTAAACCCAGGTTTACACAACCGAGTCATTTTTAAATTTCGAACTAACATCCGACAAAGTACACGTTCCTAGATAAAACCGGAGTCCAACTTGTAATGTTTGAATTAAAAACTTTAAAAAATTCAGTAACTGGGTGAAGATTTGGTCTGGGTTCAAAGTTAAAGCTCGTTTTGTAATAAGACGGTTATTGTCTCGACAACAAAGCAGATTATCAACAAGCCTATTTCTTTGAATAGGCCCAACTGCCTCATTATAATTCATACTATTACTGCTTGCCACCCACCATCGTAATTATTCATGCCAAGTCATCCATTCATAAAACTAATCAGTGTGTTTATATCTTAAACGTTTTACGGCTCATTCAGGCACGACATTATAAACTTCAATAAAATTAATAATTTCCAGAATAAGTTGGTTTATGTTAGGTTTTACTGCATGAAGTACTTCACTGGTTGAACACTAGAGTCACTGCTGTAATGATCCTTAAAATTTTATGATACACATGAAGATACTGAATTGCAAGAGTCTCAGAAGAAGCAATTTTGCCACTGTCTTGATCAGTTTATTAAAACTGATCAAGACAGTGGCAAAAATGAGCCTTACCCACTGTCCGAAAGATGATGTAAATTGATTTCATGAGCATAATCTCATGATTAAGCGACTATACAGTATGTTAAGAAAACCCTTCCGACCCATAAGGATAATAAAGGTTAGGTAAACACATGACCAAATATAATATAAAATTTTACGTAATCATCATAGTACCAATACAAATGAATTTTGAAATAATCTTTTTTTCCCGCGAATTAATTCCAACTTCCCCAAAATTTGGTAATTTTTAAAAAAAGTGACAACACCTGTATTATTATGAGCGAAAAGCGATGCGACCACGTGCCGCGTGCCCTGCCGCCCGCCGCCTGCGGAAGGGTGCTTAACGCAAATTTATTAAGTTACCTCTTTTTGCGAAATAATATTTTTTTTTTAGGGTTTTTTTTTTTAGTTTAGCCCGGTTTTGTATCCATTAGAAGAGTCAGTTATCGATACCTAACAACACCTTCACGGGTCGGACAGGGTTTCTTAACATACTGTATAATCTCCAACAGGTTTAAGACTTTGATGCTAATTAAACACGTCTGGATGGTGCCAGCTCTGACATATTCTATTAATTGTCTCCAACACCCACGGGAACTGGAATTATGGTTTATTCTCACAAAGCATTCAAACACGACATGTATATAAACCGATAAAAAGCGGTTTCCATATATTGTTCTTATTAACTTTAGTACCGGGCGACCGAGCTTTGCTCGGCAACTTTTTTTTTGTTAGGTACATCGTGTGTCTCTATAATTATTTTCAAAACCAAAAATTAAAAACCAGCGAATTTTTTAAATAATATTATTTGACTAATGTTTTTCGATCATACCGACATAATAATAAAAAAATATTATTAACTGTTATTTAAATATAAAATTACGAGTGCAATTTAGTTTAACATTTTATTATAAATAAGTACTTATAGTTTAACAATCAGTTACATCAGTTATATATTATCATCAATACATAGTTTAAGGTCTTAACCTAATACTTCCTTCCGTACTATATCATGCCGGGTATGATGCGCAAAATGTTGTTGTGTTGGGAGTTTTGTCGTGGAGGTTCTCCAGATCAATCTCCCTTTGGGGCAGCATTGTTGGTCGTGCTGTTGGGTTTAACATTGTATCACCTTTCTCAACTGCTGATATCGCCTTAGTGGCGGGGTCATGGGAAATAGCAAGCCGGGCGGGAATGGCCGGCGACCAATCCCCCGCCGGCGATTCCCGCCCGAAGGCAGGCCCACAGTGGGCCCTCCATGGGGAGGGGCCCGGCTGGGTACGTCTTCTTGTGCGAGAAGACGCAGCAGCCAAGGGTTTTTTAGCGAGGTGTCCTTCCTCTTAGCCCCACTCGTTTGCCCGGAAGCAAACGGGGCCCCCAGCTCCTCTCAGTGAGGAGACCGGGTTGCCCGACGGTGACCCGGAGTTCGGGTCATGCCAGCCACCTGGAGTGGTGGCCGACCCGCCGCACGTGACCGCCGAAGCGGTCCCCACTTCTGGTTTTGGTCCGCGCCGGTAAACCGGTAACCCCCATATCTGGGGGCCGTTCCCCTGTCCGCCACCTGGGGACGCGTCGGATGGCAGGCCAGAAACTGCACACGGAAGGCTCTCAATAACCTAGCGCGCTTTACCATCAACGATCGCATCACTGCTTACCATCAGGCGGGATTGCGGTCAAGCGCTAGTTTATAATTATTAAAAAAAAAAGCAAATCCGAGCAAAGCTCGGTCGCCCAGGTACTTATTATATGGATGAATTTTATATTGCCTACTTTGAGGAGGTGCAAGGTATCATAATGTTAGCAATAATAATAATAATAATAAAGATATATTATGAAGGACGGGACGATTGACGTGTGTCGGGCATGTCACCATCCGGGTGAGTCCATCAGACATATTATCTCTGGTTGCTCTCGTTTGGCTAATGGCGAGTATTGCACAGGCATAACCAAGTACCTAGGATTATCCACCAGCAACTTGCTTTGAAATATAAACTTGTGGATTCTGAGGTACCGTATTATAAGTATGTGCCCGACCCAGTTCTTCAAAATGGCCATGTCACGTTATACTGGGATCGGTCTATCATTACTGACAGGACTATTGTTGCAAACAAGCCTGATATAGTAGTGATAGATCGATTATCGCGCCTCGCAATGATTGTCGATGTTACCATTCCACATGACGGGAATCTCGTGAAAGCTGAGAAAGAGAAACAAATTAAATATCCCGACTTGGCGCACGAGGTTGTTGACATGTGGAATGTGAACTCGGCTGTTATTGTACCGATTGTCGTATCGGCCAATGGTTTTATAGCCAAGAGCCTCGACCAACATCTATTGAGGCTCTCGTTAGGCAGTTGGATCAAAGGCCTGATTCAAAAGGCAGTACTCCTCGATACGGCCCGCATCGTGAAGAGGTTCCTGTCTCTGGAGCCCTAACCACCGGTAGCTTGGACCCCGCTCCCGCCATCAGTGGAACACTATTTTTTATATTTTTAAATGTTTTTGTATGTTTTTATATAAATAATTAAAAATGTAGAATAATATGTATGTATAAAGAAATAAAGGGAATAATAATAATATTTTAGTTCGTGTTGTGGCAAGTCTGAAATGTTGACACTGTTGAGAAATTCTGTTGTAAATTCGACTGCTCCTTCAGGCTGATCTTTAAAATGAATGAGCTTCATTGTTTCGACTTCTCCTACACTTTTGTGCGACCCTGGTACCTTGCATCTCCACAAATTAGGCAAAACAAAATTTCTTCCATTGATAAAATAAACGAAAAAGAAAATTCGTTGACGCAGTTTTCAATTATATAAAAAAAGAAAAAAATAATAAAATTAAATTAAATAAATTAAATTAAATTTTTATTAAATAAAAAAAGCATTAGACAACGCCATCATTCTTTTTTTTTAAACTTCAAAAAAAAAAAAGGAAAAACACTATATCGTCAGGGATTTGAACCCGAAGTCTACGAGCTCCGAATCAGAGGCCGAAGCCCCTCGGCTATTCGTATCATTAAGGACAGCGGCGAAATTTAGCTTCTTATAAGAAGTTTAGCAATTATTCAGTGCCTCAAAACACGGAAAAAAGACATTTTCTGAAAATTAAACCTAGCTAGATCGACTTATCGTCCCCGAAGCCCCCTGCACACAAAATTTCATGAAAATCGTAGGAGCCGTTTCCGAGATTCCAATTATATATATACATATATACAAGAATTGCTCGTTTAAAGGTATAAGATAACAAGGTTTATACGACTGGTCAGTAACAAGAATCAGTCGATTTCCTTATATCCAAGTTTCCTTATTGCCCAGTCTCCCAGTTTATTTGTTTGAACTGACGGAATTATTTTCAAAAGTAAAACCAGTGAATTTTATTAATGAAAAAGCGGCATTAATTTTATGATTTACGATCTCACGCTCCTTGGAGCGTGAAAAAGCCTAATTTAAAAAAACACGCCGTCAAGTTAAGAAAATGTTTTACGTCATTAGTGGATTGTATATTGTTATTTTCTAAGTAAAATACTTAATTAATTTATTTAAAACAGTTTTTCATTCTTCAAGTGATGTCAAAGTAAATTGAATTTCCACTATACAAATTTTCGACAGCATAATTAACAGTAAAAGCAATTGTAGCAGTAATGCGTTTAGGATATAGGATATAAGTTTGTTGTTTGTATGGGTCATGGACATTATAATAAACTGTGATAAGGGATAATATATTAGATTAAAACACACACTGAGACGACTATATGTAGGTATAGGTAGTTATACTCCTGTGTTCTACAAAAAGATTTTCTCCCTTCTAGTAAAGCAGTATCTTTTTGCCTATATTTTACAGAAGTAATAAGCTATAAAAATCAATTTACACTGCTGGGGCACAAGCATCCTCTCGGTAAGTGGAATTCGGCGATAATCCACTCAGGCTCAGTGATGGGTTCCTAGATGCATAACACATAGATATTGTACCTAATTGGATTTATCCGTAAGAATTTACAAATAAAAATATACTATTTTATACAATATTTCATAAAAAAAAAAGAAAGTTGTTTTTTTTTTCTATGATCTACTCTTATAAAACTCGTATTACTCATCATCATCATCATCTCAGCGTATAATCCCGGTCGCATCCGCGGCTTTCGCGTTAGAGCCCGGGGTCCGCTTTCCTGCTATTACGCCTCCATTTCGCACGATCTCTGGCATCCTGTGGTGTGAGATTGTTGGCACGCATGTCATCTCTTACAACGTCAAGCCAACACTTCTTTGGCCTGCCTCGCTTGTTCCGGCCCGGCGGAGGCGCCATGGCAAGACATTTGTTACCCACGTAACATGCCGGTTTACGTAAGACGTGGCCGTACCAGCGTAGGCGACTCTCTTGCAGTTTGTCTGCTATGTCACGGACATGGAGACTGCCACGAATGCGGAAGTTCCTGATGCGGTCTTTCCGCGTAACTCCACACATCCACCGCAGCATACTCATCTCCGTGACACGCAGCTCCTGCTTGTGTCGCTCAAGCACAGGCCACGCCTCACTGCCATACAGAAGGACAGGTCTAATGATGGTCTTATAGACCTGTCCCTTAAGCTTAACCGGCATTTTGGGGTCACAAATGACACCTGTCATCTCACGCCATTTTGCCCAAGCTGCGGAAATGCGTGCTTTAACGTCGCAATCAATGTCGCCGGACGCGTGGGGCACAGACCCCAAGTATTTAAATTGGTCTGTGCACTCGACCTTGTCTCCGACTATGCACACAGGCATAGGGTCTGTGGTGTTGCTGGCCATGTACACCGTCTTCGCCACATTGAGTTTAAGACCACCGCTCTCAAGCGAGTTCTTCCACGCATTCACCCGCCGCACCAACCGTTCCCTGTCCGCGTCTGCCAGCGCGATATCATCAGTATACATGAGCAACCAGGGAGGTTGCTCATGTGGATTCTTGATGCTGTCTGACAAGACGTCTAATATCACGCTGAACAGGAACGGACTAAGGACGGATCCCTAGTGTACACCGACGGTGATGGGGAAGGGTTTAGTGTCGCCAACAGCGGTCTTAACAACGGAATCGGAATTGAGGTACATGTCTCGAATTATGTCAACATAGGTTTCTGGTACCCCTTTGGACCTCAGTGCCCACCAGATCACCCCCCGAGGGACACAGTCGAAGGCCTTCTGCATGTCTAAAAAGAGCATATGCAGAGGCGTGTTCTTCGATCTATATCTCTCCATGGTGATCCTTAGGGCGAAGATAGGGTCCGTGGTTCCGTACCCTGGACGGAACCCATATTGACACGTCGAGACAGCACACTCCTGCCGGATCCGGGAGTCTAAAATCCTCTCAAAGATCTTCATGGTGTGGGACATGACCTTTATACCGCGGTAGTTACCACACTCCTGTACGGAGCCCTTGCCTTTGAAGACTGGGGTGATAATACTCAGCCTCCATTGGCTCGGGATTTTGCCGGACAGGAGCACGCGGTTCAGAAAGTTTGTTAACATGCCCACACCGCGAGGACCCATCGCCTTCCAGGCCTCAATGGGGACTCCGTCAGCGCCGACAGCTTTCCGATTCGCCATGCGACGAAGAGCCGTGTGGACTTCCTCAGGCGTTATCGGGGGCACTAATCCAAGGTTCGGAGGGAGTTCCGGTGTCTGCACCTCTTGGTGCTGCTTATTCAGCAGCTCGTGGAAGTACGTACGCCATCTCTCCTTCACCGCGCGATCCTCGCAAAGCAGGTTGCCAGTAGGGTCTTTTACACAACGGCACTTGGATATATCCAGTGCCGCTTTCACCCTAGAACGTGCCAACTTGTAAATGAGCTTCTGCCCCTCGGACGATTCCAACTTCTGGTAGAGCGGTTCTAAGTGGTCTCGTCTGGCTCTGGCTACAGCTCTTTTAGTGGCACGTTTGGCAACCTTGTATGCGTCGCGATCTTCAGGAGATCCGGTCGCCTGCCACGTTTACTAACGATTTATATTATTTTTATAAATATTAAATACCCTAGCAGAGACTACTTGTTCCGGTTGTGTAATTGGAAATTTCGATACTGCTGAAATGATGAAGCATTCAATACAAAACTCAAATACAACTCCCACCTAACAATGTACAATCGTTACACAGATTAACAGAATTTCCCTAACAAAGACACAAATCTTATTATATAAACACCCTAAAATGGAACCACTGTTTCCTTTTGTGTCTGAGAGGTAGTTCACCTCAGACACAAAAGGAAATGGTGGCTTCAAAGACCTGTGGCATGCGACTGTAAAACAGGCTTAGGCCCATAAATTAACCTACTTAACACTAATATAAATAAAAGTTGAAATTGTTGAACAGCCTGAACAAACCAAAAGCTAAGTGACAAAGCAAGAGGTTTCAACAACTGGGACACAGTAATTAAAAGACCTAAACAAAACTATTAAAGACTTGTAGCCTTCTGTTAATAAATTATAATTTATGTTACGGTATTTTAAGTCTAGGGCTATAACTGCTTATATATTTCTTGTAAGTCATTCAGAAAGTGTTACATTTTGAATAATTAGTACTATTTTAATGGTACGAAAATTACCAATAAGAGATTTACATGTAATTTATTCGCAAACAATTGTTTCTTTTTTATGAAAAAAAAAAAGTGTTTAGCATATGGAACAACTCTACGAACTGTAACTACCACTGACTCCGGAACAATAGTTTTGTAAATAAAATCACGTCAGTATGCAGAATTCTGAGTCATACTTAAATTAAAATCAACCAAACTTAAAATGTCCGTATACTCAAAACAAAACTATGATAACATTTACATAAAATAGTTATAACCGGTCAAATTGACGTAGATTGCAAATCTTAACAATAAATATCTGAGTATACTTATACTCTGAAAGAACCAAATCAACGTGAGAGCCGCATACGTTAAGCCATTAAAAGTTTATCTAGAATTCTAGAAAATAAAAAGAAATAACGCTACACATATAGTTCAGTCTGAGACATTAAAGTCGTTAGACAAACCTGATAAATCAAGTTTATAAAGTTAGCACTTGAAAGAGTAGGTTGCTAACTTAACGTAGGTACTACACGCAGGGATGGCGAACATCTGTCCATTTTTTTCTAAATAAACGTCGTGTCGTGGTGGCCTAGTCAGTCGTGGTAGCCTAGTGGTTAACACCAGCCAGGTCAGGTAAGTACCAATGTAACTTTTCTAGGTATATCTTGGATACCAATTATTGATTAAAAGTTGAAAAACATCTTGAGAAAACCAGGACTTGTAAGTCTGAAATTGTCAACCCGCATTGATCAAGCGTGGTGATTACGCTCAATCCTTCTCTGTATGAGAGGAGACCTGTGCCTAGCAGTGGGACGATAAAAAAGTCGATGATGAAACTTGCAATACAAAAACTAACAATACATAATACAGAAAATAAAAAAAAAATAAAAAAACAATTAATACAGAAAAAAATATCAATTAACAATGCAGAACCAATGATTCATATGGGTTCATAGTCGGGTAATCGCTAACAATTATCTGTCAGGGCTATATATTTGGTCTTTCAACTGTGTGACCCTAGAAACTTTAACAAGCTGTTATAGAAAGGTCAAATGCAGACAACAGTAGCTTTTCGTTAGGCTAGGTTGTGATCTTTTACCATGGCCAACAATATAAAATAGACTAAAGATTCGATCGACCTTGTCCATCCAAACAAACCGCTAGTCCACATTAAAGTTAAATAATTTCTATTGTTTTACTTTTTGGTGACAATTTGATTATGACACAATGGAACAATTAAAACTTTAAAACAAAAACTTAATTAATTGTTTAAAAAACAAACAACAAGACATTTGAATACGGGTTGAATTGAGATAAGTCTTTGAAAATTAATCGAGTTTCAACAAAGGGTTCAGAAATTCTATGAATCGGTCTATTCAAAGATTTATGAAAGCAAATTTAATTTATGATGCCTGTAATCTTTCCTGAGAACAATGAAGGTTGTAAATGAATTTCTAATTGTTATCGTCAAAGAAACTAAACTTATGAATACGAAAATCTTAACTAGGTGAGTTTTCAAGATTGTAGCGATAAGTTGCAATAGCCCATACCAATGACGCTATAAGTTGTAATACTAATGTGTTCAATAGTGCATGGAAAACCCGCTTTTGATAATGTTTTCTCTTGCATCATAATATTGGCATGTGCAATTTTCCGCCATCCTCTTAATAAGTCATGAGTGTCTACCTCCACAATTGAACAACCTTCAATTGAAGCACATTTGTTCCATTAATTTATAGTTGCAGTTGTATTATTTTCTTTTTTATATTTAAACCATTTAGTTCAACCCAATGACCACGACGAAACATTAATCACAAAACACACAAATGTTTTTAAAGTTTAAATATGAAAACCCTTTTGATTTCTCTAAAGTAGTTCGTTAAAAGGTTTGATCTTAATTAAGATCCGATGTCTAGTTTAGTTTGACAATATAATTATTTATCCATCAAGAATTTCTCTATACCCTGGAGCCTTAAATTGGGGCCTGTCCCGTGGCAATGAGCTCGTCTATTTACATTGGAAAATCAAATTTGGCTGGTGTAGCTAAAAAAATCCTGTGTTAATCCTTTTGACGGCTAGTTTTCGTGATGACTGTAATCAAAAGCGTCAGTAAAATTTTTGAGTCACCTTGCCGAACGATGTATGTAAATTGACAGAGAAAACGGGTGTAACTGGAGCGGTCAAAAATTATAAGAAATCTGCTGTCCTCGACCTAGATTGCAGGTCTAGTGTAATGAAGGACGTGTCAAGCCTAGACTCATCTGTCAATCAGCTAACTGGGTGTCTTGTCTGGATATTTTCTTGTTAGCATCGCTGTTCGAACTGTTTGCTCAGTGATAGACGGGAGGCGAACTTGTTATCTCGGTGAATGATGTTTTGAACAAAGCTTTCCATTTGCTTACGTTAGCTACAGTTCAGAATTGTACTAAAAGCGAACAGTGAGCGTTTTGAAATTATGTTCTGCAAGTTTTATTATGTCAGAGATATTGCACCAGACCGGCTAAGTTATATCGAAAACATACTAAATATTCGTCGAATTGTTTTCTAAAAAAGCCCCAACCCAGTAACCAAATAAATAATCAAACGAAAAACACTTTAGATCCGGTTAGTAACAAATGAGGCAGGAGCTTCTCTGATAAAACTGTCTAATTCTTCAGAATAATTAACGATGACGTTTTCATTATTGAAACAATTTATAGATCCACAATCGCCTAACAGACATATGGTATGGGTTTAACCGAAAGCTTTCGATGATAAACAGAATTATCTCTGTATTGGACGTGAGATAAACCGTTTAAGTCCATGAATACGAGCCGCGCGACGATTTATTTGTACAGTAAATTAGTAGTTTCTACAAAAAATCTGAAATGAAAATAGATCGTTTGTACAACAGGTCAGGATGCGTGGGATTCGTCAATGACTTGAATATAAAATTTCGGAAGAGTTCGTATTCATAGTTTGAGTATTTTTAAATCAACGTATTCCGTGTCGAACCACTCTCAAACGGAATCGTGCCAAGATTTCAAGATATGTGTGTCATTATCATGTTACTGTCACTTGATCGGTTATATATGATTAAGACATCAACGTCTTGGGAATGAGCAGATATTATGAGACGAAATTAGTGTAATTGTAACAAATTAATTTATATCTTATTGAAATAAGTCCCATTTTTCTTATGAATGGTAGAAGCAAATCTCTTAAAAGCCAGATATCAGTGCTAATTCGCATTTCATCCCCTGGCAACCAGGCCTGTTGAATTAGCCATTGGCGCCGATTCTGTTGTTCACAAACTAAACTAATTTTAAGTTAAGTGCATCTCTTTCTTTCCATTTCTATAAGAAAAGGACAGAAGATAAAATGTCAGTTTAGACCTGTCAAATTAGTGCGCTCCTGACGTAAACTGGCGTATTTTTAGTCGTCATGTTTATAATCGTGTTTAAACTGTCTATGGAATGTCGTATTTTGACAGGATTAAATTAAAATGTTATCATCTATCCTTTTCTTAACGAAATGGAAAGAAAAAGATGCACATAACTTAAAATTAGTTTAGGTTGTGAACAACAGAATCGGCGCCAGTGTGTACGAATCCGTATGACCTGAATAAAACATATTCGGGCAACGTTTTCAACAAATGCCCCACTACATTTGAGGCATTTGTTGAAAACGTTGCGAGAGCGCGCAAATTGTTGTGGGTGCCTTTTGTAATGATGTTTACAATAGGCTTCTACCTCAATCAAAACAGTGATCGTTGGCGTACAGGATGACTATATTATAACGAGACATTACATCAACCCATTCAGTGTTTTGAATCGCATTGAATGGGAGATTCAAATTAGAATCAATGAACAGATTTTCACTGCGTCCTAATCCTAAATTCGTTCAGGAATTGAACATTGTTTAGGCCTGATCAATGCAAAGCGCATTGGATTTGCCGAGTCATTGGTTCGATGTCCACATCAAGACACAAATGATACGCCTACAGATTTATGACTGTCCCCATACTTATTTGTTCCAACACCGTTTAAGGCTTGTTTTACTTGACAGCTAATTGCGTTGGTACCGTTATACCTTAGTTCGGTAAGACAATATATGTTCCTAATAGCAACAATGTATATAAAGCTGCTTTATATGTATATAAAGCTGCTGTATGTTAAGAAAACCCTGTCCCGTGAAGGCGTTGTTAGGTATCGATAACAGATTCTACTAATGGATACAAAACCGGGCTAAACTTAAAAAAAATCCCCCTAAAAAAATAAATATTATTTCGCAAAAAGAGGTAACTTAATAAATGTGCGTAAGCACCCTTCAGCGGGCGGCGGGCGGCAGGGCACGCGGCACGTCGCATCGCTATTCGCTCATAATAATACCGGTGTTGTCACTTTTTTAAAAATTACCAAATTTCGGGGAAGTTGGAATTAATTCGCGGGAAAAAAAGATTATTTTTTCAAAATTCATCCGTATTGGTACTATGATGATTACGTAAAATTTTATATTATATTTGGTCATGTGTTTACCTAACCTTTATTATCCTTATGGGTCGGACAGGGTTTTCTTAACATACTGTATAATTCGTTTCAACATTCGACATTCATGAGAAGAAATTTAAACAGTGCGTAAACCCGCATATCCTAGAGCGAAATTAGAATGAGCCCACATGTAGACGGACATTCATCTACCAATCCTCACTGGGTGTGCGTGGCAGATTTCGGTCAACACGGGGGAGTCCATGTGTAATGGTTAATCCTCTTCAAAATAAAAGATTCGTTTGTGATCGCGCAGAGTTTTGGAGACATTGGTGTTACTACTATGCCGCACGTTCGCCCCGCCATGACGATCGAATTCGTTTCTTTCAGCTGGCACTTACAACTTACGCATGGATCAGGAGCACGCGTAGGTTGTAAGAGTCGGCTTACAGAGACATTGCTTCTTTCCCTGAAAATGTTATCAAAACAGTCGAAGTTCCTAAAAAAATACATACATTCATACAATTTTCAAAATAGATTACAAAGACATACATATCCAAATCGTTTGCCAACAATGCTTATCTTTACGACTGTTAAAAACATTGCTCTTTGAATGAGAAGAAATTGATTTGCTGACAGCAAATCACATTCCATGTTTTTCATTTTGTATTTAAGTCAGTAAGTAGTACGTTAGAAAGAGATGAATATGTTTACCTCAAGAAGTAGTCATGCACGAACTCCTGGTTCTCGTCGAGCCAGGCTTCGGTGCGCGCGCATTCAGCATCATAGCAGGTAGGCGCGGGCATGCCGCCGCCCGCGCCTCCCGCTGGCTCTTCTATGCTCCGCAACTGTAGGCCTGCGACAATACAGAATGGCACTCAGTAATCGTCTTCATGAATGACTTGTGTGATTAATAATTACAGTTTTACACTTAATGGGACCTACGTATTTGAGAAATTCAGCTTAATGCTAGAATTTTGTAAGGATTTGCTCTTTATGTTCAGAGATATTTTCGGGGGAGACTCGATCAGATTATTAACTATTTTGCAGATCATTTCGAAAGAAGATTACAATTCAAAGACTGTAGCGGTAAAACATAAGTTGAGTAGGTATTATTTATTATGTCAATGGAAATGTTATTAAAAAAGCATGACATTAAAAACGACACCTATTATAAAAGGTTCCCGTACACACGTACCAAAACCACACCACAACGATAACACGTGGACGGGAGAAATTATTCACGCGGACCACATTTGGCAATTAAAATCAACCGAGTGGGCGATACCGACCACATCGAAGCCACGTCTCAGCCACAATCCATCACTAGAAAGACCGGGCACTGGCGGCCTGACAGCATACAGGTCCTAAGTTCTGTTGAGTCAAAGCGTAATTCCTCTATGAAAGCCGGAGTCGATCTCTCTATCCGCAAATAGTAACCACAATGGAACCATATCGCAACTACTAGCGGTTATTAACAAATCAAAATTTTGTAGTTACATACATTGTTGTAGATGACTGCAAAATTTTGTACAGCGACATCACACGTACTTAATCACTGTTTGCTTATTGCGATGTGAGTTGGTTCGTATAAATGGGATATATGAATCAATTCTATGTATATGTTGACGGAAATGTATGTAATGCGTCATTGTATACAATTCCTAGGAAATTTATATAATTCCTAAATTTGCTCGGAAATGTGTGAAATAAATTTTATAACACACATTTCCTAGTAAATCTATACATTTCCTAAATAGCTAACGGAAATGTATTACTTTAAAGATGTCCATTAGTATGCGGGGATTATAATAAAACTAACCTAACCTAATTGTTTCAACCTGAGTCTTAATAATAAATCTGTTTCTAAGTTTAACAATGTGTTTTATTAATTTTATTCATAGAAAGCATGGTTTTATACATTTCCTAATACGATATAGGAATTTTATACAATTTCTAGGAAATGTATACATTTCCCAGGATATGTGTGTATTAAATAATGTTTGGAACAATATTTTACACATTTCCTATATAGCTTCGGAATTGTATACATTTCCTAGTAATTGTATATAATTCCTAGGTTTCATACATTTCCGGTAACATATATAAATTAAATAAAGATCATAAAAAAACTATTTCTGTATTTTCCGGTTGCAATCCTAAAGTCATTACAGCAATGTAACCACTTGAAACTTTCCTATAAAAGTACCTATACAAGAATAGTTTCAACTATTCCCGAGCAATGTTAATGAGGCTCTTCTGGGAATAATAATGAAACTCATTCCAAGAGCTTACTGTTTGCATCAAGGCCTAAACACGAGGTAAATTTTATACCTACGAGACTCGTACGAAAATATAAGAGTGAAAAAATGAGATTTTGATTACAAAACCGACGTTAGAACAACGTGCAATTTCAAAGACATGGAAAATATTGATGAACAAACACGCAAAAGGTGCAAAGAAATTACTAAAATTTGGCAACATAACGATAAGACCGATACAGGCACTTCTGGATTGTCAAAGGGTCGGTCGGTCTGAAAGATGAAGATAGTTGCCCGTTACAAAGGGTAGGTAGATGCAGAAGAACGGGCAAGAAACTCTACGGACACTTTTAAATCATAAAATGCCAACAAAATATTTCATAAATCAGTTATAAGGGTTGTTCGAACCTGGGACGGAGATACTTTGATGTTTACATTTCCACGGACATATAAAGATACAACATTTTAAACAAATAGACATTATACGTGTGTAATATTTTATATACTTCTTCAAAACGTAGATTACGAAAACACAATAAACGTCAAACTTTCGGTAAGAAATGAGGTCAATGGAGTTTCGATACCTTTATGAGGATATTAAACCAAAAAGTTCAACTTGTCACATATTGTCGGGACAAAGTAGGTTCTATTATTAACGGTATAAAAATTATTCAACAAACGATCTCTAATTAATTAAATTCTCAAGCGCCAAGAAAGAGAATTCAATTCATTTACTAATTACAACTTACACTATTTCAGCTACAGCTGCTTTCGACAAATGGGCAGTGGAAGTAACACGTCCGAATGAAAAATAACCTACCAAATAGAAATCGTACAACTAAGAACCTATTTTATTACTACTTTATCCTACTAGCTAATGGCAAAGCGGTAGATCTAGTGGCAAAACGCTTCAGAATTCTAAAATATTGTGGAATCCCAATTCTGAAATCGAATCACTCAAATGGAATTTTAGAGATTATGTTTTTGTTTAAAGCAGTATGAATTTCAATTAAAATACACTTTTCATAGTTAAGATTTAGTAGGTACTGTCTGTTTCCCTTTAGACATCGTGTTTATTTATCGGTACGAATGACTCGTAGAGATAACAAAGTAGACTTCACTTAATCCATTTCTCTTATAAAATAGATCTGGCGGGTACTGCGTAACACACTATGAGTACCAATAGGTCTCATTTTAACATTTCAACAACATTCATTGCGTTATTTACCTTCTTGAGCTGGCACATTTTTAAAACGAACGGAGAAGTGGATTAGCAATTGATTTCAAAATGATTCCAACTGATAGTAATAGTGTGTTACGTAATTAGGGTGCAGCTCTTATAACATGATAGACAACGCAGTTATTTTTATTCCTTCTCCTAGTATAGGGATACAAGGAGAAGGAATAAGTATAGGGCTACTGGGGAAAGGTATAAGAAGAACAGCGAGGGATTTTGGCGGGAAAGTCAAGCTGAGTGTCCCACTCATTTTTCGTTGAACTTTTAAAATTATTTATAGTGTTGTTTACTAAATAAAAGTGCGTGATTTATGTAGTGAAAGTGCATTCAGTAAATAATTCATAAAGAACAGTGAAATATCGCAGCATAGTGGCCACATCATGACTTTGTCTCAAACCTCCATCGTAAGACGTGTCACGCGGCCTCTTTTTCGACATGAACAATTCATTACATGACCTTGGCTAAATGTACAAACCGTGCGAAGCCATAAAAGAAAGAAGAAGAACAGCGACTGTATTTGGATGCACACTATGCAGCACCCAATTACAAGCCCGGGTCGTAAAACTATGGCAGGATATGGAAACAAAGACATTGTAATATTTATTTGGGGAGCTTAAGTAGGCTGCTTACCCAAAAATGTGAAAGAACTATGTTCCCAACCTACTCAATATTTTATTATATTGGTTTATTTATAACACAAAAGCTAATGCTTTTAATTATTATTACTTCATATAACATAACATTTACCTACTTATTCTGTTTTACACCTTCGCTAGAAGCTTTCATATTTACTTTTAATATCAGCAGCCCTAATTATTCTAACCATATATTAAACTTTTGTACACGTTCCTAATTTGTTTAAGACTATATATATATATATATATATATATATATATATATATATCTATATATGACTATAATACATAAATCCCCCTAAAAAAATAAATATTATTTCGCAAAAAGAGGTACCTTAATAAATGTGCGTTAAGCATCCTTCCGCGGGCGGCGGGCGGCAGGGCACGCGGCACGTGGTCGCATCGCTATTCGCTCATAATAATACCGGTGTTGTAACTTTTTTAAAAATTACCAAATTTCGGGGAAATTGGAATTAATTCGCGGGAAAAAAAGATTATTTCAAAATTCATTTGTATTGGTACTATGATGATTACGTAAAATTTTATATTATATTTGATCATGTGTTTACCTAACCTTTATTATCCTTATGGGTCGGACAGGGTTTTCTTAATATACTGTATATGATAGATATTATAAGAATAACTTCTCTTTTTTGAGCACACAGGCAACAATAATTACATTTAGATGTCGTTCAGCTGTAATAACGTTAAAAATCGTCTGTGGCCTTTACTCCTTTCCTACTACGATAGAACGTGACATACATTACTTTTGGTGGCTATTGTGCTTCGGAATCACCTTCAGACTTTACCTGTTGATTGTTCATTAAAGGTCAGACCGGACCTCCCATAGTCCCATTAAATGCAAGCTATCATACTCATTATGAATCGAAGAGAACGGTTAAACATTAATGTGACATCCTTATTATCGTTAATGTATTTCGTAGGGAAGGAGCGGGAATTAAAACTTTAATAGATCAGTAGACTAATTAACTTTCGTAGTTTGTAACGTTCACAATGTAATCGCTGTCCCATCTCGGCGGCAAACAGAAAATTGCAAAAACTTTTCAAAAATATAATTAAAGATAGTAATTATAATAAAATTTAATTAGAATTATATGACAGATTGAGACTGAAGAGATATTATGAACGTTCCTAGAATGACGCGAATTGGCCCTTGTTTAAATTTTTCCTGTGAATGCCGTGTAGAATGAATATTAATATTTTCAAAGGCATCGAGTTAAGAAATAATGAAATCTTTTGTATACGTAAACTTCAGTCTAAAATTTAATGTCGAAGAAACAGCTATATCAGTAACAGTACCTATCCCGCATAGCCATTTATCTTTGGTCACCTAAATAATGCCTGGACTGCCCCGAGGGCTACACTTACTGGAAACAGCTTTGGCGAAGATTCATACTGTACCAAAACGTATAGCCAATATATATTTGTCAAGCATTTGGGTTATAACGATACCAATAATGTTCGCAAAGTTTCTAATGATGAGCTATATTATATTAGTGATGAATGTACTCCCTATTCTGGGGTAACAGTTCGCCAAAGTCATTAATTTCTAAGTGAACTAAGTAATAAGCGGTAATAGTCACTACTATACATTAAATGCAATAGAAGGAGACTGTCATATACTCTTATATTAAACATGTTGTTAATTGAGCTAGCGAAGATAAACATTTACTTTTGCCTAATTGAAATTGACATAAGGTAGCATGGGTGATTTGCGTCGTAATTGAAGATGGCAGATATAATTGGATGGTAGGTATTGCGTGTTGCTTTGGTAATAAAAAAAACTTGTAATAACAGTTTATGTCGTATGATATTGCAGGCGTAATTAATTCCTGTTATTCTTGTGACAAAAGGCCCTCCATTGCGTGTAAATTCCACATATCTCCATGTGGAATTTCAATTTTCTCTAGCTAGAAAATTATCATCATGCCTGCTGTTTTGGGGACCTTATACCTACACATAAACGCATGATATTAAGATGGTCTAAAAAAAAAGCTTGTTAGACATCCTTTGTGATGTGCTTTCCATGTTAGCACTTACGCCTTTGGCCTAAGTCTGGGTTTTGCCCATACAGCTCAACTCGTTATGTAACCTTACTTATTTTTATCACTCAGGCGTAGTGCTTTTGTTTTAAAGGTTTTTGCCGAAAGTCGCTACGCACCTAGCGCGAGCGGTTACGAGCATTTCACTACGATGCTACGACAATTTCTTTCGTAGGCGGCAAGCTACGCTACGCTGTAAAATTTGATAAGTCCTCTCCTTCATGCAAAAGGTATTTAACATTAGGGCCCGAATTAACATTACATACTCATTGCTGTTGCTTTTTTTCTTTTTTATTTGTGTGGTGTATAATAAGGTATAGTATAAAAAAAATACTGGTTAGTTGGAATACAGATTAGGAAAAATATTGAAAAAAAAATAAATAACAAGACTCAACATGCGATTTTAATCTGCACTGCTTGATTAAATTTATCACGATTCTAGTCCTAAATAATAAATATGGCTTCTAACGATAAACTAACTTCACAATAAAACATTCTATCCGCTAGCGTGGGAAAATGGTGTACATTTAAATAATTAATATAATCAGCGTCAATTACTTATGCGGATTACGCCAAATATAGGCAATTTAGATAGCCAGCTTAGCTACGAAGTAAATGTGTTGGCAATTAAATTAGTTTCTATTAAGCTTCAACGTAATTGACAATTCTAATGAGGATGAAAAGTTTTAAAACATAAATGATCAAAAACTTCTGTCTAGTAGAGTTAACTGTTTTTTTTTATGTTTTTTTATTATCTATACTAATATAGAAAGCTAAAGAGTTTGTTAGTTTGGACGCGCTAATCTCAGGAACTACTAGTCCAATTTTAAAAATTATTTTTGCGTTAAATAGCCCATAAATCTAGGAATGCTTTTTTTTTTTAATAATTATAAACTTCGCTTGACCGCAATCCCGCCTGATGGTAAGCAGTGATGCGATCGTTGATGGTAAAGCGCGCTAGTTTATTAAGAGCCTATTCACTCAGAAAAACTGAGTGAATAGGAAGGAAGACGGCAGTTGAGCGAGGTGATGCAATGTTAAACCCAACACAACACGACCACAATGCTGCGCCAAAGGGCGATTGATCTGAAGACCCTCCACGACCAAACTCCCAACACAACAACATTAGGCGCATCGTACCCGGCACACATCGCAACACAACTACTCAGACCCGTCCTCCGTACGGCTACACCAGACATCATGCCGGAACACGACAAATCGCTCGGCGGCATGGCTTTGTCTGGTGGGTGGTAACTTCTGCCGGCGGCCGATGTTATGGCCTACCACCGAGAAAAGGCTTTAGGAGGCTTTAGGCTATATATCATCGTTGCGACCAATAGGAGCGGAGCATATAAAAAAACATATCGAAACCTATGCGGGCGGAACCGCGTGGCGCAGCTATTAATTTATAAACTGACGCCTGATGGTAAGCCGTGATGCAATCGTTGAAGGTAAAGCGCACTGTCTATTAAGAGCCTATTCACTCTAGCCTTGAAAACACTCAAATTGTAGTCCGACGGAAACCACCGCTGGCACATTGTTCCAGTCCTTCGATGTACGCGGTATAAAAAAGAAGGTGAAACGCTTCGTCCGGATTGTAGTGGTGTTAACAACGTAAGGGTGGAAACTCGCCGTACGACGGGTCGTCCGAAGGCGGAACGGAGATGGCGGAATTAAATCATGCAATACCCTCGCACACTCACCAAAATGCATCCTATAGAACACCGAAAGGCTGGCTACTCTACGCCTGCGCTCTAGGCTTTGGAGACCGAGCCGACTGAGTCACAGAATGTTCATAATTTTTCTGCTCTCATCCCAATTTATTTGATGTTGGTGTGGCGTAACATATTTTTTCTTCCATACTTCAATATTATTACTCATCACGGTAGTCACCACTTGAGTCACTGCATTGCATAGAATCAAAATATGTATTAAAACTAATTTAAAACAGCTAAATGTCTAAATTACTCTGCGCGCCGAGGCTTTGTCTTGCATAGAGTCGCAGCAAAATGCTGAGCGATAGCCGTTATGCGTGAATGTGACGAATGTTTCCCCCAACCATTTCTTTTCATTGAGCTTCTTTTTTGCGTAATGATTACAATAAACAAACATATTATCTTTCTTTCTTTAGATTTTTCCCAGAAATTTTTTTCACTCATCAGCATATAACCCCCAAATAATTTAGACTTTTATGCATTCTTCATGTACAAGCCAATCGCCAAAGATAGAAATAAATATCTTAGACGGGATCAAATCTTCTGCTCATTGTGCACGTGGTCGAAATACAGAAACACATCACAAGAATCATCCACGTGTATATATACACTTGGGAGCACGGGAAGGAAATTTTCCTGTTAAACATACCAAAACCAGTTTCATGTAATTATTTTATATTTTTACGACTTATTGTTAACTCTAAAATAATTCTAGTCCCAAAATTTGGTCAGAAAAATATTTTTTTTTTCATTGTAACAACTGTCCAGCGATCCAAAGAAGAATCACCGTAACAGTTTTAGTACATTAATTTTTGTGCCGTTGATAACGATGTCGAATCGTGGCCTAATTCTAGTCCAAGCTTAATTGCTTTAGGACAGAGGTACAAGGTTATGAAGTCTTTGCTCAGCAGTGGGACATTAACAGCTGATAATAACGAAGTAATGGTGCAAATGTAATCATCGACACGACCAAAAAGAAGTTTTTCAAACTACATTTTTTCCCTCATTTTTGAGATTTGACTGGCTTTGTGTGGCTGCATGGCATTAGTCTAAGTGAGAAATAAACATAATCTAATCATTCTATAATGTTACAACTATTGAGACACATGACACGACAAGCCTCCTCTTTCTTCGATAGAGAGCGGACTGTAACCTACCAGGAGGGTCTAGTGCGGGATGTCTTCGATTTTCTGGCTAATGATAAGCCGGTTCCCTCACACTCTTTTCCTGTTTAGAAAACAGCGGTGATGTAATAATATACTCAAAGTAAAGCGCCTGCCTGGGTACCTACAAATAACATTTCGTACGTAGGTGTCGTTACTTCCAGGCCATCACCGCTGTTTTCAGAGACAAGCGAGCTGAGAAATTTTAAACAAGCGTTGTCAAGTGTCAAAAGTCAAACCCTTTTCTTTGAGGCTTAGAATTCAATAGCATAGGTACTAATTTAGAATACACTATTGTAGTCTGTAACTATGTAGAATAGAATATTGGATAAACAATGCATTGGTATATTTATGAATTTCATGAATGTTACCATCACCCAAAGGTCCACTTATTGTTTGTGGTCAAACCTATATAATATATCAACAAGCAAAGCATGATACATAATTTAAAAGCAAATCCCACAGGACTGCCATTAATATTTATTAAAATTTCCATATTCGAAACTATTTTCAAGCTTTTACGGCATGACCGTTGTTTGCATATTTATTGAATTAATTCAAAATAGAGCTTTACTTCGATCCATCTCAGATTAATTACTGGTGGCAAATTATTATAATATCAATGCAAATAAAAATGTTTCGTTTACATATTCAGACGGCTGCCATATGTGACCGCTTTCAAGCTAAACAGATGCGCTTGAATGTCAGAATTTAATGTAATAAAAGTAACAGCATGAGACCTTCTAATGAATTCATCCTTATTAGAAAGGAATGGAATAAAAATACTTGCTCTTACCTTGGAATTACATGATTATTTTATGATAAGTCATAGTTAATACAAACGGAATAGAAAACGGAAATATTTAAAATTATGATTTAAAATCATAATGTTCCATCACAGTTAAAATCGAAATATTTATAAATATATTTACATTGAAATGAGGAATCACACCTAGGTCGGTGATATATACTATTTATTTCCTAGAATAAATCAATTTTGAAAAATGATACTAAAATGACATAGCAACATAGTCATATTTATATAATATATTATTATACTCAGTAAGCAGAAGGGTGAGACCATACATGCACAGGTATATTTATAGCGACACAAGTCCCTTGCGAAGGGGAACAACCCTTTGCAATTTAGTAGACATGTCTGGCACGACTGAGGTTTAATAAACAGAAAATAACGATTATGCATACAGGGAGAGGGAACTAGTCTCTTTCTAGAACAAGCATGGAACATCTTTACTGTTAATATAAATCTAGATGTGAGTGTTTTTGTTTAATTGACACTTCACGACTTTTGATATATAGATTGCATGATCCGCTGAAGAACAAATTGGACGTTTTATACGAGTACCTAATACTTGTGTATATTGATGTATCATGCAGTTTATTTCTAAATAAAAAAAAATACATAATTAGGAAAGTAAAAATATTTTACCTGCATTTACATTTAGATATTTTTTTCATGTCGATTCCGAGTATACATAAATATAGTACTTATTTACACAAATAAGTTGTTGCTATATTGATTGTTGTTGGCAATATAGTCAATTACATAAATATAGTATGTATGTAAGCAACAACAGCAATATAGCCAATTAAGCGATTAATTCTTCTTTAAAAGAAACACAATATGTGCACAAGATTGCACACTCAGCTCTGACGTAATCTCGCATACCGTAACAATCCAACATTGCTTCCATTAGCTTGGTAATGAAAAAAGTAGGATACTATACACGCTAACAAAGTATTGTTATCGGGTCTTTATATACTGAGAAACGAAGCAATCGCTGCTTCTTGCGAAGCGGATCTCTTGCTTTCCGAGAAAACGCGGGTTTCTCTTAAAACATAAATACAGGAAAGGCCATTCCAATCAACTCTGTTTCTATTCTAGTAGAAGGAAATTCCAGAGATCTCTGAAATCAACAAATTGCTGGGTTATGAGTGGGCCTTTAGTTATTAACGAGTTGATGATTCATGAGAAATATTAATGATTGAATGAAAATTTAAACAGCGAAACCCGGCTTCTGTGTATATGCTGGCACTTAATCCTGGTTAATAGTTCTACTAGAGGGAGATTCCAGCGATATTTGCAATCTTGGAAATATCCGGGTTTTATGAGTAAAAGGAGCTTTTGATATCATGACTTTGTTAAGCAAGTACGATGATTCATGAAGAAATAAATTAGTTAACAAGAATAATTGCGGCAAAACCTCGGTCAGGTTTTCCAAAGTATTTGGGAAAACAGAAATCAGTATGATAAACAAGAAATTCGCTAATAAGACCGAAAAGACTAATTGCTACGCCGAACTCATAAACAGTTATTTTGACGAAAGTAAATTCTAACTTTTTGGGTGAAAGAGGTGAAAAGGAGTTCTTGGAAGACTTTTTAATGATAAGGACTACAAATGTAGGAGTTGTGAGTCGCTAATTTGATTTCTGTTTATCTTTTAGTCTCATCGCAGACGCTAAGTCGTTGTTTAAACTCGGCTTTGGTGAGAGATATATTTGGATTAGGAGCCATTATGTGGGACTTAAAGGATAACTGGAGAAAAGTGGGTGTAGTATAAACCTCTAACGCTTCCGGTATGACAAGCTAAATGTCATGTTGTTGTTGGAATCGATTTAAAAAAAATCTTACCGAAAATAGTTCAGTGAAGTAAGCTAGGAATGAGCTATCAACAGTGTAAGTGTTGGGATGACAGCCCACTCCATCCTCAGTTTACCTTAGTCTTCACGGTGAGATGATTACAGAATCCACTGCAGGAATGAAGCGTAAATATAAGACAGTTGGGCGATTGGTTTACGCTCAGCGTTCCTTTGAATGCTTTAGGTTTACCTTCGCTCCAATGATCCAAACGTGATGTTAGCTTATAGTCTTCCTTAAAAATGTTGCTTTCAGATGCAAAAAGAATTTTCAATACAGACTAATATTTCCAGAGATTAGAGCGTTCAATGAAATAAACTCTTCTGCTTCTTTATTGGTACAGATAAAGTTTCTCGATGGTAGGCCATGACATCGGCTGCTGGCAGAAATTACTATCCACCAGACAAAGTCGCCGCCAAACGATTCATCGTGTTGCGGCATGATGTCTGGTGAAGCTGTACGGAGGAAGGGTCTGAACAGTTGTGTTGCGATGTGTGCCGGGTACGATGCGCTAAATGTTGTTGTGTCGAGTAGGGTCCCCAAATCAATCACCATTTGGCACTTTAACATAGAATCAATGGTCGTGTTGTTGGGTTTAACCTTGCATCACCTTGCTCAACAGCCATCTTCCTTCCTAATCACTCGGTTTTTTTTTGAGTGAAGAAGCTCTTAATAAACTAGCGCGCTTTACCATCAACGATTGCATTGTTGCTTACTAGTGATGCAATGGAAGTGTCTTAGCGGAACCAGAAACGGAAACAGAAGTCAAAAGTAAATTTTAGCAGAAACGGAAACTGAAACGGATGCAGAAACGGAAGTGTATATAATAAGAAAAAAAAAACAAATTTACAACTATAAATCCTTATTAAGTATCAAATACACCACATCTAGATTAGAAATACCTAGATATATTAGAAATCTATTATAGAAAATAATATTTCAACTTTGCAACTGAACACTTCATTAATATTCAAAATTAAGTTTGCGCGCCGCGCATGGGTAACTCTCAGCCGTCATAAAAGTTGCGGAAACAGAAGCAGAAACGGATATTAAAAATCGCGCGGAACTTCCGCACTTGCGGAAACAGAAACAGAGATCCGTTACATCACTATTGCTTACCATCAGTGGACTGTGGTCATGCATTAGTTTATAATTATAAAAAATCTCTACTCGTAGCGTTACACTAAACAACAGTATTATGACTTCTAAGCAACTGAATACCAGTATTTACATGAAGCTACTGCCTACCTGACCTCCACAATCCATTTACTGCCGCCACAACCCTGTAATACTTTAACCCTTGGATAGACTTGCAGTCAGATATTCGGGGTTCCGACGACTCGTCACGATTGTCAAAGACTCTTCTATCCGAAAGGCAGCCGGCAACAACAGCTTCTAGTGTTGCCGGGGGACGCGAAATTATGTAAATATAGGAACCCATCCAGGGACCAACCGTGTAAGGCTTGGCTTCACTTGATCGATAGACCCGTATGGCTGTTATTACTAAGCCACAAGTACCCATACAACAACTAATACCTGAATAAATAAACGATGATGTCTAACAAGTTTGCCAAAGTTCAATCCTTTGATTTTTCATCCGTCCTTTGTATATTAATGGAAAATAAATTACTTTTCCCGGCTTACGCACCCATCTTTGTTATGAAGTCTGTAATAAGATCTCCGAAGCTATTACAGAATAGAGTACCTCTATTCATCTAACCTGGTCTGTTATTTAGAAAGCTGAAAGCCTGCCGACTCCCTTTGATCTTTCAATATGGCTACAGTTTTTTAACTTTTATATCATGAGAAAGTTTATAAAGTTATGGTAGTGACTTCGGTTGATATTGTTACAGAAATATCAGGTATCATATAAGCGATTGTGATATCTTTGTATATATTTTTTAATTTACGAAACCTCTTTTTAGAATTTTTGATAACGTCATTAAGACACAGTCCGCGAAACAAAAAATAAACCTAATAAAATAAGATAATCTATATGTACTAATATATAAAGCTAAAGAGTTTGTTTGTTTTAACACGCTAATCTCAGGAACTACTGGTCCGATTTGAGAAATTCTTTTTGCGTTGGATAGCCCATTACTCCAGGAAGGCTTTAGGCTATATAACATCACGCTGCGACCAATAAGAGCGGACCATAACTAACTCCACGCGAACAAAATCGCTGGCGGCCACTAGTAATTAATATAAGGTAATAATAGTATAAGGTATCTAATAGACATAGGAATTAAACGTTCGCAACTAAAGTTGCTAAAACAAGTGCAAATATAAAAAAAAAAAAAGTAATAATCCACCTATTGCTGTAAAGTAGCTAGTCTTGTTGCTGGTTTCAAAGCTAGAAATCACATGTGGGAATAATGGACTCTATTTTTGAGAGTACTTTCTATATTTATACAATTTGACAGAATTATATATCTTATGATTTATAAGAGATCATCATCATCATCATCATCTCAGTGTTTATCCCGGTTGCATCCGTGGCTTCCGCGTTGGAGACCGGGGTCCGCTTTCCTGCTTAATTTCCTCCATTTCGCGCGATCTTTAGCATCCTGTGGTGTGAGATAGTTGGCACGCATGTCATCTCTCACAACGTCAAGCCAGCACCTCTTTGGTCTACCCCGCTTGTTCCGGCCCGGCGGAGGCGCCATGGCAAGACATTTGTGACCCACGTAACATGCCGGTTTTCGTAAGACGTGACCGTACCAACGTAGGCGACCCTCCTGCAGCTTTTCCGCTATGTCACGGACATGAAGACTGCCACGGATGCGGGAGTTCCTGATGCGGTCCTTCCGCGTAACTCCACACATCCACCGCAGCATGTTCATCTCCGTGACACGCAGCTCCTGCTTGTGTCGCTCAAGTACAGGCCACGCCTCGCTGCCATACAGGAGAACAGGTCTAATGATGGTCTTATAGACCTGCCCCTTAAGCTTAACCGGCATTTTGGTGTCACAAATGACACCTGACACCTCACGCCATTTTGCCCAAGCTGCGGAAATGCGTGCCCTGACGTCGCAATCAATGTCGCCGGACGCGTGGAGTACAGACCCCAAGTATTTAAACTGGTCTGTGCACTCGACCATGTCACCGCCTATGCGCACGGACATGGGGTCTGTCGTATTGCTATATATTATGATTTATAAGAGATATAATATAATTATTATATATAACGGCCACAGCCCAGCAGTGGGACAAAATCGGCTAACAGAAAGCAAAGAAACTTACAGTTAATAGAAAAATACTCGATTTTTGATGAAAGGAGAGGGCGAAGAGGACCTTAATCACAAAGAACATTGTTGATGGGGCAGACATACTTTAAGAATTTCATGTATGTTTATAGAAGAGTGGATCTTTTCTCTAGGCGTCACCACAACCGTCATACCGCAAACAGAATTATTAAAACACTAGCTGACCCGGCGAACTTTGTTCCGCCTTAAAGGCAATAAATATCACATGATCACATTTTTTACTTTTTAAATTAGGAACACTGTAAATAAAAAAAAAAAAGTAGGTATTCCATGATTTTTTTATTTGTCATTTATTTAGTGTAGCACCTTGTGAAAGAAATGAATTTCTACTTGTGCTTCGTAAATTATCTAGCTATTGATCTCTGAGATGTCGTGGTGGCCTAGTGGTTAAAACACCAGCCTCTCTTGTATGATTGCGCGGGTTCGATTCCAGGTCAGGCAAGTATCGATGTAACTTTTCTAAAGTGATATATACTCTCTAAGTATAATATCTAGGACACCAATGACTGAACGTGAAGGAAAAAATCTTGAGGAAACCTGGACTTTATAAGTCTGAAATCGCCACCCCGCATTGAGCAAGCGTGGTGATTACACTCAATCCTTCTCTGCATGAGAGGAGACCTGTCTCCAGCAGTGGGACGATAAAAAGATTGATGATGATGATGATGATCTCTGAGGTTTGTTCGCCGATTTCGCATTGTCAACGGAACAGTTTCACGGGCTGCCGCCTCCCTTTGCTCTTGTGAGTGAGAAGCACGAAGTCGAGTCATAGTAAGGCGGTGCTCTGCACGTGCAATTTCTTGCTCTTCTTCAGTGCTTCCATTCAGAATGTTTCGATTTACTCTTGCATTACCGCTTTGTCGAGAAAGATTTGATGGTTTTGGTCACGGCATGATATTTTTATTGATGATAAATGGCACAGCAATACAATATTAAAAATTTTGAAGTTGAAGTTGGCTTTGTGGTTTTTTTATTAAAAACTTTAAACCAGCAGAGAGTATTTATATTCTTTGCTTTAAACGATTGCTTCAACCGGTTAGACTTTTTTTTAAATATGCTCAGCTGTCATTTGCTTTTTGTTATACCATTTTTGGTATATGAATTGCTGACTTACATTTTGAATGAGTTGGACCATGTCTTATGTCACGTCACACGGGAACGACGGGGACGGGTTCTTAACTACCTCCCACCAATATTCAGCTAAATCGGTTCAGCCGTTCTTGAGTTATATATAAATAGTGAATAAGCAACTGAATCGATTCCAATAATTTTTACACCATGTTATATTTTGTCCCAAATACATTTAGAAATTGTTACAGTGTAGTTACCGAGTGCGTCACGCAGCTTACGATACATCATCATAGTAATGTGCGCGCGCAACAGCTGACGCTAGAGGTCAATGCACCGCGCTTGCTCGCCCGCGGATCTTTGACCATATTTATGTTGGGACAACGAAGTAGAATACACGTAGCAAGCTTATTATAACTTTGTGGTTTTTCATTATATCTTTTTGAAATTTTGTACATAATATTATTAACTTAAAAATACTGGACACGTGTTTCCTACTTTTTGGAGGTGCAGGATAGCAGGGTAGCACAAAAGTTTAGGAGAAGTCGAAACAATAAAACCTCATTCATTCATCATTATCAAATAATCATAATACATGAAAGAAGGTTTATTGTGCATATTTTTTGACGTTCAAGGTACCAGGGTAGCATAAAAGTGTAGGAGAAATCGAAACAATAAAAAAGCTCATTCATCATTATCAAATCACCATAATACATGAAAGAGGTTTTATTGTGCATAGTTTGTGGACGTGCAAAGTACCAGGGTATCACAAAACTGTAG
Organism: Sesamia inferens; assembly: GCA_037179545.1. Classification (NCBI taxonomy): domain Eukaryota; kingdom Metazoa; phylum Arthropoda; class Insecta; order Lepidoptera; family Noctuidae; genus Sesamia; species Sesamia inferens. Next base: position 14,013,602 of record CM073938.1, on the reverse strand, counting down.
GAGAAGTCGAAACAATAAACCTCATTCATTCATCATTATCAAATAATCATAATACGTGAAAAAAGGTTTATTGTGCATATTTTTTTGACGTGGAAGGTACCAGGGTAGCACAAAAGTGTAGGAGAAGTCGAAACAATAAAATCTCATTCATTCATCATTATCAAATAATCATAATACATGAAAGAAGGTTTATTGTGCATATTTTTTGACGTTCAAGGTACCAGGGTAGCATAAAAGTGTGGGAGAAGTCGAAACAAAGAAGCTCATTTATTCCTACAGGAACGACGGGGAGCGACATAGAAAGTATCCTATGTCCGTCTCCCAGTTCTTAGCTACCTCCTTACCAATTTTCAACCAAATTGGTATAGCCGTTCTTCAGTTATAAATGATGTAACTAACACGACTTTCTTTTATATATATAGACTAGCTGACCCGGCGAACTTTGTTCCGCCTTAAAGGCAATAAATATCACATGATCACATTTTTTACTTTTTAAATTAGGAACACTGTAAATAAAAAAAAAAGTATTCCATGATTTTTTTATTTGTCATTTATTTAGTGTAGCACCTTGTCGAAGAAATGAATTTCTACTTGTGCTTCGTAAATTATCTAGCTATTGATCTCTGAGATGTCGTGGTGGCCTAGTGGTAAAAACACCAGCCTCTCTTGTATGATTGCGCGGGTTCGATTCCAGGTCAGGCAAGTATCAATGTAACTTTTCTAAAGTGATATGTACTCTCTAAGTATAATATCTAGGACACCAATGACTGAACGTGAAGGAAAAATTCTTGAGGAAACCTGGACTTTATAAGTCTGAAATCGCCACCCCGCATTGAGCAAGCGTGGTGATTACACTCAATCCTTCTCTGCATGAGAGGAGACCTGTCTCCAGCAGTGGGACGATAAAAAGATTGATGATGATGATGATGTTCTCTGAGGTTTGTTCGCCGATTTCACATTGTCAACGGAACAGTTTCACGGACTGCCGCCTCCCTTTGCTCTTGTGAGTGAGAAGCACGAAGTCGAGTCATAGTAAGGCGGCGCTCTGCACGTGCAATTTCTTGCTCTTCTTCAGTGCTTTCATTCAGAATGTTTCGATTTACTCTTGCATTACCGCTTTGTCGAGAAAGATTTGATGGTCTTGGTCACGGCATGATATTTTTATTGATGATAAATGGCACAGCAATACAATATTAGAAATTTTGAAGTTGAAGTTGGCTTTGTGGTTTTTTATTAGAAACTTTAAACCAGCAGAGAGTATTTATATTCTTTGCTTTAAACGATTGCTTCAACCGGTTAGACTTTTTTTTAAATATGCTCAGCTGTCATTTGCTTTTTGTTATACCATTTTTGGTATATGAATTGCTGACTTACATTTTGAATGAGTTGGACCATGTCTTATGTCACGTCACACGGGAACGACGGGGACGGGTTCTTAACTACCTCCCACCAATATTCAGCTAAATCGGTTCAGCCGTTCTTGAGTTATATATAAATAGTGAATAAGCAACTGAATCGATTCCAATAATTTTTACACCATGTTATATTTTGTCCCAAATACATTTAGAAATTGTTACAGTGTAGTTACCGAGTGCGTCACGCAGCTTACGATACATCATCATAGTATTGTGCGCGCACAACAGCTGACGCTAGAGGTCAATGCACCGCGCTTGCTCGCCCGCGGATCTTTGACCATATTCAGTATGTTACGAAAACCCTGTCCGACCCGTGAAGGTATTGTTAGGTATCGATAACTGATTCTACTAATGCCTACATAACCTGGCCAAACTAAAAAAAAAAAATACCCCCTTAAAAATAAATAATTTAAATAAAATAAATGGGTAATTTCATGGCAACACAGGTACAGGTCATGACCTCAGTTGACCTCATGCATGTAGGTATAGGTAGTTTATCCATGTTTATCGACTCTCGAAAGAAACAATGATACTTAGGCAGCTCGTGAAAAGAACTTTTTTTAAGTGCGAAGGTCGTCTGACTCTCTGAATGTATCATTTCATTCGATGAGCACAATGGCTGTGGCGGAGATGTTGTTCCATATTTCGTTCACTAAGAACTATACAGGCCTGGCACCTTCGCACGAGATTAGCACGGTGTTTCACAAAGTTAGTCCACCCCTACCAATCCACTGCTCGCCGAACTGATAATGGAGGTACTCACGTACAGCCCGGTACAGGTCGACAAAAATATGGTGGTACACCGTCGTGTCACCACATGAATCAATAAGCAGCTGTCCAACACCTGATCACAACACAACTAATTGCAGAACTACTACCTTCCATCAGCATTATACATTACGTTAGAAAACGACATGATCACAATACACGAATAGTCAGGTCTACACGGAAGCAATGTTTATGCGCAACTGATAATTAAAAGTAAAAATGATTTTTATTTTATAAAATAGGTACCTACGCGGCTGGCCTCGCGGCATGCTTTGAGCAAATAGAGATGTGTAAGTAATCAAAATATTGATTTTTCAATCGATACCGATTTAGTATAATAGTTTCAATTATCATTCTCGATTCAACATCGCATGGAATTGTTTAGAACTTTTACAGAACTCAAATTAGTTATGTACACCGCTGTAAATGAAAACCATGCCAAAGGTTTAATTTCAGTTTCTGTCTCAATATCGATGATATTGACTGTTAAAATATTTGTAAAATTTTACTAAAATTGTGTTTCATAAGGCCTTCTCGTCTCTGTTTACTAATACTTGTGTTATAATAATATTATTAGTAATTAATCGATAATCAAACAAAAGTACTTTTACCATTGGGTAATCTGTGTTTTTACAACAAATGATTATTCAACCAGACACAAATTTCGATTAATAGCGATACAAAAAAAATGTTATTACGCAAAAAATAGTACATCTCTAATTATTTCTTTTACGTCGCCGACAACGCTCACGCGCCACGCCGCCAAAGAAATAAAAAATCTAACAAAAGAATGAAAGGAAAGCCGACAGGTATACCGCCTAAAAAGGTGTTGTCATTTTTTTTAAAATTCCTATTTTTGGGGAAATTCGCGGAAAAAAAAGATTGTTTCAAAATTGATTAGTATTGCTACTATGATGATTATGTAAAATTTTATATTTTATTTGGTCATTTGTTTACCTAACCTTTATTATCGTTATGGGTCGGACAGGGTTTTCGTAACATACTGTTTATGTTGGGACAACGAAGTAGAATACACGTAGCAAGCTTATTATAACTTTGTGGTTTTTCATTATATCTTTTTGAAATTTTGTACATAATATTATTAACTTAAAAATACTGGACACGTGTTTCCTACTTTGTGGAGGTGCAAGGTACCAGGGTAACACAAAACTGTAGGAGAAGTCGAAACAATAAACCTCATTCATTCATCATTATCACAAATCATCATAATACATGAAAGAAGTTTTATTGTGCATAGTTTGTGGACGTGCAAGGTACCAGGGTAGCACAAAAGTGTAGGAGAAGTCGAAACAATGAAGCTAATTCATTCTCATGGGATCGACGGGAACGGGATAAAAGGTATCCTATGTCCTTTTCCTAGTTTTTAGCTACCCCCCTACCAATTTTCAGCCAAATCGATGGAGCCGTTCTTGAGTTATAAGTGGAGTAACTAACACGACTTTCTTTTATATATATAGATAGTGAATAAGCAACTGAATCGATTCTAATAATTTTGACACCATGTTATATTTTGTCCCAAATACATTTAGAAATTGTTACAGTGTAGTTACCGAGTGCGTCACGCAGCTTACGATACATCATCATAGTATTGTGCGCGCGCAACAGCTGACGCTAGAGGTCAACGCACCGCGCTCGCTCGCGCGCGGGTTTTTGACCATATTTATGTTGGGACAACCAAGTAGAATACTCGTAGCAAGCTTATTTATTATAACTTTGTCGTTTTTCATTATATCTTTTTGAAATTTTGTACATAATATTATTAACTTAAAAATACTGGACACGTGTTTCCTACTTTGTGGAGGTGCAGGGTACCAGGGTAGCACAAAAGTTTAGGAGAAGTCGAAACAATAAACCTCATTCATTCATCATTATCAAAATAATCGTAATACATGAAAGAAGGTTTATTGTGCATATTTTTTGACGTGCAAGGTACCAGGGTAGCATAAAAGTGTAGGAGAAATCGAAACAATAAAAAAGCTCATTCATCATTATCAAATCACGAAAGAGGTTTTATTGTGCATAGTTTGTGGACGTGCAAGGTACCAGGGTAACACAAAACTGTAGGAGAAGTCGAAACAATAAACCTCATTCATTCATCATTATCACAAATCATCATAATACATGAAAGAAGTTTTATTGTGCATAGTTTGTGGACGTGCAAGGTACCAGGGTAGCACAAAAGTGTAGGAGAAGTCGAAACAATGAAGCTAATTCATTCTCATGAGATCGACGGGAACGGGATAAAAGGTATCCTATGTCCTTTTCCTAGTTTTTAGCTACCCCCCTACCAATTTTCAGCCAAATCGATGGAGCCGTTCTTGAGTTATAAGTGGAGTAACTAACACGACTTTCTTTTATATATATAGATAGTGAATAAGCAACTGAATCGATTCTAATAATTTTGACACCATGTTATATTTTGTCCCAAATACATTTAGAAATTGTTACAGTGTAGTTACCGAGTGCGTCACGCAGCTTACGATACATCATCATAGTATTGTGCGCGCGCAACAGCTGACGCTAGAGGTCAACGCACCGCGCTCGCTCGCGCGCGGGTTTTTGACCATATTTATGTTGGGACAACCAAGTAGAATACTCGTAGCAAGCTTATTTATTATAACTTTGTCGTTTTTCATTATATCTTTTTGAAATTTTGTACATAATATTATTAACTTAAAAATACTGGACACGTGTTTCCTACTTTGTGGAGGTGCAGGGTACCAGGGTAGCACAAAAGTTTAGGAGAAGTCGAAACAATAAACCTCATTCATTCATCATTATCAAATAATCGTAATACATGAAAGAAGGTTTATTGTGCATATTTTTTGACGTGCAAGGTACCAGGGTAGCATAAAAGTGTAGGAGAAATCGAAACAATAAAAAAGCTCATTCATCATTATCAAATCACGAAAGAGGTTTTATTGTGCATAGTTTGTGGACGTGCAAAGTACCAAAGTATCACAAAACTGTAGGAGAAGTCGAAACAATAAACGTCATTCATTCATCATTATCAAATAATCATATTTACATGAAAGAAGGTTTATTGTGCATATTTTTTTGACGTGGAAGGTACCAGGGTAGCATAAAAGTGTAGGAGAAATCGAAACAATAAAAAAGCTCATTCATCATTATCAAATCACCATAATACATGAAAGAGGTTTTATTGTGCATAGTTTGTGGACGTGCAAAGTACCAGGGTATCACAAAACTGTAGGAGAAGTCGAAACAATAAACGTCATTCATTCATCATTATCAAATAATCATAATTACATGAAAGAATGTTTATTGTGCATATTTTTCTGACGTGGAAGGTACCAGGGTATCACACAACCGTAGGAGAAGTCGAAACAATAAACGTCATTCATTCATCATTATCAAATAATCATAATACATGAAAGAAGGTTTATTGTGCATATTTTTTTGACATTCAAGGTACCAGGGTAGCATAAAAGCGTGGGAAAAGTCGAAACAAAGAAGCTCATTTATTCCCACAGGAACGACGGGGAGCGGCATAGAAAGTATCCTATGTCCTTCTCCCAATTCTTAGCTACCTCCTTACCAATTTTTAGTCAAATTGGTATAGCCGTTCTTCAGTTATAAATGATGTAACTAACACGACTTTCTTTTATATATATAGATTACTTTCTCCAGCTTCAAATTCCTTCTTTGACACATCTAACCTCGCCCGGTATAACAAATGAATTACAAACATTTGAAATGAGAGAGACAGATAGGATCAAAGTCCTAACAAACAACATTGCCTGCATACATAAAATTGTTGGTTGAAGTTTCCATAATGTTTGCATAACGCCGTTTGGAGATGAGGAGGGCAATTGTTAACATTTACATAACTAGCAAGGGAAGGCATTTTATCTGAACGCATGTGGAAATTCTTAATAACTAACGCAGTCTCAAACTACGGTTATACTCGTAGATAGACTATTATATTGTATATTAAGTTACACCTAGATTGTTGACGGATATGGTTTTTATTTTTTTGTATTTAATTCATTCACATCAAAGTGTATAAGATAATAACAACGTACAACTAAAATATCGATACGATAATAATCTATTCAGGTACGCAAATACCATCGACACAATAGGGTATTTGACTAAAAAAACTAATTAGTCCGTCATTCAGATTATACGTATATTTGTTTTATCAAATCAATAAATATTGACAAATATAAAAAGCATCAAAGACCAGGAGTGGCTGGCTGGTGACGGCACTGCTCGCTAAAAAGTGTAGCGTCCAGTGACGTCACACGAGTTTTCAACGCCCTGTGTCGTCTTAATTTTTTGTTTATATGAAAAAAGATAAAATACGTGTCTAGAAAAAACCTTTCAGTTATATGCAAACGGATAAAAAAATACTACTGTTATTTTCGGAACATATTTCTTTTTTAGCACCTTCGGTATAGCATAGTTTTTATATCATGACTTAACTTAGCATTGATGTTCAATAGTCTGTACTTGTATGATGAACAGTAAGGGAAATATTTTAAGGGAATTGCCCTAAGGCAATTTGTCAAATCGCCCTAAGGTAATTTGTCAAATCGCCCAGGCAATTTGTCGTGTCATTTAATTAAACTATCAAAGAATGATAAGTAGTTGTTGTTTGAATACCAACTAACCAAGTAAATTAAATAGCTATTTAAATTATCTTCGGATTTGTATTGCTTGATTTTTAATAGGTTTTAATTAATTACTATATTTTATTGATCTCTTAGATAATTTAGTAAGAAGAGATTGTAATTTTTTTTTTATATATAATTTTAAACTAGCGCTTGACCGCAATCCCGCCTGATGGTAAGCAGTGATGCGATCGTTGATGATAAAGCGCGCTAGTTTATTAAGAGCCTATTCACTCAGAAAAACTGAGCGAATAGGAAGGAAGACGGCAGTTGAGCGAGGTGATGCAATGTTAAACCCAACAACACGACCAACCAACCAACCACCACCAACCACAACCAACGATGCTGGGCCAAAGGGAGATTGATCTAAAGTCCCTCCACGACCAAACTCCCAACACAACAACATTAGGCACATCGTACCCGGCATACATCGCAACACAACTGCTCAGACCCGTCCTCCGTACGGTTTCTCCAGACATCATGCCGGAACACGACAAATCGCTTGGCGGCAAGGCTTTGTCTGGTGGGTGGTAATTTCTGCCGGCGACCGATGTTATTTCCCCGTCTTTAATTTATTTAAATATTAAACGTTAACACACCATCAAATGAAGTTCGCAAAGGGTGGTAATATGACTTCTTACTCGTATCTTCACGGTAACGTAATCCTGTTTGCATTGTTAAAATATGTATGGCTCTTCCATTCAATATTGGATAATGTTCACACGTACATAATCTTGTTAACTTACTTATTGTTTGCTCATGTAACACAGGGGACTCTTGTGCGACGGTGTCTGCTTTGTTGGAAAACCAGTTGTTATAATAATAATAAGCTATGGTAATGTATAAAATCCTTGGCTTTTCGTTCAGTCAAGCAAAAATACCTCAAATACGGGTTAAAAAAAACATTTAGAGAGTTAGTCCTAGATACCTTCAATTATACTAAAACTTAAGCCGTCTCAAAAAATAACACGAACTAAGCTGCGAACAAAACCTAGCCAGCAATTTCCAAGTTAACCACAAACTAACAAGTTGGGCTTACTAAAACCAATAAATAGAATGCGCCGATCATAAGTTGAGAGAACGGGAAATTTATATTGTAGCGTTGGAAATGCATTGCATGCAAATGTTTAATGAAAGGAAAATTGAAACTAATTCCATTTTCAACCTATTTATTTGTCGCAGTGGCCGTGCAAGCAACTGCTGCGCTGCGCGTGGCGGGTTCGATTCCCGCACGGAACAAATACTTGTATGGCTTGCAATTATGTAGTTGCTCCGGGTCTGGCTGTTTGTGTGTGTGACTCTATATGTTTGTAAACGCACTCACGATACATGAGAAATACCTAGTGTGGAGCATTGTTTATTAAAAAATATCTATACATGTATATAATTCTATGAGTAATTTGGTACTGGTGTCGTGGCTTTTTATTTATTTAATTCATCATATTCTGGCATCACAGAATAACGGAATTCAATAATTACAAGAACAATCGTATTTTCCGTAGCGAACATTGGGCTTTATTTTGACAAAAAAGTAATTATATCGTAAGTCCATGTTGTCCAACGTCGCCGGAATAGTTGTTTCCTTTCTCATCTTCTCCCTGTATTTACTTTCAGTAATTATTTTGTAACGAAACTGAGTTGGAAATAAAAATCTAATTTTTTGTTTTGTGAACAATAAGGTAATACATGTCCATATTTTTGGGAAAAAAATTAAACGAAACGTTATACATTTGTATAGCATTGATTAACTTAAAAGCTGAAAAGTCCAGTGTGAAAAACGGGAACAAACATGACCAATGCTGGGAATTAATAAATGATTTTTGAAGTAGATTTAAACACACACTTTTTTACACCTTAACCTTTTTCTATTTTTTATAGCCATAAACTAGTGCTTGACCGCAACCCCGCCTGAGTGTAAGCAGTGATGCAAAAAATAAACTGAGTGAATAGGAAGGAAGACGGCAGTTGAGCGACATGATGCAATGTTTGACCCAACAACACGACCAACGATGCTGCGTCAGAGAGACGAACGACCGAACTCCCGACAACAATATTTGGCGCATCGTACCCGGCACATACCTATCGCAATACAACTACTCAGACCCGTCCCCCCTACAGCTTCACCAGACATCATGCAGAACACGACGAATCGCTTAGCGGCAAGACTTTGTCTGGTGGGTGGTAACTTCTGCCGGCTTTTAAAAACTAGATGAGTTCGGCATTCCCTATCTGACTACTTCGAGTATACTCGTAAACTTCGAAACAAACTCAGAGCTCGATCCAGGCTTATTTTCATGCTACATCATTAAAACATCACTCATTACATTAATATAGCAATGAAAACCTTGACAGCCTCAATGTATCAGTTTTCATAGTACCTACTATTTATCTGATCTTATGGACTTGACATAAATACTGTTAGGAGATGACGATTAGGCGAGTCTGACTCCCACATATTGACGTAGTACTTGCCATTTAGTTCCTAATCTTTATTGTGATCAGGATAACAACGGACTCTGCTATATGAATGTGGGATTGAAAAATGGGAGGAAAATAATATAAGTAGTTAGTTATTTTTGAGGTTGCAAAGTTTTTCTATTGTGAAACAAGGATTGTAATTCCTAGTATGATAATATATTAGTTACGGTGTTCTATAGGATGCATTTTTGTGAGTGTGGGAGGGAATTGCATGATTTAATTTCACCATCTACGTTCTACCATCGGACGACCCGTCGTAGGGCGAGTTTCCACCCTTATGTTGTTAACACCACTACGATCCGGACGAAGCGTTTTGTCTCCTTTTTTATACCGCGTTCGGACTACAATTTGAATGTCTTCAAGGCTAGAGTGAATAGGCTCTCAATAAACTAGTGCGCTTTACCATCAACGATTGTGTCACTGCTAACCATCAGGCGGGATTGCGGTCAAACACTAGTTTATATATAATAAGTTATTTTTTGCTGATATCTAATAAAAAAGCTTAAAAACACAATAAAGAGTATATGTTATTGACGGTTAAATTTAATCGTAACTCGTCTGTGAAGTCATTTGAAGTCATTATATTGTAACTCAATTTACATTAATATTTAAATAACAAACTCCTTTCATCTGTATGATCGCAAATATATTGCTGTAAATTTGAATAAAGTGTAACAACGAATTCTAATGAGGTAAAAGTTAGATACATTTTATTAGTGAATTAGACAGTTATGTGACTCTTTCTTAAACGTTGCCCACACTAGGAATTTCTCCTGTACCGTAGGTGCAAACACATTAACTGACATACACAAACATCCAGACCCGGAACAAATACTTGTAGGTCATACAAATATTTGTTCCGTTTGGGAAGCGAACCCGCGACACGCAGCGCAGCAGTGTAATGGCTTGACCATTGCGCTAAAGTATGGAACGAATGAGCAGACCTCGAGTAACTTTAGAATTGTAAAAGAAGAAACTTTATTTTTTTCATTTAATGTTTTCATACATTATCTATAACTTCTTCTAAAATTACATTAGGGCAATTTCATGTTCCGATTTCGACTTGAGATCAATTTAATTCTCTTTATTCGCGTTAAAATAAATGTTTTAAAACTGCACCAAACTTAGAAATAAGTTCTAAATCTTGAAAAGTTAACATGGCTTATAAGAAGTTTAATAACACCGCCGTGGTCTAGATATAATTGTAAACTTCATGATAATGATTAATATATGATGATGGAACTTGTTGTTTCGTTAATTTCAAGTCAACAAGTTGCACCATCTTATCCGAGAACTGTGGAAAACCCCCAATAGGTTGTAGTGGAATGTTTCTGTCAGTAAAAGGGTTACATAACAAACGTATAAGTAATCGGTATGCCCATGAGAACCTCGATACTCAGCGCAGTCACACGTATGAGCGGCGTCACTGAGACACCGACTAAGTTGTCGAAAACCTTATTAAATTTGTTTGATGACGTCATGAAAACGTAAACTGTGATAATTGTATCGATTCTCAAAAGAGAATATCGATTGATAACCCTCGTGCCGAAATATATGAGCGTCGTAAAACGAAGCTTATTTTTATTCATCATATCATAAAATAGCTTTCAATAGAGGAAATTAAGTTGACCATAAAGTGCGTATCTCGAGCGATGTACCACATGAGATTTTTTAAGCCCACTTAAGTTGGTAAGAAAGAAAAATATTGCCTCGTAAAAGTATAGAAGCCTGTTTAACAATGTGTCGTTACAGGAGTTACCAGCAAAGCTTGTTTAAAATCGATGGTGTAACAAATATGCTTCATTTTAAGGCCAATGGTCACTTTGTATTCGGTGTTAGTGTCTCTGCCCATATCAGTGTTAAGTTAGAGCAGCATTTTCGTGTGCGGCCAATGTGTTGCATAATAGTGTACAATAACATAGCGAGCGGAATTGTGTGCTATAGCTGTTAGAGTATCTGTGTATACCACCATTGTTGTTATGAGAGTACTAATCAAATTTTGGCTAACGTTCCTACTTATTGGTTTAATCTGTACTTACATTCGCCTCGAGTTGAGTTAGATTAACATCCCGGACCCCTTATCTCAAATCTTGGTACACAAATAAACATATTCCAAACTGTTCGTGTATCTCTAGCTTCTGTTTAAAGACTTTAGCGTTACGCGATGAACAGCAAAAATATGTATAACAATTTTGCTTATTTTTCGTGTTACATTGTTACTTACAACATAGTAACACCGTTTGTAACAAGCACACAAAGAGGTTTTTCATCAAGAGTCGTTTAACCAAACCCGTAATTCAATGTTAAGGGTGTTCGAAGTACTTCAGTCTTTTGTAATTTACTTCTGTGTGAGTGCACTGTAAAAATTAAGTTTGTTTCACTTGAGTGCAATGGGAACAATGCTCGTGTGGCCTGCAGACGAAATAAAATGTGTTATAACTTATAACATATGGAAGCGTCCGAGGACAATTTCTTAATAAAAGTTTATTAACGAATATGATATGGGTGAAGTTTTTTAGGAAATTGGATATTGAGTTAAGTACTTATCTTGGTGCTATTTCCAGCAAATTTACGTACATATTTACCTTTCTTGTTACAAAGACTATGTGAATCTGAGTGGATTTTGATTTAAATATATTTGATTGAGCTAGGCACAGCTTTAGTATATAACGCTAAAATTATATTTACATCTCTCATATTCGGTAAGTAGGTCTTTATTACCCCCAAATGGGGCTTGTAAGTAATCAATTAGTGCTCTAGGATTATAATGTAGCTAGAAAACCCCTAAGGCGGTAAGTAATTTAAAAAAAACTTCACTCTTTCAAAAAGTTCGCATACATCTAAATATCTCGGGCTGCAATTATTGATCTCTTACAGCCCTTGGCTACTAATCTACTATTCCTCTATTACTTTTAGGAACACTAAATATAATATCATCACTCTACGTACATTACGTGCATTACGTACTATTAACAGCCCTTTGCTAACGTTCAAATAAATGGACCTTCCTGATATTATTAATATGACAACTTACCTATTGAATAAGCTCACTGAATACTATGTTTCTTTTCATTGCCGTATTAATTATATCAATGGCAACATCATTTCTGAAAGAGAATGAATATAAGGAAATGTTTCAATAGAAAAGCCTCGTAATACGGTCAGCAACAAAATTCGATTAACGCGAAATTATTGGATATTGTACTTTTAGCATTTTATAACAGAAGCTAAGACTAAGACTAAAGAAAGAAGAAGAGAGAGAGAGTCAAAGTGTTCTTTAATTAAATGTCACTTCGGTTTCAATTTTAATCAAATATTTTGCTCAGTAATTAAGAATTCGAATCATAAAATGATAATCGACTTTTGTTAACCCCGAAAAAAGTCCTTCATATTCATCAAGAGACTCAATTGGTATAACTTTGAAAATTAGTCGCTTTTACCGTCTGCTTGAGTGACTGCGTTGTTCTTTTAGGCTAGATAACGAATTTAGATGCAGTTTCTACTAGTAATTTAGAGTATTCGTTCCGAAAGTTTTAAATATACCCAAAACACTAGCTGGGATCTACATTTACACGCGCGTAAGTCTAAATTCCGTGAAAATATCGCTATAAAAATAAAAAGTATTTTATGATTAAACCCAGATCATGTTCCATTCGTGTGCTAAATTTAATTCAAAGCCGTTTAGCTGTTTTGGTGTAAAAGCGTTATAAACATAAATAAAAAAATCAAATCTTTTCTCTGTCTATAATATTAGTTTAGAAAAGCTTTTTAATCAAGGAATCTCAGTGTTTTTTTAAAACGTAAACATCAAGGGAAGCAAGCAGCGAGTTGCTTACACCCTTTTTTTATTATTATAAACTAGTGCTTGACTGCCATCCCACCTGATGGTAAGCAGTGATGCAATCGTTGATGGTAAAGCGCGCTAGTTTATTAAGAGCCTATTCACTCAGAAAAACTTTGCGAATAGGAAGGAAGACGGCAGTTGAGCGAGGTGATGTAATGTTAAACCCAACAACACGACCAACGACGCTGCGCCAGAGGGAGATTGATCTGAAGACCCTCCACGACCAAACTCCCAACACAACAACATTTGATGCATCGTACCCGGCACACATCGCAACACAACTGCTCAGACCCGTCCACCTTATGGCTTCACCAGACATCATGCCGGAACACGACGAATCGCTTGGCGGCAAGACTTTGTCTGGTGGGTGGTAACTTCTGCCGGCGGCCGATGTTATGGCCTACCACCCTGAAGGAGTGTTCATTTTGGGCCCAATAGCGCAGTGCCCTCATGGCATCCTCTAGGCATGGCGATAGGCAATGTACAAGTTTCTCCCGGGTCCCCGACCGGATGAAACAGTAGGGTTTTAGTTGGTAGGAGTCAGACATAACCCTCCGTTCCTGTTATTTTCAGACGTAGGCTAGGTATTCAGAAGGATCTCTTCTAAGGTAAAATAAAAATACATACAAAAACCGGCCAAGTGCGTGTCGGACTCACGCACAAAGGGTTACCGTACCGTTGATTTATGAAATGAAATGATTTATTTGTATAAAAGATTACGCGGTAAAAAGCGGTTTACGATTTACGAGGTATTAAAAAAAAACTACTTACTAGATCTTGTTCAAAACAATTTTCGGTGGTAGTTTTTATAGCAATGTACATCATATGTTTTTTTTTAGATTTTTCATTTTCTTATTTTAGAAGTTAGAGGGGGGGACCAACTTTTTTCCACTTTGGAAGCGTCTGTCACGCTAACTATTCGCTTTAGAAAAAAACATATTTTTGAAACCTCGATAACATTTTTGAAGACCTATCCATAGATACCCCATACGTATGTCGGATGATAATAAAATTTAGTTTCAGTTCTAAGTATGGGGAGCCCCTAATATTTATATTTTTTTTTACTTTTGCATCAAAATCTTAATGCGGTTCACAGAATACATCTACCTACCAAGTTTCAACAGTATAGCTCTTATAGTTCCGGAAAAAAATGGCTGTGACATACGGAGGACAGACGGACAGAAAGACATGACGAATCTATAAGGCTCCCTAAAAAGGGAGCGGGTTGTTTGTAATCTTATTATAACTGAGACCACCTACAGTCAGTTGTATTCACCGGAATCGTTAACATATCAAGTTAGCAACAACATAGCTACCAGTATCACGTTGCTGTAGCTACTCGGAACTGTCTACGTTACTTCAAAATATTTGACAGTAACAACAACATTATAACTGTGTTATGACGGGCAAGAAAATTAATTAGCTTGCTTTTTTTTTAATAATTATAAACTAGCGCTTGACCGCAATCCTGCCTGATGTTAAGCAGTGATGCGATCGTTGATGGTAAAGCACGCTAGTTTATGAAGAGCGTATCTCTCTGAAGAGCCTCCACGACCAAACTCCCAACACAACAACAGTTGGCGCATCGTACCCGGCACACATCGCAACACAACTGCTCAGATCCGTCCTCCGTACGGCTTCACCAGACATCATGCTGAAACACGACAAACCGCTTGGCTGCAAGACTTTGTCTGGTGGGTGGTAACTTCTGCCGGTAGCTTTAAAGAATTTAATGCGATACTTTGTTATAATTTTAGAGATATCAATAAGGGTATCCTCCTACCAACTTTATAAACCAAGTATTATTATCTCTTGAGCAAGCGTGGTGATTACGCTCAATCCTTCTCTGAATGAGAGGAGACTTATGCCCAGCAGTGGGACGATAAAAATTTTGATAATAATTCTGATGATTATTATCTCATACTTTATGCATTTTTTTTTTCTTAACCCTAATAAGTAATGGTATAAATACGAATGTTTGTGAGAATGCATGCATGAATCTTTGTTACTCTTGCAAACAAAAACTACTGAACTGATTTCGATAACATTTGGCAGACAGATGATTTATATCACATAGAATACTTTTTACCCCGATATCATCGTGAGATCGAAACTTATTCGTGTGACACCACGGGGCGCAGATAGTAAATAAATAAATTAAAATGGTTATATTTATGTACTCATATTATTTCATGCTTGCCAGACATGGAAATTTAACAAAAATGTCAAAGAAAAAATTATAACATGCCAACGTGGGATAGAGAGAAGTATGTTAAATATCAAAAGAAGACAAAAAATACGACATACAAAAATTAGAAAAACTACCAAAGTAACAGACGGTCTGGCTCAAGCTCTAACACTGAAATGGAAGTTGGCCGGACACGTAGCACATCTTCAAGACCAGAGATGGACAAAATGTGTCACAACGTGGAGAGGTCCGGCAGGCAAAAGGAAACAAGGAAGACCTCGTAAAAGATGGGAGGACGAAATTAAACAAGTAGCGGGACCAAAGTGGATGCAAACTGCACACTCCAGAGAAGTTTGGCACACTTTGGAGGAGGCCTTTACCTGCAAAAGGGTTCTTGCAGACAAATAATATCATTTCTATTATTAAATAATATAAAATAAAATAGTATATTTAAGTTATATATTAGATAAATACTGTAAATAATACTAACAAAACTTTAAATATTAAACTACTAACACACTATATATGTAACACTTGTTTTGCTAGAAATACAGGCTTTTTTATTTTTTTTATTTATTTTACTCATATTATTTAAAAACTGATTTTTAAAATAATAATTTTAAGAATAAGATTAAATAAATTTTTAAATTCAAATAATACCACAATGTAAATATAAATATTATGAATAAAGAATAAAAATCACTATTTATAATACTCAACTCTGCATAATCTTCATTGTTTCTTATTTTTACTTTCCATCTCGTGGTCGTCAATAGGTAGATATGTAAGTACCTATATAGGTTAAGTTGCAGGTATACGCATTCAAAGGTTTCGTCTTAATAAATAAATAAATATAAATATATACGGCCAAATCACACAGATTGAGTTAGCCCCAAAGTAAGTTCGATACTTATGTTATAGGATACTAACTCGACGATTACTATATTTAATTATATCAGAACCAAAAAAATTCTTGTCTTTTAAGAAAATAAATAATAGCCCCATTAGCTTAAACCTTGCCAGTTTAGGTAAGAATTGGAAGAAAAAATTTAATTTTTTCTTTTAAATAAAATCCAAGGTTCGGATAAAAGCCGTAGTGTTAAATCCTTAATATCTCAACGAATAGTCGTTGGGATTTGGATAAGTATTTAAAAACGACAATTTGTCTCTTAAATAGACTGAGTAATGTTACAGAACCTTTTTGTGCGTCCTACTTTTTAAAAAATAGGCTCCAGCTTTGTCAAGAGATAAATTTCTTCTAAGAAAAAGAACTAGCCTCAAATACTTTTGCTAAATGAGGCGTAATTTCATCAGATGCCTCTTATCAAAGGAGCTTAGCTTAAGTAATAAAACATCACTTTAGTATGTGGATCAGCTCTGTTAGCGGCACACAAAATACTCCAAGCGTTCTATTCTTAAATTGAATGTACTGATGAGGCCATGAGCCTGCGGAATCCCAGATTGCCAAATGTTTTCTTGAATTTAAAACACGATCGGACTTCGTCGAAAATCAGTGAGCCAAACAAGAGCTATTCGTTCTTCAAGTTTAAATTGCTTTGTGGTAAGGTAACTGTCCTAGGCCAGGTGAGGACCACTCGTATCTACTCGACTCGCTGCCCATTATAGCTTTCCAATTCCATTAATTCCACTAATGAGTCACACGGCTTTAATAACTCTCAACTGTTCTAATTGACTCTAGGTTTGTTAGAAAGTTGGACCGCTTGTGGCCTTCGACGGTCATTACTCAGCAAAGGCCTTAAAATTGCTTTGATCACTCTGATGGCGAACCCCGGGGTTAATAAGATACAAAACTTTGTAATATTTAGATAAGTATTTTGTATGGGTTTTTGGAAATAGACACAATATAAATTCAGAAACCAACTAATAATGGAATTAGGTGGGTTGATATAATAAAGGACCGTAAGAAGTTGAATACTTCAATAGATCGGAAAAAAATTCTTTCTTTTTGGTAGTAAAATTTTATTCATCTCATCAAATACATATCAAACTACAGTATAGTAAAAGTAATAGGCAATTAGTTACAACTTTCTGACCAACTGTCGTCAAAAAGTCGGTCTATTTGACGAAAAAAAAAGCCTGTAAATGCAGTTTTATTTGAAATAAATGCTTTTAGTTTGATAGTGAAAATAGTGATCTCTTGATAATCCCGTTGCTTTCCCGAGTGCTTAATATATAAAAATTTTACCGTCAGTTTACAAAGTAACACAAAGAACTATAGTAAAATTCCCGCCAACGCTCAATGTAAGTAATAAAAGACTTGGCCATGTATGTATAAGGAGACAAAGTAAGAATCCAGAAAACTGTATAAGGATTGAAGTGCACTTGATTCTCTTTACAACCACGTCACATCCTTTCGGAGCGGACAAAGAGACCAGCTGATGTGAAATGTAGACATTACATGAAAAATTCTCGAAACATTTTCAGCCATTTTTAGTAACAGCATATGAGAATAGATACGAAGAAAAATACGCAGTTTCGTTTCACTTGAATGGAAAACGCAAACGTTCTGAATACAATGAAAGTTCTGATAAAATGATTAAATATATATTGTCATGAGTATCGCCTTTCAGCATCTATCAATAGACCACGTTTATTCAGAAAAATAAACTGTCAATGCGAAATTTAAATGACAATCGTGAAAGCAAAATCCAACGGAATTCAGTAAAAAAATCAGCATACAAAAAAGAAACAAATGTACAAAGCCAATATTTTAAAGGCTAAGATTTTATGGAACCAATAAATATTTCCAATTCAGGAAGTCAACCCACTCGCTACTACGGTAGGCAATATACTCTTCCGATTATCGGTTACACGTTCCAGCGCAGTTAACTATCGGTTCATATCATTTCTGTTCAAAGTGTACCACGAATCAGTATTCTCCGACTGAATACAGATCACCACTTAATCCACCAACACAGATTATATTATCTGTGATACTCTTTCTAAAGCCTCTTCGAAGTAGTTTATAGTTTTAAAAAGTCAGTTGCCATATCAGCTGACTTTTTATAACTTTAAAAGTACTGTATTAGCGTCCGGAATCCAAGACATCATCGTTATGAATTTTTTGTTCCTTCGACCTATCTCACCGCACACCATCTTATATTGTTTAGCTCCTAAAGATCCGAGCGTGATGTACAGCCTTTCCCAAGGCAATCCTATATTGAAAAAAAAAATATGCATATTGGTACGGACGGGTGCTATTAAATACAAAAACCAGTTTCCAAATACGATAATTTCATAGTTTAGTGCGTTCAAAGAATCATACGACCTCTCCGGCTAAATCTAGATCTATATATGTATATAAAATATAGATATTATAGTTATACAGCACTCAAAATCACCTTCGTCAGTAATATAATGTAGACCAAACTGCTATTTCTATGAATTTCTCGTCATTGATCACTTTACTCAACGAACAGCGTATACTACCAAAGCTATAATCAATCCTTCTGTCTATCACAAAGGAATCGATTTCGGCTTTGGATTTTGGATGCTTGCAGACTGGTTACAGACAAGCTGATAGTATCAAAGGAGGATACCCGTTGTCTATGGGTAATTGAAGTAAGTGGAGCGTTTCGCCTCGTCTTTTATATAGCGTACATCGAAGGCCTGGAATAATTTGCCTGCGGCGGTCTGTTTAAGTGTTCCAGGCTAGAGTGGATACGTTCATAATAAACCAGTGCACTTTTCCATCAACGATTGCATCAGTGCTTACCATCAGGGGACCGTGGTCAAGCACTAGTTTATAACATTTTAAAAAACTATCTGTACAGTCTTTTTTTTTTGACATTGGCGCGCGAACTGTAACCACATTCATTACATGATTCAAAAAATATCAGCGCAAGGGATTTCAGAAGAGTGGGGCGAGCAATGTCCGGTAAAGACCAGGTTTGGGTGGATGGCGCGTTGTGTTTCACGCGAGCCTCAAAGATATATGTCAGCACAGCGTGACAGGGTCCGCAAGAGCCGACGTCTGCATGGGCTGCGGATTATCCGAAAACCATCACGTGGCCCCTGGCACGAATAACGGAAAGAACACGGGTATACCCGTGTTCCCTTCTTAAGAAGTCATTTGGTGAGTTCCCACCCAAAAAAATATAATAAGGGAAGTTTCCAGACTTATTTACCGAATCCTTAGTAACAGGCTCCGCGTCTATGTTTCTGTCAGCCTATATTTATTCAGAGAAAATCTTTCATTAATGAGAAACAACATTTTTCTTTTCATTCTCCCGACATCTGTCGGCTCGTCGGCTAATTAACATCGACAGTGCTGCTTCTCATTCTTAATTAAATTTCGTCTCGGATTCATCTTCAAATGATATCATGAATTCAGTATCTGTTACGTAATTGAAAAATACCAATAGGCATTACAAATTGTAACCAATTTTAGGTGTAATAATGTGAAGGTGTTTTTAATTTTTGGAGATTCATTCCTAATATTTATGAACACACTTTAAAAAAAGTTACAGTTACTGTGAGGCGAAAAGCACAAAAATGGTGTTGGAACACCTGGAAAAGTCAAATCGTATAGTAACCACGAATTCGCGTCTAGGTGTGAATATTTGTAAAAATATCATCGTCAAAGGCTTTTTGTAATTTTATGTAAATATAATGAGGCCGAGCCTTTTAAACAGTCAAGTTGGAACTGATCATAAATTTTACTCCTCTTTTGTTATCTTGGTAGACATCTCGCTAAGAATCCTAATAGGAATCAGTAACAATAGAAAACATAATACAAGCTACCATTCGTCTTCAATTATCAGTGATAGATAAGCAATCTCAGGGTCCACAGAAAATAATCTAGGGTTTTCTTTGTTGATATCACAAGTTAGGAGTTATTTATAGATGGCATAGATTCGTCACTTGGACCTATCAAATAATAAATCTCTTTGTTCGTGACAGCCAATTGACAACAATTGATTAACGTTTCTTTTTAGCTAAAATCTTGTTTAGATAATGTACCACGTAATAATGCATACCACACAAAAGATGAAAAATATCAATCGTATTACTCAGAATAAAGGAATCAATTTCTTAAAGTTTGATAGCTAAGCAATATTATTTATTATTTTGTTTAGAAAATATGTATCAAGATTGAAATAAAAAGATCCCAGACAATTGCCTAATAGGTGGTCTGCTGACAAGTTTAGTTTGGCGAGCAAAACTATGTAGGCTTTATTATAGAGTTCAATATAATCAATCGAGGGAAATGAGGAGAAAGAGATGGATAGGCAAGAGCGAAAGAGTATTCTATTCTATCAATCACAGCAGGGCTCACAATAAACAAGTCAAAGGTTTCTCTTATGTGAACATTGTAGTAAAAAATACTTATAGTTATAAGAACCTGTTTATAATATTCCTCAAACAATTTTGTACGCCCAACTAAAAAGCAAAAACCATCACCCAGCATTTTGAAAGCTATTCCTCATATACTTGAAGTTTCCTACATGATTAATGATGCACTACTTACGGTACACTGAACAAGAATAATAAATCCCTCTCTTCCCTCGGTTTTGAAACCACTTATGATAAATAAATAGCGGGTTTTTCAGAAACTGTATATTGATTACTTTCTTGATCTACGGTTTCCTAACAAAACCTGTCAAGTGCAAGTCGGAATCGCGCATCGAAGGTTTCGTACCAATATGTAGGTATGTAAATACACATTTCCGATTTTTTCCCTTTACTAGTGTTAGATGACATTGCTTCTTTCTAAATTTCATGATTTAAAGCCAATGGGATGTACTTATTACATATAGTTTTTGATTTCCTTGCAACTGTCAAAATTTGCGGCATAAACGGAACATAAAACCTGTATCTTATTGAATAAGTTGACTAAGAGTTTTATTTTTGCAGCCCTGAGTATTTGAGACCTATTTCAACTTGACAATTTCACGCTTTCTTGAGAAGAATGGTTTTGACAGATGAACAACGAAGTGATCAAAGAAATGATCGAAGGAAATTTGGGATTTTCACTAGTATTTACTACTAGTTAATGTGTCAAAAAGCCCTGTATTTGGACAGCTGTTATTGTGTGACAACATGTTTACAATTTCGGGTGTTTTTCTTCAGTTGTCTATGCTGTCCGTGTACATATCTCTCAGAGATTCTTTCAGTCACAGAATGGTTAGGTTAGAGCTACCTTTTGTTAGAAGAATGGCGACCGCCATAAATAACGTCCGCTAAGTACATGCGAAAGACGTCACTGAAACGTTATTGTATGAAAAGAAGTTAGTATGTTACACAAGAGAGCGTTTTTGGCACTGTAAAAACAAATCACGATACCATTTTCAAAACTGCTACATCTCCTCTTAATCGTTGTAATGAGTACGTTGGTTGTCGTGAAGCTGCCTGTATTACCCATTAACAAGTAGGTTTTAGCCTAAAAATGTTAATGAGTCTCCTTGTGGTGGCATACGCTGCCACCACAGGGAGACTCGTAAGCTTATTCTTCTACAAGTACCTCCCTTATTCAAGCTCTGCTTAAAGTTAACTAGTGATTAGTTCTTTAACTATAAATTTTTTACCTTTTAACGTCACTTAACTTTAATTATCGTTTATGAATAAACACCACAGTGTTTAAGGGGTTTATTCATAAACGACGGTTAATAAAATTAACAGCCTCCGTGGCGTAGCGGTAGCGAACGCGGCCGTTGCGCAAGGAGGCGCGGGTTCGATCCCCGCACAGTGCAAATATTTGTGTGTGCATGATTATGATTATTTGCACTGGTCTGGTCGTGCCTCGGAAAGCACGTTAAGCCGTTGGTCCCGGTTGCCATACGAACATCTGGTGACAGTCGTTACGGGTTGTTGGAGCCCTCAAAAGTCTAACAATTGGTCTAACTGCAATGCTTAGATATCGCCTTCGGATTGTGGTCGCTTCACGGAAAATATCGAAGTTTAGCCAAAATCAGCAGTTAGACTGGTAAAGCGGACCCCAGACTCCAAAGCTGAAAAAGATACGGATGCGACTGGAATTAACGCTGAGATGATGATGAAAGAATCGCTAATCACTAGTTAACTTTAAGCAGCGTTTATGAATAAGGGGGTTAATGGGCAGTGATGAAAACCAGCTATAAACACTGAACAAACATTTTGTACCCATAATTAACCCTCATCAGTTCATTACTTCAAGATTCATCTCCTTTATAAATACATATAGTTTCTGTTCCTGGAGTAAACACACTTTCCGCGGCTCATATCGCGTGAGAACAAACCGTCTGGTTGGGGTCGAATTCGGTAGACTACAAAAACTTATATAGAAAGGTACCTATAAATTTAGCAAGGGTTCCAAAATAAAGGGTGTCTCTGACATCGACGCACAAACAAGTACCATGGATCCAGTACATGATTCTGAACTTCCCACAGGTGGAATTTTACGTCGGTTTTATTCCTGATTTAAAAAAAATAATATGCAGTTTTTTTCACTTTAAACTCTTTATAATTGCTATACTTTTATAACCCAATAAGAATTTAAAATAAAAAATAATTAATTCGCTAATTACACAAAAAAGCGCAATGTGAACAAAACTCGAAAAACTATCCTATCAGCTGATATAATAGAGTTCACATCAGGGGTCAACGTCATACCCACAAACACGCGCGGCGGCACGCTTGCAACGATCAAAGGCCGAGCCGACACATTTTTTAAACACTGTTATTTCTGTAACCGCTCATTAACGATATAAATGACTATCATAATTTTATTAGTGGCATGCGGTGTAGCCTTCTAGCGAAGTTTGCGTTACGATGTCAGATACACCCTGTATATGCAGTAGATAACAATATAGAAACTCTTAATATATATTTAATGTCATTAGAGAGGAACTAAAACACTTTTCTATTCTACAAAATTACGATACATGGCCTCCAAAAGAAGACTTTTGACTTTGAGTTTTCATCATCATCATCATCATTAAATTAACCTTTTTATCATCCCACTGCTGGGCACATGTCTCCTCTCATACAGAGGATTGAGCGTAATCATCACGCTTGCTCAATGCGGGTTGGCAATTTCAGACTTAAAGTCCAGGTTTCCTCAAAATGTTTTCCTTCACCTTCAGTCATTGGTGTCCAAGATATACTTAGAAAGTACATATAACTTAGAAAAAGCTACATTGGTACTTGCCTGACCTAGAATCCAACCCACGCACTCATAATGAAGAGGCTGGTGTTTTGACCACTAGGCCACCATTCAAATTTGATTTGCAGTATGTATGTGTTATATTATTTTAATTTGAATAAGCATTTGGCTCATCCGATCTCGGGCTAATTAAAATAAATACATACTGTCATACGGGCACCCTAATATCGTAACATATTATTACTATCACTTGGAATCATTTCGAAGTTTATTGCTAATCCGTTGCTCCATTTGTTCGAAAATGCGTCTGCTCAATAATGCAAATTACGCAATGAATGTTGTTGAACTGTCAAAATGAAATCTATTGCTACTGATAGTGTGTTACGCAATTACCCTGCGGGAACATACGAATAATCATTAAAGCCATTATAATATATTAAATCCCTCAATGCCTGTGTATGTGACACTTCACAAAGTAAAACTATCACAATTAGACTGAATTTTGGACACACATACTTTTTAAACCAACTCGCCAAAATTTTTGTTTTTTTTTTAAATAATTATAAACTAGCGCATGACCGCAATTTCCGCCAGATGGTAAGCCACTGCTTACCATCTGGCGGAAATTGCGGTCAAGCGCTTTACCATCAACGATCGCATCACTATGCGATCGTTGATGGTAAAGCGCGCTAGTTTATTAAGAGCCTATTCACTCAGAAAAACTGAGCGAATTGGAAGGAAGACGGCAGTTGAGCGAGGTGATGCAATGTTAAACCCAACAACACGACCAACGTTGCTGCGCCAAAGGGAGATTGATCTGAAGACCCTCCACAACCAAACCTCCCAACACAACAACATTTGGCGCATCGTACCCGGCACACATCGCAACACAACTGCTCAGACCCGTCCTCCGTACGGCTTCACCAGACATTATGCCGGAACACGACAAGTCGCTTGGCGGCAAGGCTTTGTCTGGTGGGTGGTAACTTCTGTCGGCGGCCGATGTTATGGCCTACCACCGAGAAAAATATAAATAATATAATTAATACAAATCAGCCATATTATTTCAATTCGGATTCCAATTCGCCAATCATTATGGAAAGTCATGAACTAATGAATCATTTTACTAACTTAATTGGTAAATACATAATAAAATTATGTTTATTTATCGTCACAACTTACATTCTTATCTATTGCATAATATTTATTGTTTTTAGAAAGTATCTAAGTTGATAAGTTTCATTTTTTAAATAAAACCGTGATTAATATATTCTATCACTGTTTGAAAGTGAACGTAACCGTGGCAGGACTACTAGCATAGATTAGTATATCTATAAATAAAGGCAATATATCGCAAATAATATAATTACCACATACTCGCGAATGATATTGCCATCTGACCGAACAGATTGTACTCATTTTCCATTAGGATATATGAAATGTTACAGTAATGGTCTTATCAGAGTCAATGACCTTACGTTCAAATAGCGATAAATACGCACAAGGTTTCTATACGTAATTGCGGGAAAATAAACAAATGGAAAAGATTGCTAACAATTGGTGAACGGAATGAATTGTATGGTGCGACAAACTTATGTAACCCAGTGGTGAAAAATAGAACTAAAGAAATCATTATGAAATGTGATGCGGTCTTCGGTTTTTCGTTTACCGCCGATGTTTTCTATGAATATCTCATTGTAAAAACTTAGACGAAATGAGTTGTCAAAGTCAATTCCTAGCATCTGTGGTGATGTGATATCTGGGATGGAGTGAGCTTAAAGTGAATCACCAAGTGTGAATCCAATGTCAATCCCCCGTTCAGATAGAAAGATTCCTCATGGAATGAACTCACTTCACCGAAGTTCCACAGAGATTTTGACTTGACTGGCTTGACAACTCGGTAGAACGATTTTATGAGATGATGTAGGTACCTACTAGAACAAATAAATTACCACGTAAAAAGCGAAATATTTTTTAACGTAAAAAGAGGCCAGAAGTGTACACAATAATCATTACACAGCTGTTTAAGGCTGCGTAATATCATCGGCCTTGGCCTCAGTTCGAATGGAAGATTCCTTTCAGTGGATTACTTTGCAGCAGATATAAATTATTTAATAGAGACTGACCACACCGCTCGATGACAGACAGGTTCAATCCGATTACGTAATATCGTTAGGGTATCATTTTACATTGCATATTTGTGTTGATTGACATTGATTAGCGATACAGTTAGTTTGAATTAATCCATTTTAATTTTGAATTATCTTGGGGTCTCTTTTTTATTAACAGTCGTGTGTCATCATAAAGTTTCGAACACAATCTACTTACTGCATTGCTATGCTATTGGTCGTAAAAACAATTAATTACGTCGATTTAATGACAGTCCTAAGTCCTTTGACTGTCATTAAATCGACGTAATGAATTGACATTGACACTAAATGACTACAGCCTCTTTGAAAAAAGGAATTAAAAATGGTAATACGCATGTAGTTTTCAATGGGTATTATCAGAATTTAGTAAACTCATCATAAACTCACCAAACTTTGAGTTGATGAATATTAAAATGCTTACAAAACGCATTTGATTTTTCCACAATTACACTACTGTGCAATTAAACTAAAGTACTAGAATAGTTCACGATTAAACACTGGCCTTGCTTGAACAAGGCCGCGACGAATTATTCTAGTCGTATCCATTATACGGATTATATCGTAATAATCACCACGTTTGGTCTACCAATTAAAGACAGATTAAGGCTTGAGTTCTAGCAGTAAAATGTCACACAACCGCTTAGTACAGCGGTTTCTTGTGATGGCAATTGTGAAGCCTTAATCAAATCTTTGAGAAATTAAATAAACCATTAAAACCGGATTGTTCCACATAATCTGATCCTCTGGCGCATCAAATTATTTTGCTATCAGTGGATCGGCTCTCTAATCACGTCACATACTGTTGCTATCAATTAGAATAATTTTGAAGCATATTGCTAATAAAATAGAAAGTCGTGGTGGCCTAGTGGTTAAAACAGCAGCCTCTCAAGTATGAGTGTACGGGTT
The DNA here is from genome assembly GCA_037179545.1 of Sesamia inferens. Lineage (NCBI taxonomy): Eukaryota > Metazoa > Arthropoda > Insecta > Lepidoptera > Noctuidae > Sesamia > Sesamia inferens. The sequence goes on along the minus strand of CM073938.1, from coordinate 13,987,091 downwards.
CGATTCCAGGTCAAGCAAGTACCAATGTAACTTTTCTAAAGTTATATGTACTTTCTAAGTATACCTTGGACACCAATGACTGAAGGTGAAGGAAAACATCTTGAGGAAACCTGGACTTTAAGTCTGAAATCGCCAACCCGCATTGAGCAAGCGTGGTGATTACGCTCAATCCTTCTCTGTATGAGAGGAGACCTGGGCCCAGCAGTGGGACGATGAAGGGTTGATGATGATGATGATGATATTGCTAATCCATCGCTGTTGATTTTCGAAAAATCTCTCTGTCCGACAACGTGAATAAGGCAATGTATGTTGTTCAACTGTCAAAATGAAACCCATTGGTACTGAAAATGTGTTACGCAATTACCCTGCTGATGAGAACACAGTAAATCAAGAGCAACAAAGCAAGATAGATAAAAAAAGCTTTCTGGCCTTTGACAAACAAAACTACCTTATCTAAATACGTACTTTTCTTGTGGTGCAGACATGATCCGTGGAGGCGGCACATGCTCGCCGTTTGCCCCATGCGGGCGCTACCTTGCTCTAGTCGCCATCCCCGCGCCACCAGACGCTTCCAGTTCAGTCTACATCACGATCCTCATCGACACTCCATAACACTTCACTGTTACAGCACTATTCGTCACACCTAACATCTTTTGTACACTAAAAACACCGCAGTTGATTTAGTACTGGCTGGTTATTTACTTTTTAGTAGTGTCCGACCGAAATTTCGGTTTCGGTTTCGGTTTCGGCCGAGTTTCGGCCAAAAATCAAGTTTCGGTGGCAGTTTCGGTTTCGGCGAAAATAGGGCGAAACTTTTGCCGAAACCGAAACTTATTTCGAAAGTTTCCGCACGATCGCGTTCGCCCAACTTCGTTTCCCGCAGCAACGCCTTGACGGACGCTGTCGGTCGGACCTGTTCGGGAATTGTCGTGCGCCGTTCGGATGGCTCTCTGTAGCAATTAAACTTAGTGCGTGTGCGCCCGACGCGACGTAAACATTGATGGAACTGATTACAAGTTTTTGTTTTGTTTCTATACTTAAATGGTTTATATAGTAACTTAATTAAATATTGAGTCAGTAACTTTGTATTAACAAATCAAGTCACATGTAAAAAAGAGATTGTAAATGAAACATAATTTCAAATTATTGATTTGATTATTGTGAAATGATTAAAATTTTGGTATGCCCTAATTAATGCAACATAATAGGTACCTAAAATGCTCCAAATTTCAGTATTTTAAGAAATTTTATAGTTAGACACGTGAGTTTCGGTTTCGGTTTCGGTTTCGGCCGAAACTGAAGCCCTGGCCGAAGATTCGGTTTCAGTTTCGGTTTCGGCAGAAAAACCAGTTTCGGTCGGACACTACTTTTTAGGCTATGGAAGTTCTGTTAATTACACGTGCAGAGTTGCAAACAGATCTGAGACGACCTTCTTGCCGAGTGATAATATAATACCAGCAATTTGGCTTGTCATCGATCAATAAGATTTAAGGATAAGTGTTTGTGAAGGTGGTTAGAGATGCTGTATTGTGTCGATGATATACATCGATAGGGAATTTATTGGTGTGTTGACATTATGGTGCAGATTATAGTAGATATTCTTATAGAACTTCTGATCTCATGAGTATGACGCACTAAGATGACGTCATTGTATAATAAAAGGTTTTAATTAGGCATAATCCAGCTAAATTTATTCACATCGTGCTGAATCTATTTAGTAAGCTTCGGTTGTAAAACCCACATCGACCTACTCGACCTACGTAACTAGAGGAAAACGACTTCAAAGGCGTTATTACGTTTCTAAAAAAAAATTAAATATGTACATATATGCATTTCTTGAAAACGCTCGCCACGCTCCACGCTCGTGTTTTTAATTTAGTAAAAGGCTTTCATGCGAATGCTTTTATAGATTTCTTTGAAAGAAAATTTTTAACTAGACAGGTCCCAAAAAAATACAACACAAATATTTGCCTACTTCAATATGTCTACAAAACAAGACATCAGTTATGCAGATTTTAATCTTCTTAAAAGCGGGAGGGAGCCTACAGCGCATTGTATCATCTTTAAGTCTTTTATTTTAATGTTACTGAACAAGCGAGCTAAACGGTTATTAACACGGTATTTACCTTTAAAACACATTTAAAAGTTTAAATTATTTGTCCAGTGTTGTGTTAAGCTAGCTTTTACGCTAGCCGAAATACTAAAAGTTTTATTATAGTGAAGATAATAAAACAAAATCAAGGCTTTTAATAAACGCTTTACCACCAATGAGTGCATCACTGCTTACCTTCAGGTGGGATTGCGGTAAAGCACTAGTTTTTAATTATAAAAGACAGTAAAAAAAAAACATGAATACCTATCTTAGAGCAAAATGCACTTTTATAAACGTCAAGTAGGATTCTCAGTTGGACCTGCTGTCCTGTAAACTTCACAACCCTCGAAAACTTGATAACTATCTCTTTTCTCTGTCTCTTTCTATAACAAAACGTCGTACTTAGGGCTATAACGCTTTTTCATCACTTGACGATACCTATAAGTCTACTCATACGCAAGTTCCGTTAAATAACTTCCTCGCAAAAACTATCCAGTTACTAACAGAAGCATAGACAGAACAAAACAAAACAAGTCCAACGATAAAACAGGTGCGAATCGTGACGGAGACAAATACACGTCATAAGTTTAGCAAGACTAACGGTGAAACGTTTTTACAAATGGTAGAATAACATCGAAAGGAGAGAGAGAGTACACCCCGAAAATAAATGACAACACAAAACAACAGTTGTCATTGAAGAATCGTACACGAATCGAATGGAATGTCATTCATGAATGGAGGTTGGTAGTAAATCATTGACGATCGATTCCGCCTACGCCGGTTTACCTTCCGAACGGACGGGGAACACACTAGACAACACTAAAACTATATGAGAGGAAAAGTTTTGGCTGATATCAGAGGGTTCAGTGCGAAAACAGTTTTCCCATTGACGACACAACGTTTATGTATCCTAAGTTTTTCGGTGTTTTCATTTATTTTCGGTGCATGCGATACTAACCGGTTTTGATTGTATATTTTCTATTACGACTTCCGTTTGATATTTATAAGGTTTAAAGCACGTGCTTATGTCGATATCAACACGTGACTGAAACCGCAAACATGATCGAATATTCTATAATAATTTATGAGTTTCAAATATTAGCATTAAATTGAATATAAATAAGTACAAGTTTGTGAACAATTGTGTAGATGTTGTTAAACAACAATAAAAACAATGACTCCCAGTAATTGAGTTATTCCTATGAAGGGTGTATTTGACATCGACGCGCAAACAAGTACCATGGATCCAGTACATGATTCTGCACCCCCCAGTGGTGGAATTTTTCGTCGGCTTTTCATGATTAAAAATAAAAAATATGTAGTTTTTTTTTTTTTCAATTTAGACCTTTCATAATTGCTATACTTTTATAACCCAATAAGATTTTAAAGTAAAAATTAATTAATTCGCTAATTACACAAAAAAGCGCAATGAAAACAAAATTCGAAAAACTATCTTATCAGCTGATTTAATAGAGTTCACATCGGGGATCAACGTCATACCTACAAACCCGCACGGCGGCACGCTTGCAACATTCAAAGGCCGAGTCGACACTTTTTTTAAACACTGTGAATTCTGTAACCACTCATTAACGACATAAATGACTATCATAATTATATTAGTGGCATGCGGTCTAGCCTTTTCGCGAAGTTTGCGTTACGATGTCAGACACACCCTGTATTTTATTCAAAGCACATACAGTACCTATACAGGTATACAATTGGGAATATGAAACGCATCTTCACACTCAACAGTTACATGCTACCTACCCCAGGACGGCGTGAAACCACGGTCCGACGCATTCTGGTAGAACGTTTATCATGAAGTTTTCATAGAAAAACAAAGATGGAGAGTAACAACTTTTGGAGATACCGAGTTAAGGATTTAGTTATGGAAATGAAAGTCTTCCAGAGTTGAGTTGTTAAACCCGATTGTTATCCATTCTCAAACATCCTAAATAAAATTTAAATTAAAGCAAAAATGTCTCGAATTTAAATTTTAAATAACGCTACTTTGGCGTCCAAGATCCAGGCGCAATCTAGTTTGGAAAACACTGTTACTTACATATAAATACGATTTTTTGTAACTGCAAGGTTCAGTCACAAACATTATAATAAAACATTTTATTATATAATAATGATTAATATTATTTATGACATTGGAATAGTGCAATAACCTGGGTCAATTGAAAAATAATTATTATGGGACAATTTATTACACATAATGTTTCACTAATAACTTATCAGGCATTTTCTCAATGAGTTCATTCAAACAAAACTGTGCTTTAGAGATAGGCTTAAGGCTTTATCATCATCTCAGCGTTAATCCTAGTCGCACCCGAAGCTTTATCAGCTGAGTCTGGGGTCCCCTTTACCAGTTTAGCTGCTGATTTCGGCTAAATTTCGATTCAATTTTCCGTGAAGCGACTGCCGTCTGTCCTCCACAACCCGAAGGCGATATCGAAGCATTGCAGTTACAGGCCGCGTTCGTTACCGCTACGCCACGGAGGCTGTCACGGAGGTATAAGGCTTTATCTATGTGTTTAATTGAACCTAGACCTTTACAAATGTAAAGACGAGTATATAGATTTCTTTATAAGATTTTCAACTTTATTTCTAAAGCATTAAGGCTCAAGGTTGATTAGGAATAATTGACAGTTTCGGGTAGCTTTTTGTTGTTGGGATGGGAAATCATCAAATGACTTCTCCCGCTCTGGGCGGAGCGGAAGGGTGTCAAACTTTTACTGACTAAAACCCACCCGTGTTTCTTCACTGGCCTGTGGGACGGCCAGGGCCACGGTTTCTTGTTTAACTAACCCACAACCCTGACGCAGGAGGCATCGGTCTTCGTAGACCCCGTCACAATGTGCAGACCTCTCTTTGAGGCGCGCGTGAAAGACGACGCGCCGTCGACTCGGGCTTGGTCCTAACCGGGCGGAGAGCTGCCCTCCGTACACCGCGCGCCGCTCCGCCTTCTCCTTTGCCAGCATCACTGCATCACAGAAGGAGATGACGGCCTGCCATGAACACTCGCTCGGGACCATGGCCTGGACCAGGGTCGGACGCGAGAGATCGCCGACGATCGACTCCACATTGGAGTCTAATTTCATAAAATAATAAATGAAATTAACCAGCGTTACCTAAATAGAGTATAGGCATAGGTAAATGTATGTTGTTCACCTACATTTCACCAGTTCCTTTTTATACTGGGGTGAGCGCTCTTATTAACCCGGTGTTCTTAATAAACGGGTTAGTACTAAAAAGTCGAGAGTTATCGTAGGACACCCTCCGCGTAATTGCGTAGTACACAAGCAGCAAGGGGTACAATTTTGACAGTTCAACAACATCATTGCGTTATTTACGTTGTGAGCAGACAAATTTTTCGAACATATGAATGCAATGGATTAGGAAAGCCATCCAAAAAAGGGAAATTCGTATTTATTTGGAATTAATTGGCAAGCTTCATGCCATAATCAGGAAGAAGCAATTTTGAACTGTTACAAGTTTTTAATTAAATTTAGATTTAAAAAAAAACCCTTGCCCCACACTAGGAATTGCCCCTGTATCGTGGGTGTGTTTACAAACATTTGTATAGATCTGGTTGTTTAACCAGACCCGGCCATACAAATATTTGTTCCGCGCGGAAATTTAACCCACGACTCGCAGCGCAGCTGTCGATCGGACAACAACTGCACCAACCGTGTCGTCAAATTAACAAACTATTACATTACACACACGGAAGCATATCAGCTGTCTAATCTACTTAAATCACTTAACCTCAACAGTTTCAAATGCCGTTGGCTAAACAAAGCAAAAATCTAGATGTCGCAACATACGGACATTCATAATGAGACGAATTTTGATTGTGCAAACATTTACTTTCACTGAGACGAATTAAAAATGCGATTTTAGTATAAATTTTTATATAAGACAACTTGACACGATAATGCAAGAACGTGATTTCTTCACATTTTTCAAGGATCATATACCAATGTAATTCACTTCTCAGAAGATTACAAGGAGCTGAATAATTTTAACGGATTAATAACTAAAAACTTCATATTTCCAGAAAACGAGCGAAGACTTTTCTTTTTGCTTGTTTTGCATAATCAATAGGGTTAATGCGTAACATACTATCAGTAGCAATAAGTTTTATATTGACAGTTCAACAACATTCATTGCGTTATTACGTTGCTGAGCAGATGTGGAGCAATTGATTAACAGTTTTTTTTTTTTTTTACCGCATTCCCACTGATGGTAAGCAGTGATGCGATCGTTGATGGTAAAGCGCGCTAATTTATTAAGAGTGAATAGGTCACTCAGAAAAGTTTTTCTGAGCGAATAGGAAGGAAGGCGGCAGTTGAGCGAGGTGATGCAATGTTAAACTCAACAACACGACCAACCATGCTGCGCCAAAGGGATATTGATCTGAAGACCCTCCACGACCAAACTCAAAATGATCAAGTGTGCCTCAAAATGATTTAAATTATACAGTTGCAGCATATACCGTTCCAATAACAGGATCACAAGGGAGGGAAGGAGTGGCATTCATCATTAGGGAGAAAAAAAGGAAAGGAAATTAGATGACCAAAATTAATCAAAGTTTCTATTATAACAAGGAAATGAATCATCTGACCTCTTTATGAATAGCTATTTACAGCAATCAATTACGTAGTTGAATGATATCACAATAGCTTTCATTTGGAGAATGTCACAAATCCATATAAGAGCTTGATTGGGATACAAAGTCACTTCAGATTCGTTTAAGAAGAGTATGAACGCACTCCTTATAATAATATTTTTTGAAACAACTAATGACTTTTTTAAATTATAAACTAGTGCTTGACAGCAATAACGCCTCATGGCAGCAGTGCAATCGTAAATGGTAAAACGGGCTAGTTTATAAAGAGCCTATTCACTCAGAAAATTGTGTGGAAATGTGAAGTGAATTGGAAGGAAGATGGCAGTTGAACGAGGTGATGCAATGTTAAACCCAACAACACAACCAACGAACGCCGCGCCAGAAGGAGATTGATCTGGAGACCCTCCACGATCAAACTACCGATACAACAACATTTGGCACATCGTACCCGGCATACATCGCAACACAACGGCTCAGACCCGTCCTCGGTATGGCTTCACCAGACATCATATTGCCACTGACCCGACTGTATTGATATACCCCAACATCTCAAACTCTGTTAATAAAAAGCTATCTGTCACGGAAAGGCTTTAAGAAACCTTACTTAATTATTATGAAAATTTATTTAAACCGCGACATTAATTGGACGTACTTCACATAAATTGTTATCTGTCTTGATTTATTCGCCAACGAACAACTTAAACGACCTGTAGGCTTTGCAAAAATCTAAGCATAGATCATAATAATTTACTTTTCAAAGAAAACAATTTAATTCACTATTGTTGGAAACCAAAAACATTAAATTATGTTGAAAACTAAAAGCAAACACATGTCTTTGTAAAGAATTGTTCAATTAATTACTAGTTGATGTCTTCAATTTAAACTTTAATCAAGTTCTAAATTGCCTATCCCACATCAATAGAACATTAAATTACGTTTAACGATAAATAGTTCGTGACTATTAACTTGAGGGCCTACTAGTTTTAAAGCTTGCGATTTAATGAGAATTTCATCGCGAAATTATACCAGGATTATAGTGAAGTAAGGGAGGTTGAAACTTGAAATATCTCGGTAATCCGTAACAGTAAGTCTAGTCCATACTTCCATAGTAGGTTTGGCGGAGGCGGCGCTTATTCCCGGACACTGCAAACTGTGATATAAACGACGCCAGGTCGGGATTATGTATTCAGAATACGGCTTACAGTCAGCTCTTTGCGAAAAACCTGGAATAACTTTATAATTCAAGGATTTTTATTAATTTCACAAAATACTTCAAACTGCTTACGGGATTTGATCCCTATAGCCCGCATTTAAATTCTAACGTGGTGATTTTAGTACCGAAATATACGTAGGAAAGTTTCAGCGCAGTTACTTGATATAGATTTAAAAAAAAAAACAAAAAGTAGTTTTACATACTACTAGAAGTTCTAAAGAAATTTGATCATCGATACAAGTTAGCGGTTTTATTTATAGGATTACAGTATTATGAAAGGGTTGTATTTAAAAAGTTTCATATATTTCAAAATAAATATGCACAGTTGCACACCTACACACTAAAATAGATATGTAACATATTAATATAACTGTTACTAATACTAATAATTTCCTATGTTATTTTTTTTAATTTCACAGTTTAAAACATTTCCTCTCATACATTCACCCTACCTATTACCTACCTCATGCAGCAATAAATAGTATAAATACACGACGCCTCTGAAAGCCGCAGACCACATTAAGTACTTACGTAGAAATGATTAGAGCAATGTAACCACCGCATAATTCGTTTACCTCATTTCACTCACGGAGGGAATGGCGATATATAATACGAGTATAATATATGTTTTCATTACGACTATCGGTATGTGAGAATGTTCTTGCCCTTTTCTTATAAACTGCTTAAATCATTGTTTTGCACCTATGATTCTGTAATCTTATATCTCCCACGCTGACGGTTAATCAGCGTTGAGAAATTCAATATATTGTCAAGAAGAAAATTTCTTCTTTCCTATTTTTTTGTTAGGCGTTTATGTCCCGTTTCTGAGCAAAAACCTCTCTGTTCCCACCTCCCTCTTACTCAAAAGCTACGAATTCCTAAAGAGTCAGCTCATGCTGCCCTCTCTCTGGGCTTACCGCGATTTTGTTTGCTATTATAAGCGGGATCCACTAGGTCGTAGTTTTGGGCTATTCATCATCTGACATTGGATACATATTTTTTAAAGTTATAAACTAGTGCTTTACTGATAATGTCTAGTTCAGAGGAGAGAAAAAAAATTGTGTATTGATTACAAAATAAATACATCAGACGTGGGCTACTGGACTTGAAAGTGGAGCCAAATAATAATATTATTAAATTCCCAAATAATAGGAAACGATTGCGCCATAAAGCCAGCATGAGAAGGTAGGAAGACGTGGATGTTATTAAAGGATGATAATATGAAAGGATATAAGACCAGTGTACCTTTATTTTCACGTCCAGTATTTATGCGGTCAACGTCCGATGAATTTATTTTATAAACAATAAACAATTTTTCCTTATTTTCTTTCTCTTTATTATCACTGACGGCTAAGACATTTAGGACAATGTGCCTTTAATAAAGAACGTGGGCTGAGGTCTACAGTGCCATTGCAATGTCTCTTAGACAATTGTAATTAATGACTTATTTAGAGGTTACGACAGCTATGTCCATTACGACCTACGCTGCGGACCATGTGTTTGATTGAAAGTTTTCATTAAATCATAACTTAGTCGAAGAAACTGTTGATGTTATAACATTAACAATCTTTGTATTTAGTCGACAGGCTGTTTGTAACATTTCGCCAAATGATCCCTATATTCGCATTGTGGTCTAAAGCCAAACTTTATAGTACATATTTTATAGATACAATTGAAGTATGAATAGCTCGATTTTGATAAAATCTAAAAAAATATCATTGGTTTTTTGAAAACTCAAATATATTTTTAGGCAGGAAACAAACTCGTTGATTTTGATTCTAAAAAAAAACCCATAGTCTATTAAAAAATAACACCAATCGGTAGTGTCTATATTAAGGATCAAATTTGTGGAAGTATAACATACGAGTTAGTACAAATTTTGGAGTTTGGTATTAATTGGCAGAAGTGTTATAAGAAGTAAAATAAACCATTAGGGTACTACACAAAATACCGCATAGTTGATTTCTGCTTAAAACATCATTCATTATTCCCACGCCCTTAACGCTTTGGGGTTGGCGCAACATATATTTTTCTTCCATCCTTCTCCATTAGACGTCTTGCCGTAAGTACCTACGTGTTAGCTGCGACTTTAGCCTCTGGATCTCTATGCCTTCTCAGTAACTTACACCACTTTAAGGATATTGATATGTTTGGACATGTTTCATAAGCCATAAGCCAGGAGAGCAGCCTCCATTAATCTCTTGGTACGTATCGTATCAGTTTATAAGTGATCCTGTTGGGATAGCGGACCCAAAAGTTCAACCCAATAGTGCCTATTACGTGTTCCTATCATAATTAACATACTTGACATTAAACACTTGTTTTCCATTACGTACGTGAGTGTTATCATAATATTATTTCATCTATTCTCTATTAAAATTATGAAGTGGTAATTTTTTTTAGCATTTTTTTTATTTTAAAATTTCCCATTCTGAATAGTATTGCCCAGTGCCATAGGAGGATTTAATGTTAAAACACAAACCTTTACGAGAACGAAGTCCCAAGCCGAAGCTACAATTTATAAATGGCTATTTATACAAAAACTGGTACTAACAAAATCCAAAGAATTTGCGAAAATTCAAAAACTTTTGTGTACAAGTATTTATTGTTAGACCAACTCTATGAAAATCATGAATAATTCAATAATCGGATTCGAAAACAGATTCTTATGCATGAGCAGATTGCATGCCCTTTTGAAAATGTGATCACAATCCTATGAATGAAATGTTGAATCTACTAACAAAATAACAAGGTATTAATTACTTCAGAAATTTGACGCAAAAATTAATTTTAAGGTTACAATTTCACCAAACTTATATGTATAGATAGAATACTTAGGTCCTATAGTGAGAATACATTTGGATTTTTAAGACACGTCAATTTCATTCAACGCATTAAAGATGTGACTTTGGTAAAATTAGCCATTTGTAGTAGAGAAAACTTTCCCCACAAAAGGAAACAGCCATCTTAAATTCCTCGTCGAAACAAACTTGCAACATATTGCAGCAGACCTAACACGCGTTGATAAATAAATTGATTGATTGATAGCATGATGCGCTAGGTCTCAATTCACTGTAGAGCAAAGGTCTTCAGTAATCAACGTGCATTGTAAACTATTTATTTCGGGGACGGCAAGCACTAGCATTTGTCTATGTCGGAAATTATCACACAGCAACGGGACTAAAAAGTTCGTCCCGTGCTCTCGGGCAGACCACACCATAGAGGCCATAGTTACTTTTACGTATGCATTCGATTTCTTCCCAAATCGATAGTGTTTTGTTATAATTGCTTGAACCTGCTACAGACTAGGTATTGAAGCTTTGGGTTCTAAAAAGTGTAATATTATACTTGGGATTGGGACACTCAACTGCGACATAGTTTGTTAAAGAAGTCTATGATTCACTATTTTGCCAAACATGAAATCAATGAGTATGATGTATATTAACTACATACGTACTAAAACGGTCTAATTAGTTTCTTGATCAAGATTGTTTTACTGTCGTTTCCACTTGCAAAACACATTTATAATCAGACTTACGTCGGTTGCCGGTTACCGGCTTCAAGTTTAACTAAGTACTGACTTCAGATGGATTGTTATTGAGAAACTTTGAACTGTTATAATATAATTATGTATCTCAAGCAGTATAAGGAACATTATTGATAGTAAAATATTCATGAACGACTTTGTAAAACCTTTTAACAAAGCGAAAGAGTCACTGTCGTAATGTCTATATATATATACTGAACTAATTTTGAGGACAGGCTTAAAACTCGGTAATCAAGAAAAGATTTTTTGCCTCGGTAAATAGAATAAAATAAAATAGAATACTCTTTATTATCTGCATCAAATAAATTACAGACCATAAATAAGATGATATTTTGGGAGGTGACACAATGGCCGGCCTTATCGCCAAGAGCGATCTTTTACAGACAACCAAATAAATGGTTACATAATTATGGCGAACGAAAGCACTGGTGTATGTAAGTAACACTATGTCAAATAAGACTCTTTCTAACCATGCCAGTAATACATAGTTCTCACACCTAATCAAATATCTCTTCTCTCATATATCTCACTCATATCTCTGTCATATTATTTTGGTTTCAACTGAGTAGTGATAAGCCGAGGTGCATATTTAAAAGTCGACAGTATTTCACCAGCACCGCGCAACGTGTCACGAAACAAGGTAACGCAATCTGAGAACTGAATACTAAGCGACCGTAATGTATTCATCTTGGAAAAATCGGGGTCGCGAACCCTCACCTAAATGTAATATCGAAAATATGATATGAAACTTATTGTGAACCTTATATACAACATCTGGAATTCTGGGGTCTAGACGTGAAACGTCAAACAGTGTTTAGTTAAAATTGTTTTTAAAAACCATTGTTAGTAAACAAACGCAGAATCAAATAGAAAATTGTAAGGTTAACTGTGAGGAATGCGTTTGGGGAATCAGCTTCATAGCGTGTGAGAATCAAGGCTTTATTATAATGACATAGATTTGCAGATATTATTATGAGTAGCCGTAAAGTGTGATAGCTGTTCGTGTTCAGCATACTGGATTGCTCTCAGTATTCATAAGACAGAACTTTGGAAAACTGAAAAGATTAGTCCGAATAATTTAAGATAGGACAGCACTTAAAATAATAACGTCAAAATAAAGTGAAACTGAAATATTTGATAACGCCTCTTGGGAATTGATAAAACGACTTGACCTTAATCTATTACGATCAAAGACCCCGGAAATCTTGAAACAAAAACGCCAATAAAAGTTAAATCCCATTGTTTCATGACGACATTCCTCGGAATCGAAAACGCTTTCAGCAAAAGTAACCTCAAACATTGGCGTGAAGGGCAGAATATAAGTTGTATTTACTTCAACAGTTCTAAAAATATCGATACGTGAATCTTTATGTGTATTTTTAACAACAAGGTGAGTTTATGAACGATTTATAGTACTAGAACGTTATTTTAATCAACATCTGCATGTAGGAGCGAGGACACTGCGATTTTAATGTGGCACACACGAGTGCAGACTTGTCGTAGCATTAGAAACGGATGTTGCATTTAATACACGATTTACTAATTTATCGACCGTGTGTAGACACAGAGGACCTATCAGAAGACAGACTGTACTTCGGTTGACCGCATATGCTCGTGCGGGCTAACACATACATAACTAACAGTGATAGATATGATGTATATTTTGTTAGGAATACAAATTACGCCCTAGGTACCTAAATAGCAAGATACTGAACCTTTCGAGCAATAGTAGATATATGTATAAGCCTTTTACTTTAGGCATCAAGTTATCTATCAAGTTGTTATTACTAATAATTTCAAAAACCATTTGACAAGTCGTATTATTGAAAAAATATAGATCTAAAATGGTATTTTTTTGGGTTCCGTAGCCAAATGGCAAAAACCGGAACCCTTATAAATTCGTCATGTATGTCTGTCCGTCTGTCCGTCCTTATGTCACAGCCATTTTTTTTCGAAACTATAAGAGCTGTACTGTTGAAACTTGGTAGGTAGATGTATTCTATAAACCGCATTAAGATTTTGATGCAAAAAAATAACAATACATATTGGGGTCTCCCCATACTTAGAACTGAAACTCAATTTTTTTTTCGTCAGACACATTCGTGTGGGGTATCTATGGATACGTCTTCAAAAATGATATTAAGGTTTCTAAAATATTTTTTTCTAAACCGAATAGTTTGCGTGACAGACGCTTCCAAAGAGGAAAAGAGTTGGTCCCCCCCACCCCCTCTAACTTCTAAAATAAGAAAATGAAAAATCTAAAAAAAACATATGATGTACATTACTATAAAAACTACCAACGAAAATTGTTTTCAACGAGATCTAGTAAGTAGTTTTTTTTAATACCTCGTAAATCGTCTGAAGTCACAGCATTTTGCTGAGCAACAATCTTTTCTTGCACGGATGCGACGCACAGTTAAACTGTTATTTGTTTTGTAACACACTTAATTATTTACTCCTCTCTGCAATTATCTTTTTATATTTTTAAGTTGTTGTTTGGTTTGTTGACATGAGCCAGTGTCGCGGGCGCATTACGGATGACAGGCGGATCGAATTGTCAAATAATGTGTGCTGTCTAATGCCTATGGCATGGAGGTAGTAAGTACTACGTTGTACGTAGTACTATTACTTCCATCGTCTATGGTCTATGACCCTGGCTTTGACATCAAATCAACTTTGTTTAAAGTTTGGCAGTTTTGCATGTCAAGATACGAGACTTTTGATGATATTATTTTTTTTCCTGTATTTTGTTTGGTATTTTATGGTATTTAGTTGTAAAGTGCGTTTTGTTTGTGCGCAATAAAAAATTTTCTTTCTTTTTTTCTTTCTCTAAATCCTTTAATTTCATAAATCACTGGTATGGAACCCTTTGTGCGTGAGTCCGACACGCACTTGGCCGGTTCTTTTAGATATAAATTAGATACTTTGTTTAAAGTTTAGAAAAACAGTTTCATTTTTTCCTATTCCTAATAGACCTTCAGCGGCGGATCTTGCTCCTTAGCTAGCCATTTTTTTAATTCAACATAATTATTTGTACTGCGCGTACAAGATTTGGGCTTGAAATAACTAATATAACAAACAGTAAAAGCAACGAATAATAACGGGTGAAATGTCACCCACTCTTGTATGTAAAATATGGCATTCAAGAAATAAACATTTCTATAACAAATAAGCAAAACTAAAAGTAATTTAAATTCCGTAAACTGCGTTAACTTCTCCGCCACATTCGTTTTATACTCCCACTGTAACTTTGAAATCGTGGTAAAAGTTTTTTCAAATGCAATTTTTATTCCCACAGATGGTATATTTTTAAAATAGAGGTATTCCTGCATTTTGCTTGGAAGAAATACAGAGTGTCGGCAAATTGCGTTCAGTAGTAAATCCCTGGAGATACCACTCTTGGCGCCGAGGGCAATAAATTTTGCAAGCGAAAACATTAAAATCTCGTTAAAATGCTTTCCAGTATTGGCAATGGCACAAGTAGTTACAGCTAGTAGCCATATAAGTCAGTTGAAAATACCGGAAATATAAATTGGTAAGATGACTGGAGTAATTTCGTTTTAATAGTTAAAGCACGTAGATTGTAATTGTGTTTGAGGATTAGAGAAGGAAATGAAAAGTTCGTGAAATGTCCTGGTTTTTGTCCGAATCCGGACTTTGTGGATCCGAGATTAGATTTGATTAAGCCTGTGGTTACATTTCATCAGGTCTGTGGTGAGTGTAAGGACGAGCTGCAAACGGACTCGGCACACGATGGTATTATTGGCAAAGCAACAAGTGTGTTCGCTCAACACTAATCTTGTGACAAATCAATAAACAAGACTAAGATTATTTACATGGGGTTCCGCACAGAGTATTTTTATTGATCAATTTAGTGATTTCTTTCTTTCTTTACTTTTCTTTTTTCAAAAAACGTTGCCCCACACTAGGAATTTCTCTTGTATCGTGGGTGCGTGGTGCAAACATATAGTTACATACACCAATAGTCAGACCCGGAACAACTAATTGTAGGCCATACAAATATTTGTTCCGTGCGGGAATCGAACCCGCGACACGCAGAGCAGCAGTCGATCGCTCAGCCACTGCGTCAATCTTCTCGGCACCGTTTATTGAATCATTTATTGATTTATTATAGCAGTAAGCAGTGATCCAATCCTTGACGGTAAAGCGCACTAGTTTAGTCAGTGATTCAATAAATTAATTTACTCAATACTCAATACTCAATACTTTTATTGTTTTCCACATGTATTCTTAGATGGTAATACTTAAAATTAGTTCACGTGGACCCTGTCGGGCACAAACAAAATAAGTGAAGTTAGGAGAGAGGAAGCACTTTTTTACAATTTACTACGTTGCTTGCTAACGGGTGCGTTTGTGGGTGTGTGTGTGTGTGTGTGAGGATGCGTGTGCGTATGTGTGTTTTAAGGTTGAATTGGAAAATATTTACATTAGAATTAAATAAAAAATAAAACCAGTTGTTTAGTATAACTCACTAATTAAATAACTTTTTTTTTCAAATCAATTATTCTTTACTGCAATATACACGCTGGAATTTTAATGGTTGTTTTCCCGCGGCAGAACGATTTGCTTTAAGGAGTACTGTCGATGAATAGAGTAAAAGACAAAAATAAAAATGTATGTGTTATAAAATAATAAAAAATAATTGAAAAAAAAATCATCAACTCGAAAAAGTGAGAAAAGTTAGTTGCGCCAGATACAACTTGTAGGTACTACAGGGAAGGGACATGAAACGGCTTCAAAAGAAAGAATTGCATTTAATGTTCAAACCATAATAAGCTCCCGCGCATAGTGATACAGCATAAAATAGCTTGTAGGCAACAATCCATAAATTCAAAAAGAAAAGAAAAAAATGTTCAAACCAAAAAATCTGTCATGTGCGTGTCATACGGTATAAAATAACTTACAATTAATTACCGCTAAGCGTTCAAAGGCGAAAGGCCGCTTTAAAAATGTTCAAAGTAAAATAAGCTCTCGACTCTAGTGATACGACATAAAGTTGTCTGCGCGCAAAAATTACAAATAATTATCTTAGATAATAATTTTATTTTCGTGTTCAGTAAATTGTAGCTAAAAAGTATTTATGATAGTCCTAAGCCCGTAAAAGTATGAATGGATAATTTTTGAAGCACGCGGGTCAGTGGCCCCGCGCCATTCAGCTGTAGATTATCAGGTTACTATTATTTCCTGCTCACTTTCGAGTTTTTTTATCACTATGTCAAATCTGCTATTTCATGTTTCTAATATTTTATTTATTGATGAAACGATTGTATTACTAAGACAAAATCGTTTCGCTGCGGGAAAACAATCATTAAAATTCCACGCTGTATAATGTACCTATGCATAAAGGTGGTATCAATCAATAGAAACAATTGAAACCTGTCAGGCATAGCATTTTTTTAAATAAATTGGAGGATTCTCACAGTAAGTTACAAACAAATAAGTACTTACATTTTTTCAGTAACTTCATGTTCTCAAGCCAACGTATGAAATTATACTGGCGAAAATACAAGACTAAATAGATGCTAAGAACTTTTTTTAATTTTAAAGGTCATGTGTTTAAAAAGGTCTGATTACCCCCATCGGTATACCGATCAGACATAAAAGCACGAAATGATGTAATAAAAGTGAATTACAAAATGAAACTCATGTGTAGGTCGTAGCGCGGCTGAAATAAATTACTAAATATAATCGACTGGGGAACTGAAGACCATTACGAACATGAAACAAAAAGGCACCTGCGCAGTAACATCGAAGTTTTATAATAATCCATTCCCACAGTGTGAACATTAATTAATTACTTAATAACAAAATGAATGAACCGTAGGCGTATTTTATACCATGTGTCACTGTCAACAAACTCCAATTACGTTAAAATATTTTTTTATCATACGCGGGGCTCTAAAATCGAATGAGTCATGACGTTACAAACGCAAATATTCCAGTTTTTGTTTCCATGGGCAAAAGGCTGATACATCGGCCTAACAGTCGATATCATACAGACAAACCTGATTCTTGGAACGTTTCCTTGGCACTGAACTTCCTTGAAGAAGTAAAACGAACCGTGTCATTGTCTTCATATATACTTGAAACAATGAGCAATGATTACCGTTTTGAGAGTTTGTTGTAATTATGTTCCGCTATTGTACAACGATAAACACACCAGTGGACGACGTGTGTGTCCTAATTCGATTAAGCTAATTAAAGTTAGGGTATAGGTCATTAAAACTATAGTAAATAATTAATTGGTAGCAAAATATGATATCTGTATGTAAACGCTTTTCTTATACACAGCGTAAAGTGGATCACAGAGGTGGTCTGTGTTCAACTTTTTGAGAAGAAATGTGCCGTATCCAATGCGTGGGCTCAGTGCATATTGGTTATTAGGACATAATGGCACAAAAAGTTTTTAACAATCTTAAAAATTAATGTCCACGTCATAAACTTGAAAGACATTCGTGACAAGCGTACAATTGATTGGGTAAAAAAAGTTAATGTACCTACAGTTAATGTACCTAAGTTAACATTTTGGTTAGTACCTACTTGAATTGAGAATGAAGGTCAATAATAAGATAAAAGTATAACATTACTTTCATAAAGCCCAGCTTTCACTGGAAAAGATGTCAAACTTTTTGCTCTAGTGAGTAATAGGAACAAGATTATTTTGAAAGTTATTGAACTAGCTACAGATCACTAACAACTTGACACATTTCTACAGAATAACTAACTGCGTCGCGCGGTTTCACCCGCACAGATTTCGGCTCTATCTATAAAGAAAAAAACCTTTTTTTTTATTAAAGTATCCGATATTACTTCCAATACCTCCAAGAATGTTGATCGGTCGGCGATGCGATGCGACAAGGTAAAATAGGAGACTCGCTCTCCTATTTTACCTTGTCGCATCGAGTACTCGAATATGACCCACAACTAGGTATAGCGTGGCACGGCTCACGAAGAAGCTACGCACGTGCCACTGCAATCGCCGGACACGGGCTTCATTGCGGGAAAAGGGACGGGTGAAGCGCCGCCTCTGCCATGCTACAAGTACTCGTGGATCATATACGTGTACTCCAGTAGAAACATAGAATTATGTGGACAGCTTTGAACTATGTAACCATACAACATGGATCTACCACGTAGTCAAACAAATGAATACATGCAGTCAAAATGCTCTGCGTGCCCGTGCTAGCTAGCATAGCTTGCACCGCAGTGGCTATATGCACTGGTCTGGTGGTGGCTCGGAAAGGAAGTTAAGCCGTTCGTCCCGGTTACTATACGAACATCTATTAGCAGTCATTACGGGTTGTTGGAGCCCTCAAAAAGTCCAATTTTGGTCTAAATGCATTGCTTCAATATCGTCTTTAGGTTGTGGAGGTCAGACGGCAGTCGCTTCACGGAAAATATCGAAGTTTAGCCAAAATCAGCAGTTAGACTGGTAAAGCGGACCCCAGACTCCAAAGAGGCAGAAGCTTCGGATGCGACTGGGACTAACGCTAAGATGATGATGATCATCAACGATTTCAACAGACAAGGCAGCCAGCTGGAGAAACATAAATAGGAATATCGAAGATCAATTCCAGTACTACAGTCTAAGGCAAAGTAAATGGCCCAGGAAACTGCAACTTGCAAGTATGTACTAACACCATTGCAATCTAAGCTTAGCACTGTTATAGCCCTATACGGCCTCCATCCATAGCTACATTTCTACTAATAACATGGAGCAATACGGCGATAGTGGTCCTTAGCCAGGCACTTACTTTAATTTAGAGCATAATATTCAGTGGTACCAATGTTCTACACTACATGTAGTTCTACAATATATAATGTGATTAAATTGCAAGAACATGCACCAACAAATGAAAAGTATAAATTCTTGAATGACAAATCCTAAAGCAATTTCTATATCGTCATACAAAGTGAGTTTGATGTATTTTTGAAGGGTTCACGACAGCACATCAAGCTATGTACTACAATGTGTCAGATTTCTTTATTAGATTTTCAATTTCATCTCTAAAGCATTAAAGCTCAAGATTGATTGCGAATATTTTGACACTTTCGGGTAGCTAGACCAGTAGGCCTAGTATGAGTTTTCATTACGAAACTCATTCGTCGATATCGAGCGCGTTTCACTCAGCGATTGGCCCGCTTCAAGGTGGTAAGAACTCTCAACCAATGAGAGCGCCAAACGCGCTCGATATCGACGATCGAATTTCGTATTGAAAACTCTTACTAGGCCCACTGCTGTCGTTCGTACAATGCACATATCTGAAGTGTCATTTCTTTTTGATTTATATACGACGCCCTATCAGACATAATTGCAATTCAAAGCACTATCGACGATTACTACTTGAAGAAATATCTAGAAATTGTAGATGTAAATCTGCAGATCCTCTTATGGTACTTCTCGTAGTTGCGACAAGTCGAGTTAAACGTCGATCGGGCGGTCGGGACGCGCCGGAATGCCGCCACAAGGTCGAGTACGATCATCGGCCGTAGATCGTCCGAGATTTACGCTACACTCATCATTGAACTTTATATATGTAACATAGTATGTCGGATGATTAAATGTTGCACAAAATGCAATAATGTGTGTCTACGGGATTCGTGGCTAAACGATAATAGCCGCAGGGGTAGGTAGATCGAAAGTAAAGTTTCGCTTGCCGCAGTCAGCGTTCGTGGATTGGTGACTATCCATTACATATCGAGATCACTCCGTATCGGAAAGCACCTTAAGTGGGCAGTCGTTGCGAGTGATCAACAACCCAAAAGCCTGACAATTAGGCTTCCCAAGGGGTGTCGTGTTACCTACTAACTGGGTTGTGGCAATCAGGTCGACAATTGCTCCATGTCCATGTAAAATCTCAATATATGTTGGAGATCTCAAAATCAAAAGCCATTTATTCAAAATAGGCTAAGAATCAGCACTTTTTGAACGTCAATATTAAATAAGACAGTCCCCCGAAACGCCCTCCTACGCCACTTCCTAGTGCTTTCGCTGGGAAGAAGAAGTGGCGGAACAAACTCCCTAGAATCAAGAAAAGTGTAGGTAGTATGCTGTACTCGTCTAGTTTAGACTAGAAGCCACACTAACATGGTTCAGAATTGGCTAGATAGATTTATCTACAGACTGAATACCTAATAAAGATATGCTGACTCGAAAAAGTTCGAACAATGAAACCAAATGTACTGTGTGCATCAAACCACTTCGTGGTTTACCGCCGCAAAGTGAAAACGCCGGTTCTTTTTTTACGTAACTATATTTGAAATAATAGAGTAAAGATACAATATTCTTTTTTTTATTTTATGGCTGTATTACTTGTCACAATTGAATTACGTAAAGTAACGTAAGCACTGTAGTCATTATAAGTCAGTAAAAACGTAAAATTACTCTTATTATGGACATTATTACCTGCAGTTTGTGAAGCGGAAAATGCCACACAAATAAACAATTTTATCTTTGTTATGAAATTACCGTTGTTTCAAGCTAAGGACATGGGCCTGTGTCAAGTGTAGATATTAAAGTTGTAAAAGTCAAGGAAGCGGGGAAACCCCGTTTTTTATCAGGATGGGAAATCATCAAGTGACATCTTGCACTCTGGGCGGAGTGGAAAAGCGTGTCAGAGTTTTATGAATATAAAACCCACTCTTGTTCTTTCACTTGCCTGTGCGCCAGGGCCACGGTATCTCTTTCGAACAACCCGGAGCCTTGGCGGGGAAGCCCCTAAAGAAAGCAAGCTGTCTATCCCGGCTGTCTTACGAGGATCTGTAGCAGTCGCTATGGTCGAAGGTAAGACCCGGCGCCTTGGCGGGGAAGCCCCTAAAGAAAGCAAGCTGTCTATCCCGGCTGTCTTACGAGAATTTTTAGCAGTCGCTATGGTCGAAGGTTATAGTACAGAAGCCCGAAATTGTAACAACCTGTCTTGCCCAATAACTGGGTTATGTAGATAAATGACGTCATTATTAAATTCTTATATAATCCTCAGATGTCGATAATCTAATCGTATTTACTTACAAATAAAATCAAATACGATTTTTTGCAACAGCTACAGATCTAATTCACAACTGAACTAACAAATCACATAAAAAAATAGACAAGGATTTGCGTTACATTTTCCATTTTCTTGTCTCATTTTGAATTTCTTTTCTTTAAGAAAAAATATCAGATAAACTATTCCCAGTAAGCGAACTTATGACCACAATGAAACAATTGTAAATGAACGGCATTTAAACCAAACTCAATCCTAGACCCTTTCAACAGTACAAAAGTATTTGCAACGTAATTCTGTGACGGTCTAAAACAATAAAGAATGCTATTTGTTGCTACAGTTATTTGGTCGAACCAAACACAACTTACCGACGCAAAAATTACTAAATTTGTATGAAACATTTGAGTGTTTTGTCGACTATATATATACGAGTATATGCTGTGGATTTTGTCTTTAGAAAGAAATCCCCCAGCTATAAGTTGAACTAATTAATTATTATACAATTAGAAACATTCGCACAAAAATCCTCCTACTTCAGAAATATTTATCTATTTAAGATTGTACATTTTATATCCCAGTGCCTGTAGAGTATCTCTGTATCTCAAGTCAGTTAAAAAGATTCATGAATCCGTCGCATGTCTGCAGCGCCGCGTCTGCGAGATTTCATATTTTGTTTTTGTAAGACTGACTACACTAAAGTATTGTCCATGCTGATGAAGTACCTAAAATTTTACTTGGACATACAGTCGATTGATCTGTTCTAACGACATTTTTCATAAGAATGAATATAATAGATGCTTTAAAGACTAATTATTTAATTCCGGTAGATTGCCTCAGTAAGTACGCACATTACTACAAGATTACAAGGAGTGCAACTTAGAACGAGCGACAAAATTGGGCAAATCAATTTAGATAAAATTCGAAAATTGATTATTTAACCATCTAATGCAAAATACTCAAAACGGTTCTATGAATTTGCTGGGAAACATGAACTTGTTGCAAATATGTAATAATTAAATATTCAGTACAATGACCGGTCAAAAGAAATGCAAATATGTATAATAAAACCAGTACTCGTACGAGACGTTCTTGACATTCTTAAATAATTAATTAGTCACGTCTTTAATTTTGATATTTTATCCGTTGAATAAAAAAAATAATAAAATAGTGATAAAGTAGAAGAAAAACTCAAATTACCGCTCCTACTCAACATCGGTAAAACTGTAATCCAAGAGATCAGTATCAATCGAACTTTCTAACCCTTAGGTAATGGCAGAATCCATCCGCGACGAGACCAAGCAAAATTTTACCCATTTAGCGCCAACTTCGAACATTGATCTTTCATCATTGATCATTTTTGATAAAAACCATTACACAAAATTTTTATTAAACTTCCAAACTTTCCACCAAAGTGTTCAACTGTCGTCAAACAGTAGGCCAAGCACTATCAAATGATCTACTTCTATCCGATAACATTTATCTCAGACTATCAGAGACATAGATAAAACAGCACTTCAAGGTTCATATCAAACCATTATAGATTCATTACAAACCCATTCCAAATACTGGAACTACGATCATAGATTATTTTAGTGCTCGTTTTATTCGTTATATTATTTGCATTCAAGCTGGTTTATCACCTTGTTATCATAGGTATCAATTTTACTAAATTCTATCCAGTTAGTTTATGGAACAATTATGTGCACTATAATCAATTACAATCTTGACCTCATTAAAATGAGTTAGTTCACCTACACCAACGTCAAAGGTTTAATCAGAAAATAAAATAAAATGAAAAATAAATACCGTACCAAAACATTTTCTAACGAGTGGGCAATTCATCAAGTACTTCCAGGGCGTGTGCGGAGCCGGTTTTTTCTTCTTACAGCCCCTATGCGAGTGGGGATGGTGGCACCGCTCAGCGGGCTTGCCGTGCTTCGTGAACATTCCGAGTAAACCCTGACGCTTCCATAGACTGTCACATCACTGGCACCACTGGCATAACACTAACGACACTGGCCTGGCTTTAGCCGCCGACAAGCACTCTCGCTGCCAATCACTCACTAGCACGAATCACAAAAACAACCACGAAATCAAGGTCATCCGAAGCCATCACCGTCCGAGTGAATGACTACATGGGAGAGGCCCCGCACAAATGTAACTGAAAAGAAAAAAAAAGAAAAAATGTAGTTTTGAACCCCTCACTGCATGTTCTCTCTCGTTTCCAATGTGGAACGGAGCCATATTGAATACTTGTATCTGAGTGCGACAAAATATACGGCTGTATCCGCTGTGGCATGTCAAGCCAGAATGTAACAAAAAATCTATTTGAGCGGCGACTCAGCATTTTTTGTACCGTTACATTTGAAAGTGGAAGTCTGCGTCAATATTGTATGATCATTACGTCGCCAGGACTAGTTTGATTCCTATTAGACAAATCTCTTAAGTAGTAAAACACGAAGGACAATGACTGTCCATTGAAACGAAATCTAGGACATAATGAAGTTATACACAACTGGTCTAATGCAACATTAACTTGTAAATGTGCCTTTTAACGATAAAATCGATGACTGTGATCTATCTAGGCATTATATAATTTGAGCGATTTCATACGAAGCAGATATTTAGAGGGCTCTGAATTCGTGGCGTGAAGATATAGCAAAAATGCATCTCAAAAATATTATTATATATGTTTATTATACATTGTTTTATTCTTGATGGGTTCATGTTAATCAAAAACTTTATTTTATATATTTTTTTTTAACTACCCGCATTTTTATTTAATGTCATGGTTTGTAGTAAAATGTTAATACGACATACATAGGTAACCTTTTTAGGGTTCGGGACCTAAAGGGTAAAATTGCGACCCTATTACTAAGACTTCGCTGTCTGTCTATCTGTCTGTCTGTCAGGCTGTAATCTCATAAACCGTGATAACATGAAAGTTGAAATTTTCATAAAGCATGTATGTCTGTGGCTGCTATAACAACAAATACTAATAACAATAAGAGAATAACATATGCATATATTTAAATGGACCGCCATACCCTAATTTTTAGATACGGAACTCTTCATCCGGCTCGCATTAGGCCGGTTTTTTTTCTATAGTTCGCGATTCACAAAAGTTGAAATGATTAAAATTTTGGTCAACTAATACCAGTTCGCTTCTTATCAGTTTTTAATGAATAACGTATTATTGCAATATATAGAATATAACACAGGAGGTAAATACCTCCTGTGTTATATGCTAAACTCACGGTAACCTTGACTTTTTGATAAATTATAAATATAATTTATCAAAAAGTCAAGGTTACCGTGAGTTTTAGAAAATGTTCCTACGTCACTCGTAGTGACTATGCAAAATGTATATTTGAATACAATAATGTGAATGTGTGTAATGAAAATTAAGGATATTTGGGGCCAAAGGACAAAAGTCAACATTGGAAATATCGTAGTAGTAAATAAGCCAGATGTAGCAAAGAAGCCATAGTAGATATGTACATCTCTTAACTCATTTAGTGTATGAATAGATACACTTTATACGAGGATTTGTAGTAAGGAGTTGGTTCTAGAAATGATAGCAGCTACAAAGAGATTTTGCAGTTAGTAGGGTCTAAGTTACAGTCCAAGAGATTCCAAATACAGAGGATTTTTTTAGCCACGCTGAAATCATTGGTCTGTCTCATAAAACCCAAACAGCTGTTAACGAAATCATTCGGTGGACTCGTATAGCGTACGTCCACCGGCCACGGAAGGTCAAAGCGCGCTGTTACATACATACACACACAATATAAACCATATATGCATACACAGGCACGTATCTAAACAAGGACAACCTTATCGCTCTTCCGTTTACTTTATAAAAGCAACGTGTGTATTGAAGATGATATTCGCAATACGAGAAAATATACAACAGTGTGCATTGTGCATCAATTATGTCAGCGTTTAAGTTAACTTTGATGTTTTTATTAATAATGGCGTACTTAATACATCAAGTAATAAAACATTCCCATCTCAAATGAGAGCTGCGGTGGTCTAGTGGTATTGGCCGCGACTTACAATTTATTGTAGGTCCTACATTCGAACCCCTTCAGGCGTTCTACTGTGTGTAAATTATTTCGTCACCACTGCACCCAAATCGTAAGGTAAAATATCGCGAGAAAAACTTCAAAGACATGTACTGCACACACTGACACTGACATGTGTTGCACTGGGCCCGCGTGGTAGATTACGGCCCACTTCCTCTCACCGAGACGAGGCCTGTGTCCTAGGAGGGGCAACATTATAGGCTTATTATATGCTACATTTCAAAGAAACATTTTATCGGCTAGTGAAATGCTCATAGAATCTCTAAACAAGCCAAGTTCTAGAACAAAACCATTCCTAGTCGAGGAGTTTATCGTCCGCTTAATTCATAGAATTACACGTTATGCACTAGCTAGGAATCGTCAAGGTATGGCTTCCACGAACTCGTTTCCATTTTAGGGAGACACCACGTCATCGTGCCCTGAGCGGTAGTGTGGGGAGTTTTTGCTCCAACCTTAGTTAAGACGAAGTTTCTGCTTAATGAACAAACTTATCTCCCTGTAATAATGAAAGATGAATAGGCAGGTTTAAGAAGATTCTACTCAACAAAACAGGCTTCTGTTACCATGTTGTAAGAAACAATGAAAATAAAAAGAACGTTCGATTTTTTTATTTGACCACTTTAATACTTTTCCTTAATAGCTTTAAAAAGATCCTATAGAAAACATTTTGTAGGTAAAATGAGGAGAATATAAAGACTAATTGAAAAATTACATGCAATCTATATATTCGCATCTGACAAATGAATAAAATATAAGAGGTTGCCGACCGTTCATCTAACAACAATAATTCTCATGCGAGTTTATGTACATATATATCGATTTAGATTCTCCTTAAAACGGCCTCGATATGGGAACAGTTAATGTGAGTCCGTGCACACTCCGATGACTCACCGTAAACCAAATATGGAACTTGACCAAGACCCTTGGGCGTTGTTGCACTGAGAAACGGAGCCGGATTCACCATATTACTCGATTCTACTATTATTTTCTATTCAAGTACATACATGTTGAACATTTCTTTGTTCAAGTATCTATCGTTGTTTCTAGAACGTGTGCTAGCATAATAGCAGATAACCTTACTAGTAAATACGATGCATTCTGAAGGATCAAGTAGTTTCTTTATATAAACAAAACATAATTTTAGGGCCAGTTTTACCAGTTCTATGAAGACAGCATTATTCTGAATTAAATAAACGATATATCAATGAATTAAAACAAACTTATAACCAATTTCTATCGATACGAATTTCGGTTAAATAGGTACATTTTTCCAGTCTAAAGATTATCGAGATCAATTTGTCAGAACCTTCCTTTCTTTCCTTCCTTCGGTTATTTGACATTTCCGTTCCCCAAATATTTCCCAGAATATTACGTTTCACAGTGTGAAAATATCGACGATTTCTACGTAAAAGCCGCTGGACAACGACAGATGTTTTGACTGCAATAACGGTGCTCATCGCTAGCAAGCTGACCGTCGGGCGGTGAGGGGTGGGGAGCAATGGGGCTGGGGTGGATGTTCATTCATCTGAGGCGTGACGTCACGCGCGAGGTCGTGCCCTCGCGTGCCCACACTGCCAAGAGAATAAACGGCAAAAAAACTCGCTGAATATCAACATGACCTTTGGCTAAACTTTTACATTACAGAAAATCATCAAATTACCGTCGTTCTAGCGTAAACCGACACTTGTCCTTAATTGAAGTTCGTAGACAGTGATTGATTAGACACGCTTTAGTTAATAGATGGTCATTTCTTCTTATTAAAGCGAGGAATTTTTAGGACTCGCAATTACTCTTGATAACATGAATACATTTTACTATAGATCGTATTTTGTTCAAAGTAAAACCAATGTTGTAGAATTATAAAAAGCTATTCGAAAAGATAATGAGTATGTGAAGCAGATGCGTGGATTGGGCTAGAGGATTTTAAAAGGATAATGCATTTATAATGACCTTTGACTGCAGCTGTCTCCTGAGTAGGCAAACACTTCGTCATTTCAGAATGAAATTGATACAAATGGCTGTGCCTGATGTAAAGGGACTCACGAATCCGATCGAGGACGTTTTATAGACAATAGAATGGACGAAAAACATAAAACGTATCGACGCTGCGCGGCGGTCGCTATTGACAATCATAAAACAAGGGAGGTATACGAGAAGCCGGTTCTTAGTATGGATGTCCACGGCGAGATAAAGCGTCTGAACTCAACCGGTTTGCACGGCAATAAAGTAGTGCTATAGTGTTACTAACATAATGTTTTAGTGAGGCCGTATCGATTGCATTAATGAGATGTGGCCGCACGTGGGGTCCGTGTGTAGAATTGTGGATGCGATTGCAAATGGGCAGGTTATCGATATAAGGATGCTTTATGGCCCCTTTATGGTGTAAGAACAATAGTAAGCGATCTTTTGTAAGACCTTATGGCTGCTATTACTGATTGTGTGGCAAAATAATGTAAATGCTGTGCAGTTTTGGACAGTCAAATTTTTGGACGTGACTAAAGGTGAATTCGGAGAAAAGTATTGAAGCTCGATTACGGGTCAGAGACGGGTAGGGTTTAACCCGACAGAGTGTTGATAGGACCGTTGTCCTCGCTGATCCCTCAGGAGATTTAGCGGCGCAGGTAAATAGGGATGTCAAGGATACAAATCCTTGTTTTGTGAGAAGAATCTATATTCCTGAGGGTTAGGTTATCTTGGGAAAGGTACTCTTATGTTTGGCAAAGGGTAAGAATGAGATAAGGGAATAGTATAACTTTCTTTTTTCAATGATGATGGTAAAAAGTGGGTACCTAAACACTTCAATATGCATGAACATAAAAAGTACGTAATAAAATAATCAAACATTCTGAATTAAAAATTTAACAAGTAGGTAACTTTTATTGCCAGTTAGAACTCAATTTTGCCAATTTCGCAGTAATTGAACCGCATTCAAAGCTGGGAAAAAATCACTTTAGGACGACAGCGCTTAAAATTTTTCATCCATTTATTATGAACTAGAGTTTGCCTCTGCGCTCTTTTATAATAGCAATAGGCATTAAAACAGAATAAGTAAAGTAGTCGCTACATATTTAACAGTGTTCAGAAAGTTAAAACTGCGATTCTGATTTTTTCACTCAAAATATATTAAGTTAGCTGGGATAAAAAACTTGGGAACCCAAGTAATATATATTTCATGAGGCCAAGGGAGTATGTTAGACAACATTTCTTTTAAGTTTTGTGCCAAGAAATAGCGTAGGGTAATTCTTTTTATAACTCAAGTCTCCGTAAAAGAAGTAAAACATGACCGCTAGCACCTTGCCAAGTGTTCTGTAACTAAGTTTCGCTTTTACAACAATTCTAGGACCATTATAGGCTATAGCAATTAAAGTCTCTTTTCGCGACAGCCTCGTGAAGATAAGGCCAGCCAAGTGGGCGTTTTGAGTCTGTTCGAGTCAAATACCCTACAAGAACTATTTATGTATTTAAAACCACCGTCCCTGACACTTATATAAAACCCAATATTATGAAGGATAACATAATAAATAATAACAAAAAGCCAACAGCTATCGATACGTCACAGCCAACGATAAGTGATGACTTGGAAGATGACGGAGGCTTGTCGCGATAACACGAGGTCAGACAGCCAATAAACCGTTCTGTTGTACAATAACGACGGCTGTATTCGTGAATATGATTTACCTACTCGTGCAGACTTTAAAACAACCTCTTTCTTCCATATATACTTGTTTTCTCGTGACATAATTTATGACTGATATGATCGGCGATGGAACTCGAAATGGAACGGACGTAAGACGGTAAGGTAGAATGATCTATCGGCTGATATTTCATCGAAGTTATGAAAAATTATTCGGAATCTTGATATAAAATAACACCTGGTGTCTTCTTGATATTCAATATAGGAACCTGTTCTACGCTTGTAATTTTACGAACGTTCACGAATTGGCTATCTGATGTAGGTAGCTAATATAATAAAATTAAAAACCAAAACCCATAGGATAGAATAATAAATAAGAGAAACAGTCAGGTAGTAAAAAATCTACAAGGATTCCCTATTGGTTGTAAACTACAAGAAGCATGTTGTCTACTACAAATGTTTTCTTGAATCTTAAGAAACCCGATAGCGGAAAAGTTGAGACAACTTTATATCAACCGGATCATATGGAAGACTTTATAGCGGTCGCTTTTTGTTCCATTTGAGGGTTCTCCATTACGATATATGGGCGACCCTAAAGCAAAAATTGAGAAAGAAACTAGAGCGAGACCGACCTGAATATAAACAGGAAGTTTAGGAACAGGTAGACACTTGAGACATATTGAAGAAATAACGGATAGTAAATTATGCTTCAGATGATCAAATAGATAATTTCAATCTCATAATTATATACAATATATACAAGGAAAAGATTGCATACACAATAAGAAGTAATGACTTAAACCTGCATAGTTATTCATAATACTAAGAACCTAACTTTTAAAGCCAGGTAAGCGATGACAAAACAATACAAGAGCGATTTGATACAGTTTCCTTGACTACAACACTTTATTTGGCCGTTGACATGAAGTAGGGTAACATAGTAGTTTTCAAGCAACAATAATAATTACTATTCCAGACGAGACGTCTTCGACAACGACGCAGGTTATTCACCCGTTAAAGAATTAATGGCATGACTTACTAATGCCTTAGTGGTACTTAATCTTGGTTTCCTCAAGGGGAGTCGCAGTCGCGTAAACAATATTAAAATATTCACTTTCGTTATAAGCTTGGCTGTTTTGTAAATGCGTCTTAAACTACCAGAGATGGTTGAACAGTTCTGCAACATCATTAGAAATGATGATACATTCTGTTTTAATCATGAAAATAATGCATATAGAAATGTTTTGATGATTCTCAATGCAACGGTTTGGCACTCTATCAATGCAATTTCCCAAGCCAAACTTGCATTATCTCTCTCTATCTCTCTCGCATATATCAACAGCTGCTGGATGTGTAAGTATAATATTTACAGACATTTAAAAAGGAATAACAAAACAGGCGTATTTTAATATTAATCCAAATACATGTACTTCCGTCTTCACTTCACACATCGAAGAAAATTACTTTATTATAGAAGAAAATAACTGTACTACCATTACAAATTAATCCGCCGTCGCGTTACATTTTCCTATAGCTGGGGCAAAACCGTGTCTACCCAGCACGTGTTTAGTGCGGCTTTATGTGTGTGTGCAACATACATTAGATACTGCGTATCTGAGTAGTCAAGTGGATGGGGGGCGGGGCGCCGCACGCGAACTGATAATAATTATTAGTCTGAAGCAATTAAGAGGCGCCAGATATACGCCATAGATGAGATAGCAGCAGACTTTATAGAGTGAAGAGGCCGGCAGACCCACCTCGACACAGTTCTGGAGGGAAATCCGCTTGATGCGAAACTAGTATTTCTTTACTGACTTTGCAGGTTTGATATACATATTTGCAAATTCATAACTATATATACTCTTAAAAGAAACTAAGAATCTAATAATCATTAATCTTTTGTTTTAAACTAATTGGGACGTCATTTCCCAAAGTTTTGAAAAAATTGTAAGCATCATAAGTGACAAAAAGCAAATTTATTTAAAATTATTCAATATAAAGTAATTACAAAAATATTATACAGTAGAAGTACTAGATGTAACTTATAGGTATCGATTACCGATTCCTCTTGGGAATGTATCGAAACAGATACGAACCTCGAAAGATACACGAATTCACGTAATACGCATTAAGATCTGTATCATAATACTTAATGGAAACGTGTAAAATATCCTTAAGGGATCGGATATAACAGGAAGTTTCTAAGTACTTGTTAAACTTAAACGATAACTAGTTCTGATCGCGGTTCTACCGGTCAATTTTCTGAGATTCTGAGTGCCATATGTATGTGTGTATATTACTTCTGTCAGAGACACCTAGAAAATACCTCACTTTCGTCTCAAGTACCCCCTAAATCCGTGCAACTGTTATGGTGAAATTGAGTTTCAAAACTAATCAAGAGGAAATGGAAAGAAAATCATAAACTTACTGAGATTTATGATATTGGTACAAAGCCTTCGCAATCAGCTTCAACAAAAGAATCAATAGTAAAAGTTTTGACCGTTTCATGTAAAACAAAAAAAAAAACACTTTTAAACGGCTCATATTTTACGTCTGCCAGTTCTTTTAGATTCATTAGCCTGAGTGCTCGTGAGACTACTGTTTCACGAATAAGTAAACAATTTTCTCACTGTGGAAAATTTACTACGAAGTATTGTTAACAGCAACATGGGTTTGCGTGACTTAGAACATTACATGTGCGATGTTGGTATGTATATCATTTGCGTTTTTCTGTATTATTAAATAGAAAACTCTTTGACAACTACTCATGCACTAACGAAAGGAAAGTTTTGAAGTCGTTAAAGAATTATTATTTTTTCTTAATTAAAATCTCTTTCTTGGTATCGCACTTTGACTCGACCAGGGACTCATTACTTGAAATGGGATAAAATATATCTTTTAATGTAATTTTCGCAAACATAAATTTGTTTAACCTAAACAATATTCGTTTAAGACGAGATTAGACAAATAATCGACGCCTTCAAACGCTACACTGCCATCAAAAATCACTTAGGGCCAATAGAAAGATAGTCAGGCAACATTTGCCTCGAATCTGGCGAATAAAAATACCTTTACCAATATTTACCGAGATGTTCATACTAATAAAAGTTAATCGTTCAGTCAGTTAAACCACAGTCTCAGCCAAATCATCAATTATCATTTGCGTTATATTGTCTAGAATGGTTCTAAGACTCACGAGGGGCCTATCCGTCCTTAATTGCTACTCGACTAAATTCCTTTTGGAGTTTCTACGATGACCGTTCATAAAGTATTATATTGTTTGAATGGACACTTTGAGATGGGCCTTGAATTAATTTGTATTGTAACTGTTTAAGTCCTTCCGCGCTAAGAAGTGGCTTTTAGGAACACGGTCTGGCTTTCAAAGTCTTCTTTATTCAAATCGCAGTGTACTATTTGCTAGTACTTATAGGTTTTGTTCGTATTTAAAACAGGATGTTCCTGTCTATCTGTAAATTGAACATCCTTGGCATTGACATTCATTTATTCAAAATATTCAGTTACTCTATAAAATTCAGCCGGCCATTACAATCTTTTCTGTAATCTCTACAAGTTAACACACCAATTACCATATTGCTCCTGTTTTATGTAAACTGTAATGATCTCATTGATAGGCTTTGATTGGTCTGCGGACTCTGCGGTACAGGAGTAAACACAGCCTAAACCAAACTAATTTGAGATTACAACAGCCATTCGCAACAATGTAGGCCTAATGAAGAGTCTTTCATTTCAGGTAACTCCATTTACGTAGTTACGTCAAGTTTATTTTTCATAATAATAATGCGATCATTCATCTTCGTTCCTCGCAAAATCGTCTAGAAATAGAACTGCGAACAATGTTCGTGATTACGAATCCCCTAACCCGACTTCTGATTAATCCTTATTGATATGAAAAT
Organism: Sesamia inferens; assembly: GCA_037179545.1. Taxonomy (NCBI): domain Eukaryota; kingdom Metazoa; phylum Arthropoda; class Insecta; order Lepidoptera; family Noctuidae; genus Sesamia; species Sesamia inferens. Next base: position 13,953,960 of record CM073938.1, on the reverse strand, counting down.
GGATCAAGAGACGAATCGAAATTCACGTAATGTGCCAAATTAGTGAGCATCGAGATAAGAAATATCTCGTATATATTTTATCTCGGTGTGGCATATGTTTGTCTTATGAATAATTCAGATAGTCATTAGTACGTTAAGGTTACCGTTTTAAATACCTATTTGATATTCGACGACTTATGCCTATTAGCTACATATTTGTACTGCGAAATTCGATACATGTGTATCTGATGTCCCAATTCTTGGTTCAACGAAGATTATTTAACCGACTTCAAAAAAAGGTGGTTGAATTTTTAGATTCGGAGTACAATGTTAATTTTTTTCATTGCTCCCTAAACTAAAAGTCGTCGCGTTATTTCAGCGCTACGCTACCATAATGCTTTTCTTTCTTTAATGGTCTAAATTCAGTGGTCGGTGGTAGGCCATAACATCGACTGCCGGCAGAAGTTACCACCCACCTGACATAGTCTTGCCGCCTAGCGATTCGTTGTGTTCCGGCATGAAGTCTGGTAAAGCCGTATGGAGGACAGGTCTGAGCAGTTGTGCTGCGATGTGTGCCAGGTACGATGTGCCAAATGTTGTGTCAGGAGTTTGGTCGTGGAGGGTGTCCAGATCAATCTCCCTCTGGCAAAACATCGTTGAACGTGTTGTTGAGTTTAACATTGCATCACCTCGCTCATCTGCCGTCATCCTTCCTATTTACTCACTTTTTTTTTTCTTAGTGAATAGGCTCTTAATAAACTGGCGCGCTTTGCCATCAGCGATTGCATCTCTGGTTGGCAACGGGCGGGATTGCCGTCAAGCACTAGTTTATGATTACTAAAGAAAAAAGAAGTGTTAATCCGTCAGCTGTTCTAGATAGAGGCAAAAATTATATACATAGAGACATGATCGCGTGAGCGTGTGTTGTTTACACATTATCTATACACAAGCTTCCAACTAGTTTCTGAAACTGTCTTATAAATGATTAATAGTCCAACAGATAGAATCAAAGCGTCAGGTTTATTGTGTATTCTATTGTACTCAGAGCACGATTTCTCTGAAATAGTACCAGTAAATTCGATTACAATTGCTTCGATTTTGGGAAAGGCGTATAATTTTGTGCTTTGTATGACAATGTCATGTTTAGTAGTTATAATTTTTATAAACCAGGAACACGCTGCTCCTTTAGTTTCGAAGCTGCTAGCTGTTCTATAAATTATGATGAAAACCCTTATAAAAAAAATTAAGTTGAGAAGTTTAGAAGAACATTGCGGTCACACATACTGACACGAAAAGAGACATTTTTATAAGTATAGATATTAATACATTATAACTAATTAAGGAAAGTTTTATGAAGATTTTCAGTAGAGTTGCTAGTTCTTTTTCTTGTAGAAGACAATGTGTTCTATAAAAATATGCAAGTAGTCAAACTTCTTGACGTGTTTTTACAATAACTTTATCTCCTGATGACGATCGTGATAGAATGCTGGTAAGTAATAAATGTAGTTAATTGTATTTTTTAATCATTACCGATAACAATCGATCAATTACTTACAGACAAGTCATATAGTCTAAATTAATAAACAATAATATATGAGACTTCCCTAAATATGCACTAATTAATGATAAGAATAATAATTAATCAAATGTGCATTTACGGAAAAAAATCGAAAAAGCCCCAACAAAAGCGTGTTCTGTACGATATTATATATCTCATAAATTAAATCCTTATATTGTACCTTTAGATTTACCTACATTTCATTGAGGAGTATATGTAGATAATATCTTTGACTCGGATGACCTCTAAGGGGTGGGAGTGGGAGGATCCATCCGAGACGTGTAGGTACTCTCAATCTATGCGTGTGCGCATGCTACGCGTATGTGTAAACTTGTGTAATATACATTGATAAGCCGCAAAACACTACGCGTTAGAATGGAATTGTTTGGGTTAGTATGTACATAGGTATATTAGCATAATATTTAGATAGTATAATGAATAGCGTCACCCGCTTATACGATAATATACCATGTACTTACTCAAGTGGCTACTGTGTAATAATATTGTAAATATTTTAGTGGTTAGAAGACGCTTCTTGTAAAATAAAGAAAGAAATATTTATTGTGACTCGTGGGAACTCGTATCATAAAACTAACCTAACCACAAACAATAAATTTAAAAAAATTACTTAACAAAAAGGTTTTGATATAAAATCAATAAGTACTTACAACAGGACATCTAACTGGCAGAATCTTTTTAATTTCATAGAAGTTTTTCTCGAACAAAAGAGAAGGGTAACAATTAAAAAAAAGAACAATTTTGATTAACATGGGATTTCGTACATTTTATGTTCCTTTTACTAAATTAATGATGAATTTAATTCTGACAACATAGGGATAATTCTAGAATGATAAATTATATTGTGTTTCATTATAGTAATACATTACGTGAGTTTGTTACTAAGGAAAAATCCTGTTTGAAAAACTTTTCCATTATCCTACATAAGCCTATTAGGTTTTATAGTCCATAAAAGAGACATGTTTTAGGTCTAGGTTTAGGCTGAACTAACACTGTATAAACGTGTCTTAAAAGATCTGTGGATCTTTTACTGAATTTTAGTTTACTTTAGACTGAGAAGAAATAGAAATCTTTGTGAGGTTTGAATTTTTCGTGTTTCATTTCAAACTATTTCGGTCTCTTGTTTTAGTCTTAAAATATTTGTGACAAAAAATAAACGACAAAAAAAACCTTGGCCTATACAATATACATGAAAGAACAAAAAAAGATAAGTACCGAATGAATTCCAAAGAACATGTAAAAAAATCGAAAAGTTCGGGTCGCCAAAACCGGTTAAAACATATTAGCAATGAACCGGTACCTAAATCGTTTTTCAAAGCACATAAAATTAATATTTTACACAATCATAGAATTTTTACTTCATTGAAAACCGAAACAACGAGTTTTTGGCGATCAGTAAATACTTCATGCATTCACCTGTTTCATTAGAACATGTATTTTTAATTCTCTGACTTTTTAAATTAGACAAATCGAGGGTTTATCTTTACATCAGGCGTGTTCAAAACACGCGGTATATGTATAATACAGGGTGTATCTGACATTGTAACGCAAACTTTGCGAAAAGGCTAGACCACATGCCACTAATAAAATTATGATATTCATTTATGTCGTTAATGAACGGTTACAGAAATAACAATGTTTAAAAAAGTGTCGGCTCGGCCTTTGAATGTTGCAAGCGTGCCGCCGTGCGGGTTTGTAGGTATGACGTTGATCCCTGATGTGAACTTTATTAAAACAGCTGATAAGATATTTTTTAGAGTTTTGTTTTCATTTCGCTTTTTATGTAATTAGCGAATTATTTATTTTTTACTTTAAAATCTTATTGGGTTATAACAGTATAGCAATTATGAACGGTCTAAAGTGAAAAAACTACATATGTTTTTTTTTTAAATCATGAAAAAGCCGACGAAAAATTCCACCACTGGGGGGTTCAGAATCATGTACTGGATTCATGGTACTCGTTTGTGCGTCGATGTCAGATACACCCTTTATTGGCCTATGTCCTCTGTTCCCAAAAGATAGAAAAAAGCAATCCAACTGCGACCTAAAACAAGAATGCTGTGCGTATCATTGTGCGCAAATCGTAAAAAAAACAAATAAGGGTTCCGTTGATGCTTGTATCCATTGGGTATACAGCTGTCACACAATGCATTAGAGTAAGCGGTAGCCCTTTTATGTAACAGCAAAATTATTGTTGATTCAATATTTGGTTAGGTGAGCCAGAAGTGCTTGCTACTCAAAATAATAGAACAAATTGTGTATCCCATGTTACTTGAAAGTCATTAAGAGTGTTATCTTTCTCACCACATGGCTTCTGTTTGGAGAGGCTCACAGACCTCCGGACTCCTAGAATTAGTAAGCAAGTGCATATTAATTTTATTTTACTCGGGTTTATACTAACAGTCCTTCCGTTTTATTTACAAGTCTGCTTTAATGCTTTTATTAATACTCAGAAAAACCCAAAACTACATATAATCATTACTTTGTTTATATGTATGATTCCCCAAACATTAACGTTGATACCTATTCGACTAATTAAATATAAACGAGCCAACAAATCAATTAACTAAGTTGACACAACGCGAATAATAAAAACAAAACGCTGTCGAAGAAGTGTGTTAAAAAGATAAATGTTCGTACAGCGTCAGTCTCGCTTGACCAAACAAATATGAATCATGTACATAATATCATTGTGATAGAGGGGAAGCGTAAGTGAAATAGAAGTGGAAGCAAACTTGCCAGAAGCAGTAGCTATTCCTACAGTATTCTAATTAGACGAAGCCCTTCACTAAGTATAGGCAATGCATGCAATAATGCATAAAGGTTCACGTAATAAATGCTTTATTATGCTTGTGCTCAAATGCACGTAGTGAACGTCGACATATCTATAGACTGTTGTGTATGTTTGTGTGCGCAAATACTCATACCTACTCGCACACCACATGTATGCGCCTCCATATGAATGTCGCTTGTTTTCTTTTACCTTCCATATTTTACTGTTTCGGGTAATTAACAGCCACAATTCCATATAAAACTTCATATTTAATAAACAACTTTGCTCTTTTTACTTGTTTCTATAGTTTAGAGTTAAAACAACCAAGCTAGTATCGTAAATCAACCGGGGTCATACTTACAGATAACGTTTGTCGGATAAAACAGTGGAGGTTAATAACAAAAATCCATCAACAAAAACACAAGAGACGTGATGCAGGCGTGCTGCATACAAAGCGGACGTTAACCCGGCTCCGGCGGGCTGCGTTTCGAAAACTTCGCCGTGAAGCGTTTAGAGAATATTCAAAAATAGACCGACCGACTCGTATAAACACGCAACAATGATTGCTCGCACGTTTTACTTTACAACACGATTCGAAATTCGAAACGAAAGCGATCCGCGGCCATCGGATCCGTCCGGAATCGCTTTGAAAAGTTTCCAGTGCACAAAGTTATTGGGATCGCGAACTAGGGTTCTACGCGACAAGAGCGCGGCAGCCCCGTGGCGCTCAGAAGTGAACTGGCGCCGCCGACCGACCGCGCTCCGCGCCTCGCGCCGACACAGGAACACCCACACTGACGCCGCACCACACACATACGCGGCCGCATCATAAACACAGTCGCACTACTCGCATGGCTCACACATACTCAATCCGAAACTGATAAACAGCATAAAAACACAACATCACTCTGCAACTGCACATCAAACATTTCACGTTTAACTGCTTTTGTATGTTAGACACTGGAGCAGAAACAAAATCAAATCATTCATGAAACGCGATGAAAACTCTTTAGCAGGTAACAAATCTGAATGACACAAGACGGAAGATAAATATGTAGCGTCAGGATTGTAAAGTTACAACTGGTTTCCACTGACGATTGAATGGTGAGTGTTTATCAGAAAACTTGAATTCGCACTCTGCGCAACGGAACATTATACACAAACGGAGCAGGAAAACACGGACAATAAACAGAGAGGTCGAATAGCGATTGACGAGACGCAACCTCACTCACTCTTTAACATACGAGTATGTACGTGAGCAGAGTGTCGTATAGAAACAGTTATCAACAGTAGACGCGATAGGAGACGATCACGGGGACTAATGAATGAAGTCCGGAGAAGCTGCATTCAACAATACGCAAGGGTTTAATCTATGTGACGATTCGTATATGATTGCTCCCACTGTAGTATTTCAGAATAGCAGACCAAAAAAGAATCAACATCACTCCAAATGCTAATAAACATTTCAACATTATTTATTCAACGTTTGTCCGGACACTGGGTTAACTGCGTAATAATTACCACAGTTCCGATAAGAACGATAGCAGTGATCGTGATAGCGATTTGAAGCTATTGTGTAATTTTATCATATATGTTATGTTATGAGTATGACACCATTTATTACACAAAATACAAACCATGATGTCTGGTGAAGCCGTACGGAGGACGGGTCTGAGCAGTTGTGATGCGATGTGTGCCGGGTACGATCCGCCTAATGTTGTTGTGTTGGGAGTTTGGTCGTGGAGGGTCTTCAGATCAATCTCCCTTTGGCGCAGCATCGTTGGTCGTGTTGTTGGGTTTAACATTGCATCACCTCGCTCAACTGCCGTCTTCCTTCCTATTAGCTCAGTTTTTCTGAGTGAATAGGCTCTTAATAAACTAGCGCGCTTTACCATCAACGATCGCATCACTGCTTACCATCAGGCGGGATTGTGGTCAAGCGCTAGTTAATTATTAAAAAAAAACCTTTCATCAACAAAAACCATGTACTTCGCATGACAGATGACAGATGTTTTGCATGATGATCAAGATGCGATAAGGATTATAATTAGAAGTAATACTTACGGAAATAAAATCCATCTGATTGGTCGCATGTACGGAAATTACCTGAAATTAGAACATCAACTTATCAACTCTTAAAAAGATGGACTCATTGAAATTGTATTGAAATTGCTTTTGGATAGTCTTCTTTTATACATTTCTTTGCTTTTTATTTCATAATACCCCAAACACTTATGTATGTAAACTCCAGCATGTTATGGCGTGTGATTTCTATATTCGTGAAACTTTTCCACGACAGCCTTTTATAAATGTTTCTATATTCAACTTGAACGAATACATAGGTCAACGTATGAGATGAGAATCTTTGCTTCTATCGTAATCTTTATGTAAGTATACCGATTTTTGCTGGAACTGACTTTGGAACAATAATGGATTGTTCTATTCTACTTTTGGGAATTAGTTAACAAAACCCTTGTTGATTAATATGATCATAGTTAGTTGCACTTATGCGGCACCCTAAATGCGAAACGAACCTTTACTACGAATTGGAATAATTTCGAAGCATGTTGCTAATCCATCACTGCATATGCTCGAAATATTTGTCATTAAAAAAGCGTTTCAACAAATTAAATAACGCAATCAATGATCTTGAACTGTCAATATGAAACCCATTGCTACTAATAGTGTGTTATCCAATTAATTAATTAATTAATTTATCTTTATCTATTTATCACAGTACTGAAAATGTTCCTTCTAAAGGGTAATGGTGATTCCCTTATCTATTTCAATGTTTAATAAATTCTCCAACTTTTGCTTCATTTAAATCTACTGAATATGATTTCACAGCCTGTGAATTAAATAATGGCTCAATTGTATTTCTTGTAACTAGATCTCTGAAAGGACAATCATGTTCTTGTCAATTTTGACACTTGGTTACGAAAATACATAGCTCAAAAACAATTGAAGCGTCACCTATTATTTACAGGGTATTTTCCCGAAACGATCGTATTTACAATGTCGCCTTCAGAAATTCAATTTCAGCTGTCGTGACATTCTATTTGTGTTTCGTCATACCTCTAGAGATAAAAAATCGCGGGAAATTGATTTAGGTATCTGTAATCCGTTCCCATCTTATTGTCAACTGAAATTCGAATTATAATTAAAAATGTTTTGATTGGCATAATTATAACATTTCTTATACATTTTGCAATGTCGGATAATTTTTGGCAACAGGATTAGCAAAAAATACTGTGGTCCACTCCATTAAATATAAAAAACCTATAGTCTAAAAGGGTGTATCTGACATCGACGCACAAACTAGTACCATGAGTCCAGTACATGATTCTGAACCCCCCAGTGGGGGAATTTTTCGTCGACTTTTTCATGAATTAAAAAAACATATATGTAGTTTTTTTCACTTTAGACCGTTCATAATTGCTATACTGCTATTGTTACCAATAACATTTTAAAGAAAAAATTAATTAATTCGCTAATTACACAAAAAAGCGCAATGAAAACAAAACTCGAAAAACTATCTTATCAGCTGATTTAATAGAGTTCACATCAGGGATCAACGACATTCCTACAAACCCGCACGGCGGCACGCATGCAACGTTCAAAGGCCGAGCCGACACTTTATTTTAAACACTGTGAATTCTGTAACCTTTCATTAAGGACATAAATTCGCGTAGTTTGCGTTACGATGTCAGATACACCCTGTATGAGTTGATTATAATCATAATTGGCTATAACAGTTGACATGGCAACTACTCGGTAAAAAAGCTCATAAATCCTGTTCAATAGAAGTGCTACTTATTATTGGCATTGAATAGTTGAAACATCGTGACATACGACAGGGAAAGTTGTAATAAATGATGGTACCTACTTAATAACAAGTGTGCCGAATTTCTTCAGAACTTCGTAACTGGTTTATAAAGGTTACCAAGTACTATTATTAGGACAGCTGGATTTTGATGATAGATGTGTGAAATTGGTGTTGACCGTACTTACTAATACTCTATATTCGATTATACACTATGTAGCAATAACCCTGTTGTTCCTTTCAGGGACATATAATTTTCGCTACAAGCACTTCATTAATGAAGTCATAATTAGAAAACAGTAATCATTGTCTAGTCGAGGGGTCACAATCAAATACCTATTAAAACAGACAAATTCGATTTTTTTTTTTAGAATATCTGGTTTTATAAGTTAAATAAATTGGCGGGAACGTTCTACTTATGTCTAGTTTCTTCATGCAGAATTGCAGAGCTAAGAAATCAGTTACAGATTATTAATATTAATAATTAAACATTTATTTTAATTATTTTTGTTGAACAATTTTTATAAATTACTTGCTTAATTACGTCCGTATGCCGATTCTTAAAACGTAGGTTGAAGGAACAACAGGGTTTTTGTTACATATTGTATATTCTATATCTATAGGTATTGCTACAACTAAAAATATGTATTACAATATGACCTAGTATAATTCTTTCAATGACAAAAACGAGTTATTCGTTTTCATCCAAACTAAATTCATATTGAAAGCTAGTACATAAAATGCTACTTTGTCAATAATCATGACTTAATCGATTTTTTAGAAAAGAAAAATAAAACAAGAAAATATGATAATTGAATAATAATTAATCACATTCATATCCATTTCTAGGCAAAGGTCTCTCCCATAAGTTCCTTGTGTGTTGTACCAATATTCCGACGCCGTCCGCGTTTTTTTATATACTCTGCTCCTATTGATCGCAGCGTGATTTTATATATAAGCCTTCCAATGGGCTATCCAACGCAAAAAGAATTGTTCAAATTGGGCCAGTAGTTCCTGAGATTAGCGCGTTCAAATAAACAAACAAACTCTTCAGCTTTATTATATTAGTATAGATTTTTTTTAGAGAGAAAAAAAAAGATATTTAAATTCGTGCATAGTCTCAGATGTGCTGGACTTGAGTGGCTGTTAAAAAAACTGTCATACAATTTAAGGTTTCCAATGATGAATTAAGCATTAAGCAGCTGTAGAAAGCCCGAGCCGTATGTAAATAAATATTGAGCGGCTCCTTCCTTACCAGGAATATAGCATCCTTACAATTTCAGCATTTTCAGCAAATAAAATCTCAAGTCGTCCGTTCAGTGTCACGTAGGTACAGCGTAACGTTATTCTGTCAATCAATTTTAGAATTGGAACATGCCTTGGCATTAGAACAACATTCGAGGCGCATGATTTGATTATATTTTCGACATTGAATGTTGCTCAAGTTATGAACACATAACATCCATAATATTTTCATTCAGTACGATAACGCTATCAACGTCATCGTTTGTATGAAATTTGACGTAAAAACGAGATTTGATTGATCTCGCGACTGTGTCCTATTCGCGAGATATTTGCTTTTGGTTAGGACGCGACCTTATACTGTGTTTTATGCAAAAGTGGTCTACAAATATTTCTTAGGTAGTGCTTTTTTATTCCTGACCTACAGGGCAATTGCGTAACAAACTATCATTGGCAATGAGTTTCATTTTGAGAGTTCAACAACATTAATTGCATTGTTTTTGTTGTTGAACAAAGAAAATTTTTTTTGAGATATGGAGCAACAGATTTGCAATATGCTTCAATATGATTAAATTTGGGGCCTGTTAAAATTTTCTGTCAGCTATTGTCAGCAAATTACTAGGTAGCTTCATCTGAAATTACATCGTTTGATAACAGACCAATATACCGTCAAAATCTAAAATAGACTTGGAATTGTTTTGAATAATTTATAGGAAAACTAAACAATTAGAACTAATAATTTATTAACAAAATAATAAAGTAAAAGCTAATAGGTTATTTTTAATTTTTTAGTCCAGATCCAAAAACACGTGTTAATGTGTCCAACTGAGTTAGGAATACAGAATTTAAAATAATTTGACCTGAATCGAATTGGTTCTAACGTTACTATTGAATTGATTGTCGTTAAAATAACTATAATACTTCGCATAATTATAGAAATTAAGCTTGTGATAACTTTCGATATGCATACGACAAAAAAGGCAAAAACAGGACATATGTATATGTTATTTTATTATATTTATAATTTGCTTTTTTTTTTTGCAATTTTAAGGTGGTTTCTTTCATTATTTTAATATCACGGTACGACACTTTGGATCTAAGGAAAAAGAAAAAAAAGTCAGAAGGAATGCGAAGCAATAGCGTGGGCGAGCGATAGGATGCGATGCGGTAGGCCGGGTGTCGAAATTTAACGCGCGTCGCCGCCAGAAGTTAAGTCATATATACGTCGCAGACATCTGGTTAAATTAGCCGTTTAGTCAACCGCATGGGCTTTGACAGTACTGCTTGTCTTCAACGTTCACGGTTGATCACAATTTATACCTAACCCATTGGGTAGAAATGCGCTGGATTAGTGCTATTACGCCCAATTCGGCTCGAACTTGATTGGTTAAATCAAATCAAATCAAAGCATTTATTTCAAATAAACCAGTTAGAGGCACTTTTGAATTGTCAGAAGGTCGGTCAGTCAGTAAGGTGAAGCTAGTCAGTCGCCCATTCCAAAGAGTAGGTCCTATGGAAAAGAACGGGCAAGAAACTCCATGGACACTCTTTTAAATTATCAAGCTATTGATACAAATATTTGAATACATCATTCATTTTGAAATCAATCGGAATCGTGTGAGAACGATGCAGAAATATATTGTACGCTAAGAGCGTCCATTATGGAAAACACACAAAAAAAAAAAATGAATCTACACAATGCTAAGATAGTTTTGTCCAAGGTTCAGCAGCTCCAATAGTGTTCCCAAATACTAAGTTTAGATCCTGTGTAGCTGCACCAGTGCCGAATACCCCTGTCGGCGATGAACGTGCAAAAAAAAAACAAACAATTACAAATTAAACAGTTACAACTTTAGTTATAATTTTATTTTTATAAGTTATGACTAGGCGGCTAACGTTTTAAAGAAACTATGAGATAAGATGAATGATATGATGAGTATGATGACACATAACATGACGGAATTTCTGACAGAAGGTATAGAGATAAAGCTAGACAAAAGCAATCTTTTGTATCTACATATATAAGAAGCATCCAGACCTCTGCCGAAGTATTCGTTCTCGTCCGTGTGATTAATTTAAAAGGGTGGTTATTTATCTTATACATGCATTATAATTAAAGTACACGCATTTCACACAATAGGGATATTTCCTGGGTAAAAAAAAAAATGATTCTATTTAGTCCGTCATTCAGATTATAGATAAATATTGGATACGTATATTTTGTTTTATGAAATCAATAAAAATTGACAAATATAAAAGGCATCAAAGATCAGGAGTGGTGGCTGGTGACGTCACTGCTCGCTAAAAAGTGTAGCGTGCAGTGACGTCACACGACTTTTCAACGCACTGCGTCGTCTTGATTTTTTGTTTAAAAAGAAATAATACGTGTCTAGTATTTTTTGGAAATCTGGCTGACGGAATAATTAGTTTTTTTTTAGTCAACTACCCTATTATTCCCAGCCATATTTTCTTTGAAACCACGTAACAAGCAATAATTTGATAACTAAAGTTTTACAGATGCATTAATAAGAAAATGGCTACCTTTTTTGGTTTTCGATAATGATGAGTTTTTCTAATCTTGTAAGGTTTGTTTGCTAGGTTTTCCCTCTAAAAGGGTTTAGCAGATTTGTATCAATTTGGCACAAGGGTGGATCATGACCTGGATAAGGACATAGGGTATTTCTATTCCGATATTCCCACAGGATCGAGAATTATGAGGGTGAAACCACAGGCGCAGCTTCTTCAGTAAATTGGAAATCGGGTATGTAAACAAAACACTGACAGTTAATGATTGTAATAGGGATGTATCCAAGGTATGAAAATCTATAAAATAATTAGTCCGTCTTATAGATAATAAAAAAAATTAAGACACGTATTTTTTATTTTGTCGAAATTACCAAAAACTACTAGGATATAGCGTACGTTACGGAGTGGGGGCTAATTACGTCACGCCGTAGTATATTTTGCACCACGGCGTGACGTCATGCGACATTTCCAATCAATATATCTTCCTAAGTATTTGAATGAAAGAAAAAATAAAAAATACGTGTTCAAATTTTTTATAAATCTATCTGACGGACATTAAATTATTTTTTAGGATACAACCCAATTGAACACGAACATGTGAATAAAAGTGTTTTGCTACTACTGTTTATTATCCATAATACTAGACTATTAGCACTAAAAGATAATATATGCAAGGACTAGACAAGATCTCCGACGTTTCTGTATAACTTGCAATCTAGAGAACATTGCCTTCATTCAAAATCGACGCGTAAACGGGTGTTTTTCGTCTAATAAAAGCTAATGGTCCTGTTGATGTGAGGTTCTATGAAAAGGACAAAACATTTAATACTTTTCAACGTTTAAAATGATTGTGCATTTCAACAAAAGCTCCACTCAACCTAACAAAAGGATTCAGAAAAACGGAATATCAAAACAATTGCAAAGAATTTTTCGTATCGTTTTCACAGTACACCGATTCTCTTCACTGAAATAGAAACAGTTGAAACCAGACAATGCCATCGTGATTATTATTTCGTGGATAAAAAGCAATGAAACCTATTCTGGACCCTTTTTATTTATTACTTTTAACTAGAAGGACTTTTATATGGTGTAGCCCATATAAAAGTTAAGTCCAAATATTCTTTTATTTTCTAAAAATTTTTAGATAAAAAAAAAAAGCCTTATACAGGATGCAGGAATATCGACACACAATCATTTCATGATTTTAAAACCCCCGAGTACAGGTTATAAAAACTTCCTTGACAGCCTTTATTCCAACAGAAATATGAAGAAAATTGTAAAAACTTTATTTCAATGTCAGAACCTATCATCGATAGTGTCGTATCGTAGGTTACAGGCGTTACACCAAACCCTGAATCAGATATTTTAACGTCATCTAAATCACCTATATTGTAACATACTAGCCCCCTTATTCATAAACGTTGCTTAAAATTAACTAGTGATTAGCGGTTCTTTAACCATACATTTTTGACCTTTTAACGTCACTTAACTTTGACTACAGTGTTTAAGGGGTTTATTTATAAACGATGATTAAAGTTAAATGATGTGTGACGTGTAAACGTCTAAAATGTATGGTTAATCAATCGCCAATTACTAGTTAATTTTAAGCAACTTTTATGAATAAGGCGGAAAATGCATTGCAGTAAATTCAGTGAAGAACATTAACTGAATGAAATAACAATATATTTAAGTTTTGCCCGTTTTTGGCAAGGCACTGACACGAAATCAGTATTATCTGGTTATATATTTGGGTCAATGCGATATTCTAAAGAAAAATATAAGTAAGAATTTTACTTTTTTTTTTACAAAACTTTTGTGGTAAAAGTGCCAAGTGCGAAACAAACGCAGGTTCTTTAGATGTTGGCAGTGCTTACGTCATTTATCATTCGCCCGCAGAACAGAGCCAAGCATGCTCCCGATCCTTATCTGAAATAAATTACAGTACTCCACGAATTCAATAATTCCTATCCAGTTAGGAAGGTCCAACTTCGAGAAAGAGGTCAATCGTCGAATCCAACTCGGCTGGGCTGCTTTCGGGAAGCTACGTAGAATCTTCTCGTCCGAAATACCGCAGTGTCTCAAGACAAAAGTCTTTGACCAGTGTGTGTTGCCAGTGATGACTTATGGAGTTGAGACGTGGTCGCTAACAATGGGCCTTATAAGAAGGCTCAAAGTCGCTCAAAGGGCAATGGAGAGGGCTATGCTTGGGATTTCACTGCGCGATCGAATCAGGAATGAGGAGATCCGCAGAAGAACGAGAGTAACCGACATAGCCCGAAGAATTGCAACACTGAAGTGGCAATGGGCTGGACACATTGCCCGTAGGACCGATGCCCGATGGGGCCGACGGGTTCTCGAGTGGCGACCACGCACCGGAAGACGTAGCGTGGGTAGGCCCCCGACAAGGTGGACCGACGACCTGGTGAAGGTCGCGGGAAACCGCTGGATGCGGGAGGCGCAGGACCGGTCGTCGTGGAGAACCTTGGGGGAGGCCTATGTCCAGCAGTGGACGTCTTTCGGCTGAAATGATGATGATGATGATGATGACTCCACGAATTTATAGGTGTTATAAAACTACATGTAGGTATGTACAACCGGGCGATGCGGCGGCTTTTTATATACAAAATTAACGCTCTCAAACCCGAAGTTTATATTTTACGTGACTATCTTGGAGATGTCCCTGAAATCAGAAGCCTTCGTTAGCCCGTAATAATACTTGACAATTTTCAAAAAGATTTCTTAATAAATTCTCAAGTCGCCCAACAAAGATATTTAATAAGGGTCCAAAATAAATAACGACTACCCAGTCTAGTCATTTTACAAAAGGGATCTTGAAAAGAGACGCCTTTGGAAATAATATCGTTTTAATAAATTAGAGTCATTTATCCGCGTTCTAGGACATGCGTCTTAGTTGAGACTTTAATAAATTATCGACGATATTTTCTCAAGTTACATTATTTAAACTAAGGGACAGTTTTGATTGACTGCTGAAGTTTCTACACAGACTGTAATTAGACGTTGGGATAACAGCTTCAAAGTTGCGGCTTTAAAATTCTTTGCCTACTTGGATTCATCGCTTTTATTTTCATTACATTGAGGCAACAATTTACATTGTCATTATTAAGTTCGTTATCTCGTTGAATAAAAGAGAAAAGTCTGAATGATATTTAACCTTATTTATAAGGGAAAACGTTCGATCCTTTATAGGTTAATTTATATTAAATAAACAAACATATGTATTTCAATATGAAAATGTTTATTCTTTGTAGGTACCTCGTCTTCATGAATGAGCTTCACTGAGATATTCGCCGTGAAAACGCATTCTAAAGCTATCACACGTCACAGAGGATAAATTAACGTGAAATAAATTTCGCGCGCCAGACATCTCGAATTTCACTTCACATTGTAAAATAATTCACGTAACTCTAGTGTCAGACAAGACTGACACTAACACGAGGTGAAGTGTTCCTAAAATAGAGTGAGCTTACGCCTTATGTGCACACCCTTACAGCTGAGGAACGTGCGACACAGGCTGAAGATTAAGCACCCCATCATGACAGGCGAACGGTTCCGTACAAATTACCGGGATTTGCGGTCCTGCCGACACTGAAATTACTCAGTTATACCCGGTTATTTATCACAGTGCGGCGCTTTAAATAAAAATGTAGATTTGGAAAGACGAAATGTTGATAGTTCAAATTGAATGCCGGCTGAAATTGCAGGTATCGTAAAGTACTTAGCTTTTCATTTCATTTCACGTATTGAAAGAAGCCTTTTGTTATTCATAGCTAGCTTATCAAATTTCGAATGCATGAGCAGGAATAAAAACAATTCCTGACCTACCTTCCATGATATCTAAAATTCCTGTTCCAATCGAACAAAGTCCATTTTAGCGTGACGCTATCGGAAGGTTTCCAGGTGGTCGCCGGATGTGAAATTTTCCACAGCAGCTTCAGGATTGCTCGGAATTGGCGGGATTCGTTCATTCACTAATGTATTTTTGGTTTGTCATTCGTATCGGAATGGTGTCATCGCCACGCATGTGATGTGGGATTGTGGGTTGGCGACCCCTGTAGCGCAATGCAAACAAACAGCTGATCGATATCGCTACTGCGATGAAATCGTGTCCCAACAAGTAAAAGCTGAGTAGTCACACGATCGTTGACACTGATACACGAACAATGTAGCCAGTGAACCCGACTATATACGAAAACGTATCTTAATCTAATAGCGCCAAAGCTCACATTGTAATGAGAGCATTTTGTATACAAAGTGAAACGACCTACGCCAATGAATAGACTATCCAAGTTTTCTTCTATTAAAAACAGCGGGTAAAGATTGAATCATCTACATTTCAAAAAAATTGTACCGAACTATCTTACAAGGCAAGCCAAGGTGTTGGCTACAAAATTGATAAAAAAAACGCACATGTGTGATACCACTAACTCCTGATCGCATGAACATCTGTCCACGAATCCATAGAAATACATCCGTAGGTATATGCCACCTATTTATGTAGTCCAATACAGCTTTGCCCGAAAGTCCCGACACGGAGGGGGAACGCAGCCGCTGTTTTATATTCAAGGAATATAACAACAATACACCGACTTAAATGGATAATACTTTTGAATGAACAATGTACGAATGGGTAATTTAAAAGGTATAACGTTATGTATAATACAAGACATACAAGACGTGAGAGAGATGTTTAATATAACACGTAGTTATATTCAAGTGATTTGATTATTAAATTAACAATAACGTATGCAAAACACGACTTTGTATATGAATCGAACTGAAGAAAAAGTTTTTTGTGCGAAAAGTCTTTGACAGGATCGAAGCAATTCTATGGCGTATGAGAAAGGCATATAAAAAAAGCAGGAATATAAAAAAGGCTATGATAACTATTGTTGAAAAAAGTTCAAGTAAAACTCTATGAATATTTTCGAGGTAGCATTTATAAAGCATTTAACGTAAAGTTCAGTCACATTCTAAGACGAAGCTTTCAACTGATTAATCACGAAATACCTCTATATTTTACAAATGCATTCTACCTTAGTCGTAGATGGGTTGGTAACCGAACAGTCTTCTCTCCGTGAGATAGGGTTACGGTAATGGCTTTGGTTGGTACTTGGATTGTGCCAGGGTTAAATGTTCGGTCGGTAACTTTAATGAGATAGAGATTATATGTCTGTGTTAGGTTTCCTTTTGTGTATTACAAATAAACTGGATGAAACTTACAAATTAAGAACTTATAAATTGAGAAGCGAAAAGAAACTACAAACATACTCTAGATATTTATTAAATAAGCCACATGAACACTGCAACTGCACTAGACTTTTGTAGAAAACTTTTGTGAAGTAAAAGAAAAACAAATATCGGAAATTTCGGAACCAACAGCCGATCTTACCGAAAGATCACCAAATATGTACTAAATGAAATATTTACTGTATTTATATACTCGTATGAAAGTCTAGAAGCGTATGTTTGGTTTGGATGCGTCGCCAGTTATTTATTAACCACGTCACTGGAATAAGCCGTAACAAATACAAACAGAGCCCTCCTGTGAACCACGAGGGATGCACGTGCTAATCCGCATATTTCGTAACAATTTATGAATGATTATGAATCAGAAAGTATAAATATATTAAGTTTCTTTGCTGATTCATAATATTATATATTTTTATCTCACAGTTTTTTGGTTTATTCTTTTTTCTCGCCGGATACAAAAATTGGGGTCCATTCCATAAAAAGTTTCTTTCGAAGATGACCGAGCTAAAGAAAACCATGGTTTCAAAAACACTTCAGAAATTTTAATATTACTTTTGCTGAATAAGAATACTGTTCATAACATGGCTCCCTGGCCTTAATTCCTTTTATTTATAAACAATGCTAAAAGTAAAAATAAATAATAATATTTATTGGGGCACAAAATACATTTTTCACTTTTCGTGTACTTACATTAATACTGCATTACAAATAGGTAGGTACAATAGGTTTATCCCTGTCCCCTCAACTAGGATAAAACGTTAAACTGTATGTCATGATGACATACGGAATTGAAACGTGGTTGCTCACAATGGGCTTCATACGAAGGCTCAGGGTGACATAAAGGGCGATGGAAAGAGCTACGTTCGGAGTTTCTCTGCGCGACCGAATCAGTAATGAGGAGATCGGAACAACGAAAGTCTCCGACAAAGCTCTTCGAGCTGCTAAAATTAAGTGGCAGTGGGCGGGGCAGTAAGGTTCTGGAGTGGCGGCCACGTAACGGAAGTTGCAGCGTAGGGAGGCCCCAACACGGTGGACCGATGACCTGGAGAAGGTCGCGAGAAGCCAGATGGACGCGGGCAGCACAAGACCGGTCATTGTGGAAAACCTTGGCAGAGGCTTTTGTCCAGCAGTGGACCTCAATAGGCTGAAGTTAAACAGTACCTATGATTTAAAAAAATAGATACTTTTATTTTTAATAAATATGTATTGTTCAATGGCAGGTCTGCACCTTAATTGCTTGACAAACTACCGATCTCAATCTGAACAAGGTTTGTAATCGCAAAGAATAATTTGTATCATAAATCTGTACTATTTTGAGAGATTAGACTAGTACATTGATTCAATACATCCGCAACAACGTAAACTACGCAATGTATTTGTTGATCTGTCAAAAGTCAAAACAAAAACTATTTCTTCTCATAGATGTTACTCAATTACCCCACTGTAAAGAAACAGATTGCTGGCTTGGGCCTACCCTTCCATCTATCGCAAGCTCAATTTATTATTATTTCCTTTATTTATCTTCTTTCTCATTTAGTTACATTTTTAAATATATTGATTTAAAAAATACATACAAATACATTTAAAAATATATACCCGTCATCGGTGGAGAATAGTGTTCCACCGATGACGGGAGCAGGGTCCAAGCTACCGGTGGCTAGGGCTCCAGAGACAGGCACCTCCTGACGATGCGGGCCATATCGAGGAATACTGCCTTTTGAATCAGGCATATCATCATCATCTACACATCTATTGAGGCTCTCGTTAGGCAGTTGGATTTTGATCCAACCTCAATAGATGTTGCCTCAATAGATGTTGGTCGAGGCTCTTGGTTATCAAACCATTAGCCGATACGACAATTGGCACAATGACAGCCGAGTTCACATTCCACATGTCAACAATCTCATGCGCCAAGTCGAGATAATTAATTTGTTTCTCTTTCTCAGCTTTCACGGGATTCCCGTCATGTGGAATGACAACATCGACAATCATTGCGAGGCGCGCTAATCGATCTATCACCACTATATCAGGCTTATTTGCAACAATAGTCCTGTCAGTAATTATAGAGCGATCCCAGTATAACGTGACATGGTCATTTTCAAGAACTGGGTCGGGCACATATTTATAATACGGTACCTCAGAATCTACAAGTTTATATTTCAAAGCAAGTTACTGGTGGATGATCCTAACTACTTGGTTATGCCTGTGCAAATACTCGCCGTTAGCTAATCGAGAGCAACCAGAGATAATATGTCTAATGGACTCACCCGGATGGTGATATGCCCGACACACCTCAATCGTCCCGTCCTTCATAATATCTTATCTCCGGTAGTTATTCGTCACGATAACTTCGTCCTTAATTGCACAGACGAAACCTTCAGTTTCCCCGAAAAGGTCACCGGATCGTAGCCAGGATACGGAAGCTAATAAGTCAACATCGGGCTCATGAAGAGCCCGATAAAACCGCCCGTGAAGTTCCTTGCCTTGCCATACCATCTTGCGGTCATCTGTGGTAAGTATTATAGGTTTGTGCCAGTTCTTTTTCGCCATAGATAGCGGAGTAAGACCCTTGTCTACTGTGACCACATCATAATGCATACCCACTACGGTTTTTAAAAAATGTTCTCTGAGACTGCATACCTCTCAGTTGTGGAGGGTTAAAAGGTTCTTTGCATTTAAAAAGCCTCGACCCCCGCACTTCCGCGGAATATACCGTCTCATCAGTGATGATCGTGGGTGATGAATCCTGTTTGCTGTTAGCAGTGTACGGACCCTACTATCCAGGACGTAGAGTTCGGTCTGAGTCCATTGAAGTATAACGTAAGAGTACATTAAAACCGACATGACCCACCTGTTGAAGGCGCGCACCTTATTTCCGCCCGAAAGAAGACTATTTAATACCTTCTTCAGGCGACGAAAGAAGCGTTCCTGCAACGATTGCGTCATGTCAGCATCGTTGATACCTAATGCTTCCGACATACCCAAATATTTATAGCTCTCGAATGAGGAGAAGGATCTCAGGTGTATGAAATCCGGAAGTGTAATTCCCCCGGATTCCATAATCTCCCCTTGCTTTACATGCATGACTGCACATTTGTGCACACCAAATTCCATTCTGATGCCACCACTAAAAGTTTCAGTTACAATCAGTAGCTTCATCAGTTGCAATTCATTGGGGGCAAAGAATTTCAAATCATCCATGTAGAGGAGGTGAGATATGACCTGACCACCTCTCTTCAATCGATAACCCAGACCAGTGTGCAGTGTGCTTAGAGGATTCAGAGCTAAGCAGAACCAAAGTGGACTCAGACTGTCGCCCTGGAATATTCCCCGCTTAATCCATACAGGTTCATCATTCTCCTGGTTCTGTCGACTCCCTGGATAGCGAAGGACCGTCTTCGATTGAAGGAAAGTGCGTAGAGTTGAATTTATCTTGTACAACTCTAGCACCCTCATAAGCCATGTACTCGTATGTGGCACCGAATCGTAGGCCTTCTTATAATCTATCCAGCAGGTGGAGAGATCCTTGCGGGATCGACGTACCTGTTGGCTGTCCTGTCTATTAGGAGTACCACGGGACCCGCTCCTACATCCATTTTGAGAGACAGACATGATGGAGTTGCTGTCAAGATGTTTGTTTATTTTAACTTTTAAAATGGATGTAAGAACTTTATAGACCGTTGGTAAACAAGTGATCGGTCTATAATTTTTGGGTTCCGCGGTGCTACCTGATTTACGGAGCAGGTGGGTAATTCCAGTTGTTAAGAACTGGGGTAGCGAACCAGACTCTAAGGATGACTGGAATTGAGAAAGGGATTTATTATTACTACTTAACTTTATGCAACTTTGGTTTTGATTGCAGTTTATTTCAGAGCTTTGGTGCTTAAACCTTTTCATGGAATACTCCCTTTAATACGCAGTCAAATCAACAGCATGTGTAGTTTTATTTTAATTTCCATATCACCATATTATACATATCAATTCAACTTTAAATTACATGCAGCATAGTTCAGTTTCTTCGCAGTTGAATATAATTCATGTTGAGACCTTCATGCTACGATCAAAACCTTCATGTTTTCTTTATCTCGAGTTACTTTGGAGAAAATTTAGTTACTTTGTAGCACAAAAATATAACGGGAAGCGATAAAATTCCATTGTGTATTTCGGTAGGTAAGTAATACATAACAATGTAATACAATAACAAGTTATGGGTATCGTTGTGGGAAATTCGTCACAGTATTCAGTTTCAGATAGACGAGGACACGAAACTGGCAAACCCCAATAATTTACGGTTTGACTGTCTGTATATAAGCGTAGTCACGTGTAAGACTTTTAAATAATATGAAAATAATGTTAGATAAATAATTATTTCAGGTTCACTTGGGAACAATGATTTGTCCCAAAATGTGTTACAAAATGAAGAATCTAAGAAACAAAATACAATTATTCGAGCTTCTGCAAGCGACTTTGTTTTCGTGAAATTTCTTGTACCTGCCACGTTATCACTTCGTTTTCACTTAGCGTTCTTTCTGACTTATTTTCTGTTTGTTTCCATCATCCGAATATAGTATTAGAAGATAGAATTAGTTTCAGAGATAAAAAAGCAAACAAACTGCATATAAACTTAATTCTACCTCTTATCTAATAAGAGATAATGACGCGATTCTCTTGTTCAAATATTAACCTTAATTTAAGTTAAGTGCATCTTTTACTTTCTATTTCATTAAGAAAAGGATAGTACATAAAATTTTAGTTTAATCCTGTCAAATTAAGATATTTCATAGACAGTTTAGACGCGATTATAAACATGGCGACCCGAAGTACATCAATTTACGTCAGGCGCGGACTAAGTAGACAGGTCTAAACTAACATTTTATCTTCTATCCTTTTCTTAATGAATTGTAAAGACAAAGATACACTGAACTTAAATATAGTTTAGTTTATGAATAAGGGAATCGGAGCCAATATCTGGGTATTTCTCAAGAAATTTCGAAATTTTATTCCTAATGATCCTAGAGCTAGACTAACCCGAAACTACACCGACGATATCCCGGACGTCAACCTGTACGGAATTAGTATAGCCCTGAAACAGCTCAAGAACGATAAGGCGGTTGGAGATGATGGAATTACGGCTGAGCTTCTGAAAGCGGGTGGCAAACCGGTTCTTGAAGCGCTTCAGAAGCTATTTAATTCCGTCATTATTAAAGGCGAAACGCCTAAGGCGTGGAACAGGAGCGTGGTGGTGTTGTTTTTCAAAAAAGGTGACAATACCCTCCTGAAAAACTACAGACCGATATCCCTCCTGAGCCATGTCTATAAGCTGTTTTCTAGGGTCATCACGAATTGTCTCGCTCGCAGGTTCGACGACTTCCAGCCTTCCGAACAAGCAGGCTTCCGAAAAGGCTTTAGCACCATAGACAACATACATACGCTGCGGCAAGTTATATAGAAGTCCGAGGAGTCTAACAAACCACAATGCTTGGCGTTTGTGGACTATGAGAAGGCCTTCGATTCGAACGAGACTTGGGCGGTGCTACAGTCTCTCCAGCGGTGCCAAATTGACCATCGATACATTGAGGTGATAAAGTGTTTGTAGCAAGTACATCACTAATCTCCGTTTTGCAGATGATACCGTGGTCATGGCTGAGACACTGGAAGACTTGGGCAAAATGCTCAATGATCTCAGCAGAGCTTCCCAACAAGTGGGTCTAAAGATGAACATGGATAAGACGAAGATCATGTCGAACTCTCATGTCGCACCCACTCCAATTCTAGTTGGTTGGTGCTCAGTCAGATGAATTAATTATAGAAGTTACTTTTTGCTAAAAACAAAGGAATTATACTATTGTTGCTAAAAAAGGAAATGTGCTATCACTAATGAAAAAGTATATATTAGCAGTTTGTTACTCCGAAAATCATTCCCTCATCTTGTCCCTTACTCCAAACCCATTTACTAAAAAGTCTGTTCAACTTAAATGAAACAATATTGTTATAAATTCAATATTGTGAACATGTTAGAATGATAGTGTTATTGTTTATGTGGATTTTTATTGCACTACGACGAATACGTAAAAAGGAAATACTGTTTTAAATTATGTCCCGCCACATAAAATCATTCCATCACCGTATTACGGATTATCGATTTCTGATCGTATCGAACAAGATTCTTGAACGCAACCTTAACTTTTATTAAACTGGCAACACTCCCAAACGTTTCAATATATCGATTTATTCTCAACAATAGGTGAGTATGTGCAAATAGATATCTTGTTGAATACAGTTAAGAAATACATTTATGGCACTCATTACCCCACGTTGCATATACATACGAGTATGTAAAAGTTACTTTACATACGAGTTTATGTTTTGTAATGTTTATGCGTTTTAAGGAGTAAAATTATAATTCACAACGTTAAAAGCAAATTGAGGTTATGTGTCGGTGTTTTTGTTGTTTTAGTTAAAATTCGTCATACCCTCGCGATCATTCCCTCACTTCTGAAGGAATAAATGAAAAAATTAAAGGAATATTCTTTTAATTTTTCATTTTGTTCTTTCAATATGTGTTTCACTGCATTTAATTATTTACAGATATTTTATTTGGAAGAAAAATGGCGCGACAAAAAAAGTTGAGTGATGTAGAAAAGCAATTAAAAAAGAAATAGTATGACAAAGATAATCTACATTTTAAAACTATCAAAAACAAATTCTTGAAGGCTTTAGCACCTTGTCAATTATCACACGCAATACGGTAAACTAGTTATTAACTCGTTAATTCTGTGAATATGACATTAATAAAGTGTTAAATCAAAATATATCTACATATATGTAAGAATGATTGTACAACCTATACGATACGCACGTGTAAATATTCAGTTTAGTAAATATCAGATCCTAGTGAGAGAAAAAGTGACCTACTTATCCAATATTTGGCCAGCTCGCACGACTCGCAAATTATCGCCTTCTCCTTTACGCTTAAAAAAAGCATATATAGGTCAAGAAACAAGTGCTATCTACGTTGAATATCAAATAACATACCTACATAGGTCTCAATGGAAATGGGGGTAACCTTCGTCAAATTCATGTCAGTTTAGCACCTGTAATATGACATGGAATGATGAAAATATCACCGAATTATGGAAATAGGACGTTCATTAATAAGTCGATATCGATAGGGATTTGCAGACGAAACATCGACGGATTTCAACGTGTCTTTCTGATTAATTGTTATTACAATAGCTTAAGCTCACGCCTTGTCCGCGTGAACCCTACCCTTCGCATCGCATTACTTGCCCGTACTATGAGCTTTTCTTTTTATTCGATTCCTATAGGTCCTAACGTGTTTAATCGCCTACCTTCGCCATTAGGTTACCATTTATGCAAAAATATTATATTTAAGTCATAGTGACAGTTTTGTAAGTTCAAACAATCTAACAAACTGTATAGAAAGATAAAGGGTGTTTCTGACACGACGCACAAACGAGTACCATGGATCCAGTACATGATTCTGAACCCCCCAGAGGTGTAATTTTTCGTCGATTTTTTCCTGATTAAAAAAACAAATGCAGTTTTTTTTTCACTTTAAACCGTTCATAATTGCTATACTTTTATAACCCAATAAGATTTTAAAGTAAAAACTAATTATTTCGCTAATTACACAAAGAAGCGCAATGTGAACAAAACTGGAAAAACTATCTTATCAGCTGATTTAATAGAGTTCACATCAGGGATCAACGTCATACCTACAAATTCGTACGACGGCACGCTTGCAACGTTCAAAAGCCGAGCCTACACTTTTTTTAAACACTGTTATTACTGTAACCGCTCATTAACGACATAAATGACTATCATAATTTTGATAGTGGCATGCGGTGTAGCCTTCTCGCGAAGTTTGCGTTACGATGTTCAGATACACCCTGTATAAGTAAATAATAAAAACTAAATACAAGTAAATAAAACTAACCATAAGTAATCACGAGTAAAATGTCTGAGGATTGCTGTTTTCGATACCTATATGATGCAAAAGTATATATCTCATGAGACTTCTTTTTCGATTAAAAACCAACTTTAATTTCATCTCTACTCAGTATTACCTAAAGTAATGTCGAATATCTTACAAGAATATTAACAGAATCCCTTCAACTAAAAGTTTCATTGCACTAAACTTTCTCCATGTATATCTCGGGTACATAATTCCACTGCACAAAGGTCCGTGGTTAGCTGACGGGAATTAGTAACATGCCAACCAAACAATAAGTTTGCAACTTAGCAAGTAATTTGAATTTCACCACTATGCTTTATTTGAAGCTGACGCTCGTTTCTTCATTGCCTTCGAAATTAATGAATGAACAGTAGATTATATTACCTACAAGAAAAAAAAAACCTGTGAAAAGTTCCAGTGTTCCAGAATATTTTAATTTTCACTTTTACCTACCGATGCAAAAAGGGGGGATTGGAACGAAAATTGGAAGACATTGGCTGTATGTTGTAAAACTTGGTCTGTATATTTGTCAGATATATCAATTTCAATACATACGAAACACTGTTTTCGTCAAATAAAAATTTGAGTTTTCTATAGTCATCAAATTCCAATTTTTTTGAAGTTCAAAATAACTTCCAAAGTAAAGTAGGTCCCTAAATTTACAGCACAATAAAAGGTTGTGTCTTCAAGTTAATTAAATTTTTAATTGCATTTGTAACATAAAAATCGTTTTATGGTATTTACTCAAGGATATGTGCAGCTGAGAAAGGTTTTATTGTTTTTAGTTAGTGAAGAAACTGCATCTAGACAAGTTTTTACTTAAGACATTCTGTTGATCTATTGTTTGGAAATAAAACCATTTTCAGTGATAGTTACTAATTTACTACTAGTGATACTACTAGTGAGTTATACAGAATGTTGCTGATAATACGACAATAAATGAAAACACAGAATATGCTGGTTCATAGGAAAAATCCTAAACCATAGAATAAAACCTAGCACCAAAAATTAAAAAATTAAAATTTCAAACAAACTAAATCGCAAAAAATTGCAAACGGAATAGAACATCCTTTAAAATATTGGTTCAATGACTTCGATCAGCGGGCGACAGCGCGGTCCTGTATCGACTTGCTTTTGGCGCCATTATTAATAAAGTTTTGTACCGCTGGATGCGGCGGTCATTAACCTGTAAGCGCTTCCTTAGCAACATGTACATCATGTAGAAAAAGTGAAAAATGATTTCCTATGACTAAACTAACGAATATATTTATATGATTTTTTTATGGTTAGATTGAGGATGTGTTGAGGTACACGATGTATAATTTATTGTCCTATTGTCAGCACCACTCTGTATATACATATATCCCCTGGCGGTTTCATGGGCATAAGTTTCGATTCCGTGGTAATACCGGGATAAAAAGACCTCTATATTAATCTGTATTCAAAGTATCATCCAAATCATTTCAGTAGTTTTTTATTTCTATACAAATATTATAAATATTATAAATATTATATATAGAGATAAGTATGAAATGAAGTGATCCGACAGAGGACCAAAGTCACCGACATAGCTGAGAGGGTTAGCAAGCTGAAGTGGCAATGTGCTGGTCACATATGCCGCCGGGCCGACAACCGTTAGGGTAAACGAGTCCTCGAGTGGAGACTGCGTCTCGGCAAACGTAGCGTAGGACGTCCTTGGGCGAGATGGAGCGACGACATCAAAAAGGTGGCTGATAGCGGCTGGCGGAGAACTGCTCAGGATCGAGCTTGTTGGCGTGCCATGAAAGAGGCCTATGTCCAGCAGTGGACGAGTAGAGGCTGATGATGATGATGATGATGATGTTATATAGTATAGGTACAAAATAGTATAGAATAGAATTTATTTACTCAAACCTAAATGCAACCAAGGCAATACAATATAAGTATGAGGTCATAATACGAAAACGATAAAAGTATTGCTTCACTAATCACCAACAGGTGGGATCGCGGTTAAACGCTAGTTTATATCGTTTAATTTATTTATTTATTTATTTATTAACATATACAGCCATCATTACAGGTAAACTTAACCTAATGCAATGGTTGTACCACTTAAATATATTTATAACTAACTATACACATACAATACAATACAATACATTACAATATGCACATACCCATCAAAAAAATAAAAATAAATTAGTAAGTGATCATGTGTATGCAACACATGATCACTCACTTAATGCAATTCAAACACAACAGAATACATGGCCCTTGTGAACACACTAACTGAGCATGAAAATATATCGACTCGAGTGGACACCGTGTTGAGCACACGCAGCGTACGCGTCAGTGGCGCAAGTTGCAACAAGTTTGTGCGCGCATGCGGCACCACCAGGAGTGGCGGCCGTCTCCGTCGCCCTATGTATTCATCCGGGACACACAAATTTACCAGTGACAAAACGGCCTGATCATGAACCATGCCTCGAAGGATTTTAAATACATATAGGGCCAGGGTCACTTCTCTTCTAGCCTGCAAACTCACTTCCTCATTCTTTCTTTCATTTCACTTTCACTTTCACTTCATTTCAGCCCACCATACCCAACACAAATGATGTAGGATAGAGAAGTGGGTATCCCGGATATACCCTATATTGCCTAAGGTACATAAATCTAAGAAATTTGTTTTGGATACGTTCCAACATTAACTTATATTTATACTCATGCGGTGACCATATTGCTGCATTGTGTTCTAGATGAGTTCTCACGAGAGCTCCGTACAGGGCTTTTAACGCTAAAATGTTTGTAAAATCCGATGCTTGCCGCAAAAAAAAACCGAGGTTACGAAATGCTTTTTTACAAACATTTGTGATATGCTTACGAAAGGTCAAGTCGGCAGTAAACTGAACACCCAAGTCTCTAACATCAGTTACGCGTCGCAACGGCATCCCTTCCATATGGTAATTGTGTTGTTGTGGACTACGTGAGCGACTGAAAGTAAGTACGGAACATTTCGATACATTAAAATACAGTTTATTATCATGACTCCATTTCACTACACCATCAATATCTCGCTGCAGTGTTTCATGATCGTCGTTCCGCTCAACCACTCTGATTAATTTCATGTCATCAGCAAATAACAATGGCGTTGACTTAGTGACTACGCCTGGCAGATCATTAATCATTAATATGAAGAGCAACGGCCCCAAATTACTGCCCTGGCTCACGCCTGACCAAGTAAAATATGGCTCGGAAAATCTTCCCCCACAGTCCACATACTGGCACCTATCCCGTAAATAACTCGCAAAGAATGCCAGAGTATGCGGCGTGCAACCCACGTCAGCTAGCTTCCTCAGGAGGATGTCATTATCAACAGTGTCAAATGCTTTTCTGTAATCAAAGTAGATGACATCCACCTGCAAGCCAGCGTCTACCGCGGGCACCAGATTTGTCATCAGATTGAATAAATTGCCTGTTGTCCCCCGCCCAGGGCGAAAGCCGTACTGTGCTTCGGACAACTGTGCGCTTATCTGAGGGTATATCGAACTGTGAATGGCCGCCTCAAACACCTTAGCTGGAGTACTTAGTACCGCCACGGGTCTATAGTCGCTTGGTCCTGAACCACCAGTACCCTTCGGTACTGGTACCACTCGCGTGAGTTTCCAGCAATCTGGAAACGTAGCCGTCTCAATGCAGGTATTAAATATGTATAGCAAAGGTTTAACCAAAACCATGCGACAGTCCCTGAATACAAAAGATGGAATACCGTCCGGTCCTACGGAGTACTTCGGCAGCAAACGAGTCAGAGCACGCAGAACATCGGCAGATCCCAGAGGAGCCAGGTGAGTCCAAAAATTTGGTGACGCTGTCGCGCTTACTGCCGCCACATCTAACACAGCCGGCTTCACATTGTAGACAGAGTGAAAGAATCTAGCAAACTCATTGGCGCATTCCTCATCTGGCAAAACTCGTCCATCAATCATCAACTTAGGTTTATTCAAACTTACCCTCCTTGATCTCATGTAATTCCAAAATGCTCGGGGATCACTTTTCATTTGCGTTTGTAAGCGATCTCGATACTGGTTATGTGCACGAGATATGTCAGTTTTTATTCTCGCCCTGCACTGTGCGAACAATACATAATCACTGTGTAATTTACTGGATTTATATTTTTTATGTAATATATGTTTAAGTTTTAGATTTCTTATAATATCTGAAGTATACCAAACTGGGTAACTATACTTACTAGGGCTAGATGTTTTAATTCTTTTTGGTATACAAGCATCAAACACTTTATAAATGTTGTTATAAAATACATTTAACATTAAATTAGAGTCTTTCAAAGAAAACATTTCAGTGAAGTCTATTTTACTCAATTTGTCATATAAATCAATTAAATTACCTTTGCGAAAATTCCACGTGTGACTAGTGTGTGGCGCGCGGTCGTGAGACGGCGCCATTGATGGGGGTGACGCATACGCGTGGGGAGACGGCGGTGCCGACTGCGACGCGCCAATGCTAACCTGAACAGCGAGCGGTGGATGGTACACATCCACAGGCTCCATGCATTCGTCCGCTGCGATCACTGACACGCCACAACGCGCGCTCAACACCATGTCCAACTGTCTTCCGTTACAATTAGGTATACCGTTATATTGAGTGAATTCACAAAAGGCCATGAAATAATCGTAATAATTAGAAATATTTTTATTACATGAACATAAATTAAGATCTCCTAAGATAACTAATTTATGACAATATTGGACACATAGTTTTTCCAATATATTAAACAGTATCATGTATTCAGACTCATCAGTTTGAGGTGGAATATACACTACACAACATACCAGTACTAATCGCTTATTCATATAAACCGTAGCACAAAGTAACTCAAACCTATGATTGTTTATATCAATATCGTCCGGCATCGACACTTGCCGCAGCTCAAAGCACGGTGTGGATATTAAAAGCACGCCACCATGCTTACGCCCGTCTGTGCGATCACATCTTAATATTTGGTATCCAGGGAGCATAAATTCCGCATTTTGAATGCCATCATTTAAACCTGTTTCCGTGAATGCGTTGATCAACGCAAAAATCTCATCTATAGCTAATGCATACTTATGTATTTTTTTCTAATTATTTGTGTGGGACGTGGGTATATTTAATATTATTAGACTTAACATATTTAAATCATGTCCTTCTCCTGTGTTACACACAATTTTCTACATTTATACTTTACGTCTCCTTTTGCAGGTCTGTTGGATGAAATTTCTTAAGAAATAAGCAACACTTATGTACTCAGATATAAATTATATCTCTATGTATTTTATTGTGTGCATATATCGGCGTTGAGCACAGTCTGATCCGATTAATTGATTGTCTAATTTCTGAACGAAATGTCATGTAATCGAACAGTGATTCCTAAACGTAACACCCGACACTGGCACAAAAGAAGAGATAATGATGTGACATTGGCTAAACGCACAAACCGTGCGAAGCCATAAAAGAAAGAAGAAGAGATAACGAGCAATGGTG
Source organism: Sesamia inferens (assembly GCA_037179545.1). Classification (NCBI taxonomy): domain Eukaryota; kingdom Metazoa; phylum Arthropoda; class Insecta; order Lepidoptera; family Noctuidae; genus Sesamia; species Sesamia inferens. The sequence continues at coordinate 13,923,275 of CM073938.1, read as the reverse complement.
ACAGCTGTTCAACGGTTAACTTGAATGTTCGACTAGTGTCAAGAGGAACGTTATTTGTTAGGAAAATTGTTGTAAATTGGAGTGATCAAAGTATGATTTAAAGTTTATCATTATAATTGATTATCTCCTTGCCCGATAACCTACGCCTACAAGGGATCCTTCGCTATATAAAGACGGAGCATACCCAGATGATGCTTTTGTACCGCTAACTTCTTCTGATGACGGCCATGTGTCGTTATCAGACAAGAATTTACAATAAATAAAGAGTGGTGTTTATTCTTAAACGATGATTTAAGATATGTGATGTCAAACGTCAAAAATGTATAGTTAAACAGTCACTAATCACTAGTAACTTTAGCAACGAACGCATTAGCTATACACCAATAAATGCTGTAATAAATAAATGAATAAGGGGGAATCCTCCTCCTTTCTTTGGCCTCGCCTTTTTCCGTTACGCGGGGTCGGCTTTCCTGGTACTGAAGCGCCACTTATTTCGCTGGTATACATCGTCATCTGAAAGCCCCAACTGCTTCATAACCTTGCGGACATTCATCATCCATGTAGTAGGGGGCCTTCACCTCCCAAGTTTGTCTTTGTTGCCATGTAAATAAACTTCTTCACGACATAGTTGTCTGACCTTCGCTGTATACGACCGTACCAGAAAAAAAAATTGAAGATTTTTTATGCTGATCGACAGCCACATCGGCTGCCGGCAGAATTTACCACCCACCAGACAAAGTCTTGCCGCCAAGCGATTCGTCGTGTTCCGGCATGATGTCTGATGAAGCCGTGGGGAGGACGGGTCTGAGCAGTTGTGTTACGATGTGTGCCGGGTACGATGCGCCAAGTGTTGTTGTGTCGGGAGTTTGATCGTGGAGGCTTTCCACATTAATCTACCTCTGGCGCAGCATCGTTGGTCGTGTTGTTGGGTTTAACATTGCACCACCTCGCTCAACTGCCGTCTTCCTTCCTATTCACTAAGTTTTTAAGTGATTGGGTTTAATAAACTAGCGCGCTTTACCATCAACGATTGCATCACTGCTTACCATCAGGCGGGATTGCAGTCAAGCGCTAGTTTATAATTATTAAAAAAAAAAGGCTGGGAATTTCAGTTATTTTTGTAAACTTGACGTCATGGGTTCTTTGTTTTATCATGTTATGATATGGATATATCAAAACAGGATAAAAACAAAGAAAAACAGTATTTCAACTCGTTCATAATTAACAACAGCCTTCCTTAACAGCAGCAGTCATTAGCCTAAAAGTCATAAATTAAATTTAATTCTGTATATTTATCACGACTAATTTATAGGACATGTCTATGTATAATGCATATTGATGATGATATATATACGTTTTGACGATTTTCAATATACTTGACTCAATTCCAAATTTGTTTTTTTTTTTTTGTATCTACATAATTGGTTTTCCGCCAATAACATCGCTCGCCTAAAGCCATCGATGACTTTGATGAGGGCACAAACGCTGCGATAAAATTTTATAGCTTTATCTGATAACAGCTTTTGCAGTTGGTTGTGCCTATTTGTGTTTCGATATAGATCTTGTAAATTTGTAGATACTAACTGTGCCCGCGGTTTCACTCGCATACGTTTTCAAGCTTTGAGAATATCCAGATAAAAAATGATATGTATACATATATCCTATTAGTTAATTCTGGTTATAGACCATCTTTGTGCCAAATATCATCCAAATATAAAATACACAAGATATGACACAATGGGCGGTCATGATGCTATTTGTGATCTTATAAAAGACAGCGTTTAGATAATCGCCTAACGGTTAACTAAACGGCGGCCATTCAACAAACAGAATCCAACAAACAACAGAATCTGAATTATAATCAATAAGCGATGCGAATTAGTCGCAGTAACTAAGCCTAAGCACCCCGACGATTCTGCGCAAACCGCAGAGGGCGATGGCCATCAGGGCCGTCCGTGGGTATCGCACGATTTCCTACGAGGCATCTTGCGTCCTGGCCGGATCCCCGCCCTGGGACCAAGAGGCGAAAGTACTCGCGTCACTATACCGATGGCGCAAGGAAGAGCGGGCACGGGGCTCCAGTCTGGTACAGCGGCAGATCGAGCTGGGCCGAGAGGAGTTCCGTCAGATTTTAAAAAAGAACCAGATCCAGATATCAAAGGCTTTTGCGCCCTACCGACATTGTTAAAACTTTGCCCTCTTTAAATGAATTCCGGAAGGAATTACATAGTAGAAAAATGTATTGACACCAGGCTGTGTCAATGCGAATAGGGATACGTGTTCCCTTGACGGCAATATCGTCACCAAGGCCGCCCGCCGTGATCACTACTTCCAAAGGCCAGGCGATTGACTAAACGTCTAATTTAACTAGTAGGTGTAGTAGAAAAATAATCACGAAACAAGGGCAAAAATAAAATGTTATAAAATGAAATAATGATGAAAGGTTGTCTCTAAGAAAAAAAAAATTGTAACATTACACACCCTAAAATTCAGAACCCATTGGTGTCCTGGGATTTGCCTCTCCAGAATATGTCTATATCTTGTCACATGAAAGTCAATCTGTATGCCTAGTATGAGTTTTCATTACCCGACTCGATCGTCGATATCGAGCGCGTTTGGCGCTCTGATTGGTTGAGAGTTCAACCTTGAAGTGGACCAATCGATGAGTCAAACGCGGTCGATATCGACGATCGAGTCTCGTAATGAAAACTCATACTTGGCATACAGAATGGTTAAATAAGCTATTCAATGGATAGTCCCCAGCACGAGTCAACATTAAACATACTGCCAAAATTAGTAGAATTTACCTACTTCAAGAAAATGCCCAAGTTGCTATTGTTAGTGAAACATGGATTGAGCCGGAATCTCACAGCCACATTAGTGGTTATAATATATTTAGAAGAGACAGGTGCGACTCATACGGTGGTGTAGCAATTATCACTCATTATTCCATAAAGACACAAGTATCGTGTTTCAAACTGAATCATCATCATCATCATCAACCTTTTTATCGTCCCACTGCTGGGCACAGGTCTCCTCTCATACAGAGAAGGATTGAGCGTAATCACCACGCTTGCTCAATGCGGGTTGGCTATTTCAGACTTAAAGTCCAGGTTTCCTCAAGATGTTTTCCTTCACCTTCAGTCATTGGTGTCCAAGACATACTTAGAAAGTACATATAACTTTAGAAAAGTTACATTGGTTCTTGTCCTGGAAATTGTCTGACCTGGAATTGTCTGACCTGGAATCGAACCCGCGCACTCATACTTGAGAGGCTGGTGTTTAAACCACTAGGCCACCACGACGTTAAGTAATTATCACTCATTATTCCATAAAGACACAAGTATCGTGTTTCATACTGAATGAATGCAGCTACTTTACAAAACAGTTTTATAAGGTTTTGAAGTCGGAATAGTGTAAATCTTGTATTAGGTTATGATGGGGCTGGCATGGTCGTATTGTGACCAAAAACCCCTAAATTTCTAGTAGATAATAAAAAAATAAATTAAAAAAAGCCAATCTGGCCGATGTTACAGCGTCCGCCATATTGAATTTCCGCCGTGATGTGAAACTTCATCCTTTTTATTTTCTTTTTTTTTAGCTGGGTTGATGTTTTTTTTTTATATTTTTTATACAAATGCCTATTCTAAGCCCGAAGCATTGCCATATCGAGCCGTATGTCCCCATGACGAGTTCCAGACAATGATCGCTGAATTTTTTCGTCGGTATTAATAGTGGCATTAACGATGTACACTGTATTTCCATACCTTTTAATACTTTAATTTGAACACATTGTAAAAGCCAATTATATTTAAAAGAGTAACAGTGAAGTTTCTTGTCGTCACCATTGGAAACAACTAATTGAAACTGACTCCTACTTTTTGAAGTTTCACACGTTGTTGGGAGCCTCACTATGCTGTGTCTTCCGGTCCGTGACCGCCACTCCAGAACCTTACTGTCCTACCGGCCATCGGTTCTACGAGCAATATGCCCCGCCCACTGCCACTTAGCGACTCGAAGAGCTAGGACGCCTATGCCTATGACGCGGTGAAGGTCGCGAGAAGCCGATGGATGCGGGCAGAACAAGACCGGTCATCGTGGAAAGCCTTCGGGGGAGGCCTTTGTCCAGCAGTGGACATCTATAGGCTGAAGAAAAAGAAGATGTAGGTTTATGTGAACTAAATTATTGTGGTTTTGTTTTTGAATTCTTATATATAGATCAAACGACAAAGCAATCTATTATATTAACACCCATTTAGGTGTTGCCTACAAAAAGCCATACAATAAGAATTTCCATTATTCCAAACTTCCGAAATTCCTTTTTCGAAACATAATCAACAAATCATTGCCACTATTATAACAAAGCTGAAAGTGAACATGGACCGCATGGAACTTTTAAATTAATTGAATTTTTGCCCGCCTCACAAAATGTAGTCAAACAACACAGTCGCGGTTTTTCTAATTCACATAGTTTGTACGATACGGACTATTAACTAAACCGCAAATTATAGCACCCACAACAAATAAAACATAGTAAAGTAAACGCCTATACAGTAGTGCCGATTCACAATCTAAAATCTTTTCTCGGTGGTAGGCCACATCGGCTGCCGGCAGAAGTTACCACCCACCTGACAAAGTCTTGCCGCCAAGCGATTCGTTGTGTTCCGGCCTGAACGATGAAGAACGAACGATGAAGTCTGGTGAAGCCGGTGAGGACGAGTCTGAGCAACTGCCGTCTTCCTTCCTATTCACTAAGTTTTTTAAGTGAATGGGTTTAATAAACTAGCGCGCTTTACCATCAACGACTGCATCACTGCTTACCATCAGGCGGGATTGCAGTCAAGCGCTAGTTTATAATTATTAAATAAAAAAATAAAAAATTGGAGACTGTATAAACTCTTATAAACTTTTGTTCGTGTTGGGGAATGAGGACGAGTGCCTCTAATTTATAAAGATATGAACTGGGAATCTAATTTTCATATACTTTATCGGCCTAGTTTCTGAGATTTGTGAATTAGGTGCAGTTGTCTATACCTCACCTTTAGATCAGCAAAAAATGATAACACTCTATTTACAGGAGCGCGTCCGTAATTCAATAACAAAATGGCATCATTATGACTTTCTAGTGTTCAATTACTGCCACTCCACTCCATATTAATAAAAGTTCAAATTGAGTAGTAGTTATTAGAAAATCATTTTTACTAACGAGTTTTATTATAGCGGCAATACGGCAATGTCATTCTATCACCATTCCATTACGAGATGACTGAGATAATTGATCATCATTATGAATTTAGCAGATTACAAACTTTTAGCACAATGACAATGAAATGACTATACAGGTTGTATCTGACATCGTAACGCAAACTTCGCGAAAAGGCTACACCGCATGCCACTAACAAAATTATGACAGTCATTTATGTCGTTAATGAGCGGTTACAGAAATAACAGTGTTTAAAAAAAGTGTCGCCTCCGCCTTTGAACGTTACAAGCGTGCCGCCGTGCGTGTTTGTAGGTATGACGTTGAACCCTGATGGGAACTCTATTAAATCAGCTGATAGGATAGTTTTTATAGTATTGTTCACATTGCGCTTTTTTGTGTAATTAACGAATTAATTAATTTTTACTTTAAAATCATATTGAGTTATAAAAGTATAGCAATTATGAACGGTCTAAAGTGAAAAACCTGCATTTTTTTTATCGGGAAAAAGCCGACGCAAAATTCCACCACTGGGGGGTTCAGAATCATGTACTGGATCCATGATACTCGTTTGTGCGTCGATTTCAGATACACCCTTTATAATCGTGTTGTAATGACAAATTTATAAAAATAACAGACTAGGGCCCCTGGTGTCCCGGTTTAAAGAGCTAGTTTAATCAAATGTTTGACAAAACTATCGCCTCACACAGAAATCAGTGTTCTGTGAGGTAAGGTTTTGAAAACAAAAGCAAAACATCAGAGACGAGAAAAGAGAAAACTTGGTTTATTCTAAATAGTAATTACTCTTGTAACGTTTACTACCTGTTGCTATACAAATATTTGCTCCATGTAGAAACCGAACCCACGACACGCAGTGCGGTCGATCGCTCAGCTACTGAACCAAGCGTGTCGTCAGAATATTGAATGCTAAATAGTACTTTAAATAAAAAAATATTTCTAGATTCATGAAAAGAGAAACTTTAATTATGAATCTGATTAAAATACATAAAATATGCGTGATTTAAATTTACAAAAAAGTGATAACATTAAGAAAATCTAGACTTTAGACACAATAAAATAAAATAAACTTCATTATTTGAAGTTTATTTTATTTTATTCTAATGTGTTCTAAGCTCTACTACATTTATAGCAATTTTAAATATCTATACTTACTATAGTATATAAAGCTGAAGAGTTTGTTTGGACGCGATAATCTCGGAAACTACTGACACGATTTGAAAAATTCTTTTTGCGTTGGATAGCCCATTAATCCAGGAAGGTTTTAGACTAGTCTGTTTCTTAACATCACGCTGCGACCAATAGAAGCAGAGCATAGCAAACTCTACGCAAACGAAGTCGCTGGCGGCCGCTAAATAAAAGGACACACTAAATTACTTTCATGCCACCTTTATTAGTGGTCTGAGCGGTCGTGGTATTGGGTGCACTTGGTGATGGTGCCCGCTAGGGATGGTGGGTTGATACCAGACGGGGGTGCGGCGAATGTAGTAGTATATCCCGGGCCGCCGTCTCATGGTACTCGAAGGAATAGTGGGGTTTTAGTCGGTAGGAGTCCGACATAACCTTCCGTTATTCCCAGGCGGAGGGTATCCATGATGATTTCCCCACTTACATAAAAAAGGAGAAGCCGGTTTCCTCACAATGTTTCCCTTCACCGTTTTTGAGAGTGGTGATGAAATAATTTACACAAAATCACAAGTCATTTATTCAAATTAGGCTGAGAATCAGCACTTTATAAACGTCAATATTACATATGACAGTAAAGTAAGTAAAGCAACGCGCCTGGCGGGGTTCGGACCTACGACCTCCATCTTGTAAGTCTCGGCCGATACCATTAGGCCAAAAGTGCTCTATTAACTAATGATAAATATGATTGAATTCAGTTAAACAAAAGTCAGTATATGCACGCTGTAAGTGGCAAGCTTTCAGTCCAATTAATTCGTAGTCCTTTGCTGCAGTGGCGGCTAGTTGCCAGTAAAAACGTCATAAACGTGAATTTCTCCAGTGTGACCTCGCTGTGGCCCGATAAGACTGAAATATGCTATTAAACCATCCTCCGCATAACCGGAATATTCACACAATGTATTTTGAAGAAAACTTTAATACTTAACGTGTGAGAGAATAATCAATATCCTTGTTTTTTTTTTTTTGTTTGGGATGGGAAATCATCAAATGACCTCTTCCGCTCTGAGCGTAGCAGAAAGGAGTGTCAGACTTTTACTGACTAAAACCCACCCGTGTTCCTTCACTTGCCTGTAGACCGGGGCCACGGTTTCTTTTTTATACAACCCGCAACCCAATTTATATCTTGTTTTTGAAAGAAATATTTACTTAAACTCAGGTATAAATTAAATGAAACTTTATTGCATCGTTAATCATAATAATCATATTTCTTCGATATTTTATATTTTTATTTTTGATTCGTGGAAGCAGTATCTAGTTGAAGTTTTAATTTCGTTTGTTTTTAAATATTTGAATTTACGAACTTAAATTAATTACTTATTAATAAGATTTTTTATTGGACAAGTTCCCGTAAAGTACTAAATATATTTTTTAAGTTTGTATTTTATATGTAAATTGTTGGAGGTAAGAACTTTGTGGAAGGTTGAGTTTAATTTTAAAAATTGTGTAGGCCGAAATCTGGCATTCTCCTTTGTATATTATTAACTCTGATTTAATTTAATTTCCGTTTATTTTTATTGTCAATATTATTTCTTTATATAAGTTGCTGATTTATATGCTATCTCTATGGACCATGGTCTGGCAATAAAATTTATTAACATTATTAAACATAATTGGAAGTCAACGACGACATAGTTAGGAAAAGGATAGCCAAATGGTGATGACTTACCCATCATTCCGTATTAACGGTGTTGACGCTGATATGTGAATCTCTGACGGTTTTCTTAGGTAAGTTGGAGTTTTAAGATGGTTTTCTTACTTTTTGGGTAAGTTTCTTACTTTTTGAAATGAATTTTGAACACAATTGATCGAATTTGTATAAATCACACCGTGAAAAGGTGTAGTAAGTTTAGAATGAGCTGTCAAAGGTGTCAACTGTCAATCCCTAGCATTCGTTAGGAATGACAGTTTACTCCGCGGTCGCTGCACCTAAGTTTTCACGGTTAGATGTTTACAGAATCGCGCTGAACGTGTCTGCGAGCAGAAGTGGCCCACTATTATTGAAGAAGAGTTGTAGGTACAGCCCAGATAAGCACCTACATTTGTGTAATTTCATTACCGCAGCTCTCTTAACGGCGAAGAGAAACAATGTGAGGAAACGGGCATGTTTTAGAAACAAAAAAATCAAAGACATGTGGTATCTTCGCACTCGAACTACTAGGCTCGCGTCGTGCAGTATGGTCCACTCCCTCTTACAGAGAACATTATAGAGTGATTATTATAGTGGTGATGATTATACAGAGTGGTGCTGACAATACGACAATAAATTAAACATCGTGTACCTCAACACATTCAGTCTACACATAAAAAATCATATAAGTATGTCCATTAGTTTAGTCACAGGAAATTATTTTTAACATTTTTTACATGATGTCCATGTTGATAAGGAAGCGCTTATAGGTTAATAACCGCCGCATCGTCGCATAACGCAATAAATGTTGTTGAACTGTCAAAATGAAACCAATTGCTACTGATAGTTTGTTACCCTGCCGACATGTAAAAAAAAAATATTTACAATTAAACAGCTCACAAAGTAGAAACTATTTATTTAAAATTCAATACGTAATATTCTTAGCGTAGCGTAGCGTAATATTCTTGAAGAAGGCAAGACAGCTACAACATAGTCCATAGCTCAAGCATAGAGTAAGAAAATCTTGAAGCGAAAATTGTATTTCTTCTAGTTACTTCTGTCAAATTAACTACCCGCATTCGTATCACCTAACCACGATTCGTGCTTTATCAATGAATCAATTAGATCATAATATCGCATTTCGATGAAGCAGACGGCAGTCGCTTCACGGAAAATATTTTAGAAGTTTAGCCAAAAAATCAGCTGACAGGTGAAACGGACCCCAAACTTCAAAGCTGAAAACAGCTTTAGATGCGACTGAGATTAACGCTGAGATTTTGATGATGTTCGCATTTCGATGCTGGACGAGGTTGCGCTATCCGAGACGCCACCTTTTTCATGCAATCAATCCCACGGTGTGTTCTACGCCTGCCGACACGACGCGTGTTCGTGTGTGAATCGTCTGATGTATTTAATGACCATCCTTCCTTTGAAGGACAGAGATAACCTGCACCACTTCAGGTTGATACCGGAGCTGACAATCAGCCTATACCACTCCCACTGTTGTCCAGGCTGACTCTCTGTGGGAGGAAAAATCAGTGCCAGCTCAAGCTTAAATGTTGATGATAATTTATGCCTCGAAAGTCGATTATGACACTGCAGCTGACACCACTCCGGTACGAGGTCCTGCGGGTTTTAATTTAGGCTGACCCCGTGGTGGCAGACCGTTTTATCTTGCTTTTTTTGTGTACAAATCATGATTTTAGAGTCAAAGAAATCGCAGCACGCCGGAACGGTGTGCAGTGCATTTGATAATCGCTTGTAGGGTAAAGTTAAAGCTGGGAGTTCTTATTCTATGGGCTAAATTCAATGCCACCTGTCATTTAACAACGAGAAGTGCCGCGATACGTGCCTATCCCAAGGGAATACTTCTATGAGTTATCTGAATATATCAGCAAAACGGTCAAAGTATTTTACCTACAAAAAAAGAGTTGAATCAAATTTATACTGATAGTCGAAATCGGCAAAGTTCTTGGCACGAAGCAAAACTCTCTCGGCACAATGATTATCATAACGATTTATAAACTGCAGATTGAATATGAAAGAGAACAAGTCTATTTATTACTATGATTATATGATATTACTATGATTTGTTACATTCAATAGGTGTGCCTTATAATACGTAGAGATATCTTTTAAAATCTTTTTTACAAGGCATGTTTTTTTTACGGTGAGGAGTATATGTATAATGGCCGTAAAAAATGTGTCTGTCAACAAGCTCTCCACGACAAACAAACTGTAGTTTTCAGGGCAAGAAAACCATGTGAACAATTTCTACAAAGTAGCCTTCTTAGTAAAATTATCACTACAAAATCCTACTAATATTATAAATGCGAAAGAAAGAGAAACATAAGCAAACATCCATGCATGATTTAGGTGAAATTTGTGATTTAGTTAGCATCAGGAATAACACATAGGATAGTTTTGACTTTGAAATTTACGCGGGTGAAACTGCGAGTCACAGCAAGTATATACATTTATATGAAATCAGTGTAAAAAAAGGCAATATTTGATCACGCATTCCGGTTATGGCACAGATAATATAGCTATACATATAAATGAAATACGACAGTGTTATGTAAAACATCAAACTACTCAGAATTCTAATACTTACATTATGTGTAAAGTGCCACTTAACTATAAGCAGATGAGTCATAACCACAATAAAAGCTTGTGATAATGTCAAAATATGTTATAGCCTTGGCAGATGGAATTACATAACACTTACTTTTATTGACCACAGAACTAAACCCAAACATAATTTTATGGTAGAATTTTCATAAAATGCGTTGACAATTTGAAATAAAGTTGACGATACGATTAAGTCAAGGTTAAAAGATTACATGTTTTATTCAACAAATTTTATCACATGAGTTCTTGGAAGATTTGCTTTAAAAGCTGATCGCCTTATCTAGTTTCTGATCTAATAATTTATCTCATGTTCGCAATTATAGTTCGATTAATGTGTAAATCATTCAAGTTTCTGGAAGAACTTGTACCGAATTCATTACTAAATACTATTGTATCATCATCATAAGTCATTTAGTTAACTAATTCGTTGTAGATATTTATGTACCTATGTTTTTTTTTTAAATAATTAAGTAGTGGTGAGATTTAGGGGAACCTAAAGATAATGCTAATACTTAAACCTTTTGGACACACTCCTATTAGCTCCAAGGTTTCGTCTCTCGCTGCGGGTTGAGTAGCAAAGGTAAGTGAAGGAAGGAACTCCGGTGGGTTTTAGTCAATCAAAGTCTGACACGCCCTTCAGCGTCGCCCAGATTTCATATTATCAACGGGAGAGGTCATTGGATTATAGAGATCCGTAAAAAAAAAAATAAGTTTCGTTTCTCGCAAATTATTCACTAACGCATAAAGCACTGACACATAACTTTTGAATAATATTAAACATTACATAACTTGTTACTTTTTAATTCATTACATATAATAACTATGAAACCTTATTTGGTGCATGTTGGGTGCACATACGTCAAATCGGATGCTTCGTAAAGTTGCCACTACATAAAGCGTAAAACGTTTATTTAGAATGATTTATTCTCTTAGCATTTGTATACAATATGTGAAGAAAACCCTGTCCGACCCATAAGGATTTTTTTTTTTTTTAATTGCCGTCTATCACTTCTTGCATGGCCAGAATTCTTTTTTGCCGTTTCTTAATTGTCTTTTATTTTACCGCTATACTTTTTTGCGGCTTAAGCCTTGTCTTTTTTTGGGTCATTCTTTTCCCATGTCTATGTTTTCTTATATTTTTTGGTCATATTTTCTTTTGTCATATTTCATCATTAATTACATTTCTTACATATGTCTACAATTATACTAATACTTTTTATCATGCTATTTCTACAACTTCGACTTTTAAATTCTTGCCGACGGCACAGTACGTGGCTGTGCTGCCCTTGTCCTATTTCTTTCAATGGCCTCTTTTGCAACCATGAGGCAAAACCGCTCCAGGTACGGCCTGGAGTGTTAATCCGCCATAAGGTCGGCTATCGTTCTTTCGGTCAATGTTCTACCAGTACTTATTTCCAGTTGTGCCTCGGGCATTCCAACAGCAAATGTTGCACTGTCTCTGTGGCCTGTGTGTCACACACACAGGCTGCACTATCCTTCAATTTGAATTTATGCAGGTACGCGGCGAAGCCGCCGTGACCCGTCAGGATCTGCGCCCAGATAGACATCTTGTCGAGGCACTTCAGGACCTTGCGCGCGCGCACCACATCGGAGAAGAACATCCGCGTGACCCCAGCCGTGGCCTCGCCGGTGTACCTCCCGTTCCAGACAGCTACTGTGCCCTCTCTCAAACGTCTCTTGACGTAAGAGACTGGACACCTGTCATACGCTGGGGCGACCCTGGACTGGGCCGCCGCCTGCCTAGCCAGTTCGTCGGCGCGCTCATTCACCACTCCCCTCTTGCTCCCTGATATTCTTACGAATATGGGTAGCAAGGGGGTGGTGCGTTTCCGGGTTTCGGATCAAGTCGAGCGAGGATCGAGAGTCGCTGAGCACCGCCGCGCAGTCGAAGCCTCTCAGGACAACCAGGTCCGTAGCCCTGGCTATCGCGAGCAGCTCCGCCTGAAAGACGGTACACATCGGCTCCAACCTCATTCGCTTGGTCCGAATCTCGGACCCATCCCGCCAGTATGAATATGCCGCCCCGACCCCTTCATCCGATTTACTACCGTCTGTGTAAATCAGATGAGCGGGGAGCTGTAGCTGAGCCACAGTTTCGGGGAGCATATTCTCCAGACACTGATAATCAACATCTGGCTTACTGGCGGGGTGAGGGGCCTCCGTAAAGGCCCTACGCTCCTCCAGTTCGCGGGATTCCAGCTCAACAATCGGACGTCCCCGTTTGCACTCAAACAGCCGGGCGACCTCCAACACTCGAAGATCGAGCGGGAGGAGACCCGACAGCGTGAGTGCTGCATTGAGCGACACCGTACGATGTGACTTGGCGATCTTCTGTGCAAAGCCCCTCTGGACGGTAGCAAAGGTTCTTTACACAGAGATCTTCTCGGCGGCTTTCGCCCAGGAGCTCGCGCCGTACAGGATGGTGGGTTCGACCACCGCGGTGTATATCGTCCTGATGATCTCCGGACACAAGCCCCAATCCACCCGAGCCATCGCCGACAGTTTCCTATACAGGTTAGTTGCCTTACAACAAGCATATGAAATATGCTTGTTGAAGGTCAACTTACTGTCGACGATGACTCCGAGGATCTTGAGCTCGATCACCATCGAGATGTCGACGCCACCCATCTGCACGACCGGAGTGTCATATTTAAGCTTCCGCGTGACAACCATCGCCAGAGTCTTCTCGGCGGAGAAGCGGAGCTTATTCATGACACCCCACTCGTGCACACAGGCTAAAGCGGCATTGGCATCCCGCTGGATCCCGAGCGCCGTGTGCCCAGAGAACACCAACACGATATCATCCGCGAACGCCTGCACGTACGCGCCCAGCGCATCCAGATGGCCAGTAGAGGGTCCAGCAATGCTGCTGGACCTGCCTGACCTGGACATGCGTTCCAGAAGAGAGGCCCACCGATGGAGCCTTGGACACACCCCTTGGACTGAGGCTTCCGCATCGTCCTCCCCGCGTAGCGCACGACTACGCTCCGGTCCCTGAAGTAATCCTCGACAAGACGTCTAAGATTAACGGGAATCCTCTTCTCAATCATTCTGCACTTTATAGCAGGCCACCATGCATTGTCAAACGCCCCCTCGATGTCAAGAGAGACTATCAGGGCGATCTCCTTCTTGTGGATGATGCCTCTGACGTGTTGCACCAGGTCGTACAGCGCGTCCTCCGTGCTCCGCTGCGGTACGAAGCCGTATTGCCGCGCCGACCCATAAGGTTAATAAAGGTTAGGTAAACATATGACCAAATATAATATAAAATTTTACGTATGATGATTACGTAAAATTTTATATTATATTTGGTCATATGTTTATGATTAGTAACAATACTAATTAATTTTGAAATAATCTTTTTTCCCCGAGAATCAATTCCAACTTCGTAGAAATTTGGTATTTAAAAAAAAAGTGACAACACCATTCCATACCGCCAAGTATTATTATAAGCGATGCGACCACGTGCCGCGTGCCCTGCCCCCCGTCGCCCGCGCATAGATTGGCTACCGCACATGTATTAAGTTACCTTTTTTTGCGAAATAATATTTATTTTTTTAGGGGGATTTCTTTTAATTTTAGCCCGGCTTTTTAGGCATTAGTAGGATCAGTTATCGATACCTAACTATACCTTCACGGATCGGACAGGGTTATCTATACATATTGTATGTACCTACTGTTCCTCTTTTCTAATATTCCTGTTGGTGTTTGTGTAAAATATTCTATTAGCATGGCCTCTGTTTGCTTTTATTTTAGTAGCATACTACTTCAGTGTCACCAATTATAATTGTTTGCTGCATCGGGTGACGTAATTACGTCGGCACCGGCTGGCGCTAAAAAATAGCGCTGGGATTCTGTCTTACATAGGGTCGCAGCACAATGCTGAGTGACAGTCGTATTTCATGGGTGTAACGAATGTTTCCCTCAACTATACAATATGTAAAGAAAACCCTGTCCGACCCATAAGGGTAACAAAGGTTAGGTAAACACATGACCAGATATAATATAAAATTTTATGTAATCATCACAGTAGCAATACTAATGAATTTTGAAATAATCTTTTTTTCCCGCGAATTAATTCCAACTTCCCCGAAAATTGGTAATTTTAAAAAAGTGACAACACCATTCTGACGGTATTATTATAAGCGATTTGACCACGTGATGCGTGCCCTTCCCCCCGTCGCCCGCGTATGGATTGTCTACCGCACATGCATTAAGTTACCTCTTTTTGCGAAATAATATTTATTTTTTAGGGGACATTTTTTTTAGTTTAGGACGGCTTTGTGGTCATTAGTAGAATCAGTTATCGATACCTAACAATACCTTCACGGATCGGACAGGGTTTTCTTTAAATATTGTATACATATATCTTTTTTTATGTTTTTGTAATTTACCGCAAATAAACATTTTTTCTTTCTTTATTTCTTTCTATAACACTGTATGTACCTAGTCCTTGTTCTATTCTAAATCCTTCTTACAATGTAATTCAGCAAGCTTTTGATGTCTCATTTGCCATGGCTCTGTTATGAATTTTGGCCTTTTATATGTTTTTATCAAATAATTTCAGTATTAGAGTTTAGCGTAGGTTAACCAAATGCGAATGAAATGTACATTGTTGTTATATAAAGATACCAACATAAGGATATCAATCAGGCACTCTACATATAAAAAGCCTCGGAAACATCTTCAAAAGAACATTATTCATGACATGACAGCCCTCCAGACATTACGATCTTGACCTTCAAAGCAACCTTGACCCGTACGAAAATCGGAAAAGTCCACAGATGATGAATTGGAGCGAGATTATCATAATACCGTCGCACTCAATTCTCCAAGGAACAAAACGCCGCCGGACCATTGTGCGAACGATATGGATAATTTATTATCCTAGCTGGTTTTTCTCAACGCCTTGTGGCGAACGATTAATCATACCAGCCTAAGAAATTAATTATAAACACGTTTTCCTGAAAACAAATGTCTGATAGTTTGCATTTATTAAAATAGCTTCGAGGAAAATTTAGGATCTGGATACATTTGTAAATGTTGCCCCCATTTGCTTCCAATAACCATAATGTTGATATACTATAGGAAAAATTAATGTTTACACTATAGCGCGAAGATAAATGGAACACGGTTCGGCAAGGCGTCTTCACAAAGCGTTCCAGAAATCTGAAGTAGATACTCTAGGTACCCTACAGTCATTGCCTATATAATATGAACTAATTTAATTAATTAATGTTTGCTCATGCATAAGAAAGAACTCGCATTATTTTTATTTTAAAGGTTACTTTGGATTGGAAACAGTAAAAAGTAATTTTAAACTCAATTAAGAAAATAAAAATACAATTCGGATTCACTAGAGCAAAAATATAAATCTGAATATAGTTTCCCTACTCTTTGAAACAATCTTGGCATCGAAGTACCTAATGCATTTAAACAAATTAACCCAAATGTAACAGCTTAAATGACTGTCCTTCAGTGAATTACAGTGCCCATATATTTTCAGCAAAACAATTAAAGACAATGCTTCTTTAAATTAAATTCCCTTAGCAAACGATCTGAGGATAGGGCTTCATTTACTTACCCAGGGTTCTGCTAAGATTTGTAGACTTTACCTGTGCCTGAGTTTTTATTTAACTTACTGTTGTCTAACATTGCACAGTAAGTATAAGGTCACCTTTATTTGTTTACTTAATGGATCTAGTCATTATCTTTTTTTTTAATAATTATAAACTAGCGCTTGACCGCAATCCCGCCTGATGGTAAGCAGTGATGTGATCGTTGACGGTAAAGCGCGCTAGTTTATTAAGAGCCTTATTCACTCAGAAAAACTGAGCGAATAGGAAGGAAGACGGCAGTTGAGCGAGGTGATGCAATGTTAAACCCAACAACACGACCAACGATGCTGCGCCAAAGGGAGATTGATCTGAAGACCCTCCACGATCAAACTCCCAACACAACAACATTAGGCGCATCGTACCCGGTACACATCGCAACACAACTGCTCAGACCCGTCCTCCGTACGACTTCACCAGACATCATGCCGGAACAAGACAAATCGTATCTATCGTAGTCTATCTGCCTTTTCGTAGCTAAATAGCAGTATTTTACATGGAGGTTTTGCCTTAGTGACCTCTACAACCCAACCACTATACCCCTTGGTAAGTTTGGTTGGCGGCCTTTCGGGTTTTTGACGATCCTTAGCGACAGACAAAGATCCATGAATGACAGCTGGCACCCTAATTGCGTTACACACTATTACTATCAGTTGGGATAATTTTGAGGCATACTGCTAGTCCATTGCTCCATGTGTTCAAAAATGTGTCTACTCAACAACATAAATAACGCAATGAATGTTGTTGAACTGTTTAAATGAAACTTATTGCTACGTAATTAGCCTGCAGGACGGGCTTAATGTATTTTCCGAAGCACGGCGGATATCGGTATGTAAATATAACTAATTAACTTGAAGAGTCGCCTTTTGTGGTTGTTATTACTTAACCACGAGCATTTATTTAATCTAGTAACGGTATTAATCCAGTCGCTTGGAGTGTTTTTTCAGTCAAAATTGCCAACTTTTTCCGCAAAAAATGTTTGACCTTTGCAACTAACGGGAGTCTTGTGGCAGAAAATTAAACATAAATAAAATAATGTTGAACTTAATAAAAAAATCATGTTACTTTGTGGTGTTCCCATTCAGTTTATATAATTTTCTACAAACTTAGTACTGCTCATTTTAATTTCAGTTTTCACGGCCAAATCTTCGGCATCGTTTAATACCAGGCACTTGCGCCCGGACTATGAACAATCTTGCTACTATTTAAAAATTAAACGTGCGCAGTGTACACAGAGAACATTAGCGTCGGAATTAAAAATGAATTTCAACATTAGCTTCCAGTAATCCTACTAATTGTAAGTACTAATTATAAGTGTCTTACAATATGAATTGGAGCGACAAGCAATTAAATTGCTTCGGATTCGAGGGCCTTCTAAGCGTTTTGGAAAACAAATTTATCGGGGCACCCGTCAAGTTTTTGCTACGTCACTCAAATTAGGAATATTGAAAGCACTTCGGATGACGTTAAAGGAAAATGCTATCACGCGATGGTTACTAGTATCGCCACATAATGACCTCGGGGAAAACCTCCCCAACACTCGAATATAATTACAAGATGTTATCTCGAAGATAGAAGACCATTTACGTTTATTAGATATTAAAAGGGTACGTGTACATAGGGTGAATGTCAATTAATAACAACATCAATTTAACTAGTTTGTCCTGTTAATTACTAGTTGATAGACCACATGCATAGCGTTCGTATGGAAATAATTGGTTTGACTATTATAGCTAAAAATAGTTTAGGAGGCCTTACACGTGACTTTTTTTGATAATTACATAACTAGAGAACTCTGTCAACAATATATTTTGCACTTGGAACTGACATAACATATTTCTTATCTCATTATCAGCCTTCTCTCGGTGAGGAATGAGCCGTAACCTACCACGCGGGCCCAGTACCTGTTCGTAGATGTCACAATGTCTTCGACGTTTTAGCCTCTAAGACATGCCGATTTCCTCACGATGTTTTATAAAGTAAAGCGCCTGATAGGGTTCGAACTTACAACTTGTAAGTCGCTGCCGATAACACTAAGCTTCCGCTGGTCACCACTGCTCATCTCTAAACTATTCTATTCAAATTTAATTAACACTCATTTTAAAATCGTAAGTCTCATTGCTACTCTCAATTAATAGTTTATAATTATATTATAATTCCAGATACATTTTCTGCTTTTAAATTATATTTGCCAAAATTAAATTATATTTTCTACGAATTAAATGGCATGAGGAAAGTTGTATGTCGCAGTTGTTTATGGCATGAGGAAAGTTGTGTGTATGTTGTTGTAGTTATGGTGAACGTGCGAATGAATAATTTGAACGACAGCATTTAGCTGCATCTCGCTAAACTACAGCAGACATGTGGGAAAACTTAGAGTGATTCATATACCAATTGTCCATGAAAAATATGACTTTAAAATAAAATCATCCACAGACTGACAAGAGGTGTAACTCATGTATGTAATAACATAAAATAACATGAATATTTTAAATTTTAGTGCTTGCATAAAACTGTCTTAATAACTCAAGTTTTCAAGACTTACAATAACCATATATACACCACCTCTTAGATGCATTCCCAGTCATCAAATCGCATAATAATCTTCTATGATAAATAAAGGATTTTATGAATCATGAAACAGTTCTCGACGAAATCGTCTGTGGGTTTTATGAGCATATTTATCACATCATCGTTTCACGGGAATCGTAAAATGAATCAGTTTTACAACATGGGAAAGGTTAAAATAATGGTTGGAAATGAAAAATGAAAACTTTCCGCCGTTTTCTATGTCTTCGACGCCATTAATATGAGTAGTTTCCATATGTTATTGATATTTCTTAATGACAATGGATAAAAGCACTTTGATTAAAGTTCGTGAGTGATTCGTGTCCGTCATTCTCGAAACAGAGATAGGAAAGCATATATATAGCATTATGCATATATAGGCCTACCGCCCAGTGATGCCGAGTATGATTCATCTAGCTGCCAAGTTTCATTAGTACAGGTGTTCGGCCTACCATGTTTTACACAGTCTAGAAATACAGAAATGTTCTGTGTTTGTGTCTTCACAAACACAGTTTCTGTATTTCTAGACTGATGTTCTTGAAAATGCTCATTTATATTTTGTCGGATTCTATTTATGTTTCACCAATATTTTTATCTTCGATATCTTACCATTTCAGTTGGATGTCTTCAGATACATCGACATAATAAACGATGCCAGGAAAATAGGTCAACGGAGATTTATCATTGACACGATCAAGAAATATTGCAGTGTTAGGTATATCTAATTCGAACATTGTAGTGTAGTCGTATAGATTTTATTGCCTTTGGAGTGTTATTTAGACATCTGTCATCAGTTGTTTATAGCTGTCTGCATAATTGGATAGTGACTAGATGTTGGATGTTGCTTTGATCTACAACGTGTGTGAACTGTATATAATGTATGTGAGTACTTTCTGACACAGATTTCTATTCAATGAAGCATAAGTATTGATGAATCGAGTTCATTACTTTCGTTCCAAAAATCAAGACTCAGTTTATAAGTACTTTTAAAAAGATTTTTCTCATTATTTTCAGGTTTGTGAATGACTGAAACATACTGAAAACTAATTTTTAAAGCGTTTCATTTCGAGTTTCGAGGTCAGAGTCATTGCTTGGTTGTTTTTGTTTAATGGTAAAGTTTTGGGTTTTGGTAGTAAAATGCAGTAGCTTACCGTTATGGAATGTCTCTAGTCAATAGTAATCTAGTATCAATAAAATCTATTGTAGTGAACTTCATGTTACCTGGCTTTCTCCGCATTCGCCACTGCACCGGCGGCGGCGCCGGGCTGCCCGAGCCCGACGATGCCAGCTTGATGCCGTCACCTGAAAACAAACCATCTTTCTTTAGGATTCTATTATGAATGACTGATATATGTAGAATGTATTATTAGTATATCTACGTCGTCATCCTGGACTGAAATGAAATTAAATCGTTTATTAAGCAAGTAGGATCACTGATCACTTTTACACGTCATATGTTTTTTTTTAAACTAGATGAAGCCGGCATTTCCTAACTGGCTATGATCCACATAGATGTTTATATTGGGGTAGAGCAGGAATCTATCTTGATACGATTGACCTTTATTCAACTACATCACCGAGCAACGATAAAATAACTAATGTTTGCAACAATCAGCTACCAATTCTGCTTTGTGAAAATTTCTGAACTACTAAATCTCAACGGATTAATCATAGTAGGTAAGAGAAGCGAGAATAGATAAATAAACCGATTAAATCTTAACTTTGTTTTCATCTACCGACATCTATTGCTAACAGATCTAACTAACCAAGCGCAGAGCAAGCGACACAGCTCCGACGTTACGGTGGAAAGCTAAACTAGTTCCAAACTTGACGAACTACGTCAACGTTCAACGTTTTGAACTAGTAAATACGGACACCGCTAGATGGCGCCAGTCACACCGTGAGAACAAAGACCCAGTTGTTTCTTTAATATAAATACAAAATAATATTAAACTGTTATATAATATACTTAGTGATATTTCGTATATTTGTTAATATTAAAATATCCTCACTTGTTTTGTTCAATATATTTTCAAGTATATCCTACTCTTCAAATGAGGAGGCTTGAAAACGAAACGTGAAACGTGTTTTGAATAAGAAATAACTTCTATGTAGGTGAATGAAAACATCAAAAACGAAAGAATGGCGGGTTAAAAAGGCCTGAAAGAAATTTCTTGCATATGTAAGCAGTAGGTAAGTAAAGATGATGGCATAAAAGTTTAGAACCGTCTTATCATAGAGTCGATACAGTGAAATGCTTCCAATAGCGCGATATACAGTAAACATAGAATGGATTTGAAATTCAAATAGGCTCTGGACCACTTTCTGCAGTTTCTAGTATGGAGCAGGTCTTCTAATTTACTGTTAGGTTCATATTAATTACTTTCCGTGATAAAGGTGAATTTTTGATTTTAAAAGTACTACTTTCTTTCTACTTTCATAAAACTATTTCTGATATAAGTTTGTGGAAAGATGCATATTAGTTTTTTTTTTCTAAATCTAACAAAACATTTTGTGTGTAACCAACAAAATGCCTATTATAAATTATACTTCCTAATACAATAATGACGTCAACATGTCCATACTCACATGGTATAGAAAACCAATTCGCTACTCAGGCACAGGATGACATCAGAACTTGTCCAAATGACAAAATACTATTGACGTGGTTAACACAATTGAATGATTGTTATCTTAACGAACATTTTTGGCTCGTTACTTTAGAAACCAACTAACTTTTGACGCGCCTCCACCCGCTAGTATGTCGAAAATTATCTCACGGGAATGTACCGGGAGTCAAAAATATCAATTTCTGTATTCTAAAACGATCAAAATCTAGTCGCAATGTCATATCAGCGACAATGGAAATTAAAAAAAGTAGAGAAATTACAGGATTTATTGACAGATTGAGAACGAGAATAGTATGAAAATGTTCTTAAAAGCGGTTTAAAGTGTTTGAGATACAAATTTTCACAATTATTATATACTAACCACACACCGCAATTTTACAGGTGTAACTGTCGATGCCGTGGGAATATTCGAATAAAAACTATCGCACATGTCATTCAAATATAGGCTATATTACTAGAGTTTCATCAAAAACTTTTTAGAATTCCATTTAATAGATCCAAATCCATCCATTTTTTGGGTGGTACATCATCAAATGTCCTCTCTCTCTGGGCGGAGCGGAAGGGCGTGAGAGACTTTTGCTGACTAAAACACACCCGTGATCTTTCGTTTGCCTGCGGACCAGGGACCACGGACCATTCATCCATCCTCAGAGACTCTCGCGTTTATAATGTTACTAGGAAGTAGTTTCACATTATCATGGGGTAATCGGTCTATTTTAATACCGTTATCTGATAGCATCGAGGGCAACCATTTCTGATGTAAAAGTACGTTCGTAATTAAGTCTCACGAAGTATTACATTTTGTGATACTTTCGTTTATGTAGACTTTTAATTGTGTCGAGCATTCCCCTTTTAATGAACATTTCCGTGTTGTGCTGCTCTTTCTTGATTATTTTGACTAAAGTGTAATCACTGGCACAATAACAAAACAACTATCTTGCTACAATATGTAGATAGGAAGGAACTTCTATGGTTGATACCTACATTTTCTTAATTATATTCTATGGGGGCCAAGTGAAGTTTACACACTGATTCTTATGTCTCCTCAAAGACATTTCCTTAAGACCTTATGACATAAGTTTCAAGAAACCATTGGCCTCAAAGTTCTTAGCTTTTTAAAACACACTCGTTTATACCAACGAATTTTATTAATTTCCCTCAAATGACCAATTTTTATTAAGTATTTTTCTCTGATTTTCATTAGAGTAAGTTCAGGTATGCACGTGCGAGCTCTTCCTGCGGGTATTTCTTTTCGCGCACTGCTTAACGCCAAGAGTTAAAAATCAAACACTGTCTTTTCGCGCTAGAATGTGCTATTGGATTCTCAATGTTTGGCCCAATACCGAAAGTTGAAAATCCGCAGCGATGTCTTTGCGACGAGGGCTAACGCCATTACATCGACGAACTCTCACCCCGCTGGGATGTTTTAACGAAAAATATAAAATGCCACTTCAGAGTCATAAAGGAAAATTTTGCCAATCGCAAAGGGAGCAATTTTCCGTTAACCTTACACCTTGGTAGGTTATATTTTTTAATCCACGTAAGAGCATCGCTTCGTTTAATTGTGTCAAGTCGACCATAACAAGGGACTAACTGTAGATTAAAAGCGGATTAAATAAGTGATGTCCAACATTCGTCCGTGGGTCGAGTGGTACGAGGGTCCATTAATTGGGGCACTTCGAATAATTACGGTTCTAACAAAATTAACTAGGTGGAGATATTGCTTCCAAATTTTTGATTAGGTGTGACAACTTGATTATCCTAAATACAATCAGCAATTTTCTTCTTTTTTTTTAATTATAAACTAGCGCTTGACCGCAATCCCGCCTGATGGTAAGCAGTGATGCGATCGTTGATGGTAAAGCGCGCTAGTTTATTAAGAGCCTATTCACTCAGAAAAACAGAGCGAATAGGAAGGAAGACGGCAGTTGAGCGAGGTGAGGCAATGTTAAACCCAACATACACGACCAACGATGCTGCACCAAAGGGAGATTGATCTGTAGACCGTCCACGACCAAACTCCCAACACAACAACACTAGGCGCATCGTACCCGGCATACATCGCAACACAGCTGCTCAGACCCGTCCTCCGTCCGGCATCACCAGACATCATGCCGGAACACGACAAATCGCTTGGAGGCAAGGCTTTGTCTGGTGGGTGGTTCTTTGTCTTCACAGTTTATAAACTTTTGAAACCACTCACGACAACTCTTCTGTCTTAAAGCAGCTTCACCATAAGCTTCTACACGCAATCGATGGGCCTTAGCATTAGATTTCTTCAAATTAAAGAAGTAACAAAAATTCCCGCTAATGACGTTTATTCAGCACAAACCTAGACATTTTGGCACCAAAATAAATATGTGATACTGATACAGAGTCACTAATACTCTAAGTGTATGTTATTACCAGATGTCCGAACTTACCATATCACATTTTAGATCTGACAATTTTAACAATACCTCTCAGTGAGGACATTTATTTATACACCAAGTATTTTGTCATGGTACCGAGTAAGGAATAAGGATCATCTCGAGAAGAATGTTTTGCGTAGTTATGAATGTCGATGGTTATAAGATTCGGGACAGACCAAAGTCGGGACGGGGTCCACAAAGAACGACGCCTCCTGTATCAGGGTTGCGGGTTGGTTAAAAAAGAAACCGCGGCCCTGGCGCACAGGCAAGTGAAGGGACACGAGTGGGTTTTAGTCAGTAAAAGTCTGACACTTCTCACTGACCCTTCCGCTCCTCACAGAGCGGGAGAGATCATTTGACGCTTTCCCATCCAAAACAAAAAAGGGGTAGACCAAAGGAAGGGGGGTGACTATCGAGATGAATATAAGTATATGTAGAAGTATGGAAGAAGACATGTTGCGCCGACCACAAATAAATTTGGATTTTCTTCTTCATCACAGCGTTAATCCCAGTCGTATCCGAAGCTTTTCAGCTTTGGAGTCTAGGGTCCGCTTTACCAGTCTAAGTGCTCATTTTGGCAAAACTTCGATATTTTCCATGAAGCGACTGCCATCTGACCTCCACTACCCAGAGGCGATATGGAAGCATTGCAGTTAGACCAATTGTAGGACTTTTGAGGGCTCCAACAACCCGTAACGACTGCCATTAGATGTTCGTATAGCAACCGGGACCAATGGCTTAACGTGCTTTCCGAGGCACGACCAGACCAGTGCAAGTATTCATATTCATGCATACAAATATTTGCACTGCGCGGGGTACGAACCCGCGCCTCATAGCGCAGCGGCTGCGTTCGCTACCGCTACGCCACGGAGGCTGTCAACACAAATAAATTTGGACAAGAGCAGGTAAATGATGATAAAGAAACAAAGAACAAATATTTATAGCGACTTTACAGGGACGAATAACTACTTTGAGATAAAATTAGGATTTTATGAATATCAGATTTGGCATTGGCCATGGCAATATTACCCGTAGTAAATACATTACAAGTTTTAATTACAAACATGAGACAAATGAAACGTTTCCACGTGTAATTTCTTCAAGCCTCATGTAGCAGTACAAAACAAAATTATAATTAAATTAATCAGCACCTGAAAGTTTAACAATTCGAAACTCATATTCCGGATTTTGGAACCGAGAATTTTTTAAACGAGCCAGTCAACGATTCGTGAATGATGCATGTACATCAGACGGGGCCCGAAATGGCAGCCATGAATGCATTAAGTCCGTCTTTGTACTTGCATCTAGAATTATCAAATCTGTCAGTAAGATCTAAATCTAAACCGACAGTAGCTCTTGAGACACCTTGCCTAATCACACAATTGATCGCCCCTTCAAATGACTTGCGCAAAGCAAATCATAAAAAGATCGCAGATTTAGTTAAAGTAAAATCAATTCTATCGTATCATAAATTTCGACAATCAAGTGTCTTTGATGTGCCTATTTGAAATAAATACTTTGATTTTTGCTGTAACATTCTTAAAACATTGTTAAGTCCAATCCATTTCATTGACATTCTTTGACAATTTAAAATTTAAATCATCGTCTTATTAAAGAGAACTATGCGTAAAATTAATTTTCTTCCGAGTTGCTTTTATTAAAGACTAGCTTTCCGCCCGCGGCTTCGCTCGCGTGGAGATCGGTTATATCGCGCTTTTAGATTTCCCTCGTGAATATAATTTTTTTCTGGGATAAAAAGTACCATGTTATTTAATCCGGACTTCTAACTTTACGTCTGCAAAATTTCAAAACAATCGGCTTAGTAGTTACGGCGTGAAAGCGGAACCAACAAACTCACTTTCCGATTTATAATATTAGGATATTTGGTGTA
This sequence comes from Sesamia inferens, assembly GCA_037179545.1. Classification (NCBI taxonomy): domain Eukaryota; kingdom Metazoa; phylum Arthropoda; class Insecta; order Lepidoptera; family Noctuidae; genus Sesamia; species Sesamia inferens. The sequence goes on along the minus strand of CM073938.1, from coordinate 13,897,478 downwards.
CACATACAAATATTCCAGTAATCTCCCTTGGAAACTTGATGTTTTTTAGGACCAAAAGTAGCCTATGTTACTCTCCATCTTTTCAACTAACTGTATGCCAAAAATCAGATCGATTGATTGCTTAGCTACGGCGTGAAGGAAGGACAAACAAACAAACAAACACACTTTCACATTTATAATATTAGTATGGATACTCATAATGCTTGTAAATCTATAATAAAATGTTATGTTTATTAGAGATACATGATGTGCTATTCCTAGCCAATACATCAGGTATAATCCCTATATCCGGTTCCGACAGTTAAATCGATACGTGATGGCGTAAGTATGTGCACAAAGTGGTAGCAGAGCGGATAGGCGGAATGTTCATTGTTCAAGTGCGAGGTTTTCCACCATCCGAACAGATAAACCATGTCCCATAGAAGACCGGAAAGAGAAAACAAAGAACAGTAGCCAAGGCGCATACCTATGATAATGACAGTCGAGAACTATCGGAGGATATCTTCCCCCGATAGTTCTCAACTGTTTTTCTATTAAAGTTCCTTTCGTTTCTGCACACTTGGCATTCGAGAAGTGTGCAAAGTATGACGTGAGTTAAGGAGCATAGTTCCAAAAATCATTTTTAAAATACAAAACCTTTTCTTATCATCTGCCAGTAACCCAGAAATGTTACTACTGACGAAGCATATTGGCGTAACATTGATTGCTATGAACTCGGATGGTTTCCTTTCCTCAATTTCCTCGCTCCGCTGTCATTATGCCCCTCCGTTAAAGGAATCATGAGCGATTTGAGCTTTCTACACTATGATGCAGGTACTACATAGACAGTGTTACGGGCTGCTTATATAGCTCTACGATTTTCGTTTCGTAAAATGCCTGGACGTGCCACTAGGAGCAGCAAAGATTCGTCTTTAGTCTCTATCCTTACGATATTGTTTTGATGTATGAATTAGAAAGTTAATATCAAAAACATTTCGATAAGTGAAGTGAAAAAGTAGGTTCCAAACATCTGGATAACAATTTCCAGTTTAATTAGGTTAACCACTTAGAAGCTAAGTTTATTAGAGTTGACCAAAACCATTGCTTGGATCTTTTTGTTAATTACAAAGCTAATTTCAAAGTGAACGGAAGGCCGTAAAAATCCTGAAACATCAGTTTCAGCAGAGAAGACTCCCGACTTTATAATTTTTTTCGAATAAATTGAAGTCTATTTTTGCCCTGTTTTAATGAACATGAATTTTCAGAGCAGACTTATGAAATGTCACACAAAGGGTCTTTATAATCTTCCGTCCTCTCATCCAAGAATTTTCTAGCTTTGAACTGTCGTCTGCTCAGGAACCGCCTCCTTATACTAGATGAAAATATTCTGTCGCGAAGTAGTTGCTAGGCAATAAGGCAGGAGCAGAAAGGAATATTAATCTTTGAATGCCAAAGGTCGTACAATAGTTCAGCTATTACTATTAAAATACCTTCTAGGAACAGGGCAAGATGTTAAGAAACTGAATACATTTAGTTTTCCTGAGTACGGACGACAGCTGGTCAACCTACCCGAAACTGACAAAAAATCAGATCAATCTTGAGCCTTAATGTTTTGTATGTAAAGTGGAAAATGTAATAAAGAAATCGGACAGATTGTAGCAGCTTGTTGAGCTGTCGTCTGTACATATGAGTAATTGAATCTCCAAATAAAAAGTCTAACTACTAATAACTGGGTGATTGCTTCATTTTTAATATTTTTACAGATTGTGGTATAGTACTTTCTACGAGATGCACCAAATCATAAAATCGTAAAACATTTGAAAGGGATAAATATCTAACGGTGACGTTTCTTGCCAATTCTTCTCGTTACAAATAGAATAAATTCCATCGTATCATAAATTTCGACAATCAAAAGTGTCTTTGATGTGCCTATTTGAAATAAATGCTTTGAATTTTGCTGTAACATTCTTAGGACATTGTTAATTCCAATCCATTTCATTGGCATTCTTTGACGATTGAAATCATCGTCTTATCAAAGAGAACTCTGACACGATCCGCTATGCGTAAAATTAATTTTCTTCCGAGTTGCTTTTATTAAATAAAACATGAAGACACTCTCGTCACACACACACACAGCCTGTAAATAATCAGATACTTTACCATACAGAAATTTGAAACGTGATTTAATTTACGAATGTATGACAATACCTATTGACGTGAATACAATATGGAGGATGTAAATCGGGGTGTGTAATCAAAGTACATATATCTAATTGAAACGATATTTGGAGACAAGTAATTTACATTTCTAATACAGCCTTATCTATCTTTTCGTCATGAATGTCGTTAAATTTTATTTAAAATGTGAAATTTCACAGTTTTTATTTCAATATGGTGATAACAATTTATTCGCCAGTTTCGCCTGCTTGTGACACTATATTTTATGTTCCCAGATCTTTTTCAAGTTTATTTTTCTTTCTTCTTTTTAACGCAAAATGGGCCAGCTATTACACCCTCGAACTTTTTCATAATTCCAAAATACTTATAAGTATTTAACATTGGCATACGCAAAACAGGCGCATTGTCATCTAGTAACGGACAACGTCAATGGGCGTCGGCCCGTATAACATTTACCTACAAAAAAAATTTAATATAAGACCGATGAAATAAAAATTTTGCCTGAAAAAAAGATTACAGAATTATTTCGTACTATTTCTTCAGGCTAGATTCATACATACTTAAACATGATCAAAAGATTTTGCCCATGTTAGAGTCATGAAGGATTCGAAGAAAGACAGTGGCTCAAATTCCCTTGTTCAAAAACTAAACTAAATTTAAGTTCAGTGCATCTTTTGCTTTCTATTTCATTAAGAAAAGGATAGAAAATAAAATGTTAGTTTAGACCTGTCAAATTATTCCGCGCCTGACGTAAATCGACGTATTTTGGTCGCTATGTTTTAATCACGTCTAAAATTTAATTTGACAGGATTAAACTAAAATGTTATCGTCTATCCTTTTCTTAATGAAATAGAAAGAAAAAGATGCAATTAACTTAAAATTAGTTTGTTATGTGTACAAGAGAATCGCCACCAATCTTTTCCTCCATGAGGTAAACTTACGAGATTGCTGTTTATTTTGTGAGTATTCGAACAATTTCTGTACCTATCGGAGCTGTTAAGCAACGGGAAAATAAAGAGGACACAAATATGAACACGGCGAATTAAAAGAGAATCTGGAAATATTTTTATAGCTCGTGAAATTTCGGGAAAACTCTGCATTGTTTGGGAAACTGGAATGTTCCCTATGGCTTTTGAATGGCATGCTAGAACGTGTCAATGAGCTTTAAGTGTCGATGCAGCACTCTCTTTATGAACCAGCTTTAAGAGTTAGGTGTCCAGTGGAACCTGAAATTAGTGGATTTTGCTCAATGATTTAAAGGATGATCGCGTTTACGTAAACATTCCATATACTGACTGTAATAAAAGATAGATAAGACAAAGAAATGTAACAATTCGCTGCCAATAATAGCGTCTCTATTATCTGCTGGACAAAGGCCTCCCCCAAGGCTTTCCACGCTGACCGGTTTTGTGCTGCCCGCATCCATCGGCTTCCCGCGATCTTCACCAGGTCATCGGTCCACCTTGTTGGGGGCCTCCCTACGCTGCGTCTTCCATTACGTGGTTGCCACTCCAGAACCTTACTGCCCCATCGGCCATCGGTTCTACGAGCAATGTGCCCTGGCCACTGCCACTTAAGTTTAGCGACTCGCAGAGCTATGTCGGTGACTTTGGTTCTTCTGCGGATCTCTTCATTTCTGATTCGATCACGCAGAGAAACTCCGAGCACAGCTCTTTCCATTGCCCTTTGTGTGACTCTGAGCCTTCGTATGAGGGCCATTCTATTTACAAGTAATAAAATAAACAAATAAATAGATGAATATGCTTAAAGAAAATCGTGTCTCAAGACTACATTAAAAACCAATCTATTGTTGCCAACCTCCTCTTCTCTCAAACAATCATTTTGAAATGATTTCGAAGGCCCTCTGAGTTTACTCTTATTTTATTTTTGTTCAGTTGTTCAGAGTAAGGCGAAAGGAAACGCATCATGCTGTGGTCTGCCCGGATTGGGCGGAGCACTGTTCTCGTAATAGCTATCGGAGGCAGCTTTCTCTTACTAAAAGCGAGTCAGTAAAAGTCTGACACATCACGTCACAATATTCCAATTTATTATTATTTACAATTATTGACGTCGTGTAAATTGTCTCCAATGATCGTCTCAATTATATTTTCTTTGATTCAACACCCTTATTTACATCCTCCATGTTGTTTTCATAACAAAATTATCATACATTATACGTTTCAAATTTCTGCAAATAATAATTAACTATTAAATTAGCCTATTTCTGCTGCCTTCTCGCAATAAAACGTTCCATAAAAGACAGACGGATTCCATCCAAATATTGTCCCTACAATCTTGTCCTGAAACCCCCATATACTACCATGTATATTACAGAATAAAGGCGAAAAATGTGTGTACGAACATTCGTCTCGCAAATCTTCCATTCTACGCAGACATTGTCGTAAAAATAACATGTGCAGGCTTCCGTATAATAAAATCTACATCCACCGGAAAATTTAAATGTCATAAGGACTGCCTTATTCATAAGAACCTAAGAATATGTTGTTAGTCAAAACAATTCTGGCTTCTAAACTAAAAACGATTTTACAATAGGTTTAGCAGGTAACTTTGTCAGGTTTATAAAAGCTAATATGTCAAAATAACTAAAATATACACCACTGAAACATAAAAGTATGCGATGGAGCGCACGAGCGCACGCATTCTACCAGCTGGCTGCCTCACTCAAATTCATATTTCATGGTTTTAATTAAACCGTACTTTGACGGGAACGTAAGCGTACCTAAATAGTAGAAATAGCTTCACGCTACTATGAACAACTGAGGCAATGGTGCAAATGGAATACCATTACTACTCTGTTTTCATTGCTACGCTGATGGATTTTATGCGAAACTACTCACTGTGCTATTTGTAGGTTCTTTGTTATAAGACATCATTAAAGGCAGATACAGAAAAAAGTCTAACATATGTACAAAAAATTATAAGACGACAATTCCGAGCCCCAATCTTAAATAATTTCAAGGTAGTGTATATATCTACGGCACATTTGCATAGACGGTTAACATAAACATAAAAAGAGATATCACTATCTATTGCCGGATGCAATAGACACCACACATGAAGATATGAACTATGTAGATAGTATTGCTTGTAGACTTTAGGTTAAACATAGTAGTTGTAGATAAAACTAAGTACATTCTTCCCCAAGAGACGACGGCGGAACTTTTGTTGCATTCATTCATATGCATACATGAAAATGAGTTTTAATACACGTGGATATCGCCTTATCTTAAAGCAAATTACGCTTGAAGGAGAAGGGGCATTTTTCCACTCAATGATCGGATTAAAGAAAGGCATATTTTGGCTTTATTGTTTACCGATACTGGTGGGGAGCGGGGGAAGGCAATGTTGAATATTCTATGCGTGGCAACGTGGCCATTGTGCTACATAATGTTGGCGGACATAATACCTAACCAATGATAAGAAACGCTCATCTGATTTTTAAGCAGATAATTCTTTCAGGAGTGGATAAAAACTTTCGAGGACAAATAATTTTGCAGTGCGACAAATAGATCTCGTTCACGATGGCTGAGTTGCTTATCGAAAGGGGCCATTTAGGTATTTCAAGACATATTTGTGAGAAAAATGGTCTTAACCTTATAAAGGGTATTTATTACAACTTGCGGTAACATTCAACATTCTCGTCGCGAAAAGTTCAAAATGATATAGTTGTTGATGTCATGCTGATATTAAATGAAAGAAAAATGAAGTAACATCTGCCCGGCTCTATCTACTGTAGAAAAAATTAAGAGAAATGGGTCGGTTTTTTATTCGAGATGGGTTTCGTCCCTACGTGTTCCCCACTGAACGTATAAGGATAGGTATTTATAACCCAAAAACTTTGTGAGGTTTTCGTCAACTGAATAGGAAAAAGGTACGAAAGGTGAACCTGTAATTCCCAATGGAATTTCTCGAAAGGTTTCATAAACGTTTGATATTGTATGACAGTAGTGTATAGTTAGTACATTCATAAATAATAGAAGTTTAGCATGATAAAGTAGTCAAGAAACATCTTTGTTTTTGTGTGTAAAATCATCAAACGACTTGAGCCTGACATCCTCTGAGTCCTGTCCTGAGGCATGTCGGACTTTTACTGACTCTCCTTTAGTAAAAGAAAGCTCCGCCCTATCTGGGCAGACGACCGTATGATGCACCGTGTTATATGAAGGATCAGTGGAGCAGTTTCCTTCAGCCATACTTTGAACAATTGAAACAAATTTAATAAAATAAAAGTAAATTCAGAGGGCCTTTGAAATCATTTTGCATTACCATCAGTGTACGAGACTTACAGGGCGTTTCTAATTAAGTTTTGAAGGAATAGTTTTAGCAGCTAACTTCCGTCCACAACTTACTAATCCCGGCAAAGCTGTTTGCCAGCACGTGCTCACTTCAAGCTAGTTTAGGATGGAGCGTAATGAAATAGATGGGCCAGAATGGGGTCAGCTCCAAATTATTGGATCTGTTTAAGACACTTTCGATTGATACTGTGGTTGAATAATTAATCTTATCTTTTTAGGGTCGACTGACGGATAGTAAAAGTCTGAATACTCGTAGCCGTTCAAATTATTTACAGTTGAGATTTGCAGACAAAGCAAACATCGTGAAAAATAATTGAACAGTCAAATCGTCGCAATAATAACGTTGCAGCTTTTATATTTCGTGAGAATAACCTTTACAACTGGGCAACCCACTCACAGAGAGCGGCATACATGAAAAATTCACTATTCCATTTTCCACAAATGTTTTTCGGTTACGCGGCTCACTATTTTGATCAATAACTAACGTGAAACGGAATTTACTCTGAAAAATAAGCGAGAATTTAGGTCTAATACTAATGAAAACGCCATACGGCAACCATTTCAGATTAACTGACGAGATTCAACTACGGAAATAATTCGAAACATAAATTAATGAATAAGCCATTTTACAAACAGAAAAAGCATTACGAACTGTCTGAAAAGTATAGAGGCATTTGTATCGAACAATATAGAGGCGTGATATAGCGGTCAATAAACGGGAGGGAGATACCAGGTAGATAGGAAGATAGAGGGAGGTAATTTGCCGCTGGCGAATGAAATTGTGCATCTGCACGAAAATGCTTTTACACCGGTCCGTGTTTTCCCTTCTCAATATAAACGTTGAAGGCACAATCTAATTTAGATTTAATTAAAGGTGTCTCTTCCCAGTTTATTAAGTTTCGATTGTTACGAATGGGAATAACATTCAAGTCTTGTACTTAGTGTAGTAGATTAGAGATTTTAAAGTGGAAAATAACCAAATCTTTTGGGAGTTAGTTTCGTGGAGTTAAAGAATATCCTAGACTGTAAATTAAACGACAATGACTTTACAAGTTGCAGGTAGTAGGTTTGAACCCCATCAGACCCTTTATTTTTTGTAAATTATTTCATCACCGCTGCTCTCATAGCGATAAAGGAAGAGCCTAGCCCCAAAAACTTCGAAGTAGTGACATTTACGAAAACCCACACTGGGCCGCATGGGAGATTTCGTCCCACTACCTATCAATGAGAGGAGGCCTGTGTCTTGAGAGTGGAAACATCATAGCCTGATTATGTAATATGTAAGTACAAATCGACGCTGGAAAGCGAATTTGTCGTATCTCGGAAAATATGCAAATTATGCAATAAAAAACCGGCCAAGTGCGTGTCGGACTCACGCACAAAGGGTTCCGTACCATTGATTTATGAAATTAAAGGATTTAAGTTATTTGTATGAAAGTTTACGCCGTAATAAGCGGTTTACGATTTACGAGGTATTAAAAAAGATCTCGTTCAAAACAATTTTCGTTGGTAGTTTTTATAGTAAATATGTACATTATATTTTTTTTTAGATTTTTCATTTTCTTATTTTAGAAGTTAGAGGTCCGATTTTTGCCATTTGGCTACGGAACCCTAAAAAAGTTGCCTTTTTTCGAGATACAACAAAATCGATTTCCAGCGTCGATAATTTTATATAGATAAAGTCATATCTGCCTCAAACATGGTAATAGCTAATGTTTGAAGCAGATTAAAAGAAAGGAGTGTTGCCGGCAAGTCACATTCTCTTATTTATTAAGGAAACCAACAGCGATACAAATAGTATGAGTATTACGGTATTGTATAGCTAATAATAGGTTTCCCTGTATAAATAGGATATGTATAAAACATGTGAATGAAATACAGACTAAGAAATGAAAAGGTTCAGTTTCAGATGTAGGTACATTTGTACAAACATACCATTTACGTACCTAAGTTTAAAATTTGTATAAAGAAAAAAGAAATAGTGATTTTTACATAATCACGTTTAATATTAAAACAAAAGAATTATTATTAACCTTAAAAATTAAAAAATTAAGCACCCATCATCTGCCTTGTTTTTTTCCCTTAGGGTTTCGGCTTCCAGTCATTTAGGTACGTACATGGAGAGATTTTCACCAGTATTTTAAATGGAGCGACTGCTTATCTGACCTAAAGAAATCATTTAGAATACGGTAATAAGATATCCTTTGGTAAGACACATCGTCAGACCTTCAGTCTTCTGACTACCCATAACGACTGTCAAACATTTTCCAATCACAACCGGGATCAAAGACTTAACGTGCTTTAAGAAACAAAGAGTAGTCTTGGTTTGTCAAGATTGTCACCTAACCACGGATCAACCGCGACGAGCTTAATCCCAAACGATTGAATCGTGCGGCTGTATTTTTTAAGCACAATTTTTAGTAATTTATGAAGTGTTGACTGAAAAAGGATGGTTAATCGTTTATACCCACCAAAATCTTTCATACCTTGTAGGATCCGGGTTATCAAAAGGTATAAATTCAGGTTAAGCGTCAATACAAATGAAGACCCGTCCTATTTCTTTGAAAATGACCAAGATTTCAGGAAGTATTATTACCTTTTCTGAAGATTTAATTCCCCCATCTCCGTTCCACCATCGGACGACCCGTCGTACGGCGATTTTCCACCCTTATGTTGTTAACACCTCTACGATCCGAACGAAGCGTTTCGCCTCCTCCTTTATACCGCGTACATCGAGGGACCGGAATAATCTGCCGGCGGCAGTGTTTCCGTCGGACTACAATTTGAGTGTATTCAAGGCTAGAGTGAATAGGCTCTTAATAAACTAGTGCGCTTTACCGAAGCTTGTTTAATTTTTTGCGAAACTGCGACATTTTCCTTGAAGCGACCGCCGTCTGACCTTCACAACCCGAAGGCGATATCGAAGCATTGCAGTTAGACCAATTGTTGGACTTTTGAGGGCTATAAAAAACAACTCGTAACGACTGCCACTAGATGGTCGTATGGCAACCGGGACCAACGGCTTAATGTGCTTTCCGAGGCACGACCAGACCAGTGCAAATATTCATATTCGTGCATACTAATATTTAAATATTTGCATTGCCCGGGGATCGAAACCGCACCTCCTTGCGCAGCGGCCGCGTTCGCTACCGCTACGCCACGGAGGTACGATATGCATTGCACATGATGATGTTATCTTCGCAACTGTAGACTTGACTCCCAAACTTGTCTTCCTCCAGAAAAAAATTAAAATGGGTCGATTGCAGAAACTTGTAACACTCATGATCATCTCTAGCCATTTCTCAATCATGTTTGTGTCGATTTCCAGTCTAACCAGATTCAGCTTAATACAAATAATTTACATGGAACAACCTATCAGACCACCATAACCTGAAATGGGTAATACGAAACCCTGGGTAAGATTAGTTGTGAGACTTATGGGTTTCTGACGACCTGTAACCGTGTCCAACCGATCATAATGTTTTACATGGAGCGGAGGGGAATCAGTATGTGATAAATGGTCACCCATCCACGTACTAACCGCGGCAAGCGTGGTTTAATCTGATCGAACGAAATGTTGTTTTATTATATAGTATTATTTCTCAGAAATAAACCATCGCAATATCGTTACTTTTAAAACTATCCTAATTCCTAATTGAATTTGGTAATCGATATTTCCTATAATTATGAGTAGGAGATCAGGTGACAGTAGCTCTAAAGGTACCTAGGCCTAAGTTTTTTTTATAGAAGTACTTAATTATAAACTAGTGCTTGACCGCAATCCCGCCTGATGGTAAGCAATGATGCAATCGTTGCTAGAAAAGCGCACTAGTTTATAAGAGCCTGTTCACTCAAAATAAAAACTGAGTCAATAGGAAGGAAGACGGCAGTTGAGCGATGTGATGCAATGCTAAACACAACAACACGACCAACGATGCTGCGCCAGAAGGAAATTGATTTGGAGACCCTCCACCAAATTCCCAACGCAACAACATTTGGCGCATCGTACCCGGCACACATCGCAATACAACTGCTAAGACCCGTCCTCCGTACGGCTTCACCAGACATCATGCCGGAACACGACGAATCGCTTGGCGGCAAGACTTTATCTGGTAGTGGTAACTTCTGCCGGCAGTCGACATTAATCCGAATTCTTATAGAGATTTGAGTAAATAAAAATAAAAAGATTATTTTGTGTATCCTGATCGTTACTTTAAAATGTCTTGTCCTAGATTAGAAGGAGAATAAACTAGTCCCGCTGACCTAATTAAACCATTAGTTGTGACAATTTAAGGAACTCAGTTCCACAACGCAATTCTTAATGAACTGATAGTTATACAAACGCTTTTAAATAGCACTTTTAGAAAATTAGTGACGGTAATTCTTCAACACATTTGCATGGTAATAATCCACCTTTGAAACGTCTAATCCACGTGCTTAGTGTGCGTATTAGTAAGAATTGTGCCATCCCAAGGTTGTATTTTTTTAAATACTCGTATATTATCAAGTCTTCTAACTTAGGTACCTAAAATAACAATTGTAGTATAGGCATTATTATCTCTCAAAATAGTAATATGCCAGGAGTAAGATTACAGAAATGCAAACAAAGCAATGGTACGAAGGTTTCAAGAATCAGAGAAAGACACTAACTAATGGTTTAGTTGCGGAATTTCAACTGATATTCCGCAACTAATTCCTAACTGAATTTGGTAATCGATATTTCCTATAGGAAGTCTTTCTTATAAATGTTTTTTTTTTCAAGTTCAGTTAGTGCCACAGGCGGCTAAGTTGAATGCAAATAAAAATACTTTTAATCCCAAACTTATGTCCCACTTATCACATTTCCACTAATCCCATAATATTACGGCACATTATGAAAGAACGAACAAGGAGAAGCATTTTATCATCAAATTATTACTTTTTTTTCGTAACAGACGTGGTATTTCCCTCATCTCATATACTGTGATTTAATGAAATTCCAATATCATAACGCTTTCCTGTGATTAACTATGGAAATATTTACAACTGAGATATATTGAAGCACCGTTAATGATTTTGGGGAAACTGAAGTATCATTAGCTAACAATAATTATAATGTTATAGACACTATTTCTATCAGTTCGTTGAGTCGCATAGAATTAGTATCTAGTTACTTAAGAGGGGAATCTAGTGCCGGGGAATTTGGAAAATAGGTATTTGAAGAAACTATTGCCGTCGCGCTGCTTTCAACTTCTCCCGGTAAAGTGCGAAAAGGAGAGTTGCAGCTCAGGCTTATTTTACCTACAAATACGTTAACCAAAAGACGTTTCGTATTCCGCTGATTTTTTTTTTTTTTCAAAACATGACAGATCTCAGTTATTAAAATATAAAAAATTTAGAGGAAAAGTATACCTATGCTTCTATTATTTTCTTTTTTGTCAAAAACTTATAACGTTTGTCATAATAAACATTAATAGTCAATTGAACATCATGATAAAATGGGTTATTTTTCGCTATTTTGAAGTATCGCATTACTTTTATTAATTAAGTTTCGGAATAAATCAAATGATAGGAGCACGTATAATCACAGTCTAAAATTGTAAAGAAAATGCTCTAAAAGCATTATCCATGAAGAAAACGGCGGAATACGTTTGTATAGACACCACTAGAGTTCCCTCTTAAATGTTCTTTCATATTCTGTTCACTAGACCATGAGCTATTGATACGAGAAAAGTAATATGGCTCCTTGCTCCGTAGGCGGCTATGTAAATGGCTTCAACTTTAGTCTCATGAATGTCGTCTTGGATACCGCTGAACAAGCAGTACGGGAACTCGAACAGAAGATAACGGAAATCATAATACGATTATTGGTATCTCTGAATTCAAAAAGATTTGTTTAAATGAATAAAACATCGTCTCAATGTCAAGTCATTTGGAGAGACGAGCTTTACTTAGAACAGTAGAAAACGCGACAGTTAAATCTATTACCCCACCTGTAAAAGATTTCACTGTATGCCGCCATGATTGATAGGGTAATCCACTGTCCAGAGGCTTTCTTGGTGGTCACAGTTAGGAATCAAAAGTAAAACACATATTTCAGTTAGCACTTAGGGTGTTTTCCGTTCTAGAAAATCTAGCTGCAAGCTCGCAAGTCACGTTGAATTTATACATCTACTAGTTTCCACACGCAAGCTAAGTCACGTGCAAAACTAAGTTGTTCGGTAGATACTCGGTAGCTAGTGCACAAACAATAGTATAACTAAAACATACTAAAGGCTTCAGAGGCGGATTAAACTTAAGTATGTATTTACCATTATTTTTTTTAGCATTACTTATTATTTTGAAATCATGATATCAGTGGTTTCTATGCTTATACATTAAGATAATTCTAGCAAATCAAGGTATTTTCGTTCCTAATAATGAGTATGAGAACGATTCAATTAAACTATGACCGTGGGTGACGAAACCGACATATTTTAAAAACAAAAGTTTTACGTTCCATCTATCAACCTACATTGGGCCCACGAGGTAGATTACAGCCCTAAGGCAGTGATGGGAACTTTATAGGCTTTATGCTTATAAATAATTTATAATGCTAGTTAAGTAAATATGTCTCTCAATTTCATTGATAACATTTTCTATTTACAAAGGTCTCCTGGTAAATGAAATTTTCAAATTAGAATTGATCAGACATTAATTTATACAAAATATTTCTTAGGAGACGGAACGAACAAAAGATTACTAAAATATCGATCACTTTCTATTACTAATCAAGAGATAACTTTGCCCTTGTCTTTTAAATTAATTATCCGACTCGAAGTATCGATAATTACGTTTAGTTTCCTAAGATAGGAGAAAAAATTACTAAAAGAGTTTAGCTTTTTCTTCGTTAAATACCAACTTAGAACTGTCTTAATAAATGGAGACTTTACAATTTAAGTTCAACAAAACTCTTTAAATACATCATTAGAGTAAGATACTTAACTCAGTAGTTAAGTTAAAGCCTTCTTTGTGAACATTTTAAAGTAGGCAGTAGTTAAATGTATATTTATTTTGTAGATTGAAACCCGGTATCATGAGTCAAACTGTTGTTGTCTAACTGCCTTGAGGTTTTTTTTTTTTATAATTATAAACTAGCGCTTGACCGCAATCCCGTCAGATTACAACAGCGATGCGATCGTTGATGGTAAAGCGCGCTTGTTTATTAAGAGCCTATTCACTCAGAATAAAAACCGGCCAAGTGCGAGTCGGACTCGCGCACCGAGGGTTCCGTACAAACCTGCAAGGTTTACAAAGTTCGTTCATTACGACAATCGAGTCATAAATATGGTATTTTTATTGCAAAATGAAATTCATAACATTACAATGGGGAAAGATGGAGGAGCATAAATTTAAGACAAAGATCTCTTTATCGTTTAAGTAATCCTTTATTTTATATTAACACAAATCATTTATCTGTAATATAACTGAAACACTTAAATTTTAAGCTTTTCGGAATTTTTCTGTTACCTGTGCTGTAAGCTATTGCTTCTTACCAAATTTCGAGATTCTATGTCAACGGGAAGTGGTCTTTAGGTTTTAATTCCCTTGCGTGTAGTTGCGAGTTTCAAAATATGCGGTATCAATGGTTGTACTTTTGCGTTTTGCGTTTTTGCGTTGACTTAGATTTTTTTTTTCACGGGTTAAAGGCAATTAGATCTAAGTATTTGATATGAATTTCAACTTGATAGCTCTACGCGTTCATGAGGAAAAAAGTAATAAGTTTATATTTATTAAAAAATATATATTTTGTAATGTAACAAAAATTTAAGATTTTCGGAATTTTTCCTTTATGTGTGCTATAAAACGTTGCTTCATGCCAAATTTCAAGATTCTAGGTCGACTGGAAGTACCCTTTAGGTTTTGATTCCCTTGCGAGTACTTGCGAGTTTCAAAATATGCAGCTTAAATTGCTGTTTCTTTTGATTGCGTTGACATAGAAGTTTGATTTTGTTACAGCTTAAAGGTATTATAGACCTGAGTATTTGGTATGAATTTCAATTTAATACCTCTACGCGTTTATGAGGAAATGGGTAGTAAGTTTAAAATTATTAAAAAAATATATATATTATGTGATGTAACTAAAAATTTATGGTTTTCGTAATTTTTCCTTTATCTATGCTATAAGACGTTGCTTCGTACCAAATTTAAAGATTCTGAGTTCAGGGGAAGCACCCTGTAGGTTTTGATTCCCTTGCAAGTGTCGAAAATTTGCGGCATAAACGGCTGTATCTTTTGATTGCGTTGGCATAGAAGTTTGATTTTTTCACAGCTTCAAGGGACAGTAGACCTGAGTAATTGATATAAATTTCAGCTTCATACCTCCACGCGTTCCTGAGAAAAAGGGTCTTGACAGACGGACGGACGGACGGACAGACGGACAACAAAGTGATCCTATAAGGGTTCCGTTTTTTCCTTTTGAGGTACGGAACCCTAAAAACTGAGCGAATAGGAAGGAAGACGGCAGTTAAGCGAGGTGATGCAATGTTAAACCTAACAACACCGACCGACGATGCTGCGCCAAAGGGAGATTGATCTGAAGACCCTCCACCACCAAACTCCCAACACAACAACATTAGGCGCATCGTACCCGGCACACATCGCAACACAACTGCTCAGACCCGTCCTCCGTACGGCTTCACCAGACATCATGCCGGAACACGACAAATCGCATGGCAGCAAGGCTTTGTTTGGTGGGTGGTAACTTTTGCCGGCGGCCGATGTTATGGCCTACCACCGAGGAAGGAGGTTGTATTATTGGTGACGTTGGATGATTGTGTATAATGATCTACTTCAAATAAATTATTTGACCGAAGGCAAGAGCCCACTGGTTACGCCACAATAACGTTGATAAGTCCCCTTCTTAAAGACTGGCTAGAAAGGCGCCACTGCGCGGTTTATTCAGGAGATTCCTGTTCCGGTTAAGGTATTAGTTAACACTGTGTGGATTACTCTGCGGACACGATGAATCATATGGTAAAGGTTTTGTTTACTGTGGTAAAGGTCTACCACGACGGCGGCGCGATATCGAGAGACAAAAGACTCCCGGCCACAACAGGCGGGGGCTTGCGGGCAACGTGCACCTCGCTACTCGGTATGAATCAGGTATCGATCAGGATTTTGGTAGAGTTTTTTTTTTTAATAGATAGAGTGATTCATGAGGAAGGTTTTTATTTAAATAACATGCATAATATACAAGAGGAACACTGAAAATTTTTGAGGTCTCTCTAACACATGTCGCAAAATAAACTCATTTTTTGAGCTTACATTGCACTGGTTGTACCCTATGAGATAGATCAAAATAATGTACTACAGTATTGTAGACCTTAAAAATGTCTCCAACAAAACGATAACATATGTCTACCTACTATAGTTTCTTCATTGTGACTACTTTTTTATGTTTGAAAAATTAATTAAAATGTCAGTCGAAATCAGAGCCCACTATTTGTTCCTTATTATTAATCCTTATTCAAATAAATTCAAATGTAATTTTAGTAGCAACAGATCTCTTTTTGAATTATTGGAATTGGTAGTTTCATTCAGGAGATATCACGATTTATTCAAAACTAAACACTAAAAACAATACGCGTGCCGCTCGTGCCCCTGCCGGCCGCCTGCTACTTGAGTGTTTCTCTGCCTAAACCGCGGAGTGAGTGGGCCGGAGCGGGGCACCATTATTTCGAACAAACTTGCTACCCCGGTAGGCTTACATTCTGTTTCAAGGTGGTGGAACTGGCTGTCCATGACAATAAGGTCGATGTATCTTGCAGAGTCAGATATTGGCTGATGGGTGGCACTGAGACATTATTTTTATTGAAGGGCCACCGTTTCTTGAGGAAGGCTTAGGTACCTACATATATCATTTATCCATGTACGAAGCCGGGGCGGGTCAAAAATCGAATGGTCGAATGTATAATTTACGAATCATAGTCTACCTTAGGTTTTATTAACACTACAGCGTTGCATAAACTTGTATTGTTCTAATTACTCTTCATAATGAGCAATTTATTGTAACACTTTGTCCAACTGGCATTAATTTGATGTTATTATCAAAAGTGGTTTTGTTTGACATCAATCTCTTAGCTGTCACATAAAATATGTTGATAGATAAATATTCAAACAAAATAATAATTTATTATCCCATATATCGGATGATTTATCTTTATACTTATCATTAGGTGTGAGATATTATTCATGTTTAATTAAAACCGGATTCAAATAAGTATTTGCCTAAACTCGCGAATAACAAATTGTCAAACAAGCTGTCAATATTTTGTTTGAAAAAAAAAAAACGAAGGTTAAGCTTTTTTTATATAAATTATAAATTACTGCATGACCGAAATCCCGCCTGATGGTAAGCAGTGATGCAATCGTTGATGGTAAAGCACGCTAGTTTGTTAAGAGCCTATTCAGTCTAGCCTTGAAGACACTTAAATTGTAGTCCGACGGAAACACCGCCGCTGGCAAATTGTTCCAGTCCCTCGATGTACGCATTATAAAAGACGAGGCGATACGCTTGTTCGGATCGTTGTGGTGTCAACAACGTAAAGGTGGAAACTCGTACGACGGGCCGTCCGATGATGAAACGGAGATAGGAGAATTAAATCATGCAATTCCTTCGCACACTCTCCAAAATGCATCCCATCCATAGAACACCGACAGGCTGGCTACTCTTCGCCTGTGCTCCAGGCTTTGGAGAGCGTTTTGAGCTAAATCTGGGTCACCAATTAGCTACACTTACCGAGGTCGGTGAGTAGATATGACTATTCAAAATTTCATATACAGTATGTTAAGAAAACCCTGTCCGACCCGTGAAGGTGTTGTTAGGTATCGATAACTGATTCTACTAATGCATACAAAACAGGGCTAAACTTAAAAAAATCCCCCTAAAAAAATAAATATTATTTCGCAAAAAGAGGTTACTTAATAAATCCGCGTTAACCACCCTTCGCCTGCCGCCCGCGGGGGGCGGGCGGCAGGGCACGCGGCACGTGGTCGCATCGCTATTAGCTCATAATAATACCGGTGTTGTCACTTTTTAAAAATTACCAAATTTCGGGGAAATTGGAATTAATTCGCGGGAAAAAAAGATTATTTCAAAATTCATTTGTATTGGTACTATGATGAATACGTAAAATTTTATATTATATTTGGTCATGTGTTTACCTACCCTTTATTATCCTTATGGGTCGGACAGGGTTTTCTTAACATACTGTATAAAGGTTCTCATACGTAGAACTTTAACAATCGTAATGAATCGCGAAAGTATGACAACCAGCCCTACCAAGGAGTATCATGTTACCCAGTAACTGAGCTGTGGAGTTCAGATCGCCATTCAATTGCGTCATGTAAAATACTGGCATTTAACTGCAACCGGTCAGGCTGGTACAGAAACCAGTTACTCAATTAAAAAAATACAAAGATATAAAATAATATGTCAGTAAAATACATTTATGCATATGAACACACTAAAAAAGAAAAATGACGTCAGTCCACGATCCTCCGAATAGTAAATCGAAGTGACGATAATCGGAAATCGTAAGTCACGTCTTACGTTTATTGTAACACTATAAACTTAAATGTGCAGCCAGAAATACCAATATCCAATGACAGCCTAGCTAGGTACTAATACTGTAATGATGCCACTGTTGGGACACAGGCGTCCCCTTTTCAGAGAGAGAGTGGGCTATATTCTACTACGAAGGCTCAGTGCGTGTTCATAGATATCATGTCTTTGATTTTTTGATTCTATCTATTCCCTAGCGATGATTTCCTTTACCATTTGGACACTAGGTACTTATTACGAAGACACATACTTTGACAACTATTACAATACCTTTCATTTTGACAATACAGTTACCATAGATAATATCAGAAACAAAAGATTACATTAATATCTCTGTGACAGTTAGGTATATACATACATTTACGTTGTCAACCAGACGAATTTTCCAAACTTAGTTAGTCAAAATTAGTAAGCGCATGTAGTTTTGCTAAAATAGTATTGCGATCATTTGATTTTTTTTTTCGTATATGTATTTAGAATATACTTGGTATTCCGTACGAATGTAAATGCGAATGAATGTTCTTTCGGAATATTTAAACAGAAGCAAACTTAACTTATAACTTTTCAGATAAGACTCCAATTTAAACAATCATAGAAACTTGCAAATTATATTAGGTCCTTATCCTTAGCGACCATCTAAGGTTTGGGTTCATTCATTATCCAGAATTTCCAAGCAAAAGACGGAAAATTTAGCGAAGCCTTACTAGGTATAACCCAGCCGTAAGATTGGTATCGTGCCTTCAATTATTTGTTGTAACCCGACCACAGGGTTATATCCACTAATGACATGAAAGTAGGTAACATATTATATACATAACTAGTTATGGAACATTCTTTACTATTTACACCATATAATAACAAATATTAACATTCTTTATACCATATTAATAACAAATATTAACATACCTTTTGATAACAGTAGCGGAGAACTAAGAGAATGTACATAGAATGACACAATGGGCGGTATTATCCCTAAAAGCGATCTTTTTAAAAAGCCTTTGAATAAATGAGGGACAACCCTGCAGATAGTCTCTGTAAAACTGCGTCTCAAAAACACCCAGACAATCAATTTGCCATTAATTACAGGAATCCCATGAAGTTGCTTGTAAACTCCATGACGGGCACAATCTGTGTTTGATTACAGGGTGAGTAGCCCTATAGTAATGTTATTGGGTCAGTGGAACTGGAGGCTGAACTTATCTACCACTACAATATTATTCGGTCGAACTAATGACTTCTTTTGTGAAGACCAAGAGGATTTGGTTCGTGATTTCAAAGATAGTAAAAGAAATTTTGAAATGACTTATGATTAAAGAAAGGCTAAAAATCTGTTTTCTCAGTAATTGATATTTCAATTAAGTATGACACCAGCCTGTTACTGCCAAATGCATGAGAAGACCTCTTATCATAAAGAGAAGGTACGAACATTGATCGGCACGCTTCTTCAAAACAGGTAGGCCATTTCAGCACAATATTATTATGTCTATGATAAAATCAGAAAGCACATGGATATTAATAGAATAAATAAGTTACATTTGGTTGAAATTTCTTCAAAGCCAAGATGGTTTTTAGGTAACATGGCGTTCTTGCACAATCTTCATCACACTTGTCCCACAGAGTAGGCAACTCGTTCATGGGTCAATGTATACACTTTTACAACAAGCTTTCCATGGACATTCGAAACTTACCCATTAAGCGATTTAAAAGCTATATAAAGGCTAAATTTTGCAAAAAGGGGATTATATAATCACTGATTATTTAGAAGACAATAAAGCTTGGGACTGAGCTGCTCGCTCTGCTAAGCATTGACATTTTAAACACTGTTTTTTTAAGTCACGTAAATGATTGTAAACATTTTCATTTTTAATGTCTGGACTTGAAAAAAGACGATGATCCCTGAGTTTGTTTCGGCTATTTCTTCTCAGAGGTAGTCAGTTAGGAAATGCCGGCTTCATCTAGTTAAAAAAAAAATGACGCGTAAAAGTGATTAGTGTTCCTACTTGCTTAATAAACGATTTCATTTAATTTCATTGCAAAGTTCCGGCCGTACGTCACACCGGGACAGCTTCTAATGTTATACAAAGCACAGGCCCGATTGTGTGTGACTCGGTGAAGAGGCGTGTGCAGAGGCTAATTAGTCATTCAGGTATGGTTGACAACTACAAAGCCTGGAACACAGGCGTAGGGTAGCCAATCTTTCAGTATTCTACAGGATGCATTTGGATTGTATACGGGTACTACATGAATTAAATCCGACATCACCGTTCCATCATCGGGAATTGTTGACATCAATACGATCCAAACGAAGCGTATCAAAGTAAATCAATGGACTGGAACAATTCGTCTCCAGTGGTCTTACCGTTCGATTATAAATAGTCTTTAGGGCTAGACTGAATAAGTCATTATAAACTAGTGCGCTTTACCATCAACGATTGCACCGCTGTTTACCACAAGGAGGTAAGTATTACAATGAAGCAATAGGTTATCCTTACTAATATTATAAATGTGAAAGTGAATTTGTTTGTTTGTTCCGCTTTCACGCCTAAACTACTGAACGGATTAGGATGAAATTTGATTGAAACAGATCATTTATACCAGGAATATAATTATTATTATATATAAAGTTACTTTTTATCCCGATGTTCCCACGGGATCGAAACATACGCGGGTGAAACCGTGGGGCGCAGCTAAAAAGAAAAAAAAATCACTTAGCAGATACATACTTACACAACCTCAAGCATGAGAGGCGAACCATTACGGAGAATCCTTAAGCATGATAAAGATATTTATAAGAAAAATGTGTTTAATATGTGTATTTTAATTTATAAAAACATTCCAAGTAACTTGAAACTGTTGGAGGGTGGTGTTTTTAAAACGAAATTGGTAGAGTGACTTTAAAAATATTGTGTATTAAGGAATTTTTGGAACATAAAAATTGAAATTTTTAAGGATAATTTGAATAGATATAAATAGTAAGTAAAAAGGAATAATGATTGTATAACATCAAACATTTGCACGCTTGCATGCAGGCAGAGTGCTAAACTTTTAGGTTTCAAGAACTTACCTTTATAAAAAAATGTATCTCTAGCAAATAAATGTACCTATGATTAAAGTTACAAGCTTCTGACTGCTACTTCGTTCTCGTTTTCCCAATCCATCGTTTTATATCCATTATTATATCCTATTATAATAATATTATAAAAGTTTGTATGTATGAATAATAATAATAAAACGTTTATTTTCACAAAACTTACATAGATAAAATAAAAGAAAAAAAAACATATAAGTAAGTACTTATCTGTGGAACTTAGATCAAGATTACTTAAATCTGTGCGCGAATGTATTTTTATTAGTCATACACACAAAAACACCTGAACGTATTTGGATGAAATTTGGCAAACAGATGGTTTATAACCAGCATTACCATATAATAGGACAGTTTTTTATTCAGTTATTCCCACGAGATTGAAACATGCGGATGACGAAACCGCAGATTGTTATACCTAGGCCACGCATGACTCGTGCACCCAGCAGGTAGTTTATTTTACATTTTATTAACATAATATAATAATATATAATATATTATTAAAGATAATAATATATTATTTAAGTTAAATTATCTCTGACAAATTGATTTTTAATGATTTTTCGGAAAACATACATACATAGATATCATATTAACTAGAGCATAGCTTCATCAAGGCTGGAAATGTGTCAGCACGACGACGTCATATGACGTCAATCAAGCAGTATGTATCCACCGATTTTTATAGGTTTTATAACAGACAAAACTAGTGTCCCGCCCCTATGTTACACGGTTTTAACGATTTGACATCGTCCATTTGCCATGTCATACTAGGCTTGTCAAAATTGTGTCACTAATCAATTTTCTAAACAACTTTATTTACATCGTATGATCACCAAGATCTTACACAGATGCACACAGATGTTCTCCACAGGCCAGCAGCCTAATCGGCGAACACATTTTTGTCAAATGATTGCGACTAGATGGGATCGTTTGGACCGAACGATCCAATGGGCGGGCCAAACGATCCTAACTAGTTGCAATCATTTGACAACAATGTGTTCGCCGATTAATCTGCAGGAGACTTAATGGGCTTCTGGATGGAGTTGGGTTGCTTGGAATAACCACCAACAGCCAACATTGCCCACTGGAGCGACTGAGTGCGGAAACCATCGTATGATATGATACGGTTCTGAGTAAGTAGGTACTAGTATGGTTAAGGTGAATATTTAAATCATACTAGTACCAAGAACGGTACGTATTCAACGTAGTACGGCCGACTAAGAAAGTAGCCGACCGTTCCTACATACATGGTAACTACACTATACTATGCATTTTGATTTTAGTACAAATAACACAGCGGCAGCGTAAGATTAATGAAAAAATATCTAGTTCACAGGCACTAAAAACTGGAGCAAAAATGTGGGAAAATTGCCCACGCGCTTTTACCGTACTTAGAAATCCCATCAACCTCCTTTCCTGTTCTCCTAAAAAAGGACATTTACAACCACTAAGTAAATAGTTATTTGGGGCGAATGGCGGTGAATTTCCTAAATTTTTGGGTCATTACGCTTAAACACGATCCTGTCCTACTCTGACGTCATCCCCGAAGGAGACCGAAGTGGTTAACATTGAGCTTGTGTAAATACAAGTACAGTTTGCGACAAATATTATCTTACACTAAATATTTCTTCTCAATCATTTTCTATTTAATTTAGAGATTATGACATTATATAGTATGTGGTATGAAAACTTGTTTAGTAATGCTATTGCTTGTTATTTTACTCTCCTATGTTGTAGGAGACTGACATTGTAAACGAGATAGTTTATGAGGATTATTGGATGTCTGCAATTACTTCACGCAAAACTACGGAATGGTTTTGAATGAAATCAAACAGAAATATAGCTTATCAGAATAATTTATGAAGTTAATTGTTCCTTTGTTCAAAAACTCTATATTTGAGCCAAATTCGATAAAGAATAGAGGTAAACACACCTTTGCTAGGCAACGAGTAGTTTACTCCTAAAAGCGTTTTCTATATAGACGATTTTCATATTAAAGTAATAATCCTACTTCCTACTAATAACTAAACAGTTTATTTATGTTTAGATATTTATGATTTGCATAGAACGCTTAACCGATTTAAATGAAATATGGCACACGTGTAAGTTAATTTCCAAATAGGTTACATTTATGACACATATATATTATAATTAGTCCATACTTGAAAGTATTACAATGCATGTGTTATGCAGTTGATTTGAAAGTAATTAAAATACGCAAAATTATATTGATAAATGCCTCAAAATTTATTCATTGGTTAAATTCCACAACCCTGCCTGATGATAAGCAGTGATGCAATCGTTGATGGTAAAGCGCGCTAGTTTATTAAGAGCCTACTTACTAAAATAAACTGAGTGAATAGGAAGGACGACGGCAGTTGAGTGAGGTGATTCAATTTTAAACCAAACGTGTTGTTACAAAACTCGACCAACGGTGCTGTGCCAGAGGGAGATTGATCTGGAGACCCTCCACGACAAAAAGTCCCGACACAACAACATTTGGTGCATCCTACCAGACACACATCTCAACACAACTGCTCAGACCCGTCCTCCGTACAGCTTCACCAGACATCGTGCCGGAACACGACGAATCGCTTGACGGCAAGACTGTCTGGTGGGTGGTAACTTCTGCCGGCGGCCGATGTTATGGCCTACCACTGAGAAAACTGTTGTGCTGACTTATTTGACAGGACTAATCTAACATTTATCTTTTGTCCTTCTCTTAATGAAATAGAAAGAGAAATATGCACTGATGCTAAAGGAGATGTTTTATTTTGGGCCACCACTATAGTATCTAGATAAAAAGGAAAAAAATAAAATATTTTCGTAAAAATACTACTAAATTAATTTGAATAAAAATACAAGTATATATAATTAATTATTTAAAACGGTTTTTAGCGAGATAACCCTTTATTAAGGTAGCCATGACACTGGTTATGACGACGTTTGATTGGCGACTTTTACAATTCTATTTTCCCGTTGTGTTCGTATCGAATGTTGATTTGAGTTGATTGTGTTTAGGTATTTAATGGGCCGTATGTTCGGAATTCATGTTTTGTTTTTTTCGCAGTCATATGGTAGATGATATAGCTACGATAGCCTTAGATACATGACACGTCAATCAAATGTCACTATCAAAATCTTATTTCGCTTATTGCTGACCACCAGGCACCATATTTACGAGTAGTTGTGTTGCACTCCTTGGCCAAGTTAAATTGAATCTGTAAAAAAACTAAGCCAAAATATAGGAAATTAACATTAAAAACAGTTAACTATAGAGTAACTATACCTAGCATTAAGTGTACAATGTGCTGGCCCAGGCTCCATACATTTCTGAAACATCTCCTTTAGTTTGTGAACAAGGGAATTGTCGCCATTGTCTAAATTGGATGCGCTAACAAAACCGCGGGGAAAAATTCATTTGAATTTAATTCTAGAACTAAATTCAAATGAAGGCAGGAAAATAGTAGGGGTATCACTTACTGATATGCGACGTTATCATATAAAATGATTTCATTACTTAAATACACACATTATTTAAACACGTCTTTTATTGATCTGACCCATTAGGTTAAGGACGAGAAGTCATTATAGATTAATTTATTAGGTTTCTGCATAATCTCGCATTTTCGGACAAATCCGTTTACGAATTATTTAATTAAACGAACTCAACGACTAATAGCTAGTTTAAGTTGTTGTGTAGATTCGACAGATCGACGCTGGAAAGCGATTTTGTCGTATATGGAACAAAGGCAATTTTGTTTTATTGCAAATAGAATTCAGAAAAAAGTTTAGTAAAAGTCAACGTCGTATCATAAAAAGAAACATCGTAGGAATATGTTAATCAGACCGTCCAAAGCAGTATTTTTTTCTGAATTCAATTATACAATAAAACAAAATTGCTTTTTGAGATACGACAAAATCGCTTTCCAGCGTCGATATTGTTTTCCTTGGCAGAACAACGTTGCTTAAGTACACACCTGTTATTATAGTTTTGTTTAAACTTTACAACTAAACTGTTAAGACACATTGTGTCCGCATTTATACAATGTGTAACTGCGCGATAATAGCGTACACACACACTAACAATAGAAAAGACTTTCAATTTGACAGTTCAAAAACATTAATTACGTTATTTACGTTGCCGAGCATATTCAAAATATTTCTTATACAAAGCAATGAATTAGTAATATACAACAAAATGATTCAAATTGTGGCCGATAGATTTAATTAGGATACTGAATTAATGCATACTATGAAAATAGTTTGCTGGAGAGATTTCTGTCATCCTACTATCCTAGAAATATTAATATTTACGTGAAAAGATGTATGTTAACTACTCTTTTACGTAAATAGGACTAAATGGATTTGCATGAAACTTTGCATACAGATAGTTTATAACCAGTGTCAACATACAGAATACTTTTATTCCAATGATCCCACGGGATCAAAACTTATGCGGGTATTTTTTGTCCTAAAAATAATTAAAACTATGTAAATTACAGATACCCTTCCACTATAGTCAAAACAAACAAAAGTGGACGAATTTTCAACCACTACTATTTTATTCTGTACTACCAGACCCTTCTTATGTGTACAACTATGAGCGTGCGTAGATTTTTAATGTGACCACAATATTCTCCCAACAATCAGAACAATAAATTAATAAATAAACAATGTTTTATACAGTAGTAAAAGGAAGTCTGAAAGTGGCACCAGTAACTGAAAAGTAGTGCGGAAATTGGTCATAGTATGTAATGTAATGTGTTATGCAGAAATGAGGAAAATGGTGTGAGAAAACTTTGGAATAAGTATGAATATCAATGGAGATGATTATTTTGTTCCTCAATGAATGAATGAATCCAAAGAATCCAAAATTCATTAAAAAAGGGCAGAAGATAAAATATTAGTTTCGTCCTGTCAAATTAAGATACTCCATAGACAGTTGTCAGTGTCGACAGTCTAATGCCCATGTTGTACCGACTCCTATAAAGATTGGAGACTCTGTTCTCGAAGTTATTGACAGTTACGTGTACCTGGGACAAACTATCCAGTTAGGAAGGTCCAACTTCGAGAAAGAGGTCAATCGTCGAATCCAACTCGGCTGGGCTGATTTCGGGAAGCTACGTAGAATCTTCTCGTCCGAAATACCGCAGTGTCTCAAGACAAAAGTCTTCGACCAGTGTGTGTTGCCAGTGATGACTTATGGAATTGAGACGTGGTCGCTAACAATGAGCCTTAAACGAAGGCTCAAAGTCACTCAAAGGGCAATGGAGAGGGCTATGCTTGCTCACTGCGCGATCGAATCAGGTATGAGGAGATACGCAGAAGAACGAGAGTAACCGACATAGCCCGAAAAATTGCAACACTAAAGTGGCAGTGGGCAGGACACATTGCCCGTAGGACCGATGCTCGATGGGGCCGACGGGTTCTCGAGTGGCGACCACGCACCGGAAGACGTAGCGTGGGTAGGCCCCCAACAAGGTGGACCGACGACCTGGTGAAGGTCGCGGGAAACCGCTGGATGCGGGAGGCGCAGGACCGGTCGTCGTGGAGAGCCTTGGGGGAGACCTATGTCAAGCAGTGGACGTCATTCGGCTGAAATGATGATGATAGACAGTTTAGACGCGATTAAAAACATGACTACTAAAAATACATCAACATATGGAAAGACCAAAGAAACGATGGAAAAAATGTGTGAATGAATATGGTTAGAAAGGGGGTGTAACTTTTTTATTATTATTAATTATAAACTACTTAGTGCTTCACTGCAATCCCGCCTGATGGTAAACAGTAATGCAATCGTTCTGGTACCTAAAACGCGCAAGTTTATTAAGCCTATTCACTTAAAAATCTTAGTGACTAGGAAGGAAGATGGCAGTTGAGCGAGGTGATGCAATGTTAAACCTAACAACACCGACCAACGATGCTGCGCCAGAGGGAGATTAATCTGGAAACCCTTCACGATCAAACTCCCAACACAATAACATTGGCGCATCGTACCCGGCAACCATCGCAACACAACTGCTCAGACCCGTCCTCCGTACGTCTTCACCAGACATCATACCGGAACACGATGAATCGCTTGGCGGCAAGACTTTGTCTGATGGGAGGTAACTTCTGCCGGCAGCCGATATTATGGCCTACCACCGAGAAATGAATTCTAATCGAAGAAAAAGACAAATTGTACCACACCCAAATAAATTGGAATAAGGGCAGTACAATATTGATTATACAGCAGTAACAAATCGGTGTATGTTTTATGACGATAACATAATATTCTAGTCAGGGTACTGTTGATGTGCGTTAATTTCGTAACATTTGTTATATTATGAGTAGATAAATTATGCAAAACTTTGTAAATAAGTAAAGCAACGTAGCTTGTGGGGCGGTTGTTAGGAGAATTAGTTCGTAAAAATATATGGATTGAGTAGGTTTCTGGTGATTTCAGCAAGAACGTTACACCTTGTGTTGATAAATCGCTCCATAGTACGAGACTTCTGAGTTTCCAGTGTTTGCCTTTATTATTTTCTAATATCAAACCAAGTTTGAATACACAATAGTGACGTCATACATTGAGACATGAATATTGAGTAAGTCTTCGTTTTCAGAATTTCCTTTAGCACAAATAACGGTAAAGTCAGTTCCATTTACTCTAACAATATTAGCATTTATTTACAATATAATGTGAAATGTAGATAGATCTAATGAATGACGAACTGTTTTAGTTACTACGTAAATCATACATACATACATACATCATCATCATCATCAACCCCTTATCGTCCCACTGCTGGGCACAGGTCTCCTCTCATACAGAGAAGGATTGAGCGTAACCACCACGCTTGCTCAATGCGGGTTGGCGATTTCAGACTTATAAAGTCCAGGTTTCCTCAATATGTTTTCCTTCACAGTTTTGTCAGTTATTGATAAAGACAGCGCTCGTTTTCACGCGACTGCTTACATCTCTTTGAAGTACAATGTAATTCTAAGAAATATTTCTAAATGTATTTATTTAGTCTATTCCTATTTACTAGTTAACTCTCTATGAAGATTTTCGAAATTTTGAAATGTCTGCGAATGGTTTAAGGCTGTCACATGGTGCGCTATTCCCAAGTTACTGCCTTCAGTACCCAGTGACACAGTCTTAGATTTATTGATAGCGTTATAAGCTTATGAATCTGCACTTGTGAAAAGAATACATACACAAACACGCCTTGGACAGACCTTTTACTGCGATTGTTCTTTGTGTTTCTAATGCATAGGGCAGTTTCGATTTCTATGAATTTATTTTTTTGCTAAGTGTACATATACAATTGTCTGTGCTGTTCAATATATTGAAAGAAAAAAATAGAAGCCTGGATTCTTCAAAAGACGTGGTTCGATGACTTTATGGCCTACAAATTAATTCATCAAGCATTTATAATCAAATCGTAAATCCGTCGTTTATATCGACGGATATTTCTAGTTCAGTCTAGTATAGCAATGTTTCTAACAGTTCTAACAAATTAACATCAACATAAATGAATATTTATCGAGGACGCACGAACAGAACAGCTAGCATCGCCGAAAATGACGTTGGTTTTAATTAGGTATCGTGATTTTCTCTAAGCAGCTGTGATCCAATCAATCTAGCTTATAGCCCTTTCGCAACTACTAGACTAGTGTTCGGTACGGCTACCAGTCTAACCTAGGGTCTAAAATTAAAAAAAAAAACTGGTAAAACTGGTTTTCAGATCCTCGGAATTCCGACTACCTGTAACGACTATCAAAGATCCAACACAGACAGTCGGGTCTAAGGTCCTAATATGCTTTATGAGGCAGCAAGAGGACTTAAGTTATGGATGGTCACCCATCCATGGCCCGACCCCGGCAAGCGTAGCTTAACCTTCAATCTTCCCATGAATACAATTATATAATAATTTTTTTATGTATTAACAAAGTATTAATAGGAATTCTGTCTCACGTCACAAGGAGATGAAGAAACTTTCTTTCTTCTTTTTCTCAGTTTATAGACGTCCAAACTGCTGTACAAAGGTCTACCTATCCTGTAGGTAATAGCAAAGCTTTTCGAACAGCTCCCCAATTATATAACACACTAAGAATCTCAAATTGAAGCATATTGCTAATCCATTTCTCTATATTTTCGAAAATGTATCTACTCAACAACATAAAAATGCGTAATGAAGTTGTTGAACCAGCAAAATGAAACCGATTGCTACTCATGTACTCGTATTACACGATTACCCTGCAGGAACTGTGTAACCTAAATATAGCTAGCATGTGATCCTATTTTTAAATGATTCAATTTTCCGGTTTACAATAACAAAGCAAAATAATATTTTGTTGAGTTATTTGAATATGCGTTTTAACAGAACAATTTGTAAATAAAGACATACATGTTACATAATCTATTTTTACTCTACTGAAATCTTGAAGGAAAGGTTCTGTGTGCGACAGCTGTTTAAACATGCCCGAAAAAAGGAGTTTTATTATGTTTTTACTCGCAGAAACAAATGAATCCATTTATTCAAACTGAGTGAGAATTAGAATTTTTTGAACATCAAGTCTTGTGAAGGTGAAGAATCTCTCTTCGCCTTTAAATTTTCTTTCCATCCTTTAGCTGGGCGACTATGGCGTAAGACCTGAGTAGAACTCGGACATCCAGGTAAGTATGACACAAAAGAGAGAACGCCTTGCCTCAGCAGCATGTGTATCAAAGATGATGACATTAAAACACATGAACGATGCTCGTGTATTTCCGGCAACGCTCGGCTGGTTTGTCTCCCGAAACCGTTTTCAGGGGCAAAAATGTAAGCAAATATGAGTTTATAGAAAATTTATTCCTACAAAAATAAAATTCACCTTACGTAACAATTTCATTTTCCATAGTACTAGTCAATCTGAAATCGACTTAATTACTATTAAAATAGTAATTTTTGTTCAATTTAAAATAGCATCCATTTAAAACATTAAAAGGACTTTAGAGCATTTCTAGTCAATACAAGAACATGAAAGTTCTTCAATAATATTTATCACACGTTCATTTCGTTTTAGTAACTGGTGTTAAAATGAACTCCTGCACCAAATGTATACTAAACACATTGTTAGTTTGTAACGACCATGGAACTGCGAACATCGCAGCTGTTTTATGTCGACAGTGCAGTGTTTGAAATGGACGACTTTTACGAACTGTTTCGCGTTTTATATCACTTTTTCGGTTCGTTACTGAAAGATAAAAGGAAATTTTAAAACAATGTTTAGAATCGTCAATGTTGTCCTTGGACTGATGCATGACCCAAAGAGAGAACGCCTTGCCTCAGCAGCATATGTACCAATGATGATGACATTAAACACATGAACGATGCTCGTGTATTTCCGGCAATGCTCGGCTGGTTTGTCTCCCGAAACAGTTTTCTGAGGCAAAAATGTAAGGAAATACGAGTTTATAGAAAATGAATGTGTGTTAATAATAATTAAGTAAAGTGTATCAAAAAAAAATTTTTTTTTAATGCACATGCACAAATCCACACAAAACAAGATTAATAGTACTTATTTACATTTAAAATAATGTTGTCTGCAAACAAGTCATTACTTAAATTAAAATGCAATTCAACATTTATGCATTCACTTGCTACATTTGCATTTTCAACTTTTAAACAAATTATGTCTCTGGTATCCATACGAATTCTACACTGCGGAAAATATAAATAACTAAAATGGCAGTCATAAGCGTAGGAATTTTAATAAATTTCAACATGAAAGCGCCGTTCTTTGAAAATAATCTAATTACCATTCTTGCCGCAGACGTTCCCGACTCATCGAGCAAGCTAAAATTCATATGGAATTAAGGCAACCTGGTGGATAGGATTGCGGTATGCTAAACACGTCAGCTATTTTGATTTACAAACAGGGTAACGTAATATACGGACCCACAGAAATTGCTATCCAGACAATACCTACGGACTACTTGAAGTATTTGATAAGTATAGGTATGATTATTATTTATGTATATGTATACCTATCTGTAGTTGCAGAATATCGAATATTATAAGGACCGTATTACAGAACCTTACTCAAGATTTGAGCATTACTTAAAAATAGTCTCAACCAATCAAATAGCTCCAAACGAGATTTCAGTAAAGCTTGAGGTTTGAATCATCACCATCATTATCAACCTTTTATTGTCCCACTGCTGGGCACAGGTCTCCTCTCATACAGAGAAGGATTGAGCGTAATCACCACGCTTGCTCAATGCGGGTTGGCGATTTCAGACTTAAAGTCCAGGTTTTCTCAAGATATTTTCCTTTACCTTCAGTCATTGGTGTCCAAAATATACATAGAAAGTACATATAACTTTAGAAAAGTTACCTTGGGACTTGCCTAACCTGGATTGGAACCCGCGAACTCATACTTGAGAGGCTGGTGTTTTAACCATTGAGTTTTGAATGAGATTCTGTAATACGGATCATAGTATAGCAAAATAATTTTACTGCTAAATAAGATTAATTTTGAGACTTATAACAATAAAATAACTTACTAGCAATCTCATCAGTACAGTAATTAAGAGAGTTAACGAGACAAACAGACTTTGATAAAAAATAAACACAATCCAAGAGTCTTTAAAGAAAAAAACCGACAGCTTTTGTAATTGTTTCTTTTGGTGTTAATTAGATTATATAAGCGGCTAAATTTGTGCGTTAATAACTGAATTTACCTTACTGTTTTTACTGTGTTTCTTACTAATTAAATAACTCAGAAGTGCCTGTACTAGGAATTAAGCTAAAATTTGTTACTTTGTACGCACGAATCATAAAAAGGTCTTTGGTATTTGATAGACTAATTCTTGAGTATATAGGGAAGCAGAAAAGCGGAGCAAAAAAACCATCTCAAAAATAACATTAAGTAAGCGAAAACGAAGTTATAACGACAGGGAGTTTTATGAAAATGTGGATGTTTTTTTTAGTACAGGTATTGTGTTTCTTACAAATTGCACACGAACAAAGTCGGTTACAGAAGCTATTTAGGAATAAAATCAAATAGATTTCTAGGAAACTCAAATGTGTACTCTATATAACACAAAATTAAAGCAACTGTAAATGGTACAGAAAACAAACCGAAAGGGTTCACTCAGGGGAAATTACGTCATTGTAGCCGGACGGGTGTAGTGTTACGCTTATTTGAAAAAGAGTCGTGGCATTTCGTGCGAGCTCCCGTCAACAAAAGGAGACTGTTCAAACTGACAACCCTAACCAATCATTAAACCCCTTGACACTGTGGTATTTCAATTCCCCCGATATGTACACATTGGCTTTTTGAATAAAACAGGAACAGCGAGAGAGTTTCAATAGAGATAATTTCGTATGCATGGCAGGGTTTGGTCTTATCAATAGAACGGGAAAAATGTAAATTTTATCAATAGCAGTAGTCATAGTTGAAGTTCATTTGAAAACATTGAAATTCTAACAGATTTTCCAACTTATTCTGAATAGCTTTTAATTTTGCTCCTAGATAAAACGGAAAGATTGTAAAAAAAAAACATAAATTTTCTTCTTCAGCCTATATCTCTATAGGCTGAAGAAGAAAATTTATGTTTTTTTAGCCATTAGTGAGGCCTTTGTCTAGTAGTGGGTCTCCCCACTACTGGACAAAGGCCTCACTAATGGCTTTCATTGCATTGGGGGGTTTGTCATAATCCCCATGCTTGGCACGCGTTTTGGAGATCGCAGTAATTTGATATTCCACGGGAGAAGCGCTGCTGCCCACTTCCCTGGTGAGAATTCCCTTAGTCTTATGCCAACCACGGAAGATACGGGTTGGTACTATTCTAAGCCCTAACAATAATATGTTGGACCGAAAACAATTCCTTGTAGCATTCCATATAAAATGCAAGCTTTTAGCCGCACAGAGCAGCTTAACTTACACTCGGGTCGTCAAAATTTTAGTACAACATAGTATAATATCAGTTTTTATGAGGTTTCCACACACAGGCCTCTCAGCGCGAGGGAGTGAGCCGTAATCCACCGTGTGAGCCCAATGCGGGTTGGTATTAGCGCAGTAGTTAAGCGCGGGTTCGATTCCCGCATGGAACAAATATTTGTATGATCCAGGCCTGAATACTAGGCCTGAAACAACTATTTATAAATAGTTGTTTCAGGCCTGGTGCAATCCAGACCTGGATTGCACCAGACCTGAAATAACTATTTATTGGTCATTAGGTTTGTGTTTGAAAACGCAACCATGACACAGGAGAAATTCCTAATGAGGGGAAACGTAAAAAAAATACCTCTAATCTAGTGCGATTACGCCTGATAATACGATAATTGTTTGCGATCACGCCTGATGGTAAGCAGTGATGTCCCACGTGTTCTAACTTTTAGTTCTAGGACTTGCACGTTTCCAGTCTTTTTTTTTCAGAGGTGATGAAATAATTGACTTATAGATTTTCGCCTGAATTTGAACCTAGGTACTACTCGTATGTCACAGCCGTTACCACTGCGCTACTCCAGCTCTTCGTAAACATTCTATTGTTCCATAATCCTAAGAAAATTAAACAAAAGAAAAAAGGAGTTTTCTCCTTAAACATCTCGCTCAACCAGAAGCTTTGTTTGTGAAGCCTATATGCCGTGGGCATTAGGCTTCGTAAACAAACCTTTCCTTGAGTAAATATTGCTTTATTAACAATCCTTGCTTTTAATCAAAGTCTGTGTATATAAGCGTGTGACCTTTAGGTCAGGGAAATGGCTGGGGTCTAAACCACAATTTTTATAACCGAAGCGCTTAATTGCAGGTGACTTAGGTAATTAGTTAATAACTACATAGATGAGTTTTACGTACGCCAGCAGACACACCATTCTCCTGTGTTCTAGTTTTGATTCAGATGCATACCTCGTTTACTTCTCCAGCCATCATAACCTTTTTTTTTTTTGCTGTTTCTGCGTGTCAAAGAATATATTGCGTATAAATTGCAGCAGCCATAGATACCTTACCTAGCGGGTCTGGTCGTGCCTCGAAAAGCACGTTAAGCCGTTGGTCTCAGTTGCCATACGAACATCTAATGGCAGTCGATACGGGTTGTTGG
Organism: Sesamia inferens; assembly: GCA_037179545.1. Lineage (NCBI taxonomy): Eukaryota > Metazoa > Arthropoda > Insecta > Lepidoptera > Noctuidae > Sesamia > Sesamia inferens. The sequence goes on along the minus strand of CM073938.1, from coordinate 13,863,252 downwards.
AGCCCTCAAAAGTCCAACAAGCAATTGGTCTAACTGTAATGCTTCGAAAATATCTAAGTTTAGCCAAATCAGCAGTTGAGAGTGGTAAAGAGACACCAAAGCTGAAAAAGCTTCGGATGCGACTGGGATTAAAGCGGACATGATGATGATTGATATCTTACCTGTGTATCTAATCCATTAACCTAACCATTCTCCTGCGTTCTAATTTTGAATCACAAGCATGCTTCGTTTATTTCTCCAGCCATCTACAGCTTGGCTGCCTCTGTACCTCAATGGTGACAACGATCGAGTTTTTGCTCCAGCTTCCTTCCATAAAAACGAAGTAAGTACTTAAATAATAAAAAAAATGTTACATCATTTTCCAACTTATAGTGATTAAACTTGAGGAATGTTTTGCTTATTAATTTATAAAACAAGTTGTCTTCATAGAAAAAAGATATTTAATAAATTGTGTCGTTGATTGACAATATTGTAGGAATTGGCGATTATTTACGAGAAATAGATTTTGAAGGTAATTAATCAAAAATTCAAGTTATAATGTCGTAAATTTTCATAGACCAGTTATAAATTCAGATTACTAGATAAACCGTCTCCATGATTTCGCTAATTCATTAATATGACTTGACTTTTCGCAGTCTCAAAGATACTATCAACAATACAACGAGTAGGTACAATATAAATAATAAATCATTGATATATAAAAAAAAACCTATATCGTTGTAATAAATCATTGATATGCAAAAACCTTTCATTGTAATAAATCATTGATATATAAAATTCTTATAACAAAAGTTTTTAAAATGTTCTCAAGTAATTTAAATCTTTGTAGTTTATTATAAATTAGAAATAAATGTATTTAAGCTTAATTTAACATCTCTCCGTAAAAGTCATTATATTTTGGATGATATTGAAGACTGTATTCGCTGTTTGTTATCACTAGATGAGGCTAGAGGAAGGAACTTTAGCACTGCTGTTGACAAGGCTGAAACGAAACCAATGTCTATACTGTAACACTAAAACTGTCCTTAAATGACCTTAGGATTTTTTAATTCACGAGTCGATATGGGTGTCATGTCATTATCGGGTTGGACTACAAATTCAAGGTCACCCGATATTCTTGAAGTCGCCCTCAAGTCTTGACCCGATATTTCGACATGGCTTGTAGAGTAAATTGACTAAAGTAGCAGAAGGTTCGCCATGTTTGTCGGAGATCCAAAGGCCAGTCGAGCAGACGTGTCGTGGCGTGGACACCAAGAGCTTAGTGTAGTAACCCTCCAATTAGACAGATCCACGACCTGGAGAAAGTGGCTGGGACAGACTGCATGCAAAAAGCGGAATATGGGTTATATTTCGGAAACTTAATATTTACAAGTTGTAAAGAACCACAAGTACCACAAGCACAAGTCCACCGCAATACGGTAAGTAATATTAGACTCGTTAATGCCTTCCGACACTGTTGTATGCGGTTGATCAGGCCATTTTATAAAATGCCTGCCTCACCGAGGAATATAAGTACGTCTATAACTACCTTATTCCCGTGAGCCGCTAGCCTGGCCATAGTTTTGTTATAGTTTCCGGTTTTCCGATGCAAGTTTGTGTTTGCGTTCGTAACTTTTTTGCTAGCAAAAGCTAAAGTTGTAAATATTTTCCTGTAGGTATTTTTTTAACCGAAAGGAATGGTAACTATTCGTTTTACCGAAAAATTTTATATTCTAAAAGAAGAAATGCTGTTCTAAATAGTAGTAAAAAACGTGATGGTAGTCTTGTTAACGATCTAAATATCAAAGACGATAATATAATTAAAAGAGTAAGCATGTAATGATCTAGATACGCAAACTGCGACGCTATCACCCGGAAAAAATCAAATAATAAATTATGTTATCATACTTAGCACTCACACCCACGTATCAGAGTAACACCACAGATAAGATTTGAGTTCAAGAGAACTATAAGTACAAACAAGTTAATCTGACATTGTGATTTAGATAAGCCGTTAATCGAGGGCCCCAAAGTTAATGCAGATGCTATATTTAAAAAGCTTTGTTGCAAAATCGACGTAATTCCCGACTGACAGAGTAAAGTGTGAAATTGGCGAGTGTTTGATTAAACTGTCAGCGGCCATTAAGTCGCTAATTGATTTTTGACAGGCCTCTATGTTATCGAAAAGTTTATTGCATCAATTTACATCAATTAAATAATTGGGGCGATAATGATTTAAAGCCGTTCACAGTCGTAGCAGCGACCACTGACCAAAGACTTTTCGACCTCCAACAAAAGATGTATACCTACACAATACATAACACATAATTAAAGGGCATATGGGCATTGAGCATATTAAGCACTCTTACACTTAATGGAGACCACATGCATAATAAAACACTAAGCTAAGACAATTAAAATATACAAGATGTTTTTGGAAAAGGTTTCTTGAAAGGTCTCATTGGTGACATATATTTGCTTTTGATCACACCCTCTAACAAGAAACATGGACAAACTACTTATAAAACCTATTACCAGTCAGAAGGAAATAATATAAGAAGCTGTTTGTGCGCAAGATGATAAAACCGACCCCTGTCTTCAGTCGGCTTTGACGAGGATTATATACAAGTTTTTCAGCTGTCTGCCGGAAGTCCTAAACTTAATAATTGTTACTATAAATAAAAATATTATCTTTTTCCGTTTCAACGAAACTTATTTATAAAAAGTTATTTTCGTTAACCAATCAACCGAAAAGTGTAAGGAAAAGATAAAAATGATCTGGGGCTCTGTAGGTAGTTTTTGCGCACGTCCATGTCTAAGTATTTGTGTTGTTTATGTGCAGTAAGTATTTATGTCAATTATACAGGATACAAAACCAGCTGATTAAACCAGTTTCAGGTGTCAATATACTGAGTCGAAAAGTCTAGTTGATCAGTCTTAGCTTAGCGAACTGAAAGGAACCCAAAGGCACCCCAAATATTGTTTTCGTGCTGACTGCCCTGATTTCATGACTAGAATTGCGTCTAATTTCTTCCTATTTGAAAGGCACATCTATTTTCCAGTTATAAAATTACTTTCATAAACATATTAATCATATTCCACGATAGTATGAGTACGAGTAGGTACACATTCCATCATGTTCCTGTCTATCTTCCGACGAATATCAGATATCGGCGCCGAATCCCTTGTTGACAAACTAAACTAAATGAAAGTTTAGTGTATCTTCTCTTTCTTATTTCGTTAAGAAAAGAACAGAAGAAAAATATTAGTTTAGTCCTGTCACATTAGTCAGCTCCTGACGATAATTGACGCTTTTGGTCGCCATGTTTTTAATCACGTCTAAACTGTCTAAGAAATAACTTTATTTGCACAGTTGTTCCGCAGTTCACCTCCTCTAATTTAAATTATCCAGCGTCTTCACCGACACCAATCTATATTTCAGTATGGTTCTAGTTTCCTGAAACCATTAAAAAGGATGAAATCCTTTGTTCTCGAGCAATCCCACGCAACAAGTCACTGGTACAAACAACTAACCGTAGAAGGTCAAGAAAACGGAGCAATGAGGCGGCTAGATGAAAATAAATGTCTGTAGGAAAAAGCTTGGGATCACTTAAAGTATTTACGCCCACATTGGGTCCGCCGTGAAAAAAGACCACACTTGTTTATTACCGTCAGAGTACCGGTTTCTTGTGGCGAATACTATGGTATTTATTATGGTAGAATTGCAGGATGTATAGTAGGTACATACGTATAAAACAAGCGAATTGCGCATCGGACTCACGCTCGAAGAGCTCCTTTTTACCTAATAAAAAAAAAAAAAATAAAAAAATAAAAAAAAAAAAAACGGAAAATATAGCGACAATAGAAATACATCATTTGTGAAAATTTAAACTGTCTCGCGATCACGGTTTTACATAGTTTCAATAGTTTATAACTGACGTATAAGGTTTTTGTACGATGAGAAGTCGCTAGAAATGCACTATTCGCCGTCCGTACTTTTTGATAAATTTCAGTCTTCAAAGCAAGGTATTATTAACCTTTATGATGGTTGCCGATGGTAAAAGAATTGTTAGCAGGTTACCAGTATAGGTTGAAAGAAGGGTGCAAAACCTGGATGAGAAAATGAAAGAGAATGGAAAAGGGAAATGGAGAGGGGAAGGATGGAAGAGGGAAGCCTTACTTAGCAGTGGATGTTACATGACTGTTGTCCAAAAAAAACCACTGAATTTGTAATAGCCACGTTTGTTACCATAGTTTTAATCAACACCCGTAACGAATCATGACCTGAAAACAAAATCAATGTTACAGTTCCGTAATTTAGAAAAAAGTCGCTCGCAACTGTACTTACCCACGAAGCGGAAAGAAACAAAAAAACATCGTGAACCGAATTCAAATGAAGTTTTTAAATGGAATCAAGACATCAATAAGGTGTGGTGAATAAAAATCAGGAGACGAGTTTCCTGGGTACCTTAATTGAATGCTAAACATTCGACGTAGAGAGGCGGCACAGGATGGGGGACGCCGTTCCGCAGATGGTTGATTTAGATGTCTGGTAGACGTAAACAAAACGTCCGCCTGCTATAGGTAGCACTGAGGAAAATCATATTCGAAATCGATGTTACCCCAGGAAATGCATATTACATTTTTCTGCTTATCAGATACAGGAACAATCTTGACAGGAATTGTTAAACGGAAGATTCAAAATTAATGTTACATATTTTACTCTTAACGTGACCAGAAGGCTGACCAAATTTTTAGTCGAAGAATCAGCAGTGCTATTTAACGTCACGCTAGCCTTTTAGGTACTTTTCCTTGTGAGAGCGAATCGGGCATTTATCATGCCCTATGATCTTTACATTTGTTTTGGTTTATACATATGTATATGCATGTGCATATTATTACTTTATATCTCTTAGTTTGTATATTATCACTCAGAAAAAATGTGCGTAAGAAAAGGACTTCAGGTCGTGAAAGTTGATTCTTCGTGATAAGTCATATTCATTGAGACGAATAGTAGCCATACAATTAGTCGTAGACACGGAGGATACACTCTGCTGTTTATCATTCCTCGCATGCGTCAGTTATATCATAATAATGTTTTTATAACGGGATTTACTTAGGACTTAGTGCATCATTCATAATTTACGACAGTGTTCGCTAGGGGTGAGTGTGATCTATTCTCTTGATAAATTCTTTAGATGTATCAGACATCCTTTTCGTTTCGACCTTCATTTGTTGAAGCCTTGACTTTATCAACAGACAGAAAACTAGACACTAAAGGAAAAGGTAGTAAGACACAAGTTTTATAAAATGTCGGAAATAAACCCTTTCCCTTTAGAAGATAGAACAGAATAGAATAAAATAAAATGGGTAAGTAAGTGTGAAGATTTTACAAAGATCGGTCTTATAAGAGCGATCTTTTACAGACAATCTTCGGATGGAATACAATACTTTCGGTACCTATTTATGATAGAAAATAACAAGATTAACGAAGAAACTACGAATCCACAATTACTTTTCGTATTTCGCATTTCGTTAGTTTACTGTCCCGTAAAAATTTCATTCACTACACGATACAGCTAAAGAAATCTCCCCAAATATTTCCAAGGGTTTTATTTTCAATTTCGCTGTCTTGAATTTATATTGCCTGCTTAATTTATTGTCTCGTGGTTCCTAGCTTACTTAATTCAGAAGATATTTCCTAGGAAGTAGTGGCTGTCTACTGGCTGGCCATCTCCCATAGCCCTCCCACATTTGCTTAGGATAGCCAACATAAAGTTTTAATGCGTAGAAGTCAAAAATAACATAAGCCTCCGCTTTACTAGAATCTGTGAGAGGGGGTATCCATAAGGATTCCTTATGGATACCCCCTCTCACAGATGCACCACCTACTTTCTGCAGCCAAATGGGCGAATCTTGTATTGACGTCACACTTTCAAGTGCCGACGTACGTTTGGATAGGTGGCGTGTCCTACCGGACGCGTCTTGTAGTGATCATCGCCTGATCGTGTACGAATTTGTTCCTGGTTATATTCAGGGTCCGTCTCATATTCCCGGTAATTTCAGATATAGATGTAAAGGCGCGAACTGGGAATTTTTCGGCTCGCTTTTTGCGTGTCACGCCAAAGAATTCACTCGGGACGGGCTGTCAGCCGAAGAAAGTGCTGACATTATGTCAGAAACCTTTACCTACTGTGCTGACATTGCCATTGGTCGCGGATCTATGACCAATATTCGTAGATGTGACTGGTGGAGTGATTACTTAGTTGAACAGCGTAAAAGATATCGCAGAGCGCGTAAACAGTTAAATAAACTCAAGAGCCGAAAGATTACTGGAGATCTTCTTACGTTCGCTTTGAATGCTTTTAGAGTTGCCAAGTCACGCTACAAAGCATCGGTGGAAAAATCTAAGGGTAATTTGTTGCGAAAAATTGTTGATAAGCTTGACAGGGAGGGTCCGTGGTCTCCCTTATATCACGAATTTAAAGCTAACAGATCGGTCGACCTTGCATACGTTCAAAACATTAAAGTCAATGATAGGCATACCACGGGCATAGAGGAAACAACAGAAGTGCTAATAAATACACTTATCCCTGATGATTCACCGGCTAACGATAGCGACTACCACCAACAGATTAGAGCGTGGGCTCCTGTGCCACCTGAATCACCAATGTCAGACGTACCATCTAATGACGAATTTATAAATATTGTTAGAAAACTACCGGTCAACAAATCATCAGGTGAAGATAAAATATCTAATAGGATGATTAAAGAAGCGTGTAAAACAGCGGGTGATGCCATCTTAACTGTATATAACCGATGCATTGCTGAAGGCGTTTTTCCTCGTAAATGGCGACGCGGTTTCTTACGAATAATACCAAAGTGTGGTGACAAACCACCGGATGATCCGAAGTCATATCGTCCTATCACTCTTCTACCATCTTTGGGTAAACTTCTTGAGCGCCTCATCGTTCCACGTTTACTACCGAACGGTCCAAAATTCCATAATAATCAATATGGCTTCACCATAGGTAAATCTACAGTCGACGCGGCGCTTTCTGTCAGAAGAACCGTTAACCAATCTGAAAACAAGTACGTAATTGGGATCTTCCTGGATATTTCTGGGGCTTTTGATAACGCCTGGTGGCCTATGCTGTTGTTAAAATTAAAAACCCGCGGTTGCTATAGAAACATATATAATCTCGTTTACTCTTACTTTATAAACGGTTCCGCGGTACTTAAGCTCGGTCATTTTTCTAGTACTAAAACACTAACCATGGGATGTCCTCAGGGTTCAGTTGTCGGTCCTTATTTATGGAATTTGGGTTTTGATGACTTCCTCGCGATCCCGCTTCCTTGCGGCTGTTCACTTACTGGTTACGCGGACGATGGCCTACTGCTCATTCAGTCAAGTACCCGAGCTGGACTTGAGAACTTGGCCAATACTTGCCTAAATTTAATATCTCAGTGGGGTGATCGTAACCGCCTAGCATTTGCGCCACATAAAACCTATCAACTTCTACTAAAAGGTAATCTTAAATCATTGCCTACTATTAAATTTAACAACGTTCCCATTAAAAAACAGCAATCCGTATGCTACCTTGGTATGATCTTAGAAAGGAATTTTTCATTTATCGAACATATAAAAATAGTTGGTGAAAAAGCTAAAAAGAACTTTTATGCCCTGACTAGAATATCCAAAGCAACTTGGGGTCTATCATTCCTAACTTTAAAAACTATATATGGAGCTACCTACTTAGGATGTATGTGCTACGGTGCACCTGTTTGGGCCGATAGGGCCAGCATAGGAGCGGCACGACGTAAACTGCTTCAAAGCCAACGTTTGGCATTGATATTTTTATGCAAGGCGTATAGAACGGTCAGTACTGAAGCCTTACCGGTACTGGCAGGTGTACTTCCAGTCGACCTTGAGGTACAGCGACGTGCTTCAATGTACTACTCCGCGAGGGGGGAGGCCATGGACACTAATTTTGTTACACAACGCGACTTTAATAAAATCTCTAGATTATTTAAACCTCAGACTGAAGTCTGGGAGGACCTCTTATCCGAATGGCAAAGTAGGTGGGATAATTCCATCAAGGGCCGGCACCTCCATCTGTTCTTTCCATCCGTTGGTGATCGGCTGGCTAAGACATGGCTGGTGGTTGACCACTGCGTTGCCCAATTTCTCACAGGTCATGGCAACTTTAAAAGTAAACTGTATTCTTTTAAACTTGTTCCTTCCCCTTTGTGTCAGTGTTCTACATCGAACTGTGAATTTGAACAGTCCGCACATCACATCTTGTGGGAGTGTGTTCTTTGGCAGAATGAACGCAATATTATGTTGGATAGTGTACAAGTTACATCCGGAGTCGTTTATTATACGGACCTTGTAGAAACTAGAACCAATTTCCGTGCGTTCAGGCGCTTTTGCCATACCTATTATTGGAATCAATTGTAACAGCTAATACCTACTTAGGACCCATTAACTTAATCAAATTTTATTCCGTGGTGTTTGGCAATCTGGGCTTCTCCCAGTTGCAATAATGTCCCTTTGTGCCGTTTGGCCTAGTTCTGTTCTGTCTCCTGCTTGTTATGGAGGGAAGTGGAAAAAATATCTTTTTTCTTACTCCTCCGCTATTCTTTTCTGATTAATTTCGTTGCGGGACCCAAGACAGTTGAATCGTTTCTCCGGGACTCGTCGAGCTTCATTGCTCGGCGTTTTTCTGGCGGTCGCCACTGTTGATTCTGGCTTTCAGGAGTTGCAGTGGTTGGGAAAAGTGTGGCGGGTTTGTCCCAATTAAAAAAAAAAAAAAAAAAAAAAAAAAAAAAAGGATTCCTTATAGGTGTAGCCACTGCACCAAGTAAGCAGCCAGTACTAAGACTGCAATTGCGAACTTCGAGCGTTTTTGGCAAGTCTAGGACAATGGTTACTCCGCCATCTTTGTGATTTTAACGGACCAATTTGTATACATGATAAGTAAAACGTACATAGGCAAACGCTCTGTTATCACAGCAAATTAAACATAACGGCAAAATGAGATCATATGTGTTGGGTAAATACCAAACATTGAGATGAAACCATGTGACTCTAATATTATCCGATTACATGGCTGACCTTCGAAGGTTTATTGCAATGTGTACGTGTGCAAATGAGTCATTTTAGTGAAGACCTACGTAATTGTATACACACTCGTAAAATATTTCATTATATTGTGACATATACGTCCATTTTCACTCCATTTAGCATTGAGTTGGTCCTCTGTATAATACATCTACATATGTAGATATACTGGTCTTGGTCTTTGTAATATGGTAACAACTGCGGAACAGTTGAGAAAATTAACTAAAATAGTTACGAGTTTTCATTTTCAACCAAGTCAGGAATGAACTGCATTATACCTACAATTGTTTAAAAAGAACTTAAAACATAATGTATATAGAAAGTTCTCAACATCCACAGTGACCAAGATACTCTATTTCCTTATAATTCATGGTTCAACCATGTGTGCAGTAGCGGAAATATATTAATGAGACAAAATATTTCGTGATAAGAAGCTCGCATAATTATGTGTGTCATTCTTCGCATATTCCAAGTCTTTGGAAGACTCATTCCGAGCACTACAGAAACGTAGTGTTTCAGGCACGTGCCTAATTCGTCGCACGTAAACGAGAAATCCAATGCAGAAATAATGATTATTATTAAACTTGGTTTTAGCTTGGGGTAGTGTTGCATAGTAATGGGAAGCGACGTTGATAGCCACGGCTGCGGTGTCACAGGTGGTGAACGCATCCGGCGCCTGGGGCTGGAGGTGGCCCTTGACAAGTCGGAGGCCATGGTTTTCCATGGCCCCCGGCGTGCGCCGGCGCGCGGCGCCGGGATCCTATATAGTGGTCAGTGGACCCCGGATAGCTGTCTAGTCTACCATGAAGTATCTGGGATTGGTGCAGGAGACGAGGCCCGGGCAGACCAGGCCAGCACGAGGGTGTGGAGCCGTGGAAGAATAGATAATAATTATATTATTATTAGATAAGATAATTAGACTCCCGCGGCCCCACGCGCGCTCGTGATAGAAGAGGCACCGAGGTGATTTTAGTCAGTAAAAGTCTGACAGAGCCCGTCGCCTACCCCAGGGCGGTGGACATCCTATAAGGATTTCAACCCCTCAAAAAAAAAAGTGTTGCATAGTAAAGCGTCGGGTTAGGTTTCGGGTTTTTAATAGCTGTAATTTTAATTTATGCATAGCTTACTTAAAATAATATTTTTAAAGACACTTGGCTGAGCATATGAATCAAGCGCATTTGTTTGATTTTACTTCAACAATGCGTTTGCCTTTCTGATATGCACGTGTGCCATAATACACCTATATTAGGACTTGAATTGATATTTTATCTTTTATTATCAACTTTGTTATGAAAATGGCTCTAGTCTAGATATAATAGATATATCACCGGTCGGATAAACATGACGGAGTTTTGTTTATCAAAAGGTAACAGTTATCTTAGAGGAAAACAGTTATTAAAGCACTATCATAATAATTGCGTGTACAATACTTTACGATAAGATCTCAATTAAAAACAAATTTTACTAATATTATGCGATAGTTTCTGAGAAGATAAAAAAGTATTATGTATGGATGGTTGTTTCTAACTTCTGAACAGATTTGGATGAAATTTCTGACATAGATAGTTTCTAACTAGGAATAACATACGACATACTTCATGCCGATATTCCCACGGGATCGAAACTTACGCGGATGAAACCACGGGGTGTAGTTAGTTCTTATATAATATTTAAATAGCGTAATTCATCATCATCATCATCATCATCTCGACATATAATCCCGATTGCATCCTCGGCTTTTAATGGCGTAATTACCATAGTTAAATTCTTTTTCGTTTGCTTGTACTATAAAGGGCGAATTGCTAGCGGAAATATATAATTAAGAGGTTTATCTATCATCATCATCAACCTATTTATCGTCCCACTACTCGGCACAGGTCTTCTCTCATGCAGAGAACGATTGTTAAATTCCAGGTTTCCTCAAGATGTTTTCCTTCAACTTTTAATCAATCATTGGTGTCAAAGATATACGTATACCTACTTATTTTTGGTTTTATTGGTTTGGCTTATATAATTATTTTAGGTTTATATGTTTAGGTATATTTAATATTATTACTTTAATAGTTATCATATTCATATTTTATTTCCTCCTTGTTCTTGCACACTATTGTCTACATTTCTGTTTTACTTCTCCTTTCGCAGGTCTGCTGGAAGAAATTTCTTAAGAAATAAGCAGCACCTTTGTACTCAGATCTTCATTTTATTGTATCTTTATGTATTTTAATTGTGTGTACATAAATAATAAAATAAAATAAAATAAATAATAAATAAATATAAGTTAGAAAAGTTACATTGGTACTTGGTACCTATCATATAGAAATAGAAATAACTTGGAGGCTTTTATTAACAGTATAATAGAACTCGAATATTTCTGCCAGACTTTATACCAATTCCAAAGTTTCATCAATTTCGAGACTAAAAATCTGGTTGTAAAGCCATTCCTGTAGGTCAATCAACCTCACTTAGAGCAATTTCTATCATAGACGAGGCTACAAGCTAACATAAAACCAGTTATCCGTAACATGCTTGCGATACAAACAATGATAACTATCGATTACATTAAAAATCGTGTACGATCTATCAAACACCTTGTACAAATCGTTATAGGTACCTGAAGGGGAGGTTCACCTTGTTGGAAAACAAATCACTTGTCACTTTCAAGGTGTATAGACTTTGTTTTGGAATATTTTGAAGATTCAATAAAGGACATTAGATCCGAGTATGTTACCTTGTAATATAATTTGGTAGTCTCGAATCTCGCTGATCACCACAGCTTGGTTTACACAATACGATGTTACTGTTTCTACCATCTAAACACCATTTACACGATGGAAGGCGTTGTCTCAAATTTGTAGCTTATAGTTGTAGTATGTATGCCAAAAACTTGCATCGTGTAAATAGGATTTAAAAAGAAATGAATTTTAATTTTAAGCTCACAGTAAACAATTAAACATGAATGTAAATTATGTTCTTTAAGTTTCTGTAACTAGTTCTCACCCGAGGCTACTATTATGTTAGAGTCGCCTCGTGTTACAACAAGTTCAATAACTTGTTGCTTTTCAGTTGATTGTTAATCACATTACCAGACACGTGTATAGTGTAGTTATTTTCGAACTTGTAGCCGCGTGTAAGCACTGTTTAGAACAAGCTTCTCTGCGAACTTCTTTGTATTCACCATTCATTTCAGCAATGTGCATAATATATGTAAGTATTGAGTTGGTACACAAACATTACATCACGCCTGTATTTTCCGAAGTTCACACTGTTCTGGTGTGATCTTCTAATGTTATACAAAGCACAGGTCACCGCGGTCACTACGGAGCTACGGAGCTCGAGATCACTACGCCAAAGAGAAAATAATACTGTGTTAAAATCTCCATTTAATCTCGGATTCTTAGACGATAGTTAGATTAATCTCAGTTGACCTGGAACTAATTTTATAAGTTTATTAAGTTAACTGTACATCACCCGGTTTCTGCTCCAAGGTTTAGATAAATTTCAGTTTTACTTTAAAATATTGACGCTCTTGGTGTGTGTCGTAACATGAATAATTGCGTCCGAAACTCAAATAAATACAACAAATAACTTTACCTCAAATGAAGACCGAGCATCTTAAGGGCAAATTTAATTAAAAGTAATCAAAGTATTATGAAAGACGCTCATTGCGACTACATTACGTACAAACGTTGGCAGTAGTTTAACAAAACGTAACGCAATAGCAATACTGGACGTTGTTCAGTTGTTTTACATAACGGAGCTGTTTTGTAAAACAACTAGCGGTTTTATAAAACAGTGGATTCTACAATCCTTCTGCGCTATGTACACTGTACAGCACATCATCGTCCGTCAAACACTTCAGTGAACAAGGTCGTACACAAGTTCTTTCACATCAAAGCAGAAATCCGTGGTTACATCATCGCCAAAGTCTACAATGTCGTCCGTCCACGTGGAACGCGTATACACATGTGTCAGTAAATATCAAGAAGTATTTGAAGTTTCTTTCCTTTAAAATCAGTTTTTAGCAACATTTACCGTACTGTACTTGTTGCTGTAGACACAAGGACTTGGCAGGAAATAAGATTTGAAGTGTATATCTAAAAGATTGGAATAATTCATATTTTTATTCGATTTCCAAACTTCCACAAAATTTTTGTTTTTGGAATGCAGATTTTATTCCAGCTTGCGCTAGAAGTAAATTGGTAGATATCGTATTGTAACGAAAAAGAGTTATGACCGCTCCGTGCGAATTTTTCGAATGAATATGTTTTATCCAAAATGGCTTCTAAAAACTTATACGAGAGGTATCTTTGTATTAAAAACGCGTATTAAATTCTTACTTTCTCTCTACTTCTATAATACATACGAGTATGTGCGAGTTCCAGTGTCGCGTACGGAACAAAGAATATAAAGATGTAATAGGGTAGTAAGGACTTTCGTTCCTAACCAATAATGTACATACATTCCGGGCGTACATGTTTTTTTAATTAGCCTTTTGGTATGGCATCTTCTTTATGTTCCAATTTGCCAAGCATTGTTCGTAGCTATCACGAATACGATGGTTGTAACTTTAAAAAGTAAGGAGCGTTTAGTTAGAATTCCGAATACGTAGTTGAATAGGCTCACAACACAGGCCTACGAGTAATTTACATAATATCGCTATTTGCTATTTGGCACGGTCTTCCATGTTTGCATTAAATTAGCATGGTAATTAGCGAACAAAATCCATTTAGTTAAAACGTTGTATTGACATTGAATGCTCTATTAATTTCTAATTGGATCAATGAATGCGAATATTTAATTGTAGGTATACCTGTTTTTTCATTATCATCATACACTATCGCGGTGGTCGTAGAATGTTTAGCACAGCATCTGTTGTTCTCTGTTTGTTCTCAAATTTATGTTTAAATCAAACTGTTTGTGTCAAAAAAATAAAATAAAAAATAAATGGCGCCAGAGCCGCAGAAACATACCGTACATCGAACCTTGATTTTTTACAATGATGGACCGATAAAATTCTCCAGGGCCAAATCGTGTTTTTTTTTTTTCATATGTTCGGTTTCTGCAATCTTTGAGAATCAACCAATCAATCTTAGATCACCATCCAAGGCAGATTTTTTTCCAACTCCTTTGAGATTGGCGCAGCAAGTCTTGGCCCATCGTAATCTTAGAATTAATATCCTTGTAAGCCACATCACGTTTCACGCAATCCGAAAGTAAAACATAGCTTCTTCAATTACTCAAGATTGGGTCATCCCCTGTATATTCTATTCGGTTTCTTTTGTCCTTTGCAATCTGACAAGGTTGAACCAAGTTCTGCAACATCAATGCATTCGCGAATGCGTTAAGTAAGTACCTATATTTGTGTCACTTCGTCTTTACCACAATAGGGTATTTAACTAAAAAAAACTAATTAGTCCGTCAGTCAGATTTCCAAAAAATACTGTGTTTGAAAAATTCATCTGCTCGACTATGCAATGAACAATCAAAATGAAAATCATTGTAATTGCTAGAATAATACGCAATTACCCCACACGACCTTTCCTACAGGGGTCCACCCTTTATAGCAGAACTTTTTACGTCATACTTAATTTTATTTTGCATAGCAACGGATACCATAAACCTCTTTTCGCAGAAAATGGTTTGGCATACACTCATTTACCATACACCGAAAGTCATAATTTTGTTAGTCAGAATCATCTTTAGGCATGACTCTGCACCTGCAATCTGTGGGTCGCCTACACGCAGCGGGCCATCTACGCTCTCCGAGTACCCGACCGAGTAGTCCCACGCTACTGTAGTGCGTCTGCGATGCTTGCGCACGCGCACACAGGCGGCTTTCACACTGTGCTGTGGCGCCGCATAGCATCGCTGATGTTTCGCACGCGTGGGAGCGCCAACACCATTCTGAACATGCTCAGTCACAAGCTGGACAACCCCCTTCTGCGGCACTGGGTTCAAGCACAAGTGCGTGTGCCTAGTGCCCCAGAGAGAGGTAAATACCTTAATTAACTCTTTTTTTATTTTATTTATTATTTATTACTAACATTTTTTTTTAAGTTTAGCAAGCAAGCATGTAGCATACAAGCAACATTAAGCATGCAACATGCAGCAGGCATGGCTTCTGTCAATGCTCCGGCGCTGTGGGGTTCCGGCGGTCCCACGCGAGCTAATCGTCGCAGATGATTTTACGCCCACCACCTGCTCCTCAGCTCGCGGGCCGCCTCGCCCCTCCGCGCCTTCGCGGGTTTAGATTCCACTCTAGGGGTAGGACAGACAAGTCAAAAGGTAAAGTCGGTTTTGCAGCAATTCATTTTTGTCACTAACTTTTGTAGCACAACCATAGTGAGTTTTAAAACATTTTTTTTTTCAATATGGCTAATAAAATTATTTCTATTGAAATTCTGTGATCTTCGTAGTATGCTAAGTCAAATTATGCGAAATAATCGGCGCTCTAAATAAACGTTATGCTAAACGAAATTATGGAAAATTGTAACTCTGACAAAGGTAATTATGCCCAATACAATAGGGTATTTGACTAAAAAAAACTAATTAGTCCGTCAGTCAGATTTCCAAAAAATACTAGACACGTATTTTTTTGTTTTATCAAAACAATAAACATTTACAAATATAAAAGGCATCAAAGATCAGGAGTGGTGGCTGGTGACGTCACTGGCCGGTAAAAAGTGTACAGTGCTGTGACGTCACTCGAGTTTTCAACGCACTGTGTCGTCTGCATTTTTTGTTTATATGAAAAAAGAAAAAATACGTGTCTAGTATTTTTTGGAAATCTGACTGACGGACTAATTAGTTTTTTTTAGTCAAATACCCTATTCTGCCATCTTAAAAGTATCCTATTTTAAATTCGGACATAAAAACATTAGGCCAAAAAACAATTATATTAAATATTTTTTAAACCTTAACAATGTTCGTGTAAAAAAGTTTATGCCAAGTGAGTTATGCCAAATAGGTTTCGCAGCAACAAGTTTCTGCCAGATAGAGGGCACCCTTCCTACAGCCAATATTATGTAGTTAGAGCGGAGTTACAAAGAAGGCTAAATAAAATCAGACTCTAGCACATAACAATAAATTAATATGGACAGTCATTGTTGAACAACAAAGGAAGAACACACACAAAGTCTAGCCTTAAGAGACCGCAGGTGGTCCTTCTAATAGAATTTTCCTCTCTATCTGTTAGCTGCTACAGAATAATAGGTACATATGTATTTTGCACACAAATTGAAAGGGTTCAGAAGCAAATTAAATCTGTCACTGCTTGTGAATGTATGAACTAGGGGCCCGGTAGTAACCTTCCAAAACGTGCCCAAAATAAAGAACGGGGACGGAAATCACTACCTTTTTTCGCAGCATTTCTTCATATTTTCATTACCCTGTAGCATCCTGGTTGGTGCTAGAGTTCAAATTTTCATGATATGATGTAGTTTGCAGTTTAATAAAACATACAAAGTTTCATTTGCCAAGCTGTACATGTTGATCAAGATATAAGATTTTTTGAGTTAAGTCTTGTAGGGTTAGTTAGGGTTTTGACTCTCCATTCGATCTGATAACATTTTAACAATGATAGCGCGAGTCTTGGTACCTATCCTTTTTTACATAAAACGTTTTGGTGGGTGCATTTCTTTCTCAGTAGGTATGGACAATTCTCGACCTAATGCTTTTAAGGTCGTGAATTAAATAGTATTTTGGTTTTTATTTTTAGGAATATTTTTAGAAACGATCTGAGGGGCAGTTGTGTGTATTGTTCGACACGTGCAATTTTTCAATCATAAACAAACGTGTCAATCAATTGAATATGAAGAAACATACGACTATAACAAATCAATTAATGTTAATTGTGACTAATTGATTAAAATGAACCAATCATAAATTCTACAAAAGTACTTTAATGATTAAATAATTGTGTTCATTTTAGAACAAAGTCCATTTATTCATTATGTAGTTACTACATAATTATTATACTTGATTGTTGTGGCATAATAGTTTAGGACTTTAGGTTATAATAACTGTATTATTGATACTGCAGGGTAACAGACTATCAGTGGACTTATTGACAGGTTAACAATAACATTCATTGCTTTATTTACGTTGGCAAGAACATATTCTTCGAACATAATATGAAGCAATGGGATAGCAATATGCTTCAAAAGAGATAATTAGCGTGTTAAGTAATTTGCGTTATTACATAAAAGCCGGACATTTCTAAGCATGTGTATGCACACTTACAATTATGTTCTTAAAAATGCTGTTACCATTGCTGTTGACACGTGCCGGTCGTGTACAAGCGGCACGTGGGTGCCCGTCACAATTTTCCATTTTTAAATAATAATGGTAATAATATACAGTATGTAAAGAAAACCTTGTCCGATCCGTGAAGGTATTGTTAGGTATCGTTAACTGATTCTAATAATGCCTAAAAAGCCGGGCTAAACTTAAAAAAAAAAATCCGCCAAAAAAAAAAAAAATATTATTTCGAAAAAGCGAGGTAATTTAATGCATGTGCGGTTGGCAACACATTAGGCATACATGCGCGTGCGAAGGGAGGCAAGGCAGGCGGCACAAGATCGAATCGCTATTCGCTGAGTAACAAATGGTGTTGTCATTTTTTTTAAAAAAAATACCAAATTTTGGGGAAGTTGGAATTAATTCGCGGAAAAAAAAGATTATTTCTAAATTCATTAGTATTATCACTATGATGATTGTGTAAAATTTCATATTTTATTTGGTCATGTGTATACTTAACATTTATTATCCTTTTGGGTAGGACGGGGTTTTCTTTACATACATATTGTATATCGCAAATTGACTTTTGACGTCCTCCGTGGCGCAGCGGTCAACACGCCTGCCTGCGACGTGGAGGCCCCGGGTTCGATCCACGGCCAGGTAATGATGGAAAACGATGTTTTTCTGATTGGCCCGGGTCTTGGATGTTTATCTATATATGTATCTATTATAAGTATAGTATCGTTGAATTAGTATCCCATAACACAAGTCTCGAACTTACTTTGGGGTTAGCTCAATCTGTGTGATTTATCCGTATATATCGCAAATTTATGTACGATATATTAGCCAAAAATTTAAACAAACAGAAGTCAGTGAAAAATAACTTTAAATTAATACACAATAGAGTTCAGTTTACGCTACAACTTAAAACATTTTGTAACTTTTTGAATATTGCTAGTTACTTCAAAATCAACTTAATTGGCAATAAAAAAATTGTTATTTGTTTCACTTGAAATAACCTCAATTTAAAACCAATTGATAAAATATAGGTACATGCATAGATATAGGAAAACTACTAAGAATGGAAATGTAGGGCCTGGATTTTGTAATTATCCTCAAGTATAATTCAGTAAGTAAGTAGGATTTACGTTTTTACCAATACTAAAACATAAGGCTTAATAAAATACAACTTATATATTATGTATAATGCAATTCATATGTGTAACATGTACCTACTTACATATTTTTAAATATTTTTGTTGTTCCACTACAAATGAACAGATTCTCTTCAAAAACATAAATTAGGTAGGTACCTATATAAAAACAAACTAAATTGAAGTTCACTATAGTTAATCTAAGAATTAAATACTTACGGACCTAAACAAGATTTTCTAATTAAATAACGCAATAATAAACTCTTCAAAGTTATCTTATAAATCCTTTAGTTCAAACATCAAAATCCAATTTCCTGCTGAAGTGCACTGGAGTGCAGTACACTCTTTCACCTATATTAACTTAAGAAGTTTATCTTTCAAGGCAGTACCCGAACAAATATTACGTGACTCTGCACATTGCTTTGAAAAAAATATTATTATTAGTATTATGATTTGGCGAGATTATCCTCCTTCCTAATCGCGTTATTAGTGACTAAATAAAAAACTATCATAATGTTCCCAAAGCCTACTATAAGAACACAATGATATTTGTTTCAGTATGTCCGACTCTTTTCTAGAGCCTAATGTCTCTTAGTAAAATTGTATTATGAAACCATTTTTTTAATATGTTATATCTGCATAAGGTTTATTTACTTGCTCAAGATAATATTTACATTATACAATATACATATAAGCTAGCATTTAATTAATAATATTTACCACTAATATTTTATCGAGTATGTAGGATATCTAATTGAATGATGGAAAAGGAAAGTAGATAGGTATGTATATTTCTATCGTCATGTCCTTGTGCGTAATATAAAGGGTGTATCTGACATCGACGCACAAACGAGTACCATGGATCCAGTACATGATTCTGAACCCCCCAGTGGTGGAATTTTTCGTCGGCTTTTTCATGATTTAAAAATATATATGTGTAGTTTTTTTTTCACTTTAGACCGTTCATAATTGCTATATTATTATAACTCAATAAGATTTTAAAGTAAAAATTAATTAATTTGTAATTACATAAAAAAGCGCAATGTGAACAAAACTCGAAAAACGATCCTATCAGCTGATTTAATAGAGTTCACATCAGGGGTCAACGTCATACCCACAAACACGCGCGGCGGCACGCTTGCAACGTTCAAAGACCGGGCCGACACTTTTTTTTAACACTGTTCTTTCTGTAACCGCTTATTAATGACATAAATGACTATCATAATTTTATTACTTAGTGGCATGCGGTGTAGCCTTTTCGCGAAGTTTGCGACTGCGTTACGATGTCAGATACACCCTGTATGAATTTGAAAATAAAAATGAAGTTGGATGCTTTGGAGATCTACAAACCGAATTGAGTTGGATTTAGGGTGGGGTCATTTCATATGTCGATCATGTGTCAAAAGGAATTTTCTTCATACGCAACCGCCTTTTCGAAGGGGTAGTATGTCTGTGGGTTGATCGAAAGAGATGTAACCGTGGCCGCTGGCGTGCAGGCAAGTGAATTAACATGGGTGGGTTGTAGTCAGTAAAAGTCTGACACGCCATTCCGGTCTGCCCACAGCAGAAAAAAATACTAATGAATTGAAGCGAATGTAAAAACTTATACGAACTAGATTTTAACATACAAAAGTACCTTATACATTTGTGCCTAATTGAAATAACAGAATTGACTTAAACTGTGAAATCGATAATTAAGCAAATTACTATAAATTAATATGTACACGTGTAAACAGTAAACTATGCCATCGTTTGTTTACATTTGACAATGAACCCAAATGACACACAATATTATCAATCATAAGTAGGTTCATAACCAGGAACTGATTGCGAACGTAATTTACGAATCTAATGTTTATTATGAACTTGACGATCGCCAAAACAAACCTACTCCATTCCATTAACTCCGTTGTATTGTTTTTTATCTAAACGATATGATTACTTTGGCGTAGGCGCAAGATATTTGAAAACTCCTTATCTTTGGTCGTTTTATTCTCGTTATCGCACTCGCCTGATCGTGGACTAAAAACTCGAAAGAGAATTTAAGCTGTTATTAAGATGAAGGCTTTTGAAGACCAAACGATAAAATACAGGCGCTTTATTTTGTGTGAATTATTTCATTACCGCTGCTCTCAAATCGGTAAAGGAGGGAACCGGCATTTTCTTGAGCCAAAAACTTCGAAGACTTATGACATCTACCAACGCGTACTGGGCCAGTGTGGTACATTACGGCCCACTCCGTCTCACCAAGAGGAGGCCAGTGTCCCAAAAGGGGAAACATTTTAGGCTGATTATGTACGTGTCGTCAGAAACCCAAAAGTCTGACAACTAGTCTAACTATGTGGTATCGTGTTACCCAGTAACTGGATTCTCGAGATCAGAAAGGCAAGCACTCCATGTAAAATACCAGTAACTCCAATTTAGTTGGGCAAACTCTTGGCAAATAATAAAATCACTTGCATCGTCTAAACGCTGTCTAGACTCAATGATGCAATAAAATACCATGTAAATCAAGCTTAAAAAATATTATCTTGACAAAAAACGCTTCTGAAACGGTACCAAGGCTGTACATTGTTGATTTTAATCTTACGGATTGTTTGACAAGATAATCTAAAAACCATTACAATATGAACGATTTGATAAATGTATTGAATTTACGCTACACACGTGTTAGCGACTCTTCAATACATTTATCGAATTAATTAATTTCTCAGAACAGGATATTCTCTAGAATAGAGCCGGATCGTCATTTAGCACAAGTATAAATAATTATTGATTTTGACCTTTATGCAACTATAAATTTTATTATCACGGATTCTATTTTTTATTTTTATGTATGTACTTATATGGTTTTTTTTCTTTAATGATTATTTATTAAATCAAGGTAAAGGTTGTCTGCAAAAGAGCGCTCTTAGCGATAAGACCGCCCATTGTGTTAATACCCTTTGTAAAATCATTTATCTTAAATAATTAATTGATTTGGTGTACATAATAAAGAGCGTTCTATTCTGATACATATTTACATTATCGTTTATCAAAAACATTACACCTGCCGAGACAATGGTAAAGTCGGAAGTTTGTGTGTTTTATTGTTCTAACTTTACTAGTTCTTACGCATACATTCACAGCTTGTTTACGCACTTGGTTATCACAAGAAAAGAGCGCGTCAGTTCTTGAAATAAAAATACTGTTAGTGCTAAAAAATCGGTATGTATTTCAGTGCTGACGACCACATTCAACGCAAAGTATAGGGAATTTAATCTATGTGTAGACGAAGCTTTAGTTTGAAAACCCAATATAAACTCAAAAATACGAACAATACCGTCGTTAGTAGGAAGGTCAGTCAGTATTTTACTTGAATTCTTGAAGTGCCATCGTTATGTGAAGTAGAATGCCTTGAAATGCAAAATTTGCACTACAATACCCACCAGGCTTCTATGAAAATGGTTTGTTTTTGTTTGGCTTACAATAGTGAGTACAGAGTGTTTTTTATAATGTCGGGTTTTCCGTAAACTTCGCCAATTGTTAGACTTGTTTTTAGTCCCAATTATCACTACCTATTTGCAATCAAGTATCAATAAAATATCGATTGATACTTTGCAACATTAAATGTCAGTCTACGTTTATTTTTGTGACCTGTCTCTATTTTGATTCTAAATTTTATTTCATGATAACTTATACATGTATGTATACTCGTACAAATTTTATTGTTCACCTATAGATACGACAGTGATTTTCTCGACATTATTTGATAGCCTAAATATTTACTAGATAAACGTTGATACAGACAATACCAATCGTAAAAGAATGAGATAGGCCTAAATTACTTTATAATTTAGAGTGCCCTCCAAAATTTAGCTGCCATTTTTCCTGTTCAATCGGTTAATGTTATTGTTTGTTTAAATTATTTCAAACTTCTACTCACCAAAATTATTCAGTTTGTTCTTTAGTCTTAAGTCTCCTTACATATAAAATGAAAAAATAAATCATCATCCTTAAATATGTTTTTACAATCTAACCTTATTATATATTATATAATAAGGTCAGATTGTAAAAACATATTTAAGTAAAAATCTGTCTTCCTTGGAGTGTGGATAGGGACCTGGTGATTTGCAATAGTGGCATTTTATGCCTGACTCAGACGCCAGCTTTTCTTTCAGCATGGCTTTAATAGCAATGTGAGTTGTTGGTGAAAATAATACTGTGTGAAACCTAGCATTAGCCTGTCATCATGAGAAATAAAAAACGATTTTTTTTTTTAATTCCGTAAAAATCTCACTGTGAAAAGTTAGGTGAAATGAGGTTAGAGCGAGCAGTCAATAGTGTCTATCCCTAACATTAATTGAGATTACAATTCACTCCAAGCTCACTTCGCGTAAGGTTCACGGTGACATCACGTTGAGATTAGGAGAGGCTCGGAGACTTTTACCCTGCAGTCGATCATCACAGGCTTTTAATAAAAAACTATAATACCAATACTGTATATTGAAAAAAGTAACATACTGAATATATTAATGATCTGTAAATAGTCTTGAACATCTTCTATTGAATTAGCACAACTACACAACAAAACTAGTACAGACAGCAAATTTCCCTTTCAGTGACACCGACTTTACCAACGGGACTCCACCTGATTCAAATTATGTGGATTTATGTAGTCTACGGAGCAGGTAAGTAGGTGGTATACAGATGCACTGCGGAGCAAGCTTCCTAATTTCGACTGCAACAATCTATTTTACTACTATTTCGAGGGGTCAGAATTCTGGGTTTCCCATGGAATTGTAGGTACCTGCGCTGTATTTGCGTAACATACTAACAGTACCAATGGCTTACATTTTGACTTAAATTGTGCACAATTAGTGCTTCAAAATATTTTGACAATAAAAAAAAACAGTTTAAAGGGACGTCGGCGACAATAACTCAAAATATATTAACTAAAATATGAAAAGAAATGTATGAACATGATTGCGCACGTCATTTATATTGTACAATGTTTTGCTGATTATAAGCATGTCATAGAAGTAGTAATAGATGAAAAAGTTGGTCATTATTATTTGCACGTGTACGTCGAGTTTATAATCCGCAACGGCAAGCCTATTACCTATTGTATAATATGATAATTATAATTACATTACGTAAGACAACATCATAGAAAATTCCACATTTTCCTTTATTACGCGATACTAATCAAGGAAAAATATGGAATAAATGAAAGCTATATGACAATAACAGTAGATTATTCAATAAGGCGAAGTGTCTTATATGTTACTGGCGATATATTGAATGAATACCAAACGTAACATGGGATTCTAAGACTTCCGAGCGCTAGCTTTGAATGAACTCATAAGCAAATTTTTATTTTAAGAGTAAAACAGTTTTTGCTGTGAAGTTTTTATGAGGTTCCAATGTTCCAAACTTCCATATCAACTGCTGCAGGTGCTGTAGCTGTTAGCGAGTCATTAACATCTAAATGGACTCGGTCCAGAATTCATTTGACGCCTTCACCAGCTTCCATGAGTTCCTGCAACGTGCAGCCGACAGGATGAATGGAATCTCGTAGCTCGAGCAACGTATAAGAGATTTTTCCTTGTTGATTGACTAAACATTTCACCACGATGGCAGTCTAAAAAACCAGTGGGTGATAATGAAATTCAGTAGAATATTATTGCCTAGAGCCATTGTCTTCCTCCAATATAAGTTGACAAAAAATAACCCTTTGGATTGTGTCCACATTCCGAAATTGATTTCACGACCTTGAGTACAACAAGTATGTATGTATTATAGAAGGCGCCCAAAGGGTATGTAAAACCCAAGATTACGATTCGAAACACATCGCATCAAACCTTTTATATTGTAGATTTAGGGAAAAGACCTTAATGGAAAAATAACCTCGGCCGGGTCACCTATTGGTACAAACTACATATTTATAAGCAACTAGCTGACCCGGCGAACTTCGTACAGCCTCGGAATCAATAAATTTTTTATTTTTTTTCTTGTACCTTGTCACTCGGGGAGGAAAAAAATATAAGTTTAAGATTATAAAAATCGTTTCTACCGCTCCAGAGTTATAATAAATGGTGTAACTAAACGAACTGTTTTATTTTTTTATAAGTAAATGCCACTATTGGTGCTATTTAGTGCTGACTTAATCTGTACTATTGGTGCTATTTACTGCTGACTTAATCCTCGAGCTCAGGTTCCAACTAGCTGTGATATTATACAACCTTTTTTTATAAATGATGAACATTGATCAAATATCCCAGGAAATAGATAACCTTTCTATTTCTGATTCGTTTACATGCACTCCAGAAGCATGTCTAGACTATGTAGAAGAGCGCGATTGGGGTTTTCGAATTATTCATATAAATATTAGGAGTATAAAAAAGAATCTAGATCAATTTGTTGCCATGTTAACAGTTACAAAGGTTGAATTTGATTTTATTATATTAACAGAATGCTGGTTGCACGTTGCGGGTTACATCCCTGTATTGCAGGGCTATACTTCGCACTCCACTAGCAACAACCCTATAAAAAACGATGGCGTCGTAATTTACGTCAAAGACACAATCAACTGTACACATGAACCGTTATTTTCGGATGCCAACTGTCTAGTAACATGCTACAATAACACAGCTATAATAGCAATTTACCGGTCTCCATCTTATCTAAACCCAACTAACTTTTTATCTAGTTTAAATGATATAATAACTTCTGTTAAATCACAAAACAACATTATCCTCATTGGTGATATTAATATTGATATCAGGCCAGGAAATAATGATCGTCACTCTGACGACTATTTAACATTATCAGCAATGCACGGGTTGCTGCCTGCCCACAGTCTCCCGACAAGGATAAATAGTTGTCTGGATCATGTCATGATGAAGACTAAATCGCCTGCCAAGGTTCTTGTATTGGACACCCATGTTACTGATCACCTTCCCGTTGCTGTTTTCCTAGGGACTAGTAAAATAACTACAGCCCCTCCAAAAAAAACCTCTGTACGGTATGACTACGACGAAATAAAAAAGGAAATTAGTAATCATGATTTCACTCCCATTCTCATCACCTCCGATCCGGACCAAGCCACAAATACTTTAATTGCCGATCTTCAAGCTATCATATTAAAAAATACCAAGATTGTTCAGAATAGAAAAGTTGTTAAGAAACCTTGGATGACTGCTGGCCTAGTACGATGCCTCCGTAATCGCGATAAAATGCACCGACAGGTTAGTAAGTCTCCCAATAATATAATATTAAAAACAACATATACGCGGTACCGCAATTTTTGTAATTCCCTTCTAAAAAAACTAAAGCAAACTTATGAAAAAGCTGAACTTAAAAAGGCAAACAACAACCCGAAAGCCATGTGGAAAATTATCAAATCAATCACACATAGCAATCAACAAAGGCACTCTCCTAATGCCCTGCTACAATCTTCCGTCGCGCCTATCGTATCTGTCAATAATGCCAATAGGTTTTTTGTTAATGTCGGAGCAAACCTTGCATCAAAGTTTTCTACTGTCTCACCGTCCGTTTTCTCATGTACTACCTCATCTCCAGTTAACTCTTTGGCTATCCCATTAGTTGACCAAGCAGTCCTTATAAGCACTATTCATAAATTGCGTAGTGATTGTACCGTTGGGTGGGATAACATCCCGGCAAATATAATAAAACAATCAATCTGCACTCTGGCTCCTCCCATTGCCCATATCTGTAACTGTGCCATAAATTCGGGTGTTTTCCCAAAAGCTTTCAAGCGTGCCATTGTTCATCCAGTGTATAAGGGCAAAGCAAGGGATGACGTTTCCAATTATCGGCCAATTTCTGTCCTTAGCTCTTTATCTAAAATACTCGAACGTATCCTCAACACTAGTCTGACAAAATTTCTTTGTAAAAATAAATTAATTGCCAATAATCAATATGGCTTTCGGACAGGAATTTCCACAGAGGATGCCATCTCTGATTTCACTAATACCCTAATTGATAGATTAGATAGTCGCCTTAAATTCTACGGTGTCTTCTTGGATCTGACTAAGGCCTTTGATACGGTGTCTATCCCCAGGCTGTTGGCAAAGATGGAGCATATGGGTGTGCGAGGTGTGGCCCCGGATATTTACAGAGATTATCTCACTGGGCGTAGCCAATGTGTCAAAATTGATTCTGTTCTCAGTGATGAGGAATTTATCAGCTACGGTATACCTCAAGGCAGTATATTGGGTCCCACGCTCTTCCAAATATACATAAATGATCTTTGTCAACTCTCCTTTTCCCATTGCGACATTTTTGCCTACGCAGACAACACTGCACTATTGATATCTGACGTGACCTGGGACAAGGCTAAACAAACCACTGAACTTACCTTGCGAACAATTATGGACTGGCTTTCTACTAACCTTCTGACGCTTAATATCTCCAAGACTAAAGTAATTCAGTTTAAACCGCCAAATTCACCCAAACCGACAATGAACTCTGATAAAATAATAGCGCATACCTGTCATGACTCATCTACATGCATCTGCAAATGCCTCGACATGGTACCAAACATCAAATATCTAGGTGTTTATATCGACGAGAAGCTAGATTAGCGCACGCACACGGATACTCTCTGCTCCCGGCTTCGAAAACTATTATATTTATTTAAGGAGCTCAGATATGCGACTGACATCGAAACAGCAATATTAGTATATCGGTCATTATGCGAGTCAATGATTACGTACTGTATCCCGGTATGGGGCGGTACCTTCAAAACAGTGATGCTTGGGGTGGAACGAGCTCAGCGGGCTGTTCTCAAGGTTATTTATTTCCGTAAAAGGGACTTCCCCACAGCTCAGCTATACTCAGATGCCCAAGTGCTGACAGTGAGAAAATTATATATCCTCCGATCAGTCTTGCACCAACATTCCACGATGCCACTAGATGGAAAACTAAGTAATCGACGAATTGGCTTTCCTGTCTGTGAGTCTGTGCAATGTCGTACTGCACTTGCGCGACGACACTTTCGTGCCCAAAGCGCATTAATGTATAATAAAATAAATAAAAAACTTTTAATTTATAAACTTACCTTACATAAAGTCAAACGGACTCTCAAATCATGGCTACTGTCACTGAACTATGACGAAACAGAGAAAGTTATCATATCTGTTTCCTAAGATTATAATAAACCCTTCTGGTAAATAACTGCTACACACATATACACACATAATCACGAACACACACACGCGTGAACACTTGCAGACACGCACACACACACACACGCACGCACGCACGCACACACACACACACACACACACACGCACGCACGCACGCACGCACGCACGCACGCACGCACGCACGCACGCACGCACGCACGCACGCACGCACGCACGCACGCACGCACGCACGCACGCACGCACGCACGCACGCACGCACGCACGCACGCACGCACGCACGCACGCACGCACGCACACACACACACACACACACACACACACACACACACACACACACACACCAGTTTAGTTTAGTTTACTTTTGTTACCTAAATTCATTAATTTATTATTTGTTAATCTGTTTGCATAGAAGAGCCAGTGCCCTCTCCACAGGTATATCACCTAGCACGGGAGTCAGGGACTTCACACTTATTTGTACCAATTTTTTGTGCAATAAAGATTATTATTATTATTCCTTTATTTCACTGTATATACATATAAATTACATTTTTAAATATTTCTATATAAACAACACATAAAAAACATTTAAAAATATAAAAAATAGTAGCCCACCGGCATCGGGAACAGGGTCCAAGCTACCGGCGGTCAGGGCTCCAGAGAGAGGAACTTCCTGACAATGCGAGCCGTGTCTAGAAGTACAGCTTTCTGAATCAAGCCTTTGATCCAGCTGCCTAACGAGAGCCTCTTGAGGTGTTGGTCGAGGCTCTTGGCTATTAAGCCATTGGCTGTCACGACTATCGGTACAATGATTGCTGAATCCACCTCCCACATGTCGACAACCTCGTGAGCCAAGTCAAGATACTTGATTTGTTTATCTTTCTCGGCTTTCACGAGGTTCTCATCATGCGGGATGGTTATGTCAACAATCATTGCACGCCGCTCTGATCGATCCACCATCACTATATCAGGCTTATTGGCAACAATAGTCCTGTCAGTGATGATGGATCGATCCCAGTACAATGTGATATGGCCATTTTCGAGAACTGGGTCAGGCATATACCTGTAGTACGGCACCTCCGATTCCACAAGGTTGTATTTGAGAGCAAGTTGCTGATGAATTATCCTGGCTACAAGGTTATGTCTATGCAAGTACTCTCCGTTAGCTAGACGAGAACACCCAGAGATTATATGCCTTATTGATTCCCCCGGCCGGTGACATGCCCGACAGATGTCAACTGTGCCGTCTTTCACAATAAATCTCCGGTAATTGTTCGTCATCATAACTTCGTCCATAATTGCACATACAAAACCTTCGGTTTCCCCAAAGAGGTCACCGAATCGTAGCCAGGCCACGGACGCTTGTAAATTTACATCAGGCCCGTGTAGGGCTCTGAAAAAGCGTCCGTGAAGCTCCTTGTTCTTCCATACCTCCATGCGATCATTGGTGTCAAGCACTACTGGTTTACGCCAGTTCTCTTTAGCCAAGGAGAGCGGAGTGAGGCCCTTGTCAACCGCAACCACATCTCGATGCATCCCCACGTCGGTTTCCAGAAAATATTCCCTGAGACTGCATACCTCGCGATTGTGGAGGGTCTTAGCGTTTAAAAAGCCACGACCTCCACATTTTCGCGGGATATACAGCCTCATAACCGATGATCGTGGGTGATGCAATCGATTTGCAGTCAGCAGCGTGCGGACCCTCTGATCCAGGGCGTCAAGTTCGGTTTGAGTCCATTTGAGTATGCCGAAAGAGTACATCAATACCGGCATGACCCAACCGTTGAAAGCGCGCACCTTGTTTCCGCCTGATAGAAGACTATTAAGTACTTTTTTCAGGCGGCCAAAGAAGCGTTCCTTCAACGATTGCTTCATGTCAGTAACATTGATGCCCAACGCTTCCGACATACCCAAATACTTATAGGTTTCGGATGCCGAGAGGGCTCTAAGGTTTATGGAACTCGTGAGTTGGGTTCCCACGGATTCCATAATCTCTCCTCGCTTTACATGCATGACCGCACATTTGTCCACACCAAATTCCATCCTAATGGAGCTACTGAAAGTTTCAGTAATTTTCAGTAGCTCCTTCAGTTGTGAATTGTTGGGAGCAAAAAGTTTCAGATCATCCATGTAAAGGAGGTGCGATATAACCTGACCACCTCTCCTCAACCGGTAGCCTAGACCTGAATCCTCCAATAGTGTGCTTAGAGGATTCAATGCTAAGCAAAACCAAAGCGGACTCAAACTGTCGCCCTGAAATATACCTCGCTCGATCCTTATCGGTTCGCTATTCCTCTGAATACACACACACACACACACACACACACACACACACATAAACATGCACTCCCAAATACTAAATACAGGCTTCTTTTAACCAGTTTAGTTTAGTTTACTTTTGTTACCTAAATTCATTAATTTATTATTTGTTAATCTGTTTGCATAGAAGAGCCAGTGCCCTCTCCACAGGTATATCACCTAGCACGGGAGTCAGGGACTTCACACTTATTTGTACCAATTTTTTGTGCAATAAAGATTATTATTATTATTCCTTTATTTCACTGTATATACATATAAATTACATTTTTAAATATTTCTATATAAACAACACATAAAAAACATTTAAAAATATAAAAAATAGTAGCCCACCGGCATCGGGAACAGGGTCCAAGCTACCGGCGGTCAGGGCTCCAGAGAGAGGAACTTCCTGACAATGCGAGCCGTGTCTAGAAGTACAGCTTTCTGAATCAAGCCTTTGATCCAGCTGCCTAACGAGAGCCTCTTGAGGTGTTGGTCGAGGCTCTTGGCTATTAAGCCATTGGCTGTCACGACTATCGGTACAATGATTGCTGAATCCACCTCCCACATGTCGACAACCTCGTGAGCCAAGTCAAGATACTTGATTTGTTTATCTTTCTCGGCTTTCACGAGGTTCTCATCATGCGGGATGGTTATGTCAACAATCATTGCACGCCGCTCTGATCGATCCACCATCACTATATCAGGCTTATTGGCAACAATAGTCCTGTCAGTGATGATGGATCGATCCCAGTACAATGTGATATGGCCATTTTCGAGAACTGGGTCAGGCATATACCTGTAGTACGGCACCTCCGATTCCACAAGGTTGTATTTGAGAGCAAGTTGCTGATGAATTATCCTGGCTACAAGGTTATGTCTATGCAAGTACTCTCCGTTAGCTAGACGAGAACACCCAGAGATTATATGCCTTATTGATTCCCCCGGCCGGTGACATGCCCGACAGATGTCAACTGTGCCGTCTTTCACAATAAATCTCCGGTAATTGTTCGTCATCATAACTTCGTCCATAATTGCACATACAAAACCTTCGGTTTCCCCAAAGAGGTCACCGAATCGTAGCCAGGCCACGGACGCTTGTAAATTTACATCAGGCCCGTGTAGGGCTCTGAAAAAGCGTCCGTGAAGCTCCTTGTTCTTCCATACCTCCATGCGATCATTGGTGTCAAGCACTACTGGTTTACGCCAGTTCTCTTTAGCCAAGGAGAGCGGAGTGAGGCCCTTGTCAACCGCAACCACATCTCGATGCATCCCCACGTCGGTTTCCAGAAAATATTCCCTGAGACTGCATACCTCGCGATTGTGGAGGGTCTTAGCGTTTAAAAAGCCACGACCTCCACATTTTCGCGGGATATACAGCCTCATAACCGATGATCGTGGGTGATGCAATCGATTTGCAGTCAGCAGCGTGCGGACCCTCTGATCCAGGGCGTCAAGTTCGGTTTGAGTCCATTTGAGTATGCCGAAAGAGTACATCAATACCGGCATGACCCAACCGTTGAAAGCGCGCACCTTGTTTCCGCCTGATAGAAGACTATTAAGTACTTTTTTCAGGCGGCCAAAGAAGCGTTCCTTCAACGATTGCTTCATGTCAGTAACATTGATGCCCAACGCTTCCGACATACCCAAATACTTATAGGTTTCGGATGCCGAGAGGGCTCTAAGGTTTATGGAACTCGTGAGTTGGGTTCCCACGGATTCCATAATCTCTCCTCGCTTTACATGCATGACCGCACATTTGTCCACACCAAATTCCATCCTAATGGAGCTACTGAAAGTTTCAGTAATTTTCAGTAGCTCCTTCAGTTGTGAATTGTTGGGAGCAAAAAGTTTCAGATCATCCATGTAAAGGAGGTGCGATATAACCTGACCACCTCTCCTCAACCGGTAGCCTAGACCTGAATCCTCCAATAGTGTGCTTAGAGGATTCAATGCTAAGCAAAACCAAAGCGGACTCAAACTGTCGCCCTGAAATATACCTCGCTCGATCCTTATCGGTTCGCTATTCCTCTGAATACACACACACACACACACACACACACATAAACATGCACTCCCAAATACTAAATACAGGCTTCTTTTAACCAGTTTAGTTTAGTTTACTTTTGTTACCTAAATTCATTAATTTATTATTTGTTAATCTGTTTGCATAGAAGAGCCAGTGCCCTCTCCACAGGTATATCACCTAGCACGGGAGTCAGGGACTTCACACTTATTTGTACCAATTTTTTGTGCAATAAAGATTATTATTATTATTCCTTTATTTCACTGTATATACATATAAATTACATTTTTAAATATTTCTATATAAACAACACATAAAAAACATTTAAAAATATAAAAAATAGTAGCCCACCGGCATCGGGAACAGGGTCCAAGCTACCGGCGGTCAGGGCTCCAGAGAGAGGAACTTCCTGACAATGCGAGCCGTGTCTAGAAGTACAGCTTTCTGAATCAAGCCTTTGATCCAGCTGCCTAACGAGAGCCTCTTGAGGTGTTGGTCGAGGCTCTTGGCTATTAAGCCATTGGCTGTCACGACTATCGGTACAATGATTGCTGAATCCACCTCCCACATGTCGACAACCTCGTGAGCCAAGTCAAGATACTTGATTTGTTTATCTTTCTCGGCTTTCACGAGGTTCTCATCATGCGGGATGGTTATGTCAACAATCATTGCACGCCGCTCTGATCGATCCACCATCACTATATCAGGCTTATTGGCAACAATAGTCCTGTCAGTGATGATGGATCGATCCCAGTACAATGTGATATGGCCATTTTCGAGAACTGGGTCAGGCATATACCTGTAGTACGGCACCTCCGATTCCACAAGGTTGTATTTGAGAGCAAGTTGCTGATGAATTATCCTGGCTACAAGGTTATGTCTATGCAAGTACTCTCCGTTAGCTAGACGAGAACACCCAGAGATTATATGCCTTATTGATTCCCCCGGCCGGTGACATGCCCGACAGATGTCAACTGTGCCGTCTTTCACAATAAATCTCCGGTAATTGTTCGTCATCATAACTTCGTCCATAATTGCACATACAAAACCTTCGGTTTCCCCAAAGAGGTCACCGAATCGTAGCCAGGCCACGGACGCTTGTAAATTTACATCAGGCCCGTGTAGGGCTCTGAAAAAGCGTCCGTGAAGCTCCTTGTTCTTCCATACCTCCATGCGATCATTGGTGTCAAGCACTACTGGTTTACGCCAGTTCTCTTTAGCCAAGGAGAGCGGAGTGAGGCCCTTGTCAACCGCAACCACATCTCGATGCATCCCCACGTCGGTTTCCAGAAAATATTCCCTGAGACTGCATACCTCGCGATTGTGGAGGGTCTTAGCGTTTAAAAAGCCACGACCTCCACATTTTCGCGGGATATACAGCCTCATAACCGATGATCGTGGGTGATGCAATCGATTTGCAGTCAGCAGCGTGCGGACCCTCTGATCCAGGGCGTCAAGTTCGGTTTGAGTCCATTTGAGTATGCCGAAAGAGTACATCAATACCGGCATGACCCAACCGTTGAAAGCGCGCACCTTGTTTCCGCCTGATAGAAGACTATTAAGTACTTTTTTCAGGCGGCCAAAGAAGCGTTCCTTCAACGATTGCTTCATGTCAGTAACATTGATGCCCAACGCTTCCGACATACCCAAATACTTATAGGTTTCGGATGCCGAGAGGGCTCTAAGGTTTATGGAACTCGTGAGTTGGGTTCCCACGGATTCCATAATCTCTCCTCGCTTTACATGCATGACCGCACATTTGTCCACACCAAATTCCATCCTAATGGAGCTACTGAAAGTTTCAGTAATTTTCAGTAGCTCCTTCAGTTGTGAATTGTTGGGAGCAAAAAGTTTCAGATCATCCATGTAAAGGAGGTGCGATATAACCTGACCACCTCTCCTCAACCGGTAGCCTAGACCTGAATCCTCCAATAGTGTGCTTAGAGGATTCAATGCTAAGCAAAACCAAAGCGGACTCAAACTGTCGCCCTGAAATATACCTCGCTCGATCCTTATCGGTTCGCTATTCCTCTGAATATGTCGACATCCTGGATAGCGAAGGACTGTCCTCCATTGCCCCATACACGTCATCAGGAAGGTGCGTAGAGTTGTATCCACTTTATACAACTCCAGCACCCGCATGAGCCATGTATGTGGCACTGAGTCATAGGCCTTCTTATAATCTATCCAACATGTCGAAAGATCCTTTCGGGAACGACGAACTTGTTGGCTAATGGCCACATCAATGAGGAGTAGCTCCTTAGTACCGCGGGACCCGCTCCTACATCCATTTTGAGAGGCAGACATGATGGCGTTGCTGTCAATATGTTTATTAATTTTAGTTTTCAAAATGGATGTAAGAACTTTATAGACCGTCGGTAAACAGGTGATCGGCCTATAATTTTTGGGTTCCGCGGTGCTACCTGATTTATGGAGCAGGTGGGTTATTCCAGTAGTTAGGAACTGAGGTAACGAACCAGACACTAAAGCAGTCTGGAATTGAGATGCCAAGCGAGCGTGCGACCTTGGAAACCATTTTATCCAAAAGTTATGCAGTCCGTCCGGTCCTGGAGATTTCCAGTTAGGTAACGGACGGACTGCATGAGCTACATCTTGGGGGCAGATGGTAATAGCCCCCATTTCAGGTATTGGATCGCAGGCTCGCTCGACATCCCGAGCCCAGTCACCGACCAGATACTGCGCCAGAATGAACACATGGCATCATCATCCGGTAGGCACGTGTCAGCCACACCTTGTTCTGGTCGTTCCCAGTCCCTATAAACCCACCTTTGATTGCTCTGGAAGGTGCGATTCTGGGTGTATCGTTCTACTCGTCGTTTATATCGACGAATACGGTTCGCCCATGCATACACTTTCTGCTTCAGGAAGTCGATGCGCTCCGTGACACGGGCCATATAATTCTCAGGGCTGGTATTTGTACCTGAGAATGCCCGCCTCACAAAGCGCATCACTCTAGGACGAGTATTACCCTCCCTGAAGCAGATTAGTTTACCGATGAGTGCTCTGGCCCCACCAATACGACGTTCAATCCTGTACTGCCAAGCTGGTACTACTGGTTTCGGTCGTGTAGCTCTGGAGTCATTGTGAAATTTGACATGAGCTACACGACAAGCTGCTACAGCTGCGCAGTACAGGATTGAATGAGTATCAGTGAGGTCCTCACAGGTATCAAAATAATTTGATAACTGCGCATCCAGAGCAGCCATCAGCGCCCTATTTCTGTTATGCATGGGCAAACGTGGCAGGCGTGGTCTAACTTCTGCCGACATGTAACGGTATTCCCGAATCGCAACCTCCAAAGCATTCCTTAATTCCTCATTGCACTGGGTACTTACATCTGTAGCCCTATCATTACTCCCCTCGTCAGTATAGTTTGTTGACTGCGGTGGTATCTCCGCAGTCTGAGACTGGTGAGCGATGACACGGCTACTCTGCATTTCAGTTCGCAGGCGATCAAGCACAGTATCATCCAACATATGATTACGCTGGATAACCCGTACCTGATCCGACAGTCGTTGTGCCGAAACGTTGACAGCTGGTTCAAGCACCTGAAACAGAGAGAGCATTCGAACACGGTACGCGGTCAGGTTGTTTCCTCCCTCTGTAGCCCCATAGTATGAGCGCATGACATTTTCGTTGATGGATTGTGTCCATCTCATGCGCTGCACACTTCCGCCGGGAGCTGGGACCCTGTCAGAAGCCGATGGGCCTCGAGGTCCTAAGCGATCCGGCGGCCGGCGTCCTCCCCGTCGGCGAACAGGTGGTGGCGTCGTCGGCGGAGAGAAGTACTCGTCGCTCGAGCTCGACGCAACTGCCGCGGCCGGGGTCATCACAGCACTTACAGTGGGGCTGGAGACCGGCGGCGGCGAGGCGGAGCTGAGCAACGAGTCCGGAGATGGTGGGCGTGCACGTTGTCTCGCGGCAGATCTTGTCAACATTGCATATCCATTATTCATATAAAATCCATATTAAATATTTTTCTTTTCTCGTTTTTGTCCACGGTGACATGACAAATGTCAGCTCCAACGGTACGGTTTTGTTCCACTAGAAAACTTCTCCATAGTGTACAGAGACTTTTTTAAGTAAATTTTAAATTATTTTAGATATGGGCTTGGGTTTTCTGTTAAAAATTTCACAATAGGGAAAAGAAAAAACTGATTTAAAATATTAAATATGATACTGATGAAAATATGATGTTGACGTTTACTGTGTTGCCATATTTATTATTATTTCCTTTATTTCATTATAATACACTTATAAATTATATTTTTAAATATTTCTACATAAAAAAGATATAAAAAACATTTAAAAATATAAAAAATAGTAACCCACCGGCATCGGGAACAGGGTCCAAGCTACCGGCGGTCAGGGCTCCAGAGAGAGGAACTTCCTGACAATGCGAGCCGTGTCCAGAAGTACAGCTTTCTGAATCAAGCCTTTGATCCAGCTGCCTAACGAGAGCCTCTTGAGGTGTTGGTCGAGGCTCTTGGCTATTAAGCCATTGGCTGTCACGACTATCGGTACAATGATTGCTGAATCCACCTCCCACATGTCGACAACCTCGTGAGCCAAGTCAAGATACTTGATTTGTTTATCTTTCTCGGCTTTCACGAGGTTCTCATCATGTGGGATGGTTATGTCAACAATCATTGCACGCCGCTCTGATCGATCCACCATCACTATATCAGGCTTATTGGCAACAATAGTCCTGTCAGTGATGATGGATCGATCCCAGTACAATGTGATATGACCATTTTCGAGAACTGGGTCGGGCACATACCTGTAGTACGGCACCTCCGATTCCACAAGGTTGTACTTTAGAGCAAGTTGCTGATGAATTATCCTGGCTACAAGGTTGTGTCTGTGCAAGTACTCTCCGTTAGCTAGACGAGAACACCCGGAGATAATATGCCTTATTGATTCTCCCGGCCGGTGACATGCCCGACAGATGTCAACTGTGCCGTCTTTCACAATAAATCTCCGGTAATTGTTCGTCATCATAACTTCGTCCATAATTGCACATACAAAACCTTCGGTTTCCCCAAAAAGGTCACCGAATCGTAGCCAGGCCACGGACGCTTGTAAATCTACATCAGGCCCGTGTAGGGCTCTGAAAAAGCGTCCGTGAAGCTCCTTGTTCTTCCATACCTCCATGCGATCATTGGTGTCAAGCACTACTGGTTTGCGCCAGTTCTCTTTAGCCAAGGAGAGCGGAGTGAGGCCCTTGTCAACCGCGACCACATCTCGATGCATCCCCACGTCGGTTTCTAGAAAATATTCCCTGAGACTGCATACCTCGCGATTGTGGAGGGTCTTAGCGTTTAAAAAACCACGACCTCCACTTTTTCGCGGGATATACAGCCTCATAACCGATGACCGTGGGTGATGCAATCGATTTGCAGTCAGCAGTGTACGGACTCTCCTATCCAGGGCGTCGAGTTCGGTTTGAGTCCATTTGAGTATGCCAAAAGAGTACATCAAAACCGGCATGACCCAACCGTTGAAAGCGCGCACCTTGTTTCCGCCTGATAGAAGACTATTAAGTACTTTTTTCAGGCGGCCAAAGAAGCGCTCCTTCAACGATTGCTTCATGTCAGTATCATTGATACCCAACGCTTCCGACATACCCAAATACTTATAGGTTTCGGATGCGGAGAGGGCTCTAAGGTTTATGGAACCAGTGAGTTGGGTTCCCACGGATTCCATAATCTCTCCTCGCTGTACATGCATGACCGCACATTTGTCTACACCAAATTCCATCCTGATGGAGCTACTGAAAGTTTCAGTAATTTTCAGTAGCTCTCTCAGTTGTGAATTGGTGTGAGCAAAAAGTTTCAGGTCATCCATGTAGAGGAGGTGCGATATAACCTGACCACCTCTCCTCAACCGATAGCCTAGACCTGAATCCTCCAATAGTGTGCTTAGAGGATTCAATGCTAAGCAAAACCAAAGTGGACTCAAACTATCGCCCTGAAATATTCCTCGCTCGATCCTTATCGGTTCGCTATTCCTCTGAATATTTCGACATCCTGGATAGCGAAGGACTGTCCTCCATGCCCTCATACATGTCATCAGGAAGGTGCGTAGAGTTGCATTTACTTTATACAACTCCAGCACCCGCATGAGCCATGTATGAGGCACTGAGTCATAGGCCTTCTTATAATCTATCCAACATGTCGATAGATCCTTTCGGGAACGACGAACTTGTTGGCTAATGGCCACATCAATGAGGAGTAGCTCCTTAGTACCGCGGGACCCGCTCTTACATCCATTTTGAGAGGCAGACATGATGGAGTTGCTGTCAATATGCGTGTTAATTTTAGATTTCAAAATGGATGTAAGAACTTTATAGACCGTCGGTAAACACGTGATCGGTCTATAATTTTTCGGTTCCGCGGTGCTACCTGATTTATGGAGCAGGTGGGTTACTCCTGTTGTTAGAAACTGGGGTAGCGAACCAGACTCTAAGGCGGTCTGGAATTGAGATGCCAAGCGAGCGTGCGACCTGGAGAACCATTTAATCCAAAAGCTGTGCAGCCCATCCGGCCCTGGAGACTTCCAATTAGGCAACGGACGGACTGCACGAGCTACATCTTGGGGGCAGATGGTAATGGCCCCCATTTCTGGTACTGGATCGCAGGCTCGCTCAACAACCCGAGTCCAATCACCTTCGGTGTGACTGACAGGCACCGACCAGATATTGCGCCAGAATGAATACGTGGCATCATCATCTGGTAGGCACGTGTCAGCAACACCTTGGTCTGATCGCTCCCAAGCTCTATAGACCCGCCTTTCATCGCTTTGGAAATTGCGATTCTGAGAATACCGCTCCACTCTTCGCTTGTACCGACGAATACGGTTTGCCCATGCATATAATTTCTGCTTAAAAAAGTCGATGCGCTCTGTGACGCGGAACAAATAGTCTCGGGTACTAATATCAGTCCCCGAGAACGCCCGCCTCACAAAGCGCATCACTCTAGGGCGTGTATTGCCTTCCCTGAAACTAGTTAGCTTGCCAATGAGCGCTCTAGTCTCTCCGATACGACGCTCAATCCTGCACTGCCAAGCTGGTACAGCTGATTTTGGTCGTGTGGCTCTGTCATTGTCTGGGAATTTGACATGAGCCACACGACATATCGCAACAGCTCCGCAGTACAAGATTGAGTGTGTATCAGTCAGATCTTTGCTGTCCTTTAAATAATAGGACAGCTGAGAGTCTAGAGCACACACCAGCGCCTTGTTTTTTTTATGCATGGGCAATCGAGGTAAGCGTGGTCTAAGTTCAGGCGGAGTAGAGCGGTACTCACAGAAAGCATCCTCCAAAGCGCTCCTCAATTTTTCATTGCACTGGGGACTCAC
Source organism: Sesamia inferens (assembly GCA_037179545.1). Lineage (NCBI taxonomy): Eukaryota > Metazoa > Arthropoda > Insecta > Lepidoptera > Noctuidae > Sesamia > Sesamia inferens. The sequence continues at coordinate 13,823,904 of CM073938.1, read as the reverse complement.
GGAAGTAGCCCTATCATCATCCTCCTTATCAACGTGGTTGGGTCGCGGTGAAACACTGTTAAGTTGTACCGCGACCAATGACGAAGCAGGCGTAACATGACTATTCCGTGACTCGAGGCGTAGGCGATCAAGCACCGCATCATCCAGCATATGGTTACGCTGGATGACCCGCACCTGATCCGACAGTCGTTGCGCCGACACGTTGACAGCTGGCTCAAGCACCTGAAACAGAGAGAGCATTATTATTATTATTATTACTTATAGACATAGCTATAAATTCAAACCTAAACGTACGGACTACAGCAGGTCAAACTACCCGATACTGCCAAATATATCCAATCAATATTGAGCCTTAATGACTTAGAGATAAAGTAGAAAATCTGATAAAGAAATCTGACAGATTGTAGTAGCTTGACGTGCTGTCGTCTGTACTGTATACTTGACCAAACGATCTAAAACCTGCTTCTTGCCAAATCTTTAGAGAGTATTTTGAAAGTATTTTTAGAAAAAGTTGCGTTGAATACCTAAATGAAGCCAAGGTAAAAGAAATAGACAATGCAGCTTGAAAATTTTATTCTTAAAAAAAGTGTATCTATATGGTCCCCAACAAAGGAATACATTGCAAAGCTTCCACAAGGTTTGCTTTATTTTCAAAGTAGTTCGTGAGTGGACTTAGGTAGTGTTAGATCATCATAAAATGTGGCTTAGAATGGCAGTACTGGACTGCTGTACAAAAAATTTAATCATCTAATGCTGTAAAAGAATATAAGTACGAGTATCATGTTTTAATGTTGACAGGGTTAGAAAATGATTTGGACTGACGGTTATAGTATAGTATATACCAAAGTGCCTGCAGATAGACATGGGGATTTAATTGAAGGAGACACACAATGCTGACCCCAATATACTTTGAGATAAGGACAGAAGGATGTTGATTTAGGGCTAAATGTATACCACTATTACATTATTCCTTTGATTTTGTATTCTGAAGTCGTATACACTGCGCCCGCAAAACAGGTTTGATTTGTTATCGTTCGTTTACCTTCTATGGTTGAAAACAGCGGACGCCTACGTGCCGATACATTGAAGATCCGGTCCGGTATTAAACCACGGACAGGATTAGCACTAGCCGAACCTCGCATAAAATAATAAAAAGATAACTGAAGTGGCGGCAAAAAGAGACACAGAAAGTTCTTTCAATGATTACTGATAATGATTTAATCTCCAGGACCATTACAAACAGATACACATAAAGAGAGATTAAATGTCTCTATTACCGATACTGTTGCTGAAATTACCTTAAGTAACAAAAGACGTTTTATTATCTAAGCAAGGCGTTGGCGGCCATTACGAGAACCATAACTAGTTAAGGGGTGCTATGGACTATTTGTCGAAGGTTATTGTCGGGAGGGTCAAAGGATTACGAGTGCTATCCCTCGAAAACAGTTCTTGTTCTGCTGTGTGATTTGCTTGTGCTCCGTCTGAATTTCGTGAAAATACTCGTTTCTGCTTTAAAATCGAATACCTACTTCTAGTCCTACTAATATGTAAATGTAAAAGTTAGAATGTTTGTTCCTCATTATGACGCAAAAAGGGCTCAACGGGTGTTGATAAAATTTTAGTACAGAGATAGTTATAACCTGGATGACCTCGCGGCGAAGTTGTAGGCAAAACATCGTATAGTATAGATTAAGACTCACTGAAGTTCGTATTAAATTTCATCTTGGAAAATTCATAGCTTGAAATGGGCCTGGCCCCTTCTTGATATCACATCAGTAAGTGATAAAAATACAAATCAACATGGCTGAGCATTTCAACAGCAACCGTGCTTTGAACTTGGTATTCTTTTACTTTCAACGTTCGGCCAAGAAACTAAGCAAAAAGGTACATCTATCATCTGTACTAATTCAATGCTGTATTCATCCTCTCTGTCTACTTACCATTAAGCAACCAGAATTAAAGGTAGGCCACTCACATTATTTTCTTTCCATTCATTGTAAATGTGAGGATTTATCTGGGTCTTTTTTTCTTCTTTCTCGGTTAGTTTTAGTGAAGGTCTCGACAGTTTTGGTACTTTAGTCGGCTTACCCAAATGTCCTTATTTTAGTATTTGTCCGTGGAGTCGTTATTTGTTTAGGATCCCCGACAAAAACATACGCAATATCATGACACATAAATAAAGGACAATTTCTGAGGGGTTAGTTTTAAGAAGGTTCACAGACACGCAAGTTTTCAGTCCCAATAACATTAATATTCCGAAATTACTGACAAATACTTGGACTGTCAGGACAGGTTTTTTTTTATAAATCATAAACTAGCGCTTGACCGCAATTCCTATGATGGTAAGCAGTGATGCGATCATTGATGGTAAAGCGCCACCCAAATATGTGGTTTTACCCTCAAAAGATCATTTCAGAGATGAGAAACAGACATCTACGTTTTTCACATGATCTGACAATATGCCGCCTAGACTTTAAAAGAGACTGGACTCCCGAATTTGTTTTTTTCTCAGAAGATATCAACTCCATCTTCGGCGTATTTTGCATTATATGACATAAAAAAATAGGAATACCTATATCTATAGATATTCTATTTATGTATACAATTATACATATATGTATAGGTAATACCTAATAGGTAATATGGACTATTGTCCGCAAGTTCACGACAATAGGGTATTTGACTAAAAAAACTAATTAGTCCGTCAGTCAGATTTCCAAAAAACACTAAACACGTATTTTTTGTTTTATCAAATCAATAAAAATTGACAAAAAGCATCAAAGATCAGGAGTAGTGGCTGGTGACGTCACTGGTCGCTAAAGTGTAGCGTGCAGTGACGTCACACGAGTTTTCAACGCACTGTGTCGTCTTAATTTTTTGTTTATTATGAAAAAAGAAAAAATACGTGTCTAGTATTTTTTGACTGACGTACTAATATTTTTTTTTTTGTCAAATACCCTATTACGCGTATTCTGTGTAGGAACAGGGGATGGGATTATAATGTCGTCATCATTATCATCATCTATCTAGCCTTTGTGCAACTATGCTGGGGGTTGACTTCTAGTCTAACTGGATTCCGCAGAATACTACTTACCTATTTAAAGTTTGAAAGTACGGGATTATTATGTGTATATATAACAAGTTCATTTCAATGCAAAACATGTTTCTCTCAACTGTCCGATCACTAGCGCCGTATAATAAATTTGTTTTGGCTCGCACCCAGCGTCGAATTCATGAACAATTCTGCATAGGTACCATTTGTCAGAATTCTCCTGTAGTTTTTTTAATATCTATTGCCAGACATACATAATTTTTGTTTAACAAAAACATCAGAAACACTAAGACAAATTATGTTCTGATCATAAACCCAAACCGAATGAGCTTTACCACACAATTTCATGTAATACGTAAATAGCACAAAAGAAGGTAGCATGCTGCATTCGGAAGAGGAGTGAGTACTCGTAGAACAATGTTCGAATTAAAAATTATCAAAACTGCGTTATCATAATGACATTTACTCTTATAAAATTCTAACTATCTGCCTGTGAAAGTCCCAGTAAAAGCTAGATCAAACAGACAGACAAACTTACTTTATTTTTGTTTCTTTTTTTTCTGATTTTATGATCTTACTTCATTTTTCTGATTTTTTTCTACATTCCCCCAAATTACCAATTCATCCTGTATCGTGGGTGCGTTTACAAATATTTAAACTCTCATACACAGCCAGATCCGGAACAATGATTGGTAGGTCATATAAACATTTGTTCCTTTCGGGAATCGAACCCGCGACACGCAGCGCAGCAGTCAATCGCTCAGCCACTGCACCAACCGTGCCATCAAGTTACTGTATATGTATACTTTCATAAACATTTAAGTAATAGACACTTCAAGGATTTATTCGTACACATACATACATTATTTAGCAAAAAGTCCCATATAATTATTAACTACACAAAAAAATGTTGAACGTGCAACACGTGTCAATTATAGCGAAGTGACATCGTAAACAAGCTAACATAATATTTTGATCTGAAACTTTATGACCGGCTATTAGTCATTCTCGACAACGTTAATTTGCAACAATTTATCGTGTGTGATCTCTTTGTTGATAAGTAATGCATAATATAGAATGATACAACACTGGAGGACCACGGTTTTTTGTCACTCGCCGTCGCCAAACCCCATCACGACCGTATGTCCTTTTGAGGTAACCACTAACCACTGAAAACCAGCGCTATGCTGTGGATACACCATAGCACAGTACTATGCTGAGTGGAAACCTTGCCGCTGTCATGAAGTGTAGCTTTTAACTACTTCTGTTTTGTACTAATATTTTATGACCTACTTATTTTCTTTTTCTTTATTATTACAGATAATTATCTTGTATGTGTTTAGCCCGTGTGGTACCGGGCTTAGAATTTTACCAACCCCATATCCTGCCATGGGTGTCCTAAGAGGCGACTAAGGAAACTCTTACCAGGAAAGCGGGCAGCAGCGCTTCTCCTGTGGAATATCAAATTACTGCGATCCCCAACCCGCCTGCCAAGCATGGAGATTATGGCAAACCCTCCCAAGGTAATGAAAGCCTTTGGAGAGGCCGTTGACCAGAAGTGTATCTCTATAGGCTTAAGAAGATGCACGTGTTTATGTGGCAAATAAATCCATTTTTCTTTGTTTTTTCTTTCTGTCTGTAATATAGTACACCTACGTTCCACCTGTTATCACCAGGATAACATATGAAACGTGGGGGTAATATATACATCCTGATAAGCTTGAGGTATCCTGTTTTGTGATTGCCTTAATTTGTATGTTAAATAGCAAATTCAAGCAAAGAGATTACTGTTTTTTCTAGTTTAGATATTATGTAAAACAAAGTACATAACTATTTATGTCGATGTATCAATTAATATTTTGGAACTCTCTAGCTAAACGGTGATGAAATTGCTCGAGCGATACCCAATAGATTGCAACGCTCTAGTACAAATTGGACCGAAACTGCATTAATCCCGAAGACGAAACATGACCACACAGTCCAAGCATGTGTCGCCAAATGTATTCCAAAAATATGAATACATATGTTGTCCACGTGTAGACGACTAGAAATAATTTATGTCCGCTAGCATTTCAAGCAAATTCTGAGCCAAACAATTGACTGTTCGTTAATATTGCCGATTTAAACCATTTTCTGAGTTTTGTTTTGTTTTTGAAGTAAGGCGATATTATGTGTTACTGCAAAAGCCCAAAGTGTGGCAAATTTTAACAGTAAAAAAAACTGAGTTAAATCTTAGGATTGACCGGTTAATCTTAAGATCGATATAATGCAGTTTTTTAATAATTATAAAGCTTGACCGCAATCCTGCCTGGTGGTAAGCAGCAAAATTCAGTTTGGGTTTTTTAAACATTTGCTCTCCTAAAAGCCAACTTTTCTACAAAACATGCAAGTTGATGAGTTTACTGACAACCTTGCTAATGGAATAATGTTATTAAAAAATAATTAAAAGCAGCCTACAAGACACAAAGGCGTAACTCTATACGTGAGAACATGCATCGCTTTACTGAGACCGTAAGTAGAAATACTAGTTCCAGACTAATTGGACCTTGATCGTGAAATAAGTCCAACAGAACAAGGTAAGTTTGGTATTAAATTAATTATGTTACAGACATAACCTGTTCAGTTTGCAACGTCAGCCTCAACGTCAAAGAGAGGATTCTATGGCGTCATCACATACTATGCGTATAGGCGATCAGGCGACTTGATGCAGGATCTCTTTTCGCTAATTACACAATTTCGCTAATTCTACTTCTTTCTACGTACGTATTTGTACGTTTTGTAACACGCGCTTTGTAAGATGATATGCCATGAGCTGAATTCTAATATTGCAAACGACAGTATCATCGGTTGTCGGTTCATATGTACTAGGACAGTTGTTGCATTAATTTACGAGTATATAGTTATCCATAGATATTGTTAAATTACATTTTAACCAATAGTAATGTATTAGGGGAAATCCGAACGCACATTTATTTTTTATTTATGACAAGTCATGGATTTTGCGGCCAATTTTGACGGGAGGTGACAGTGACATTGGGAATTTGGGATCGAGACAAAAAAAAAAGCGGTTTGGTTTCGAGCATCAAAAATGGCGGGTGTGTTTTCAAGAGATTGCTTTGTTTAATATTAAGAAAATCCTGTTAATAGTGGAATTAAACGTAATATATTGTGTTATGGTTAGATTATCATTCTTGACAAAATAGAGCCTTTCATTCATTCAATCTCAATCAGTATAGGTACTTGCCGAAGACATTGTCACATAATCTTGCATGACAATATTATTATTTATCAAATCATCAGACAATACATTGTATTTGAACAGCATCTCCTGGTACGTATCGCAAACAACTTATCAGCAACGATTTATAAACGAAAAATTTAAAGGTGATTAAATAAACAATTTGATTCTACTCGTGCTTTGATGTTCAATACTGTTGTTTTAATGGAAAATTTCATGGACTGTTAGGTATAATGGACAAAGATTAGTACAAATTGTTCGAACCGCGGCGAGAAGCAATCAGGCAACTGGATGGGAAGGAAGTAATGAGGGCCTTCGGGTTTCTAAGCTGTAAGATCTAATCCGAGCTCTAAGGCCTTGACTCAATGGTAATAATTGCGATGAGAAAAATAATAGGTATAACTATACAGGTACTTGAGACATCCGGTTAAGATTGGAAGTCTACATCAATATTGTATGTAGTTGGGAAAAGATAATGAGAATATTTTTAGGTACTTTGTTTGACGGGAAACGGTAGAATTGATGCTATTTCTAAATTATTTTCTGTTACCGCGTGGGCGCGAGTCGTGTGTGTCTTCCTTGCCACTTCTTACATCTTTTATGCATGAATTTTATGATGGTTGACGTGACGAGGTTTTGTAATCACTAATCCGCTGGATTTATGTCTATCCCACAAATGTTACTGTATGGTTTTTTTAACCAAGATTCTGTCTTTGTTTGGACTTTAATAGACTGACCTCCGAGTTTGTTTCGAACTTTCTTCAAGCCAGATAAGAAACGCCGACCTCATGTAGTTTTTAAAATATAATTGACGTGTAAAATTGTATGTACTGACGATGATAGCCGTTATCGTCATCACATAGTATCACAAAGTCACGTGTTTTTTTTTTTGTTTTAAATGAACAGACAGCTGTGCTGCTGGGGAGTTTGTTCCGCCACTTCTTCCCAGCGAATGCACTAGGAAGTGTCGATGGGTGGGCGTTTCGGAGGACTGTCTTATGTAATATTGACGTTCAAAAAGTGCTGATTCTCAGCCTAATTTGAATAAATGACTTTGATTTAGTACAAACATACAGTCATACTAGCAGTTAATAGACTAATGACCCATTTTAAATGTTTCCTATTAGCATAACGTTTATTCCAGTAATTTCCATCACTTCGGTTCGTTTAATTTCTACGCGGCACGGCTGTGAGCATTATCTTAATCGATTTCCTTCAGTTGCCCCTTCAGCTTGTACGTTTAAGATGATAAGCAGACCGCGTGACTGTGCTGTATGTTTATAATGGATCATGATATTGCGTATTTGGCCATTATTAATGAGGCAATCGCATCATACGTACATACATATATATACATAGCTCACTAATTACAGATTTGCAACCAGTCTCCAACGGCAAGCAATTTAGCACGTTTTACTAATTTAATTATAATTTTTTACTAACTTTACAACTATACATATTAGAAAGTTTTTATTAATAATAAATTTTTGACTTACCTACAGAGTCAGTTGTAGGTAATTGTTTGCTGCACCGGGCGACGTCTTTACGTCCGCGCCGGCTGTCGCTGAAAACCAGCGCTGGGCTCTGTTTTGCATAGCATAATGCTGAGCGACAGTCGTTTTGCGTGGATGTGATGGATGTTCTCTCAACTATTTTTTTATTTTTGTATACTTTTGAGTCATGTTTACCACAAATAAACGTTTATTCTTTCTTTCTACAAATTGCAAAAAAATAACATAATTTAAACATCGCGGGCCACCTTGAGCATTACTCTTTTTTTGTGGATGCGAAATCATCAAATGTCCTCTCCCGCTCTGGGTGGTGCGGAAGGGCGTGTCAGACTTTTACTGACTAAAACCCACCCATGTTCTTTCACTTGCCTGTGCGCCAGAGCCACGGTATCTCTTTCAAACAACCCGCAGCACTGGCAGACATCTGTTTTCGTGGACCCTGTCATGATGTTTCTGTTTTTTACATACATATTATGAACTAGTGCTTGATCGCAATCCCGCCTGATGAAGGTAAGCAGTGATATAATCGTTGATGGTAAAATGCGCTAATTTATTAAGAGCCTATTCACTATTACCTCGATGTACGCGGTATAAAAAACGAGGCAAAACGCTTCGTCCGGATCGTAGTAGTGTCAACAAAATAAGGTTAGATACTCGCCGTACGACGGGTCGTCCGATGATGGAACGGAGATTGGAGAATTAAGTCATGCAATTCCCACGCATATTCTCCAAAATGCATCCAATAGCAAACCGACAGGCTGGTTAATCTTCGCTCATCTCAAATACAGTAAGTGAATATTTATTTTAAATTGTAAAATGTACTTGTAAGTCTTACTTAGTCTCCTTGTGTTTTTAGAAAGTATTTCCGAGAATGTTACTTCAACAGAGCGTATGTTAATGTAAATGTTAATCAACGTTATTATCTTCTGTTGGAATTCAACGCCTTTTTTGTATTATTGGTTAGTCATTTATATGATGATTTCTTACATTGTCCGAAATATTTTGATATCTTCTCCAGTTCTTAACTCTAAAGGAATGTAAACTTGAAAAACAGTACGCAGTTCGAAATTCCGCTATTTTCACAGTTAAATATTTAAAACATATTCACCAAATTATGTCAATGACATTGTAGGAATGGTGCGATGACCTTTCGGTATGAAAAATCTTGATTCATTCATGATTGGTCAAGACTGCATTAATACAAGTCACACAATGTAGTGATAATGGGTATAAAGTCCGCAATGGTGGGATTGATAACCGTCAGAGAGTAAATCTCACTGACGGTTATCAATATCATGGTCTGGTATCCTAGAGTAATCTCTGGGATAACAGACCATGCATTTGGGAAAGGCCGAAAGAGGCGGCCGCGCCATTATGGTGATACAAATATTGGTAAAATACAATTTTAAAACTATGCAAAGCGCTGTGAACAAATTTTACCATGTAAACCTACCCACTTGACGGTTTTAATAAGTAAGCTGTGACAAGAACGATCGCGGCCCGGTTTCATTAGTTTTGTAATTAACGTTTTTGTAAGAGTTTGTGACCTTGTTTGTTAATGTTTGAAGAATGAAAATTGAGAGCAACTTTACAAGTAGGTAAGTAAGTAATAAAAGGTGATGATGCAACATAAACTCGTGGTAGATTTACTGTTTTGTCAACGCAGAACACTGTTTATAAATTACAAATCGTCATAGAAAAATACACCTGAATATAGGCTGAAATCGCCGATTCATCTTGAGCAAGCGTGATGATCAAATCTTGTACCTTTTTCACGTGTCTTCTAAGTTTTGCCGCCAGGACATGCCGTTTACTTCACGATGTATTCCTTCACCGAGTCCACAAGTCCTCCTTCCACTTATAAAATTTAAGAGCCTTTACAACTCGTTCCATCATCTCCTTCGAGGTAATTTTATTGTTGGCTGAATGCTGATGTAACAATACCTAACATCGAAACTCAAAGCTCTTATTTCGGCGATGTTCTACATTTGCAACATGCATTTTTAAAACAAACTTGGCCTTATTTAATTCAGGTAGATAAAACTCGTTTTAATATTAAAACATTGAGTATAATTTTCGTCTTTGATTACAGTTTATTATTATATCTTAAATCAATGACCTTTAGCTTCTCTCAAGTTATTAAGCAATGGTCGCAACTTATGTTATCAATAACAAATTATACATAATATAATACATGTGTGTATAGTACACCACAATATACATTACAAAAAAAAAACAGTTAAAACTATAAAACATACAACAGGCGGCATAGGCGTACCCAGGGGGGACAGGAAGGGCAATGGCGGGTTGCTGCCCCCCCCCCCCCCCCCCCTGAAATCTCGCAGAACATGTATGAATTCCTCTAATTACTAAACAAAGTATAAACGAGAGCTTATCTCTAACATTTAAATAAACCACACAGTAGACACAAAATGTACGGTGTAATTGCCAAAAAACCGCGTGCGACTATAGCGCACAAAGATTAGTCACTCTAAAAATTTTACTTGTCCCCCCCCTAGGCCTGACTTGCGCTCCCCTAGGCCTGACTTGCCCTCCCCTAGGCCTGACTTGCCCTCCCCTAGGCCTGACTTGCCCTCCCCTAGGCCAGAAGCTGGGTATACCCATGACGGGCGGGTAAATAAAATAGAAATACAATCATCTACCCAGCCTTTTTTTTTGGGGTTGGCTTTCACTGCAACCAGCTGCAACTGGATACCAGTTTTTTACATGCCAATATAACCTCCACAATCCAGTTACTAGGTAATACGATATCCCTTGTTAAGACTGGTCGTCAACTTTCGGGCTTCGGACAACCCCTTACAACTGTTAAAGATCTACGAATGGCAGCCGATCTCTGTATCTAAAATGGTCACACATCCAGACCAAGGGCGGCCAGCGTAGCTTAAACTGGTCAATGGACTCGAATCCTCCCGTTGGTGTCCTACGAGGCGAATAAGGGAACTCTCTCCTGGGAAACAGGCAGCAGCGCTTCTCCTGTGGAATATCAAATTACTGCGATCCCCAACCCGCTTGATAAGCGTGGAGATTATGGCACACCTCCCCAATTTCGAAAGCCTTGGGGGAGGCCTTTGTCCAACAGTGGTCCTCTATAGGCTGAAGACGAAGAATGGGAATCCGTACTCAAGAAAGGTTTTTTTTTTTTTACTAAAGGATTACTTTAAAAAAATATACAGTGTGAAATGTTTTACGGTAGTAGGTCCTCTTGGTGCGCGAGTCGCATTTTGCGGTTTTATTATTACGACACGCGTTATTAAAATCTGTTTCAGGCATGTTTTGGTGATTCAATTCTTCAATATTTTGTTACAGAGGTCTCATGTGTGCATAATAAACAAATTCTCTTTCTTTTTGCCAGTTCTTTGTATAACTACTAAATTAAAAAGATAAGAATGGGCCAGGTCGAATTGCGAGTCTGCGACAAACGAAGATTACTGCCTAAACCACATGCTTGGCAAGCGAATTTATGATCGCTAAATGCTATTTTAGTGAAAATTGCGAAGTGGAATAAGTGCCTAGCTATAAGCACGTGATAATTTCCTAGGACGGAGTGTGTACGCGAAATGTGGCAAACGAGCAGTCAGTTATGTAGACTGATTGAAAGCCTGAAAGGCCGTAAAGGCATAAAGGGATGAATGATTGATAAGGTAATACATAGTTGTTTGTAAGATTTCAAATCCTTCTTACCTATCTACACGACACGACTTTTAGGGCCCAATATTAAAGTAGGTGGGTTATGTTTGTGCGCAATGAGCTATTTTTCGTTCTTTCTTTGTTTAGGTGTGTTTGTTGATGTGTTTTAATAGGGACCCTTCTTCCCTTTATCTTATTATACCATCCCGACTCCGGGAAAGGCTCCCTGAATATAGTGTAGGACTGTAGTGTGTATGGGGGTTTTAGATCGGAGCTTGGTCGGTAAGTAGTAGGTACTTATTTAATGCTATCGCTTCACTACTGTTCAATTATTACACCAACCATATGCCAAACTTCAAAAAAAGAAATTCAACTATTTTGTAGGTTCTGTCAAATAATATAATTATGTGGACGTGAAACATACGTTTAGATGGGTATCTAACAAATATGTTTTGTATTGGTACCTATCCTATACAATGATAGATGATTTTATTTACGTAAGGAGGTTTATAGAAACACTTACCTACACGTTAATCGTATTTTAAATAAAGTCGTCAAAAGGCCGAAACTCAAACTCTAACTCTTTTAGAATTCAGATAGGTTAAAGTAGTCTTGGTCAAATTATCTGAACATCATGTAGAATGGTAGCTGTAATGGTACTTTGAAGACTACATAAAATGGGACAGGGAAATATAACTCAAAACTAAAGTTTAACGACTGCACAATGCACATTCCTTATAATAGATACATATTTCCTATCAGTCTAATTTGTAACATATATTCATACGTCAGGCTTTAATTAAATTCTTAGACGCAGCGTTTAATTTCCATAACCCTACATTTGAGTCCTAAAGTGTTCCATCGAGTAGAAAACCAAAACCACAAACAATAGATATGAATGAACTTACCGCCACTTCGATAGGAGTTTTACTTGTGTAATACGTGCATTATACGTGTAAGAATGTAAAATTTTAGAAACAAACTATCGGTTTGTCTACCACTTCCTAAAGGTACTGCGCCATTAATATACATTATAATGTAGACAAGCGTTAATTCTAAAGTAAACACTGCATAAAAGTTTCAAATAACAAACTTTAGCGTTTCGTCTGTCTATAGATACATCAATCGTCAATAAATATAAAAAAATAAGCACATAATTACTACGGTTCTTACCACAAAGACGGGTTCAAAGCAACAAGTTCACGGCCAAAACACAAAAACTGCAAACTGAACACAAACACCAAGAGACAAATAACTTTGTAAACACTGGTTGCACACGCGGTAGAATAATAATTAAAAAGTTTTATTTTAACTATTGTTCACCCTAACAACGAATAATATAAGTTCAAAAGTAATAAGAAACTCATTCGAAACCTGCCGAGTGAAAGTTTTTGAGATAACCACGAAGAGGTTATGTTATTGTTGTGATGTAATGGAAACGTCGACACAGTACGAACTCCGCGCTATTACTGAACGAACTGAACTGAAGTGAATTGCGAATCGCAAAACGGTTAGCGAGAGAATGGAATGATGACGCACTTGACTTATTACACTTGACGGCGCGCGGTATTCTTAATTTTACGTTTGTTTGCACTTTGCAAAGACTGTAATATTATTGTATTATTGAGTAATTCAGAAGAGATTAACATATTTACCCTTATTTTCCCATTTTTTTAGAATGTAGGAGGGATTGAAATAGTTACCTGCGAAAGAGGCAAACATTAGAATTAGGTGATTCAATGAAAAATTACTAAATAAAAACAAAACCAGTCCCAATCAAAGAAGATTTTGTTTAGTGTCAGAATTAGAATTTATTAATTAGACTAGGGATATAAAGAAAACGGGCAAGTGCGTGTTGGAGCACAAACAGTAGAGGATTCTGTTGTTGGAATTAATATTTAGGTAGGTAGGTAGTAGGTACGCATGCATAGACAGATTTTATTGTCCTCAAAAATAGGTTTGTGACTCATAGAACAAAAACTATGGAATACAGAATTATATTTACCGTTGGAATAGAAAAAACCCAATCACAGAGAAAATTACGATCTCTTCATTATGGGACACTATTATATTAACCCATTCGTTGCCACCAACGCACCATTTGCGTTTAGCGAGATTACAACGTCATGCCACCAACGTCCCATTTGCGTTGAGTGTACGATGTAACGTTTTCTGCCATTATAACAAAATTATAGAAATTTCTTTAAATATTTGGCAATATTCACGGCTAGAGACAATTTCGAAATATAGAACCACTTCAAAAGGAGGAGGTTACTCAATTCGGCCGGTATATGTATGCTTTTTATGTTTGTTCGTGGGTAACTTCGTCGTTTATGAACCGATTTTGATAATTCTTTTTCTGTTGGAAAGAAGAGAAAAGTTTAAGCATTACCAACTTACGGCAAAATGTATGCACGCATTTTTTAATATATTAGAGTTAAAACTATTCGTACTTACCTAGATACTAAATATTTTGCAACCTGGTCAATATTTGATATAATGTAATGTAAGAATCCGCAGAATTTTTAATAAACTTTTTTTGTGTTGATCTACCACAGTGCCTTTTATATTGCTATTCATCCTTACAGTAAAATTGACGAGATCGAGTTTGAATTGAATAAACGTCTAAACATTGCTGTTTATCATAGCTATATTTTATGTTTATCCTCCTATAAGGATTTCGTGTTTTCCTTATCAGGTACGTAACCCTAAAAAGAAAAACAATTAATTATATTCCGTTAGCGTGGACCTTACTCGTTTACAACAGTTTTCCAGTAAATATTAATACGAGTAGTAGGAAATTACCACTCGTACTTTTCCTACTAAGTTATTATTTATAACATACATAGATTATGTGAATAAAAAATACAACAGCTATCACAGGCGACTATTGACACAGCGGGCATCAGCAGTCTCCCAGAACATGTTGCATAATACCATCCAAACGTCAACCCAAACGGTGCGTTGAATGGCATTACGATTTAAATTCTTTTACCACTGCCACCAACACATTTGTGGCGTTTACCATTTTTAAATGAGATCCTCTTTTTGGAAGGTTTTATTTATTTATTTAAGGCACATCAACAACATAAACACAAACATGGATATTTAACATTTTAAAGGTTTTATTCTAGTGTTAGTGTCAATAACAGACGTGCACAACATTCGAAATTTTTAATAAAAAACAAATTTAATTTACTATTTTCTATTGTAATCATTAAAAATATTAAGTTGCACCCAGGCAATGAATGGGTTATGATGATCTATCACTCAAAAACCTACAATATAAAATTATAGTAGTTTTCATCTTAAAATGTTTTACCTATACATACATATAATTGTAAATATAAAAAAGAAATATTTTCCAAACAAATTCTTGACTTGAAAAAAAAATTGCTTACAATATTTAGCCTATCTCCAATATTTAAAAAAATCTGTCTAATATAATATAAACGAGCGAAATAAAAACATCCCTCTTTACATGCACGGATATTAAAAAAAAAAACAATTTAAAATCACGTTCAATGTTCAGTTAATATAAAGATTTCACAACTCTGGGCTTGATATTTTATATGTAAAATTAGATCTTCATATATTCTAGCGAGTGCCCCTGACATATATTTTTTTCATTGTCATACAGACTGCGAAGCTAAAATTACGGAATCATAAGGAACAACGGGAGTTTCAACTGTTGTGCAATTCACAGAGCAAGTAATCACTACGTCTTAGTGCAATTACCGAAACATAGTTATTGAGTGAAAGCAATCCTGTAAGTAAGCCAGTAATGCATTGTTATTGTTGAGACTTGAGATCACAGAGTAACTCAGATTCAAACAGAGACCCACGAATCATCTGACGCATTTTTTGTTTAAATGGATTCTTTTGTCACCTTTTATAATTATAAATAAATAAAAAAATGTATATATTATAATTGAATTATATTTATATTAGAATAACCTTGGATTTTTTTTAAATACTGGAATAATACTACATTATTCAATCGTAATGTTAGGCCTCTATTGCGCAACTCCGCGGATCTGTTAGCGTGCGGCCGGCTGAACGCGCGTTCACTAAAACTACGATAGCTCTGAAATTAAAGAGCACAGCTCGTCACACCTTATGTCACTGTAATCGTTATGAAATAAGCTATATGATTTTCTATAGTTTTGTAAAGTTTTATCGTGGAATCTAGTGTCGATTCGAAATTGAAAGTAGGGTTAGCTACTTTTTCCCAGTTTTGGTACAAAAGTCGTAAAGTCGTCATTTTAATAATTTTTTCCAAAGTTATTGTTTTATTTACATAATATAACATTATTGTATAATAATCATGTAAAATAACAGACACTTCCATACATATTTTGCATCTGCAAGCTTAACAAAAATACGGCTCAGATAGTCAATCCGTACAATTGCCGCCTCCGTTGACATAAACGCTTTTTATTTTTAAAAATTTCGTTATCAAACTTTGTTGAATGTTTAGCATGTGATGTTTTATGCCTTTCTTATTCTTTCTGTATTTAGTCTGTGTAAGTTAGAGTAAGAAAAGTATACTCTAAACAGGCAATATTTGTCATTTAATCCGACCCGAACCAGGAAATCTCCAGGAGATTCTTAACGGACACGGATTTTTTGACAGAAATCTCCTGGAGATTTCTTAACATATTCGGCCTCTAGAGTGCTTTTTTTTTGTTTTGTTTGTTCCATTTGGAGCCGGCTAAGGTCAGAGACCATACAGCCATGTCTTCAGTAATTAATTTTCAACTGTACTATCCTATCCATTGACGTAGTATAACATGGACAGGAAATGTTTGACTATAGAAAAAATTGTTATACAAATATGAGGCATATTGCCGCCAAAATAAAAAAATACTCTCATCTCTTTCTAATTTTAATGATTTTGCGTAAGTGAAATGAACAGCACTATCTTTGATAGTTACTGTAAAGCCGGCTTTGAGCCAACTTTGAGCCTTAATATTTTAGAGATAAAGTTAAAAATCCAATAAGGAAATGTGAGAGATTGTAATAGCTTGATGTGCTGTCGTCATACATAGTATAAATCGTCGATGCATTTTATGTCTAAATTTTTCATTTAATGGAGTAAATAAACTTTTGATTGTATTATCAATTCCATTATATCGGTTTTAGCCTAAAATGAATAAAAATGCCAATAAAATTCCCCGTGTGGTACCGGGCTTAGAATAATATCAACCCATATTCTCCCGTGGCTGTAGTAAGAGGCGACTAAGGGAACTCTTACCAGGGAAGCGGACAGCAGCGCTTCTCCTGTGAAATATCAAATCACTGCGATCCCCAACCCGCCTGTCAAGCGTGGGGATTAGGGACCCCCAAAATGATGCACACGACACAGCCCAGGCCCCTAGTCCCCGGCAGCTCCGCTATTCCAATCGGCGGAGCAAGGGGTGCGAAGAATCTCCGGAAGGGATCTGGCTACCATCACCAACGACGACCTTTGGCCGTGGGAACATATAACACGCGCGCACTACGGACTGATGAGAAGATTGTCGAACTGGAGGAAGAACTGAGCCGATTGCGCTGGGACATTGTGGGGTTATCTGAAGTCCAAAGAGAGGGAGAGGACTCGATAAGCCTGAAGTCCGGGAACCTGCTCTATTTCCGGGAAGGCGACCAGCTGTCCCAGGGTGGCGTCGGGTTTATTATCCACAAGTCCCTCGTGAACGACGTTGTTAAAGTCGGGAGCTTTTCGACTCGTGTGGCGTACCTACCTACTCAGAATAACCAAACGATATTCGTTAAAGGTAATACAGCTCTACGCTCCGAGGTCTATACACTCCGACGATAAGGTGGAGGCTATGTATGAGGACGTTAGTAGAGCCATACATTCCTCCAAAACCCATTACACTGTTGTCATGGGGGACTTTAACGCAAAACTGGGCATGCGAGACGCGGACGAGACGAAAGTGGGGCAATTTGGAGTTGGAAATCGGAATCCCCGAGGTCAGATGCTAATGGATTTCATGGAAAAGGATGATGTGATGAATTCTTTTTTCAAGAAACCATTGCACCGTAAGTGGATCTGGATTAGCCCCAATGGTCAGACTAAAAACGAGATAGACTTCATAATGTCAACGAGAAGGCAAGTGTTAAACGATGTCTCCGTGATCCATGCGGTTAAAACCGGAGTGATCACCGTATTGTTAGAGGCATCTTAAACCTTAACATTAAGCTCGAACGTTCTCGACTTATAAAGTCTACGCTCCGTCCAGCGACAACCCAACTCCAAAATCCCGAAAGCTTTCAGATCGAACTGCAAAATCGCTTCGAATGCCTCGTTGAATGCGTAGATGTGGACGACTACAACAACAGGTTTGTGGAAACTCTCTAAACGGAAGGGTCCAAGTTTTACAAAACCCTCCGTTCAAAAGGACAGAAGAAGATCTCCGGTCCCACCCGCCGGCTAATGGAAGAAAGACTGGAGGTGGTCTTAGAAACCCCTGACGACGCTTCGCGAATCAGATCTCAAAGTTTCTGACTCGCGATATACGCCAATATAATACAAATTATATTAAATAAGCTATCGAGCGGAACAAAGGCTCCAAAGTGTTCGCACGAAATTTATCTGTTGGACAGAACCTACTTGCGAAGCTGAAGACTGGGTATGGTAGGATCTTCACTTCCAAGCCCGAGCTTTTGGGTGAAATTGAGAAATTTTACGGAGAATTATACACGTTTACACACGCACCTGTTGTAAGCCTGGCTAATGATCCTAGAGCCAGATTAACCCGACACTACACCGACGATATCCCGGACTTCATCCTGTACGAGATTGGTATGGCCCTGAAATGGCTCAAGAATGATAGGGCGGCTGGAGATGATGGAATTACGGCTGAGCTTCTGAAAGCGGGTGGCAAACCGGTTTTTATAGCGCTTCAGAAGCTATTTAATTCCGTCATTCTTAAAAGCGAAACGCCTAAGGCGTGTCACAGGAGCGTGGTAGTGTTGTTTTTCAAAAAAGGTGACGATACTCCCGAACAAACAGGCTTCCGAAAAGGCTTTAGCACCATAGAGCACATACATACGCTGCGGCAAGTTATACAGAAGTCCGAGGAGTATAACAAACCACTATGCTTGGCGTTTGTGGACTATGAGAAGGCCTTCGATACGATCGAGACTTGCACTCGAAGTTGTTGACGAGTATATATACCTGGGACAAACAGTCCAACTAGGTAGGTCCAACTTCGAGAAAGAGGAGTCTCTACGAATCCAGCTCGGCTGGGCAGCGTTCGGGTCAGCTATGCTACATCTTCTCGTCGTCCAAGATACCACAGTGTCTCAAGACTAAAGTTTTTGACCAGTGTATATTGCCAGAGATGACTTACGGAACTGAAACGTGGTCGCTCACAATGGGCCTCATACGAAGGCTCAGAGTTACACAAAGGGCAACGGAAAGAGCTATGCTCGGAGTTTCGCCGCGTGATCGAATCAGAAATGAGGAGATCCCCAGAAGAACCAAAGTCACCGACATAGCTCTTCGAGTCGCTAAACTTAAGTGGCAGTGGGCAAGGCACATTGCTCGTAGAATCGATGGCCGATGGGGCAGTAAGGTTCTGGAGTGACGGCCACGTACTGGAAGACGCAGCGAAGGGACGCCCCCAACAAGGTGGACAGATGACCTAGTGAAGGTCGCGGGAAGCCGATGGATGCGGGTAGCACAAGACCGGTCATCGTGGAAAGCCTTGGGGGAGGCCTTTGTCCAGCAGTGGAAATCTATAGGCTGAAGAAGAAGAAGAAGAATATAAATGAAATAACGTTCATTAATATCTAGTTTAATAATATTAAACATTTAGCATAAATCAGTTATGTAATTATTTTTTTTGGTCTTGTTCTTATGTGTTATGTAATTATGGTTTTTTTTCTACAAGGAATCACTTACAAGTCTTTCATGTAAGTGATTCCTTGCAAGCTAATAAGCTTTTTATTCTGCGTGAGGCATGAGTCATTATACTGTTACGGGCTAGGGGTACTAAAACGCCTGTTAAGGGTTGCGAAGTTTATTAACAACGAAGGTACAGTCGATCGAAGGAAATCACAGGTAGAACGTAGCTGATGTCGCACCAAGGTCTTACTCTCTATATACAACTATAAAAGCCGATGATAGAATAGTCGGTTCACCATCAAAAAAGTCTTCGATGCCATATTGATTGTCTACGTTTCCCCAATTAGTTCTGAAAAAAACCGGTAATTTGTATCTTGCAAGTGGATATCCGAACGTCATGTTTTTAATCAGACAATTTAAAGCATATCTATCAGGAATTTTGGCGGGAAAGCTAAGATGAGTGCCACGCTCATTTTTCACTGGACTTTTAAATTATTTATAGTGTCGTTTACTAAATAAAACCCCGTGATTTATGTAGTAAAAAGTGCATACAGTTAATAATTCATAAAGAATATTGAAATATTGTAGCATAGTGGCCACATCATGACTTTACCCAAAACCTCCTTCCTAGTCTGCTTACGCGGGAGACGAAAGGAGATAAGTTAGGATAATTTTCGAATTCCGTGTGCAGTTTCTGGCCTGCCATCGGACGCGTCCCCAGGTGGCGGATAGGGGAACGGCCCCCAGATATGGGGTTGCCGGTTTACCGGCGCGGACCAAAACCAGAAGTGGGGACAGCTTCGGCGGTCACACGTGCGGCGGGTCGGCCACCACTCCAGGTGGCTGACGTGACCCGAACTCCGGGTCACCGTCGGGCAACCCGGTCTCCTCATTGAGAGGAGCTGGGGGCCCCGTTTGCTTCCGGGCAAACGAGTGGGGCTAAGAGGAAGGACACCTCGCTAAAAAACCCTTGGCTGCTACGTCTTCTCGCACAAGAAGACGCACCCAGCCGGGCCCCTCCCTATGGAGGGCCCGCCTTCTGGCGGGAATCGCCGGCGGGGGATTGGTAGGCAGGCTTGCTATTTCCCATGACCCCGCCACTAAGGCGATGTCGGTGTGCCGCTGTTCGGTTTTAGTGGGTATTCCCGGCTACGGCTGGGCGAGTCCCACACACGCCCTTCGGGGTATGGTGCGTAAAGTCATTTGCACAGCGTAAAAAAAAAAAGGATAAGTTTCGAATTCCGTGTGCAGTTTTTGGCCTGTCATCGGACGCGTCCCCAGGTGGCGGATAGGGGAAGGGCCCCCAGATATGGCGGTTACCGGTTTACCGGCGCGTACCAAAACCAGAAGTGGGGACCACTTCGGCGTTCACACGTGCGGTGGGTTAGCCACCACTCCAGATGGCTGACGTGACCCGAACTCCGGGTCGCCGTCGGGCAACCCGGGCTCCTCATTGAGAGGAGCTGGGGGTCCCGCTTGCCTGCTTGCAAGCGAGTGGGGCCAAGAGGAAGGACACCTCGCTAAAAAACCCTTGGCTACTGCGTCTTCTCGCACAAGAAGACGTACCCAGCCCGGCCCCTCCGTATGGGGGGAACACTGCGGGCCCGCCTTTGAGTCGGGAATCGCCGGCGGAGGAATGGTAGCGCAGGCTCTGTCATTTCCCACGACCCCGCCACCAAGGTGACGTCGATGTGCCACTGTGGTTATAGTGGGTATCCTCGGCTTCGGCTGGGCGAGTCCCACACACGCCCTTCGGGGTATGGTGCGTAAAGGCATTTCCACAGCAAAAAAAAAAAGAAAAGGTTAAGTTATGAAGTTAAAATACTAATCTATTCAAGTATTCGACTGAAGGACTTGTATCCAAGGTCATGTAATAAACTATAAAAAAAGCATATCTGTCAGTGTCAACTGGTACGGTTGAAAATTCAAAACATTGTTTATCAAATTGAAAATTGAAATACCGATGAACGGAAATTTGTACAAAAGACCTACTTTATTTATACGTTTATTACTGGTGAGAAAGATTTTAACTAATTTAAATCAATATGTTTAAAACCAAGCCATGGACCGGTGGTACTGATGAAGAATATGAAACTCAACATTTCGGTTTTGGAGCCCAACGCCTCAAAATAGCGATACGAGAAATGGTTGAACAAAAAATAACAAATGGTGTCAAAGATATGGAATCTTATTTGCAAGAGTCGTTGGATCTCAATGAAACTGATAAAGTGACACTAACAAAATCTTGTGATAAGTTGATTCGTTTGTATTGTGAGCGTGCAGGACCCTCTTTGGGGGCTATCAATCAAGAGATAGAAAACATGTTAAAAATACCACAGAATGTTTTGTTGCCTGAAGATGAAGTTCAACTTGAGCAAACATCGGATTCAGATTTTGAAAAGTTAAAGGAAGAGGTGGCATCTCTAAGAAGGCGAGTAGAAAGAGGTGCGTTAATGGAAGCTTTACTGTCGGCTGAAGAAGAGGAGCTTGCTTCAGTGGAAAAAGTATGTGAAACAGCAAAAAGGGACATGGAAGCAATTGATTTACTTTGTAAAAGTGCTGATAATGGTGACAGTTTGAAAGCTGTGCAAAGTGAAACACAGTTCTTGTGTGCGAGTGCTTCTTTTATGAAAAAGCAAAATGACTTTTTTGATCAATGAATGTTTTATTGAGACTACGTTTCTGACCACATTAATCTACTAATCTTTTGTGCATTAAAGTTTTGTAAAATCATTACTAAAGTGTTATTTTTGATAAATTTAGACAAAAATTAATATAAAAAGTTATATATTGGCACATTTACAAAAAATGTGAAACCGAGTTTATTACATATCCTTAATATGTATTAGCATCTATACTAGTACCTCGAACCTGTTCAACACTGTTTGATTACTGGTATAGACAAGAAAAAGTAAAAAAAAAATAAAATCAAATAAGCGTTTATAAGATCTTTGACCCTTGTTTGTGTAAAATATTAAAAAAGACGTGTGGCACTCGGGGACTGCCGCGGTAAAGCTATTGCATAGCATTTTGTATCAATTTATGCAATTATAATTATTTATTTATTTTATTTATGCAGTATTTCTTTTTCTTTGATATTAATTCAAGTTACACTTTTTGAGCGTGGTGACCGATAAGAAAACAAATTTTTCTTTTATTAAATAAATGAAAAGTTAATATTATTTAAAATATTTTTATTATTTTACAATACATGTGGGTTTTATTACCTTACAGTAGCTGTTGGTTATTCAGGAATATTTATCATTGAAACTATAGGTTTATGATAACTGAAATAAGAAACATAAGTTTGCGACTTAATATCCTCTAAATACCTAGAAAATACCGCGTCAATGGTGGTCCCATATTTTGTTGTGGACTCTTGTGGATCATTATTCATTTTCAAATTCAATGTTTTTGATAGAAAAGTTGTCAACCGCTCTGATTTTTTATCTTGAGGAAACCTGGGCTTTATAAGTCTGAAATCGCCAACCCGCATTGAGCAAGCGTGGTGATTACGCTCAATCCTTCTCTGTATGAGAGGAGATCTGTGCCCAGCAGTGGGACGATAAAAAGGTTGTTGATGATGAACGGCGTCGGTGTCGAATTATTTGTTATCAATTTAATATTTTCGAGCTGATCTTTAGTAACATAATCACTTCTGATTGCGTTAACATCTGACCGTAGAATTAATAAATCCTTCATCAACTTCTTTACGTACGTTCTACGTAGTCAAAGCAAACTGGTGGCAATTTGTGAAGGTCATATGCCACAAAAACTGGGATTGTTCGGGATCCGTGATTTTAAACACCGTAATCGTATATTTTAGGTCTTTCTGCTTTTTGTTCTTACGCCTGGATACATGTTTTTGTCTTGTCTTCGTAGAAACAAATAATAACTCTTTTGCCTCATCAATGTCTTCCTCAGAAAAAGCCGACGAGCATATTTTTATTAAACTTTCGTTGTTTCGTTTCGGAGATAACAATATTAAAATTCGTACACTTAAATGAATCGGTCATTTCAAAAACCTCATAAGTCACAGAATTATAATTTTTCAGAAATCAATAAAAACTGTTTCATACACAAACAAATGAGTTTTAAAGGGCTTTCTTATGTTTAGTTTAGTAATTGAGTGATAAGAAATTAAAATAGCGTATAATCTTTACAGTTTATTAATAGAAATAATGAAAATAATCTGAAAAACAGTTCTTGACTTATGTTGTTTTAGCAAGGAATAGGTTTAGTGGCATATAATTTAAACAAAACAATCGTAGTAATCATATTTTTTATTGCTTATAATTAAGAATTGCACTTCAAAATAATCTTATTAACATTTTAGACACATTAACTTGTTATTTTATAATATTTTTATGGTACATAGTCATATTCTCCATCATTCTCATCTGGATTATTTTCAACAATTGCACTTGGCCAGCTAAAAATGTTGTTATAAAATGGCATATGCTCTTCCAGGATGCTACCTTCAACTTGTTTTAAATCATCTATTTTTTTTTATTGATGGGCACTTTCAAATCATAGGCTTTAGTTGATGGAAGTGAAATAGAAGTTGTTATTTTCTTTATTAATGAGAACGAATGTTTGATCAATCCATCAATATGTTCCTCGGCTATGATAGTTCCTTTTCTATCTGAATCATACTGAAAACTCATGTATGTCGAAGGAGCAAATGACTTTTTCTGGTCCTTTGGGACTTTTTTTCCATAAGATTCAGTTGACAAACATGTTTTTTTGTACAAATTTGGCCACCATTTCTTAAATTCTAAAACATCTTCAGTTTTTAGTTCTATGACTGTAAATGTTGAGCTGGAGTTCGAAACCAAATCAATGTATTCTCCTGGGACGTAAATACGATCATGCTTTCGAACATTTTTTTTTATGACTCCAAAATCACGGTCATTTGGTAAAAAGGAGTGACCTCGTGTGGGAAAATACTGATAAACTTTTTCAAATCTTTTAGAGTCAGTCAAAGCCAATATAAATCTCAACATTGTATTATTTTTATTTTGACCGGGGCAGCCATCGGAAAAAAGATATAAATACTTTTTTTTTTTTTTTTTTCTTCATTTGGCATGACGCTGTTTGCGTATTGCCATTTTCGAGTATTTGATTTTGTTTCAGTAGATTTTAGTACAAAGGTAGGGAATCGATATGATGTGCTAAGGAAATTTTGCGGTAGGAAAAGGAAAATGGATCAAAACAGTTGTACGGATAGGTAAAATTCGATAGGTTTTAATAAAATATAGCAGAAAAAATTATACGCGGATATTATTACTTTAAATAAATAGTGAAATAGTTTTATACCTAAATATAAAAAATTCAATAAGCTAATAATATAGGAACAGAGATTGGGAGGGGAACGTTAAGAGAGATCAGTGATTCTATGAACGCAGTACAGTTATTTAATGAACAAGAAAAGAAGATATAATTCGGATCGCCAATATCGGTGCCACAATGGCAAATATTAGGTACTAGTGGCTATGCTAAGTTTATATAAATGTGCAGGAGTTGAAAAATGACCCAATCTTAATATTATGATACAACTAGCTTGTATAGGAAAATGTTCAAAATCAGTAGAATTTTCAGCAAGTATTGCAACATCGTCATACCCGTCAACGCGATCTTCTCGTAAACATTCATTTATAACCTGAAACCTGAAATTCTAAATTCTAATTAAAGTTGGAGGCTTAAGCAGTTTCTTGTAAAACAACAAGAGAAGGCTTATATTTATTAATCTGATGCATCAAATTACTTTTTTTTTTCGGGACTACACTACGACACTGCAAGGCTTTGGGAAGGCTCTTGTTGTCCATTGTTGGAGGATTTGGGGATTTGTGATAGTATTCCAGATAATGAAGCAGCGATGGACGGTGTAATTATATTAGATTGAGACAATAAGTTGATAAGAGCAACAATTATTTCAGCAACTGAATTATTTGAAGAGTTTTTGGGAGTTTGTAAAGCACACCCATTGGCCGGAGTGGGCATATTATAATCCTTAATAATATCATTATGACTGTCTTTGTCATATCCTTTAGTTAATCTAGGAGGAGATCTCGGTTTTAGAAATACTGTCTTTTTATATGAAGTCAAAGTTTGACTTTGAGAAGTAGAATTTTGAGTTGAAGAAAAAGTATTTGGTGTAGATACCAAAGCATCAGCATATGATATCTTTGAAATAGGTGGGTGTAACTTAAATGCTTCCGCGTATGAAATACAACTTTTTGCCATAGTTTCTTTAATGGCCTTTTGCCTTTCATATTCCAAACAAGATTTACTAGTGGCAAGATGAAAGCCCTTGCATAGACAACATAATAAATCATCCTCAGTAACTGAACAGCTATCCCCAGAGTGCCCTTGTCCACATTTATAACATCTAGGTTTGGACCTACATTGAATCTTCACATGACCGTAGCGGCAACAATTATAACATTGAATAGTAGGGTAAATGTATAGATCTACCAATAAAGATGTATAGCAAACAAATATACGTTTCGGCAAAACTTGGCCATCAAAAGTCAAAACAACAGTCTCAGTTGGCTTGAATTCATACTTGCCTTCAACAGTGATTTTCTTCCTAATACGTCTTACTTTAAGAATTGCACCAGTACCGATGGGAACATTAATGTTTTCTTTTATTTCTTCATCAGACCACTCAGCAGGAATACCACGAACTACTCCTAGTCGGGTTACACTAAATGCTGGTATAAAAACTTTGTAATCTTTATTAATAGTACTATTTGTCAAGAATAAATTAGCCTCATGGTATGTTATAAATGATATGCAAAGTCTATTACGTCCTATACGTTTTAAACTCCCATTTACAATGGAAAGGATATTATTTTTCTTTAAAAAGTGGCCGAAAGAAATGGGATGCAATGTAATATTGTCATCAGGGGATTGCTGCTTTCTTTGTACATGTACTATGAAAGGAGCAGAGTCAGTATTTTCATATAAAAGCCGAGCAACAGTAGTTGGAACATGTTTAAGAACAGATAAATTCTCATCCTCCTGATTCCTTGTCAATCTAGATGTTTTGTTATCAGAGCTAGAAGATGAAGGTTGGGTAAGTTCAACGAGCACTTTATCATCAACAGATGAACGACATTGGCAATCAGAATCTCTTGTCTTCTTATTACTGCCATGCTTTCGCCTTTTTTTGTTGCAATGTTTACAAATGCGCTGTGCACTGATTCTTTTACGTTTGGAATTTGCTAAGGACAGAGAACTATCAGTATCAAAACTACTTTCATTGACAGATGCATTGGGGTCATCACAATCCATGTCATTGCCTTGTATTGTTACGACATAACCAATGTCTGGGGCCGTACCCCCTGGATCCTGAGGAGGATCCATAAAAATAAAATTTTAAGAACTTACCAATTTAGGCGGCAAAACTATATATACAATATACACGAAAAAATGTAAGTAACGGAACTTAAATAGACAAAACTACAGTATTTACATAACTAAAAACTAAAAATACTCATGAAATGATCCAATCCAATACGAAAATCAACTATTTAACAATTAAAATTATTTTTTCCTCAAAATCCGCGTCCGCCAAATTCAACGATTCCCGCCATATAAATACTTAATATTTGGCCCAATATTATTTTTTATATAATGCATCAACATTGAACAAACCTCATTGGCTCCTTTGTTAGCAATACCTTCATGATACATGTAAAATGTCGATTTGCCTGTTTTTAAATCCTTAATACGAAAACAGTGAACCCAATCAAAACAAAGCAAATTTAGAATGTCAATCTCAGTCATAAACTACTCCTGCCATCTAGTGATGCATGCAAAAAACCTCTTAAGTCATTGACTAATGTTGTTTAAGCAATGAACGTCTTTCACGCGGTATTAATAAAAGAGGAAGGAATGTATTGACTTAAGCTGTTTTCACCCAGAATACGCATCTACCTTTGAGGAAGCATTTTCAGCAAAAAAACGCATTTTGGAAAAAATATGACTTAAGTGGTTTTTGAAATGACCGATTCAAATGTACTCGTATTAACATTGTTCACCGACATCTTTCTGTAATATTTTATTTAATAAAAACTTCAACTTCAACTCTTGATCTGGTCCCTGTGGATAGATACCACAATTTTGCCAATAACACGTGTAACAAATTATAGAAATTCTTTAAAAAAATATTTCACAATAATGGCGGATATCGCCAATCACAGTTGAAAAAACGGCCGCGTGAACACTTTTTACTCTCTAAAATCACACGCTTTTATTTAGTAAACAACACTATAAATAATTTAAAAGTCCAATGAAAAATTAGCGACATTCATCTTAGCTTTTCCGTTAAAAAAAAGCTATTTTATAAAAACACTACTAAATTAATTTGAATAAAAGTACTTAATAATTAATTATATGAAAAGTTTTTAAGGTAGCCATGACAACGTCGATGACGTCTATGACATATCTCTATAGAAGACCTATTTCAGAGAGAAAATTAATCGCAAGTTTAGCACATCGCGACTATCAGTAACATGGCAAGTGTGTAGAACTGAGTTCGCGCCCTGCAATATGCATGCTCTTTTTGAAAATCTATAAATTGTTTTCAAAAGATGTAGTCGCACGCACACAAACATACCGTGCCGATGACTACCGAACTGAAACGACGTTAGACGATGTACGGCCTTCAAGCCACACCTCCGTGCCCGTCGGAGTGGGGAGCGTGAGGTTTTTTCGTTACGGAATTTCTGGATTCGGTCCCCGCGCTCAAGGCCCGCGATAGAAGCTATGCAATAGCTTAAAAATGTAGTTGTGTCAATATTACTAGGTGATTAATGTTTTTATGTGATAGTTGTATTGTAACGACTGTACGGAAAAAGTTTTAGTCCATTTTTGTGTAATGAAAAGGTAAATTTTGTCAGCTTACTTTTGAATGTTAAAAATATACTACTTTGATGTCAGGGAGCTACATCATCATCATCTCAGCGTTAATCCTATTCGCATCTGAAGCTTTTTCAGCTTTGGAGACTGGGGTCCGCTTTACCAGTCTAACTGCTGATTTTGGCTAAACGCGATATCGAAGCATTACAGTTAGACCAATTGTTGGACTTTTGAGGGCTCCAACAACCCGTAACAACTGCCATTAGATGTTCGTATGGCAACCGGGACCAACAGCTTAATGTGCTTTCCAAGGCATGGCCAGACCAGAGAGATATTCATATTATAATTTATAATATGAATATTTGCTCTGCATGGGTATCGAACAAGCGCCTCCTTGCGCAGCGGCCGCGTTCGCTACCGCTACGCCACAGAGGCTGTCATTTTTGCTAGGGAGCATTCAAGTATAAAGTAACACAATTTTTAAAGATTTTTTTTAGAAAGATGATTGATCTGTACTTTCAATAAGTAATCTAGCTAAACCAGGCCACCCTACACATTGTGTATAGATGCCCATCATAACATTTAAAATGGCTGTTAATAAAATTAGTAACAATGACAATACCAATATGATTTCAAAATGTCAGCATAAAAACTTTTTCTTTGACACATAGTTTGATAAAGTTCACGAGTGTATTATGTATCAATAAATATTTGCGTAAACTAAATAGGTGCAAACATTTATTTGGTATGTCATTTTTTTTTATTAAAAACATGTTTTGTTTTTTTTTAATTATAATAGGATTAGGTAGCATTTTACTGTTTCCTAACAATTTAAAAAAAATTGGAAATAATAAATAACATTTTTGTGTTCGTGAGTGGAGATAGCAAATTTGTACATGTAATGTGGGACATCCTCTGGCAGTGGGGAGGAGACGAGAGTGGAGATGGGAGTGACAATCTTTGTAGGATGGCTGGTAGTACCTGAGTGAGAGCTTCTGAAAATCGAGTTGAATGGGGGCGAAGTAGGAGAGGCCTAAGTCCAGCAGTGGACTGCTATAGGCTGATGATGAATTGTTAGGTGTAATAAAAAAATCTAAAACAGTCATTTTTATTTTAATGTAAAAACAGAACCTCTTACATAAAATTTATCTAGAAACGAGTATCATAGAATAACAATACTTATTACATCAATTCTAATATAACACCCATGTTACATCATGATTACTATTTAATGTTTTTAATCTCCAAAAGAAACTATACAAAAATTGATACATTTAATTTTTTTATTCATTTTAACAATTTATTTGGCACATAGAATATGAAATCGTAAACATCTAAAGAGATTCAAAGAGTGAAATTATATTCAAGAAAATAAAATAAAATGTTAAATTGTACTAGTTTTAGTGGTATCACATATAAAACTTAAGCTATGGGCACACCTACAACTGAAGAGTTTCACTCTGCTGAATAATATGTAGCTAAAATGATTTTGATTTTCTCTCAAAACCTTAATTGTCTGGGTGAATCCACATTACATAGAAATTCATCTTAAATTATTTTCAAGCATCACTATCTTTTAAACTGTTCTTCAATGATAATTGTTACATTATAGATTGTGTTATTGTGAGAAATTTGAAGACATGTGACATCTACGAACACACTGGGGCCACCTGGAGACAAAAGCCTCCACCACTCTGTGAGAGGGGCTCACATAGTGGAAGCTTCTGTCTCAGCATGGGAGCACTATATACTAATAATGGTTGGATAGATTCTGTGATATATCATAATATATCACAGAATCTAATCTTGAGTAGAAAACATTAGTTATGTAATTAAGAATTTAGTTATTTTAGAACTAAATCATTGCATTTCTCGATTTTTGTGTTGATCAAAACAAATAACAGTAAACAATTGTAAAGTTGTTACTTGTTATAGAAGACCTAAATATTGCTTTACAAAATTGTTTATAAATACTTCAAAAAATGTGAAGAATAATGAAATTAATCATACCATTGCCAATCATTATCGTGACATATTCTCTTACCCTATAAAATAAAAATCATATCAGCATTTTGTCTGTGTTACATTGCACTTTCCTTTTAGGGTGACTTGCTATTTTACATGGATGCAAATATCCGTAACACCTCTATTTGATATCCGCTTAAAACTGGGCTTTGAAAAATATTCTATACACTGAACACAGTAACAGTTATCACCTACGTCAAAATAATGATAGGATAGCCAACTAGCGTCAAAAAAATAAACATTTAACTATTCTAAGTATAATTAGAAAGTGAAGACGAAAGATTACGCTCTGCGCAGATGAAGTAGGAGAAGAGCAAAAGATTTTCAGTGGACTTCAAATAATAGGTACACTTTATGTTTTACTGGTTTAATGTACAAAATTGCATAAACGAAGATAAGGTTCATTAATCAAATTGTTAAAAAAAATCATTTGCTCTGTGCTCCTCTTAGAACTAAGCCGAGCCATAGAAATCAAAATATAGACATTTTCTTTATAGTACTATATTTTATCTCATGCAATAAATCTATAAAATGATAATATGCTGTATGAATCTCTATAACATTGTTTACACTTTGATTACTGTAAACAAGTTTTATCTTTTTAAAAGATTAAATTTGTCCACACAATAATTTAAGAACATAGACCAAACACTTGTTATAAAGATTCTTACAGCTTCTGTAACATGACACAACATTCATAATTGATTAATACTGCTTATCACAGATGGTAAATGAAAGAAAAACAACAGTTAATCATATCTAATGAATTTATGTACAACACTTTAGAATTTATGCTTTATCTTGATTCATATTTACAAATTGTTTTACGCCTAAATCTATACAAATGGATTATGATGTATGTACGTACCTAGTTTACAACACATAATTGATAACAAGTGTTATGTTTTAAAAATCAAACTTAATAATTACGTTTTAATCTAAATTAAATAAGACTTTCTTTAGTTTTATAATTCCGCATGACTTATGAAATTAAAATGTTCCAAATTTTTATTTCTTATTGTCTGTCCTAAGGATGGACACCCAGTGCCCAGTATTTATATGTATAACTACGAATATATTACAAATAATAAATCATTTTATGTTTACTTTTTTTTTATAAATTTACTTAATCGATTTGGTAACATTACCACAGAAATAACATTTAAAAAATAACACTTTAGATACTTTTATTAATTATAGCATAAATCTTCTAAATTAATATTTGGAATGTTAATAATATTTTAATGTATGGAAGATATACCTCGAACAAGCAATATAAATAATAACAAGTCTTACGAGAACACAGTTGTCTGTAGTTGTTGACACCTACATATTTTTTTTCTTTTCATGGCATACATGTACTGAAGTTGTTAAATTGATTACTGTGGAGCCATGAGGAACAGAGAGTAAAGTTCACTCATCCTCCATAGAAAAGGGAGGATCCTCCGACCAGACGGGTGTTATGTCTGGCGGGTACTTGCGCAATGCCCGAAATTGGGAAGTTGTATGTATGCTAATTGCACGGTAAACTCTGATTGCGACATGTAGAATTCGTGTGACGTTAGTCTGACGCGTTGTTCATTTGGTGGCATTTGTAGGTACCGCTACAATTAAAAATATTTCTTTGGTATAAGTTACAAATCGTCGGTATATCTACCTGAGTTGACTAATGAGTATTTAACAGTAATCAGTATAGACCACTAGCCTTTTCTACAGCGATGTAATAAATACAAATGTGTCATCTAGAACAAGGATTGCTATTTCGATATTATATTTCATGAAGTATCCTATGAAAGAGTTAACAGTAATGTTTCAACATCATCTGAAAACATAAATATCAGAATATAAACACCGCAAAAGAGATATAAATAACACAGGTTTCTACATAATTCATACAGTGGTGTATTTTCATGACATTTACAGAGTACATCATCCCAAGTTGATGTATGGTAAATCGGGACATCACAAAGTCAAAAGCTGCGCCTATTTTAGACTGTACCAGTAGTGATGTGATAAACTAAGTATATAATAAAAAAAGTTCCTTAGCCACTAAAATATGCAAATGAAAGTCTGATCACTGAACTGAGCGTGTGTATAACAAAGCATCGGATTTTCTGTAACGTTAGACGAAGGCCGGCGGGCGCGTATCAACAGCTGTGGTGACACGTTTTGCCGCTGGCCCTGGCCACGACCACCCACTATCGCTCAGTGCTACCAGTCACACTGGTCCACTCCATTCTGTGCTGTCCTGGAAAGAAGTTGGCCATTAGTATTTGGTATAAAGCGCTTCTTTCCTTTCTCTCATAACTGCACAAGCTATACCATGTCGTACCCACGTATGTTAAAGTATCACTCAACAGTGAAGGCTTTAATACTCCCCAAAATATTAAGTTCTTCGCTCTGGGTCTAGATAAAACAATTATAAACATGACAACTAGTCATAGTTATTGGTATGAAAGAACTTTAACGCTTTACGAGTCCCTAAAACGAAAATGAAAACTTGGGCTTTTCCCATTATAAGCGAGAGAATTGTTTAAATCTGAGCGAGTGCACATCGGTTCCAAATCCGTCGAGGGCATGGTTATATACATGCTGTCTCGCCCAGCTGAAGACTCCAAAGCTGAAAAAGCTTCAGATGCGAATGGGATTAACGCCGAGATGATGATGTAACGCCCAGCTGCAGTTATAGATGATTTTAGTTTACTTGTGAAATATTAACAGTCTTTGGGTGTATAGGGCTCTGCGGCGCGTTGGAGTTGGCGTTAGTAGTGAAGTAGCCTCCCGGTCGCGGTCGCAGGTGGCGGTTGTGCATCTCCATTTGCACTATCTTCATGAACTCAATCTGGGCAGCTAGCTTTTGAACTTCTTCCTGTAATTTGGAAAAAATAATGAATAAGATGGGGTAAGTATATGGCAATAAGGGTCTATAACAATATCCTGTACAGAGGTTTTGGCTTTGTGAGTCCAACTTTCCAAGGATATATCCTGTTACATGAATTCTGTTGAAATCAAGATATCCAAGAGGCAATCTTTTTTGAGAAGGATCCTTCTCTGTATGAGAGGAGACCTTTGCCCAGCAGTGGGAGGATAAAAAAAGGTTGATAATGATGATGATGAATCTTTTTTGGCGGGCGTGAGGTTTTGATATCAATATCATTGACAACCGTAAATAATAATTAAATACATAAAGTATTTATATTCTGGAATATAGGATTTACATGAGCATACTCCTTGGTTGCTCATGTATGCTGACGATATCTCGCTGGCTGACGCGGATAGGGAACGGTTGGTGCTGCGTGTGAGAATGTGTGGAAGGACTCGCTCGAGAACGGAGATCTGAAACTCGTGGCGAAGACCGCGTACATGGCCAGCAACACGACAGACCCCATGTCAGTGTACATAGGCGGAGACATGGTCGAGTGCACAGACCAGTTTAAATACTTGGGGTCTGTGCTTCACGCGTCCTGCGACATTGTTTGCGGCATCAGGGCACGTATTTCCGCAGCTTGGCGTGAGGTGATAGGTGTCATTTGTGACCCCAAAATACCGGTTAAGGAGTTAAGCTTAAGGGGCAGGTCAATAGGACCATCATTAGACCAGTTCGGCATGTTACGTAGGTAACAAATATGTCTTGCCGCCGCAGGGCCGTATGGTAAAATTACGGATTTTTAAGTGACTTTACACAAAACAATTGCTCAAATGTCAACCACCAACAACATTCTTCTGACAACGTCATTCAGGCGCCCGCCATAAGATCCTTGCAGGAGTTTGGAGGGATAATTAACCCAAGTGTCACGCTTATTTTTCATTTCAAATTATTTATAGTGTTGTTTACTAAATAAACGTGTGTGATTTATGTAGTAAAAAGTGCATTCATAGCATAGTGGCTTCATCATAACTTTGCCTTAAACCTCCCTCGTAGACGGTTCACGCAATCGTCTTTTTCGACATGAATGAAAATTCATTTCGTGACATTGGCTTAATGCACAAACCGTGCGAAGCCAAAGAAGAAAGAAATAAATAAATAGTGCCTAACAATCCCAACACGTGGCATTGGCTAAATGCACAAACCTTGCGAAGTAAAAGAAAAAAAAAAGGTCTTTGCATCTGTATTACGTTTGGATTAGTCATTAGTAAGTACCTTTAGTTCCTCATTCTCCTGGTAGAGGTCGGGTGGCTCGTCAGGCACGAGGCCGATACCGTTGAGGGATGACGAGGCAGGAACGCCGCGAGCGCGCGCCCGACTATCCCAGGTGTCGCCTGTGCCACGGACCACGCGCAGGACCTGGAAATATTAGCAATACGATTAATATTAAGTTATTGTATTTATTTGCTTTTTCCTTTTACAACAAGATACCCTTTGCTTTGCCCCCTTTTTTTACCTTTGCTAGACTCGAATTATAATGCCTTTAAAGCAGAATTAAAATCCAACCTCTGTTCAAAGGCATACTATTCTGTCAACGACTATTTTAAAGAATAGCTGGTCGCTTTGATTAACTGAAAACAATGTTTGTGTTCTTTCACCAAAATTACTGACGGGTTATATGAGTTCATATCATGGCTATATTATTCTTTTGTTACAATGCATACATATTATGTGAGCAGTTACGCCCTTTATGCCTGGAGGCTTTTATGTAGTAAAAAATTGTTACTTCCTTACATTTCCAGTTTTAATGATTTGTTCTTATGGCATCTAGTGGATAGTTTCATTTAATGTTCTGCGTTAAGTAGTATTGTTTAAGGTCACGTGTTTTTTAAATGAACAGACTTTTCTTCCCAGCTAAAGCACTAGGAAGTGGCGAAGGGTGGACGTTTCGGGGGAGTCTTTTGACGTTCAGAAAGTTCTGATTTTCAGCCTAATTTAAATAAATTACTTTTAATTTTGATTTTGACATATCTGCTGAAAAAAAATTGCTGTCGTGCGACTGACTGACAGAAGTGAAAACAGAGGACTAATTCTACTAAATTTCAGGAACTTTTACAGTCTGATCTCAGTCTCAATATGTAAAAATACGTCAAAATTTTGATAAGTTTTTCACGTTTGTTTGTCGCGGAGATGAGACTGGGACTAGATTTTGAACGTATTAAAGTTACGAGAATTGGCCCCATGAAATCATCAAAATACGCAGAAAACACGAAAAGAAAAAAACAAAAGACGATCACGGTGTCGCGTCGGTCACGCTTACGCGAATTGTAATGCTTTTTCTCTATCCAACAAAAGTCGTTAAAGAAGTTCAGGTTCAGTTCAATAAAATACACATTTTCGCGACAGGTACCTAAGCAATAAAAAACAACAATAACTAAATACAGTTGAAATGTCTGTTATAGTCAGTAGAAGATGTAGAAAGCCGAAATGCACATTTATAGGTCCGATATGGTGGGTACAGACGATAGCACATCAAGCTACTGCAATTAAAGATATTATAAAGTAGAATAGTAGATAGGAATAAGGTTTGGTAGATATGGACAAGTTCAGAATAATATTGCCCCCTCTCCAAATCTTCCTTAAATTTTACCATTAACTTGTTAATACAAAATTTTAGTTTTATTAACTCTTACTTGAAAATACTTTAAATAATAGTTACCTTAGGTAAAAACACCAGCAGTACTGTAGTTGATGTAGATAGCTGAGTTCTTATAAACCCAAGAAGATATTTTATATCCGGTCCTGCCTGAGGCAATATTAGTAAACTGAAAAAAAAAACAAACAGAATGTTTAATAAGGAGAATTTGTGACAACAGTGTTGAAAAGGTTGCAGCAACTTTTTTGGAACATAGAGTAATCAATAATTGGAAGAAAGTCGCTTCTACCAACACAACCAGCAGCACTGTATGAAGGTCCTTATAACAAATTCAAAATAAAAAAAAAATAGCTTAGTAGCGTAGTTTAGTTTTTTTGTTTAAGCGAAACCTGAATATAGTTTTTTCAGAATAAGCAACTGAATCGATTCCAATATTTTTTCACCATGTTATATTTTTCCCCAATACATTTAGAAATTGTCGCAGAGTCGTTACCGAGCGGTTACGATAGATCATAGTACTTGCGCCGCGCGCCACAGCTGACGCCAGAGGTCAACGAACCGTGCTCGCCCGCCCGTGCGAAGTGGACCTTATTTTTGTTGGGGCAACCATGTAGAATAGTAAGCTCATAACTTTGTGGTTTTTCATTAATCTTTTTGAAGTTTTGTAGATATATTCTTTATTTAAAAATAGTGAGCACGTGTTTCGGGTTCCGCATAAAAAAAAATGTTGTATATTATGGTGCCAGTGGCACGTCAGTATTATAGCATGCATTATGGCGTCTGTTTCCCTGCTTCATATTCTAATGTCGCTAAACAATAACAGGTCAATCGAAGGTCCTACCACAACTCTATACAGCGTGGAATTTTAATGGTTGTTTTCCCGCAGCAAAACGGTTTTGTCTTAGTAATACAATCGTTTCATCAATAAATAAAATATTAGAAACATAAAATGGCAGATTTAACATAGTGATAAAAAAAACTCGAAAGTTAGCACGAACCAATAGTAAACTTCTGATAATCTACAGCTGAATGGCGCGGGGCTATTGACCCGCGTGCTTCAACTATTATCCATTCATACTTTTACGGGCTTACGATTTTCATAAATACTTTTTAGCTGCAATTTACTGAACACGAAAATAAAATTATTATCTAAGATAATTGTTTGTAATTTTTGCGCGCAGACTACTTTATGTCGTATCACTAGAGTCGAGAGCTTATTTTACTTTGAACATTTATAAAGCGGCAACGCCTTTGAACGGTAGTTTTTTTGAATGCTAGTTTGAGCGGTAATTTTTTGTATTGGTACATTTAAGTTATTTTATACTTTATTAACGCACATGACAGATTTTTTTGGTTTGAAATTTTTTTCTTTTGTCTTGTTGCCTACAAGCTGTTTTATGCCCTATCACTGCGCGCAGGAGCTTATTATGGTTTGAACATTAAATGTATTGCTTTCCATTGAGGCGGTTTCATGCCTATTCCGAGTAGTACCTACAGCTTGTAGGTAGCGTAACTAACTTTTCTCACTTTTTCGAGTTGATGATTTTTTTTTAAATTATTTTTTATTAATTTATAACACAAATATTTTTAATTTTGTCTTTTATTCTATTCATCAAAACTAGTCCTTAAAGCAAATCGTTCTGCCGCGGGAAAACAACCATTAAAATTCCAGCGTATATACACAACTATCTATTACATATCCAGATTTCTTTAGGGGTTCCTAAATTGTTCACTGCTGCGTTGGAAGATGTCTTCAAGCTCCTGGACTGGAAAGGACTTGGCATCAACATCAACGGCGAGTACATCACTAATCTCCGTTTTGCCCGTGGTCATGGCTGAGACCCTGGAAGACTTGGGCAAAATGCTCAATGACCTCAGCTGAGCTTCCCAACAAGTGGGTCTTAAGATGAACATGGATAACACGAAGATCCTGTTGTACCCACTCCAATTCTAGTTGGTTGCTGGGACAAACAATTCAACTAGGTAGGTCCAACTTCGAGAAAGAGGTTTCTCATCGAATCCAGCTCGGCTGGGCAGCATTTGGGAAGCTACGATACATCTTCTCGTCGTCCAAGATATCACAGTGTCTTAAGACTAAAGTCTTTGACCAGTGTGTGTTGCCAGTGGTGACTTACGGAACTGAAACGTGATCGCTCACAATGGGCCTCATACGAAGGTTCAGAGTTACACAAAGGGCAATGGAAAGAGCTATGCTCGGAGTTTCTCCTCGTGATCTATTCAGAAATGAGGAGATCCCCAGAAGAACCAAAGTCAACGACATAGCTCTTCAAGTCGCTAAACTTAAGTTGCACTGGGCAGGGCACATTGCTCGTAGAAACGATGGCCGATGGGGCAGTAAGGTTCTGGAGTGGCGGCCACGTACTGGAAGACGCAGCATAGGGAGACCCCCAACAAGGTGGACCGATGACCTGGTGAAGGTCGCGGGAAGCCGATGGTTGCGGTCAGCACAAGACCGGTCAGCGTGGAAAGCCTTGGGGGAGGCCTTTGTCCAGCTGTGGACATCCATAGGCTGAAGAAGA
Source organism: Sesamia inferens (assembly GCA_037179545.1). Lineage (NCBI taxonomy): Eukaryota > Metazoa > Arthropoda > Insecta > Lepidoptera > Noctuidae > Sesamia > Sesamia inferens. The sequence continues at coordinate 13,785,645 of CM073938.1, read as the reverse complement.
AGGGGTATTGTGTTTCCTAGTGTTTGGGACGTGGAAGTTAGGCTGTTGATTCATGTAAAATAATGATTTTTAGCTGTATTTGGTCAGACTGGAAGGCAAAATTATATAAAGGAAAAAATAATATTAAGGAAAAATTAGGCAGATTGACTAGACTGATAACATAAACAAATTTATGAAAATGAGCAAACGTCAATAAAATTGTTTTATGTTTATGCTAAACCCGAAACACGTGTCCAGTATTTTTAAGTAAAGAATCTATGTGCAAAATTTTAAAAAGACATAACGAAAAATGTCCCTCGCCCCTGGACCCATTCATGGAGGCGAAGAGGGCGTTATTCGCACTTCCTCGGCGCCCGGTGCGTCTTCTGCGACATCACGTCCTTGCATAGGGATACCACCGCGTCCCACAACTCTGCGCTACCGACCATCCTCCGCACTATTGCCGGCAGCGTCAGGTCGCCACCTACTTCATTTGTGAGGACACGGCGCTGCTCCTCGAAAGCTACACACTCGGAGAGCGTGTGCTGCGCCGTGTCCTCTCCGCATTGGACGCAGTGGTGGCACCGAGCATCCGGCTACCTATCTAAGCGACGCAGGTACTTGCCGAAGCAGCCGTGCCCCGACAGTACCTGCGTCACCCTAAACGACAGGGAGCCGTGCTTTCTCCCGAGCCAGTCGTCGAGTACTGGCCGGAATGCCTCGACGGTAGCGAGGCCGGCGGTAGGGCGCATAAGCCTCTGCCGCTAGTCCGCCACCAGGACCTGACGGAGCTCCTCTCGGCGCAGAGGATCTGCCGCTGCCCCGGACTGGAGCACCGTATCCGCTCTTTCTCGCGCCATCGGTAAAATGACGCGAGTACTTTCGCCCCTAGGTCCCAAGGCGGGGATCAGGCCAGGACGCAAGCTGCCGGGTACGATGCGCCAAATGTTGTTGTGTCGGGAGTTTGGTCGTGGAGAGTCTCCAGATAAATCTCCCTCTGGCGCAACATCGTTGGTCGTGTTGTTGGGTTTAACATTGCATCACCTCGCTCAATTGCCGTCTTTCATATCCACTCAGTTTTTTTGAGTGAATAGGCTCGTAATAAACTAGCGCGCTTTACCATCAACGATTGCTTCATTGCTTACCATCAGACGGGATTGCGGTGCGAAAAAGTTTTTTGTGGTAAACAAGGCACAAAAAATTACAAAGAAATAAGAAATGGTTGAGAGAAACCTGCATCACATCCACGTAAAATAGCTATCGTTCAACATTATGCTATGGCTATATGCAGACAGAGCCCCAGCGCTAGTATCAAGGTGACATAAGGTGAGCGTGACTGAGTATACAGTGTGGGGAGCCTAGGTTCAGACCGGTCATGATTCATCAGCCCTATTGTATTATACTTTCTTTGTTCACTTATCTTTGAGCCAAATTCGATAAAGAATAGAGGTAAACAAATCGTTGCTAGCCAACGAGTAGTTTACTCCTAAAAGACAGATGTTAATAACCCTTCTACATAGATGATTTTCATAAAAGTAATAACCCTACTTCCTACTGATGTCAATAGTTCATTTACGTTTAGATATTTATGATTTGCATAGAACACTTAACCGATTTGAATGAAATGTGACACATCTAAGCTAATTTTCTTATAGGATAAATTTCTTGATACATATAATATATTACATCTTAGTCCATACTTGAAAGTATTGCAATGGATGTGTTATGCAGTTAATTTGAAAGTAATTAAAACACGCAAAATTGTATTGACAAATGCCTGAACTTTATTCATCCATCTTTCTTTTGTGTAGGGCTATCACGTAAAATTAATGTCGACTTTTTAATGGTTTTTCGAAATACCAAGTTATTATGCATGTTATTTTAGTGATTCTATTAAAATATGCTGCAATAGGAATTGTTAACAAATACATAGTTAGCATTTAAAAGTCGATAATCATTTAAATAACTGGAGATTAGTAAAACGTGAGTTGTGATAACCCTAAATTGATTTGTGATAAACAAATCAATTTTATTCTTTATTCTATTCTTTAAGGAGCTAGGCGATAGTACGATGGACGAAACTATTTTCGTGGTGGCCTAGTGGTTAAAACACCAGCCTCTCAAGTATGAGTGTGCGGGTTCAATTCCAGGTCAGGCAAGTACCAATATAACTTTCCTAAGTTATATGTACTTTCTAAGTATGTCTTGGACACCAATGACTGATTACAAGGTGAAGGAAAACATCTTGAGGAAACCTGGACTTTTAAGTCTGAAATCGCCAACCCGCATTGAGCTAGCGTGATGATTACGCTCAATCCTTCTCTGTATGAGAGGAGGCCTGTGCCCAGCAGTGGGACGATAAAAAAAAGGTTAATGATGATATTCACTTAGTTTTGACAAGATTTTATAATACTTACTGGAAAGCTATCATGAGGGAGTTGACAGTGAATATGTTGTAGATAGCTATGGAGATAAGTCGCGCCTCGTTGTACAGACTCTCAGCATGACGGACGCGGTAGCAGACGCGCACGCCCCATAGTAGAAATAGAATTTCACCTAGAAAACATAAATATTGCTGAACTGATGGAATAATCAAATATAGATAAATTAGAAAGATTAATTTTACTTATATCTCAGCGTTAATCCCAGTCGCATCCGAAGCTTTTCGGCATTGGAGTCTGGGGCGCGCTTTATCAGTCTAACTGCGGATTTAGGCTAAACTTTGATATTTTTCGTGTAGCGACTGCCGTCTGACTCCCACAACCCGAAGGCGATATCGAATCATTGCAGTTAGACCAATTGTTGGAATTTTGAGGGCTCCTACAACCCGTAACGACTGCCATTAGATGTTCGTATGGCAACCGGGACCAACGGCTTAATGTGCTTTCCAAGGCACGACCAGACCAGAGCAAATATTCATATTCATGCATACAAATATTTGTACTGCGCGGGGATCGAACCTGCGCCGCTTTGCGCAGCGGCCGCGTTCGCTATGGCTATGCCACGGAGGCTGTCAAGAAATATTAATTTTACTGTCCATCATTAACAACTGAAATTGACCACTGGATCATAATAATAATAAAAATATTTATTTACCAAAAGTAATTATACAGATTAGACATAAAGTGGTAGGTCACCCATACAAATTATTTAACTAAATCTATATAACCAAAAATCAAAAACCCTGCTCTTAAACTAGGGGACCTGTGTTTTAAGAGACAGTGTGTATATTGTGACATGAATAATTGAATGATTCAATCGACTTTATAATTACTTACCTATTGCTAAACTGTGATCCCACCAATTGTAAGTACACTGCTTGAATTTCAGACCTTTATTATCGGTTATCTGTAAACACATAATAATAATCATTGAATAACTTAAATCTAAGTTCAATATTTGATTAACTACATTAACCGTGATTTGAAAAAAGTGGATGATTTTAAAAAAATCCTAGTGCTACACTAGGAACATCTCCTATATCGTGGATGTATTTACATATATTTAAACTCAGATACAGAAACAGACAGACCAGTACCCTAATCAATTGGAATAATTTTGAAGCATATTGCTAACCCATCGCTCCGTATGTTCGAAAATGTGTCTGCTCATCAACGTAAATAAGGCAGTGAACATTGTTGAGCTGACAAAATGAATGTCATTTGTACTAGTGTGTTTTGCAATTACCCAGCCGGAGGGTAACAACGTAAAACACTATCAGTAGCAATGGGTTTAATTTTGACAGTTTGTGGAAGTACACTCCTAAATAAAAGTCGTGGATACGGGACCAACAGTTTAATCACTATCACAATTACCTATAGGCGTAATGTAACGCAAGTTAACAATGGTAGGAAGAATACTGAGAATACTGAGATAAGTTATGAGAGTTAAAGTCCACTCTTTTATTCCAAGCCGCAAGCGGAGTTATGTGTATTTAATGTCAGAAACAATAAGTGTTTATGGTTGTAACATTAACTAGTGTTGTGACACAATACGCCACAAGTTCAACAAGATTCATTGCGTTGTCCAGGTTATTGGGCAGACACGTTTTTCAAATATATGAAGCTATGGATTAGCAATATGCTTCAAAATGATTCAGATTGATAGTAATAATGTATTACGTAATTGTGGTGCCGGAGCAACTGTCTGTAGGCCCTGTAGGCCATACAAATATTTGTACCGTGCGGGAATTGAACCTGCAACACGCAGCAGTCGCTCGCTAGTTCACTGCGCCAATAGTGTCGTCAAATCAATTGATTTTTTATCATAACTTTTTTTGTCAGATTCCTTGAATACTTACAACTTCAGCGTCAGGTGGTGCTGACAAAGTCCAGGTTCCTAAGTAGACTAGCATGATGAGTAATATTGGTGCCATCCACTGCAACAACTGCTTGTCTGTGAGCTTCAGTTTGTGAGCTGACTTCACTCGGTATGTTAAAGATACTCTGTAAGTATATAACAATCATAATAAGTCTGAACGGCTAAGCTTGAACGGGAAAGGCTTTTCCCTGACGATGGGAACATCATGGGCCAGGCTAATTAATCGCTTCCACGAAACAGGTCTAACGGATAGACCTCTATGCAGGGCTTGCATGGCTGATGAAATCATTGTGCATTTAAGCTCTTTCAGTACACAGACCTCCCCCAGATCAATGCAAAAACTCTTTGGACATCTAGATGTTAAATAAATGTTTTAAACTAGCCAGGAGACTTAGAAAACTTTTGTAGCAGGTGAACTGATTCGAATAACTGATGGCTGCCATTGCCCATGGACAATGGTCTGCTTGCTTGAAGTGAGGCAGCCAAACCAGTAGCATAGAACATTTAGGTGGAGATGAATTTTGTCTTGTTAGATGAAAGTTACATCATTGAACTTTGTTTGTTGTTCTAATTTTGTTTTATAGGCCTGCAAGGTGGAATAATGCCTAATCTGTTTTGAATAGAGGAGGCTTGAGTTTCATTACTAGGGATGATGTACTTAATCTGCCTAATACTTCCACTGCTGTAATGCTGACCATCTCTCTGTGAGAAGTAGGCCATAATCAATAATATGGGCCCAGTGTCCATTGATGATGCCAGATGAAATGACAGTTTCATCACAATGTTTTTTTAATTGTTTTGTGAGGAGTGTATGTTCTTTCATTTATATGTATAGCATAACTATGGAAGGAAAACAATAGCTTGTACCTATCAAATGATGAATATATAACTAGTATTTACCTCCACGTTTTCATCAGAAGTGCTGTATAAGTGATACAGAATCCCATGTGCCGAGTCCATTTTGTAGCAATACATGAGTATCTATCCAAAACCGGAAATATAGCAGCCATCTACAAATTGATTAATCTTAGTTTTTATTTCATATTTTAATAGTCTGCATTTTGCTCATCTTATTAACTAATGAAAGAAAGATTTGCAACTTAAAACAATCATCAATCAACAGTAAATAAGTATGTATACTAGGTTAGCTATGAGTATGAACATACTTAGGACTGTATTATGGAACCTTGCCCAAGACTCAAGTATTACTTAATAACTGTTTAATTCTAGAATATGGGAAGCTATAATAAAAATGTATATCTGTGGTGGAGACCTGGTGGCCTGAAATACAGGCTACGGCTTAGCTTAGTCTCCAGTCTCCCACAGCAACATTAACATTATTTTTATTTTGTTATTATTTTATATGGATATTGTGGTGATAAAATAAATAAATATTAAAATTAAATGAAACTATTATCGAAGAGTTTTAAGTATTTGTTTGAGTTTGTAATAGGGTCCTGTAATACAAGTAGAGAGTTCTTAGGTCTAATTTCTCAATTAACACTGTAATCATTATTATTTTTGGAATAAAATTGATACCTGATTATTTTGTATGGAAGAATTGCTATAAATTCAAAATTATGATAAAATTAACTGCCCTTGAAGAAATCAGCTGTTCGTCTACCAAGGATAACTTGCATTTAACAACATACTCACTTCCATGTACATGATAGCGCATCCAAGGAGTGTGATAGAGAGGAATACTGGACTGGCTACACGGAACACCTTCACTCTGCGGTGGTGACGAGTGTAGATGGTTAGACAGACTGTCATCACTGCACAGCTTACCGATATCACCAGTAACGATATCCTGAAGAGAGAAAGAGATAAAGTTACCCAATAAATAGGCTTGTTGTCATTTTTTCATTCATTTCATTTTTGGGGTCATTGGAAAATATCTGTAATCATTTGAGCAATAAAGTTTTATGATTTAATATTATTATAAATAGTGAATAACTTGTAAATAATATTGTTGGTTTCTATTATTGCGTGCCGTTCTGGTAAATGACTATAAACATGATGGACGCATGCATAAACAATTAAATAACCTATAACGTTCCCTTTGCTAGTAGTATTATATTACTCTTTGGTTAGAACACAGTCCTATTAGTGAGAGGGACTGGGCTCTTCTATTCTTACCGGAATGGCCAGTTGTAAGTCGCAAGACATGGCTCTGGTCCATGACACGATTCGCAGCCCGGCTGACATTTTAAACACTCGTACGGCTCACTCCAGTTTTCTAAATCGTTTTCTTCGTATTCTTGGTATGCCACTGGAATAATGCAATCATTAAAATAAGTTTTACGTGTTTTTATGTACTAACCCAATTGCTGGCGCCAGCTCCTTGATAGGGTCAGAGTGGCGTCTTCACTTACCTATGGATTTATTATAAAGAAAAAAACTAAAAGTTTTAAAAGTAAACATAAAACAAATAAACAAAACAATAACACATCACAACAGTGGCAAAGCTGTTTTTTTTCTTTATCTGTCAACTGTCATTTAGAAAATTGTCAGTTTGACTTTTTGACACTCTCACTCAACTCCATTTGGAATGGAGATTTGGCGGGATAGTTAACCTGAGTGTCACCCTCATTTTTCATTGGATATTTAAATTATTTGTAGTGTTGTTTACCAAATAAAAGTGCGTGATGGATGTAGTAAAAAGTGCATTCAGTAAATAATTCATAAAGAACATTGAGATATCGCAGCATAGTGGCCTCATCATGACTTCGCCTAAAACCTCCCTCGTAGACAGTTCACGCGGCCGTCTTTTACGACATGAATGAAAATTCATTACGTGACATTGGCTAAATGCACAAACCATGTGAAGCCAAAGAAGAAAGAAATAAATAAATAGTTCATAACAATCCCAACAAGTGACATTGGCTAAATGCACAAACCGTGCGTGCCAAAAAAGAAAACTAATGGACATACAGATGAGAATTGTGGCACTTAGAAATAAAGAGAGGAAATGAAGTTTCAGTCTAACTTTATCTCTCTCAAATTCATCAATCATCTATGCGAAAAGAGATAGTGCTAGACCGAAAGCATAAGCTATCTCTCTCACTCTTTTCAAACCAAAAATTATTGCAGATAATACGCGAACGGCATGTCCATTAGTATACTCGTATAAGTCGATGCTTACTATATTATACTGCCACAAACATCAAAGGATGGCAAAAACAGAAGAAAAATGCTTGGAATATATTTGAAGTCGGATCTAATAATGTTCAAACTTCAACTTACACAAAAATCACAATAAAATTAGATTTCATATTGTGTATTAGTGTGACCAACATGCTGATGATGTCTTTTCGAACATCTGAAGATTCAGTTATATTCCACGGACATAAAGACAAAACGAACTGTGTTTATGATACCTTCAACAAGGGATCCATTATATCCTTCTCGATGAAGTAATGAGTAGTAACCGGGGCGGCAACGGCAAATATACGACCCTCTCGCCCAACCTGCATGCCGCACACTCATCTCTCTGTTTGGTCTGTATTCACACTAAACGAACAAAATAATCATACAATTTAATGTTGTAGGTAGATCCTGTTTTAATATATTATAAATTATGTTCAAGGTAGGTATACTCACGTAAGTGGTTTCGTTAGGGCATTTGTGTGTTCCGTGAAAGGAATATATTTGGTTATCATTATCATCGTCAGTATCCGCCTCGCACTGGTTTATTTCCAAGCTAGATATGTCTATGTCGAGCGAGACAATACCTTTCAATCTGTAAGAGGGAAATACATTATAGTCATATTAGGTATACCTGCTACTGAGAATTGAGATGGGTAGGTACCTATATTCCAATGCGGGCCAAATTGGGTGGGCCAAACTAATGTAAAATTCAGGATTATGTCTTATTATCTCACGGGTTTCCTTTTTCCCGCTGGTCGGTTCTGGAGATACTTAGTCGATTTATGTTAATTTGTAATGATGTTCAGGAAGATTAGGATAAGATTGGAAGCTGACTTAATAGTTGGAAAAGGTAAGCCTGCATGCATGTACGTACAATGTTGCTTTGGAGTGAAGGGGGTGGTATATCAGTAGCATAATGCAGTTTTTGAATGCATTGGAATAGGGTATATAAAGTCTACAGTCCCGAAATTTATGACCAAAAGAAAATAGTTAAGAAAGATACATTATACACAGAATTTTAGTTAGGTAGGTACTTACCCACGGATGGTAGAGACAGGCACAGTGTAAGATAATAACCATCGTTTTGCTTCGCAGCTGTAGTACGGGTACGTCCACCAACCTTCCATAGTGGCGCCAGGCGGAGATGGCATAAACTTTGGGGACCGAAGCGTTTCACTTTCATGTGCTGACACATACCTGCAAACAAATAATTTTTACAAAATTCTTCAAGTTGGGCTTATTACTATAAATCTCTTTCATTAATAGTCAATGATACATAAAACCTCGACACCCAACATGGAGAAACTCGCTCGCACCATCCAAGGTAGACGGAAATTTGGGATCGCTGGCGAATAATCTGGCGGCTGTTGTTTCCCTGAGTGATCTCAGGGAAGATGGTGCACAGTGGTCATGTGTTGCCTTGCATATTTGCCTTTAGGCCCGATCACACTTGTCCAAGAATGTGCTTTAACAAGCTCCAGATTGGTCTTTTAAAGGTAAGAGGTCCCTTTATACCTCTGCTTAACTGTATTTTTTCATCTCAACTATTTTCAACCACATTTTCTACATTGTCCACAGTATAAAGTATAAGTATATATTAGGTATTATTTATAGGCAAAACACTACGTGTTCGTGCTATCAGATTAAGTAATGAGGTTTCCTACCATGGATATTCAGCATCGGGCTGTTTCTCCAGCTGTGGAGATACTACAGCGACTGGATCCGCGGTGCCATATCTCTCCCAGGCTACGGCACTGTTGACTACGCCGTCTGCCCGTAAGGCAAGTGCTCGTGCGGCCACCGCCCGCTCCGAGGGACTCGCGCCTAACACCAGCCCTTGGGACACCGCCATTAAGACTTCTGTGGGTAACAGATAGCATAAAAAAGTTTATTTTTTTCGTGAATATATTTGAAAGCATGTGTTCAAAAATATTAGGGTTGATCGTGCAAGGTCAATTTATTAGACACGTAAAAGCAAAAATATTGAGTCACGTTTGTTTTCAAAATGGTATTTATCAGACCATTACTCCGAAGTGTTCGACTCTCTATCTACTACAACAGCCACCTCAGGTCCTGATGTTTGGGTGGGCGACAGACATCCCCAATTTTGGCGCCCCTGGACCCATTTAGGGGGGCTGGAATAGGGCGTTATCCGCCCTCCGCGGACGCCTGGTGCTTTTGCAGCAAAAGCACCAGGCGTCCGCGGAGGGCGGGCCGGGTGAGTGGATGAGACCTCTCTCCCACTTCCCGCAGTTTCCCACTCCTCTCTCTCTCTTCCCACTCTTGCGGTGCAGAGGTTCCGCATAAGAAAACGACTGCGTCCCAGGTGTGTTCACTGCCGACCAACACTGTTCAGGCTACCCCCATGTATTCGTCCAAAAAAAAAAAAAATTCTCGGCTTTGCCATAAAGAAGAAAACAAGCAAAAATTCAGAAAGCGTCTTGAAACGTTAAAGTAATGGTTTGTCCCATAAAATTTATAATTTTGATTCGTTTGTTTTATTTCTGGGGTCGTCATTTAATTTGATGGCGGCGCAGAATCAAATCAAACAGAATTGTTTAGGTTCGGGGCGCCGCCGGTCCCTTTCGCCCTTCGTTGAACGATTGTTTATCGAGATTTGATCGTGCCCCAAATTCAAGGTTATTTGGGAAAATCAGCGGCAGCAGCCAGATTTTTTAGAATTTGATATTGTTTAGTATGCAGGTAAGTAGACATGATGTTTTAATAAACCAACATAAGGTATTATTATTACTTCCCTCGTCCGGCAGTTTATTAGTTATCAAATTTTACCCCCAACACTCAGGGTCCCATAGTCCAACTCGATGATGACTAAAACTTAAGGCACAATGTTACTACGCTCTTGTTACACCATTGTCAGTCCTAGTTGGTAAAGAAGGTTAGAGGCGAGGTTTACACTGACCTTTGCATGTTCCTAATAGCGTGGAGCGGTGCCTTTAAATACCCAAACCAGTTTGAAAAACCAAACTTGTTGCATCAGTGGTTACTGCGTGCCGAGTGATGATTCTAGATGTTCTGGAAGCATTACCCGCATTTTCAAGTCCTAGCTGGTGGAGCAGATTAGCCGCGAGGTCTGCTCTGGCTCTAGCAGTGTCCCATCTTGAGGCGTGGAGTGGTGCTTTTAGTCGCCCATAGCGGAGTGTGACGCATAGCGCTCCCGTTGCACCAGTGGCTACTGCGTGCACCAGACGTAGTGACGATTCTACTTCTTCCTGTAAGAGATATGTATAGAATCTAGTAAAAGCAAACGTGAGGCTTTTCTATAAGAAATATCACAAAATATCTTATAATATCTTGTTTAATCACATTATACTTTTGAGCTTAGTCTATGTATTTACCAATCCTAAATGATACAAATTTCAAGTGGTATGGTGACACGGTTGGCGCAATGGCTGAGCGATCGACTGCTACGAAAAAAAAAACAGAAAACATTGCTTGAATTTCCCGTAAATGTAAAATTTGCAATTCTGAATTCCGTCCAAGGAAACAAAGAACAATCACTAGAGCTACAAGTTTCAGAGGCATGTGATTGGTGCGAATTTTAATTGAGGTTTGCGTACCCCTCCGTTTTGACAATTTCAGAGTGAAGAGAACAAGCTGAAAATACCTCTTTATTGTTGAAGCAAACGACTCGCTTTTCAAGTAAATTAACGAGTATTGATTAACTACAAAATTTCCCTTCTAAAATGTTTAGTCTTAAAAATAACAAGAACTTTTGGTGTTGCCACGCCGAACGAATAACTTACGGCAACAATTTATACTTTTGAAGTGAAATGTTGAAGAATCTAGGGAAGTGTCGTCGGATTGTTATTACATTTCAAAATCACCAAAGTCAAAAGTCGTTTATTGAAATTAGGATTATCAGCACCTTTAGAACTTCAAGTTTACAAAAGATAGTCCTTCAAAACGCCCACCCTTCACCCATTTACTTTTAATCCTTATTTTCGACATGCCACAAATGAGGGTGTGAAGGAAACATTCAACCTTCTGGAAGCTTAAGAACTTGCAATTATTTTGTGAGAAATATTAAGTTGATCATAATATAAAGAAGTAATCTGAGAAGACAGGTAGTTGAATGTTTTCTTCACATGAATGGTCGTGGCAAATATTTTTACGTATGTCCCAGAGCGCCTACAGTAAAGGTCAAAAGTGCATTCCCACTTTTGAACTTTATTGCTCTAACATCATCATCATCATCATCTCAGCGTTAATCCCAGTCGCATCCAAAGCCTTTTTCCAGCTCTGGAGTCTGGGGTCCGCTTTACCAGCCTAACTGCTAATTTTGGCGAAACTACGACATTTTCCGTGAAGCGACTGCCGTCTGACCTCCACAACCCGAAGGCGACATCAAAGCATTGCAGTTAGACCAATTGTTGGACTTTTGAGGGCTCCAACAACCCGTAACGACTGCCACTAGATGTTCGTATGGCAACCGGGACAACCGGCTTAACGTGCTTTCCGAGGCACGACCAGACCAATGCACATATTCATATTCATGCACACAAATATTTGCACTGCGCGGGGATCGAACCCGCGCCTCCTTGCGCAGCGGCCGCATTCGCTACCGCTAAGCCACGGAGGCTGTCTAGACTTTATTGCTCTAACAATAAGTGTCAAAAGTGGTACTCCACTTTTGGACCCTTACAGTACGTAAAAATATCCAGCCCATAAACTAATTTATGAATCACAAAATTGTTCAAAATAAAATTATTATTATAAATAAGCTGTTCTTAAACAGGTGTAGGAAAACACCAGTCAGGAATCCGACATGTCCTAGATCCAAAAATTCGAAGACATGAGACATCTATTGTCCGTGCTCGTGTGGCGAATTACAGTTTACTCCGTCTCGGAGAGAGAAAAGAGGCCAGTGTTTCAGGATTGCGTATGTTATAAGCTAATTATGTAACTATTATATACTACTTGTTGGTTATATACCAGACAAGGTCTTGCCGCCAAGCGATTCGTCGTGTTCCGGTATGATGTCTGGTGAAGCCGTACGGAGGACGCAGCATCGTTGGTCAGCAGTCTGAGCAGTTGTATTGCGATGTGTGCCGGGTACGAGGCGCCAAATGTTTTTGTGTCGGGTGTTTAGTCGTGGAGAATCTCCAATCAATCTCCCTCTGGCGCAGCATCGTTGGTCGTGTTGGTCTTGGGTTTAACATAGTATCACCTCAACTACCGTCATCCTTCCTGTTCCCAAGTTTTTTAATTGAACGATTGCATCACTGCTTACCATCAGGCGGGATTACAGTCAAGCACTAGTTTATAATTATTAAAAAAAAAATATACATACTGCACCACCAGACCACCTATAATTCAATTTAATTCCAAACATGCTTAACATATCGTAAAAGATGAGCAAGTAAGTTAATAAAATTGAATTCAACTTCTTCAATCTCCTAATCTTATCCCAATTCATTTGGGGATGGTGAAAATTATTCTTCTATACTTCTCTATTAGTCTAATACTAGACTAAATGAATGAATGGGAATAAGATGGATGGGAAATGAATTGGGATAAGATTAGGAGATTGAAGAAGTTAAATTCAATTTTGTTAAGTTACTCATCTTTCTTACTAGTCATCATCATCATCATCATCAACCTTTTCTCGTTCCACTGCTGGGCACACGCATGCTCAATGGGGGTTGGCGATTTCACTTCACCTTTTTTATCCAGTCATTGGTGTCCAAGATATGTACTTAGAAAGTACATATAACTTAGAAAAGTTATATTGGTAATTGTCTGACCTGGAATCGATCCCGTACACTCATACTTGAGAGGCTGGTATTTAAACCACTAGGCCACCACGACTAATCTTACTAGTACCTATTTACTCGTTATACACAGCGGGACTTGTAATTTTAAAGAGGTGAGATGGAAACAACAAAATTTATATCCGTTGTAATTCTAACAATAACACGCAGGAATGTTTTTCACGAACATATTTTCCCATTTTTCGCTTTCCTGTTAGGATTAGGTCGACACGACTATAATCTCATTTCGGGATCAGCTATAACATGATTGAAGTACGGAGCGACAATTAATGTAATTATTTTTCTATTACTGAGGAGAGGTTTTGTGCCGCCACATCGAATCAAACTTCAATAAGTATAATGTCGAGTATTTTTCGTATTAAGCCTTTGATGGAGAACAGTAAAGGAATGCTGAAAGACTTAAAAATAACACAAGGGAACAAAATTTAACTTTTTTTTTTGTTGCATGGCATTTCATGCCTGTTGTTTACTAATTTGGGGTCGCTGATTTTAAATCTACCCTTATTTTTTCTCTAACAGCTTTTGTTCTTGATATACAGCGGTCAGACGTATTTTTACTAGTTACACTTTAAATACAAATCAATCTTGCTATTCACTAAAAAATTTTTTTTTTTAACAATGTCAACGACGATTGTAAAATTGTAAAAACGATCCCAACTGTTTTTGTAACATCTGTGGTGAATATACACTTAAATATTGTAGACTAAGTGTGTCAGAGTTCATAAAACAAGTGTATTTTTATTACTTTGGGTTCCCTTTGGACACCCGTGACAAATACTGGGTCCCTCATATGGTTTGTAAAACATGTGTGGAGACTTTGAGATTATGGAATAAGAAAAGACCCTGAGTGAAGAACAAGGGGAACGGTTCCATCAAGAACTATAGAGAAACTTTACCAGGGTCACTGGAATGCTCATATGATGGCGGACTATTGTTGGAGCATTAAAAACAGCTCTTGTGAACCATCCCAAGCCAGAAAATCATACAAAAGAAATTTTTTTAATAAGTAGTTTGCTTTTCTAGTGATTTTTTATAATAAAAATTATTTTTTTCTTCATAAACGCGTTTTATTGTAACTCAAAAATGAAAGCTGATACAAACAATCTGAGTTCAAATCTGAAATCAGCACCCCGAAAATGCATAATACTGGACAAAATGTTTCATGCAACAAAAATGCTGTTCCCTTGTGTAATGAATGAAAATATATTCAAATAACAAAAGACACTATTATAAAATAAATGCATTCCATGAAATTGTATTAAGGCTCTTCTTAGGTCTTATATGGTTTGAGAGAAGCTTTTGTTAGGAAAATATCCATTTAGTGGGCAGAATCATATCAGCTTTCGCCAGCCAGTTGCAACCCTATTGACACTTAGATTACCTAGACACTATTTGACTGGGTAAGTACTTAAGTACTGCAATTGTGATCGAAAGACAGACAACAGTATTTAGCTATAGGGTGTCAGAGACATCAATGCACGAACTGTGTAACCTTGAATCGAACACACGGTTCCCCCTACATATAACATTCCTAGAAAACTAAATTCCTCGTCAGTGATGAAAAAAACCGGCCAAGTGCGAGTCGGACTCGAGCACGAAGGGTTCCGTACCATTATCTTTGAAAACGACAAAAAAATCACGTTTGTTGTATGGGAGCCCCCTTCAATATTTATTTTATTTTAATTTAATTATTTAATTTGTGAACATTGATATTATTTATGTTATCTGATAATGATTCTTTTCACTCTGCTGTTGATTCCTCTGGTTCATCCGCTAATGCTAGTTTCAGCTCCTTGACTGATAGACTTGGCGACTTTGTGCGTAGTAGCTTCAGTCAACCGAAGAGTTATCTGTTCAATGTTTGCCATATTAACGCGCAGAGTGTCCCGAGTCATTATAGTGATTTGTTGGACACGTTTGCTGACACCAATGTCCATGCCATTCTGATATCTGAGAGTTGGCTTAAACCGTCTCTTCTCTCTGCCACCTACTCTCTCCCAGGTTTAACTCTTATTCGCAATGATAGAATTGGAAGGAGAGGGGGTGGTGTAGCCATCTATCTTCGTAGTGATTTCCCTTTTAAAATCATTGCCTCATCTCCACAACAAAACAATGCTTCAGCCGAGTACCTCTTTTTGGAGGTCTGCGTAAGGGGCGTCAAGACTTTACTTGGTGTTGTCTATTGTCCGCCCAACGTTGACTATTTTTCCAATCTTGAATTGGCGCTTGAGTTGGTAAGTTCAGAGTATCCACACTGCGTCATCATGGGCGATTTCAACACTGACCTAACCCATCACTCTCCCCGATCCCGTAAACTCCTTCATATCATTGAGTCCGTTAGTCTTCATATACTTCCACTTCAACCAACTCATTTCAATATCTCAGGAGATGATACTTGGCTCGATTTAATTCTCACCTCTGAACCCTCCCTTGTTCCCTTTCATGGTCAGTGTCCCGCACCTGGTTTTTCCCATCATGACCTCATTTACCTATCTTATGTCTTAAGACCGCCTAAACCCATCCCAAAAGTTCTGCACATGCGGTGTTTTGCGCGCATGGACGTTGAGAGGCTTCGTCAGGATGCTTCAGACCTCAATTGGGAACACCTGGCTGTGACGTCATCGGTTGAGGATAAACTGCACATTTTTGATCAGGCGGTCCTTTCACTCTACGATAAACATGCTCCTGTCAAACGGATTAAACTTCGACGTCCTCCTGCTCCCTGGATCACGACAGCGGTTCGAATGGCGATGAGGCGTAGGGATCGAGTTTTTCGAAAATTTAGAAGGGATCGCAGTGAGGAGAATCGGAACTTGTACAAAGCCGCTCGAAATAAGTGTAACCAGATGATACGCAATGCTAAACGCCGCCATATTCTCGAGAACATATCTTCTTCTTCACCTGCTGATATCTGGAAGTTCCTTGGTACTCTTGGTATCGGCAGGCCACGGCATGTGGATTTTCCTAATTCGATTGGCCTTGATGATATCAACCGTCACTTCTCAACCACTAGTCATTTGGATCCCCAAATTTTGGCTCAAACGGTTGATTTCATTGCTGGCCTTTCGAGTCCCCCCATAGAACCATTTCACTTCTCTCCGGTGACTGTGGACGAAATTAAAAAGATCATTCTGTCAATAAAGTCCAAGGCTGTGGGCTGTGATGGCATCAGTCGTAATATGGTTGTTTGGATCCTTGATAGCCTTCTCCCTCCGATCACCCACATCATTAACTATTCTCTCGATTCCAGACAATTCCCGTCCCTGTGGCGCATGGCCTATGTCCGCCCACTCCCTAAAATTTCAAATCCTTCCCAACCCAGTCACTTTCGTCCCATTTCTATTCTCCCATTCCTGTCTAAAGTACTTGAGGCTTGCGTACATAAACAGTTTTCAAGTTTTATTTATCGGAACAGCCTCATCAGTCCCTTACAGTCTGGTTTCAGACCTGGACACAGTACAGCCTCCGCTCTCCTTAAAGTGATAGGTGACATTAGAGAGGCTATGGAGGATACCAAAGTTACTGTTTTGGTTTTAATTGATTTCTCCAATGCTTTTAACGCTGTCAGCTACGATATTCTCCTTGCTATTCTCTCTCACCTTATGGTTTCGTCCGAGGCACTGGAATGGTTCTCTTCATATCTTCGGGGACGACGGCAATCGGTTCGCGTCGATGAGAGCTCATCGAGTTGGCGTGAGCTGGATGCTGGTGTTCCACAGGGCGGTATTCTTTCTCCATTATTATTCTCCATTTTCATTAATTTCATTACTCACTGTCTTCGGTGTTCGTATCATCTATATGCTGATGATCTTCAGTTATATACAGCTGAGCGGGTCGAAGGTATATCGAGCGCAATAGCGGAGGTAAATCATGACTTGGAGGCTATTAAAGATTGGTCTGATAGGTTTGGAGTGTCTGTGAACCCCTTAAAGTGTCAGGCTATTATTATTGGAAGCTCACGCATGATAAGCAGATTAACTCTTAGCTCTCTCCCTCCGCTTATCTTCAATGGTACCGTCATACCCATTACCCCTACTGTTAAAGATCTTGGTTTGTATATTGACTCGACGCTTAGCTGGCAACGTCAGGTCTCCTACGTTAGCCAAAGAGTCAACGGTACCCTGCGTTCGCTGTATCGCCTGAGGAATTTCTTACCCGCTAAAACAAAAACCATGCTTGTGCAGACTCTGATTTTCCCTATTGTTGACTATGGTGATGTGTGCTACTTTGATCTGAATGCGGCTTTGCTGGATAAGCTTGATAGATTGCTCAACAATGGGATCAGGTTCATATTCAATCTCAGGAAATATGACCATGTGTCGAGCTACAGGTCTGAACTCAAATGGATGCCCATTCGCCAGAGAAGAAATTTGCGCGCTTTGACCACGCTTTTTTCCCTTCTTAACTCACCCACTCCTCCTTCTTATCTTGTGACTCACTTCCAATATTTATGTTCTTCTCACACTAAGAATCTGCGTTCTTCTAACAACCTTCTCTTACTCTGTCCTTCACATACGTCTGACTTTGTTCACTCTTCATTTCTTATTCAATCTATTCTTCTGTGGAATGCGCTTCCTCTTGATATCAGGATGGCCGCCAGTCGGTTTGCATTTAAGCGGAAATTGCAGAGTTATTTTCGCAACGGTTAGGGTGGAGTCATTACAACAACTGTCTCCCAAATTTTTAGTTTTGTATGTATATATTATAAGTATAATATATTTTGGTAATAGTATGTATGTTTATATAGCTTATTTAAGTATTTTTTTTTATATAGTGTTAAGAGTATGTTTTCATAATAATGTTTTCGTTTAAAGCACCTACTACTAATCTCTTCACCACCTATGGTTGACTGGTAGAGAATGCCTAAGGCATTAAGTCCGCCATTGTACAATTTATGTGCGAAAGAATAAATAAATAAACATTTGAAGCGTCTATTTCCCTTATTAATATGGAGCAATAAACGGCAAAAAGTCACGTTTGTTGTACGGGAGCCCCTTATTTTTTAAAATTTTTTGTATTTATTGTTACAGCGGCAACAAAAATACATAATTTCTGAAAATTTCAACTGTCTAGCTATTACGGTTCATGAGATACAAACTGGTTACAGAAGGACGGCGAAGTCTCATGAAGAGGGTTCCGTTTTACCTTTTAGGTACGGAACCCTAAAAAACCAAGTGTTCCATAGAAACGTGCAATAAAAAAAAAATGCTGCTCTATACATTTTCACTACATAGGTTCAGTAAAAAAAGCAGTAGCATTTTTTATATAACATATTTGCAGAGATATTACTAAACAAAGTATAAACGAGGACTTGTCTGTTACTTTTAAATAAACCACGCAGTAGACACTGACAAAATGTACGGGTAAAACCAAAAATGTACGGGTAATGCCAAAAATGTACGGGTAATGCCAAAATGTACGGGTAATGCCAAAAACCGCGACGATGACTTTAAAAATTTGACTTGCCCCCCTAGGCCTGACTTGCCCTCCCCTAGGATAGAAGCTGGGTACGCCCTTGAATATTCCTACACATACCTACACAATTTTTGTTTGTTATTAGTGTTATAAAACTAAGAAATGACAAGATAGAATTACCTGAAGGAAGTGTTTGCTTTCCAATTATTACGCCACTGTTCTATCAAAGGCATGTGTTAATTAACTTTGACATTATGTAAGTGCTAGTTCAAATTGCAATACCACATTTGTTTCTAATGAGGTTCAACGCTCCACGATGTCTTTGCTTCTTACTTAATTAAGATCCCTAATTTAGGCGGAATATTGTTACTTGGGGAATCGGAATAGTGCTATTAATTACTGTTTTTTGATGCTCTCAGACTATCCTTTTGTGTATTATGAGCGTTGTGTTTATACCTATTTTCTTGTATTTTTTGTGCTATTTACTTACTTTCAGAGAGTTCAAGTGAGGTCTGCACTGCCGCTGACAACGCCGCGGAAGTGTCAAAGTTTTGGGCAAACAAGATATAAAACAGTCGTGGCAGTGACACAAGGAAAAAGTTTGTTGTAACTACATCGTCTTGAAATGATATCATCCACCGGGTACAGGGTAAAGAAAACATTTCATTTTTATAACTTAGGTAAACCATATTAATTTCCTTCCCAATAAAAGTGTGGCATTTTGTATCGTAAATAATATTTAAGACAGTTCGTTCTATACCTCTAAACAAAACATGTTAAAAGAGAATTTAATTTAAAACGGTTGGCCGTCATGTTCTCAATTCAATTTAAAACTGCCCACGAAGGAAGCTGCTATCGGCCATCGTGAAAGCTATTGAGAAGCCATAGTACATACTTCATGTATAGAAGATTGCAGCGCTGTAGCGCTTCAACTATTAGGTAATAGCTCCTTCCTTTGTTCATAAACTAAAGTTGAGTGCATCTTTGTCTTACTATTTAATTAAGAAGGTCAAAAGATAAAATATTATTTCAGTCCTTTCAAATTAAAATATTCCACAGATAGTTTAGGCGTAATTAAAAATATGGCGACCAAAAATACGCCAATTTACGTCAGTCGCCGACTATTTTCACAGACCTAAACTAATATTAATTTTCTGTCATAGAAAGTATAAAATCGCTGAATTTAATTTGAGTTTATTTTGTGAATAATGGAATCGGTTCAATCATTCAATACTAGCGGCCGCCAGCGACTTCGTTCGCGCGGAGTTAGTTATGCACCGCTCCTATCGGTCGCAGCGCAGGTGCAGATTTTATATAGCCTAAAGCCTAACTGGGTTAATGGGCTATCAAACGCAAAAAGAATTTTTCAAATCGGACCCGTAGTTCCTCAGATTAGCACGTTCAAACAAACAAACAAACAAACTCTTCAGCTTTATATATTACTATAGATTATTTTCTATGTTATACATACGTACTTTCTAAGTATATCTTGGACATCAAGGACTGATTACAAGGTGAAGGAAAACATCTTGAGGAAACCTGGACTTTAAGTCTGAAATCGCCAACCCGCATTGAGCAAGCGTGGTGATTATGCTCAATCCTTCTCTGTATGGCAGGAGACCTATGCCCAGCCGTGGGACGATAAAAAAGTAGATGATGATTCAATATTTTATGCTAAATTAATAATCAGTAGTAAGGCAATGGGCTGGCCTCTATTGCATGGGGCTTAAACATACTAGGGGAAATGTGGATGTACACCTCTGCCTAACTATTTGGGGAAAACAGGTGTGATATTATGTAATTGTTAACGGTTACCTGCGTAACACATTAATAGTCCCTATGGGTTTCATTTTGGCAGTTCAACAATATTCATTATGTTATTTATGTACGGACGACAGTACGTCTACCCGAAACTGTAAAATATTCTCAATCAACCTTGAGCCATTAAGGCTTTAGCAATAAAGTTGAAAACCCAATAAAGAAATTTGACAGACTGTCGTAGCTTGATGTACTGTCGTCTGTACATACGTATATTTCAAACATAGGTATGGAGCGATAATTTAGTAATATGATTCAAATTGATAGTTTGGGTTTAGTTAAGCTTTAGGGACAGGTTTATAAGACCATCATTAGACCTGTTCTTGTATGGCAGTGAGGCTTGGCCTGTGCCTGAGCGACACAAGCAGGAGCTGCATGTCACGGAGATGTATATGCTGCGGTGGATGTGTGGAGTTACGTGGAAAGACCGCATCAAGAACTCCCGCATCCGTGGCGTCTTCGTGTCCGTGACATTGCAGACAAACTGCAGGAGGATTGCCTACGCTGGTGAACACATGTTACGTGGGCAATAAATATCTTACCATGGCACCTCCGGTTGGAACAAGTGAGGTAGACCAAAAAAGTGTTGGCTTGATGTTGTAAGAGATGATATGCGTCCCAACAAGCTCTTACCACAGAATGTTAAAGATCGCGCGAAATGAAGAAGAATGTGCAGGAAAGCGGACCCCGGGCAACAACGCGAAAGCCGCGGATGCAACCGGGATAAACACTATGATGACGATGATGATGATGATGATGCTATCCAATTAGGGAGAATAAACTTTATACCTCTTGCTTGTAAAGTTTTTTTTAAGATCGCAGTTCTTTCTTTCAAATGTCACGTTCTAATTTCATGAAATATAACTTTTTAAAACCAAGGATATATACGTCTGGTTCACTCAACATATATCAGTATTCAGGTGTACTTAACCTACCTGCTGTTTAATAAAATGCTTTCACCGAATATTTGGTTACATTTCTGGGAAGCCAGATAATTGGCAAGCTACATAACAACGTATCGAATTCACTGACATACATAATTACGATCATATCAACTATCTATAATTGGTTTTTTGTTGCATGGGAAATCATATGGTCTTTCCCATTCTGGGCGGTGCGGAAAGGCGTGTCAGAGTTTTACCGGCTAAAAGCCATCCGTGTTCAATGCGCCACGGCATCTCTTTCAAAAAGCCTGCAGCCCTGGTGGGTATCGGTCCTTGTGGACGCCGTCACTATGTGCTTGACATCCCATTGAGGCGCGTGAACACAACAAGCCGTCGACCCAGGCCTGGTCTTTATTGCGCGGGTTTGCGGGCGGCGCGCTGCTGCCCACTTACAGCTAGTCTTTTTTTATAAATTACTAGCTGACCCGGCAAACGTTGTTTTGCCATATAAATAATTAAAAAAAATTAGGGGTGGACTACCCCTAACATTTAGGAGGATGAAAAATAGATGTTGGCCGATTCTCATAGATACCGGATAAGCACAAAAAATTTCATCAAAATCGGTCGAGCCGTTTCGGAGGAGTTTAAGTTCGAACACCGTGACACGAGAATTTTATATATCAGATGAACTAGTGATTGCCCTCATTCCCGCAAAGCAGTGATGCAATCGTTGATGGTAAAGCGCGCTAGTTTATTAAGAGCCTATTCACACTAGCCTTGAAGACACTTAAATTATAGTCCGACGGAAACACCGCCGCTGGCAAATTGTTCCAGTCCCCCGATGTACGCGGTATAAAAGACGAGGCAGAACGCTTCGTTCGGATCGTTGTGGTGTCAACAACGTAAGGGTGGAAACTCGCCGTATAAACTAGTCGCCCGCAAGCCCGCGCGTAAATGGCCGGATACCTACCCATAAAACAAAGAACAGGGTATTAAGGTATACGTAGAAGTTTTAAGGTCCAAAGAAAACATCACTCATCGTACGCAAAATCTATACAATACGAGGTCAGTTAAAACTAGAAATGTTTGGCTTGATATGAAAGATGCTGACAGAAAAAATAGCCCAGCTTGCCGCATATTTCAGGGAGCTTTATAAAAATGTCCCCTTTATGCCTATTTTGATGTTGTACCTCGCAGACGCACCCTTCGGGCGGTGATAATTATTGACGTAAACCCGATGAACCATTGCATGTAGGAGCTATATAATTATACACACGCCACGCCAGCCTCGTTGGCGAATGGGCGATCGTTAGCATTTCAGAGTAGCAGTGGTTTGCGTCAGAATGTAATATCTGTTGCATTTGTGTGAATATTGCACTTTCCGTCCGTGTGATTAATTGTTCAACTGATTGGGTTGAATGTTTGTTTGTATTTCATTTTAAGTTGGCAGTTAATTAATAAAGGCTGTGTAATGAATGTTTAAACTGAAAGGTTATAAAAATTGCCACAAATTGAAAATGAACCGCGAGTTATATCAGGCATTAACTAGGTTGGTAATTTAAAAACACCTATCAAAAATCGATTTGAATCGAATTCATTTCCTTGTTTCATTTAAAAAGTCAAAATAGTTAACGTACACCCGCATCTATAACCCTTTGAGCAGATATGATGGCTTTATAATTAAAACGTCGACAGAGTGCACTACAGCCTGGCAAGCCGGACGGCTGTAACCCAATTTTATGCTTTAACGAATCAACACGGCTTTTACTACGATGGACACGCTTTATCAGTTTCATGTAGAATTTCGTATTTAAAACTTCATTTACAGAGTATTCGTATTTGACTTTACCACAAAAACAAGAGGTTTTATCGACGGGAAAATAGACAAAATGACAGGCTGTTGTAAAAAGGTTTTCACCCTTTTTATCATGGTGAAGAAAAGATACAATTTCCTATTCTTCAACCATTTCATGACGACCAATCCTTCTTTTGACAAGGTTGGAAACACTTCTCACCAGTTTCAAATAGTCTTTATCACATTGGACATAGGCAGGTATCTATATTGATTTTAAAATATGCTCTGCGTTGCAATGGTATAAAATAAATCTACGTACCTATATTTATGTCAAGAAGACCGCGAGTTGCATAGGGAGAAATTTAGGTGTTTTTGTTAGTATAGAGAAGGAATTCGTCATGTTACACGAGCAGTATAGTATCTTAGTTAACTCTCCCGCTGTGGACTAGTGAATAGGAGTTTATACGTACTTTATAGTGATAATAGAAACCAACTTCGTTGTTATTTATATTTATACTAGCGACCCGCCCCGGCTTCGCACGATGCAATCTTCTTCTTCATCAGCCTATAGATGTCCACTGCTGGACAAAGGCCTCTCCTCAGGCTTTCCACGATGACCGGTCTTGTGCTGCCCGCATCCTTCGGCTTCCCGCGACCTTCACCAGGTCATCGGTCCACCTTGTTACGGGCCTCCCTACGCTGCGTCTTCCGGTACAGGGCCGCCACTCCAGAACCTTACTGCTCATCGGCTATCGCTTCTACGAGCAATGTGCCCTGCCCACTGCCACTGAATTTTAGCGACTAGAAGAGCTATCCCGGTGACTTTGGTTCGTCTGTGGGTACAATGCTGATACTAAATACACTACAGAAAAACTGTGAACGTTGTATAAAAAACAGCGGCCCGCTGCTCCCGCCCCGCCCCGGCCGGTCGGTACCGTCCTAAACGATTTTTAAATCTGTAATATCTTTGAATACATTCATTTAATGATATGCTGTAAAAGGCGATGTAGATCTATATTAAATGAACAATGTATTTAAGGTATTAAATTTGATAAGGATTAATGCTGTATTAGTTAAAATCGCTTCGAAAATTAGCCGGTATTTGTCATAAAAAGTAAATGACAAAAAATGATATTGGGGTATATTCATATGAAAAGGTCTACAAGAAAGACCGAGATGATATATGTATCTATCATCTCGGACTTTCTTGTAGATCTTTTCAATGTGTACAATATTTAGTACATTATTTTGATAAATCTCGTAGGGTAAATTAATTATTTACGACATCACATTAGAAGCCTCAAAAATAATAGTATTTCTACACAATTTAATGGATGTTATTATATATATATATATAAACCTTTCTTTTTATGTCACTCCATCTATTAAAAAACCGCATCAAAATCCGTTCCGTAGTTTTAAATATTTAATCATATAAAAAGATTGACAAAGACTTGCCGCCAAGCGATTTGTCGTGTTCCGGCATGATGTCTGGTGAAGCCGTACGGAGGGCGGGTCTGAGCAGTTGTGTTGCGATGTGTGCCTGGTACGATGCGCCTAATGTTGTTGTGTTGGGAGTTTGGTCTTGGAGGGTCTTCAGATCAATCTCCCTTTGGCGCTGCATCGTTGGTCGTGTTGTTGGGTTTAACATTGCATCACCTCGCTTAATTGCCGTCTTCCTTCTTATTCGCTCAGTTTTTCTGAGTGAATAGGCTTTTAATAAACTAGCGCGCTTTACCATCAAAGATCGCATGATTGCTTACCATCAGGCGGGATTGCGGTCAAGCGCTAGTTTATAATTATTAAACATTAAACAGATTTTCTCGGTGGTAGGCCATTATATCGGCCGCCGGCGTAGTTACCACCCACCAGACAAAGTCATGCCGCCAAGCGATTCGTCGTGTTCCGGCATGATGTCTGGTGAAGCCGTTTGGAGGGCGGGTCTGAGCAGTTGTGTTGCGATGTGTGCCGGGTACGATGCGCCAATTGTTGTCGTGTCGGGAGTTTGGTCGTGGAGGGTAGCGGGATCCGAAGCACGGTGCTCCGCTGGCCGACCGCAGGTAGTTGGCGGCCCAAGTAGTGTGCCAGCCGCATACGAAAGGCTGCCCCGCCAACTGCGAAAAATCCCAGGGTGGCCCCATCGTGCCGGTTGGCGACCGGACGAGAGGACCCGATGGCGATCCCTGGGGGGTTCGGGCGTCCCCGCAGTCTCCCTCTGGCCCGGCATCATTGGTCGCATTGTTGGGATTAACATTGCATCACCTCACTCAACTGCCGTCTTCCTTCCTATTCACTCAATTTTTTTTTCAATATGAAAAGGTCTAAAAAGAAAAGTAGGTGTGTACAGCGGGCGCACGTCCTCTCTTTCAAAGTGCATCTCTCTAATATTCGTGGTCTGCACTCCAATCTCATTGCAGTACATCACCACCTTGAGACTGAAAAGCCCCATCTACTTTTCTTGACGGAGACCCAGATCAGATGTCCGTCTGATGCGGCATACCTCAGTTACCCGGGATACGCATTGGAGCACCATTTCCTGCAGCGTGCCGGGGTCTGTGTGTATGTCCGCAATGACATTTGTTGCCGGCGCCTCCGTCACCTCGAAGACCCTCATTTCTCGTCTCTATGGCTGTTGGTTGACACTGGTGTGGACAAAATTGTTTACACTTGTGTCTACCGATCGCACAGCGGTGATCAGTAGACAACTCGATTATTTGACCACCTCAGTGAGGCTGCTGACAATGCACTGCACCGGCACCCTGACGCACACTTCGTCGCTCTGGGGGACTTCAATGCCTGCCATCAGGACTGGCTTTTCCCGTACCAGATGACCGACCATGCTGGGAGAGAAGCGCGAAACTTCACGCTTTCAATGGGCCTTTCCCAGCTGGTAAAGCAAGCGACTAGGGTGCCTGATGTAGTTGGTCATTCTGCCAATTGTCTGGACCTTCTGCTGACCACTGATCCGGACAGGTGTGTTGTAACAGTTTCCTCACCTTTGGGAACTTCAGACCACTGTCTCGTGAAGTCTGTGTCGACCTTCTCCCCACCAGATCACGACTCTCGTGGTGAACGGCGAATGTGGCGATACAGGTCAGCAGACTGGGATGAGATGCGCCATTTCTTTGCGTCTTATCCTTGGCAGCAGGTTTGCTTCTCTTCTAGCAATCCGTCGAGCTGTGCGGATGCTATAACCGATGTGGTGCGTCAAGCTATGGGATATTTTATTCCCTATAATGACGTGCCCGTCGGTGGCTCGGCTCGCCCATGGTGCAATGCCGATTGTGCCCAAGCCGAACAGCGTAAGCACACGGCATTTCTCACCTGGGTTGACGTTCGTGACCGCGGAGAGCCTTTAACCGTGCTGCCAAGTCCTACAAAAAGGCGCTAAAGAAGGCTCGCTTCGACCGTATTTCCCATATTGGGAACAAGTTATCTGCGCAGCCTTCCGGTAGCAGATCTTTTTGGTCCCTTGCCAAGTCGGTCGAGGCGAACTTCTGTCGGCCCTCACTGCCTCCGCTGGTTAGGCCTGATGGAACACTGGCTCATACGGCGAGAGAGAAAGCAGGTCTCTTTGCATCTCTCTTTGCCCATAATTCGCGTCTTGATACTGGCAGTGCTACTCCACCTATTTTACCCCATTGCGGTACTTCAATGCCTGAGGTTCGCATTCGGAACAAGGAGGTTCTGAGAGCACTTTGTCGTCTGGACGTGAATAAGGCTAGTGGTCCGGATGGTATACCAGCGATTGTTCTAAAAGCATGTGCGCCCGAGTTGTCTCCTGTATTGACACGCTTATACCGCCTCTCATTTGGGACTGGTATAGTGCCCAAGTCCTGGAAGCTTGCCAACGTGCAGCCCGTGCCCAAAAAGGGTAGTCGTGCCGATCCTACCAACTATCCGCCGATTTCGATCACCTCCATACTTTGCAAAATTATGGAGCGTGTATTGAACTCGCGCCTCTTGGCATACCTGGAAGGTAACGATCTCCTCAGTGACCGACAGTACGGGTTTCGCCGCAATCGGTCAACTGGGGTCCTACTAGTGTATGCCACTCACTTGTGGGGCGAGGCCCTCCAGAGAAATGGGGAAGCGATTGCTGTCTCCCTTGATGTCTCGAAGGCCTTCGACCGGGTATGGCACGCTGGCCTTTTGAGTAAGCTTCCAGCGTACGGCATTTCCCCTAGCCTGACTGGCTGGGTAAAAGACTTCCTGACTGAACGGTCCCTCCGAGTTGTTGTCGACGGATGCTCATCTCAGCCCATGTTGACTAATGCCGGTGTTCCTCAGGGGTCTGTTCTCTCTGCATCTCTGTTTCTGCTGCATATTAATGATCTGCTGATGCCCGGTATCTATGGGTATGCAGATGACAGCACAGTTGTGGAGAGATACCTGCCGGATGCTCGGGCTAGTAGGAAAGAGAGGCCATGGTAGAGCGAACGAGTGTTGCACTTCAAGCAGTCTCCGAATGGGGCAATGCCAATCTTGTAGCATTCAATGCCGCCAAAACGCAGACGTGTCTTTTCACCGCCAAAAGGAGCCCGTTCACCTTGGCTCCTACTTTTCGGAATGTATCCTTGGAGTGTACCGACCGCCTTCAGCTTTTGGGTGTTGAGATTTCCTCGAACCTAAACTTTGGGCGGTTCATTGAGTCCAAGGCCAAGGTGGCTGCCAGAAAACTTGGTGTAATCGTAAAGGTCCGGCAGTACTTCACAACAGGGCAGCTTCTAATGTTGTACAAAGCACAGGTCCGTTCGTGTGTGGAGTACTGCAGCCACATTTGGGCTGGTGCTGCTAAGTGTCACCTGGCCACTTTGGATTCAGTGGAGAGGCGTGCGAAGAGGCTGATTGGTGACCCTGATTTAATTCGAGTTGGTCTCCAAAGCCTAGAGCACAGGCGTAGAGTAGCCAGCCTTTCGGTGTTCTATAGGATACATTCTGGGGAGTGTGCGAGGGAATTGCACGATTTAATTCCCCCATCTCCGTTCCATCATCGGACGACCCGTCGTACGGCGAGTTTCCACCCTTATGTTGTTAACATCTCTACGATCCGGACGAAGCGTTTCGCCTCGTCCTTTATACCGCGTACATCGAGGGACTGGAACAATCTGCCGGCGGCGGTGTTTCCGTCGGACTACAATTTGAGTGTCTTCAAGGCTAGAGTGAATAGGCTCTTAATAAACTAGTGCGCTTTACCATCAACGATTGCGTCACTGCTTACCATCAGGCGGGATTGCGGTCAAGCGCTGGTTTATATTTTAATAATAAAAAAAAAAAAAAAAAAAAGGGACATAGGGAAAGAGAAAGTGACTTTGTTTTAAAATATGTAGTGATAGTACTATGACGTGAAATACAGGCTGTTTCTTGTCTATTAATAGAATTCAAAGTCCAGGCAGAAACGCAGCCA
This sequence comes from Sesamia inferens, assembly GCA_037179545.1. Taxonomy (NCBI): domain Eukaryota; kingdom Metazoa; phylum Arthropoda; class Insecta; order Lepidoptera; family Noctuidae; genus Sesamia; species Sesamia inferens. The sequence goes on along the minus strand of CM073938.1, from coordinate 13,757,085 downwards.
CGTTATAGTGAAACCAAGTGAAAATTATAGCCTACACGTGCCACACAATATGCAACCAACGCGCGGCTTGGTCATATCCCAGTCATTGGTTGCATATTGTGTTGCTGCACATTAATGCCCTTGCAGGCTGCAGTGCATTGTTGTTGTCAAACTAACAATGTTTAGAATAATTCCGTACGTCTGCCCTATCCCAAGAACGTCACGTGTTTATTTATTTGTAGCTTATGTTGTTTCACTGAAGGGCAAAGGTTTCCCATTCTCCTTTCCGCTCCTTTTAGTCTTAAGCTAGCGTGGACAACATCATTTACATATATCTTATACCTTTAAACGAGCAATTCTTGTATATATATTTATATATAATTGGAATCTCGGAAACGGCTCCTACGATTTTCATGAAATTTTGTGTGCAGGGGGCTTCGGGGACGATAAGTCGATCTAGCTAGGTTTCATTTTCAAAAAATGTTTTTTTTCTATGTTTTGAGGTACTGAACAATTGCTAAACTTCTCATAAGAAGCTAAATTTCGCCGCTGTCCTTAATGATACGAATAGCTGAGGGGCTTCGGCCTCCGATTCGGAGTTCGTAGACTTCGGGTTCAAATCCCTGACGATATAGTATTTTTCCTTTTTTTTTGAGTTTTAAAAAAGAATGATGGCGTTGTCTAATGCTTTTTTTTTATTTAATAGTGTTTTTTCCTTTTTTTTGAGTTTTAAAAAGAGAATGATGGCGTTGTCTAATGCTTTTTTTTATTTATTACATTTTATATAATTGGAAACGGCGTCAACGAATTTTTTTTTCGTTTATTAAATCAATGGAAGAAATTTTGTTTTGCCTAATTTGTGGAGATGCAAGGTACCAGGGTCGCATAAAAGTGTAGAAGTCGAAACAATTGTGAAAGAAATGATATTGTATATAAACAACAATATTTTTTGTTGTAAATATAATACATGGAAGAACTTTTATTTTGCCTACTTTATGGAGGTGCAAAGTACCAGGGTAGCACAAAAGTGTAGGAGAAGTCGAAACAATGAAGCTCATTCATTTTAACCCATTACTTCCCAAGCATTGAAAATATTGGATTTTTTTGATGAAATCTTGTATTAGGGCTCTTAATATGTTAAGAAAAAATAATATGGCAAAAAAATAAATTAAAAAAAAACGGTTTCGCTGACTCAGCATGTCCTATAAATAGGACAGTGGGAACATATGGTCAGGAAAAAGTAAAGATAAGAATTATATGGAAATCAGCTTTATTTAAAAATAGGACCAGTAACAGTATCAGAAATAATGTAATAAAAGCTTATTTTGTATGATAAGGTATGAAACAATCACTGCAGAGTGTTTTTTCACATTTAGAACAAAATGTTAAAGGCTTTTTTTTACAGCCTTGTCCTTGGCAACGTCTTTGTTTGTCCCTCTTGGTCATATAGTGACCATAGTTGTCAAATCTTATAGGTTGTAAAAGAACTTCTGAAGTACCTGATGTAAGCTTATTTACTTTGCCTTCCGATTTTTTCATCCAAGAAAAACATACCCTTCTTCTGAAATCAAGCAGAGGTATGGTCTCATCTTTATTTACCTGGTTATAAATAATCCATGCATTGACTAGAGTCATGTCCAAAACACGGATTACTAGAGGCCAATACCATTTTTTACCTCTAAAGCGGATTGGATACTTAGAAATAAGCCAATCATGTTTATCCACTCCTCCCATGTTTTTATTATAATTATGAATAAGCTTTGGCTGATTCACAGCAACTTTGGCCTTTTCTACCTTTGAATACCTATTAGTTTTTACAAAAGGTTCAACAGTATCAAAATTAGTTAAGAGACATACTACATTGTTATCATGCCATTTCACGCATAATATTTCATTATTTTTATCGAAACGATGATCGGAATAACCACGTTCTTGCTTCTTCATTTCTTGTTTGGTCATGATTGGACATTTCTTAGTCCTATTGTCTCTGACTGTCCCTGTAGCTCTGAACCCTTCAGATTTCAAGTCAATCAACAATTGCATACTGCTGAAGAAGTTATCGAAGTAGACTACATGTGCACTAGGATCAGTACATACTGTAAGCAACTTTTTTACCACTCTTGAACCCAAGCCATCACCAGTATTACAAGATATTTGAGGATCCTTTCCTGTATAAAGCGAAAAGTTATAACAATATCCGCTTACTCCACACAGTGCCCAAAGCTTGTATCCAAATCTTACTGGTTTACCTTTTATAAACTGTTTGATACCATGGTGACCAAAGTATTTGACGATCATTTCATCAACAGCTAAGTTGGATTCAAAAACACCAAACTTTTGGAATGATTTATTAGCTTTATCGATAAATGGGCGAATTTTGAAAGCTTTGTCACTATTATCAATTCTTGAATTGTCATTGAAATGTAAATATGATTTAATTTTATCAAAACGATTCCGAGACATCGCTCGTTCAACAAATGGAATGTGTACATCATCATCTCTGCACCAATATAGTTTGCTTTGAGGCAAGTGGAGATACGAAGAGAAAAACAAAATTCCTATGAATACTTTTAGCTCATTCACGGTAAGATTGAAGTTCAAATCATTTTTATAATTTTTGGCATAGGTTACTGTTTCATGCACTATATATTCTAGAATCTGGTCACATAACAAGTGTTCGAATATTTCTACCGCAGATTTTCCTTCCAATTCCGTAATCATATTTTCTAAACATTGTTTAGCAGTATTAGATTCCGGCTGAATTTCAGAATATACAGGTTCACACTTACGCCAAATGACTGTCTTGTTGGTCCGAGATGTGGTTTGAGTAGGAAGATCTTCCTCGACGTTATCAATTGTACATGAAAATTCCACTTGACCAGCCACATCTGACACTGGCAGAACTCCCATATCGTCGTCATTACCTTCTTCTATATCAGTCATTTCATCCACTTCATCCGGGGGCAATATCGCAACTTCCAAGTCATTGAACTCCTCGTCACTACAATCTTCAATATCTTGAAGATACTCGGTGATTTCAGACACCATCAATGCTTTTTTATATTTTCTTCTCACTGCATCCATGATCTATAAACAATAATTATACATATATAGTAAGTATAAAAATTATATTATATATATATAAATATATATATACATATACCATCCCAAACTAAACAAATATATCGTTAACCACTTGATAAGAAACAAAATCTAATATTTTTGCTTACCTCCTTTGCTTTCCTCAATCTTATAAAAAAATCACAATTTTTTATATTACGAGATGTGTTGTGCTTGACGAAGACTTATCGACTAAAGTAAAGTTTACGAAACACTTGCAAGAAACAAAACAATAGACACGTTTGAACTTATAGCGAGCGTAACAGGATCGAACACGCTTTCACGGCTACTTGTAAAGACATGTTCCCAGTGTCATATTTATAGTACGCCTTTTTTTGAATTAGTATCACAAGCTTCCAAATAATATTTTGTTTTAGTTTTTAATTATAATAGATTCAGTAGAGATCTAAAAATCTATTTGATGGACTTTGAAGCTGATAACTTTTTATTTTCGGTTTTTTATAATCAAATCATAATACACTTTTTAAGCTGACGAATTTCCTCAATTTAAAAATATGTATATTATAAATACGATAACTTTTTTAAGAGCGAAAAAAATATATTTTATTGGGAAAATAGTGTGAAAATACGAATTTCATCAAAACCAATAAAAATAATAACCCTAACATAGAAAAAAAAAATGTTGAATATAGTGTCCTAAAAATAGGACAGTGGGGAGGAATGGGTTAAAGATCAGGCTGAAGGAGCAGTCGAATTTACAACAGAATTTCTCAACAGTTTCAACATTTCAGACTTTCCACAACACGAACTGAAATATATTATTATTGCTAACCTTATGATACCTTGCACCTCCTCAAAGTAGGCAAAATAAAATTCATCCATATAATAGGATTTAATAATGATGTACCTGGGCGACCGAGCTTTGCTCGGCATCTTTTTTTTTGTTATAATTATTATTATTAATTTATTTACATCAGACAATTATCGATAGTTTTCATAAAAACACATACACAAAATAGATTTAAATTATTTATGAACTATTATAAATACCCGTTCAGCCATCTATCAGTCAAGTCAATGTTATTTTGAACATGAATCTAATTTTAGTTATGTTAGGGACAGATAGATGGCACTTTTTATTTGAGTAGTAAAATTAGAAGTCGGTGTCAAGATTCTCTAACAATAATATATAGTTTAAGGAAATAAGGTTCAATTTAGTACATTGGATTTAGTATACCTATGTTTCATTTTTGATATCAGCACTTGAGACGTAGGGGCCCGTAGTGTCATGTGACCCTCACTAAGCCCGAGGATTCGCATGACATACATCATCAGCATCAGCAGCAGTTCTTTCTACCAGCAAGCAACGTGAGCGAGCACCATCACCCCTAAACCCTCACGAAGCCCGAGGGTTTAACAATACCCATAGTCCTATACATATAACATTCCAAAATAAAATTAAATTAAACTGATAATTAACATAGTACTTTGATTTGATATAGATGACATTTACATTCATGGTACACGAAGCCAATGTTTGGTTTGAGGTTAGACCCAGAAAATTGCTCTTAAAATATCTTGTGTCTTTTTTACACGAAAATGCCAAAAAGAACATTAAAAAAAAAACGCTTACGAACAATTTAACTCCACGAAGCCGTGACTCATCTCAAGAAGCAGAACAAAACCTCCATGAAAACAATCTGATTTTCGCTCGTCCCACACGTGTTTGTCAGACTTCGCACAGTGAGAACCCATTTGAAGAACTTGATGAAAATGATCAGGTTTCCGCTCATCCCACACGTGCTGCTAAAGTAAGATGCTTGCAAAATTTGACTAACATTTTAAGAACAGAAAGGTCTTATGATTTAGATGTTTCACGGGAGCGACGTCTGCAAGATATGCGGCAGCGTGCATCAGAACGTGAAATGATTATTATTAATGAAAACCCTCGACATACCCGCAATATAGTATGGAAGGAACTATGCATTGATGATAAATATATAACTGATGTAACTGATTGTTAAACTATAAGTACTTATTTCTAATGAAATGTTAAACTAAATTGCACTCGTAATTTTATATTTAAATAACAGTTAATAATATTTTTTATTATTATGTCGGTATGATCGAAAAACATTAGTCAAAAAATGTTATTTAAAAAATTCGCTCGTTATGTATGTCTTGTTTTGAAAATATAGAGACACGCGATGTACCTAACAAAAAAAAAAGATGCCGAGCAAAGCTCGGTCGCCCGGTACTTTATTTTAATATGAGTTCTTTTAGCTTAGGCCAGGCATAGGTGGTTTCAAAGTTGTAAAAGTAGAGTCATTTGTGAATGAGCTCGTTATGAAAAATACCATTAAAATATGTATTTCTGGCGCCAAACAATGTTTCTTTTGTACGGTTGGAAGAGTAGTTACATACCTTTCAGCAATAATAGGCCCTGGTAATTCTTCCTATAGTGTATGTCATGATGAAAGTATCAACGTACCCGGTAAGTGGTTGTATTTGCGGCTTCCGTAGGTGGCAGGGACAACAGCGCGAAGGGCAGCAGCAGCGCACTGGACATGCGCCGCGGCCCCCCCATCACTGCCCACCATTCGCGCGCGCACGCGCCTTCCTGCAACAAAGCAATGAGGTTTGAGATGGTAGACATGTATTTATCGACCAAGACTAGCAGTAACCTATTTTGTAACCATCTGAAGCTAAATGATTGATACTATTGACAGCTCACTTTTTTTTTCTCGGTGTGGAAAAGGCTCATGGATGTCCATCACCCAGAGGTAGGTGGCGGAATCTGTCAGACTCTTTCTGACTAAAAACCACCGCGGTGTTACATCTTACACCTCCGCCAGGGGTTGCGAAAACGAACGCTGCTTCTGTAACCCCGATTGGTGCAGGCCCGACACTGTGGGCCTCCTCGGGTCAGGGGGGAGTGAGGTGTTTGACTCCCCCGTGACGTCTAAGAGTGGAGCGCGTGGAACACTTCGCGCCGCCACCTCGGGGCTTTATGTTTTTTTTGGGGGCGACAGACATCCCCGAATCTGTCGCCTCTGACTCCATTTAGGGGGGCTGAAAGAGGGCATTATCTGCCCTCCATCGACGTCCAGTGCGCCTGTTGCGGGCCAGGATTGACAGCTCACTTCATCATCATCATCATCATCATTTCAGCCGAAAGACGTCCACTGCTGGACATAGGCCTCCCCCAAGGTTCTCCACGACGACCGGTCCTGCGCCTCCCGCATCCAGCGGTTTCCCGCGACCTTCACCAGGTCGTCGGTCCACCTTGTCGGGGGCCTACCCACGCTACGTCTTCCGGTGCGTGGTCGCCACTCGAGAACCCGTCGGCCCCATCGGGCATCGGTCCTACGGGCAATGTGTCCAGCCCACTGCCACTTTAGTGTTGCAATTCTTCGGGCTATGTCGGTTACTCTCGTTCTTCTGCGGATCTCCTCATTCCTGATTCGATCGCGCAGTGAAACCCCAAGCATAGCCCTCTCCATTGCCCTTTGAGTGACTTTGAGCCTTCTTATAAGGCCCATTGTTAGCGACCACGTCTCAATTCCATATGTCATCACTGGCAACACACACTGGTCGAAGACTTTTGTCTTGAGACACTGCGGTATTTCGGACGAGAAGATTTTTCGTAGCTTCCCGAAAGCAGCCCAGCCGAGTTGGATTCGACGATTGACCTCTTTCTCGAAGTTGGACCTTCCTAACTGGATAGTTTGTCCCAGGTACACGTAACTGTCAACAACTTCGAGAACAGAGTCTCCAATCTTTATAGGAGTCGGTACAACATGGGCATTAGACATGACTTTCGTCTTGCCCATGTTCATTTTAAGACCGACTCGCTCGGAGGCTCTGCTGAGGTCTTCGAGCATTGTACTCAGGTCCTCCGCGGTCTCAGCCATGACTACGATATCATCAGCAAACCGAAGGTGTGTCATGTACTCGCCATTGATGTTGATGCCCAGTCCTTTCCAGTCCAGAACCTTGAAGACATCCTCCAAAGCAGCGGTGAACAATTTCGGGGAGATAACGTCTCCCTGTCTGACACCACGCTGGAGAGGTATTGGTTTCGAGGTCTGGTCCTGTATTCGGACTGACATGGTGGCGTTTTCGTACAAACCCTTCAGCGCTTCAATATACCGATAGTCTACTTGGCACCGCTGGAGAGACTGCAGTACAGCCCAGGTCTCGATCGAATCAAAGGCTTTTTCGTAGTCCACAAACGCCAAGCAAAGGGGTAGGTTATACTCCTCGGTCTTCTGTATAACCTGCCGTAGCGTATGTATGTGGTCTACTGTGCTAAAGCCCTTTCGGAAACCGGCTTGTTCGGGTGGCTGGAAGTCGTCAAACCTGCAGGCGAGACGATTCGTGAGGACTCTCGAAAACAACTTATAGACATGACTCAGAAGTGAGATGGGTCTGTAGTTTTTCAAAAGGGTGTTGTCACCCTTTTTGAAAAAGAGTACCACCACACTTCTGTGCCATGCCTGTGGCGTTTTTCCCTTGACTATGACGGAATTAAATAACTTCTGAAGGGCCCTAAGGATCGGTTCACCACCCGCCTTCAGTAGCTCTGCCGTTATTCCGTCATCGCCCGGCGCCTTGTTGTTTTTAAGTTGTTTCAGAGCCAATTGAATCTCCTGCAGGCTGACGTCCGGGATATCTTCGGTGTAGTGTCGGGTTAATCTTGCTCTAGGGTCTTCAGCAAGATTTAATGCGGGTTTTGTCGTCGAAGTGTAGAGCTGTCCATAGAAATTCTCGACTTCCCTCAAAAGCTCGGGCCCGGACGTTATGATCCTGCCGTCGTCAGTCTTCAGCTTGCTTAGCCGGCTATGCCCAATAGTCAGATCCCTAGCGAAAACTTTAGAGCCTCTGTTTCGCTCTATGGCCTCCGTTATACGCTCGGTATTATACCGACGTAGGTCGCGCTTCAGAGACTTTGAGATCTGCTTATTGAGCTGCCGGTATCTGCAAGCATCACTTGACGAACGCAAAATCATCTCACGTCTATCCTCCATGAGCTCGAGAGTGTAGTCCGAGAGCTTTTTAGTTCTATTTGTACGGCGGGTCTTAAAATACTTGGTCCCGACCGTACGGACAGCTTCTACAAACCCGTCATTGTATTCGTCCACCTCACCACTTAGGCATTCGAAGCGATTTTGGAGCTCGAGCTGGAAACCTTCGGAGTTATGGATCTGGATGGGTGCTGGCCGGAGCGTAGACTTCATCAGGCGAGATCTTTCGGACACTATGTTCAGATTCAATGTGCCTCTGACCATACGGTGATCGCTGCCGCATTTGAGCGAGTTGATCACTGAGACATCATTGAATATGTGCCTTTTTGTCGTCATAATGAAGTCTATCTCGTTCTTAGTGACCCCGTCGGGACTGATCCAAGTCCACTTCCGCTGTTCACGCTTCTTGAAGAAGGAGTTCATCATAAAGAGTCCCTCCCTCTCCATGAAGCCAGCCAACATGTGGCCTCGGTAGTTCCGACGCCCAAATCCAAAATTTCCCAGTCCGAGCTCCTCACCGCTCCGTTTTCCCAGTTTAGCGTTGAAGTCCCCCATGATAACGCTGTAGTGAGTTTTTGAGCTATGTATGGCTTTAGAGATGTCCTCCACTTCACCCAACTTATAACGGTGAGTTTTTACAGCATCGATAGGCCGGAGTTAAGGACCAGGCCAAATAAAAAGCAAAATAAAATACAGCCATACGTCTTGCCATTATCAGTTGTCCTGACAAAATCACAAAATACTAGATAGGGTAAAAATATTATCATGTTTTATCGACGTTGGGCTTTAGGCATTATGGTCATACATACGTCACATGACACGTTTCTAACGAATTAACATGGATTTTCATAAAATGTCTCCTTTAATGAAAAAGAGAGACACAGACGGAAGGAGCGAGATGCACTGTTTAAGTTTAGGACCAGCAACGCAATAGATAAATCTATTTCGTGGAACGTGCCTACTATGATATGAGATCATCAAAATAATAAAGTTCCGTCACAAATATTAAATACTCCCTTTTCAGCTTTTTGTGTAACGGTACGATCATCAACTGTTTGCGTTTCATTCTACGCTATTTATCACAGTGACGGTTGGCACCTAAAATATATGGCCGCTTGTGACGCATTTCAGGAGGCGAACACGCTATGATGGCTAAATTTTGAATGTGATAAGTTACAAAGTGTGTCTTATGATATTTACTTTTAATCTTAAAATATTCTTGGCCTGTCATTTTAGTGGAAAATTATATAAAATATTCACATATTTCATATTCTAGTGTTAGTCATCATCTCAGCGTTAATCCCAGTCGCATCCGAAGCTTTTTCAGCTTTGGAGACTGGGGTCCGCTTACCAGGACCGTTTACCAGTCTAAATGCTGATTTTGGCTAAACTTCGATATTTTACGTGAAGTCAGACTGCCGTCTGACCTCCACAGCCCGAAGGCGATATCGAAGCATTGCAGTTAGACCAATTGTTGGACTTTTGAGGGCTACAACAATCCGTAACGACTGCCATTAAATGTTAGTAATACTAATATGGTTAGTTAAAATAATGCAAACTCTATGCAACGAACGCCATGCATGAATACATGTTTCCTACTTCTGAAACCTCAACATTAAATCCCTTTTTTGTAAATTATAAACCAATGCCTGATGGTAAGCAGTGATGCAATCGTTGATGGTAAAGCGCACCAGTTTATTAAGAGCCTATTTACTCTAGCCTTGAAGACACTTAAATTGTAGTCCGACGGAAACACCGCCGCTGGCAAATTGATCCAGTCCCTCGATGTACGTGGTATCAAAAAAGAGGCGAAACGCTTCGTCCAGATCGTAGTGGTATCAACAACGTAAGGGCCGTACGATGGGTCGTCCTATGATGGAACAAAGATGGGGGAATTGCAATTCGCTCGCATACACTCTCCAAAATGCATCCTATAGAACACCGACAGGCTGGCTACTCTTTGCCTGTGCCCCAGGCTTTGAAGACCGTTTGAGCTAAATTCGGGTCGCCAATTAGCCTCTTTGCACGCCGCTTCACCGAATCCAAAGTAGCCAGGCGGCATTTTGTAGCACCAGCTCAAATATGGCTGCAATCCCTAATACATAATTGGAGTATAGCTCTCAGCGACAGCTTTCAGAGAATAGATTTTTTTTTAAATGTCGAACTGTACCGTGGGTGCGTTCAAATTCACATGACATAACCATCCAGACCCGGAACAAGTACTTGTAGGTCATACAAATATTTGTTCCGTGCGGGAATCGAACAATAGCTTAATCACTGTGCTAAGCGTGCAGTCCAGTGAGTCAAGTTGCGACTGCAATGATTCAACACGGACTTATGTGACTCGTCATAGAAGGTATCAGATATGTATTGTGTAGATAATGCCTAACTACTCCCTAAGATAACTTGGGATTTCTTAAATCAAAGGCGAGTGCTGAATCAAAATAATAGAAATAATCCTACCGTAACGTTCCAAACGTACCAACATCAAACCTAAAGATTGTTCCATTATTCTCATACATTTTGTTATTATTTCCTGACAGAAAATGTGTCAATCTTCCGCAAATATCTTACTCTTCAACAACTTATAGGTGGGTGTTGTTTGCCAAAAAGAGGTCTCATTTTTAATACGAGTGGCTCCATTTCATTTTTGTGACAGCCGGTGAAGTTTTGCTTTGGACTTATTTACTAGACTGGTATTAGAGTGTGGGTTTGGCTCTAATCGGATAACTCATCCATAACTATTTATTTTTATATATGTTGTTTAAAAATATGCAGTACTGAAATTATGGAAACCTTAGAGGGAAAACCACTCGTTCTCAGTGGATGAATAAAGCTAGAGAACTTGGATACTAGGTTAAATTTATACTAAAGTATATCTATCTGGTATAAATATAGAGACTAAAATTATTCGGGCTATCTATTATTACAACGGGTTCATAAAAAAACGTAATCACACGTTAAACTACTGGTAATGTCTGATAGTTTCACACGTTATCCTTAATCGCTACTTAATCCATCCAAACCCAAAGCATTAAAATGTAATGTTACTTACATAGACAAGTTTCCCTTAAAACATTCAAATTCGGCCATTAGCCTGGGCCGATATTCTAACAAATTACCCAGATCAACAAATCTTGAATCCCAAAATCCTTAATGGGATCAGATATATCGTTCTCCTAAAATATCAAGTTATATATTTACGCAGTAACCCGTTCCAAAGGGTTCATTGTAACATAATATAATTAATGTCCAGAAACCTTTTACATATTTTAATCATTAGCGGGCCTTTATTTTTAGGCATCGGTAAAGGCATATTATAAAAATAAGAATTATTTTGTATTTTCTCGGTGGTAGGCCATAACATCGGCCGCCGGCAGAAGTTACCACCCACCAGACAAAGCTTTGCCGCCAAGCGATTTGTCGTGTTTCGGCATGATATCTGGTGAAGCCGTACGGAGGACGGGTCAGAGCAGTTGTGTTGCGATGTGTGCCGGGTACGACGCGCCTAATGTTGTTGTGTTGGGAGTTTGGTCATAGATTGTCTTCAGATCAATCTCCCTTTGGCGCAGCATCGTTGGTTGTATTGTTGGGTTTAACATTGCATCACCTCGCTCAACTGCCGTCTTCCTTCCTATTCGCTCAGTTTTTCTGAGTGAATAGGCTCTTAATAAACTAGCGCGCTTTACCATCAACGATCGCATCACTGCTTACCATCAGGCAGGATTGCGGTCAAGCGCTAGTTTGCCTTAATATACCACGCGGGCCCAGTGCGGGTTGGTTAATAAATAATATGTCATATTTGGTTCAAAAATGGAATCATCATCATTATAACCGATGTCGTCTATAATCGGGGACTCTCTGCTTATGCCAATTTCACGTTCATGTATTGATCTCATCCATTATAAAATCTAGAACTCAATGTAGAAGTGATGAGTATATTGAAAACAATCCAATTGAACCATAAAGATTGACTAAAATACTACCACGGATACTAATAGGCGATATTCATAATATAGGCACAATCTTGCTGTACATCACACTCGTCTCCACAGAGTAGGCAACTTGTTCATAGGTTAATGTATACACTTTTACAACAAGCTTCCCATGGACATTCGAAACTTACCCATTGAACAATTTAAAAACTATATAAAAGCCAAACTTTGTAAAAAGGGGTATTATAAAATCACAGATTATTTAGAAGACAAAAAGCTTGGGACTGAGCTGCTCGCTCTGTTAAGCATTGTTACTAAGCAATATGTGTAATTATAACGTAAATTATTGTAAACATTTTCATTTATAATGTCTGGACTTGAAAAAAGACAAGAGAGAGTGTGTTTCGGCTATTTCTTCTCAGAGGTAGTCAGTTAGGAAATGCCGGCTTCATCTAGGTTAAAAAAAACCAGACGTGTAAAAGTGATTAGTGATCCTATTTTGCTTAATAAATGATTTCATTTCATTTCATAGCCGATAGTGTTAAACAGAGTCAACCAATACACACATTGCATTGAAAATCAGAGCCGCCATAAGTTGCTCCATAGAACGCGCTATTAGAATATTAGAAAACATTCTACAAGGTGCTGTGGTAAATTAAAAAGGGGAAATGGCTCCAGGTGATCATCGGGTGGTTTGGTATCCAGGTCAGCTGTGCTACGACCGACCACTGCCACGGGCGGTTACGTCTAAAGCCGGCCTCTATACACGACAGTTTGTGTGAGAATTAATTTTGACCCGTTGGGACCTCGTTATTTATATCACAGCCGAAAGCCTGCTTTAGTAGTAATTGTATTATTATTTTTTATTTATATTGACACTTTTCGAGGGCAATATTTGCACTGGTCTGGTCGTGCCTCGGAAAGTACGTTAAGTCGTTGGTTCCGGTTGCCATACGAACATCTAATGGCAGTCGTTACGGGTTGTTGGAGCTCTCAAAATTCTAACAATTGGTCTAACTGCAATGCTTCGATATCGCCTTCGGGTTGTGGAGGTCAGACGGCAATCGCTTCACGGAAAATATCGAAGTTTAGCCAAAATAAGCAGTTAGACTGGTAAAGCGGACCCTAGACTCCAAAGCTGAAAAAACTTCAGATGCGACTGGGATTAACTCCGATAATGATGACTTTCTGAGGGCAATGAATTCTTTCGTGAAGTGGCTACACATACAACCAGGCTTGGTTCTGAAATTGCCAACCGAACGGACCGTAAACAAAAGTAAAATGCGCCTCCAGGCGTAGATAAATGGCCAAAAGTATTTGCCAGTTTTCTGACAATTACATTATCAACCTAACCACACGGTATTTGCAGTAATATTATTCAAGTTGAATCTCGTATGAAACGGAATTTCTTGATACTGAGCCAAGTCATATGATAGAAATAATTATTGCCCTACTTTATAATTTCAAGATTTTATTGAGTAAGGCAATTATTATATTGTAGTCCTTAAAAAGGACTACCTATAAACTAAAAAAAGTGTATCGCGGGGCACGTAAAATGAAACCGTAGCGTTCGTAGCACGTCGTAGCCAAGTGCTACGCCGACTACGCCTATCTTTTTCCTTTTTCTTCCATCCTTTTTTATCGATACCCGCGGGTGTTATTACCATATGAATCTTTTTTTTTATAGTATCTGTTTGGTATTACAGTCAACTGCAAATATTTACTACTACACTGCGGTGAAACGATTCACATTGAACATAATTCATACATTATATAGAGAAAAACTGATGTCTAAGCTTCAACGTAGCTTAGACATTATTATATTTTTCTCTATACATTCTATGCAAGAAACTCTAGTAATTAGCAGAATGAGGATTTGTGTCGCTTTATTCATAGAGCTTTAAATACATACGTAGCTCTCAGAAGCTTCTTGTTAGATGAAACAAACAACGGTGAATTGCTTCCTTTGAAGGAACTATCTTGCGTACAAAGATACAACAACTATTTAGTATTAGATCGTAAATCTCTTTAAAAAGGGAAAGATATGTGTCTGCCCAAAAATGCAATAAACGGAGATTGATCAGTAGTCTGTACGAATCTTTATTTTGGAATGTGAGAGGCCTACGTTCCGGAATAAAGATTCATAGATTCTTCACTAAAGAATTAGTGTGAACACGAAACAATTAAGAGGAGTATACAAGAACTTTTTTTTTTATAATTCTAATCTAGTTCTTGACTGCAATTCCGCTTGTTGGTAAGCATTGATGCAATCGTTGATGGTGAAGGGCGCAAGTTTATCAAGCCTATTCACTTAAAAAACTTAGTGAATAGGAAAAAAGACGGCAGTTGAGCGAGGTGATGCAATGTTAAACCCAACAATACGACCAACGATGCTGTGCCAGAGGCAGATTGATGTGGAGACCCTCCACGACCATACTCTCGACACAACAACATTTGGTGCATCGTACCCGGCACACATCGCTACACAACTGCTCAGACCCGTCCTCCTCAGTAAAGAGAAATTTGTCAATTTCAAGACTGGGGTCTAGACTCGTAATTGTAGACTTGTAAAGTAAGGGTGTGCTCAACTGTAGAATTACTTACCGGCTCTTTTGTATAGATAAGGACCAATTGGGTTCGTGCACCTAGCGATTTTTATTTAAATTGCTGTTTTTTTTTCATTGTACGTACACTTCTCTAACATTCTCTTTTGGATTCTTATGTGCATATAGCAAAAGATAAGAATTTAAAGCAACCAAGCTCAATGAATACCGAATATTTTGTAGCCTCCGGAAGCATAAAGAGAAAAAGTACCACAGTAACAGAGTCATATGATATATTTGTGTCTCCTTTCCCTTGGTATTCCATCCAAAGGTTTTCTGTAAATGATCGCTCTTAGAGGTAAGAACGCCCATTGTGTTACCTTTTGTCAAATCATCATATTTATTTTCTGTGTACATAATAAAGAGCTATTCTATTGTATTATATAAAGAAAGGTGATATAATACGGGCTATAAAGTATATTTTTATTTGCTTTTCATAATTGGAAAACACTTCTGGCGCATTCTCAATCGTCTCACTTTAAGAGATGTTTCTCTAAAATGAAATGGAACTGGAGTTGCGGATATTTAATACAATATAGGGCATTACCGAGTCTTTATTTTCTTGTAAAGATGTGATCTTGCATTTCATAGTGTATTTGGAAATCAAAAATATAGACGGTAGTGAAAGTCAGGTATCGATATATAACGTCCAGTCATAAAATTAATGTTCGCCTTAAATCCAAAATTATGTGGAATATATTCGGAATTATTATCATTGAAAGATGGAGGTATGAATAATTCAACGACATTTTCGTGTTATTGAATTTTGCTGTTGTAAAAGGCGCCACGTACAAAGTTATGGAGGTAATGTGATTTCACACGGTTACCGGTCATCTGTTACTTAATTATAGGGGTGTTATGCATCCGACCAGTTAACAAGACGCCTTTACTTTACATTCATGAGGACTTGAGGTGGTGGTAATATTGCAAGTAACAATAAATAAAATAAATATAAATATATACGGACAAATCACACAGACTGAGCTAGCCCCAAAGTAAGTTCGAGACTTGTGTTATGGGATGCTAACTCAACGATACTATATTTTATAATAGATACATATATAGATAAACATCTAAGACCCAGGCCAATCAGGAAAAGATCGTTTTCCATCACGACCTGGCCGGGGATCGAACCCGGGGCCTCCACGTCGCAGGCAGGCGTTTTTTGTGGCTTTTGGTCACAATACGACCATGCCAGCCCCATCATAACCTAATAAAGGATGATACACTATTTCGACTTCAAAATCTTATAAGCTATTTTGCAAAGTAAAATAGCTGTATTCATTCAGTACAATGTAAATAATATCGAAGTGTCTTCCCAATACTATTTACTATCATTGTGTATTTTGTAGTATTTGAATGTATTTTTTTGTAATTTATTTTTGCAGTGTACAGTAAATTATTATATATTACTAGCAACCGCCAGCGACTTCGTTCGCGTGGAGTTAGTAATTTGAACATTTTATTTTAACTCCAAAAGAGTCGATTTCTATAGATACATTAGTACAGTCCATCGATCATAATATGCCGCATCATCATTACCAACCTTTTATCGTCCCACTGCTGGGCCCAGGTCTCCTGTCATACAGAGAAGGATTGAGCGTAATCAGCACTCTTGCTCAATGCGGGTTGGCGATTTCAGACTTAAAGTACAGGTTTCCTCAAGATGTTTTCCTTCACCTTTAGTCCTTGGTGTCCAAAATATATTTAGAAAGTACATATAACTTTAGAAAAGTTACATTGGTACTTGCCTGACCTGGAATCGAACCCGCGCACTCATACTTGAGAGGCGTGGTGTTTTAACCACTAGGTCACCACGACTTCTAAATAATAAAATAAAATATGCCGAATAGATACTACATTTTAAATTTTTGATATGCTCCGCTCCTATTGATTGCATCATGATGTATTATATAACCTAAAGCTTTCCTGGATTAATGGGCTATCCAACCCAATAAGAGTTTTTCAAATCGTATCAGTATTTCCTGAGATTAGCGCGTCCGAACAAACAAATTCCTCAGCTTGTCATATTAGTAAGTATAGATATAAATAAATAAATACATATTCATTTGATTGTGGTGCTACGTTGCTAACCTTGCTTGCATAAAGTGATCACTGACGATGCCATTGTAAGCGGCAAAGTAGCCCACAAGATAATAAAAATTAAGTCGTGCCACCGACATGAGGAAAGACATAGAATAATTCAAAAATAAATCGAGTTAGAGGCAACAGTTTAACCAATCATATTATTAACATCAACTGCTAATCATGAATCTAACATGCTAATAGTACGATTATTCTGAGCTATGCAAGCGTATTATCAGTTAAGTCATTCAAATATCTACATGAGAATACCACGTCATACGGACATAATCCACAGTGACCGACGTGAAGGCAGGTGAAATCAATTCAACTGGCGCACATTAGCTAACTACACGGCATAGTATTGATTGTCGGTAATGAGAACAGAACAAAGACTTGGTCGGTTATTGAGGATATTAGGACTTACTCATGTATGCATTATGCATTTGACGACACGGTTGGTGCAGTGATTGAGTGATCAACTACTGTGTTGCATATCGCAGGTTCGATGTCCGCTTGGAGCAAATATTTGTATGGCCTGCAGGTACTTGTTCCGGGTCTGGCTGTATAAGTAAGCTGCTGTGTAAGTATGATGAAATGTTTGTAAACGCAGCCACGGTACAGGAGTAATGCATGGTGGGGGCAACTTATAAAAAATATTAGCTTATAATATTTTGACTGTTGGGATACAGGTCTCCTTCCAGTGAGAGTCCTCCACCACGCGGGCTCAGTTCGGATGTTAAATATGACATGATTTCGAATTTTTGGTTCTAGGATTTTTTTCGGCGTTTTATTTCATTCGTAACCATAACTCAGCGATAAAATAGCAAAATTAAAGTTTTATGCAAAGGAAAAGTCATCACTCAACCATTAAACCCATACAGTTTATATGGTAGAGGGATGTCGAAAATAAGGTGGTAGGCCATAACATCGGCCGCCGGCAGAAGTTACCACCCACCAGACAAAGCCTTGCCGCCAAGCGATTTGTCGTGTTCCGGCATGATGTCTGGTGAAGCCATACGGAGGACGAGTCTGAGCAGTTGTGTTGCGATGTGTGCCGGGTACGTTGCGCCTAATGTTGTTGTGTTGGGAGTTTGGTCGTGGAGGGTCTTCAGATCAATCTCCCTTTGGCGCAGCATCGTTGGTCGTGTTGTTGGGTTTAACATTGCATCACCTGCCGTCTTCCTTCCTATTCGCTCAGTTTTTCTGAGTGAATAGGCTCTTAATAAACTAGCGACTAACAGACGGACAGACAGACATGACGAATCTATAAGGGTTCCGTTTTTGCCATTTGGCTACGGAAACCTAAAAAGCCTCGTACTTTAAGAAAAACAATGTTTTCCTGATGCCATAACCATAACCCGGCTCAAAGACACATATGTTATTTGACAATAATTTATTAGATATTGACAGCTTATAAAAGAGAGTTCGAACCCGCTACTAGAAATAATTATAATTGCATAAGTTGATTAAAAAAATTAGCTGTCCTCAATTGCCACACGTTTTTTTATGAGTTTAGTAATGTAATTCAATTATATGGCTGCTAAAAATGCGTCAATTTACGTCGGATCAGGCAATGACTAATTTGGCAGGACTACTAAACTAATATTTGTCTTCCGTCCTTATCGTAATGAAATGAAAGGAAAAAGATGCATTGAATTTAAATTTAGTTTAGTTTGGGAATAAGGTCGCCGCGCCACTGCAGACACGCGGCTACTTCAGGTGGTAAATATTTTACTTTTGTTTTTTATAAATTATAAACTAGCGCTTGGGTGCTCTGGGGTCCCACCACCATCTTTGGGACCCAAGTCAACCCCACCTGCCAGACGGTGCACCTGCTGACCAACGAACGGGGCGCTGACGCCGGCTTTCCCTTCGGGGTTTAGTGGTCAGACGGTAGTCGCACTTGTAATTAGCCAAATAAGCCAATCTACAATGGACAGAAATATAAGAGCACATGTCACGGCTAGGGCGCCGCCCCAAAACGGCGCGCAGGAGCCTCGCCCGACTCCTGTGACCTGTGGGCTAGGGCTACCGTGTCAGAGGCGGACACGGCTGAAGAAGCGAGCCCAAACCAAGAAAATCCGTTTCGCGTCGTGGAATGTTGGCACGCTAACTGAGCGCGCGAGAGAACTGGCCGAGACTCTCCACAGGCGGAGGGTGGCCGTGGCGTTCCTGCAGGAGACTCGGTGGAAAGGCAGCAGATCCCGGCTTATTGGGAATGGCTACAAGCTGATCCACACGGGTGCACCTAGTGGGAGAAATGGGGTCGTTCTGGGCGGTGATTTGAACGGTCATGTGGGTGAGAAGTGTGATGGGTTTGATCGTGTTCACGGTGGCTTTGGATACGGTAGCCGCAACGTAGAAGGAAACAATATTCTCCGAACGTGTGCGGCCGCTGATCTTGCAATCGTGAACACCTACTTCAAAAAGAAACCGGAGCACCTTGTCACCTACCGGAGCGGACGTTGTGCTACCCAGATCGACTTTCTACTGACTAGGAGGCACCACATCGGCAAAGTAGCCAACTGCAAAGTCTTACCCGGTGAGAGTCTCACTGCACAACACCGGCTCTTTGTCATGGATCTCTGCGTAAAGACCCAACGCAGACGTGTAGAGCACTGCCCGCGCCAGATCCGGTGGTGGCTGCTGGATGAAAACAGGTCCCAGGATTTTGCGGCGGTTATTGGCGACAAGTGCGCCGGTACCGATGGGGAACCAGTTCAAGAACACTGGAACAGGATCCAGGCAGCTATCACTGGGGCGGCGCGGGTCGTGCTCGGCGTCTCCAAGGGTGGCCGCAAACGTGACAAGGAGACCTGGTGGTGGGACGACACAGTCCAGAGGGAGACTAAGGTGAAGAAAGCCCTCTTCAAAACGTGGCAAGCGACCGGATCCCCTGAAGATCGCGACGCATACAAAGTTGCCAAACGTGCCACTAAAAGAGCTGTAGCCAGAGCCAGACGAGATCACTTATAACCGCTCTACGAGAAGCTGGAATCGTCTGAGGGGCAAAAGCTCATTTACAAGTTGGCACGTTCTAGGGTCAAAGCGGCACAGGATATATCCAAGTGCCGCTGCGTAAAAGACACTGTTGGCAACCTACTATGCGAAGACCTCGCGGTGAAGGAGAGATGGCGCTCGTACTTCCACGAGCTGCTGAATAAGCAGCACCAAGAGGTGCAGACACCGGAACTCCCTCCAAATCTTGGACTAGTGCCCCCGATAACGCCTGAGGAAGTCCATACGGCTCTTCGCCGCATGGCAAATCGGAAAGCTGTCGGAGCTGATGGAGTCCCCATTGAGGCCTGGAAGGCGATGGGTCTCCGCGGTGTGGGCGTGCTAACTAGCTTTTTGAACCGCGTGCTCCTGACCGGCAAAATCCCGTCGCAATGGAGACTGAGTATTATTACTCCAGTCTTCAAAGGCAAAGGCTCGGTACAGGAGTGTGGCAACTATCGTGGTATAAAGGTCATGTCTCACACCATGAAGATCCTTGAGAGGATTATGGACACCCGGATCCGGCAGGAGTGTGCTGTCTCGGAGTGTCAATATGGGTTTCGTCCAGGGTACGGAACCATAGATCCTATCTTCGCACTAAGGATCGCCATGGAGAGATACAGATCGAAGAACACGCCTCTGCATTTGCTCTTTCTTGATATGCAGAAGGCCTTCGACTGTGTCCCTCGGGGGGTGATCTGGTGGGCACTGAGGTCCAAAGGGGTACCAGAGGCCTATGTTGACATAATTCGAGACATGTACCTCAATTCCGATTCCGTTGTTAGGACCGCTGTTGGTGACACTAAACCCTTCCCCGTCACCGTCGGAGTTCACCAGGGTTCCATTCTTAGTCCGTTTCTGTTCAGCGTGATATTAGACGCCTTGTCGGATAGCATCAGGGATTCACATGAGCAACCTCCTTGGTTGCTTATGTATGCTGACGATATCGCGCTGGCGGACGCGGACAGGGATCGGTTGGTGCGGCGTGTGAATGTGTGGAAGGACTCGCTCGAGAACGGAGGTCTGAAACTCAATGTGGCGAAGACCGTGTATATGGCTAGCAACACGACAGACCCCATGTCCGTGCGCATAGGCGGTGACATGGTCGAGTGCACAGACCAGTTTAAATACTTGGGGTCTGTACTCCACGCGTCCGGCGACATTGATTGCGACGTCAGGGCACGCATTTCCGCAGCTTGGGCAAAATGGCGTGAGGTGTCAGGTGTCATTTGTGACACCAAAATGCCGGTTAAGCTTAAGGGGCAGGTCTATAAGACCATCATTAGATCTGTTTTCCTGTATGGCAGCGAGGCGTGGCCTGTGCTTGAGCGACACAAGCAGGAGCTGCGTGTCACGGAGATGAACATGCTGCGGTGGATGTGTGGAGTTACGCGGAAGGACCGCATCAGGAACTCCCGCATCCGTGGCAGTCTTCATGTCCGTGACATAGCGGAAAAGCTGCAGGAGGGTCGCCTACGTTGGTACGGTCACGTCTTACGAAAACCGGCATATTACGTGGGTCACAAATGTCTTGCCATGGCGCCTCCGCCGGGCCGGAACAAGCGGGGTAGACCAAAGAGGTGCTGGCTTGACGTTGTGAGAGATGACATGCGTGCTAACAATCTCACACCACAGGATGCTAAAGATCGCACGAAATGGAGGAAATTAAGTAGGAAAGCGGACCCCGGGCTCCAACGCGAAAGCCACGGATGCAACCGGGATAAACGCTGAGATGATGATGATGACTTCCCAGAATGCATTCTATAGAACACCGAAAGGCTGGCTACTCTACGCCTGTGCTCTAGGCTTTGCAGACCGTTTAAAGTTAAATCAGGGTCACGAATCAGCCTCTTCGCACGCCTCTCCACTGAATCCAAAGTGACCAGATGACACTTAGCAGCACCAAAATCAAAATCAAAACCAAAAGCCATTTATTCAAATTAGGCTGAGAATCATCACTTTTTGAACGTCAATATTACATAAGACAGTCCCCCAAAACGCCCACCCATCGACACTTCCTAGTGCTTTCGCTGGGAAGAAGAAGTGGCGGAAGAAACTCCCCAGCAGCACAGCTGTCTGTTAATTTAAAAATAACACTTGACTTTATACAATACTATGTACAGTGATGATCACGATATAATACAACAACAATGAAATTATTTACCATAGGCCAGCTACCACGCCAAAATACCAGCAAAGCGAAACAAATATATATTAAAATGAAAATGTAATTAACTAAAAACTTATTACTTAAATAAAATCTCCACACACGAAGGAACCTGTGCTTTGTACGACTTTAGAAGCTTCCCTGGTATGAAGTACCGCCGGACCTTGGCGAAAACTCCAAGTTTTCTGGCAGCCACCTTGGCCTTGGACTCAATGAACCGCCCAAAGTTTAGGTTCGAGGAAATCTCAACACCCAAAAGCTGAAGGCGGTCGGTACACTCCAAGGATACACTTCGAAAAGTAGGAGCCAAAGTGAACGGGCTCCTTTTGGCGGTGAAAAGACACGCCTGTATTTTGGCGGCATTGAATGCTACATGATTGGCATTGCCTCATTCGGAGACTGCTTGTAGTGCAATATTCGTTCGCTCTACCATAGCCTCTTTTTCAGACCGGATGGATTCCCTACTAGCCCGAGCATCCGGCAGGTATCTCTTCACAACTGTTCTGTCATCTGCATACCCATAGATACCGGGCATCAGCAGATCGTTAATATGCAGCATGAACAGAGTTGCAGAGAGAACAAACTCCTGAGGAACACCGGCATTTTTCGGCATGGGCTCAGATGAGCATCCGTCGACAACAACTTGGAGGGACCGTTCAGTCAGGAAATCTTTCTCCCAGCCAGTCAGGCCGTATGCGGGAAATGCCGTACCCTGGAAGCTTACTCAAAATGTCAGCGTGCCATACCCGGTCGAAGTTCTTCGAGACATCAAGGGAGACAGCAGTCGCTTCTCCACTTCTCTCGAGGGCCTCGCCCCACAAGTGAGTGGGATACACTAGTAAGTCCCCAGTTGACCGATTGCGGCGAAACCCTTACATAACCGGAGGAAATCGTTATCTTCCAGGTATGCCAAGAGGCGTGAGTTCAAAACACGCTCCATAATTTTGTAAAGTATGGAGGTGATCGAAATCGGTCGATAGTTGGTAGGATCGGCACAACTACTAACTATCGGCCGATTTGGTCACGGGCTGCACGTTGGCAAGCTTCCAGGACTTGGGCACTATACCAGTCCTAAATGAGAGGTGATACAAGCGCGTCAATACAGGAGACAACTTATCTTGAGATCCGACTACCACGAAATAGTCTTTTAATTTTCCGGGTTAATGTATATTATTAAACCACGTTAAACTAGGCTTTCTATAGGCAAAATAATATTCAAAATCGGTTCAGTAGACCCTAGAAACTCGAGATAAGCAGGTTAATTGGGTTCAAACAATTTGACTATCACTCCTCTTCCTCGGGTCACAGTAAAAGAGAAATCCACATTGCTTTCCAAAATACAAATTAATTTATCGTGTTGTTATACCATTAAACTCCGTACAAACTTTTAATTTCATCGCGAACCCTCTCATGAATAACTTAGCTCTCAAACAGTTGGGGATTGTTAGCGTTGAATCCTCAGTTTAAATGCCCCAACCTACATATTATCCGCACGAGACTTTCTAATTAGTACATTCTAATATTTTAATAGAATAAAATGTTTGTGACATTCGCAGTTTCGGTGTCGGGCTGCGGGCAGCGTTCCAACGAACTTCTGTAAGAGCTGGATATATCTGACGTTGTGTCCCACTAGGCAGCGCTTTGGCGCTTTTGTTGGACTGTCCAAAGTTTTAACGGTACTTTTGTGATTTACTTTTAATGAATATGTTTAATCTTCTTGGAAACTTCCTAACTTTATAGTAGGTATTTCTTTTTCGCACAGTTCTACGCCATTTATGGAGATTTCTTTGGCTTAGTTCAAGGATTTGTAGAATATTTTGTTATTTTAAAGCAGCTGTAGACACAACAGATGTCACATAGTCATAAAATTTACACATCACATCAATCAGAAATAAATAAAACTGTCTAAACCATGTCCAAACATCAGCTTTTTGGTAAATGTACCTACAAATATTATGTAAATTCATACTAATATTATAAATGCGAAAGTATCTCTGTCTGTCTGTCTGGCTTTCACTCCAAAACTACTGAATCGATTGTAATGAAATTTGGTACACAGATAGTCTAGACCTTGAGAAAGGACATAGGCTATATAACATCCCGCTATGACCAATAGGAGCAGAGCAGTAATGAAAAATGTTGCGAAAACGGGGGCAAACGCGGACGGACATATTGTTCCCATTATTTTAACAGACGCTTATTTTATATCAATACGCGGCGGGCAACAGCTAGTAAATAAATAAATTCAAAAAAACAAATAGCTTTTCTCTATAATTATTCTGGCTAATGTCAGGAGACTGCTAAAATCTTGACAATAATAACAGATTGATCATTTCCAGACTGGTTAGTTCTGGATAGAAACTGTTTGACCTCACTTCAGCAGTCGATTTCCGCCGCCGAGCCACCCGCTACAAATCGAAATTCCGTTTTCATTAATCAAATAATTGGCGAACCAAATCTGCACGTTTTAAAAACCACTTTTGCCACGTACCTAACTACTAAATCTTGAATCTCTTGCCGAGTTTGAATACACAAATAACAAAGGAGTTTTGTTTTTGTCTTTTGGGGATTAAAAAGCTTTGCAAAAGATTTAGAAAGGAAGAAAGAACATGTAATCGTGCGGTCGATGGCCCTGTATGGGGTCCCAGTGTGGGCCTGCCCACCCCAAAAAGTGGAACCCCGATGTAAAAAATTACAGCAAAGTGTAAAAGGTCCAGTTCAGCAAAAATGACAATTAGTGTTTATGATCAGAAAAGTAAATGATGAGTGCGATTAAACAATTTGACACCTGAGAAAATTCCAATGAAAATAGCAGTAAAACAGAAACTTTCTCTATTAAAACTCCTGTCCTACAGAGGAAGAACAGTGGTCAATTGTGTAAAACAGTAGCAAGAGGTTTAGGCAGTTCAACAATATTCATCGCGTTTCTGAGATGAAGATAGAAAGAAAAAGGCGTATAGGCTAATGCTAAAATGTGGAGGTGTATTTCTTTTGTTGTAATCAGCAAAAGAAAAACACCTTAAAAGTATAAAAAAGTTAAACCTGCCTCAGCTCAACATTTTCTCGGTGGTAGGCCATAACATCGGCCGCCGGCAGAAGTTACCACCCACCGGACAAAGCCTTGCCGCCAAGCGATTTGTCGTGTTCTGGCATAATGTCTGGTGAAGCTGTTCGGAGGACGGGTCTGAGCAGTTGTATTGCGATGTGTGCCGGGTACGATACGCCAAATGTTGTTGTGTTGGGAGGTTTGGTCGTGGAGGGTCTTCAGATCAATCTCCCTTTGGCGCAGCATCGTTGGTCGTGTTGTTGGGTTTAACATTGTATCACCTCGCTCAACTGCCGTCTTCCTTCCTATTCGCTCAGTTTATCTGAGTGAATAGGCTCTTAATAAACTAGCGCGCTTTACCATCAACGATCGCATCACTGCTTACCGTCAGGCGGGATTGCGGTCAAGAGCTAGTTTATAATTATTAAAAAAAAAGGAAGCATAATGTCTGATGAGAACGAAAAGTGTTGTTACCTGAGGTTGATTTTCAACAGAGGGTCATGGCTTTTCGGCGGATCCGGGGATACTGCACGGTCTCCGCTGAGGCGGCGAGCCTCCTTGCCGGATTGCCGCTATAGGATCTGGAGGCTATTGCCCTCGCCCACATGTGGGAGTGACGAGAGGAGGCAAAACGCCGGAGCATAACTCCGCTGCCGCGGAAAATCGCGATACGGCGGACAGAGCTCAGACGGGATCATACGCGACACGGCGACATGGAGAGTGCGAATGTCGCAACCCAGTGCTGGGCATGCCACAATAGCGGCGGTAAGGGACTTACCGCCGATCTTTAAGGAGTGGCTAGAGAGGCGCCACGGCGCCCTCCCCTTCCGCCTGACACAGGTCTTCACCAGACGTTTCGGGAGGTTCCTGTTCTGGATAAAGTGGGAGGAAACGCGAATGTGTCGCCATTGTGTGGATCGCCCTGAGGACACGGTGGAGGTCTGCTCGGTTTGGGTAGAGCACTGCCGTGTCCCCGTGGCGGCGATCGGCGGCGATCTCTCGCGTCCGGCCCTGGTCCAGGCCATGGTCCGGAGCGAGAGTGCATGGCAGGCCGTCACCTCCTTTGGCGAAGCAGTGATGCTGGCAAAGGAGGAGGTGGAGCACGTGAGGGAGCGGGTATCCCAGCGCCCTCACGCCACTAGCCGCCGCAGGAGACGCTCTGGTCGGGATACAACATTGAACTCCCGGCTGCCGTAGACGCGAGGCTGCGGGCGGTGAGCAGTGGGCAGTTCGCCGCCCGGTAAGGACCAGGCCCGAGTCGCCGGCGCGTTGTATTTCACGCGCGCTTCAAAGAGATGTCAGCACATCGTGACGGGGTCCACAAAGACCGATGCCTCCTGGGTCAGGATTGCGGGTTGGTTAAAAAAGAAACCGTGTCCCTAGCGCACAGACAAGTGAGGAAACACGGATGGAGTTTAGTCAGTAAAAGTCTGACGCGCCTTTCCGCTCCGCCCAGAGCGGGCGGAAAAAAAGCTGATTTTGAACTGCAAACCACGAGTTCCATACATGGATGAAGCACTGGATCAACAATATCTTTTACAATGACTCTGAGCGTTGACATCGACAAATTACAGAAGAAAAACATGGACCTAATACGCTCCCAAATTAATATTCCAACCTGACGTGGTTATCTAACCCTAATTAATTCCGCGTATTACGCATAGCTTCGAAAAATGATGAGATGCTCGGTGCCATTCAGGCTTCATAACACATAATCTTGTTAATACAAATAAGATCTGGGAATACATAATGGGATTCTGTGTATTTGTTATCGTATTCCCTCTTGTTTCGTTTATTCTTGACGCTTTCATTTGCACGACGTGCGAAAGGGAATGGATTCCATAAGTGTCAAATTCTACCGAAATTTTCTTTTTCCTCGATTTTCTGCTCTGATATTTTCCTGTTGAGATGAACCTTGGTTTTATTTTGTTGGACGTTTGATCTATATCTAGATAAAAGTAACGAAGTCAAAAGTATACATTATATGTAGTGGAGAAAGGAATCAATTCGTTCTTTTTTTAAATATTCAACATGTTGAGAGAACAAGTCTCACGTCTAGAATGTTTGTCCATTTGTCCATTTAGATATATGTATGTTTTGAATTGGCATATAAACGCAGTACCGGGTTTAAATAAAATATAGCATACAGATAGTTTATGCCGTGGATAAAAACCTACTTAATCCCAGTATTGCGTTCCGGCGTGATATTTTCCGACAAATAAGCGGGAAAATACTATATACAAAAACTGCTCTTATTATTATAATACTGGCTGTGTCCAGGTTCTGAGTTTAGATGAAGTTGATATTATTTTTTTGGTAGGAATGTATTGAAGTGCTTTATGATTTTGTTTAGGAATCAATGTTATTTTGTGTAGTTACTTAAGGTATGACAGAGTGAAGGAGGCCTGGTGCAGAACACCCGCATTCTATTTCAAGTTAAGCAAATATCAACTTTATTTCAATGACAATTAAATTGATTACAGAGTGACTAGCACTATTGAAAAAGTTATAAAAAAATTTGAAGTTATAGCGTTAACTGTACTTTATTATGTAAGAATTAAAGTTATTTTAACATTAATTCATATGTTTTTACATTTTTAGCAAATTTGTTGCAATTTTCCTATACATCATATACCTATGAAGCTAAAGAAGACCTTGCGATGCTAATCTGGCAAGTAAAGAGGAAATCAGTATATTCTCGTAAAAATTGCCCTTACCTAAAGGCAAGGGAAATCTGAATTGACAGTGGGGTATTACAATCAGATGCTTCGAACTTTTGTAATTCAGTATGGTCAACTAACTGCCGAGGCCTGAGGAAGTTCATACGGCCCTTCGTCGCATGGCGAATCGGAAAGCTGTCGGAGCTGATGGAGTTCCCATTGAGGTCTAGAAGGCGATGGGTCCTCGCGGTGTGGGCAAGTTAATTAGCTTTTTGAACCTTCGACTGTGTCCCTCGGGGGGGTAATCTTGTGGGCACTGAGGTCCAAAGGGGTACCAGAAGCCTATGTTGACATAATTGGAGACATGTACCTCAATTCCGATTCCGTTGTTAGGACCGCTGTTGGTGACACTAAACCCTTCCCCGTCACCGTCGGAGTCCACCAAGGTTCCGTTCTTAGCCCATTTCTGTTCAGCGTGATATTAGACGCCTTGTCGGATGGCATCAGGGATTCACATGAGCAACCTCCTGGGATGCTTATGTATGCTGACGATGTCGCGCTGGCGGACGCGGACAGGGATCGGTTGGTGCGGCGTGTGAATGTGTGGATGGACTCGCTCGAGAACGGAGGCCTGAACATCAATGTGGCAAAGACCGTGTATATGGCTAGCAACACGACAGACCCCATCTATGTGCGCATAGGCGGTGACATGGTCGAGTGCACAGACCAGTTTAAATACTTGGGGTCTGTACTCCACGCGTCTGGCGACATTGATTGCGACGTCAGGGCACGTAAGCCCGCAGCTTGGGCAAAATGGCGTGAAGTGACAGGTGTCATTTGTGACACCAAAATGCCGGTTAAGCTTAAGGGACGGGTCTATAAGACCATCATTAGACTGTTCTCCTGTATGGCAGTGAGGCCTATGCTTGAGCGACACAAGCAGGAGCTGCGTGTCACGGAGACGAATATGCTGCAGTGGATGTGTGGAGTTATGCGGAAGGGCCGCATCAGGAATCATAGCACAAAGACACACAATACACCAGTTAAATACATCAGAGAACATTCATAGTCTAACCTCAGTGTCAAACTGTCAAAAGATATTTCAAATTTCCCTACATTTTTACATGAATTGCCTGTTGCCGAGATGAGACTGCCACTAGATTTTAAACGTTTTAAATTAGGAAAATTATTAGCCACCAGACAGTATCAAATAAAAATCAAATAGTATGTATGTGTGAAGACAGACATATAAAATAGCAGAGAGTGTGCGTCGAACTGCTCCAAAAAGACCTAGTTCAAAAAGGCCTACTTCAAAAATGACAGACATTAGCCTGACACACATAATATGTAGGTAAATTCTTCTCTCAAGGGATCTGATAATTACCATCTAAATTAATTACCACATGTGTTCAGGTTACTGTAAATAAATGGATGCTTTTTCAGCGTAAACGAAAAGGTTTTGCCGTGGGGCAAATTCGTCATTCTGAAGTACTGTGAAAGAGTACGGTAAAATAACAAAAGCTACTAATTACTGAAGGGCTTATTAGAGGTAAGAAATATGCTAATTAGATAAAAACAATATTAATAATACAATATTAACGGGTTTCTAAACAATTGAACCTATATCGTGACCGTGGAATCAATACCTATTAGGTAATTATTTAAAGCTGCGTTAGTTACACAATTTATAACTCAAGAACTATAAGATTGTAATGACCCTGGACTTTTTGGATTTATACCCCAAACAACAGAATAACTATTAAAATATAGAAAATAGTAACAAGAAAAAGAAAATGTGCATAATTAATTTTCTCATACTTTTTGTAGGAAGTGGGTTAATGATTTTGAGGCGGTGCAAAGTTTGTCGGGTCAGAGAGTTAATAATAAAGTATGAATATTAACGGGTTTACGGGTTTTTCAATCAGTGAAAGTGAGAATCTGGATAATATACTTTGCCTCTAGCTTGGGATTATATATATAAACAAAATTTGATTGTAGTTGTCACTGTATTTGAATGGCATGGCTAGCCAACATGTGTCAAGAATTTTAATTAGCTGTATCTAGAATCTTAATTACTTAGCAATCTATTATTGTATACAATCACTATTTCTTACTTAACCAGACCACTGTGCTGCTAGTTATTTGCTTATTATACTACTTCTTTTCAGGGAAAGCACTAGGAAAGACTGAAAGGCGGGCGTTTTGGGGTACCTACTGCTTTAAGCTATTTAGACATTCGAAAAGTGCTGATTCTCAACCTAATTTGAATATATGACTTTTGATTTAAATAAAAGTAAAAGAGAAAATGTCGGCATCATCGCTGAAAATATGGCTATAAGGAAAATGATTGGTATTCTCTACAAAAAAAAAAAAAATAATGGCCCTCTCAAATTCACAAGGAATTTAATCAAAGGTGAGAGCCTTACGTTTCAGTCCTTATTGAAAATGCATTAAGTTATTAATATGAGAGCGTTAACCCACTTCATTACATATTCATTCTTTCAACGAATTTTTTAATGACTGAAATTATTATCAGCAAAATCGCAGCTTCTGGGTCGTGAGCTTTTAGTTCAATGATGACAATTATTTTTCATTATATAAATACTAAAATGTGTGTGATAACTGTAACATATTTTATCTGTAGTTCATAGCTTCTTTGATGTAGTAGGGTAGTTACAGTTCCTTCAGTTAGCAGCAACTCAACAACAAGTACACAGTTTTTGTATTTATTTTATTACTCATTTTAAATTCAAATATTGCGTATTCTGCAAAATGTAGGTACGTTCTAAAACAGCAGTAAAAAAGGCCAAGACGGCTGTCGGCGACGGCGTGTCGGGCCACGCTCAGTGTACCTACTGTGTTTCCGTAGTATCCCGTCTGTTACAATAAGTATCCCAACTAGGAAAAAATATATCTTAAAAATAATAGGTGTGTCACCTTCTTGATCCTCAATCATGAGTTATTAGATATTGTTCTAGCGAAGTCGAAAGATGTTTGTCAATTTTCGATATAAGTAAATACGCAGAGAAGCTCCTTTGGTAAGCAATACAGCCAATCGATTGATGGATCAGGTTAAGCCAGGCTTGCGGATTTCGATGCGTAGATGGTGACCATCTTTGCATACAGAGGGAAGAAGAAGAAAGAAGTTTCCCTCTTTGCCTCGGAAACTATGTCAAACTTTTGGTACCGGCTCTTAAAAAATGTTCTATTTGTTACATTGAGTTGACGTACTAAGTACGGAATTCTAAAAACGGGCCTACGTAGGATGCTAATAACTAAAGAAAGATTATAATAGACTAGCTTTCCACCCGCGGTTTCGCCCGCGTGGAGTTCGGTTATATCGCGCTTTTTGGATTCCCCTCAGGAATATCAACTTCTAACTTTACGTCTGCAAAATTTAAAAGCAACCATTTATAATATGACAACGACACATGGAAAGTTCGAGAAAATGTTGTCATTTGAGTCCCAGCACGAGTAGTGGGAAGGGGTTGTAGCATGGAGTGAGAACCAGGCAAGTCAACTCCAAGTTTTTACGGCTAAATAAATGCTGAAAGTATTTACGTAGATATTGTAAGTATGTTGTGGACAATGGATACATTGCAATGACAACGAGAGACCAACTGAGCAATTCGACAATTTAATAGCTCATACTAGTCCAATACGACGATACGCTTGGTGCGGTGACTGAGCGATTGACTGCTGCACTTTATGTCGCGTTTTGTATGCGTGTTTTTAAATACTTATCTAACAATATATCAAGTTTAGTTAAAGTCTAATAAACCCGTCACCATAAAGCCTGAAATTTTTTTTAAAGGGCCGTTTTACACAGTCTCAAAAAAGTCTAAACAACACATACCATTTCAAATTATTAATCAATTAAAAATATTATTTCATACCAAGTAGGTAAAAGATATGTAAACTTTTTGATCTAGAGTACATACTGGCTGGTTGTAAAAAAAATCGAGTATCATTTGTTTTTCATTTTCCTAAATTCAAAAGCGAATGCGAATGCATTTGTTCGAATTTTATAGCGTTTTCTGTGCTCAATTTTAAGATTTAAACAAAAATTTGAAAACAGTTTTGAACAAATTTGGATTTTGAGACATGTTTTACGCTATGGAGCGAAGTAATTTGACCGCAGATGAAATATCTCTATGCTCTGCAAAGAGCTGTATCAATCACAGGTATCTCAGTTTTTTTTTGTCGACAGAAGCGTTATTTGCCGTCTTCATCCGCTGCTAAGCAGCACCCAAGTCGAGGATGGTTTACAACCACACGTCAAGATCGATACATACAACTGACTGTAAGACGCTAGCCCATGTTAACTGTCCGAGATACAAGTTTAAGGCTTCAAAATTCAAGTGATGTTGTTGTTGCGAAATCGACTGCATGAGTATGGCCTATGAGCACGACGGAATTTCTTTTTTTTTTGCGATGAGTCTAGATTTGGGTTTAAACCTGATACTAGAAGGGTAAGAGTGTACCGTCGTCCTGGAAATACTGAAATACTGAGGTGCGCATATACGCATTGAGCGAGCGTGGTGATTACGCTCAATTGCTTTCTCTCCTTCACCGTATGAGAGGAAACCTGTGCCCAGCAGTGGGACGATAAAAAGGTTGATGATGAGATGCGTTTAGGAAATGTATCCATGCAACGGCTCAACAGTTATGGTATGGATTTTTATGATGAAGAACAGACGAACTGAGCCAGAGTGGGAGAGGTCATTTGATTATCGTATTACCCTAGTATTAGGTTGTCAAGATCAGATAGGCTCCGTGCATAATGCTGGTATTCAGCTGCATTCTGCTACACTAAAAATCAACTCCAATACAGTTTTAAAAGTTGACATGATTTTACGTCATATTGATTTACTGATAAAATATTTTTCGTCTTAAATAAGAACGAATAAAAGTTTGATGAAAAATAAATTTTTCGTTATATCAGAATTTCTAAACTTTTAGTTATAAATTGATTCCTCTGTACCCCTTCTTGAAAGCAAAATGAGAGCGACGGCTAATCAGAATTCCAAGGGAATTTCAGAGATGACCGAATAAGGAACTAGCTTCAATATCATAAAGCCAGGAGTTTTTTTTTTAAATAATTATAAACTAGCGCTTGACCGCAATCTCGCCTGATGGTAAGCAGTGTTGATGGTAGAGCGCGCTAGTTTAGTAAGAGCCTATACACTCAGAAAAACTGAGCGAATAGGAAGGAAGACGGCAGTTGAGCGAGGTGGTCGAACACCACGACCAACGATGCTGCGCCAAAGGGAGATTAATCTGAATACCCTCCACGACCAAACTCCCAACACAACAACATTAAGCGCATCGTACCCGGTACCCATCGCAAGACAACTGCTCAGACCCGTCCTCCGTACGGCTTCACCAGACATCATGCCGGAACACAACAAATCGCTTACATATGTAGTAGATGTGTAGAACTATCTACGAGGATGTTGCATAGAATAATATTTTTCATTTTGTATAACTTGTATCTATGGTACTTCATAGAAGTGTCGACGATATTGTTGTATACTGACTGTATTATAATCAAATGGGTGGTAACGTATCAAATGTACACGCTGTTTATTTTTACTAAGCGAAACGAAGATGCTTGTTTTGATGTGAAATAAGAAAATATGAACATAAGCAGAGAGCCATAAACTGCACATTACTATAGTTGATACAAACATGTAGTGCTGTTTTAGTTAATTATAATAATAATTCATATTCACTTGTTCACAAACTAGACTAAAATTAAAATCTGCACATGTTTTTATTCGCGTCTAAACTGCCTATGGAATGTCTTAATTTGACAGTAATCCATAGTAATATTATAAAATAATGCGAAAGTCAGTCGTGGTGGCCTAGTGGTTAAAACACCAGCCTCTCAAGTATGAGTGCGCGGGTTCGATTCCAGGTCAGGCAAGTACCAATGCAACTTTTTAAAAGTTATATGTACTTTTTAAGTATATCTTGGACATCAATGACTGAAGGTGAAGGAAAACATCTTCATCATCTCGGTGGTAGGCCATAACATCGGCCGTCGGCAGAAGTTACCACCCACCAGACAAAGCCTTGCCGCCAAGCGATTTGTCGTGTTCCGGCATGATGTCTGGTGAAGCCGTACGGAGGACGGGTCTGAGCAGTTGTGTTGCGATATGTGCCGGGTACGATGCGCCTAATGTTGTTGTGTTGGGAGTTTGGTTGTGGAGGGTCTTCAGATCAATCTCCCTTTGGCGCAGCATCATTGGTCGTGTTGTTGGGTTTAACATTGCATCACCTCGCTCAACTGCCGTCTTCCTTCCTATTCGCTCAGTTTTTCTGAGTGAATAGGCTCTTAATAAACTAGCGCGCTTTATCATCAACGATCGCATCACTGCTTACCATCAGGCGGGATTGCGGTCAAGCGCTAGTTTATAATTATTAAAAAAAAAAAGGAAACCTGGACTTTAAGTCTTAAATCGCCAACCCGCATTGAGCAAGCGTGGTGATTACGCTCAATCCTTCTCTGTATGAGAGGAGACCTGTGCCCAGCAGTGGGACGATAAAAAGATTGATGATGATGAATGCGAAAGTAACTCTGTCTGTCTGTCTGTCTATTACGCTTTCCCGCTTAAACCTCTCAACCGATTTTGATGAAATTTGGCACAGACAATCTTTAGACCTTGAGAAAGGACATAGGCTACCTTTTATTGAAAACAAATTTGATATTCCCGAGGGAAATCTAAAAAGCGCGATATAACCGAATTCCACGCAGGCGAAGCCGCGGGCGGAAAGCTAGTAAGTAATCTAATATTTTATCTTCTGCCCATTTAATAATAAAGTAGAAAGAAGAAGATAGACTCAAGCTGAGTCTATATATATTTAGTTTAAATTGTGAAGCTAATCAGGGTCCATGACTATATGTATGTATTCCGCCGGCGTGCTATGTTTGGAGAAAGAAGTCTAGGTACTTCCCCGGGGTTCAAATTATTACCCAACAAAATTGCTCGTTTTGGTGGTTAACCGGAATAAACAGAAACAGAGATAACAATTTTTTTTTGTAATAAATTACTATCAATTGTATGTTATGTATGTAGTTTGTACCTATTTTGATATTATTCATTTAAAAGAAGCTGTTTATTCGTTTAATAGAATTTTGCTATTACAGATATAATTCATTTTTGAAGTGAAACTTCTTTAGGCACGCTTGACTTGGGGAGTAAGCTGGCGAAAGCGTTACGAAAAATGATCGGGCAAGGCGAACGGAAGTTAAGTGGGGGATATAAGCACAGAGGCGCCCGTGGCGCGAGCTTGGTACTACAAGGTCTACAACGAGTTTTTTTTTTTTCAATAAAAATAGAGGATCTATGCAATTTTTTTTTTTTTTTTTAATTTTGAGACCTCCTGAATCAGGAGGAGGAGCCCGACCTTTTGGCCCCGAGGGAATCCACTTCCCCTCCCCCCCCTGACCCCCTTTTGTTACCTCACCCCCCCGTGGATTATCACGGGAACCAGAGGTCGTGGACTACCCGAGTTTGGGGACCCCTGATTCAGGAGGAAGAGCCCGACCTTTTGGCCCCGAGGGAATCCACTTTTTTTTTTTTTTTTAATTGGAGGTCTATGCAAAAATATTAATTTATAAATGAAAGCATGAAATAAATTTAAATATTTATAGAAAATTAATATATGTATATGTGTATACATGTATATATTGTACACACACATATATATATATATATATATATACATACAGATGGAGCGAAAGAAGTTTCACTTCAGTCGTGTGGTCATAAGCACACTCGTTTTTTTCTTTTTATTTGAGTCAGTAAAACAGCTATAAAGTGTATCTATATTTAAGTAATTCAGAAGTATGTGTATGACATTTGTATTGCAAAAGTTTCTGATATGTAGATCACTCATCTTTGGCATTTTTACTGAAAAGTAAAACTAAAAACAAGATCTGTTTAAAAGGAGACAAAAACGAAAGAAAAACCCCGTTTCTTGTATTGAGACTCAATGTAATTTTAATTAGCTTCATTTAGTTTTTATCATAAGCACTATGAGAGGGACATACTTTGTGGAAATTTCAACTGCCTACCCATTACGTATCCGAACCGTAAAGAACAATAAAGATTCAGGTCACAATAGTAATCCCAATTACTCTCCGGATGTGCGATATACAGATATAATGCTCCATCAGAATGTCATTTCATATCAACTGCCAATGAATGATTCCAGCTATTGGGAAATGATAAATTCATAGAAGCGACTACTGACAGACTCAAAAGGCTCTTTACTCAAAGAAAAAACAACAAAATGGTTATATGGATTACCATTCCTAGTAGATGGAAGTTTACAGAGCGTGTTCTCAAAACATCGCGGTTGGCGAGTGATTAGATGATCGAAATGTTGTAACAAGCTGCCAGATATTTTGTATTTAACGACATCTGATATCGGAGAGGAACAATTTTGTTCTACTCGGTGCGCGGCTATGAATATCTAGGGATTCATCATCTTTGCTTGATAATGAATAGACGAGACTGGCTGATGCCAATCACAATAGAATCAATATCATGGCCCAGTGGTACCTAACGGGCACCAGTTGTAAGTCATTGGTTCGAACCCAGACAGGTACTAAGTATACGTTTTTTAACACCGCCGCTCTCAAAAGATTGAAGGAAAATATCGCAAGGAAACCGGTATGTCCTAAAATCAAAAATTTGAAGTTATATGTAATGTCACATCTACCAACCCGCACAGAGCCCGCATGGTGATAATTCGCGGGCTCTGTGCGGGTATCCCCATGGCATACAGTCCCAGCAGTAGGAATATCATGATATTCCCACCGCTGAAATGAAATCGTTTATTGAGCAAATAAACTAGATGAAGCCGGCATTTCCTAATTGACTACCTCTGAGAAGAAATAGCCGAAACAAACTCAGGGATCATCGTATTTTTTCAAGTCCAGACATTAAAAATGAAAATGTTTACAATAATTTACGTTATAATTACACATATTGCTTAGTAGCATTGCTTAGCAGAGCGAGCAGCTCAGTCCCAAGCTCAGTAAAAGCTGAGTCTATAGGCTGCTTATGGTATTGTCGTCGGCCAATAGTCGGCAACTAAATGCTCAATTGAAGGGTTGAGTTTAATCGACAAGGTCTTTGTATATGCATAACTACGTCAAAATGTCAATTTCATCCGTTCATTAACAGGAAACAAGAACAAACAAAGACACATTCTCCAAAGTCTCATTACTCACAAACAAACTAATGTGATTTCATTACGCCACACGATGGGTATAAACCTAGTTAATTAAGGAGTCTGTTACATCAGATTTGTATTTAGTGAGCGCGGAATTAATGGCTCTCCTGATTTAATCGCCGGCGATAGTGTGGTCGCAAAAGGGGTATTTAATTTATTGGGTGTGTGACAGTGCAGTAATGGTTTCTGTTATCTGGTTTTGGTTTTCGTTGAGGGCAGAGCTTGTGGCGAAGTGTTATTTTTAAAAGGATAACTAAGCGGAGTACAGCATCTGGTAAAGTAAATAGAAACAGTTGAATTTACTCTCTGTAGAAAACAAAACACTATCTTAGCTAGGACGCAGTGGTGTCATGTCAGAAGCAATTCAAATAGATACTCACCCTGCACAATGAGTATAACAAAACTCGTTAAACAAACTTACACAAGCTCAATTTCCTTAGTTTTGCGGGATTAGGCGGTAGCAACCCCAGCCTAACAAACCTGTGCGACAGTGGCGCTGTATTCGAGATCAAAGAGATCTACGATTGCGATTCCTACCAAAGG
The DNA here is from genome assembly GCA_037179545.1 of Sesamia inferens. NCBI lineage: Eukaryota > Metazoa > Arthropoda > Insecta > Lepidoptera > Noctuidae > Sesamia > Sesamia inferens. The sequence goes on along the minus strand of CM073938.1, from coordinate 13,719,713 downwards.
TCGTGTCGTAACGGAATTTCGAAGCCACAGTCAATGTATGTACAAAAGTGAATAGGCTCACTAACAAAGCTGTGTTTGGTTTGGATTGAAAACAATACTTCTCGAACAAGAGTCACCTTCGAAAGTCTACCAACAGGTAGTAGGTCACGTCACTCAAAATTGAGTGACGTGACCTGACAGAATTTTGTTTACTCTGCCTGCCTACAGTTGGTCAGTTAGTTGATGGATGACCATCTTTATATTGCAAGACTCCACCATGCTTCGGCCCCGGCTGTCAATCGTGGCTTTTTGATAGTTGTTACAGGTCCCCTCACGCCCGGACGTCTAATATAGCCGTGCGTTTAAGACTTTATTTATTTAATTATCTATTATTGTACTCACATACAGGATGTATCTGACATCGTAACGCAAACTTCGCGAGAAGGCTACGCCGCATGCCACTAATAAAATTATGATAGTCATTTATATCGTTAATGAGCGGTTACAGAAATAACAGTGTTTAAAAAAAATGTGTCGGCTCGGCCTTTGAACGTTGCAAGCGTGCCGCCGGGCGTGTTTGTGGGTATGATCCCTGATGTGAACTCTATTAAATCATGCACTTTTTTGTGTAATTAGCGAATTAATTATTTTTTACTTTACAATCTTATGGGGTTATAAAAGTATAGCAATTATGAACGGTTTAAAGTGGAAAAAAACTGCATATTTTTTAAAATTTTTTTTTTAATCAGGAAAAAACCGACGAAAAAGTCCACTTGTGGGGGTTCAGAATCATGTACTGGATCCATGGTACACGTTTGTGCGTCGATGTCAGAGACACCCTTTATATTTTCAGAAAAGAAAAAGATATATGCAGAGGTGATGCTTAGGAGGAAAATAGGACAATCGACAAGTAAAAGTAAGCAGGTAGTCCAAAATATAGCAATAGTGTAGTTTTATTTATTAAGTATATTATTATTAATTTGGGATCAAAATAAGTAAATTTACCTACATATGAGGACGAAAACGATCTCTAAACAGTAATAGTAGATTAGTAAGCATGGGCTCTAAGGCATCGATTATTGTAACCCGAAATATTTAGTCGCCCGAACGTGATGCAATTGATGCTTACACCCGAACTATCTACTCTGCTTTACATCTCGATTGTGAGGTGAGTAGAAAATATCCTAAAAACAAACAATAATTAAAATAAAAGTTTTCTATTCCCGCCTTTTTTTATTTTTAAGAACGAAATTAATTCGCCGTTAGAGATTTAAAATTGATGACTATTATACTTATACGAAGACAAGGCTGAATAGCGAAGCGACCTCTTTTGTCATTGGGCTGAATGCATGTCTATTGCCAGTATGATGGTTAGAAGTACGCGGACTTTTTAAAAGGGTGAAGAGTTTTTTTTAATTACTTAGCATCCTAGGTAGCTAGAAAAGCAGCTACATTATTATCCTAGAACGCTAATTGGTCACCTAGAAGCCCCATTTGGGGGTTGTAATGACCTACTTACCAAATATGAGAGACGTATAAGATCATTATTTATCTGGATCTCGATTCTCGAGTATTTGTTCGTCCTTGTTTCTTTACTTAGAAGCCGTTTATTGCGAATAACTGAGGTGCCAAGATGATTATTCCCTAAGGGGACGATCATACAATTCAGTGAACTTCAGTCTCATTTCAAACGAACGAGCGATTCGAACTATTTACTTATTTACTAGCGTCCCAGCCCGGCGTCGAGCTGAAAGCTTATAAGTACATACCCTTCTATTTGTTGTTATTGCGCCTTTATTATACGAAATGTTTTTATTATTGGAGCAGTTATTTATTGTTGTGGTCTATTTATATTATTTTGTTCGACATTCGGTTTATTTTCACGGTTGGCATAATATTTTGAATACGAATTATTGATAAATAAAGTATTGTTTATCATTTGTGTTTTAATAAAAAGTTTTTCATTTTTGGGAATTGTTTTCTGATAGAGTTTAGCAAAAACAAATCGATCCTTCTTCAAGACTTACAGTGTTTCTCATTCTAAATCATAAAATATTGTTTTTTACTACCCCAACCCTTACTACTAACTGAATTCCTATATGAATTTCTCATAGACATTCACTAGTGACATATGATGATTTATTTTTTAGCCTTCCGTAGAATTACCTTTCTCACATAATGTTAGTCAAACATACCTTCCAGTATGCAAATAAAAGGATAGTAAACGTATTATTGAAATCTCTGGAACGGCCTTTCATTTGGTATCCTCTCTTTTAAAAAAAAAAAAAAACTTTTCCCCCCTCTAGGTATTTCTCTTGTATCATGGGTGCGCTTAGAAACATATTAAGTCCCATATACAAACAGCCAGCCAGTATGTCATACAAATATTTGTTCCCTGCGGGAATCGCGTAGCAGTGAATAGCTTAAGCAATTAATAGTTTTCAGTGTTATACTACGCTTAGGGTTGCCAACATATTAGAAGTAATAGCGTATATTATCTGATTTCAAATGAGGCCAATAAAGAGTACGGACTTAATAAAAAGAGTGTCATATATTTTAAAAAAGAGTATTTTAGCATATTCAATAAGTGTTATAGATTATAGAGTAACGGGGACGTGATATACTGTATGTACAATACTGGTTTTTTGGCGGGAAAGTCAAGCTGAATGTCAAGCTCGTTTTTAATTGGACTTTTAAAATTATTTATAGTGTTGTTTACTAAATAAAAGTGCGTGATTTATGTAGTAAAAAGTGCATTTAGTAAATAGTTCATAAAGAACAGTGAAATATCGCAGCATAGTGGCCACATCATGATTTTGCCCCAAACCTCACTCGTAAGACTGGTCACGCGGCCGTCTTCTTCGACATGTAAATATAATTCATAATTACGTAACATTGGCTAAATGCATAAGCTGTGCGAAGCCAAAAAATAAATAAAGAAAGAAAGGTACAATACTCTATGTTAGAGTACGGTTGGTGACTTGGTGACCAGTTGATTCACATAAACATATCTTAAAATCATTTCAATTCACATAATCATCTCACACATACAAGGGAATACTTTGCTTTTCGCACCAGTTTTCATTATAACATGCTTAAAAGCATTTGAATGTACCAAAACTATCTCCTTTAACAAAGTTGTAGTTACCCTGATAAAGTTAATTTATTAAATACAGGTTTGGGTGGCGAAATTACTTTTGCGTAGGACAATAGATATTCACGGTTTAAATTATTATAGGTAATTGTTATAATTCAGGATAAAGCCTTTTGACTCTTAAGTTATCACTCTAAGGTTTAAATTGCTATGATTGTAGTACGCCTCTGAGGTAGAATCATTCTCGAACTCAAGACTTTGTCATGTACATAATTTAACTAATTTAATTTTACTTTTGTCATGGCTCTAGAAGTTGGTGGCGAGCTATACAACACACACCTCGAGACACCGACTTCCTCCTTTTTCCGATTTTTTCCTTTTAAGTGTTTTTTGAAGTCGGTTTCTATTTTTTGTAAGAAGCTTTTATTTCATGCTTTTCAGTGTCTTAGTCGAAATTCGAAAATGACATTTCTCACCTCATAAAAAGAGTGGCAGCTATAACCTATGTTAGAATTAGTTCTCATCAATACGAAAAAAATCCTATCTCAAAAATTACTGAACCGATTTTGATGAATCTTATATTATTTTGGTGGTAGGCCATAACATCGGCCGCCGGCAGAAGTTACCACCCACCAGACAAAGTCTGGCTGCCAAGCGATTTGACGTGTTCCGGCATGATGTCTGGTGAAGACGTACGGAGGACGGGTCTGAGCAGTTGTGTTGCAATGTGTGCCGGGTACGATGCGCCTAATGTTGTTGTGTTGAGAGTTTGGTCGTGGAGGGTCTTCAGATCAATCTCCCTTTGGCGCAGCATCGTTGGTCGTGTTGTTGGATTTAACATTGCATCACCTCGCTCAACTGCCGTCTTCCTTCCTATTCGCTCAGTTTTTCTGAGTGAATAGGCTCTTAATAAACTAGCGCGCTTTACCATCAACGATCGCATCACTGCTTACCATCAGGCAGGATTGCGGTTAAGCGCTAGTTTATAATTATTAAAAAAAAACCCTACGTTGAATAATGAATACATACAAGAATTACTTAAATCGGACTTGTAGTTCCGGAAATATGCGCGCACAAACAAAAACATACACACATACATACACTTGAAATTTGGGTTTGGTCGAATTTATAACCTCCTTTTTTTAAGTCGGTTAAAACAAAATCGTAGGTACCGGTTCATTAGGCATATATTGAAACCGCAATATCAACATTAAGGCGAGCTTTACAATTTGATCTTTATGCATTATTACATAATAAATTAATAAATCAGCCTATTAATCTCTCTTCAGGACAAAGGCCCCTTCTCATACAGAGAAGACATCAGTATTGATTAAGTTGGTTTGTGCCGATGTCTTTTACAGGTGTTTCAGTAGCCGATAATGTCGTTTTGATTTATTCACATAAATTTTACCGGCTTTATTTGGCGATTTCCATTGACTCTCAAAGTACAGTGCTTTATAAAAAATCCCTTTTTAGATTTTCAACTATTTTATCTACATAATCCTGCACTCAAGCGTCTATTTTAAGCAGTAACTACCCGACTATTTTCCGATGAACATTGAATATAAACCCTTTGAGCGAAGGAAAGCATCCGTTATGGATGAAGGCATTTGCACGTAATTCAGTGTCCAATGAGACCTATTATATTTCTTATGGCACTGGCAAGCCCTGCGGCGTAAGCAAAATAGTAGGCTGATAACAGATTACTTTTGTTTAATTTCTTTTTTTAAGTTTAAGTTATTTCTTTCGTAGCCTAAACCTGTTGTTTTAGTTACTTTCTGCGAGATTTGTAGATACTCTAATTGTCAACACTTAATCATATCTCGATTGAATAAAATGTTCAAGTTTATATTGATTACCTAATCATTTAGGGACGATAGACGGTAGGTTAGTAGTAACCTTTCCTTAATCTGGTTTGGACCAATACGCTCGCACATCAAGTTTTTAGAAGAAAATCAGACTTTGGTCCGCTGTTTTCCCTATTATAACAAAAGTAATATAATATTATTACTATATAAATACCTTAGTTTACCTAGGCACGTTCAATTATTTTCTACAAATAAGAAAAAGGCCCGCAATCAATCAACTCACTATCTCTGTCCACTCTTGGACAGAGGCCTCACTCTGTTTGTCGCCTTCTACATCCAGTTTGTCTGAGCCAGCTTTGATGCATTCTACACTCATCATCATCTCAGCGTTAATCCCAGTCGCATCCGTAGCTTTTCAGCTTTGGAGTCTGGTCCGATTTACCAGTCTGATTGCTGATTTTGGCTAAACTTCGATATCTTCCGTGACTGCCGACTGACCTCCACAACCCTAAAGCGATATCTAAGCAGTTAAACCAATTGTTAGACTTTTGAGGGCTCCAACAACCCGACTGCCACTAGATGTTCGTATGGCAACCAGGACCTACGGCTTAACGTGCTTTCCGAGGCACGACCAGACTAGTGCAAATATTCATATTCATGCATACAAATATTTGCACTATGCGGGGATCGAACCCGCGCCTCTACGCTCTACGCTACGCTACGTTCTACACTGCGCTTACCTAATGCGCGAAAAACCTTATGCGTAGTCTAAACTCCAGGACTCCACCGCCTACCGGTCCTTCGACAAATATGGCCCGCCTATCATCACTTCAGCTTTCTTACTTTGCAAGCAATGTAGAAAACCCCCTGTGAGCCCACTATGCTATAAAGTACCACTATACTTCGAAATCGTTCGAATTTCGAACATTCGTATAATTGTTTGTGTGACTTTTCAGTTTTACTTTATCTTTTAATTTTTTCTTACTATACCTTTATATAGATTCCGTGGACAATGGTGTAGGTTATCTGTTTGTTTACTATTAAACTTTTTTTTTGTTGGGATGGGAAATCATCAACTGATATCTCCCGCTCTGGGCGGAGCGGAAGGACGTGTCAGACTTTTACTGACTAAAACCTACCCGTGTTTCTTCATTTGCCTGTGCGACGGCCGGGGCTACGGTTTCTTGTTTAATCAACTCGCAACCCTCCCCAGTTGGCATCGGTCTTCGTGAACCCGCTCAAGACGTTCTGGCATGTCTTTGAGGCGCGCGTGAAACACAATGTAGCTGAGTGTTAATATTGTAACGTGTAACTGTTTTTTTGTCACAAAAAATAAAATAAAATAATGCCAGCTCTATTCAAAAGTCTGAACCCATATTAGTTTGGTCTGTCGTGGTGTATAGTCACCCCTTGTGACGCAGTATTAGCCAATCAAAACTCATGATTTAAGAAAGAAAGAATATTTTTTTATTCCGCACAAACAAAACACACTTTACAACTAAATACCATGAAATTATATTACAAAGAAAATACAGGAAAAAAAAAAATATCACCAAAAGGCTCGTACTCTAACATGCAAAACTACCAAACTATATACAAAGTTGATTTGATGTCAAAGCCAGGGTCATAGACTATAGACGATGGAAGTAATAAGTAGGTACTACGTACAACATAGTACTTACTATCTCCATGCCATAGGCATTATAGATTCCTGTAATTGATGCATCCCGAATCACGACACAGTAAGGTGTATCTGGCTAAAGTCGTTTCTCTTTTAACAGTTCAGTCTGAACATAACAGAATGTTACCTGAAACTAACCGTAACGTCTGTTTTATCTAGTTAACGACTGTATTGACTAGCTCTTCGTCTTGCTATGTGACTTTGACGGCGCCACCCGACTATTTACGACATTTGCAAGCACGTTTGCTTTTATGGGAAAGCAAAATTCGGTGTAATATGTGAACCAAATCTTTGTCTGGACTCTTCGTTTTTATTAAAATGACCTTCGAATAGATGGATCACTCTTAGGAGCACTATTGTTTTTATTGTCATCTTTATGCCGTGCTTGTTTGATGTATGATAATTATTAATGGCTAATATTATACCTCAATCAATCAAGCTAAGTACTGATGTATTATGTACTTACGCAATTAACCATTACGTATTTTACTTAGAGCGATTGCTTGCCTACATATGTATATAGTATAATAGTCGTGGTGGCCTAGTGGTTAAAACACCAACCTCTCAAATATGAGTGTGCGGGTTACATTCCAGGTCAAGCAAGTACCAATGTAACTTTTCTAAGTTATATGTACTTTCTAAGTATATCTTGGTGACCAATGACTGATTAAAAGATGAAGGAAAACATCTTGAGGAAACCTGGACTTTAAGTCTGATATTGCCAACCCGCATTGAGCAAGCATGGTGATTACGCCTAATGCTCAATCCTTCTCTGTATAAGAGGAGACCTGTTCCCAGCAGTGGGATGTTAAAAAGGTTGATGATGATGATAATGATTGCCTAACTGTCCTTTATAACTCAGTTTCTGGATAACATGACACCCCTTGACAAGAGTGGTTACCAAATTATCTGTGATGACTGTCAAAAATCTATGTCGTTACGTAGATCTTTGATAGTTTGAGAGATAGTTGTTATCTAACGTGCTTTCTTTCTGCAAACTGTATTTGTAATTGCAACACTTAGTGGCCGGGCACATTGCCTGTAGGACTGATGCTAGATGGGGCCAACTGGTTCTCAAGTGGCGACCTCGCCCTGGATGACACAGCGTGGGTAGGCCCCCGACCAGGTGGACCGACGACCACGACGACCGACGGTCACGGGAAGCCGCTGGATGCGGGAGGCGCAGGACCGGTCGTCGTGGAGATCCTTGGGAGAGGCATATGTCCAGCAGTGGACGGCCCTTACCGGCCCGTCTTTCGGCTGAAATGATTCGTACATAGTTAACGGTAATTACACTAGTCAAATTATATTATATCTGGCTTTCCCCTTCTTATCAGAATAGTAATCAATTTTCCAACTACATCGAAATAAACTGAACGCGTTCAATGCACGTTTATAAGCTTCAACAGCATTGATATTTACACAGTCAACTTCGAATTAAACTTGTCAACTTGGTGGAAGATAAATACGAATTGACTACGAGCGAGACATTTGGTCTGATAACGAGTTTTGACGGCGGTTGTTACAAGTACCCACCTACCGCGTCCCGACACTTTCAAGCACCGTCAGACTATATCTAGGATTGTAGACTAGTTTCAACAAGTTTCGGTAACTAAATTGGACATAACTGGCTATATGTAGATGTACTAAAGGTGCAACTAAGCGCCCTCGATATTCAATTAAGTTTCGATGTCATGCGACATCTAATATATAAAATTCTCGTGTCACGGTGTTCAAACTTAAACTCCTCCGAAACGGCTCGACCGATTTTGATGAAATTTTTTGTGCTTATCCGGTATCTATGAGAACAACATCTATTTTTCATCCTCCTAAATGTTAGGGGAAGTCCACCCCTAATTTTTTTTTTATTTTTTAGACAAAATTTTTATTTTCTATTTTTTTATGATACAATATACAAAAATACATACAATCCCCAATTTTCACCCTTCTACGATGAACCCTTATTTTTTAATAGCCATTTTAGTAATTTAATCTATTATTTATATGGCAAAACAACGTTTACCGGGTCAGCTAGTCTTTATATAATATCTTTGTATTAATATTGGTTTAAACATTCGAAAAAAAAATATGCTCAACAACTTAAATAACGCAATGGATGTTGTTGAACTGTCAAACTGAAACCCATTGCTACTAATAGTGTGTTACATAATGACCTACTGGTTAGATTAATGTGTGGTTACTGTAACTTCATCGGTGTGACAGACCGCTGTAAATGAGTTCATAACACGAAAATTTTCGCTTAAAAGAGTTTTTTTGCTAACACATAACAGAATACTATACAATATGTAACAAAAACCCTGTTGTCCTTCAACCTGCGTTTTAAGAATCAGCATACGGACGTAATAAAGCAAGTAATTTATAAAAATTGTTAAAAAAAATAATTTAAATAAATGTTTAATTATTAATATTTATAATGTGTAACTGATTCCTTAGCTCTGCAATTTTGCATGAAGAAACTAGACATAAGTAGAACGTTCCCGCCAATTTATTTAACTTATAAAATCAAATATTCTAAAAAAAAAAAATCGAATTTGTCGGTTTTAATAGGTATTTGATTGTGACCCTTCGACTAGACAATGATTACTGTTTTCTAATTATGACTTCATTAATGATGTGCTTGTAGGTAAAATTATATGTCCCTAAAAGGAACAACAAGGTGTTTGTTACATAGTGTATACAACTGCCGTCTTCCTTCCTATTCACTAAGTTTTGTTTGAGTGAATAGGCTCTTAATAAACTAACGCGCTTTACCATTAACGACTGCATCACTGCTTACCATCAGGCGGGATTGCAGTCATGCACTAGTTTAAAATTATAAAAAAAGAATAGTAGATTAGTAGCCAAGGGCTGTAAGGCATCAATTGCAGACCGAAATATTTAGGCAGCGAGGGCGCCTAAATACAGTTCGAGGGTGCAATTGATGTTTACACCCGAGCTAACTACTCTACATCTCGATTGTGAGGTAAGTAGAAAAAAACCAGCATTGCAAGAATAAAACATTTTACTTTTTAACTAGCTTTCCGCCCGCGGCTTCGCCCGCGTGGATTATATCACGCTTTTTAGATACCTAATTTTCGGGGGTTAATTATCGTATCAGTTAGCTTCTAAGTTTGCAGGTACATATTCGTTTGCAATACATTGCCTTGTTTTAAACGACACACAGCGCTATCTATCACCGAACTGGTATGAAGCTAACAATATTTTTGTTTTCCCTCGGAAATATCAAAATTTTTCGGGATAAAAAGTTATATTAATTTTTATATTTAATTCGGACTTCTAACTTTACGCCTGCAAAATTTCAAAGGAATCGGTTCAGTAGTTACGGCGTGAAAGCGGAACGAACAAACTCACTTTACGATTTATAATATTAGTAAGGATTATTTTTTTAAGAACGAAATTGAGCTTCGCCGTTCGATATTTAAAATAAATTGATGACTATTATACTCATATGAAGACAAGGCTGAATAGCGGAGCGAACCCTTTTGTCATTGGGCTGAATGCATGATGTCTATTGCCATTGTAATGGTTAGATGTACTCGAACTTTTTGAAAGAGTATAAAGTTTTGTTTAAATTAATTACCGTCCTAGGGCTTTTCTAGCTACATTATTACCCTGGAGCACTAATTGGTTACCTACAAGGCCCATTTGGGGTAATAAGGACCTACTTACCGAATATGAGAGATGCAAAGTAATTTAATTTAAATAAAATAAAAATGCATGCATAGTCAAATGTGCTTTTATTTATAAAGCAGGACATTTGCGGCTGTTTGTCCTGCCTACTACACTACAAATACTTAACGTTTCATGTGTTTGTATAGTGTGTAGGACAAAACAGCCGTGGACGATCTAACCCTAAAAATCTGACTTGACTATAGGCCTGTAGCTGGTACGATACGATACCCAGTCTGGTAGTCAGACTTTCAGATTTCTGACGATCCGTCACGACAGCCGGGACCAACAGATATATTTGCGTTCCAAGGCACAGAGAGGAACCTTGGTATAGGTAAAGAAAAGTACATAAGTTCATACTAGGGAATTAATGTGTTAGATGCGCTCCGGTCTCTCTGGAACGTTCGCTTATTAATGTTAATCTGTTTGTAAAGTTTTGTTTGCGCTGGGATGACATTGCGCCTAGATTTGTTTGTCAAAGAAAGAAAGAAAAACAAAATAAGGAAGAAAACGTATATTTACGGGAAACACGACGCAGAGAAGAAACAAGAAACTTCAAAAAAGAATGTACTTGGGGAAAATATACATCACATCGGCGGCATTAAGCTACGGCCTAATGCAAGACAGAGCCCCAAGGTTGCTTTTCGGCGACAGCTGGCGTTGACATGATGTCATCAACCGGTGCAGTTAAAATACTATCTTACTATCACAAAACCACGTTTATCAATTATTTAGGCATACGTTGCACTGACAATAGACACTCTTTAATTAGTTTAAAGGTTAGATCTAAAATATTTATAAAAACATATAATATTCGTTAAATATGCTAACATTCCGGGCAAAGACTCATTTTTAACGCGCTTTTATAAGCTTCACCTGTATGTTTGCTTGATTTGTGTACCAACTCCTTTGAACTCGATATCGACCCACTTTATACGGGCAGACTTTATTCACACTTTGCAGACTTCTTGGGGGCCGACGTCATTACAGTTATTTGATAGATACTTATGTATTTCCCGTGTGGTACCGGGCATAGAATAGTACCAACCCATATTATCCTCCCGTGGGTGTCGTAAGAGGCGACTAAGGAAACTCTCACCAGGGAAGCGGGCAGCAGCGCTTCTTCTGTGGAATAACAAATTATTGCGATCCCCAACCCGCCTGCCAAGTGTGGGAATTATTACAATTCCCCCCAATGAAATGAAAGCCTTGGGGGAGGCCTTTGTCCAGCAGTGGGCCTCTTTAGGCTGAGAAGAAGATACGCTTAATATGTATATAAAAAAAGAAATTTTAGTTCGATTTAAAGCGTGTTTTTCATCATTTTTAAACAATAATTTACTATCTATATTACTGTAATAGGTTGTGTTTTAACCGGCACATAGTTTAGTGTGTACAAAACGACAAACTACCGACAGCAATTAAAAAAAAAACAAATCTCTGTCATTCTTCCTACATAAACTTCGTTATTACACCATTAAAGTTACGTGACCACTTTACAAACTCCTTAGGACATTATACGGTTTTATTACGGACCCAGTTCGCCTTTAGTAACAACTTTACGACGGAATTGTGGATAGCGTGCTATCGGTTACGGATCATAGCCAAGGCATTTTTTTTTGCCCTGGCTTCCCGACTATTGAGAAATTCTGTTACCCTGGTATTTAATCCTGGCTTTAAGGATGCATGAGATTGGGAATTTAGAAAATTTTTGGAATTTAAAAATATGAACGTCATAACGTTCATATTTTTGTGTTACAGACTTATTCTAAAACGTGTTTCATGTGTTAACTGCCCCAAAAAGTTTGACACATGTCATACAAACAAAAGATTCGAGTTACACCTCAGTAGATACCGGGAGGTCTTTAGGGGTACCGTAGATCTGTCTTTTATATTATGGGTACCTGTTATCGTACCGACATATACAAGTTTAACAGGGTACTTAAATCTATTTAGCTTTTTCCTCGATTATGTTTGTCGGCATCCAGTCTCACCGAATGTAGAACGATACGAAGCCTTTGTAAGGCTGGTTGTCAGACTTTCGAATTTTTCACGTATAGTAACGACTGTCAAAGATCTGAGACAAAAGGCTAAATGTCCTTTTCGAGACACGAAGAAGTCCAGTATACAACGACGGTCATCCAACCACGGACTGACCATGGCAAGCGTAGCGTACCTGATTGATCGACCCATGGGGCTATTATTATTTATCCACAAGCCCTTCTACATATAGGATGGAAATAGTTGTGTCAAGTCTATTAATTACTACGTACGTGGAGAAATCCCTATGGGATATTCTCAGTATGGGAATTAAGGAGGGTTATGTCGGAAACCCCAACGTTCCTTCCAGTACTATGCGTCGGAGGCCTGGCAGTTACTTGTAGGTACAATCGCGGCACCCCCGGCTGGTATCAGCCTACTATGTCGCGCCAAGTGTGGCCCATCCCACGATCATACATCCTTCTACTAAGCCGCGCGTATTGCATGTCATCTCCTTAAGACTGCTCGAGATAATTTAGTAACATTGTAATAATATGCTGCCCGAGGAATAAATTAATGTAAATGTCGTTGCTTGAATAAATCCACCGTTCTATAATTGAAAGAAAAAAAAGTATTAGGTCCTTACATATGAAATTGGCGTTTTGTATGGGAGGAATAATGGTCGTTTATTTTTTCAATATAATATATGTCGGAGACAGCGACGGCAGAGCGGTAGGGTCGACAGCATCTTGGTTTGGTGGTACAGGTTCCATTTCGCAGGTGAGTTTTTAATTGAAGCACGACGTGTAGATATACCCTCCATCTTCATAATAACAATTTGAATAGGCAAACCGACAGTTTCGGTTCGGAGATGTGCCTTGGTCCGCGTCTCGATGCATGTGACGCCATCACAAAATAACGTCACAAGCTTTCGCCCCTCTACTACGGAAATCAAATCAGCAAATTCTATTAAAATTATATCGACGATCTCCGACATATATTTATTTAATAAAAGTATGATCCATTGCTATCTATGCACTTCTGCCATCTAGGTAGCTCGTTTATGCCTTTTCTAAAAAAAAAAAAACATTAGGACGGGAATTAATAAAATATTTGACGGCGGTTTGGATTGCCTTTTCGAAAAAAATGGTAGTCTGTTAGACCAAGGTCCGGGGAGTACGGTGGATGTCTTAAACATTCCAATTGAAGCTCCTCTGATTTGGCAGCAGTCGGTTGTGCAGTGTGTAGTCTCGCGTTGTCCTGAAGCAGCAGTGGCCTTGTGTGATTGACCAGTCTCGGTTGTTTAACGGCTAGTTTATCCATCATTATATGCAGCTGCTCACAATAGAGATCTGCAGTAATCGTCTGGCCAGATTTAAGAAAGATGTAGTGCACCATACCAGCACTAGTCCACTAAACGCTGACCAATAACTTTTTTCTAGTCAATTTTCTCTTGGGGCAGAATTTGGATGGTTCACCGGGGTTCAGCCATTGAAATATGCGCTTCCTATTATTGTAGAGTATCCATTTTGCATCACTAAGGTAATGATTCGATTTATAATCCCTTCATTATTGTGCCGATTCAGTAATGTAACGCAGCAGTCGACGCGCGTTTGTCGGTTTGCTTCACTCAATTCATGAAATCCACCTGCGAGCTTTCTTATCTTCCCAATTTATTTCAAGTGGATTAAAATAGTTTTATCACTAACACCGCAGCTTGCAGCTAACTCGGACGTAGTTTGCGATGGATCCGCCTCCACAATAGCCTTCAATTCTTCATTGTCGAATTTGTCTCCGGCCGTCCACGGGGATTGTTCTGTAGGTTGAAATTTCCAGAACGAAAACGTTGGAACCAAAAACGCACTGTGCTTTCTCTAGCGGCATAACTGCTATACACATTATTAATTTTTCGAGTCTTTTCTGCAGCACTGGTGCCACGGCGGAACTCATAATCGTAAATAACGCAAAATTTTAAATTTTCCATTTTGTACACTCAATGACGCAGAGAAAAAACCAAACGAAATAAAAACAAAAGAAATACGGTTTTCGAGACACAAAGTGATGAGTAAATAGCTGTATAAATTTGAATTTCGAATTCTAAACCAAAGAGGAGATATTTGAGATCAAAGTGGCCAGTACACCAAAACGCCAATTTCATGTGTAAGGACCTAATATTTGACTGACTTGTACAGGAAGATAATGAAACTGAACCCAATAAAAATAAAAACAGACTATATAAAAAGTAACAAAAAGTCAAAAGGCTCCTTCCCATCTCAGCATGGTGCTTCGACAATTAAAAAGAAAATGTCGCAGGGCAGGCTTTCAGTTATAGTCTGCTGCGACGTCAGGGTCAATTTGATGATTAAGATTTGGCTATACTGAGCCATTATAATTAATTACCAGACAATAACTGTTTACTATCTCAAAGGAGAGTAAAAGGGTGTCCTAAATTGACAGTGCGGTAATTGATAACATACTAAGTGCTGAACGCAATGAATGTATAATTTTATTCCTTTCAAACTGACGTTATTTCAATTTTAACAAATATCAACTTTATAGAAATTGGTTTCGTTTCATTTTGAAATGAAATGAAATGAAATCGTTTATTAAGCAAGTAGGATCACCGATTACTTTTACACGTCACGTTTTTTTTTTTTTTTTTTAACTGGATGAAGCCGGCATTTCCTAACTGACTACCTCTGAGAAGAAATAGCCGAAACAAACTCAGGGATCATCGTCTTTTTTCAAGTCCAGACATTAAAAATGAAAATGTTTACAATAATTTACCTTATAATTACGCATATTGCTTAATAACAACGCTTAACAGCTCAGTCCCAAGCTTTTTTTCTTCTAAATAATCTGTGATTTTATAATACCCCTTTTTGCAAAGTTTGGCCTTTATATACTTTTTAAATCGTTTAATGGGTAAGTTTCGAATGTCCATGGGAAGCTTGTTGTAAAAGTGTATACATTGACCCATGAACGAGTTGCCTACTCTGTGGAGATGAGTGTGATGTACAGCAAGATTGTGTTTGTTCCTGGTGTTTATATTATGACATGTGGTGTTTATATTTGACATTGTGACACATATAACACACCTTTAATTGTGTTGTATTTGCTGTTAATATTGATAAATGAATCAATGGATTACAGATATGCTAAAATACAATCAGATCGTGATTGATAGTGGGTTACGTGATAAGGGTGGTGATAGGATTGATTGGTATCCCGAATCAATTACATCAATCCTAGTAGAAGTATAAGGAAAACTTTCTTAATTGTTTGTTGCAAGGGAATACTATCTCATAACTTATATATATGTAGACTTCCTTATAGGAAAATCCTGTAAAGCCGCTCGCACACCAAAAGCATTCGCCTATCACTTTACAATACGAGATCCCACTGAGACAGCTAGGGATTTTCAGGTAGACTGCGCACGCCGAGAAGAACAGTTAGGCAGTGTAGAGAGATAATTCAAAACAGGACGACAGGTTAATACATTTTAGCGTGTGCCCGTACTGTCACATCGTTTTCACTTGATGTTCTTTTTATTTAGTTTAGTTTTGCTCATTTTCTAAGGATACTAACGTGATGTTTTTAAAAAGAACCTTTCTGAATTATTGAGCTATCAAATGTACTGTTCAAACAAATAAACTCTTCAACTTTATTTAACTTTATTATTAGTAAGTAGATACAGGCAGATAGAAATGGATTTAAAGTAAAAAGTCGTTTATTAGGCTGAGAAGTAGTACTTTTTTAATGTTACATTTACAAAAGGCGGTCCCTCAAAAAACCCGCTTTTCACCACTTCGTAGTACCTTCGCTGGGAAGAAAAAGAGGCGCAACAAAATCCTCAGTAACACGGTTATATCCACCACGGTTGCAGGTAAAGGCCATGGGTAAACGCTCCCGGTGTGGAAGCGTCTTTACGAAAATTGACTTTCAGAGGAAAAAAGTTACTAAACTTTTTCATGCATTATTACGTTCGTTCCAATACTGATTCCTTTATTTTGTTGTCAGGTATGAGATAACTTTTTATAAGGAAAATCTTGCAAAGTGTAATTTATATGACAAAGAAGTTTTCTTGAAATATTTTTGTGTACAAATGTAAACACATTTCTGTATGAGAAGGCTTCAAGTTCAGAGGATGATAATAAAACCGGCAATTGCGTACCAGACTATCAGTTGCAGACGTTCATGTTGGCAGTTTAACCATATTCATTACGTTATTAAAGTTATTGAGCAGACAAATTTTTCGAACATTTGAACCAGTGGATTAGCAGTGTTTTTCATAATTATTTATATTGAGATTAATAGTTTGTAACGCAATTAGCAGTTGGGGTAAACGAGTCCTCGAGTGGAGACAGCGTCTCGGCAAACGTAGCGTAGGACGCCCTTGGGTGAGATGGAGCGAAGACATCAAAAAGGTGGCTGGTAGCGGCTGGCGGAGAACTGCTCAGGATCGAGCTTGTTGGCGTGCCATGGAGGAGGCCTATGTCCAGCAGTGGACGAGTGATGATAAATGAATGAATGAACGCAATTAGGGTGCAAGCTTATAAGACAAAATATTATAATTTTGAACGTACAAGAAGTTCCTATGATTACAACGATTGGTCGCTCGATGGCCGCAAGCGCAACTGGCTACTATTAAACATGATGGGAATCGTAGCGGGTACTTTTAGCTCTCCAATTGTAAATAAGTTTGTATGGAGGATTTGTACCAACACTAGATAATGAATTGTTTTTCATAATATGTTACTAACACTGTATGGATTCTTAAATCTGAAATAACAAAAAAATATACATTAATAGCCGTTTTGCGTGAATGTGACGCATGTTCTCTCAACCATACTTTTTTTATTTTGTAATTGTTTGCATCATATTTGTCGCAAATAAACGTTTTTCTTGCTTTTATTTTTACTATGGCCTGTAGGTCGAACGTCCATCTGGAATTTTTCAGTAGTAGTCTCAAGATATGTGCTCCATAGAGGCCAATATACTCGCCTCGTGTTACATAGGATTTAATGTTATACATATATGTATAGTTCACAAACTGTCTGTATTCTATAAATACACACCTGCCTTACCCTTCGAGGAATTCAGGTGAATTGTTATGTTTGCTTCCTTTAAAAACATGCCCTAGTTTTCGTACAAAACATGATATTTTCCTTTGTCATTAAGGAAACAACATAATCGAAAACGAAGTAAAAGTTCCACGTGCTATTCCAGAAACATTCTACTTACATTGGAATTCTGTGCCAAGTTCCATTCAAATTCCTTTAGCGGTTGAGCGTGATCGAGTAAAAAATATATCCCCACATTTATATTCAAACATCTGAACTTTGACATTTAAATTCTAGGAACGTGTGGTAGCAATTACTTTTGACTATCTGCGCTTTATCTGGTGGCCTAGTGGTATTGGCCCCGTCTTACGTACGAACCCCATCCGGCGCTTTCATCATCATCATCATTTCAGCCGAAAGACGTCCACTGCTGGACATAGGCCTCCCCCAAGGTTCTCCACGACGACCGGTCCTGAGCCTCCCGCATCCAGCGGTTTCCCGCGACCTTCATCAGGTCGTCGGTCCACCTTGTCGGGGGCCTACCCACGCTACGTCTTCCGGTGCGCGGTCGCCACTCGAGAACCCGTCGGCCCCATAGGGCATCGGTCCTACGGGCCATGTGTCCTGCCCACTGCCACTTTAGTGTTGCAATTCTTCGGGCTATGTCGGTTACTCTCGTTTTTCTGAAGATCTCCTCATTCCTGATTCGATCGCGCAGTGAAAACCCAAGCATAGCCCTCTCCATTGCCCTTTGAGTGACTTTGAGCCTTATTATGAGGCCCATTGTTAGCGAGCACGTCTCAATTCCATAAGTCATCACTGGCAACACACACTGGTTGAAGACTTTTGTGTTGAGACACTGCCGTATTTCGGACGAGAAGACTCTACGTAGCTTCCCGAAGGCAACCCAGCCGAGTTGGACGGCGCTTTAATTTGTGTAAATCATTTAATCACCACTGCGCTCAAAATGGTGAAGGAAAACATCGTGCAGAAACCGGCATGCCCCAGAGGCAAAAAAAAAAAACTTCGAAGACTTGTGACATCTATCAACCCGCACTGGATCCGCGCGGCAGATTACAGCCCAGTCCCTCTCAGCGAGAGGAAGCCTGTGTTTCAGGAATGAGAACATTATATAAATAAATAATAAAATAAAAATAAAAAACGTTTTATTTCTTGCATAAAAATATCGTCGCTTAAGTTCTAACACCGCGGAACTCAAAAAAATGGTCAAAATGTGTTATGCATGTCATTGGATAAAGAATCGAAAGACGCGTCATTTGACCAATCGCAAATAAGCGATTAAACCAATGATGGCGCGTTATTTAGAAAAAAAAATCCTGAAAAGTTCATTATTTTGAGTTACACGGTGTTAGAACTTAAGCGACGATATTTGATTACAATTTACATTTTCATAAAAGATTTGAGAGAATTTCATTTGCGAATTAAATTTCAGTTTAAATTTAATAATTTAATTAATTAATTTTTATTTTAATTGAACATGCAGGCTTGCAAGAACCCCTCTTTAAATTAGGGTGAAGGCCTCCTCCAGACTTTTCCATTTGTCCCCATCTTTAGGTATTGTCATCCAGTTTTTTCCAACAATTTTTATTATGTCATTTTCCCAACGAGTTACCGGTCTTCCTCTCTTTCTTATACCGGCATGGCCGCGCCATGACGTCAGTCGAGAAGTCCAACGGTCCTTGGTCATCCTGGCCACGTGCCCTGCCCAACGCCACTTTAACTTCTGCGAGAAATTTAGTGGATCTGTTTTTCATCTGTCTTTGGTCTGCAGATCAAAGTTACAGATGCAGAGAATATTATATGCTGATTATCTAATGCTATCTGCGCTCCTGTGTGGTCCCAGTAAAGGTCCGGGATCAGATATCCATATTCAGTAATGTGAAAGACCATCCACTCTTAAGAAATTTCGTTAGTAAGATGAACCTCACATAACAACGTGCCACGCGCCACGCGACGGTGCGCAGTTAACGCGACCCCAATATAACATTCAAGCTTGAATTTTTTCTTCGAACAAAAAGAACGTGTGTAATTTACACATGGTAGAAGTAAAACCTTCAAAAATTTTGGTTTCAAGATGTTAGACGAACGTAAAATTTCGGAAAGAGGACTATTGTAGGTTTGATGATCATAGTAATACAAAATAAGATGATTGTTTTACATATTATTTGTATGTGATTAGAACGAAAGACGAACCATAGTCATAGACAGATAGTCCAGAGGATTAGCTCTTTGAAGTGGCAGTGGGCGGAGCACAGAGCACGTAGAGCTGATAGCCCATGGGACAGAAAGGCTCTTGAATGGTGACCAGGTACCGGCAAGCGCAGCGTCGGATGGAGCAGCGGTGGTCGGGTGACCTGACCAAAATCGCAGGGAAGCGCTAGATGCAGGCTGGGTCCAACCGGCCTTTTTGTAAATCCTTGGGGGAGGCCTATGTCCAGCAGTAGATTTCTTGTGGCTGACATGATAATGATGTGATATGGATTTATTGTTGAGACTCAGGGCTTACATTTTCGCAAGAGGTTTAAGGTAAAGTACCTATGAAATAAGAATTACTAGTGAGTGGATAAGAAACATTGTAAAATGCTTTCTATCTCATTTTCTTCCATGTTATATGGTATGAATTATGTGTCTGTCTCTTTTTTGTCGCTTTTTATTTCATCGACTTTCAATTGAGTTTCCATCACCTATTATGGAGAATCAAAATCTAGACGTTTACACAATATGTCATTGGAGTTTCTTCTTGTACGCACTGTAAATTTTGCATGTAATTTGTAGAGGTAAATTGTATACGCAATGATTGGGTTTTCACATTTACAAATTACTTTAGTGATATAGAATTACTTAGTGTAAGCCTCCCACGAGTAGCTACTATTATTGATAATGAAAAAAAAAAAAAAAACTTCAACTTGTTGCAAATAAAAAGAAACAAATCACAAAGCGTCTGAAGCGTGTAATAAATATTAAACATTCATTCACTACATCTCCCGGAAAATATTTTATCATGAGACTGAGTATTTTATTAATTATAATTCAAATTAGTTTCTTTACCCTTCACTATTTTCCTGCTTTTGCAGTACAAAGATAAAATTAAACAAATTCCTCGCATAAGTAAAGCAGGGCCACAATGAAGTCAGGAATTTATTTCATCTCTATGAAAACGGTTGAATATCATAAACATGGATTCCTCGAATAAGACCTTCGGCTTCAAGGTAATTTAGTGTTGAAATATCACTAAAACAAATTATTATGCAACGCGGTATGTGTTCGCATGGTCGTATAAAATAATAATGTTTGAAATATCTTTGCAAGCTTCTAACTCAGTTTTCGTCTGTCTGTCTGCAGTGTATGTCTTTTAATTATGTACTCTATATTTTTTTGTATGTAATGTAACTTTTCTAAGTTATATGTACTTACTTAGTATATCTTGGACACTAATGACTGATTATACGGTGAAGGGAAACATCTTGAGGAAACCTGGACTTTAAGTCTGAAATCGCCAACCCGCATTGAACAAGCGTGGTTGGTGATTATGCTCAATCCTTCTCTGTATGAGAGGACCCTGTGTCCAGCAGTGGGACGATAAAAAGGTTGATGATGATATTTTTTTTATAAAAATTATATATAAAATGTTTTATTTTAATGAAAAATCTTTCAAAAATAAAGCCTTGTGGTCGTGTAAAGAAACTATTAATACCAGTTTCAATTTTTGTGAAAGATATTTCATTGCTTCAAAGATTCTAAAAAAATGTCTGCTCGACAACGTACCAATAATTATAATTAAAGTGAGGCCCGTCCCACTCTATTTTAAATTAAGCAAATCCTAACTTTAATTGAATGAAAATTAAGTTCATGTCAGAGTGATTTACACTATTAAAGAGTTATAAGAGTTAAAACTGAACCCTATACTGTAAAAATATTTTTTTATTTATTTTTTTGTTTTTTGGCTTCGCACGGTTTGTGCATTTAGCCAATGTCACGTAATTATGAATTATTCATGTCGAAAAAGGCGGCCGCGTGACCCGTCTTACGAGTGAGGTTTGGGGCAAAGTCATGATGTGGCCACTATGCTGCGACATTTCACTGTTCTTTATGAATTATTTACTTAATGCACTTTTTACTACATAAATCACGCACTTTTATTTGGTAAACAACACTATAAATAATTTTAAAAGTCCAATGAAAAACGAGCGTGACACTCAGCTTGACTTTCCCGCCAAAACTCCCTAAATTATTTTTCTTGTTAAAATATTAGTTTTATTCTGTGTCTATACTTAGTACTCTATGCTAAAATACGGAATTTTTCAATTTTTAATACTTCTTGTTTACTTTGTGGGCATTATTAAAAGACAAATATATTTGTTGTACTATATAGAACTTCTATTATTTAAAGTAAATTCTACATCATCCAATAACTCTAACATTTCTATTATCTCCCATTTGTTTACTTTTTTGGCAAATAAATCGTGCACGAAGTATAATGTAATTTTTCTTGAACTGTCAAAATGAAAGCCTTTGTTATACGGGGCGTGTTACCCAATAAATTGCTCTATACTCGTAGACGCAACCGGGGCTCCTTCTAGTAGCATTAACAGATATGTACATTCAAAGTCAGGAAGCATTATTAATAGCTCGTATACAAGACATTAATCTATATTCTGAGTATGTCATATCCGTAAAAGTTAGTCTATTGCGATTTGCATCATTTTAATAGTAATATGGAAGTATAAACTATATAGTCGTACCATTGACATTCAACACAGATAAAACGAAAATTGGTAGTTGGCTTAAAATATTGAAAGTAATATTTAAAACTTTTTTGTCCGAGTCTTTGTCAGTCAAGAGGTCGAAAATGAACCCATGGGACGTATATAACACGTTTGTTTCAGATAGCGGTCCATAAGAATTACGAACAATTTTTAATATACATGTCGGAGATCGTCGATTAATTTTAATAAAAGTTGCTGATTTGATTTACGTAGTAGAGGGGCGAACGCTTGTGACGTTATTTTGTGATGACGTCACATGGACAGAGTCGCTTTGGATAGTGGGGTTCGTCGAACGGTGACTTTGCATCGAGACGCGGACCAAGGCACATCTCCGAACCGAAACTGTCGGTTTGCCTATTCAAATTGTTATTATGAAGATTGGAGGGTATATCTACACGTCGTGCTTTAATTCAAAACTCACCTACGAAACGGAACCTGTACCACCACACCAAGATGCTGTCGACCCTACCGCTTTGCCGTCGCTGTCTCCGACATCAGAAGTTGGATAAAGAACTACACTGCTCACAATCTCGTTATAAATCAAGGAACAGAATAACGTGAGGCTGGAAGTGAACGTCACGTGATAGTGCGCTGCAGGAGTCCGCTGCAGGCGTGCACGTGCGGCTGGACCCGGCGCTGTCGCAACAGTGCTGGCTGATGCAAGTGCGCTTGCGGAGCACGCGAGGTGCGCTTGCGGAGCGCGCAAGGTGCGCTTGCGGAGCGGGAGGTGCGCTTGCGGTGCATGCAAAGTGCGCTTGCGGAGCGCGCTTCTAGCTGCTTAGTGAATCACATCAATGGCGTGTGGCGCGGAGTCACAGCTGCTTGCGCTTTGCGGAACGCCCAAGGTTTCAAGACTTGAGCCTCTACTCTGCAGGCGATGAGAAGAATTCAGGACAGCGTCTGCTCTGCAGGCGATGAGAGGATTTCAAAGTGCCCAAAGCGTTTGTGGTAGCGTGATGGGGCTTTGTGGGAGCTCAGAGATGTCTGGTGTGCAGCGGTTGACGGCTGCCAAGTGGCAGGTGTTTGCGGGAAATTACCATAATCCGGTGAGACATACTATTTTTATTTTGATTCCGTGGCCGAATGTTCTCTTGTCAAACAATCTGTAATTTCATTGGTATACGTACACACGCGATATTACGTATACAGGTTATGGGTAGTACCAGCGTTGTGTACTGAACCATTTCTGTGCGACATGATAATAAGAGTTATTTTTGCAAATTTTATTTCGTGTACTACCCGATTATTGTTTGTAATAATGGGCTGAGAAACTTTAAATCAGGGTTTTAAAAATATGATTTCTAAAATCAAAAACAAAATTGTTTAATTCAAATTAACCATCCGGTGGTGCTTTTAAATAGTCAATGTCGGTCAGTCCAAGAAAAGTGAAGCTAAATTGCATGTTTCAAAGCGTAGATCTTTATGGAGAAGAATGTGCAAGAAACTCCATGGTCAAGTCTGGTTTCTCTTTGATTATTTCAAAACTGTGGCCTGTAGTTACGAGCTCACTTGAGATTCTGATAGGACGTATGGTTAAATCATAAAATCTTCTAACATTGAATGATACTGAACCAGAAATACTACAACAAGACAAGAGAGCATGCGGTAACGAACACAGAAATGAGTGCTATTTACGAAAAATGTTAATTTGATAGAAGTGAGCTAAAGTAATGAATTTTAATATTGGTGAGTTGTTTCATGGCGATAATAGCGATCGTTACCTATTGAAATCGTTGATTGGAAACAGAACTTATAAGTACCCCACGATCGCATAGGTACGAAAGATTTTTCCAAGTAATGTCTGCTGAGTTAGATTTTCATAATGTAGAAGATGGTGAGGAGGGTGCCTCCGCCAGCAAATAGAACACGTATCATGGCTATGTGGTCGCGCTGCACGCACTAGTCTGTAGTCGTAACTGCAACCCAGTGAGGGGTTGTTCAGAGCGCGATGGGCAGCTAGTGATGTGGCGGGGACCCTAGTTAGATATGGTCGCACTGCATGCACTAGTCTGCTGTCGTGACTGAAACTCAGTGAGGAGTTGGTCAGGGCACGATGGGCAGATGGTGGTGTGGTGGGGACCAGGGTCTCAGAGGAGACTATTAGTTGTACGGTCATGTGTTGACCTGGGAGTCGTGGACTCTAGAGTTGGTCGTATCACAAGAGGTGATGACGATATGGGTGTCAACTATGAGTTGTCACTAGCTACTGTGGTAGCGAACCATGGTGTGTTTTCTTATTGAAGATTATGATTTTGATTTGATAATTATGAGGCTTGGAGGAACCTTTTGTTTTCTTTTTGAATGTTGATAATTATGAGGCTTGAAGGAAGCTTTTAAGTTGTTAAAACAATTAAGTTTGTTTGGTTTACTAATAGTCATTGTAACTAAACGTGACGTGTGACGGTCAGGTTGGCCGAGTTCTCAAAAATGCTTCAAAGTCGGTTTTCTGTGTTTTTTTTTAATTTGTTACAGACATGCACGAGGACGTGCAAAGGGAAATATCGAAGTTTGGCTGGAATCGGCGGTTGGCCTGGTGAAGCGGATCCCGGACTCCGGGGCTGAGGGAGCTTCGGAAGCGACTGGGATTGGCGCTGGGGTGATGAAGATTATGCACGAGGACGTGCAACTCGTCAGGCTGGCCGTGTCGGAGATCGTCGATTAATTTTAATAAAAGTTGCTGATTTGATTAACGTAGTAGAGGGGCGAACGCTTGTGACGTTATTTTGTGATGACGTCACATGGACAGAGTCGCTTTGGATAGTGGGGTTCGTCGAACGGTGACTTTGCATCGAGACGCGGACCAAGGCACATCTCCGAACCGAAACTGTCGGTTTGCCTATTCAAATTGTTATTATGAAGATTGGAGGGTATATCTACACGTCGTGCTTTAATTCAAAACTCACCTACGAAACGGAACCTGTACCACCACACCAAGATGCTGTCGACCCTACCGCTTTGCCGTCGCTGTCTCCGACATACATATATGTATTTTAGAAGAATATTTGTAGGAAGAAGATTCGTTTTATTAATAATGGTAATCTACTATTAGCCCTTAGCTACTAATGTAGCCAAGGGCTATAAGGCGTCAAATGCAGCCCGAGATATATAGGCGCGCGAGGGCAGCGAGGTTCGAGGGTGCATTTGATGCTTACACCCGAGGTAACTGCTTTACATCTCGATTGTGAGGTAAGTAGAAAAAAACCGCAATACAAGAATAATCTCTCTTTGGAACTTTCAGGGAATACTTATATTGTTATTTGCTGTTTCAACTTCCATTTTCATTGTGTGCAGCTTATATCATCATCACTTGCAGAACTCACCTATTTTTTTCCTAATTAGCAGGTAATTATAAAAAATCCCTAAAACAAACAATCTTGAAAGTAAATGTTTTCTATTCCCGCCTTTTTTCATCTTTTTGTTTTAATTATTTTTTCAACAACGAAATTGACCTGCGCCGTTCGATATTTAAAATTGATGACTATTAGACCCATACCCAAACGAAGACAAGGCTGAATAGCGAAACGACCTCTTTTGTCATTGGGCTGAATGCATGATCTCTATTGCCAGTATGAGTGAAGAGTTTTTTTTTAATTACTTACCGCCCTGGCGCTCTTCTAGCTACATTATTCATTACTAGAATCTAACAGCACAAAAATATTAAAAAAAAGGATTGTGTGGTTTTATGAAACCATGGTAAAAGTGAAACTTGTTTATAGACTGACGAGCGCCTTTCACTTTATCCCTACTTCGCGGTCGATCGTCACGCGACATGCAATACACAGACGAATAAAGTTTGAGATGATATAATAAAGTCTCACTTAAAAAAAAAAACAGAAGCGAAAATTGAAATCATTACAAAACACTGAATGTGCCACATCATGACTGTATTTCTCGGTGGTAGGCCTCACCATCGGCCGCCGGCGTAGTTACCACCCACCAGACAAAGTCATGCCGCCAAGCGATTCGTCGTGTTCCGGCATGATGTCTGGTGAAGCCGTTTGGAGGGCGAGTCTGAGCAGTTGTGTTGCGATGTATGCCGGGTACGATGCGCCGAGTGTTGTCGTGTCGGGAGTTTGGTCGTGGAGGGTAGCGGGATCCGAAGCACGGTGCTCCGCTGGCCGACCGCAGGTAGTTGGGGGCCCAAGTAGTGTGCCAGCCACATACGAAAGGCTGCCCCGCCAACTGCGAAAAATCCCAGGGTGGCCCCATCGTGCCGGTTGGCGACCGGACGAGAGGACCCGATGGCGATCCCTGGGGGGGTTCGGGCGTCCCCGCAGTCTCCAGATCAATCTCCCTCTGGCCCGGCATCGTTGGTCGCATTGTTGGGATTAACATTGCATCACCTCACTCAACTGCCGTCTTCCTTCCTATTCACTCAATTTTTTTTTTTTAAATGAAAAGGTCTAAAAAGAAAAGTAGGTGTGTACAGCGGGCGCACGTCCTCTCTTTCAAAGTGCACCTCTCTAATATTCGAGGTCTGCACTCCAATCTCATTGCAGTACATCACCACCTTGAGACTGAGAAGCCCCATCTACTTTTCTTGACGGAGACCCAGATCAGATGTCCGTCTGATGCGGCATACCTCAGCTACCCGGGATACGCATTGGAACACCATTTCCTGCAGCGTGCTGGGGTCTGTGTGTATGTCCGCAATGACATTTGTTGCCGGCGCCTCCGTCACCTCGAAGACCCTCATTTCTCTTCCCTATGGCTTTTGGTTGACACTGGTGTGGACAAAATTGTTTACACTTGTGTCTACCGATCGCACAGCGGTGATCAGGAGACAACTCGTTTATTTGACCACCTCAGTGAGGCTGCTGACAATGCACTGCAGCGGCACCCTGACGCACACTTCGTCGCTCTGGGGGATTTCAATGCCTGCCATCAGGACTGGCTTTTCCCGTACCAGAAGACCGACCACGCTGGGAGAGAAGCGCGAAACTTCGCGCTTTCAATGGGCCTTTCCCAGCTGGTAAAGCAAGCGACTAGGGTGCCTGATGTAGTCGGACATACTGCCAATTGTCTGGACCTTCTGCTGACCACTGATCCGGACAGGTGTGTTGTAACAGTTTCCTCACCGTTGGGAACTTCAGACCACTGTCTGGTGAAGTCTGTGTCGACCTTCTCCCCACCAGATCACGACTCTCGTGGTGAACGCCGAATGTGGCGATACAGGTCAGCAGACTGGGATGAGATTCGCCATTTCTTTGCGTCTTATCCTTGGCAGCAGGTCTGCTTCTCTTCTAGCAATCCGTCGAGCTGTGCGGATGCTATAACCGATGTGGTGCGTCAAGCTATGGAATATTTTATTCCCTATAATGACGTGCCCGTCGGTGGCTCGGCTCGCCCATGGTTCAATGCCGATTGTGCCCAAGCTGAACAGCGTAAGCACACAGCATTTCTCACCTGGGTTGACGCTCGTGACCGCGGAGCTCCGGATCTAAGCTCAAAGAAGAGAGCCTTTAACCGTGCTGCCAAGTCCTACAAAAAGGCGCTAAAGAAGGCTCGCTTTGACCGTATTACCCATATTGGCAACAAGTTTTCTGCGCAGCCTTCCGGTAGCAGATCTTTTTGGTCCCTTGCCAAATCGGTCGAGGCGAACTTCTGTCGGCCCTCACTGCCTCCGCTGGTTAGGCCTGATGGAACACTGGCTCATACGGCGAGAGAGAAAGCAGGTCTCTTTGCATCTCTCTTTGCCCATAATTCGCGTCTTGATACTGGCAGTGCTACTCCACCTATTTTACCCCACTGCGGTACTTCAATGCCTGAGGTTCGCATTCGGAACAAGGAGGTTCTGAGAGCACTGTGTCGTCTAGACGTGGATAAGGCTAGTGGTCCGGATGGTATACCAGCGATTGTTCTAAAAGCATGTGCACCCGAGTTGTCTCCTGTATTGACACGCTTGTATCGCCTCTCATTTGGGACTGGTATAGTGCCCAAGTCCTGGAAGCTTGCCAACGTGCAGCCCGTGCCCAAAAAGGGTAGTCGTGCCGATCCTAACAACTATCGGCCGATTTCGATCACCTCCATACTTTGCAAAATTATGGAGCGTGTATTGAACTCGCGCCTCTTGGCATACCTGGAAGGTAACGATCTCCTCAGTGACCGACAGTACGGGTTTCGCCGCAATCGGTCAACTGGGGACCTACTAGTGTATGCCACTCACTTGTGGGGCGAGGCACTCGAGAGGAATGGGGAAGCAATTGCTGTCTCCCTTGATGTCTCGAAGGCCTTCGACCGGGTATGGCACGCTGGCCTTTTGAGTAAGCTTCCAGCGTACGGCATTTCCCCTAGCCTGACTGGCTGGGTAAAAGACTTCCTGACTGAACGGTCCCTCCGAGTTGTTGTCGACGGTTGCTCATCTGAGCCCATGTCGACTAATGCCGGTGTTCCTCAGGGGTCTGTTCTCTCTGCAACTCTGTTTCTGCTACATATTAACGATCTGCTGATGCCCGGTATCTATGGGTATGCAGATGACAGCACAGTTGTGGAGAGATACCTGCCGGATGCTCGGGCTAGTAGGGAATCAATCCGGTCCGAAAGAGAGGCCATGGTAGAGCGAACGAGTGTTGCACTTCAGGCAGTCTCCGAATGGGGCAATGCCAATCTTGTAGCATTCAATGCCGCCAAAACGCAGGCGTGTCTTTTCACCGCCAAAAGGAGCCCGTTCACCTTGGCTCCTACTTTTCGGAATGTATCCTTGGAGTGTACCGACCGCCTTCAGCTTTTGGGTATTGAGATTTCCTCGAACCTAAACTTTGGGTGGTTCATTGAGTCCAAGGCCAAGGTGGCTGCCAGAAAACTTGGTGTAATCGCAAAGGTCCGGCGGTACTTCACACCAGGGCAGCTTCTAATGTTGTACAAAGCACAGGTCCGTTCGTGTGTGGAGTACTGCAGCCACATTTGGGCTGGTGCTGCTAAGTGTCACCTGGCCACTTTGGATTCAGTGGAGAGGCGTGCGAAGAGGCTGATTGGTGACCCTGATTTAACTCGAGTTGGTCTCCAAAGCCTAGAGCACAGGCGTAGAGTAGCCAGCCTTTCGGTGTTCTATAGGATACATTCTGGGGAGTGTGCGAGGGAATTGCACGATTTAATTCCCCCATCCCCGTTCCACCATCGGACGACCCGTCGTACGGCGAGTTTCCACCCTTATGTTGTTAACACCTCTACGATCCGGACGAAGCGTTTCGCCTCCTCCTTTATACCGCGTACATCGAGGGACTGGAACAATCTGCCGGCGGCGGTGTTTCCGTCGGACTACAATTTGAGTGTCTTCAAGGCTAGAGTGAATAGGCTCTTAATAAACTAGTGCGCTTTACCATCAACGATTGCGTCACTGCTTACCATCAGGCAGGATTGCGGTCAAGCGCTGGTTTATACTTTAATAAAAAAAAAAAAAAAATGTACAAAAAGTAAAAAAAAAAAACGATCACGGTGTCACGGTGGCGGATGTTTTTTGAGATAAACCCCCTTATTCATAAACGTTGCTTAAAATTAACTACTGATTACCGATTCTTTAACCATACATTTTTGACCTTTTAACGTTACTTAATGTGAATCATCGTTTATGAATAAACACCACAGTGTTTAAGGCGTTTATTCACAAACGATGATTAATGTTAAGTGATGTGCAAACGTCTAAAATGTATTGTTAAAGAATCGCTAATCGCCAGTTAACTTTAAGCAACGTATACCTATGTTTAGTTCTTCATGAAGTTCGTCTAAAATTTATTAAAAAAATTAAGAAATAATTTCTTCTTCTTTTAAGTTACTGGCTACGCCCCACGTTTTCAAGCACAAAAGTATCGATTTCGTACAAATATCCGGAAAAGAACTTTAAGTTAATCTTGGTTATAAGCCTCCGGGGTGCGTGGCAGAAAATCTCCCTGAGTGCCCGGTGACTGCTGGTCCTCGGTTTCGGCCCCCGAAGAGGAGCAGACGCTAGAAATTCGCTGGGGCAACAATCCCCCTCGCCGGAGATTGTTGCCCGCGGCCAATTTCTGCCAAAGCGGAGGAGTCGCTAACGGCGACTCCTCCTGCATGCTCCTTCACCACTTGCATGCTCGACCTGCATGAATAGGGAGCGAGGTGGGTAGACCGCGGGCCGTTTTTACAGTCCGGGGTTTAGGGTTCAGGGGCGAGGGACTTGGGGAGTTTCCGCCCTCAACTGGATGGACCCGAGGCCAAGCCGCACGCGAGTGTCAGCGCGCGTCTCAGAGGTGATGCACGGGGTAGTTAAACATCTCACTATCCCGTGCACGAGGCGAGGCCCGGACAACCGGGCCAGCACAAGAGTGTGGGGCTGCGGAGGAATCTGGGCTCCCGCGGCCCCGCGCGAACGTGGGAGACGAGACACCGGGGTGGTTTTTAGTCAGTAGGAGTCTGGCAGACCCCATTGCCCACCCCAGGGCGGCGGACATCCATTGAGGATTGTCCACCAGCCTCCTGTGTGCCAAATTTCAACCAAATATGTATATAACAGACATAGGTAGATGATAGCACATCAAGCTACTATAATCCGTCATAATTCTTTATTAGATTGCAACTTTATTGCTAAAGCATTAAGGTTCAAGATTGATTGGGAATATTTGACAGTTTAGGGTAGCTTGACCTACTGTCGTCCGTACATCAAACTTTTACGTTCACAATGTTAGTGGGATAGAAGGATGTTCTTTTGTATGCCTATATTATGCTCCACTACTGAAAAAAACTTCCTCTTTCTCCTCCATTAAGTATTAAGTATGTATAATATTATATTCTTTTAATGTGGCACGGTAATGCATCGGTCACCTAGTAATATATCGGCCTATCTACGTTTTTCCTATTGGTACGAATGCACCTTATGTCAATGACATAAGGTTCAATATTGCGTGACATGCCATACGTAACTTTTAAGCCCTATATCTTGAGACCTAGGCATTTTAGTACCCCTAGCCCGTAACAATATATTACAGAAATGAGGATCAAAGATTTTATAATTGTTTAAAATTAATTTATGAGTTAATTTCAAGATTCTTTTTCAGATTCATGTCTATACTAGCAGAGATACTAGTAACCAAACGCAATGTTCAATGGGTTCGAGGCACTAGTATATACGCTAATAAATATTAAGCCACAGATATACTAGGGGTCAAATGTGCCACGACAAATATCGGCGACATGTCAAGCGAAGCTGGCCGATTTTGCCTGACAAATATGGCGACAATGCGCAATTTATCTATATATTCACAGCGACGTCAGATGACTTCATGCAACATCGCCTGACATATCTGGCGACATCGAGCGACTTAAGCCCGTAGCAAAGTAGTAATAAATGTAGTTGGCGACACGTGTGGCGCGATGTTACCAGACATGTCAAGCGAAGTCCGGCAACGCCGCGCTGCCCCCTTTTCCCGGTATGGAAATCCTCATAGGATGTCCGCCGCCCTGGGGTGGGCGACGGGGTCTGTCAGACTTTTACTGACTCATCATCGCCTCAGAGGCGCGCGCCGACACTCACGCGCGCCTCCGCCTCGGGGTCCATCAATAGGGGGCGGGGACTTCCCCGTGTCCCTCGCCCCTGGACCCATTCATGGGGGGCGGAAGGGGGCGTTATCCGCCCTTCCTCGGTGCCCGGTGCATCTTTTGCGGCCCGGGAAGGGAGTTGAGATCTCCCTCTCCCGTTCCGCGGCTTCCTTCTGCGACATCACGTCCTCGCAGAAGGACACCACCGCGTCCCACGACTCTGCGCAACCGACCATGCTCCGCACTACTGCCAGCAGCGCCAGGTCGCCTCCTACTTCATTTGTGAGGACACGGCGCTGCTCCTCCCAAGCTACACACTCGGAGAGCGTGTGCTGCGCCGTGTCCTCCCCGCATTGGACGCAGTGGTGGCACCGAGCGTCCGGCTCTCTGCCTAAGCGACGCAGGTACTTGCCGAAGCAGCCGTGCCCCGACAGTACCTGCGTCACCCTGAACGACAGGGAGCCGTGCCTCTTCCCGAGCCAGTCGTCGAGTACTGGCCGGATCGCCTCGACGGTTGCGAGGCTGGCGGTAGGGTGCATAAGCCTCTGCCACCAGTCCGCCACCAGGACCTGACGAAGCTTCTCTCGGCGCAGCTCGATCTGCGCCGGACTGGAGCCCCGTGTCCGCTCTTCCTCGCGCCATCGGTACAATGACGTGAGTACTTTTGCCTCTAGGTCCCAGGGCGGGGATCCGGCCAGGACGCAAGCCGCCTCGTAGGATATCGTGCGATACCCGCGGACGACCCTGACGGCCATCGCCCTCTGCGGCTTGCGCAGAATGGCAAGTGTTCCGGCCGTCCGGTCCATCGCCCACACAGGGGCCCCTACAGGGCCATGGACCGCACGATTCCTACGTACAACCGCCTACAGGCGGAGCTCGGGCCCCCCATGTTGGGAAGCAGCGTTGTAGCGCGCCTGCTGCACCCATCAGCTTGGGCGACAGCCGCCGGAAACGGGGCCCGAATTCCCACCGGCTGTCGAGCACCAATCCCAGGTACTTCATGGTGAACTCGACAGCTATCCGGGCCGCACTGACCACGATATGTGATCCCGGCTCCGGTGCACGCCGGGGGCCATGGAAAACCATGGCCTCCGACTTGTCAAGGGCCACCTCCAGGCCCAGGCGCCGGATGCGGTTCACCACCTGTGACACCGCAACCGTGGCTATCAACGTCGCTTCCCTGTACGAGCTTCCCCGGACAGTGACAAGCGTGTCGTCCGCATAACACGTCAAGTCGGCGCCCGACTGGAGCTCGCCGCTCAGCACCCAGTCATACCCGATGTTCCACAGGAGCGGTTCCAAGACCGATCCCTGTGGAACACACGCCGTACTACCCCATCTAACGTCGCTGACTACCCGTGTCGCGCGGTGTTGCCAGACATGTCGACCGAAATCCGGCAACTTCCCCTAGGTTGTCCGTAGCTTTAAATATGTGTAATAAACTCAGTTTCACATTTTTTGCTGATGTGTCAATGTACTAGATGAACGACATAGTTCCGAATTCTAATGTTTCAGTCTCATCACTTCGTAGGAGTTTACTCATTCGGCCATCTTAATTTTCCTAAGTACTTACTTACGTAAGTTGAAATTGGAAGCCATTTTCGTGGTCCTCGTTTTAATTAACTTCAAAAAGAACGAGCTCCATATTTTTTTTTTTGTTTTTCGTAGTTTTTAGGATTCTATGAAGTGACTTAGTAATTTATTGAAATTGGTAAACAATTTTAAATTGATTATTATACAATATCGGGCCTGTATCCCCCTGAAGAGTTAGGCAGATATTTATATATTCAGCCAAAAATAATTTAGATGTATATAATATCTAAGTAGTTACAGTCTCATGTACTGGAGCACACGCTAGTTCGTACATATTTTATTATTCACTACCGGTTTTTAGTACACACAAGCGAAGCAACCTGGCTCATATTCAAAACCCACTCACTTACTGATAGATTTTCGGGTATAGTTATTTGCGATAATTCTTTTCGTATTAATTTTTTAAATTAAATAAGTACCTAATACGTAAATGTAAGTAATGTTTATTTAGCAGTGTCCTTATAGCGAATGTGAGTACCAATACAAACCATTAAAATGAAATGAAATCGTTTATTATGCAAGTAGGAGCACTGATACTTTTACATGTCATATTTATTTTTAAACTAGCTAGAGCCGGCATTTCCTAACTGACTACGTCTGAGAAGAAAAGCCGAAAAAAACTCAGAGATCATCGTCTTTTTTCAAGTCCAGACATAAAAAATTAAGATGTTGATAATAAAAATATGTGTTTGGTTTGTATATAACAATCAATATTTACGTGATTCATTTTTGGTTTAATGGCACAAAACAATCGAATATGTACAGGACAAGAATGTATTCATATAAATCCGTCTTCCACACTACAGATTTCAAGAAAAAGAAATCCTAAAAATAAATAGTCTATTTTGCACTGTTTACTAAGCGACGATAGCCTTTCCCTAGAACAATAGGCTCGGAGGTAACAATAACCTTATTTCCTTTGTTTGTCTTTACTCCTCATTTTGCTATCCCTACACAAAGCTATTTATTATTCTGGTATAGAATTTCAATTTGATTCTTGAATATTTTGAGGATGTTTCCTTTAATGAGATTTTGGTTGGGTGATTTTTAAGAGATTTATATGTAAATGAAATGTGTAATCAGAGAGGAAATCTAGTAATTTTATCTTCTGATATCAGTTTAAGATAATAATTGTAATATAATTCAATAAATTAGTATTATAAGGATATTTCCAATCCATTGCTCCATACGTTTGAAAGAATTGTCTGCTCGACAGGGTAAACAACGCAGTGAACGTTGTTAAACCGTCCAAATTAAAGCCATTTCTGATGTTTGGGTGTTACATGATGCTCATATCCAGTCAATGTTTTCCGAAAATATTTTTCTGTAGTGTATTCTTTATAGACTAATTATACTTCTGTTATTTTCAGCTTAATCCCATCCAAGGTAGGTACGAAGTAGTATGAAGGTAGGTACGTATGAAGGTGCCTGGAATTAACATTACATGACGT
Organism: Sesamia inferens; assembly: GCA_037179545.1. Lineage (NCBI taxonomy): Eukaryota > Metazoa > Arthropoda > Insecta > Lepidoptera > Noctuidae > Sesamia > Sesamia inferens. Next base: position 13,685,086 of record CM073938.1, on the reverse strand, counting down.
CATATAGAGAAACGTCAAAGTCGAAAAGAAGTCTCATAAGTTAGACATGTACCCAAAATGCTGGCATTTTCAGGGGTTTCTTTTCGTTGGGATGGGAAATCATCAATTGACTTCTTCCGCTCTGGGCGGAGCGGAAGGGCGTGTCAGACTTTTACTGACTAAAACCCACCCGTGTTTCCTTACTTGCCTGCGCGATGGCCAGGGCCACGGTCTCTTGTTTATCAGGGGTTGGCGCAATATTTCTTTATCTTCCATATCTCTTCATTAAACGATAGGTCGGTGGTCATCTCCTTTTTAACCATATCATCATTCACACATTCAATTCATCGTTGCTTTGGTCTTCCCCTATTCTTTTAGTAGTTGAAATTCATAATCAAAACTCTCCTAAAATTTTTTTCCTCATTTCTTCACACAACATACCATGACAACCGGTTTCCATACAACTTTTCAATAATTAATCGATGCCAATTTCAGACTTCCTCTTATGTACTCACATCTTATTCTATCAATACGTGTAATACCACACACACGTTGATAAAGGGTATATCTGACATCGCCGCACAAACGAGTACCATGGATACATCCCCAGTGGTGGAATTATGCGTCGGCTTTTTCCCGATAAAAAAAAAATAATATGCAGTCTTTTTCACTTTATAATTGCTATACTTTTATAACCCAATAAGATTTCATAGTAAAATTAATTAAGTCGTTAATTACACAAAATGCGCAATGTGAACAATTTTAGAAAAAATATCCTATCAGCTGATTTAATAGAGTTCGCATCAGAGGTCAACGTTATACCTACAATAACGCACGGCGGCACGCTTGCAATGTTCAAAGGTCGAGTCAACACTTTTTTTAAACACTGTTATTTCTGTAACCGTTCATTAATGACATAAATGACTATCCTAATTTTCTTAGTGGCATGCGGTGTAGCCTTTTCGCGAAGTTTGCGTTACGATGTCAGTTACACCCTGTATGTGTCTTTCTAGCTAGCTCGCGACTTCATTCGTTTATATGTCAGAAAATAAATTGAATTTTATATGATTTTTGTTTTTGCTTGGGCCCTGATTATTTTGAGATTTTAAACTAAGTGAATGTCTCGTCGAAATCGGCATGGCCGTTTCGGAGATTATCTGGAACTAACAAATAAATAACAGATAGAAAAATAAATGTTTTTTTGGTAGATAAGTATCCAGTTGTTATTTTGAAACTACAAACAGATACCCCAATTTTATTTTCTATGAAGATGTATGGACTAAATTTTACGCGAGTCTTAAATATTTAACCAAAAGCAAAACCACAAATTAACTGCTCCACAACAAAATTTGAAGCAAGAATTATTCGTAAATTCACTGATTAAATTCACAAAGATTCATGCCAAAGAGGCGGACTTTAGTTAGTAAGAAATGAAGTAGCTACCTATGTATTTGTCTGTTCTAAATATCACAGAACAAGAGAAAGGCGATTTCCCCACAAAGAGAGAACGAACTCAAAGTGATTTTACTCACCCTTCCATTGTGCGGCTTCGACGACATCTAGAATCTCATTTTATGTTAAACAAATAAAAAACGTTATTAACTTTTTGCGAACCGGCAGCTATATTTTATGAGATACTCAATTTAAAATACGTTATTGTTTGGTTACTCTGAGCGTGTGTAATAACATTATTATAATATCCCTGTAACACGAGGGGCTTGCGGCTCGACTTGCCGAGATCGGCCGGTGGGTAGGTGCTCGTTCACGGGCGAGTTTGAGTTGAGTTGATTGATGCTCATACACCACATTTTGAAACACCTCCGTCCCGTGACAAATACGTTATACCGTTGGTCTCGGTAGTTACGGGTGATCAAAACAAGTCTAAGCACCCGTCTTGCCAAAGGGTAACGTGTTATCCAGCCGCTCCAAGTAAAAGATGGGTAGATATTGGATATAATATAGGCATATCGGACTGGAAACGGACTTGACCGTAGTTGGGAAAGAATTAGCTAGATCTGCTAGATAGATATAAGTATCTAAATACTTGTAGCTTGAATTCTATGTAGGTATAGATTACAAATATATAACGGTTCTCAAATTTCAGTGGATGTGTTTCCAAGGAAATCAACTGAGCGTAATGACATAGATCATAGTATAACTTGCCTACTTACCTATTTATTTATAAGTACCTTAGACATGATAGATTGGGAGATTGGTAAGATAAGATTGGTGAGGCACTAGTTGTCTGGCATTGCTCCCAGAGATTTTTGAACTGGGCCTTTTTGTCGCTGTACTTTATTCATTATTTTTTTAAAACGTGAACTGAAAGGTGGGTTGATGGGGTTGTGTATTCTTCCCGTCACAACCTTTGGTGCACAAACTTAGTCTTTGACTAAAATACAGAAATCGAAACTCAAAGTTTGCCAACGCGTAGTATATTAGGCATTATCTTAACTGATCGTGTTCGAAACACAATAATGCGCTCCTAAACAAATATAGCTGACATCTTAAATGGGACAAAACTGACAAACTATGGGCCCAAAATGCACAGCACCCTGATTGCGTAACTCTCTATTAGTTACTATTTTGAAACAATTTTGAAGTATTTTTTCTTATTTTAAAGTAATTGTATTACAAGTAAGTATGATTCACAACAACATTAAAATGATTTTATAATCATCTTACAAAAAACAATTCTCCAACAAGTTAACAGAAATCTCGACTCACCTCGATAGTTCAAATCATGCCTGAATCTGCAAAAGAAAAAAAACAGCTCGTTAGTTTCAATTTTACAATGCAATGCGGAATAAAATGCGCTATTTTGGTTTAATACAGGCGGAGTTGCATTTCTTCCAACAAAATTGTCGTCGATAATTCAGAAAGCAATTTAGCAAATTGCAATTTCCGTAATGGCGAACATCGCCATGGAAAATTAATAGTGTCTTTTATTAACAGTGGCTAAGCTACGAGGCGCCAAAGGTTATTTTTTATGGAACTAATATAATATAAAAAAAAATCGTGTAAAGCTGCCTTTGCAACGAGTGTATGCTTTAAGGTGCATTTACATTACAACTCTCAGGACGCACTGTTCCTTAAAAAAGCACCGTACGGAGGACGGGTCTGATCAGTTGCGTTGCGATGTGTACCGGGTACGATGCGCTAAATGTTGTTGTGTCGGAAGTTTAGTCGTGGAGGCTCTCCAGGTCAGTCTCCCTCTGGCGCAGCACCGTTGGTCATATTGTTGGGTTTAGCATTGCGTCCCCTCGCTCAACTGCCGTCTTCCTTCCTGTTCACTCAGTTATTTTTTGAGTGGATAGGCTTAATAAACTAGCGGGTTTTACCATCAACGATGGCATCACTGCTTACCATCAGTCGGAATTGCGGTTAAGCACTAGTTTATAATTATTAAAAAAAAAAAGCACGTAAACGCTACACTTGTAGATATCAAAACCTGTGTGTAATTTTTGAAGATATGTACATTCTGAGACGAAAATCTGTAGAAATAAACAACGTTTTCTCTAAAACATAATTAAGCTCAGTATAATGCTTTAATGAACTCTGAAAATTAGCTGAGAGTCTAGCTGGCTTAGAGAAACGGTACAAAATGTTATCGGACCTTGGTGAGCCATTTTTCTATAATGTTGTAATGGAGCTTATATTATTATTAGTCCGGTCCCGAGACCACAACGTTTTAAAAGCATCTAATTACATCAGTCTGTAGCGAGAAATAAGATACCTACTCCAATTTATATTTTTCGGTATTTCGTTTAATATTTTGAACACGTGTTTTAAAGTTCTGAGAAATATTTGCTTGAAGTTGGTTCGTTAATACATATTATTATTATTCTGAGGACGGGCTGTAATCGTTTTCGTTATAACTGAACGTACCTTTACATTATTAAGGTTTCGTGAAGTTCTTAATAGGTGTGCCATATATTGATATGAAATTATTGGCACTGAGAGGAAATATGTATAGAGTTTCGAGGAAAACCATCCCTATAAGGTTTTCCTATTTTCATTATTTTTCTCATTTATACCTCATGCCATGAAATAAAGCCCTTCCGCCACTGTCAGTCTGTCTGAACGAGATAAACTTTAAAATTCCCCAACGGATTTTTAAATGGCTTTCAAAATAGACGGAGGAAGGGTAAAGGTTTTCCTGTAAAGGCTGCGGGGTCTGGTGCACAGGCAACTGAAAGAACTCGTCAGGTTTTAGTTAGTAAAAATTATTCCAGTCCCTCGATGTACGCGGTATAAAAGACGAGGCGAAATACTTCGTCCGGATCGTAGCGGTGTCAACAACGTAAGGGTGGATACTCGCCGTACGACGGGTCGTCCCATTATAAAGATGGAGTAATTAAGTCGTGCAATTCCCGTGCACACTCTCCAAAATGTGACTGACTGGCTACTCTGCGCCTGTGCTGGCTTTGGGGACAGTTTTTAACCAAATCCGAGACGCTAATCTGCCTCTTCGCATGCCTCTCCACCAAATCCAAAGTTGCTAGGTGGAATTTTGTAACATCGGCCCAAATGTCACTGCATTACACCACACACTCATTTGATGATTTCCCATCCGGAAAAAAAGGAAGGTTAAAGTTTATAATTACTTAAGGTTTTGTAATTTCACTGTAATATAACGATGATTGTCGAAGATATCACAAAAATCATTCCGATTGGACCGTACTGTCATTCGATATGAAACCACATAATAATGTTTATAACCTGAAAAAACACATATGGTACTTTATATCTCGGTAAGTAATTTGTTCCTGTAGATAATTTATCGACATAAACATCAGCGAATCCGCGAACAAAAGCTAGTAAGCTATGGTACTGACCCTCCAATATTAATTTTACTGGCGTCCGGTTATCAATACTCGCTAGACTGATGGAATAATTTAGCCTTTTTCTGAAGTTTGATCAATCATAAATACATGAGCAATAACATTGTCAGCAATAAATTGATTAAGTTTTGTATACCATATTTGCACGACCCTAAATAAAATGGGGTAGGGGCAAGGCATGATTATACACTAACAGACTTATAATTATAATAATGTACATATGTAAAACGAAGCAAAATAATCATAGAATTGCCACGTTGTATTACGATGCTGATTCTTTGGCCAAGAAAGAGGCCAGCCCTTTAATCACGTAAAGAGTCGACCAACCGTTAGGTGATATTTGAAAAACTAAGTCCGATCTCGGAATCGGATCTAAACCTTGGTATTTATAGCTAGGGTTTCTTCTATACTAATCATCATCATCATCATCATCTCAGCGTTAATCCCAGTCGCTTCCGTAGCTTTGGCGTCTGGGGTCCACTTTACCAATCTAACTGCTGATTTTGGCTAAACTTCGATATTTTCCGTCAAGCGACTGCCGTCTAACCTCCACAGCCCGAAGGCGATATCGAAGCATTGCAGTTAGACCAATTGTTAGACTTTTGAGGGCTCCAACAACCCGTAACGACTGCCACTAGTTGTTTGTATGGCAACCGGGACCAACGGCTTAACGTGCTTTCCGAGGCACGACCAGACCAGTGAAAATATTCATATTCATGCATACAAATATTTGCACTGTGCGGGAATCGAAACCGCGCCTTCTTGCGCAACGGCCGCGTTCGCTACCGCTACGCCACGGAGGCTGTCCCTACGTTACGGAGGCTGTCGCTACGTCACGGAGGCTGTCGATACGTCACGGAGGCTGTCGATACGTCACGGAGGGTGTCGATACGTCACGGAGGCTGTCGCTACGTCACGGAGGCTGTCGATACGTCACGGTGTCGCTACGTCACGGAGGCTGTCGCTACGTCACGGAGGCTGTCGTCGCTACGTCACGGAGGCTGTCGCTACGTCACGGAGGCTGTCGCTACGTCACGGAGGCTGTCGATACGTCACGGTGTCGCTACGTCACGGAGGCTGTCGCTACGTCACGGAGGCTGTCGCTACGTCACGGAGGCTGTCGCTACGTCACGGAGGCTGTCGCTACGTCACGGAGGCTGTCGATACGTCACGGTGTCGCTACGTCACGGAGGCTGTCGCTACGTCACGGAGGCTGTCGCTACGTCACGGAGGCTGTCGCTACGTCACGGAGGCTGTCGCTACGTCACGGAGGCTGTTGATATATGTCGAATCCAGACTTTGATATACGCCGTATAAAAGATGATGATGATGATTAGATGCCGTAGAAATACTTAGTCCGGATCATAACGGTGTCACACTGCTGGATTCTTCTATACTAATATTAGATATAAAAATAGGTAAAATTTGTTTGTTTATATGCATGCATCGGGTATTCTCCGGAGTTAATGTATTAAATCCAATTATAGAAATGTTGTCACTGGTAGAAAGCTAGATTATTTGTGAGTGCTATAGACTCTACATTATGTTTAAATCATGCATTTCACACAACTTTTGCCAAGCAAGTCTTAAAGAAGTACCTCTAAAAACAGAATTACATATTTATTTTATGATTACAAGGACATCAACAAAATAAAATTTTCTCTTTACAGTATCTCAATTACTGATATAGTTTCGAAGATAATAGAAATTGCAAGATGCCAATAAACGCACAACGCTATCTGTATACGTGTACGTGCACAAAGCATGTGCTGAGCGGTAAGAGTGAAGCGTGTTGCCACTTGCCACAGTTCCGGCAAGAGGAACAAATAACACCCCGCGAACGGAGTTGCGGGTAGAAGCCAGGGGTTCAATATACACGGACGGCGTCCCGCTGTTTTTGACATCCGCCTCGGAAACATTGGCAACAAGTTAAATATTAAATTCATTGAATTATTCCGGTGAGCGACCAGGTTTCCGTTTTAGTCACATTTATATTTAACTTTCTTTTATTCCATAATGTATTCGACCTTATTGATTTTAGGTATGGTGGGATACAATGAACTAAGGGTTAGTAGGGATCTTGCACTCACCTCAACATTTTCCTAATCTTTTCCCAACTATGTTCTTGTATGCTTCTAGTCTAACTACGACTAGAGTTCTCTCTTAAGTGGCAGTGGGCCGAGCACATTGCCCGTAGAACCGAAGCCCGATAGGGCCGACAGGTTCTCTAGTGGCGGCCATGTACCGGAAGACGCAGCGTGGGTAGGCCTCCGACAAGGTGGACCGATGACTTGGTGAAGGTAGCGGGAAACCGCTGGAAGAGGGAGGGGCAGGACCGGTCGTCGTGGAGATCCTTGGGGAAGGCCTATATACAGCAGTGGCATCTTTAGACTGAAATGATGATGATAATAATGAAGTTACTGAGAAAAAGGTGCATAATGCAGTTACATATTTTAGTGCTGGTGAGTTTGTGTTCTGGACAGGTATGTGTGACGATGATAACTGCCACTAATGGAACTAGCCCTTGGATCAATATTTTGAGAGAGGTGCTGATGAGTTGCACTCCACATATTCAACCTTATAGTCAGTGACACATACTTATTCTGTTGTTCTCTGAGTGCGTTCACAAGGATTACAATGTTTTTAATTTGTTATGGATAATTTTGTTACTATACCCGTATGTATCGCATTGGGATAACCTGTAATGGTAGATGTAAGAAGATAAATAAACTTTTAGACTTTTAACCGAAGTGATAATGTTATTCGGACACTGTAAACCTTTTTTTTTTTACGATGGATTAACAAAGGGGGCTCATAAAGTAAGTAAGTGGTCACAGCCTCACGAATTGATCAACCAGGGTAACCCCATCAATCTCATATTTTTTCTTTAACTACTGGCCCTACAGCTGTAATAGTTATGATCCTCTACCGCATTGATCATTGGTTATATTAGGGGTTAAAGTATGAAATTGCCGTTATGTTCCAAAAGGTTCTTTGAATTGTTATAGAATTTTTAATGGTTTGCGGTTTTCGAATGAAACTTTTTTCACATAGTTTCTATGATGTTCTTCTTTTAAAAAATGTGGAATATATAAATATAAACCTTCAATTATTTTTGTTATTCAATATAGACAAGAAAGCCGGTTACTACAAAAATTGGAGTGATTTTTGAAAATGAGTTCCGACGCGGAATTAATACGGCAGAAACCCACAATATCAATATTGCGTTTGGGGAGGATTTTGGTTTAAACGCTTTCGTGAAAGAAAACTTCGACTTGAAGAAAGAGTCACGAGGAAGACCGCCCACACAGGTCAATAAAGATGAATTAATAGAGATAGTGGAAACCGATCCTAGTCAAACTACCAAGGAATTAGCGGCAGGGTTTAATGTTACTTTACCCACAATATTGACTCATTTGCGTCAAATCAATAAAATAGAAACATACAAAAAAGGGTGCCTCATGATTTGACTGATCTGCAAGATCAGAAAGAAACGCGTGTTGAAACTGGTGTTAATCGGTACAGAAATGAAGGAATATTGGATAGAATTGTGACATGTGGTGAAAAGTGGATTGTTTATAATAACCGTAAAGAAAAATGCAATGGCTGACCCCAGCTTAAACGCCACAAGTGTCATAAGGCAAAACTTACCAATAAAAATGTATTGGTAACTATTTGGTGATCTCTGCTTGGTAACACCAAGCAGAAGTCTTTTATACTGATATCTATTGTACCAATCAATGAATGCAACAATCCTTATAAAATAGACACAATATTCGTTTTGCTGACTTCATAACATTATAGTGAAAAAGCTTTGTTCCGCGATTTTACTCGTGTACGTTTTGATCCGATGAAGTGGGAAAAAGTATCCTCTGTGTTATTTCTGGTTATAAATTATCTGTAAGTCAAATTACATCAAAATCCGTTTAGTAGTTTTTTCGTGGAAGAGTAATAAACATCCATCCATCCTATCATACACCCTCACAAACTGTCGCATTTATGTATAGTATTAATATTATAGATTAGGATAGCAAGATGAGATTTACTGCGTGCTTCTATATTTTTAAATGGCTATCACGAATGGCTGGTCCACCCCGCGGAGTAACATCTGTTCAATACTGCTGCAATTTATTCCCATTGACAGATTGTTTTTGTAGCCCTTCCGTAATTTTAAAAAAGGATTTAAAAAATATCGGATAGTTTAATAAAGAAGACTTTTTATTTTATTACCTTTGCCTGAAGTTACCTATTATTTTTAGTTAACATTTTTTTAGAAAAAAAAAAAGACTTAAAATAAAGAATAGTTTAATATAGAAAGTCAAGCTGAGTGTCACGCTTGTTTTTCATTGGACTTTTAAAATTATTTATAGTGTTGTTTACTAAATAAAAGTGCGTGATTTATGTAGTAAAAAGTGCATTTAGTAAATAGTTCATAAAGAACAGTGAAATATCGCAGCATAGTGGCCACATCATGACTTTGCCCCAAACCTCACTTGTAAGACGGGTCAAGTGGCCGTCTTTTTCGACATGAATAATTCATAATTACGTGACATTGGCTAAATGCACAAAACGTGCGAAGCCAAAAAATAAAGAAAGAAGAAGAAGACTTTTTATTTTATTACCTTTGCCCGAAGTTATTATTTTTAGTTAACATTTCCTTTGAAAGCAATCTGCCTATCCTCCTACCTAAGTTGAGATCGCCTACCAAACAAGCCGAATGCAGCTGAATAGGTACCAGTATTTGATATGGTTCAACTGCCTATCTAAGTAGGTATATCTTGGACACCAATGACTAATTATAAGATGAAGGATAACATTTGGAAGAAACCTGGACTTTAAGTCTGAAATCGCCAACCCACACTGAGCAAGGGTGGTGATTACGCTCAATCCTTCTCTGTATGAGAGGAGGCCTGTGCCCAGCAGGGGGACGATAAAAAAACAAAAAGTCGATGATGATGATCTGCCTATCTGACTTCTACAACCCAGTCAACACCTAGGTAAGACTGGTTCTCAGAGTTTTATGTTTCTGACTACCCGTAACGACTGTCAAAGACCCACGAATGATAGGGACCAACGGCTTAGCGAGTTTTAGAACTCTCAAAGATTCTCGAAGGTTCTTCGAGATTGTCAAGACCCTTCCGGAAGCCTAGCTTAACCTTCCATCGATCGGGCGTCTGTTATTCTTTACTTATTTTTTTTACAGGAGTTTTTGGCTTGGTTACTAAGACCTTTGAGCCATTTCTTCGTTATTCTTGTTATCTTTCGTAACTTATCCTAACCTTATCCCAACTGAACTTAACCTATCTTCTTTCGTTTCCCGCGTGAGCCGACTAGGAGGGGTTTGGGGTAAAGTCATGATGTGGCCACTATGCTACAATATTTCAATGTTCTTTATTAATTATTCACTGAATGTACTTTTTACGACACAAATCACGCGATTTATTTAGTAAACAACACTATAAATAATTTTAAAAGTCCAATAAAAAATGAGCGTGACACTCAGCTTGACTTTTCCGTCAAAAAAACTATTCTTTACTTACGGGCTTATCTTTCAATAGGATGTAATTATTTAAAATCTGTTTATAATTTCTAAAGAAAAATCTTTTTAGTAGCTTCTGCTATAGCGGCAAAAGAAATACATCATCTATGTAAATTTCAATTGCCTGGCTATAACGGTTCGAGAGATACAGCCTGGTAACAGACAGACAGACAGTGAAGTTTTGGTAATCAGCCTATAGAAGTCCACTGTTGGACAAAGGCATAGGGGGGTTACTTATCTACACATAACTAACTCAATATAACTTAACGCCGAACTATCTATGTTCCAAAGTAAGTATATTTTAAAAGCTTGTAAATTAAAATCAAACATTTAACCATATAAGTTCAAGCCGGTACATTAACTAGTTCCAGGCCATTTCCCTTATAAACACAATTCTCCAACGATAGCTTTATCAAAGCAGGAGTTTTGTTTGCTAAGCGAACCAACCGTAAAGCAACTAGTACAGTAACGCATGAACTAAGAACAACTGTGGTATGTAAATGAACTTAGAGCTCCCGCAGGAAGGCGCGACGCGACACGTTGCTTCACGAAATGGAATGGTTGGTAGAAATTGTTCCACTAAAATCGCATCGCCCAAACGTGTCGCGCCTGTCTGCAGGGCCTTTATGACTCGTTAGTATAGCGTCGACATTTTAGGGTTGACCCAGACTTTCTTTCCTGCGTTCCCTTTTGTTTCGTTATGAAATAGGAATGTTTTGTTCGGATTATAAAAGGGTTATTTGTTTGAATGTTTTCCACTATTATGTACTACCTCATGCTCGTAAAGGAAATTGCTGTGATTTCTGAACGATGTATGTTTTGAGGGAAATGTTTAGTCATTCGCTAGCTGTCTTATTGTATTATGTCACTTCATATAATTTACTCTCTGGCTCTTTTCAATTACACGGTAGATTAGAAAAAAATCTGTTTAAAAATTACTGGAAAGCTTTAAAAAAGAACTTCGAAAGACATGTGACATCTACCAACCCGCACTTGGCCAACGTCGTAGATTACGGCCCACTCCATCTCGCCGACAGGAGGCCTATGCCCAACTGTGGGAACATTATAGGCTATATAATTATGTATGTTATGTTATGTTATGTATGTTGTATCCTATTTATGTTGCTATGTGTTGAGTGTGTGAGGGGGGTGATAAATTAAATCTCGGTGGTAGGCCATAACATCGCCCGCCGGCACAAGTTACCACCCACCAGACAAAGCCTTGCCGCCAAGCGATTCGTCGTGTTCCGGCATGATGTCTGGTGAAGCCGTACGGAGGACGGGTCTGAGCAGTTGTGTTGCGATGTGTGCCGGGTACGATGAGCCTAATGTTGTTGTGTTGGGAGTTTGGTCGTGGAGGGTCTTCAGATCAATCTCCCTTTGGCGCAGCATCGTGTTGTTGGGTTTAACATTGCATCACGTCGCTCAACTGCCGTCTTCCTTCCTATTCGCTCAGTTTTTCTGAGTGAATAGGCTCTTAATAAACTAGCGCGCTTTACCATCAACGATCGCATCACTGCTTACCATCAGGCGGGATTGCGGTCAAGCGCTAGTTTATAATTACTAAAAAAAAAAAATGGTAACGATGTGTGTTTATGTTTTTACGTTCAAACAGTGACAAGATGCAAGACGTACCGTGAGAGTATTTAAATTTATACAATATCCTATTTACCCTGTGCCTGTACAACAACGCGCTCTTCAGACGAACGTGAATTGGCTAGATCTAAGAGTCTCGACCGCGTTATTCGTTCGGATGATATAGGGTAAATATTTTAGACGCGGTGATGTTTTGATAATGTAGATTTTTTCTGTTTACATTTTGACTTTGTTAGTTTCACCTGTAATGTATGCATGTATGTTTGTTATCGTCTCCTTTTTTTGTTGTGGATAGGAAATCATCAAATGATCTCTCCCGGTCTTGGTGGATCGGAAGGGCGTCTCAGACTTACTGAATAAAACCCACCCGTGTTCTTTCATTTGTTGGTGCGCCACGAGCTACGGTTTCTTTTTTAACCAATACCAATACTGCGATAAATTAATTTCTGCGTGTCAGCCAGCTTAAATTTGTCTGTAATGGAATTTGGACCTTTTAGGTTCGGCGCAAATGGGCCACCGACCGCAACCACCGGTGGCCAGCGACGGTGACTTAACACACTTTTTAATATATTTTGTATAGACGCGCCGCACACGTGTATCCTGTGGCGGCCACTCGATACAGTAGTGTCCGCGACTTGCCACTAGTGGTCACTACGTGCCAAACAAAACGCCGACACCCGCCACTGTCCCATTGTTAACCGTCCGACGATCTACGTATCGCGCGCGTACGATCATGGAGCACGGCACCTCAATGGATGTTGATACATTACATCCAAAGCAAAGGAAATTGAAGAAACGAGCGGGTTATAATATGTGGCGGCTTTCAGACATCGCTGGCTGCTGCTCGCTTCTGATACTTTTATAAATGTGGCGGTAGCGCGCGACAGACACCGGTGCCTGTGGTCGGTGGCCTATTTGCGCCGAGCCTTAGATTTAAGGAATGAATACTTTTGAAAGAGAAACGAGAATATTATAACGATCTGTAAGAAACACAAATAGCAAGGTAATTGCATATTAAACACACTGTCAGTAGTAATGGGTTTCATTTTGATAATTCAATAACATTCATTGCGTTATTCACGTTGCTGAGCAGACAAATTTTTCACACATATGAAGCAATGGATTAGCAATATACCTCAAAATGATTCAATTTGATAGTACCTAATAGTGTGTTATGTAATTGGGGTGCAGGGTGGCAGGATATCGACCCACAAACTGTGACCATGGACTCCGTAAGTACATGATTCTGGAACCCCATACGATAAAATTTAACGATGCGTCGATAAAAAAAAGAAAATTGCTGTTCTATACATTTTGACCGCGTATGTATAACACTTTTCTTTTTCTATGGAACAGGTGATTTTATTTGATAAGCTGATAAAAATTTTGTGGTTCTAGAATTATGAGTTTGAATGAATGGTTTGTCACCAACCTGTATACAGAAATTTTTGGTAAACCATTGATAAATAAATTAAATATTAGCAGCAGCTGCTTTTTCTTTGCGTGTCGATAGTTTTCTTCTTCGATGTTTTTGTACTTACTGAACCCAGTATATGGCTGATTATCTGATTGATCACGACATTGTACTTACAGATCGACGAACACATACGTGATGACACAATGGCGCCGATTCTGTTCTTCACAAACTAAACAACCTAATTTTAAGTTAACTGCATCTTTTTCTTTCCATTTCGTTAAGAAAAGGATAGAAGATTACATTATAGTTTAATCCTGTCAAATTAAGATACTCCATAGACAGTTTAGACGCGATTAAATAGGCGACTAAAAATACGCCCGTTTAACAGAGCGCACTAATTTGACAGGTTTAAACTGATTTTATCTTCTGTCCTTTTCTTAATGAAATAGAAATAAAAAGATCCTCTGAACTTAAATTTAATTTAGTTTGTAAACAAGGGAATTGGGACTAGTATGTCGAATTTTTGTAGAACGAATTACTTTAACGAAGATTAGCAGGAGTAAATTTCGAGAACACTGCTCGTACCTACAAAGCTTAATGTACATACCTATCTGTTGGTATCTGTAGTGCTCCTCCATGGGACTTTTACTGTAGTGTGTTTAATCTAATATTTCCTTTGCCGTCATGTTGGCACTAATGCAAATTAGTGTGAGAGAGAAAGAGACGCAGAGTGCGTCTACTTTGTTTATGATAGTGACAAAAAATGAATGCCAACATGACGGCAAAGGAACTATTAGATGAAACGCACTATAAATGCAATAAAAGAAGAAAGAGAGAGCGACAGTTTTCATTGTTTTCGAGGATAAATCAATATAGGATATATCCTCGAAAACAATGAAAACTGATACAAACAGATTAACGAAAACGAAAAACTAAGATGGCGGCTATGAAAATTTAGCACTTCGTTTCTGCCGGAGGTCCCTCGAACCGGCAAGTTTTTTCACTACTTAAAATCGTAATTGTAGACATTACGATCGATCGAACTGTCAGTCTAAACGTTACCGAAAGTAGCTTAAAGGAAAAAATATCAAACGTTTAGGCACCTCTGTGGCAGTTGTCAGTCACTTCCTCCCACACAATGCGACCTCCGAGAATACGGCCCGAAAACTACCGACGTATGTCAACGTTACATAATACCTACATATAAAAACACAAAGCGAAATTCGACAAAGGATGGAAAAGCTGTAGTACAAAGGACTTCTACACATTATCAGACAAACGGTCTGAAACACAATTGGAATGTGGCCTACTGTGACGCATTAATAGGACTTTGTGCAAAGTGTGCGGCTCAATAGTTTTGTGCGAAAAGAAAGAAAAAACGTATTTTTGCGATACATGACGCAAAAAACACAAAAATAAGAAATGGTTGAGGGAATATGCGTCACATCTACGCAAAGCGGCGAGATTTCCTTTTTAAGTCACTTCTTTAACTTTGTATGATTAAGATAAACTATTGTTTGGTAGGTACCAGGTCACTAAAAGTATTACGACAAAAAGTTTTTATGTGTGAAAAACTGGCCAGTCATAATTTTTTTTAAAATATTATTTATAACTAATAATAGGTACATTCCATTCATTTCATTTTGCGACCTAACTAAAATTATCGAGTCTCTTTGAAAAATGGATTTGCGTCGAGACCATTTTGGCGCTATGATTTTTAGGGTTTCGTAGCCAAATAGCAAAAAACGGAACCCTTACAGATTCGTCATGTCTGTTTGTCCGTCTGTCCGTTTGTCCGTCCGTATGACACAGCCATTTTTTCCGAAACTATAAGAGATATATTGTTGAAACTTGGTAGGTAGGTAGGTGGTAGTATTCTATGAACCGCATTAAGATTTTGATGCAAAAATAAAAAATAATAATAATAAATATTGGGGGCTCCTCATACTTAGAACTGAAACACACAAAAATGTGTGGGGTATCTATGGATAGGTCTACAAAAATGATATTGAGGTTTCTAGAATATTTTTTTCTAAACCGAATAGTTTGCGTGACAGAGGCTTCCAAAGTGGAAAAAACTTTTAAAATAATAAAATGAAAAATCTAAAAAATACATATGATGTACATTACTATAAAACTACCAACGAAAATTGTTTTCAACGAGATCTAGTAAGTAGTTTTTTTATAATACCTCGTAAATCGTAAACCGCTTATAACCGCGTAATCTTTCATACAAATAACTTAAATCCTTTAATTTCATAAATCAATGGTACGGAACCCTTTGTGCGTGAGTCCGACACGCACTTGGCCGGTTTTTTACGATTTCACATGTCGCCTAAAAACGAATCGTATGATAGACTTCAAATAGCATTCATGGATGAAGGCCCTTCTAAGGCAACCGTGTATCGGTGGTATGAATTTAAGCGCGGTCGACTAACTTTGGGGGATGAAGAAAGAAGTGGTCGGCTTTGACGGCTGTCATAGAAGAAAGCGTGCTAGCAGTGCAATGTTTGATGCAAGACAATCTGGTTGCGGAGGATAGTTTCACGTCGGGTGCCGCACAATCTCAACGATGCTCAGAAGTAGGCACGGGTGGAATGTGCCATGATATGATAGACAAATTTGAAGCAGGCTTGTCTCAGCGTGTTTACGACATCGTTACTGGTGATGAATCTTGGATTTATCAATACGATCCAGAAACAAAGCGTCAGTTTGATTGTTTTTAAACGAATTAACGCCTAGCAAAGTGAAACAATCTAGAAGCGGGGGTAGGATTTGATCGTGAGCTTTTTCAGTTTGATTGGCTACTTGGTATCAATTCCTTTACGAAACCAAAGAAGCATTAACGCTGAATGGTATACTACCAAATGCTTGACAGAAGTTTTCTCTGTTGTGACCAAACACAGGGCTCCGCGGGTTACTGCTTTACCGCGACACACACCAGAATCAAAACGAGGGATTTGTAAGGAGCTCTGACCTAGCAACGTATGACTCCTTCTTATTCCAAAAAATATAAGATCAGCTCAAAGGGATACAATTTTCGTCGCCGGATGATGCGCTGTCAATGGTCTAGCAGGCTGTAAACGAGGTGTCTGCGGTGGATTGGAAAAAGTGTTTCGAAAACTGGTTCAGATGCATGAAACTTTGTATAGATGCTGGTGGAGAGTGCCTAACTTTCTGAGTGTCCCACATATATGAATGTATTTCGATGGTATTTCGGTTTAAAATATTCATAATTTGAAATAATTCGATGTTCAATTTAGGGCTGATTTTTCCCAAGCCAAATAAATTTTATCAGAAGAATAATTTTGAGTTTTTGTCATTTTTCCTATACAAAAACTGACAGATGTAAAATTTATTTTATAGCGTCGTATTTCGTCGCTTGCACTAATACTTTGATTAGACCGCTTAACATTTTTATTTCCTAAAGATTGTATCGTCGCTTTACATGGCCCAGAAGTTTTGTCAAGAATGAGGTTATAGAATTCAAAAATATTTTTTTTTAGAAACTAACAGGTTCAAACAAACTCATCAGTTTTATTACTAGTATATAGTTGTTAGATTTAATAGTACCTAGATATAAGGCAATTTATTGAAAAGCTAATCAAACTGTAATAAACTAACTATACAATCTAATAAACTTAAATAACATGGTCATAAGATAACAGTATTCTGTGTATGAGGTAACTTAATACACTAAATAATCGGAGAGAAACGGCAATTTCGAGCCGAAGGTAACCCGACTATTTACGTAGTAGTACTTGGAGGTACTAATGGAGACTCCCATGTCAATATTTTCATATCTGACCAGCCTTTTCACAACTATGTTGCGGTCAGCCTTACCAAATGCATCTGAATATCAGCATTTTATCTATAGCAACTGCATATCAGGAGCCCTAGTTTGCTATTTTTATAAATCTGTCATTCTACACGATTTTGCTTAAATGTTCGTAATCTGTTAAATTCATAATTATCGATCAATTATATCTCAGTCGTCTCGTATTGGAATGGTGAATAGAAAACAAATACATTCGCTTAATAAAAATCGTTTACAGCAAGAGTACTGTGAAAATACTATTAAAAAAGAAGAGCGAAACGAAGAGTAGCCAAAGGAATACCACAAGGACATCACCTGACACCAAAATTATTCTCGATTGTGTTCGAATCGATATTTCTAAAAAATAATTCCTCATTTAAGTCAATCATTGCCGTATTGCCGTTATTATAAAACCCGTTAGCAGAAATGATTTTCTAAAAACTACTGATCATTTTGAACATTTATTAATTGGAGTGGAGTGCCAGTGATTGACTACTGGAAAGTCATAAAGACGCAATTTTTTTTTGTTGCTTACTTGCTATCAAGCTTAGTATTCTAAGCCTAAAATTAACAGATACCTAGATGCGTTCCAAAATAAAGAATTACTGACGTGGCTCAAAAATCCTTTAGAACCTGAAGTGGGAACGGCTGCCTTAAGGTATAAAATAAGTATGCAATAAATAGACCTAAACTTGTTTAATGTTCAAATGTCACAGGTGCAGCAAACTTAAACTTTCTCTTAGTATGACCTAGATTTCCTGTAGATCATGTCAACGAGTTCAGAGATAGTGGGCGACATGTTCGAAGCTCAATCCAAGGTTACAGTCTTTACGACCTGTCACTGAAATAACACGTCTACGACATTTGCAAATTGGATAAGAGACCCCATTCTTCAGTCGGAAGTACGTACATTCTATAAATAGGGGAAGTACGTACAAAATGACATATGCGGACAAAACGACACAGGCATCATATTTCAAATTCTGCCGTTTCTAGTTCGCCATAGATAACTACATTACGTGACTCTAGCCAGAAATACGAACCTGTCAAAAGGTGAACTCGCGCCTGTCTTTCGTTTGGGTGTCATGGCCGACGATAAACATTGGTAAGTTACGAGTTTTTATTTAATGCAGGGATTTTTGTGTACTAATGTTATGTTATTCAAAATATTATCTTGTGTTTACATTAATTACTTCCCTTAAGTAACTATTGTTGCCTTCAAATAGTTTTTTCCGAAAATAATAATCATTTTGCATTTATTGTTGAATTTTGATTTTTTATAACGTTTTATGGACAAAATGGCATACATATGTAACGGACAAAATGACATAGGTATGTCGTTTTGTCCATAAGAACTCAATGAGTTAATTGTAGGTACTCAATATCGGTTTTTTGGTAATCAGTTGTTAATTTCTTTACAGATAATGCCGCGTAATTATAAGCGGACGACTGATCGTCAGTCTTGGAGTGAGGAATCAATGCGTAAAGCTATGGAAGCAGTTCGCAACAGAATGGGCTGGCTTTTGGCGTCGAAGACATTTGGCAGACCTATACGTTAGCAGTGCCTATTGAAGTTATATCTCCTGTTCCAAAAGGACATTACGTAATACACATTACGTGGCCAAGGCAAACGTAAGCCAAAGAAACAGCAAACCTCTTTAGTTTTGACTTCAACTCCAAATATGACAAAAATTAAGGCAAGAAATGAGCCTAAATCTTCTTCAGAGAAGAAGAGACGAAAGGTTACCAAAACCATATTCCAAGAAGACAGGGAAGAAGAAAATTTGCCAAACTACGCTCAAGATGACGAAGAGGATTGCGCATGCATTTATTGCAAGGTTCTTTATTCGCGATCAAAACCTGGAGAAGACTGGTTGCGGTGTTTAAAATGTTCACATTGGGCCCACGCTTCTTGCGCGGATGTTTCTAAACGAACCAAGCGGTTCATTTGCGAGCTTTGCCTTTAATTTTATAACTTGTACTGTGTATGTCATTTAGTCCTTATGTGGTATGCCATTTTGTCCATAGCATATGGACAAAATGGATTTCATTGATCTCATTTAAATTTAAAAATAATATTTTTTCTAGTTTGTTTATCGTTTAAGTATCTATTATAATTCAAAGATATGAAACCTAAGATTACTGGTGTGCAATATGAATGCGCTGTGATTTACCATTCAAAAGTTATGACCCAAAACCAAAACTATATGTCATTTTGTACGTACCTCCCCTATGTTTTTGTTTTCAAAGAAAAGTAAAAAAAAAAAAAATTCTAAGTACACTACCAAATCGTGGTGGCCTAGTGGTTAAAACACCATCCTCTAAAGTATGATATGCTGGTTATATGAAAGTTATAAGTATTTACTTTTTAAGTATATCTTGGACACCAATGACTGATTACAAGGTGAAGGAACCATATTGAGGAAATATGGACCTTAAGTCTGAAGTCGCCAGCCCGCATTGAGCAAGCGTTGTGATTACATTAAAAAGGACACTACCAAGATAAAGAGGCCTTCACCTGGTGAGGAGGATTATTATGGGATTTTGCTCGCTAAAGAAACACTTTCACACAATAGGCACAACGGACAGCTCCGCCTATGTAGGGCTTGCATGGAGGCTGACGAAATTATCATATATATATTATATTTGTCGCGCATGTGCTCTTTGAATGCACAGATGTCACCTAGATTAAGTCACAAAACCTAGGGACATCCAAATTTTACACATATATTTTTAATAGGCTAGGAAATTTAATAAACCGCAGGGAAAAGGGTTTGTTGGACTAACCACCAACACTCTCCATAGCCCATGAACAATGGTCCACGTAAAGAATTAACTGCGGAGACTAAATCCATAACATAGAACATAGAGCCAAGAGAAAGCTATGAACGTGAAAGGTTGAGTGAAGTGACCTTACAATTTGCTATAAATAAGGGTTGTATCCTAAAAAATAATTTAATGTCCATCAGATAGATTTATAAAAAATATTCAACATGTATTTTTTATTTTTTCTTTTATTCAAATACTTAGGAAGATATATTGATTTGAAATGTCGCATGACGTCACGCCGTGGTACAAAATATACCACGACGTAATTAGCCACTCTGTAACTTTAATACGCTATATCTCAGTAGTTTTTGGTAATTTCGACAAAATAAAAAATACGGGTCTTAATTTTTTTTATTATCTACAAGGCGGACTAATTATTTTTTTGATTTTCATACCTTGGATATGTCGGATGAGCTGTCATTACAATAGGGATGTCCCTATTGTAATGACAGCTCATCCGACGCTTACTTCACGTAAGTTTTTACGGTGAAATGTTTTCAGAATGGCACTGCTGGTAGTCATCCTTCTGTTGCTCTTCTGCTTCTTCTTCAGCCTATAGAAACCCACTGCTGGACAAAGGCCTCTTCAAGGCTTTCCACTATGACCGGTCTTGTGCTGCCCGCATCCATAGGCTTCCCGCGACCTTCACCAGGTCACCGGCGCACCTTGTTTTCTTTTTTTTATAATTTTAAACTAGTGCTTGACCGCAATCCTGCCTGATGGTAAGCAGTGATGCAATCGTTGACGGTAAAGCGCGCTAGTTTATTAAGAGAACAACTGAATGAATAGGAAGGAAGACGGCAGTTGAGCGAGGTGATGCAATGCTGCGCCAGAGGGAGATTAATCTGGAGACCCTTCACGACCAAACTCCCGACACAACAACATTTGGTGCATCGTACTCGGCACACATCGCAGCGCTTCTGCTTCACCAGACATCATTCCGGAACATGTGGAATCGCTTGGCGGCAAGACTTTGTTGCCTTAATTAAAATTTGTTAGGTTCCACATAAAATTCTTCTTCCATACTTATTTCAATACTTCTTCTATTAGTCGTCATCTCTGTAACCATATCGTTTATCACAGTCTATTCATCGTCTTTTTTTAGCGATAAGACCGCCCATTGAGTCACCCTCTGTAATATTTTTACATTAATACCTCTAAGGGCTGATTTTTTAATCATCTGATAACTTTGTTCGAGGAATATACATATGTTCAATAGGGTATTTGACTAAAAAAAAAAAATAATTAGTCAGTCAGTCAGATTTCCAAAAAATACTAGACACGTATTTTTTATTTTTTCATATAAACAAAAAATTAAGACGACACAGTGCGTTGAAAACTCGTGTGACGTCTCCAGACACCACTCCTGATCTTTGATGCCTTTTATATTTGTAAATTTTTATAGTTTTGATAAAACAAAAAATACGTGTCTAGTATTTTTTGGAAATCTGACTGACGGACTAATTAGTTATTTTAGTCAAATACCCTTTTCTAATATATGCCTGTTTCTGCCAATATTTTTACGATGTTAATGGCAAAACAGAGATCACTATACTTAGTATCATCCTTATTGTATTAATAAACTGTGTACCTTTGACTGGATTTGAAAAAAGAAATGAAAATTTTGAGTTATTTCATATAAAACTGTCAAACGTATATTTTATTTTCCGAAAAAAGTTAAATAAAATGTACTGATGATCCGACGACAGCAGGTCAAGCTACCCGAAACTGTCAAATATTCCCAATTGATTTTTTTCAAAATTTCGACTTGAGTCATCTTTATGCTTTAGCGATAAAGTTGAAAATCCAATAAAAATCTGACAGATTATAGTAGATTGATGTGCTGTTGTTTGTACATACTTATTTATGTACATTTTATTCTGTAGGCTTTCGCTACTCTAATAGCCGGGCCGGCTATGTAGAGAAAGGCCAACCATACGTAAAACTTTCCACACAACTTTTTCCTGTAGTGCTGTATATTAAACGTTATTATTAACAATGTATGTAGTGCGTATTTTCCGGAGGTGAGCGGTAGCTAAATCCCTTCATCACGAAAATTTGCGGCACTCCCAACCCAGTGCCATTTATCGGTCTGGGTGGTGAGTTCGAACCTAACTATGCATGCTACAAGGACACCCGCGTGATGAATTATGGCTCATTCCCTGGGCGCAGAGCGAAGGTCTTTGTCCCATCAGCATCATAAAGTAGTTATGCTTTATGCTTATACAGTAGAACCTCGATAACTCAAACCTCGATAGCTTTCAAACCTCGATAACTGCAAAAAATATATGTTCGCTTCCCGTCAGAAACCAAAACCACAATAACTTAAAATGTGCAATATCTATAACTTAAATTAATCTCCGTATTGGCACTCAGTAACTTATAGAAATGTTTCCATAACCTCTATAATATAAATTGTAATTGTTGTATTGACATGCTTGTATCGCCTCTCATTTAGGACTGGTATAGTGCCCAAGTCCTGGAAACTTGCCAACGTGCAGCCCGTGCCCAAAAAGGGTAGTCGTGCCGATCCTACCAACTATCGGCCGATTTCGATCACCTCCATACTTTGCAAAATTATGGAGCGTGTATTGAACTCGCGCCTCTTGGCATACCTGGAAGGTAACGATTTCCTCAGTGACCGATAGTACGGGTTTCGCCGCAATCGGTCAACTGGGAACCTACTAGTGTATGCCACTCACTTGTGGGGCGAGGCCCTCGAGAGAAATGGGGAAGCGATTGCAGTCTCCCTTGATGTCTCGAAGGCCTTCGACAGGGTATGGCACGCTGGCCTTTTGAGTAAGCTTCCAGCGTACGGCATTTCCCCTGGCCTGACTGGCTGGGTAAAAGACTTCCTGACTGAACGGTCCCTCCGAGTCGTTGTCGACGGATGCTCATCTGAGCCCATGTTGACTAATGCCGGTGTTCCTCAGGGGTCTGTTCTCTCTGCAACTCTGTTCCTGCTGCATACTCGTATTAACGATCTGCTGATGCCCGGTATCTATGGGTATGCAGATGACAGCACAGTTGTGGAGAGATACCTGCCGGATGCTCGGGCTAGTAGGGAATCAATCCGGTCCGAAAGAGAGGCTATGGTAGAGCGAACGAATGTTGCACTACAGGCAGTCTCCGAATGGGGCAATGCCAATCTTGTAGCATTCAATGCCGCCAAAACGCAGGCGTGTCTTTTCACTGCCAAAAGGAGCCCGTTCACCTTGGCTCCTACTTTTCGAAATGTATCCTTGGAGTGTACCGACCGCCTTCAGGTTTTGGGAGTTGAGATTTCCTCGACCCTAAACTTTGGGCGGTTCATTGAGTCCAAGGCCAAAGTGGCTGCCAAGAAACTTGGCGTTATCGCAAAGGTCCGGCGGTACTTCACACCAGGGCAGCTTCTAATGCTGTACAAAGCACATGTCCGTTCGTGTGTGGAGTACTGCAGCCACATTTGGGCTGGTGCTGGTAAGTGTCACCTGGCCACTTTGGATTCGGTGGAGAGGCGGGCGAAGAGGCTGATTGGTGACCCCGACTTAACTGGAGATGGTCTCCAAAGCCTAGAGCACAGGCGTAGAGTAGCCAGCCTTTCGGTCTTCTATAGGATGCATTTTGGGGAGTGTGCGAAGGAATTGCATGATTTAATTCCCCCATCTCCGTTCCACCATCGGACGACCCGTCGTACCGCGAGTTTCCACTCTTACGTTGTTAACACCATTACGATCCGGACGAAGCGTTTTGCCTCCTCCTTTATACCGCGTACATCGAGGGACTGGAACAGTTTGCCAGCGGCGGTGTTTACGTCGGACTACAATTTGAGTGTCTTCAAGGCTAGAGTGAATAGGCTCTTAATAAACTACTGCGCTTTACCATTAACGACTGCGTCACTGCTTACCATCAGGCGGGATTGCGGTTAAGCGCTAGTTTATAATTTTATAAAAAAAAAAAAATGAGTCGTTTGAAAGAGTGTGCAAAACAAAAGGTTTCAGTATTTATTGCTTGCACGTGTTCACTTGTTAAATTGTTAACCTAAACAATACATACATATGTCACCTATTGTTTGCTTCTTCGAAATTCTTTAAAGCTTTGCGGCGGTTAGCTTTAAGAGAATAGCTTTACCTACTGTGTGATAAAACTAGCATAAAATGTTCAAAAAGAAAATTAACAATACTCACATACGCTGTTAAATTAAAAGCTATAGAAGCAATGAAAAATGGATTGAAAAGGAAAGAAGTTGCGGTTCAGTTTGGGATACATGAGAGTACATTATCAATCATAATTAAAGAAGATTCTGTAATATTGAAGAAACAAGAATCGGGAGAAAGTCTTCAGTGAAAAAGACGAAAAATTGCCAAATTTACTAATTTCTAAACAATGTTAATAATGTAAAAATAAGAACGAGGATACATACATACATATGTAGTACATACCTACATCTATATTAACCTATCCCTGACAGACCCTTGATAACATAAAATATTTTGTGTTTCCTTAGAACTTTAGCTTATCGAGGTTATAACTAAATAAATTTCAAATGGTACACCAACTTGTACTTGTTTCAGTAAGTAAAATGCGCCTTTTTCAGTGTAACACGGAA
Source organism: Sesamia inferens (assembly GCA_037179545.1). Lineage (NCBI taxonomy): Eukaryota > Metazoa > Arthropoda > Insecta > Lepidoptera > Noctuidae > Sesamia > Sesamia inferens. The sequence continues at coordinate 13,660,477 of CM073938.1, read as the reverse complement.
ACCATGTATTTACATAATAATGGCCATTGAATTATGCATACAAGAAGATGAGATTCAAGAGTACTATGATGGTACAAAGTAAAGAGGGACTTGTCAAAAAGTTTTGTATAAAAGTTAAAGTGATTTTGAAAAGGAAAACTTGAAATATTTTAATTGTATGTTTGTTTTTATGAAGATTCATATTTATTGCACCTTCGGCGTCTTGTTTCGATGTTTTTTTCTCGTATTTTGTCCTACTTACATATTAATCATATTTTTTTTTTTATAATTATAAACTAGCGCCTGACCGCAATCCCGCCTGATGGTAAGCAGTGATGCGATCGTTGATGGTAAAGCGCGCTAGTTTATTAAGAGCCTATTCACTCAGAAAAACTGAGTGAAGACGGCAGTTGAGCGAGGTGATGCAATGTTAAACCCAACAACACGACCAACGATGATGCGCCATAAGGAGATTGATCTGAAGACCCTCCACGACCAAACTCCCAACACAACAACATTAGGCGCATCGTACCCGGCACACATCGCAACACAACTGCTCAGACCCGTCCTCCGTACGGCTTCACCAGGCATCATGCCGGAACACAACAAATCGCTTGGCGGCAAGGCTTTGTCTGGTGGGTGGTAACTTCTGCCGATGTTATGGCCTACCACCGAGAAAATATTTTATTTTTTTAAATTTTTTTTTTAATTAAAATATAAACCAGCGCTTGACCGCAATCCCGCCTGATGGTAAGCAGTGACGCAATCGTTGATGGTAAAGCGCACTAGTTTATTAAGAGCCTATTCACTCTAGCCTTGAAGACACTCAAATTGTAGTCCGACGGAAACACCGCCGCCGGCAGATTATTCCAGTCCCTCGATGTACGCGGTATAAAGGAGGAGGCGAAACGCTTCGTCCAGATCGTAGAGGTGTTAACAACATAAGGGTGGAAACTCGCCGTACGACGGGTCGTCCGATGGTGGAACGGAGATGGGATGGGAACAAATGAAAAATAGTAGCCCACCAGTGTCAGGAACAGGATCCAATCTAGTGGTCGTCAGGGCTCCAGAGAGAGGAACCTCCTGACAATGCGAGTCGTGTCTAGAAGTACCGCTTTCTGAATCAAGCCCTTGAACCAGCTGCCCATCGAGGGTAACTGTTGGTCAAGCCTCTTGGGTATCAATCGATTGGCTGTCAAGGTTATAGGCACAATTATCGCCAAGTGCACATCCTACATATCGACAACCTCGCGATCCAAGTCAAGATACTTGATTTGTTTATCTTTCTTCGCTTTCTCAAGGTACTCTTGATGGATATTATATATGGATTTTGTATAGAAATTTGGAGTACAGTGCGTTGATGACGTTATGTGAAATGTCAACCAAAAGTGAAAAAACTTATCATTAATCATTTTATTAAAGCAAATACTCGATGAAGCTGTGACATATTAAATTGAAATCTTCTAAATATAGATGAATATGTTAGGTAACCTAAATAGGGTTCGCATACGTTTTGCCAGTTTGGAACAAGATATACCTAGTTCAATAGTTCGGTCAAAACTCAAAACCTGGCTACATTTTCCTAGAACGTTTATCAAAAGGCATGATTCAAAAAATACCAGCCAGTCAGCAAAGCAAAAGTGCTGACTAATTAGAGCTATGAAAAAAAATATGGAAATGGACTGCAAATCACATTTTCCAGTTTTACGTTCCGGATCGCAGTGTAGTGATTTGATTTCATATTCGATTTCAGTCATCAGTACCTATATATCGAATCGACTAGGAATACTAGAGTGTATGAAATGAGGCGTGTATTGTAGCTTTCATCTGTTTTGTATTCCACTAGAATTCTTTATCCTGTTGGTATTGCTGGAAAAGCGTTTACTTAGAACTCGAATGAAAATATCCTACTGTTAGGTACTAGTCGTGTCTTTCATGTTCTAAAAAATCTTTATCGTTTAGATATTCTTCATAGTTTATAAGTAGTTTCTAGCATGGCATACCTTTAATAAAATGCAGTTTCTGTAGCCCGTAATAAGCGAATCATAATTCATAATGCATCTAAGTTAACAATGGAAAAAAATGATTACAATTGCCAAAAAAAAAATTTAAGATGTCAGAATCGTTTAGAGAAATAAAAATGTAAAATACCTGTAAAAGTACAAAAAACTATAAAATACAAACATTCCTCGTGAAACTATTTCAAATCTTTACTTGCTTCAGTGCTGCATGAAAGGCACCTCCAACCTGTTGGTAACAAGGGTAGGAAGACTGTTGCTACTACCTTGGACTCGCTGTCAAGGTGAGGCCGCCCTCTTCCACATGTTGGCATAAAAACAATCAAAGCGGTTGCTTGTGAACATTCGCGATGGGTTGCAGAAGCGAGGCAACTGCAGCAGCAACACCATAAGCTCGCTCTTTTTGACTTTATATATTAGGCCATATGTATGCGCGTACATTTCGCAAATGAGTATTACTCGCGCGAGATAACTGTGCACCTCGCTGGAATGCGACCCCTCTCCCACTTCCCTGCGCGACGCCCCGTATTCGCCGTAAGCGCTTGGTAGCGATAGCATATTTGTTACAATTGTCTAAATACAGTTTAAATCCCCTGTTGTTATTACTGTTTCTCTAGAGTTTTTGCTTTGTTGAGTTTTTTTATTAACTTTGTTTTTGTGTTTTACATTTTTGATGCGTTAGTGAAGCCTGTTGGTTGCACCCTATTTTAGTCCATAATATCAATTTCATTGCGAAACGTCATGAGTAAAATGATCTAGTATTATATATATGTATATATTGACGCTTTATCATAAAAACGAACTTTTACTAACATGCAAAAAAAAAAAAATTTTTTTTACATTTTGCAAACCGTATCGTCCGAGTGACGTCACAGAGCGAGGTACACAGTTAACTCGTGCGAGTTATAGTTATCTGAGTTCTCCTATTGACGCGCTCAGTAGATCCATATTATCAGCGTAGCTGATGATGTTAAAGCATCATCGACATAGCATCCAACATGGCGGCTGTCGAGTTCGGTAACAAGTCCTTCGATATACAAATTGAAGAGCGTTGGTGAGCCCAATCCTTCCTTTCCTATACAAGTCCGGCAGAACTTCCGACCATTTAACATTATTGACCTGGTTAACATGCCAGTGCCGCAAGATCTTAACAACTTCAGGCGCAACTTGCCTATCGAACTACTTCGTTCACAGCACCTTGGACGAAAACAGGTCAAACACACTAGGTAGACAGATCGAGGAAGCAGTCGTAAACAGGCGTACTCCGATCCGTGTTATATTTGGCAGCATGCTTTAAGCTCCGTATAACTGTAGACAGTTTGGGCCCGAACCTAAATTTCTTATCATCTAAAGTTGTCTTGTTTAACCGAGCATTAAGCATGACAGTGTCTCAAGACTAAAGTCTTTGAAACGTGGTCGCTCACAATGGGCCTCATACGAAGGCTCAGAGTCACACAAAGGGCAATGGAAAGAGCTATGTTCGGAGTTTCTCTGCGTGATCGAATCAGAAATAAGGAGATCCGCAGAAGAACCAAAGTCACCGACATAGCTCTGCGAGTCGCTAAACTTAAGTGGCAGTGGGCAGGTTACATTGGTCGTAGAACCGATGGCCGATGGGGCAGTAAGGTTCTGGAGTGACGGCCACGTACTGTAAGACGCAGCGTAGGGAGGCCCCCAACAAGGTGGACCGATGACCTAGTGAAGGTCGCGGGAAGCCAATGGATGCGGGCAGCACAAGGCCGTTCGGCGTGGAAAGCCTTGGGAGAGGCCTTTGTTCAGCAGTGGACATCCATAGGCTGAGGAAGAAGCATGCTGCCAATACCTTTACGATGAATGCTAATGAGATCGGTCTGTAATTGTTTTTATCTGGTATGTCACCTGTTAGTTATTGAATATTATTACTTTTATACTTATCATTTTATACACATCACTTACTTTATATTTATTGAAGTGAAACTTCTTTAGGCACGCTTGACTTGGGGAGTAAGCTGACGAAAGCGTTACGAAAAATCATCGGGCAAGGCGAACGGAAGTTAAGTGGGGTCCTATTTCGTCTGTACTACAAACAAGGAGTTGGCTCATGTAAATATTGCATGACATGTCGAGTATGAAGTTGTGAGTTCGCATCTCGCCGAAGGCAATATATATATTTTTTTTGTTTCTTTTAAGATTTGTTAACAATTGATTACCTAAGAGCACAAATAATTTATAAATTTCGTTCTGTTCTGGCCTTTATGTTGTTTTATATATTTTTGCTGAACATTTCTGATATAATTGAAAGTATAGAAGCTTGAAGATATCGTCACAATACGATAATTGGACACAAAGTACAAATTGCTTTCGAGCCTCATAAGCTCAATTATTAAGCTAAGTACCTTGATTGATTAAGAACTATGAATTTCTTCGAGAACATGACGTTGGCTCATGTAAATATTGCATGACATGTCGAGTATGAAGTTGTGAGTTCGCATCTCGCCGAAGGCAATATATATTTTTTGGATCTTTTTAAGATTTGTTAACAATTGATTACCTAAGAGCACAAATAATTTATAAATTTCGTTCTGTTCTGGCCTTTATATTGTTTTATATATTTTTGCTGAACATTTCTGATATAATTGAAAGTATAGAAGCTTGAAGATATCGTCACAATACGATAATTGGACACAAAGTACAAATTGCTTTCGAACCTCATAAGCTCAATTATTAAGCTAAGTACCTTGATTGATTAAGAACTATGAATTTCTTCGAGAACATGACGCTGCGAACACCCCCCGACCCCCATCATTGATTACCTCACCCCCCCGTGGATTATCTCGGGAACCAGAGGTCGTGGACTACCCGAGTTTGGGGTCCCCTGATTCACGAGGAAGAGCCCGACCTTTTGGCCCCGTGGGAATCTACTACCCCCTCCCCCCCCCCCCCCCCGACACCCTTTAGTTACCTCACCTCCCCGTGGATTATCTCGGAAACCAGAGGTCGTGGACTACCCGGAGTTTGGGGTCCCCTGAATCAGGAGGAGGAGCCCGACCTTTTGGCCCCGAGGGAATCCACTCCCCCCCTCTCCCCCTCCTCCCCACGAAACCTATCCCCCCCGACCCCCTTTAGTTACCTCACCCCCCCGTGGATTATCTCGGGAACCAGAGGTCGTGGACGACCCGAGTTTAGGGTCCCCTGATTCAGGAGGAAGAGCCCGACCTTTTGGCCCCGAGGGAATCCACTCCCCCCTCTCTCCCTTCCCCCCGCAACCCCACGAAACCTATCCCCCCTCCCCCGACCCCTTTAGTTCAATAAAAATAGAAGATCTATGCAAAAAATTTTTTTTTTTTTTTTTCAATAAAAATAGAAGATTTATGCAAAAATATTAATTTACCAATGAAACCATGAAATAAATTTAAATATTTATAGAAAACTAATATATGTATATGTGTAGACATGTATATATTGTACACACATATATGTATATACAGGGTGTAAGGAGAACGCTTCCGAAGCCAGAACGTAGATTATATACAACCTAAATGCAAACGGATACCAATAACCTTTCGCTTTAAATTGATTATTTTCAAGACTTCATATTTCGTAAACAAGCATTGGATAGTGTACGAAACGTGAGGTCACTGACACGCAAGGTGACGTCGCACTACCGCGTCCGCGCTTATCCGCCGCCGAAAAGAGCCGATTTATACGCAATTTACAAACATCACTTTCAAAATCGCAATTGTAGTCCATTGTAAAAAGCTGACAGAGGCATTTTACGTACCTGTCTAAATCCTTTGCGACCTTATGAGGTTTGGCTCGAACTGAGTTCCATTCATTTCAATACAAAGCCGGGCCCGTCGCTGTGTCGATCCGTGAACACGAGGCATCAGTATTCCTCAACACATTCTTCACGTAGTTTATTAAAAACACTCACTATTCTGCCCCGCATTTCATCAGCACTGTCACATTCCCGATCAAACACTCTTTCTTTCACATACCCCCATAAAAAGAAGTCCAACGGCGTTAAGTCGGGTGAACGGCCAGGCGTGCGGCCCCAGCCTTCCGATCCAGCAGTCATTAAAAAGCTCAGTGAGACGCTCGCGGACGGGACGCGTAACGAGCATGCTTCCATCGTGCTGGAACCATGCTCGACGAAATTCAGCCACAGACACATTCTAGCATATCATTTAAATGTCCATTTATAAAATTAAGATATGCTGATCCATTGAGACGCTGCGGTAGAAACACTGGTCCTAGAATTCTTCTCCTAAACACATCAACATGTTGCCGTATTCACGAGCACTGTACACGTATGCCTCAGGCATTGTCTAAAACAACAAAAAGTTATAACTAAAAAGAATAAAACAGCACTAAAAACGTAACAATACCTAATAACTAAACACAAATTTAAAACTAACAAAACAATAATTAAATAATCGATTAAAAACGTAACCGCTCACGAACCGAGTCGGGAATGAACTGATTAATTATTTACTAAAGAAGTACTATGAAGGTCAAACAAGCCCGCGCGGACGTCGACAAACGCATTGGGGACATCCCCGCGTGAACGAAAGAATAATTACGAGATCAGAAATCAATTGATTTTAATTGTTAGGAAATTGTACTTATGCTTTATTACAAACTGTTTTCATTTTCTAACTTTTAAATAAGATTTAACTGGTTTCTTAGATTCAATTAATTTAATTATTCACTTTAAATTGATTAGGTTTACTTACTCAATGAAGGATCCAGTTCTTGCAATAAACGAGCACGCATCGTGTGACTTTAATTACATTATTATAAAGTTCAAATTCAATTGATTCACATGCGATGAAAAAATTTTAGTCAATTACAGCTGATGTCAGCGATCTTTTGCTTTATTTCATTTACTATCGATTATCGACATAATACAAAACTGTTATTAAATTCACGATCAATCAATTAAAACTGTTGACGCCTCTGTAATGTTTATTTTTCTTTATTTTAGCGGCGCTTTACAAAGGATTTTTATGGCCTTACAGCCACACTGCCGGCTGTAGGTATCTAAGTACCTTCGATATGGGCCTCAAGGTTAAGCAAAGTAAACTGGATTTTTCTGATTTGTAAATTTGAACGTTCAGATCAAAATAAAATTGTAACACTGTTCAAGGGGAAAATCATTACGATCCTTGCACGAATGGAACCCGTAAGCAGATATCCCACAACTAGGTAGAAGTGAACTGAAAAGACATTTGCTTCAAGCGATCGAGTGAAGGTTCGTAGTTTAGGAAGATAGTCCGATCACATGGGCCCGCCGCACTAAGTCAGCCGGCGCATCGCCCGTCGCGCGTCGCGATGTCGGTGACCGCACGCGGCCTTTGAACTCGAGTCTATGCGCGAGCGTCAGCTGTCAGCTGATTATTTATTTACGAATACATTACTTGTTAGAGTTGTAAAGAAAAAAAAAATGTTTAATCGCAAATAATGGTTTCATTTAACTCATTTAACTGTTCCTACAGCATAGTGTACGAAAAATGCTTAAGTAAAATTGTAAAAAAAATCCTCATTTTTTGATGGTATCGTATCGAGAATCACTAGCCTTATCACCTGTCTTCGTTTTCGGAAGCGTTTCCCTGGCACCCTGTATATACATACAGATGGAGCGAAAGAAGTTTCACTTCAGTCGTGTGGTCATAAGCACATTCGTATTTCTTCTTTCGCAGGTCTGCTGGAAGAAATTTCTTAAGAAATAAGCAGCACCTTTGTACTTAGATGTATTTTATTGCGCGAGTACATAAATAATAAAATAAATACCACCGTCCTCATCAGCTCGTCCGGCAAGTATGGATGGCGATGGCAAAACGTGAAAAGTTTGACGAAACCACCTGCATGTTTTTAGGTGCTCGAAGATCAGTCGGTCATGTCCTGGATATTTACTCCGGCCATAAACCCTATGATCTTAAATACGTCCACAGTAAAAAATAAATATTAAAAAAACTCTCACTTAGGTAAGTTATGATAATACAAATTAAATAAAAAAAGGCTCTGTCAATAAAACAGAAACAAAAAAGTAATACAGAAACAATATCCGATAAAATAAAATATAACAATTTAATTCTACTCTGTAAAAAGTTTTCGTTCAAGAATTTACTCTTTAATTGAATTTCCCACAAAAAAGGCACATTTAAACTTGGCAGAATTTAAAAGTATGCAATAAATAAGTTGACCGGAAGCTGATGGTGATTTAATTCAATTGCTCTTAAGAGCTTTTGTGTTGTTTAAAAAGGATGACAAAGAGCGAATGCTATTTGGAGTTTTGGTTGGGTATTTTTTGTTTATTAATCGTGTAGGGTGATTTACATGCGTATTTGTTATTATTTTCATATGTGACATTGTTTCAATCCCACGTTTCTCTCATTTAGATTAGCGGAACCAAAAGATGCCAACGGGACCCAATAAGGTATTTGACTCATCATTATCATCATCATCATTATCAACCTTTTATCGTCCCACTGCTGGGCACAGGACTCCTCTCATACAGAGAAGGATTGAGCGTAATCACCACGCTTGCTCAATGCGGGTTGGCGATTTCAGACTTAAAAGTCCAGGTTTCCTCAAGATGTTTTCCTTCACCTTCAGTCATTGGTGTCCAAGATATACTTAGAAAGTACATATAACTTTAGAAAAGTTACATTGATACATGCCTGACCTGGAATCGAAGCCGCGCACTCATACTTGAGAGGCTGGTGTTTTAACCACTAGGCCACCACGACTTAAAACAAATAGGTATTTGACTAAAAAAAACTAATTAGTCCGTCAGTCAGATTTCCAAAAAATACTAGACACGTATTTTTTCTTTTTTCATATAAACAAAAAATGAAGACGACACAGTGCGTTTAAAACTCGTGTGACGTCACTGCACGCTACACTTTTAGCGCGCAGTGACGTCACCAGCCACCACTCCTGATCTTTGATGCCTTTTATATTTGTCAATTTTTATTGATTTGATAAAACAAAATATACGTATCCAATATTTTTCTATAATCTGAATGACGGACTAAATAGAATATTTTTTTTTAAAACCCAGGAAACATCCCTATTACTAAGGTTCCATTGTCCGTTCATCCGTGTGTCACAGGAATATATCATAAGAACCCTTTTTGTGGATAGGAAACCATCTAATGACCTCTCCCGCTCTGGGCGAAGCGGATAGACGTATGAAACTTTTACTGTATGGCAGGGACACGCTATCACGTAAAAATCCCTAACAGATTGATACTTAAGATTTGTATAAAGTACATACAGTATGTTAAGAAAACCCTGTCCGACCCATAAGTTTAATAAAGGTTAGGTAAACACATGACCAAATATAATATAAAATTTTACGTAATTATCATAGTACCAATACAAATGAATTTTGAAATAATCTTTTTTTCCCGCGAATTAATTTCAACTTCCCCGAAATTTGGTAATTTTTAAAAAGTGTCAACACCGGTATTATTATGGGCGAATAGCGATGCGACCACGTGCCGCGTACCCTGCCGCCCGCCGCCCGCGGAATGGGGCATAGGTGTGCATAGCGTACATTTATTAAGTTACCTCTTTTTGCGAAATAATATTTATTTTTTTAGCGGGATTTTTTTTTAAAGTTTAGCCCGGTTTTGTATGCATTAGTAGAATCAGTTATCGATACCTAACAACACCTTCACGGATCGGACAGAGTTTTCTTAACATACTGTATAATTATTGCCAATATAACAAAGTAGATAAAATATAATCTAAAAAATTTAAGGGGTCCCCATTCAAGAAATATCTTTGACATACCAACATTTAATTGATATTAAAGGGGGTATGTTATTTTCAACTTGTACGTAAGTAGTCCACATCGCCTGGTTTACATCTTTTCTGAATAAAAGTCTGAAAATAATGCAGAAAGATGTATGAAACCGACGGAAGACAGATAAGGGAAGCTCGGAGTGAAAGTAATTGCAAGTGATGTATAGAAATTCAGAGAGTTCAACAATAGCTTGATCTGAGATAGGTAAAGAAGAGCTGAGACTCCGGAGGACATTAAAAAAATTACATCAAGTGGAGTGCATTTCGTGGAATAAGATATTGCACGGTTTTTCGACTATTATTAAAATAGGTACGGAGGACGGGTCTGAGCGGTTGTGTTGCGATGTGTGCCGGATACGATGCGCCAACTGTTGTTGTGTTGGGAGTTTGGTCGTGGAGGGTCTTCAGATCAATCTCCCTTTGGCGCAGCATCGTTGGTCGTGTTGTTGGGTTTAACATTGCATCACCTCGCTCAACTGCCGTCTTCCTTCCTATTCGGACAGTTTTTCTAAGTGAATAGGCTCTTAATAAACTAGCGCGCTTTGCTTACCATTAGGCGGGATTACGGTCAAGCGCTAGTTTATAATTATTAAAAAAAAAAAGGTAGTTGACGTTGTATTAATACATACACTGAATTTTTAATTTAACATTTATATTCATTATTATTTATCAAATTAGTAGTTAGACGAGTAGGAGGCGCGGGTTCGATCCCCGCGCAGTGCATATATTTGTATGCATGAATATGAATATTTGCACTAGTCTGGTCGTGCCTCGGAAAGCACGTTAAGCCGTTGGTCCCGATTGCCATACGAACATCTAATAGCAGTCGGGTTGTTGAAGCCCTCAAAAAGTCCAACAATTTGTCTGATTGCAATGCTTTGATATCGCCTTCGGGCTGTGGAGGTCAGACGGCAGTCGCTTCACGGAAAATATCGAAGTTTAGCCAAAATCAGCAGTTAGACTGGTAAAGCGGACCCTAGACTCCAAAGCTGGAAAAGCTTCGGATGCGACTGAGATTTACGCTGAGACGATCATTTATCAAATTAGTTATACCAATTCTTAGAGAACGAAGATTTTAACGTTCTTGGAATAAGGGCTTTTTCTTTATTTTGTATTCAAAGATTAAATTTCTATGAATGCAAGTAAATCTGCGATTTTAAAAGATTTCTGTGATTAATACGACAACAATTTCCGTAGTTTTATATAATTATTTATGGTATAAAAAATTATCTATATTCAAAATGATATAAACTGATTCAGTAAAAGATTCTGAATAAACTATTTTCAGGAAGTGTGTTAATTAATTTACATGCTGTATATATATTGTAATTCTCAGTAACTTGGTTTTGGAGTCAGTCAGAGCCGCTCCAAGTAAAATACCTACTCGTGTGCAGCTGCTTCCAGTCAGACTGGAAACCGACTCTAAAAAGGCAGATGATGTACAATAAAGTATATATTTAAGAATTAATAGGCGTCTGTTACTTGTGTTATCATTAATATTTCAGACACCCTTGATCATATTTACCATCAGACGGGATTGCGGTCAGGCGCTAGTACGAGATACAGAGTGGTGCTGACAATACGACAATAAATTAAACATCGTGTACCTCAACACATTCTCAGTCTACCCATAAAAAATCATAAAAATATGTCAATTAGTTTAGTCACAGGAAATTATTTTTCATTTTTCACATTTTCTACATGATGTACATGTTGATAAGGAAGCGCTTACAGGTTAAGGACCGCCGCATCCTGCGGTACCAACCTTTAATAATAATGGCGCGAAAAAACAAGGACACGGAGGTCAGTGAACCAATATTTTTAAAGGATGTTCTATTCCGTTTGCAATTTTATGCGATTCAGTTTGTTTGAAATTTTCATTTTTTTATTTGTAATGCTAGATTTTTTTCTATGGTTTAGGATTATTCCTATGAACCAGCATTGTTAGTGTTTTCATTTATTGTCGTATTGTCAGCACCACTCTGTATAATACATTTAAAAAAAAACCATCAAATAATTAGATTGAAACACATTATCAGGAATATGGATTGATACTTTAGTTCAGTTCACTGTATGTTTCTCGTCTAATTTGCCACTTCATACAAATGAGGCTAGTGCGGCCCTTTGTCTCTCGTTTCAATACCCTTGAGAAAACTCTTCTGGATATTGCGACACGACTATTTATGCGTCGGTAGGTGTCAAATTCCCTTGTCAATAAAAATATGTTTTACTATATAACTTTCTCAGTTTATCTTGGACGTTACTGACATTGGTAAAGGAAAAATATCGTAAGAAAAGCCTGACTTTAGAGGCAATATAAGTCAAAGTGCAATCTAGTAAACTGCCAACCTATTTTGTGCAAGTCTTTGCTCTATAGTGGAACAATTGGGCGATATACATATATATAGATATTGTTTACCATTCTCCCTAAAACAATTAAAAATACCCAGATAGTATTCCGTTACATACTTTCTCCGTGGCGCAGCGGTCAACACGCCTGCCTGCGACGTAGAGGCCCCGGGTTCGATCCCCGGCCAGGTCATGATGGAAAACGATCTTTTCCTGATTGGCCTGGGTCTTGGATGTTTATCTATATATGTATCTATTATAAATATAGTATCCTTGAGTTAGTATCCCATAACACAAGTCTCGAACTTACTTTGGGGCTAGCTCAATCTGTGTGATTTGTCAAAAAAAATTAAATTAAATTTTATTTATTTATTTCTAGAATGTTTTTTTTTATAGAATTATAAACTAGTGCTTGACCGACCGCAATTCCGCCTGATGGTAAGTAGAGATGCAATCGTTGATGGTAAAGCGCGCTAGTTTATTAAGCCTGTTCACTTAAAAAACTGAGTAAATAGGAAGGATGACGGCAGTTGAGCGAGGTGATGTAATATTAAACACAACAACACGACCAACGATGTTGCGTCAGAGGGAGATTGATCTGGAGATTCTCCACGACCAAACTCCCGACATAACAACATTTGGCACATCGTACGGCACACATCGCAACACAACTGCTCAGACCCGTCCTCCGCATGGCTTCACCAGACTTTATGCCGGAACACGACGAATCGCTTGACTTTGTCTTTTGGGTGGTAACTTCTGCCGGCAGCCGATGTTAGGGCCTACCTCCGGGAACTGAGAATCCGACCGAAACCGAGATTTTATCAACACTTCGTATATCTAACAGTGTAGGGAACGGATAGGTAACGCCACTAAAATAGTACCTAATGCTTGTATTTCTTTTACAATTGCATTGAAATCGTAATAAATGTCGGAACAGTTTTATGTCCGACCTTCACAGTTAGAGATTAGCGCTCCCTACTTAATACAGTACAATGTTAATATTTCGCTGCCGTATCTTGCTTCTTACATTTTCATAATGTTCCCTGCCTTCTTTGATCGCGTTATGTTACTTGTTACTTATGTTCTCCTGATCCCCCTCAACCTCTTGCCTTATCATATTCGCATCGTACATTTATTTTGATATACATATTATATATACTCCACTCCTTCCTGTGGTATTGTGCATTATGTACGAATCATTCGAGCGTGTCTTTTCTCAATTTTTCGATGTGCTTACGACAGCACATTAAGCTACTACATTCTGTCAAATTTCTTTATTAGACTTTCAACTTTATAGCTAAAGCTTTAAGGCTCAAAGTTGATAGGGAATAATTGACAGTTTCGGGTAGCTTGACCTGCTGTCGTCCAGACAATTAAGAATCTATCGTTTTTTTTTTGTGCCTTTGGATATGAAAATTATTAGGTAACGATATTTTTGTCTCTATTATTGAGTCAGTTTTATAAATTCCTTTATAAAGATCAACATGGCAATTTTTCCACGTACATTGACACAGTATAAAAATTTCAACGGAAATTCATTAAAAGCAGACACTTAAAACATAATGACGATATTTTAGATCCAAGATTGTCTTCTGGTGATGTATTAGACTTGGCATCTAACTTATCTCATATAACCTAGACATTTCTTTTTTTGAACCTTTTATACTCTTCCATAGTACATCGTAGTCTGAGTTTTATTTCACTTAGTATAAAGCTAATAAAAGCTACAAATCTATAGCAAGCATATAAATACCCCGAGATTGCGCTCTATTTATTACAGCAAAACAAAAACGAAGTTTTAACGCCAAATGCATCGCGTATTCGCTCGGAGACAGGCTCGGGAATGTTCAGAGCTACCAGCGACAGTTCGACCGTGTAATTGCCGTATTCGACAAAATTTTCGTCCGACTCAATCCCATGCCTGAATTGATGCAATGATTAGATAGGTTGAAGATACTAATCGAGTTCACATCAATTGTTTTGATAGCTTTTGACTGAGCGGCGTTATTGAGAGAAATTTCTTTGAAAGAATAGTACACCGATAAACGGCTTTTTTACTAGTTATTGTATTCATGCCAAATTTATTAATGTGAATTAAGCAAAAGCTGTGTGGCATTGGCATCGATTCTCTTGTTGTTGAGTTTAAACGTGATTATGAACATCGACATATAATAATGGACATGCCTTAGAGATGAGAATTGTGGCACTCCGAAAGAAAGAGAGAAAACGAAGCTTCGTTCAACTTTATCTCTCTCAAAATCATCAATCATCTATGAGGAAAGAGATAGTGCTACACCGAAAGCATAGGCCATCTTTCTCACTCTTCTCAAACCGAAAAAAAAAATACTGCAGATTATACGCGTACGGCATGTCCATTAGTATATGTCTATGATTATAAACATGGCGACTAAAAATACGTCAATTTACGCCAGGAGTGGATTAATTTGACAGATCTAAACTAACATTTTATCTTCTGTCCTTTTCTTAATGAAATATAAATAAAAAGATGCACTGAACTTAAATTTAATTAGTTAGTGAACAAAGAAATCGGGGCCATTATTTAGTTTATTCATATCCAAGGGAAAAGGGCATAATTTAAAGCCTATAGCTTATAAGCATACCTTTACTTTGTGTTCATTTATCAAGATGTAGTCCAAAATATATAGGTGAATAAATATGATAGGTATCTATTTATTCACCTGTATATTTGAACTTACACAGACACAAACACAAAAACGGTGAAATTGCGATTCGTGGATCGTAAACAACAATTTGGAGCGCGTACCATAATTTTATACAATAACAATCTATAACAGTTTTTATTGTTTTGTCTAAAATATTAATATAACGATTCTTCTACTTTCGCATACAGTACTTATTAAATTAATGTTTATCATTGATTGTGTGAGCTTACTTCAGGCATACATACGACACAATCATACCGACATGACTTAGACACACAAGAAAGTTTATTGTAGTTATGTTATTATTAGTTTTTTCTCATTTCCCTTTTTTTGTTTTCGCATTTAAAATGTAAGAGAAGGGCAGAGCCTTCAACTACTTACAGGCATTTCTATGGCTAAATGGAGACTCCTTGACATGTAATGTCAATTCACACGTACCACAACCACACCTCAACGACGCCACGTGGTCGGGCGAATATTTTGTATTGAAAATGAATATTACAATTTACACGTGCCACATTTTGCCGTTGTTATCGACCACCTGTGTAATACGTCCACATTGCAACCACATCGCGACGGCAACGCCACCACCTTCGGCGGCACCGCGGCCTCATCATCACGACATGACGTCATCAACAGCGCCCGCCTATAGTCGTATTTTAATTAGCCGAAATCAACTGACGTTTAGTATAACTGCACATGACCACGTGGTTACCACATCGAAACGACAGTGACAACGCAACCACATCGACATTTTGTCGGTACCACAACGCAACTGCAAAAAGTCACTGCGACAGAATTCACACGTAACCACAGCTTGACCACATTTTGTCGCTGCGACGTGGTATGGTTGTCGTACGTTTGAATTAACCCTAAGCCAAATTAATATGAAATAAACTAACTGTTACTATTATGTGAGGGTAACTGGGATTTAAGCTGAGTATCATTTTACGATTCTATAAAGAACCAAACACACAGTACACAGTTAAACACATAGTTCATACAACCAAATAAGGGTTAAGGCTTTCAATAGTTGCTATAACACTGTGTTATAACAACTATTGAAAGCCTTAACCCTTTCGATGCTTATATGTGTATTATTACAAACGACTACTATTTTCATCTCCCCTAGATCAGGAAAAAATTAAAAGCTCTTTCAAATAACACTGTATCTTTGAAACTGGGTTAATAGAACAACCGAACAGTTCGCAACACGCCCGCCAGTTGCAGTGTAATGTTTTTAAACGGTATTTTTATGAAATCAAATATTGTACCACACGATCAAACTAATGTAGTATTATTATGTATGTCTGGAGGTCTTCCATGTGTGGAAGGATGGCGAATAGATTAACATTTGGCACTTAATATATCCACATAATACTCTCCATTAGTATCCTATGGCCTGATTTTTCCAATTCCAATATTATTCAAAAGAATAATATTTATTAATACGAAATCGATTTTTGACCTAATCATTTCAATAACGCACAATTATCTATAACATAGAAGATCATGTAACAATTTTTGCTTTATCACTAGCTAAAATCAAGACTAGATTTTTTTGATTTTTCCTTTTCGTGGGTTCGGCTTTTCTCTTGCTGAGGCGCATATTCCGTTGGTATGCGTAAAAGCCCCTATTACCTCATAACCTTGCGGGCATTTGTCATCTATGTAGTTGTGGGCCTTTCCATTTCTTTCATCTTTGTAACCATGGAAAGCAGTTCTTCACGACATGGTCGTCTGGCCTTCGCTGTATATGACCGTACCTTCTCAGCTTAGATCCCGAGATTTTTCAATTCTGCAATCGGTGAAACCAAGACACAAAATGTAAAGGTGCTAAATCACGGCAAATAGTGAAGGGATTTAAACTCATATATTGTGGAAAAGAAAATACGAGAAACGGAGTAGGAGTAGTTAAAAAATGTATTATATCTTTGAATTAAATTTTCTTCACGTCTCCGACATTAGTCACTTCGGCTATATTCATTACCGGTTTACATTAATTTTTGTTCACATATTTCGAAACGTCTTTAAGTTTGGTCGCGTTTCTGTTGACTTTTGTCTTTTTCGCTCTTTGTTTCGACCGTTTTCTCGCGGTGGCAGCTCCTATGCCAGAACTACCACCGGTAACTATAATGACTTTGTTCTCGAAACTCATTGTTTTCATGTTATGAATTCAACACAAGCCACTACCTTATTTTAATAAGAAACAATGTTTGCAAGCACCGTTGTTAAAATGAACGTAGCAACGAATGCCCGTTAATGAGGTAGGATTAAAATCAGTTTTATAAGTAAGTAGGTATAATGTAGTTTATAGAATTAAATTGTACATTTTTAACTATTTTAATTAAAAAACCGGTCCACCTCTATCACAAAAGGCTGCATTTTTTTAATGGTTTAAAAATAAATATCTCTTGTTTCTTTATAAGATTTTTATTATGATATACAATAAACTATTCAATCAAAATAAGTACATCTCACCGAAATTGGACACATTAATGACAGAAAATAATATCTATTTGGACCTTCAATATTAGATAACGAAATTCTTCACTTGTCCAATGTCCTATTTTATTACCTTCATGAGTATAACAAATGTGCCAAATATACCATAGTGAAGGCAATGGTCTTAATATAAGTAGAAGTGATAAATGATCACAGATGAACAATTTACTAGTAATCCCAATCAAGTCTTGGAATTGTCTCTTCGGTGCCATTTTGCTAATAGACATTCATCACACAATCACCATCAACCTTTTTATCGTCCCACTGCTGGGCACAGGTCTCCTCTCATACAGAGAAGGACAATAGACATTACCAACACACATATCTTCCAACTTGAACGTAATTAACATAATTATAATATTCTAATGGTAAAATTGTATTATTTGTATCCATGTTTATCACAAATTTTCTATTAATATTTTCACATACACTATACAGATGATTGTATGAAAGACATACACATACTGCTGTAACTTATTATACCTTCATAACCTCTGTAAACGCAGCATAATACAAACAAGGAACCAAAGACCTTGTTAGTTTAATAGTTCTTTGATCAAAGCTAAAATTTCTTGATCACGGTCTAAGTGTTTACTTGAAGTTTCCGAAATTGAATTAGTCCGCTGTTATAATGTGAGATGTACTCGTATTCTGCAATACTTTAGTTTGTAATGGCAACTGTGAAGTTATCTTAACAAAGATCTCAAAACTTTTGTAATAACCTTCGAAGTTAGAGGACGTCTTATGATTACGCTTTATGCGTATAATTTTGATACACTGATATTTAAACGGATCGCATTAGATCGATGCCGTTCTGATGAATTAGTTATTTTTAAGCAACTTTGGAAGA
Organism: Sesamia inferens; assembly: GCA_037179545.1. Classification (NCBI taxonomy): domain Eukaryota; kingdom Metazoa; phylum Arthropoda; class Insecta; order Lepidoptera; family Noctuidae; genus Sesamia; species Sesamia inferens. The sequence goes on along the minus strand of CM073938.1, from coordinate 13,642,295 downwards.
TAACTCGATAGTTAGTCAACACTCAAAAGGGGGGCATTCAATAGGGGTATACATTGGGATATAGCAAACAATAATACAACCAATAATGTATTTACAACATGCAATGTAGCATGCCTATAACCGCTCCTCAAAACACTAAAAGTATATTTCCTTACACCAGTAGATGAAACAGACATTGTGAATTTGTGATTGTAAAAACAATTCGGCGCCCAAAAAACCACTAACTCGAGTGGATATAATGACATGAGTAATAACATGTTAACACTATGCTAATTAACCTGTCTCTAACAGAAGGAATACTCCCAAAGTGTCTGAAAAGGTCAATTGTTAAGGCCCTTTAAGTGAGGGTTATTAATTGGTATAAACATGAGCAATTAATAACTTTAATTAGCAATTATCAACCTATACCTATCCTATCCAAAATTAAAATAAAGAACTTTTAACAACATGCATTAGCGATAGTTCCTCTATTCAATTTCTTTTCATATTTTCCACTTTTAATCACTATATCCAGTAAAATATTCAGTTTTTTTTTTTTTTTTATTAATTATAAACTAGCGCCTGACCGCAATCCCGCCTGATGGTAAGCAGTGATGCGATCGTTGATGGTAAAGCGCGCTAGTTTATTAAGAGCCTATTCACTCAGAAAAACCGAGCGAATAGGAAGGAAGACGGCAGTTGAGCGAGGTGATGCAATGTTAAACCCAACAACACGACCAACGATGCTGCACCAAAGGGAGATTGATGTGAAGACCCTCCACGACCAAACTCCCAACACAACAACATTAGGCGCATCGTACTCGGCATACATCGCAACACAACTGCTCAGACCCGTCCTCCGTACGGCTTCACCAGACATCATGCCGGAACACGACAAATCGCTTGGCGGCAAGACTTTGTCTGGTGGGTGGTAACTTCTGCCGACGGCCGATGTTATGGCCTACCACCGAGAATTTTTTTTTTAACTGTAAATATTAATAATAACACAGTGCAGTTTGAAAGTTGTGTTATCTCATTCAATAACGCCATATCTAGTTTGGAAAACAGATGTAGATTTTATATGGTAAAAGCTTTCCCCGCGTGGAATTCGGTTTTATCGCGCTTTTTAGATTTTCCCGTGGGCATTTTTTTTTCCGATTTAAAAAGCACCCTATTATTTAATCCGGACTCCTAACTTTACGCCTGCAAAATTTTAAAGCAATCGGTTCAGTAGTTACGGCGTGAAAACGAAACAAACAAACTCACTTTCCGATTTATAATACTCACAATTTCTTCTAGAAACTTTACTTTGTGGTAAAGTAAATTGAACATCATAAATTTCAATTGCTTTCTTGCTTCTCATCTGAAATGTGTATTCTCTATACCTCCATTATTACTTATTACGTCACGCTACTATCATAACAAGATGATCGTTTATCTTGAAACTCGTAAGATAATGCATTGGGTGGACATCTATTGTGGAAGTTAAGGAACACATCCCTCATCTGAAATGACATACATATAGTCTTTAGAAATACTTTGAAGGGACCGTCTAAGTTTGGTAGCTTTGTTCTGAAATCGAGAGACGTATCTAAGGTTCTGAGTTTAATATAACAACTGCGATAGTTCCGAGCTACAATCTGATCAACTGTGACACATGATCAATGCGAGACCGTTTGCTACAGGTGTTAAGGTTGATGGGCGAGCGTATGTTTTTTTTTTTAATAATTATAAACTAGCGCTTGACCGCAATCCCGCCTGGTGGTGAGCAGTGATGCGATCGTCGATGCTAAAGCGCGCTAGTTTATTCACTCAGAAAAACTGAGCCAATAGGAAGGAAAACGGCAGTTGAGCGAGATGATGCAATGTTAAACCCAACAACACGACCAACGATGCTGCGCCAAAGTGTGATCTGAAGACCCTCCACGACCAAACTCCCAACACAACAACATTAGGCGCATCGTACGCGGCACACATCGCAACACAACTGCTCAGACTCGTCCTCCGTACGGCTTCACCAGACATCATGCCGGAACACGACAAATCGCTTGGCGGCAAGGCTTTGTCTGGTGGGTGGTAACTTCTGCCGGCGGCCGATGTTATGGCCTACCACCAAACTTGCCCCATGAAAACGTATCCACTTACACGCTAGGCTAGGTGTAAGAATCATAGTGATCAATACATTTGTCATGGGGTCCTTTAGATTAAGATTGCCTAGAGTCAGGCAGCATCTAAAGCGCATGTATGTTTGGTCGAGTTATCCTCTCTTTTTTATATGTACATGATGAGAAACTTTACACACAGTTCTCATATTATGTCTATTACAAGCGAAATTTCTTATGGAATATGTACCTCGGAAATCGAGGAATATTTGAGATTCGCCGTTTACTTGGGTAACCCAAAAAGGAACAGTAAAAACTACTTGATTAAAACAGACCCTTCTGCCAGAAATTGTTAATACAAACAATTTCTGGTTTCCCAAAGCCTTATTTAGAGTCCCTTTAATGGCGTTGCTGTGGAAGAAAAATTTAAAAAACAAAATAAGTAAGTTTTTATTTATCTAGTTGTTATTAACAAACTATTAGTATCTATTAATTTTGCTATTAGTTAATATTTTATGACTTTAAGATATTGCCAAATTTTTGATATACAAAAGTCTGACTTTCAAAAGTTACTTGACTTTTTCCATTTCAGCTTTGACACACCAAATTGTGATTTGAATTTATACTCGTAGCTGTATAATTAAATTCCTATAAGTTGTCATCGACTATTTGAACTACCTTTGATTTATAAAATAATCCCTTTCAATTGTCTTTGGAGACAATTGTAGACAGTTTATTAGAATACTTTTTGCATGGCACCACGGTTTGATTCCTGACTACTGACAGAAAACACAAAACCTAAACCGCTGAATACATAAACATGGAATAGCGTGTTCGCAATTTTCTACCACGCTAAACTATATCCAGTAAGTATATCCTACCAACCCTCATCGGGCTAGGTGAGGGTTGCTAGGGAGGCTTTATAGAGGAAAAGTCTATCTCGTAAATCCCATAATAGAATAAACAAATCTACTATCTTGAACTGGCTTGTAAATAAAGTGCAAATTAAATCACAACCTTTTGAAGCGAGTTCGTAGCGAAATTATAGAAAATATAATTCGCTTTAGCATGCCTGCGATTAACTGGAACTAGATCAATTGGAACTTGACACGATTCAATTTTCTGTTTGTTTTGTGAATTGCGTATTTTTTCAATACCTGTTTATTTAGAAGAGCTTAATAGGAGTTTCTGTTTTGTTTTCTCATAATAAAATATACTATATTGTTTTACATAATTTTGTTCTGTGTGTGTTGGCTTTTAGAACATGGAGTTATTTTTTTTTATAATTATAAACTAGTGCTTGAATATAATTCCGCCTAATGGTAAGCAGTGATGCAATCGTTGATGGTAAAGCGCGCTAGTTAATTAAGAGCCTATTCACTCAAAACAACTGAGTGAATAGGAAGAAAGACGACAGTTGAGCGAGGTGATGCAATGTTAAACCCAACAACACGACCAACAATGCTGCGCCAGAGGAAGACTGATCTGGAGACCCTCCACGACCAAACTCCCGACACAACAACATTTGGCGCATCGTACCCGACACACATCGCAACACAACTGCTCAGAACCGTACTCCGTACAATTCTGAGAAACTCATGTGTAGGTTACAGACTATTTTCTGTTTCGACTGAATTATGCTTTAATTTGAAAAGCAACATATAGGTACATAAATACTTAAACACAAACAAATTTTGACAGAATTTTGGTACCCCAACTAACAAATTGGATTGTATAAAGGAAGTGAACGGTAGCATATCGGATGATAAGATGACGGAGTGACGTGCAAAAGCATTCCCGTGACAAAGGAAGTAACGAATAAACATATACATAAGATAATGGCTTCCACGTGTAACAGAATTCCTAAATCCGTGGTTTTTTGAAAACAAAAAACGCTGCTCCATTACCTTAGGGGAATTTAATAAGCTTACTTTGAACTGGGAGCTCAAATTGTGCTCACGGTAAAAAAAATCGTTCCTCGAAAAAACAATTACTGGATAGTCCTTTAGATAAGGATTAAGTGTAGCTCTCTATAGTAATACTGAAGTAGCTTTTATCTTATCTACGATCCTGTTTTTTTTTTTTAACAGCCAGTTAGATTGTGTGCAGACTGAGTCAAGATTTTCTATTGGACAGAAAATCGCTCTATGAAACGTAACTACGCAATCAGAAACAAAACGCTTTAGCAGAATCCTGTTTTATCACAAGGCTAAACAATTTTGTACAAAATTCACAATACTATAGTGTGTGCACTGCCTTAGCTACTATGATCATGACATAGCAGTTTTGATGTATAGAGTTGCTCATCAATATCATGGCTCAGCATCTCCATCCTTCTTCTTTTGTATTCAGAGTCTTGTACTAGCCTTGAATATCAAGCTAGTAAAGAAAGTTAGCCGTAACGAACCCAGCAGATGTGAAATATCTAAATTGCTGGTTATCGAACTAATATAAGTAAATAAATTTGAAGAAATATCAATACATTTGGCTGAAATGACAAGGCTGCCATTTTTGTTTTCAAAATGGAAAATCTTTACCGCTCCCGCTCGGGGCGGGGCGGAAGGGCGTGTCAGACTTTCACTGACTAAAATGCATCGATGTTCCTTGACTTCCCCATGCGCCAGGGTCACGGCATCTCTTTCGAACAACTTGCGGCCCTGGCAGATGACAAGACTGTCGTGCCGTTTGCAGCCACGGGCCCACGGCATATGAGTCGTTTTTTTTTGTTAAGGCATATCTTATTGACCTACGTGTTCAATATAATAACGCACTGAGGGTGCTGTTGGGGCTGCCGTGGCGTTGTAGGGCGTCAGGGATGTTTGCGGATAATAATATTAATGGTTTTACTGCCATTATTAGGAGTAGATGCGCATCCCTGATGACGCGTGTTCGCCGCGGTAACAACAGTATTCTCAGTGTGTTCGCGGATCGGTGGAATTCTCCCATGTGGCAGAGGTGGATGCAGCTCCACGCCAGTCGGGTTACGTAGTTACGACCCCTCAAGGTCAACACCTTGAGGGGTAGTAACTACGTAACCCGACTATCCTTTTTTTTTTTTTTTTTTTTTTTCCGGGGTGGAAATCCTCATAGGATGCCCGCCGCCCTGGGGTGGGCGACGGGGTATGTCAGACTTTTACTGACTAAAACCACCCCGGTGTGTCTTCTATCACGAGCGCGCGTGGGGCCGCGGGAGTCTAAATTCTTCCACGGCCCCACCCTCGTGCTGGCCCGGTCTGTCCGGGCCTCCTCTCCTGCACGGGGTAGTGGGGTGTTAAACTACCCCGTGCATCACCTCAAAGGCGCGCGCCGACACTCGCGCGCGCCTTCACCTCGGGGTCCATCAATAGGGGGGCGGGGACTTCCCCATGTCCCTCGCCCCTGGACCCATTCATGGGGGGCGGAAGAGGGCGTTATCCGCCCTTCTTCGGCGCCCGGTGCGTCTTCTGCGGCCCGGGAAGGGAGTTGATATCTCCCTTTCCCGTTCCGCAGCTTCCTTCTGCGACATCACGTCCTCGCAGAAGGACACCACCGCGTCCCACGACTCTGAGCTGCCGACCATCCTCCGCACTACTGCCGGCAGCGTCAGGTCGCCTCCTACTTCATTTGTGAGGACACGGCGCTGCTCCTCCCAAGCTACACACTCGGAGAGCGTGTGCTGCGCCGTGTCCTCCCCGCATTGGACGCAGTGGTGGCACCGAGCGTCCGGCTCCCTGCCTAAGCGATGCAGGTACTTGCCGAAGCAGCCGTGCCCCGACAGCACCTGCGTCACCCTGAACGACAGGGAGCCGTGCCTCCTCCCGAGCCAGTCGTCGAGTACTGGCCGGATCGCCTCGACGGTAGCGAGGCCGGCGGTAGGGCGCATGAGCCTCTGCCGCCAGTCCACCACCAGGACCTGATGGAGCTTCTCTCGGCGCAGCTCGATCTGCCGCTGCACCGGACTGGAGCCCCGTGTCCGCTCTTCCTCGCGCCATCGGTACAATGACGCGAGTACTTTCGCCTCTAGGTCCCAGGGCGGGGATCCGGCCAGGACGCAAGCCGCCTCGTAGGATATCGTGCGATACCCGCGGACGACCCTGACGGCCATCGCCCTCTGCGGCTTGCGCAGAATGGCGAGTGTTCCGGCCGTCAGGTCCATCGCCCACACAGGGGCCCCATACAGGGCCATGGACCGCACGATTCCTACGTACAACCGCCTACAGGCGGCGCTCGGGCCCCCCATGTTGGGAAGCAACGTTGACAGCGCGCCTGCTGCACCCATCAGCTTGGGCGCCAGCCGCCGGAAGTGGGGTCCGAATTCCCACCGGCTGTCGAGCACCAATCCCAGGTACTTCATGGTGAACTCGACAGCTATCCGGGCCCCACTGACCACGATATGTGATCCCGGGGCCGGCGCACGCCGGGGGCCATGGAAAACCATGGCCTCCGACTTGTCAAGGGCCACCTCCAGGCCCAGGCGTCGGATGCGGTTCACCACCTGTGACACCGCAGCCGTGGCTATCAACGTCGCTTCCCTGTACGAGCTCCCCCGGGCAGTGACAAGCGTGTCGTCCGCATAACACGTCAAGTCGGCGCCCGAAGGGAGCTCGCCTCTCAGCACCCAGTCGTAGCCGATGTTCCACAGGAGCGGTCCCAAGACCGATCCCTGTGGAACACCGCACGACATTTGGTGCCGACCGGCACCGTCACGTTTTTTTTTTTTTTTTTTTTTTTTTATAAATTATAAACCAGCGCTTGACCGCAATCCCGCCTGATGGTAAGCAGTGATGCGATCGTTGATGGTAAAGCGCGCTAGTTTATTAAGAGCCTATTCACTCTAGCCTTCACGTCCCCGATAGATGACGCATCTGTCCTCCAGATAAGCCCCTACTATGCGGCGGAGGTAGGGAGGCACCCGATGGTATTTCAGGGCCTCCCTAATACAGCTCCAGGGTAGGGTGTTGAAGGCGTTGGAAATGTCTAAAGACACCGCCAACACCACCCCACCCCGGGACACCGTATCCTCCGCCAGGGCTCTCACGCGCATAATGGCGTCTATGGTGGAGCGCCCTCGACGAAAACCGAACTGGTTGTCGTCCAGGTTCGGCCCCTCTCCGCACAAGTGGCCGACGAGGCGATCTGCGATTATGTGCTCAAAAAGTTTGCCCGCCTCGTCGAGCAGCACTATGGGCCGATACGCGGACGGCGAGTCCGCGGGGCGCCCCTCCTTTCTGAGCAGGACCAGCTTCCCCTCCTTCCACACACTGGGAAACTGACCCTGCTCGAAGCATGCCGTGAAGAGCCCCCTCAGCTGGGGCTCTAGCTCCTTCAGAGCAAGGACGAGAGCTCGGCCAGGAACTCCGTCGGGTCCGGGCGCTTTATTCTTGGCCCGGAGCCGCGACACGGCCGCTCCCGTCTCTGCTTGCGTCACCACGGGGACATCGGTGCCCTCTTCTTCTGGAGAGTCTGTGGCTGAGGGTGAAACCATCGCCGGGGGAATAACCATCGCCGGGGGAAGAACCCGACTATCCTGTGCTAGCCTTAAGTAAACTTAAAGACTCTAGGCAGGGGGCGGTTTTACTCTCAAGGACAAACATCTACATCGAGTAATTTTAGTCGTTTTACAAAGACAGACCACTTCATCTATGCAATGACTACTAAAGAAGAAAACGAATTTTAAATAAGAAAAATGAAAATATCATTAATTATTAAGACGCATGACATACACACATCAAAAGTGTCTAGGGATCAAGCATTTTTATGCGGATTTCTTGAGATTGAGATGTGGCTTTGTAATAAATTTATGATTTTATAAATTTATATGGATCCTTTTTGGTGCATTTCATAATTTGAATCAGGAACTGTGAATCAAATTCGAGTAAAAGATGAAAATCAGCTGTCAATATTTTCCCTATAAAAACATACAACGCATTGAAGACATTATTAGTGCTACTGTTTCCCTACTACTGATTAAAACCAACGTTATTATGGAGCGGCGACGTCATTTAAGCAGGGAAGAAATGCTCAGAGCCGTGGGAATGATAGAAGCTGGTTTCCGGCAACGTACTGTGGCTTTAGCTCTGAATACAAGTCAGAGTGTTATCAGTCGACTTTGGACACGTTACCGAAGCACTGGTACCGTGGCTGAGCGCCATGGAGGACGGTATCGCTGCACCACACGGAGACAAGACCGATACATTCAAATCTTAACTCGAAGAGCTCCAACAATAACCGCCATGATGTTAGCCGTGAGGCTTCATCACTCTTCAGGGAACTTAATTAGCGACCAAACAGTCAGAAACCACTTGCATGAAGTGAACCTTCATTCCCGAAGACCGCTACGGGTACCACCTATAGCAATGCACAATCGTAGGATTCGATATCAATGGGCTCTTGAACACAGAAATTGGGCAGAAGAACAATGGCGTTTCGTGTGCTTTTCTGATGAGTCTCGTTTTGGTATGAGACCGGATACAAGACGTATACGACACTGGAGAACCCCTGGACGCCAACAGCGATTAAAATCCTGCCAGGAAGTCCATCCTTATAGTGGTGGAACCATCTTGGTATGGGCGGGTATTTGGATCGGCGGAAGAACTGAGTTGATTTGGATCAGAGGCAACCTCAACGCTCAAATTTATGCTGAGACGATTGTATCAGACGTCATCGTTCCTCTACAAGTGCAAATCGGTCCCTTATTTCAGTTAATGCATGATAATGCACGACCGCACACCGCAAGAGTTGTAAGACAGACTCTCGCCGCAGCTAACATCAATGTCCTGCCCTGGCCTGCTCAGTCGCCAGACTTGAACCCGATTGAGCATGCATGGGATATGCTACAGAGAAGAGCTCTGCCGAATATGGAGGGTATCCAGTCGCAAGAAGACCTTTTTTTGTTGTTGCAACGAACATGGGCGGCCATTCCACAGCGTGATTTGGATGAACTCATTTTGAGTATGCCAAACCGATGTTCTTGTGTTGTTAGTGTTCGCGGTAGAAACACGGATTATTAATTTTTTAAGTTACCCAATAAAATTTTAGAGAAAACTGTTATTTCAGTCTTTTTTTCGAACTTTTGTGTTAGTGATTCAAATGTCAAATATCCCTTTATTAGGAAAATGGCAAATTTCTTTATTAATGCAAAGGTGACTTGGTTTATCGTTACTGTGACAAACGAAAACACTTTATTTGATGAATCCTTAAAGAAAATTTTAATTAATATCAATCAGGAGAAAAGTTATTGCAAAAATATATGTTGATCCCTAGACACTTTTGATGTGTGTAGTTATTCTTGCCTTCTCTGTATGAAAGGAGAACTGTGCCTAGCAGTGGGACGATAAAAAGGTTGATGATGATGACACAGTATGAAACACCCTTTACCTCTATGAAACACACTGTCAGCGGCGGCGATGGACGGCGTCTTTACCAGAGTTTATTCACCCTGGCTCAAAAATCTTTTTTTTTTCTTTTATATCTTTGCTTTTCGAACGTATTCTGAGGGTGGTTTCTAGTCTAAGCAGATGCAGCTGCATTGTGACTGGACATACACTCCACAACCCAGCTCCACAACATTTTTGGTACACTCACCCTTTAGTATGTCTGACAACTAACCCAGCCAGCCAAAAGCCCAGGCTAAAAGTTTTGAGAGTCGGAGCCAACGGCTTAACGTGTATTTCAATAAATAGCTCGGTGAGGTCTCCATGGTCACCCATCGACGAACCAGCCGCAGTCAGCTTAGTTTTCCCTGACCTTTAATCGACCGCACGTGCGTCTTTTTTCATTTAGCCCCGAGCCCCCAATTTGACTTTTCCCATTACCAATATCATAACATAAGGCTTCAAAGTTTGGCGCAATAAATGCTTTCTTTCCATGCCAACGTCAAATAACGTCATTAAAAGTTCCAGCACCCCTAGTGCGTAATTGCGTAGCGGTGGATGTCGTTTTAACATTCATAGCGTTATTTACATTGTTGGGCAGACAACTTTTTCGCACATATGAAGCAATGGATCAGCATTATTCATCAAAATTATGAGACAGAGATAATATTGTGTTGGAATGTGTTAAATACGCATTGAATACGAAAGTTGAATTATCAAAGCACCAGTGCAATGAACGTTGTTAGATTAAACTGATCGACTAAATTAAAGCTAATAAATAACTCAGTTGTATTGTGACATGTATTACACAATCGAGAGTGCATCAATCTACATTTGCGGTCAAATAGATTGAGTGGCTGTTACAGTATTCATTTAGTTGTGATGCTGTACGGGGACCATCACGGGACACTGCTGGCTAAACAAACACTTCCACACAATAGGCATAACGGACAGCCCCTGAGCAAGGCTTGTATGAAGCCTGATGGGACCGTTGCATATGCCCTTCGAGTGCATAGGCGTTACCCAGATTAGGCCAGAAACCCTTGGAATACCCAGAACTTACACAGATGTTTTCAACAAGCCAGGATACTTAATAAGCTTCTTTTTTTATAATTATAAACTAGTGTTTGACTGAAATCCCGCCCGATGGTAAGCAGTTATGCAATCGCAAATGGTAAAGCGAGGCTATTCACTCAAAAAAACTGAGTGAATAGGAAGGAAGACGGCAGTTGAGCGAGGTGATGCAATGTTAAACCCAACAACACAACCAACGATGCTGCGCCAGAGGGAGATTGATCTGTAACCCTCCACGACCAAACTTCCGACACAACAACATTTGGCGCATCATATCCGGCACACATCACAACACGACTGCACAGACCCGTCCTCCGTACGGCTTCACCACAGATCATGCCGAAACACGACGTATCGCTTGGTGGTAAAACTATAAGTATTATATATAAAACTCACAGGCAGTGGGGCGGAAATCTCCAAACGGCTGGTTGACACTTTCTGAGACAAGGGCTTTTTACTTTAGCCAGAAAATAAACATTGCCATAGAAAGTGGTAATGCCTTCAGTCTCTTGGGTACATTACCAGTCGACAGCGATGCGTAGGAATTCATCGACGCCATATTTAAGTTACATCAGATTATTATTTATTTATTAGGACTCTCCTACAAAGAATGTGTAATATGTGAAATATACAATACAATACAAAGTTACAATAATTGAGGAAGGGTATTTTACGTGTGTTCCTTCAATTACAGAAGACCACAACATGCACAATATAACTATAATTTTAATTTTATTAGAAGAAGTCTGCTCAGTGTTTACATTTTTATTCTATTTAATAGAATTTAAACTGTAGGTATATATAATTTGTGATGTGATTTGAATTTTGTACCGTTCTCGACAACAAATGGCCTATGTATATTAATTCACTACTTATAAGAGGATTAGATGTTCGTCGCGATTCGTTACCAATCAATTCACTAAGCTTAGATTATGTCACTGTTGCCCTTTATAGAAGATTATATAGAAAATCAACACCTAAGGGATATGACAATGATTGGCATTTATTAGTAGATAATTTTAGTTACAACACCCATTTAATTAAGGTGTGATTGTCTTTTGGTCTTTACGACGGTCCCCTAATTAGACGGCTATGTGGATAGTAGTTATATAATAATATATTTACGCAGAAGGCTTTGATTGCCTGTAGCATAGTGTACGTTAGAGCAACTATAAAAGTTCGCTCGTATAAACACTGTTAGTCGGCAAGCTATTGGTTGCCACAGGCAAGATAATTACGTCGTGTAAATGGAGCTGTAGTGTAGGTACACTTAGGACAAAATTGTGTTCTTAAGTGCCCCGGGAGGAACAACAACGCGGAAAAACAATGTCATTTAGGAATGTTTACTCTTGACGATTCATCGAATTTTAATCCCGTTCTGATAACATTCTTAGACTGCACAATTGTTTTCTCATTTATGAGTGGATGAGAGAAGCATTTCTTAACATTTTGTAATCCAACGTTAGTAGACAAAAAATATTTTGAGAAATACACTTTATGGGTTGGGCGTTCGGTATTTGTACGATGATAACAAGTATATTAACCAGTGTCCCGATTGGGATTTCGGTCGGGCAAAATTGTTGATTTTTATACAGTGGTGCTGATAATACAACAGTAAATGAAAACACGAACAATAATGGTTCATACGAATAATCCTAAATCATAGAAAAAAAACTCGGTATCAAAGATAAAAAAAAAATTGAAACAAACTAAATCGCATAAAATTGCTAACGGAATTGAACATCCTTTAAAATATTGGGTCACTGACCTCCGATCGGCGACAGCGAGGTCCTGTATCGACTTGCATTTATCGCGCCATTATTATTAAAGTTCAGTACCACCGCTGGTTACGGGAGTCATCAACCTGTAAGCGCTTCCTTACCAACATGTAACATGTACATCATGTAGAAAATGTGAAAAATGAAAAATAATTATAAAAACTAATGGATATATTTCTATGATTTTTATGGGTAGACTGAGAATGTGTTGAAGTACACGATGTTTAATTTATTGACGTATTGTCATCACCACTTTGTAAAAATTTCATCACCTATTTAAACTATTTTAAGGACGAATTGGCACATATCCTTAATTATTGCTCACATTCATTACATAAGGAAATCTTGTGCAAAATCTCACGCTTCTAGATCCGGTGGCATAGACTGAGCGCTGTCAGCTGTCGTTTCCACTCTAATTGAATGTTATCTGACCTGGACAACCCAGTTATACATCAAAATTCTATTGAGTCTTTAAATTAAAATAATAAGATAAGTTACTTACATGATACCCCTCGATAATACTGGTTTTCAGACTTTTTGGTTTCCAACTACCTATCCGTAAAAACTGTCAGAGATCTAGGTATTTCATTCAGCCAGGACCTACGTTCGGTACGGAGAGGTCTCGATACGTCTTCTATGATCCACGAACCGACCGCGGCAAGCTTAACCTTCGATCGACCCGCGCCTATGTTAAGGCACGAGCGCCTTCCATTCCATGTTCGAATTGAAGATCTTTACTCTAGAAATATAATAAGTTTTATAGATTCATTTGCATACCTACGTTCAAAAGCCATTATTACTCATTCAAAACCGTGTTATTTGTGGTTTTCCTCGTTATTCTCTTGTTTTAGTCACACACTTGCTCATGCTTTATTTTGCCCAAGCTTAGATGTTCGTTGGAGCGTGTCTTATTTAATTAGTAGGTCGGTTAGCTGTCCTACCTGACTATAGAACATTGCTCAGGGAAGCATATACCAAATGGTCCCGTTACCAATTTAGGACTATGGACATATTTGCCAATATTAATGGTTTTTGGAGTAGAACTGATATAGGTGGTATTATTTCTTTCTCATGAATAAAATGATGAATAATGACTAAAGATTGATCGTAAACATCTAAATATTTGTCACTGTCTGATTAACTATAGTCTGTCTTGTTTGTATTAGTCTTAGTGTAGCGTAATATATTTTTCAAGGCAGCAAACTATATAAATCAATGCTATGTACGCCGTAATTGTCATGTACATTAGTCTAGCACAAGTTTAATGTATGTGATGTGGCTGTGCTTAAATAAATAAATAAATTACTGAGTGTGTGTTATTGGTTTTGTCTTTTTCGTCATAGATATGACGAGGCTCCAGGGACCACTGTAATCATTATGATTAACTTACTATTATTGTTAAGTACGCCTTCGAGGTATTTAAATAAAAGTTTGGACTGTATAAAAAATATATATTATTATGACAACTAGGTAACTAACAATATAATTACTTTCTTCGACGATCCAAAAAAAGGGGTCTTTTATGCCCGTCTACAAATTTATATAAGGGTATTCGACTAATCCGCGAGCCGCACATGGGCCGCCCGCCCCTCTTGCGTCTTGCTCGCCCCTCCTTGGCCCGGGCTGGAACTTGATGCGCCCGCGACGAGCGCGGACATTTATCATAATGCTCTAGTGTGCGCCAGGGCCCACTAGGGGAAGGAACACGGGTGGGTTTTAGTCAGTAAAAGTCTGACATAAGGTTCCGCTCCGTCCACAGTGGGAGAGGTCATTTTATGATTTCAAATTGTGATGGGAATTATTCTATTATTGACTAGCAACCCGCCCCGGCTTCCCACGGGTGCAATTAGAAGTTATATATATATATAAAAACAGAGCTACCCGCCACTACTATACTACGCGGTTAAAATCGCATCGAAAATTAGCCACTATTTATCGTAAAAAGTAAATAAAAAAATATTATTACGATAATCCATAAGAGATAGACGTATACCATCGTGAACTTTTCTATAGACCTTTTCAATATATACAATATTTCGAAGATTATTTTGATAAATCTCGTATCGTTCAACCTGCGTTTCATTGCAAACGTGGAAAAAAATTAATTGTTACCGACAAAAATGACACACAAAAATGATGTTTTTAGAAACCTCAAAAACAGGAGTATTTCGCCACTTTTTAATGTGTGTTATTACACATGTAAACCTTCCTCTTTAATCACTTAAAGATAAAAAATATCTTTTAAAAAAACCGCATCAAAATAGTTCCATAATTAACCGTATTAATAACATAATCACCACCGTTTTAGTAAGCAAATCTTCCCACTGTTACCATTATCAATGGGAAGATTTGCTGACTAAAACGGTGTGAAGGCAAATTCTATTACCACCGCTACAGAACCAAATGGCCTTAATGCGTGCACGTGCGTGTAAACAATGAAGGCGATCTCTATTTGTCAGTTGGTAACTTAGTTGACACACAACCCTCAAACTGACACTCATACACACAAACTAAACTAAGTTTAGTTCGGTGTATTATCCTTCATATTTCATAATGAAAAGGACAGAACACAAATATTAATTATGCATGATTTATTTTTTAGGTTTATATTTTTTGAAATTTTAATTATTTTGACTTAGATTTTTTGACATTTAATTAATAAGAAATAGTTCCTGATTTCCGTCTGACATTTTAATTGTAGGGTATTTGACAAAAAAAAAAAACTAATTTGTCCGTCAGTCAGATACCCAAAAAATAATAGTTGACAAATATAAAAGGCATCAAAGATCAGGAGTGGTGGCTGGTGACGTCACTGGTCGCTAAAAAGTGTAGCGTGCAGTGACATGACACGAGTTTCCAACGCACTGTGTCGTCTTAATTTTTTGTTTATATGAAAAAAGAAAAAATACGTGTCTAGTATTTTTTGGAAATCTGACTGACGGACTAATTCGTTTTTTTTAGTCAAATACCCTATTATGCATGATTATAACACTATTAGGTTAAAATTTTGTTATATCAGGAGCCAGATGAACTCCATATTTTTCTACGCCTACGGGCATAACACAGTGCCCTGTTATATTTATAAGACCTTGTATCTATTTACCTGTGTTTACAAGTAAAATGATTTGTTTTTATTTGTTTTTGACGTATTTTTCGTAAAAATATCGATGGTATCCCCTCGGTGGTAGGCCATAACATCGGCTGCCGGCAGAAGTTACGTCGTGTTCCGGCATGATATCTGTGGAAGCCGTACGGAGGACGGGTCTGAGCAGTTGTGTTGCAATGTGTGCCGGGTACGATGCGCCAAATCTTGTTCGTCATGGAGGGTCTCCAGATCAATCTTTTGGTTAAACATTGCATCACCTCGCTCAACTGCTGTCTTCTTTCCTGTTCACTCAGTTTTTTGAGTGAACGGGCTTATATATGGCTCTTTATACCACGTACATCGAGGGACTGGAACAGTTTGCCAGCGACGGTGTTTCCGTCGGACTACAATTTGAGTGTCTTCAAGGCTAGAGTGAATAGGCTCTTAATAAACTAGTGCGCTTTACCATCAACGATTGCATCACTGCTTACCATCAGGCGGGATTGCGGTCAAGCACTAGTTAGTATATATATATACACCTAAATATTTTTTACTAGATTTCCAACCGTGGCTTCGCCCACGTGGAGTTCGGTTATATCGCGCTTTTTAGATATCCCTCAAGTAATATCAATTTTTCCGGGCTAAAAAGTAACCTATTATTTAATTCGGACTTCTAGCTTTATGTCTGCAAAATTTCAAAGCAATTGGTTCAGTAGTTGCAGCGTGAAAGCGGAACAAACAAATAAACAAACTCACTTTCCGATTTATAATATCAGTAAAGATTCACGAGTACTCTAAAATTATTATCTCTTAAATATAAGACAACAATCACACATACACACACATACACACACACACCCTCACATACACACACATACAGTAACTGCGAGCTATATACCACTTTATAGTACAGTATGATGGATCACTGAGTGCTCGGAATAAGAAAATAACAAAAATCTTGCAAGGTAGTACAAATAAGCGCACTTATATTTTACAATAATATGCATATTATTCAATAAAACGAATATTAGGCGTCATGTCGAATTAGTAAAGACAAAATCAAAAACACTACATTGATTCATTTATGTTTTTAACACACGGATATGCCACTGACTCCGTAACACTGCTTGGCAGGAAAAACACTATCTAACAACGTGAAAATTCAAAGCACATAGACGTGACGCAAAAGATGTTTCCATAGCCACACATTTTGATTTGTTTTCCTAAATAATCGGGAAGCTTCTAATTCGTTTTCGGGTTTCGCAAACCGATTACATGAATCGTAAATCCTTAGTTAAGATCAGAAGAGACAAGACAGTCGATAATGCTATATTCGGCTCCGTCGGATTCACATTCTGCCACGAATATCAATGCGAAGGATTTCATCGACAGAAGGCTTCCGCTGACAGCGTTGAACGACTGGTCACGTTTTAGTATTGTTGCTATTAAATTCTAAAACGGAATTCGGAAGCGGATTTGTCATGACTTAAATTTTTTCATCAACCTTTCGATACAACTAAGCTGCAGAGCTTTTCATTTACTAAAATGGTTTTAGTAGGTAAATTATAATCTTCTTGACCAACTCATTTCCTCAGATTTATGTCTATATAACAATCGTTACTTCGATATATTTAAGCTTAATTAAGCGATTAAGAAATGAAAAATAGAACTTCCATTATTTTACGATTTACGGAAACAATATTGTAGCGACCATAAAGATTGACCCTTTGAAAGAAAGCAGTGGGATATTAGGGGTTTTGAAATGACAAATAAAAAAATAACTAAGCTCTAAAAGGTTGTAATTACAAACACACTACTCGCTAATATAAATATTTTTGTTTATTAGTCCAGCAGTGGGTATTTCAAACAAAATAAATAGATTCTCAAAATTGCCATGAAATAAATTACCCCTACTAATATGTATTTCGTATTCAGGCCACTAGACACGCGCGTATTTATTGTTGAACACAAAGTTTATATCATTATCATCACGTTCGCTATAAATTAGCGATAATGGTTTTTTTTTAATTAAAATTATAAACTAGCGCTTGACCGCAATCCCGCCTGATGGTAAGCAGTGACGCAGTCGTTGATGGTAAAGCGCACTAGTTTATTAAGAGCCTATTCACTCTAGCCTTGAAGACACTCAAATTGTAGTCCGATGGAAACACCGTCGCTGGCAAACTGTTCCAGTCCCTCGATGTACGCGGTATATAGGAGAAGGCGAAACGCTTCGTCCGGATCGTAATGGTGTTAACAACGTAAGGGTGGAAACTTGCCGTACGACGAGTCGTCCGATGGTGGAACGGAGATGGGGGAATTAAATCATGCAATTCCTTCGCACACTCACCAAAATGCATCCTATAGAAGACCGAAAGGCTGGCTATTCTACGCCTGTGCTCTAGGCTTTGGGCTTTGGGCTTTGGCAAATGTTGGCAAAACAATGATTTCATCGATAAAATGTTAATCGTTATTATTTACTAACGGCCGCCCACGACTTTAATCGCGTTTAGTTAGTTTGAATATTTTATTTTAACCCCAAAAGAGTTATTTTAAAATTGTAGTATCTTATAAGATGTTCATCGAAGTTAAGAAACACAGATTTAAATAAACCTAGTTCGGGTGATCCTAACATTAGTTTTAGATAGTAACTTTTTTAGATTTATATTATGTATTAGTCTACAGTAAGTTAACTTTTACGATTGTTATTATTAAGATTTTTATTGTTATACAAACAGACTTATTTACATTCATTGTTGATCTATGTTTTTTAATAAATTTCATTTTTTAACCGCCTTCAAAAAGGTTACTTACTCAATTCGACCGTATACAGTATGTTAAGAAAACCCTGTCCGACCTATAAGGATAATAAAGGTTAGGTAAACACATGACCAAATATAATATAAAATTTTACGTAATTATCATAGTACCAATACAAATAAATTTTGAAATAATCTTTTTTCCCGCGAATTAATTCCAACTTCCCCGAAATTTGGTAATTTAAAAAAAAGTGACAACACCGGTATTATTATGAGCGAATAGCGATGCGACTACGTGCCGCGTGCCCTTACCTTACCTCTTTTTGCGAAATTATATTTATTTTAAAGGGGGTTTTTTTTTTTAAGTTTAGCCCGGTTTTGTATGCATTAGTAGAATCAGTTATCGATACCTAACAACACCTTCACGGGTCGGACAGGGTTTTCTTAACATACTGTATATGCTTTTTTATGTTGTTTGCGGATAACTTCGTCGTTTATGAACCGATTTTGATATTTCTTTTTTTTTTTTAGAAAGAAGCTATTTCCAAAGTGGTCCCATGATAAGGACATCAGGATCTGATGATGGGAGATCAGAGAAATCAAAGGGAACTTTCAAAAATCGTAGGGGCGACTAGTGCATTTCTTAGTAGTTAGTGGACTGGAGTAAATCCGATAATGGAGCCGGGAGACAGTCGAAGGAACTCCTCAACAGTTCACAGTAGCTACCTTGTGTTTGCGCTTCATTAATTTGTATTGATAAGAACTTGACACCTAGATGGGTTGTGACTGTCATGAGAGCTCTGATGATGAAGACAAAGGCCAGTTCCAGGAACTCCTCAACGGTTTACAGTAGCTACTATGTGTTTGGACTTAATTCATTTATATTGATGAGAACTTTGCACCCATTGGGTTAATATAATGGTCTACAGTAAATCTGACGATGAAGACCATGGGCAGTCGAGGTAATCCTTCAAAATTACGGCTAAAAATTGAAGTAAACAAAAATTACGTCGTTTCTCAACTATATTTGAGTCAGCTTCCAGTCTGACCGGATGCAACTGAATACATAGTACTTTTCACAACTAAAAAGCGTAAAATAAAAACTTTTGATGAAAAACAAAAAAAAAAACAACCGACTTCCAAAAACCACTACAATTTGAAAAATAACTAATTTTGGAAGTCGGTGTTTAAAAACCAAAAACACCAAGTTTATATCAATTTTCAAGTGATGTCAAGGACAATTTTGTTCAAAATTAAATACTAATAATTGATTTGGATAAGGATTAATATTTGTTTTTTATATGCTCCTATTGGTCGCAGCGTAATGTTATAGGTATATAGCCTAAAGTATTCCTGGATTAATGGGCCATTCAACGCAAAAATATTTTTTCATTTGGACCAGCAGTTCGTAAGATTAGCGCGTTCAAACAAACAAACAAACTCTTCAGCTTTATATATTACCATAGATTTTATTTTGTTTGAATAAATAATGTTGAAACGTTATGTATAAATAGAATTGTTAACACGCCATTTATTAGACAATATAGAACTTCTAAACGAGTGACGTGTCCTTCATATTGACGATGTAGACACATGTTTTGTTGAGAGCCCCTAACTAGACACCAATCATCGATTTACAATAAAGGAACTCACGTTCGGTTATATGTATCCGCTTGTTCCAGGACACTCGAGAAAATTTAAAGAAACTAACAAATAATAAATAGAATTTAAAAAAATGTAAGTCTTACATAATTTCTTCCGCATATAACACCTCTTCACAACACCAATTGCAATTAGCGTAATATTTAGCATTGCTCGGTGTCCATATGTTGTTCTATAATGTTGTATAATGGCTTGAATATGCTGCAGAAAGTAAACTAAATTTAGGTTCAGTGGATGTTTTTCTTTGTATCTCATTTAGAAAGGGACAGAACATATGTTAGTTTAGACCTGTCAATTTAGTCCGCGTTTGAAGTAAATTGATATATTTTTGGTCGCCATGTCTAAACGGTCATATACAGTTTACCAAAACCAAACACTACAAACTGAACAACTAAACACTGTGTTGCCAGTGATGGCATATGGATTGGTCGCTAACAATGGGCCTTATGAGAAGGCTCAAAGTCACTCAAAGGGCAATGGAGAGGACTATGCTTGGGGTTTCACTGCGCGATCGAATCAGGAATGAGGAGATCCGCAGAAGAACGAGAGTAATCGACATAGCCCGAAGTTTCAAATCTTATTCATGTGATTTATTATTATTATCATCGTTTAATATTACTTTTGTATTTTGTACTGTTTCTTTTGTGTGTACACCATATATAACCTAACCTATTAAATTACTGCTCTAAATAAGTAAGTATATACTCTATGAATACGCTATGCGATTTCAAATAATATGTCATGTAGATTCATAATATTTATGTAATCTACAAGTCCTCTGGGAAATTCCCTACACAAACATTAAATTAAAACATAAGTTCAAAACTGGTATACTCAATATTTGTGTCATTTCTACATTGGACTTGTTATAACAAGAGATGATGTCAGTGTGTAGTCATCTTGTCATCATAAATATGGCGTTATTACCAGTCGGAAGCTTTTGATATACTCTAAGATTTTGATATACTAAGTAGGTTATATCGAAAAATAGTATTAGTAAGGAGATATTGTTGCAATGTATCCATAATGCACGCTGGCATAAGCATAAGTAGCTTATAATGTACCGACGACATAGGCCTGCTCTGTGTGAGAACCCAGCGGGCTGTAATCCATTGCGCGGGCTAGTGCGAGATGTTAGAAGTCTGGTTTTCTTCCAATATTTGGTTTTAGCACATGCGGGTTTCCTCACGTTGCTTTTCTGCATCTTTTTGAGAGTAGAGGCGATGAAATTATTTACACAAAGTAACGCGCTTGGTTGTGTCGAACCTACAACTTTAAAGACGTAAACCCAGGCCGTGCTAGGCAAATGGGATACTAAAGAAAAAGTTGTCATCAGAAGATAGCAACAACAAAAATAATGTACCAACCGAGGACACCATTAAGCTCAATTTTCGGTCTGACCCATCCATAAATTTTCATTCACCCAACCCCTCAAACGACCCAGACGCTCTAAAAGTTTGTCGAGCATATATGATATTTATTTATTTTATTATTTATGTACACACAATAAAATACATAAAGATACGACAAAGTTAAGATCTGAGTACAATGGTGCTGCTTATTTCTTAAGAAATTTCTTCCAGCAGACCTGCGAAAGGAGAAGTAAAACAGAAATGTGGACAATAGTGTGTAAGAACAAGGAGGAAATAAAATATGAATATGATAACTATTAAACTAATAATATTAAATATACCTAAACATATAAACCAAAAATAATTATATAAGCCAAACCAATAAAACCAAAAATAAGTATACACTTAAATAAATACATAATACTAAAACATATAAGTATGTATAAATAATAAACAATTTCTCACAATATAGAGGAAAGGTAATGCTCTTTTAATCGACGTTTAAATTTAGAAATAGTGTTTAAATCACGAATGCTAGGCAGGAGTGAGTTCCACAATCTTACAGCATGTACAGAGAAGGAATAGTAAATTGTTTAATGAGGATGAGATTTAAGGATGGATCTTAGGTGTGATCTACAGGGTGTGCCGCTAGAGCGCGCGTATGAAAAACGCTCACGCAGATAGGAGGGATAAGACGGGTTGTGTAAGATGTTGAAAAGGAGACATAAAATTCTAGTATTCCTGCGAAGGCGGATTGGGAGCCACTTGAGTTCCTTGCGAAGGTGAGAAACATGGTCATACTTACGGAGGCCGAAAACAAGCGAATGCACAGGTTGCAAGCGCTCAAGCTTGTTTAACAGCTCCTCAATAGCATCCAGGTAACAGGCGTCGGCATAATCTACAATCGGCTGAATAAGTGATTGCTCTGATTGGGAGATGTAGAAAGATGATATTAAGATAAGTGATATTGAGATTAAGATAGATGATATTAAGTATAATGTCGTAAAAATTGCTTGGAGAGTAGAGGTAGCCCAGTGGTAACTACCCTGACTTGCGAGTTATAGTTTCGAACCTTAACTAGTGCTTCACTTTGTGTAAATTTTTCCATCACCACTGCTCTCAGAAACTGCATGGCCTGTACTCAAAAATTCGAAGACATGTGACATCTACCAACACGACAAGTCTAGCAGTGGGAACATTGTTGGCTGATGAATAAAAGGATTTAAATCCTCTAGAAGGGTGACAGAAGCCGAAATACACACATCAAAAGTGTCTAGGGATCAACATATATTTTCGCAATAACTTTTCTCCTGATTGATATTAATTAAAATTTTCTTTAAGGATTCATCAAATAAAGTGTTTTCGTTTGTCACAGTAACGATAAACCAAGTCACCTTTGTATTAATAAAGAAATTTGCCATTTTCCTAATAAAGGGATATTTGACATTTGAACCACTAACACAAAAGTTCGAAAAAAAGACTGAAATAACAGTTTTCTCTAAAATTTTATTGGGTAACTTAAACAATTAATAATCCGTGTTTCTACCGCGAACACTAACAACACAAGAACATCGGTTTGGCATACTCAAAATGAGTTCATCCAAATCACGCTGTGGAATGGCCGCCCATGTTCGTTGCAACAACAAAAAAAGGTCTTCTTGCGACTGGATACCCTCCATATTCGGCAGAGCTCTTATCTGTAGCATATCCCATGCATGCTCAATCGGGTTCAAGTCTGGCGACTGAGCAGGCCAGGGCAGGACATTGATGTTAGCTGCGGCGAGAGTCTGTCTTACAACTCTTGCGGTGTGCGGTCGTGCATTATCATGCATTAACTGAAATAAGGGACCGATTTGCACTTGTAGAGGAACGATGACGTCTTATACAATCGTCTCAGCATAAATTTGAGCGTTGAGGTTGCCTCTGATCCAAATCAACTCAGTTCTTCCGCCGATCCAAATACCCGCCCATACCATGATGGTTCCACCTCTATAAGGATGGACTTCCTGGCAGGATTTTAATCGCTGTTGGCGTCCAGGGGTTCTCCAGTGTCGTATACGTCTTGTATCCGGTCTCATACCAAAACGAGACTCATCAGAAAAGCACACGAAACGCCATTGTTCTTCTGCCCAATTTCTGTGTTCAAGAGCCCATTGATATCGAATCCTACGATTGTGCATTGCTATAGGTGGTACCCGTAGCGGTCTTCGGGAATGAAGGTTCACTTCATGCAAGCGGTTTCTGACTGTTTGGTCGCTAATTAAGTTCCCTGGAGAGTGATGAAGCCTCACGGCTAACATCATGGCGGTTATTGTTGGAGCTCTTCGAGTTAAGATTTGAATGTATCGGTCTTGTCTCCGTGTGGTGCAGCGATACCGTCCTCCATGGCGCTCAGCCACGGTACCAGTGCTTCGGTAACGTGTCCAAAGTCGACTGATAACACTCTGACTTGTATTCAGAGCTAAAGCCACAGTACGTTGCCGGGAACCAGCTTCTATCATTCCCACGGCTCTGAGCATTTCTTCCCTGCTTAAATGACGTCGCCGCTCCATAATAACGTTGGTTTTAATCAGTAGTAGGGAAACAGTAGCACTAATAATGTCTTCAATGCGTTGTATGTTTTTATAGGGAAAATATTGACAGCTGATTTTCATCTTTTACTCGAATTTGATTCACAGTTCCTGATTCAAATTATGAAATGCACCAAAAAGGATCCATATAAATTTATAAAATCATAAATTTATTACAAAAGCCACATCTCAATCTCAAGAAATCCGCATAAAAATGCTTGATCCCTAGACACTTTTGATTATTATATCGGGTATTTTCGTCGCCCATACCCCAATGTTTGAAGACTAAAATCTTCAACCAGTGCATCCTACCCGTCATGACTTACGGAGCCGAGACGTGGACACGAACGGTCAGACTAGTCCATAAGTTAAAAGCCGCTCAGCGAGCTATGGAGCGAGCTATGTCGGGCGGTACTTTAAAGGACCGCATCAGAAATGAGGTGATCCGACAGAGGACCAAAGTCACTAGCAAAAAGATTAACAAGCTGAAGTGCCAATGGGCTGGTCACATATGCCGCAGGACCGACAACCGTTGGGGTAAACGAGTCCTCGAGTAGAGACCGCGTCTCGGCAAACGTAGCGTAGGACGTCCTTGGGCCAGATGGAGCGACGACATCAAAAAGGTGGCTGGTAGTGGCTGGCGGAGAACTGCTCAAGATCGAGCTTGTTGGCGTGCCATGGAAGAGGCCTATATCCAGCAGTGGACGAGTAGAGGCTGATGATGATGATGATACAACGTTAATTTTTTTTATACCAAACCTGAATTTAGTTTGTTCAGAATAAGTAAATTAATCTATTCCAATCATTTTTACACCATGTTATATTTTTTCCCAAATACATTTAGAAATTGTTGCAGTGTGGTAACCGTCCCCACAACTCAGCTGACATAGTAATAGGCGCTTGAGACAGGGCTCTCTGCGCTCTGCCGCGACGAGGGGTGCGTTGACCATATTTTTGTTAGGACAACCAGGTAAGATAACAAACAAGCTCATAACTTTGTGGCTTTTCATGATATCTTTTTGAAGTTTTATACAAAGATTCTTTACTTAAAAATACTGGACAGGTGTTTCGGGTGTCGCATATACAAAAAAATTAACGTTGTATAATTATGTCGCCGTCACACGGCTCGAGCATTGGGCCACGAGCTGCGTAGTGGCTTGCTACGTCGTAGCGTGCTACGGTGGTAACCCCACTTTGAAAAATAGCGTACAAGCGATGAGAGGGTATCTTCTGGCTTTGAGTTCCCCTTACGGCAATCACAGGTTAGTTAAGTAGGCAGGACCTTTCAAGGTCAACAACGGGTAGCAATTACAAAAAAACAAAAAAGAAAATGTGAGGGGCATTCTGGCTTTAAACGTGGTCCGGTCTCTCTGTGATTTCTAACCCTGTTGTTTGAACTAAGGTGTTACTGAGTTTCATGATAGAATAAGACAAAATAAAGCTTAATCTATTACCGTTAAAACTATTTTATAATCGACCTTGTGGCTTTATTGTACAAACCAGAAAATACATTAAAACTAGAAATAATACAAAGGGCGGTCTTATCGCAAAATTATTATATTATTCATAAACGTACTTTGATATTCGTTTGTGAATAAACCCCTTAAACACTATGGTGTTTATTCAAAAACGAATATTAAAGTTAAGTGACGTGCAAACGCCAAAAATGTATGGTTAAACATTTGCTAATCACTAGTTAACTTTAAGCAATGTTTATGAATAGAGAGGAAAATGGGGCTGTAATCTTTGCAAATATTATGTACACAATACACTAAAATGGATATACATAATATTTCCAAAATTATAGATACGTAAAATACCTAATATATATGAAACGGAAATTCAAGAGACTTGTGAGGGAACACTACATGTCGTTATGATCTTGTTCTACAATCACTTTTTGGCTAATTTACTTGCTTACCAGTTATGTTCAGTATCTATGTATTTATGTATGTATATGTTTGTATTTGTGTATCTACCTTAGTATATTGTAATAATGATGTTTGCACCAACGACAGTCCCATTTGTGGTTCAGGAGAATCTGTCCATTCTTTGGTTGCCTGGAAGAAATCACACTAGCGATAAGGCCGCCCATTGTATGTTTTGTGTTGAATGTATTTTATTCGATGCTTGATTGGTGTACAATAAAGAATATATAAATAAATAGATGATTGCACTTAGGACAATAAGATCATAGTGACAAATAATGTTTCTTCACGGGTGTTTTGAACACCTGTTACGAGTGCGCATGTTTTATGTCAACTGGCAATGTATTCCACAAATGAGGGGCCTGAACAGTAAAGAATATATCAGGGAAAGTTCTGGAATGAACATTTTGAGGAATATAAACCTTTTTTTGGCAAGCGCAATAACTTCTTCTTCGTCTTCAGTCTCTAGAGGTCTACTGCTGGAGAAAGGTCTTCCCCAAGGCTTTCATTGCTTTGAGGGGGTTTGCCATAATCCCCACGCTTGGCAGGCAGGTTGGGGTCGCAGTAATTTGATATTCCACAGGAATAGCTTCAGCAATAACTTCAACCAGCAGCTATTTCACAATGTTTCCCACACAATTAATACAAACACCAACAATGAAATAGGTTCACAGCACACATAAACATACTAATAACAAGGCACTTTAACAACTGAAGTAGTGATTCATTCATTCAATCTTGCAAATTGATTTGAACTTGGCCGTTCTTATATTAATTGGCATCAATAAATGGAATGCACTTGTATGCTATTCAGTCCATACGACCAATAGTTTGTATGTACCATTATTTATGTAGGTATAATGTTGGATCTTACAGTAAGGTTCAAAAGTGGAGTGCCACTTTTGACACTTATTGTTATTGCAATAAAGTTCAAAAGTGGTAATACGCTCTTGACCCTTACTTTATATCGTCTAGATTTCTATCCAAACTTTAACATTTCTTCATCTTCTTTTTCAGTCGGTTAATGAACCTTTGTTCATCCAATGTCTGGTATAGGCCTCGGCCTTTTTTTTTCTGTGGTTTTGAATTCATCAAATGACCTCTTCAGCTCTGGGCGGAACCGACAGACTTTTACTGTCTAAAACCCACCCGTGTTCCTTCACTTGCCTGTGTACCAGAGACCTTGGTATCTCTTTTACGAACTATCCGTGGCCCTGGAAGGTTGGCCTCGACCTACAAATACCATTCTTTTTGGCCTTAGGCATTGATTATTTAGGTGACTAAATATTAGTAGGTACTTCTTCATTTTTTTTTATTTTATTGTTTATTTTTTTGCCTTCGCACGTTTTCTCATATCACATTAGACATTGGCAGAATTGTCGACATCGGCACTATTGCCATAAATAAAAATAGAATAGAGAATAGTACTTCTTCACCACTGAATCATCATTCTAGTACATTCTAGAATAGTTCATCATCATCATCATCTCAGCGTTAATCCCAATGGCATCCTAAGCTTTTTCAGCTTTGAAGTCTGGGCTCCGCTTTACCAGTCTAACCGCTGATTTTGGCTAAACTTCAATATTTTCCGTGAAGCGACTGCCGTCTGACCTCCACAACCCGAAGGCGATAACGAAGCATTGCATTTAGACCAATTGTTGGACTTTTGAGGGCTCCAACACAACCTGTAACGACTGCCATTAGATGTTTGTATGGCAACCGGGACCAACAGGTTAACGTGCTTTCCGAGGCAAAAAAAAAAAAAACATGACGTGTACAAGTGATCAGTGATCCTACTTGCTTAATAAACGATTTCATTTCATTTCGACCAGACCAGTGCAAATATTCATTTTCATGCATACAAATATTTGCTCTGCGCGGGGATCGAACCCGCGCCTCTACGCCACGGAGGCTGTCAATATAGATGACATTAATATAGATAATCGAGTTTTATCAATGGTTGACTTTTTATAATACCGTGTCTCAGACTTGTTTGACAGTCTCTTTATAGAGTTAGACGTTTCTTCCTAAAATCAACACCCTACCCACACTACCCATTGCAATCTGAATTATTATTGCTAAATCATTGCTTTATATGTTCGATAAAATTTGTCTGCTTAAGAACTGAAATATTGCAATGAATGTTGTTGATCTGTCAAAATTAAATACGCAATTACTCCTATCGGTACTGACAGAACCTTCCCGACCCACCATCATCGATCCTGTGATTTGGGGGTTCAAACTAGACATTCACTGGTCCACGCAATTTTAATAAACTTTGAGCAAACAGATCTCTCCCTTTCGATTTTCTCCCTTTATTTGAACGTATTTCGATAACTACTGGTGAGGCGTTTTTCTTTCGTTAAAATTTCGAACTCTAAGAGATCATTGCATATGGCAAAGTGCCACCAAGTTTTCTTGTGAAGGTGGTAATGTGTACTTACTTATGAAAATTTAAATCTTTCCAAAGTTTTTGCGCCCTTTGAAAATCAATATCCACTGTTAAACTTCGGCACTTCGATTTGGATAAAACTTTGAAATTCCATTGCTACAATTTAGATTCCTTGTTTGTAAGTGTTATATTTGGTGTGGCTTCTGTTGAATGATTACACGATGGTGGTACGCTAATATTAAAAAAATGAGGTTTTTCTTCCAAGAAAAACCTTAATATGTCACGGTTAACTGTGACGTATTATGTACATACATTAAATTTTCAGTTGAAGAATTCTGCTGCTGAAAAATAATGAATAGAACATACATACCCAGATTGATACCCTATATCCTCCGCGGCTGCAGCGCTTCCCCTGTGGAATAACAAATTATCTCCAATCCGCCAGCCAAGCGTGTGGATTATGGCAATGCCCCTCAATGGAATGAAAGCCTTGGGGAGGCCTTTGTCCAGCAGTGGACCACTATACGCTGAAGAAAAAGAAAACACACACAATTTGTAATCGCTGATAAAACTTTCTACAAATGAACGATTTGCGGACATTTCCTCCACATGTACTAAGAGAACTTGTTTCTTGCTATGATTCTATGTAAATGTTTTTTGGAAATATCAAAATATAGAAAGAAAGAAAAACGTTTATTTGCAATAAAAATGACGCAAGAGTTTACAAAAACATAAAAAATAAGAAATAGTTGAGGGAAAAATGCGTCACATCCACGCAAAACGGCTGTCGCTCAGCATTATGCTGCGACTCTATGCAAAAACAGAGCCCAGCGCTGGTTTTCAGCGACAGCCGGCGTCGACGTACAGACGTCACCCGATGCAACAAACAATTAAAAGCAGCACCAAACCGGTATTACAGTAAAAATAAAAAAAACGTGATAATAAAAAGATATAAAAAGTAAATCCAATTGTAAATCGTGAGAGTACAGTTTAAACAAAAATATAAAAAAAACAAAATACGGGATATATAAAAACTACGAGAATATCTTCCTCAAAAATGACATACATCAAGTTCCGATTTGAATTTTAATTGTACCGATTTAGAAGCTTGATATTTTCAGCGCTCCAAGAGGCCGCAGTATGTAATACTAGCGGCCGCCAGCGGCTCCGTACGCGTGGAGTTAGTTATGCATGGCTCCTATAGGTCGCAGCGTGATGTTATATAGCCTAAAGCCTTCCTGGGTTAATGGGCTATCAAACGCAAAGTATAATTTTTCAAATCGGACCGGTAGTTCAGGAACTACCGGTCCGATTTGAAAAATTATACTTTGCTTAGCTGAAGAATTTTTTTGTTTGTTTGTTTGAACGCGCTAATCTCCTGAGATTAGCGCGTTCAAACAAACAAACAAAAAAATTCTTCAGCTTTATACATATATTAGTAGAGATTAATTTAAACTTGGTCCACGCGTTCTTGTGAAAAAGGACTGACCGACGGATAGGCAGACAGACGGAGTAGTAGTTATTAAACAAATGATGACAAATCATTCAAATGTAATAATATTCCTTGGTGGTAGTTGGTGGTGGTAGGCCATAATATCAGCTGCCGCCGGAAGTTACCACCCACCAGACAAAGTCTTGCCGCCAAACGATTTGTCGTGTTCCGGCGTGATGTCTGGTGAAGCCGTACGGAGGACGGGTCTGAACAGTTGTGTTGCGATGTGTGCCGGGTACGATGAACTAAAAGTTCTTGTGTCGGGAGTTTGGTCGTGGTGGGTCTCCAAATTAATCTCCCTCTGGTGCAGCATCGTTCGTCGTGTTGTTGGGTTTAACAGTGCATCGGCTCGCTCAACTGCCGTCTTCCTTCTTATTCACTAAGTTTTTTAAGTGAAAAGGCTTAATAAACTAGCGCGCTTTACCATCAACGATTGCACCACTGCTTACCATCAGGCGGGATTGCGGTCAAGCACTTATTTATAATTATTAAAAATATATATAATATATATACATATGTTGTGTTTTCCGCCACAATTTGGTATGTTTACAAATCGTATATAGGATTTGTGGTTTAGGAATTCCAGTTGAAATATGGAAATAATTTAATTTTATATATATTTAGTTATATTGTAGTAAATACTTTGTTCTCAATAAACTCCCAGAATAATAAATATGAAAATCTAATTTAGTCATGTAATTTAATATAGTATACATATAATTATAGTAATTTAGTCTCTTTCGAACTATGTTGGTCAGCGGCTAGTCTAACCGGATACAGCTGAATATCTATACCTAATATAATACCTATTTTACATGGATAACCAAACTTTCACCAACCTACCAATATTGACAGCCTCCGTGGCGTAGCGGTAGCGAACGCGGCAGGGGCGTAGCTACCGCCATATCTGCCGTATCAATTATACGGGGCCCCCGGGCCACGGGGGCCACCAACTCGCGTAAGCAAAAATTAATAAAAATTTCCCAACTATTTTTTTTATTTCACAAATGACAAAAGTCAAAAAATGCCTGTCAGACCTGTCACTATTGTCCATAGAAGCAGAAACTAGAAAAAGTCATCATCAGCTATAAATGATTTAATTAATCAGTTTGCCGAAAAAAAGCAAGGTGAGTTTATATTTAATTTAAATAGTTTGTAAAAATTTTGGACAAAGTGATAGACAGATAATTATGATGAATAAATATATCTATTAATTTTGTGCAATTTTATTTTCCTTTTTTGAGAAATCTTTACCCTTCCTAAGGCCCCCAAACAAATTTTTATACGGGGCCCCGCTAAGGCACGCTACGCTTCTGGAACGCGGCCGCTGCGCAAGGAGGCGCAGTGCAAATATTTGAAATGAAATGAAATCGTTTATTAAGCAAGTAGGATCACTGATCACTTTTACACGTCATATGTTTTTTTAAACAAGATGAAGCCTGCATTTCCTAACTGACTACCTCTGAGAAAAAATAGCAGAAACAAACTCAGGGATCATCGTCTTTTTTCAAGTCCAAACATTAAAAATGAAAATGTTTACAATAATTTATGTTATAATTATGCATATTGCTTAGTAACAATGCTTAACAGAGCGAGCAGCTCAGTCCCAAGCTGTATGCATGAATATGAATATTTGCACGGGTCTGGTCGTACCTCGGAAAACACGTTAATCCGTTGGTCCCGGTTTCCATACGAACATTTAGTGGCAGTCGTTACGGGTTGTTGAAGCTCTCCAAAGTCCAACAATTGGTCCAACTGCAATGCTTCGGTTGTGGAGGTCAGCTGGGATGATGATGACCAATATTTTATATAGAGCGACTGCCTATTTGACTTCTGCAACCCAATCACAAGGTAATACCATACCTACCACTTGGTAAATCTGGTTGTCAGACTTTCAACTTCATTAGAACCGTAACAGCTATCAAATATCAAAGATTCACGACATGGAGGGACCTTGGTATGTAACCCATACACTGGACCCGAATCTTTTTTTCACACACTAAACTAATTTTAAGTTAATTGCATCTTTTTCTTTCCATTTCGTTAAGAAAAGAATAGAAGATTACATTTTAATTTAATCCTGTCAAATTAATATACTCCATAGGCAGTTTAGACGCGATTATAAACATGGCGACTAAAAATACGCCAGTTTACGTCAGGAACGCACTAATTTGACAGGTCTAAACTGACATTTTATCTTCTGTCTTTTTCTTAATGAAAGAGAAAGAAAATATGCTTAAGAACTTAATTTTAATTTAGTTTGTGAATAAGGGAATCGGAACTAACTGCGGAAACCGGAGCTTAACCTGATCGCCCCGATTTTTTTAAACGTTGGCCCACAATAGGTTATTACTCCTGTATCGTGGGTGTGTTTACAAACATATAAACTCACATACACAAACAGCCAGACCCGAAACAACTACTAAGGTCATACAAATATTTGATCCGTGCAGGAATCAAGCACGACACACTCAGCACAGTAGTCAATCGCATAACTACTGCGCCAACAATGCCGGCAATTATTACTTAGCCATGTATTATCAGTTCTAATCAAATCAAGATTATCTGAGTTGGGCCGGACTCAACGTTTTTATTTTGCACGTTTTATAGTCATGAAACTCTAATTGTAGTGGCGCGTGGCGTATCGAAATCACTGAACACTACATTACTTACGAAGGAAACTCTAGAGAAAAAATGTACGAATACCTACTGTTTACCCGTAGAGGATCCTTGTTTACCGAATAGATGCGTCAAAGTGGATCGATTTTGCTAACGGACCTTTAGCCTTGGGCGTGTCTTAAGACAATAAAGTTCTAAGCTCTTAGAGGAGTTTTTCTCTATTCTGAGAAGAATAGAAAATGGTTGTGGATTCCTATCTTTACAGGAAGGCTCTGTAGAGTTTGCACCTCGATATCCTGCTGTAACAGCATTATGATTTTTGAAAAAGAAATTTTCGTCGATTTTCAATAAAGTTTGCTGTGCATAGAACAGTGCAATGTATATGAGTTCAAAATGCTGCAAAAAAAAAACGCAGGTGCGCTCAGACTCGTATACTAAACTCATATAGGAACAGAGAGGCCATTTTGACGTGACAACGTCTATTAAATTGGTACGGCGGGGAGTCATTCTCGAAAACACCGTAACGGCCGAATCTGACGCCACACGGAGTCCACGCCAACTTTACCCCCACCCCTAGAGCGCCCGATGTGTAAACATGTAATAGACGTTGTCACGTTCAAATATCGGCAGTAGACGGAGTTTTCTTAATTTATATAATGTTCTCATTGTGATCTTAGGCTAAGTCTGTCAAAAATACGTAAGGTATTTATTTTTTGCCGAGATGAGACTGCTATTACATTTTGATCATTTTAAATTTTGATAATTGGCCATCAGGTTGCGCGTCGACGTTTCTGCCACCCTGTATTCATTCACAACTTAATCAATTCGTCATTCTGCCCTTAAAATCGGAAGTTATAGGAGTTCAGCCCAGTATAATTTACAATAAATATGAGTCGAACGAAGCACACGTGACACGATCGACGAAGATGCGTTTGAGTACACGTTAACACAATGAAGATGCAATGAAGTACTCGTGAACTACGAAGATTAGTAGAAATATATGTGGACGAAGAAGTAAATGTGAATGGCGAAGATTAGCTTATGTATACGTGAATGATGAAGATTTGTTGAAATACACGTGACGGATGTGACGGATGTGTACACGAGAACAATGAATTAAGTACATGTGAACGGCGAAGATTAGCTGACGTACACATAAACGACGAAGATTACTTGAATATACGTGGACGATGAAGATAAATTGAAGTACACGAGAACGTCGAAGATTATCTGACGTAT
Source organism: Sesamia inferens (assembly GCA_037179545.1). NCBI lineage: Eukaryota > Metazoa > Arthropoda > Insecta > Lepidoptera > Noctuidae > Sesamia > Sesamia inferens. Next base: position 13,608,912 of record CM073938.1, on the reverse strand, counting down.
ATGTGAACGATAAAAATGAGTTAAAATATACGTGATGTGAATTATGAAGATGCGTTCAAGTACACGTGGACGATGAAAACAAATTGAAGTACTTACACGTGAACGATGTACATTAGCTGATGTTTACGTGAACTATGAAGATAAGTTTAAATACACGTGACGTGAATGATGCAGATGTGATAAAGTACACGTGGACGATGAAGACGAATTGAAGTAGGTACAGGTGAACGACGAAGATTAATTGACGTACCTATAGGTGAACGATGCAAATTAGTCGATGTACACGTGGGGAAACCTGGACTTCTGTATTGACAAACGGGATGACAGCTTATTGGCTTTCCGTTAATAATGCAAAACTGTAACATAATCGAATTCGTTCTTCATCATTTCTTCAGAGATAATGCCGTAAAAGTTTTATCATGATAAGAGGCTATAAAGTTTAATTTAATATACACGAGCGCTATAAAGGTGAACCTACATATGTTAGCATTGGGTAATGTTAAGTTTAGCTATAGTAAAGATCCTCGTCTAAAGAGTTCGGCAGGGTCGTAGTTTTTATTTCTTATTTTATTGCAGCACTTAGGTAAGTACCGGAAGATAGGTTATAGGTTTCTTACCAACTTAATTAGCTCCCCTGGGGTCTTCTAATTTAATATAATTGTCAGTTTACAGTTACATCAGTTTTAGGCTAGAAGACTATATGCGAGTTTCAAAACTAGGTTGTAGGTTGTGTACCTACACAGTTTAGAGCTTTTGAACCTCGTACATAGTCAGAAATCATAGTAGAGTTTATTCAGTATCTATTCTTTTATACAAATATACCTATAATTCAAGCTTTCTGCCGATTGAGATAAGCAGAATCTACAGAACGCAACTTACCATAACATATTTTTCCTTTCCAAAACGTGCGCCACATTATTTATTCTTAACATTATGACTATGTAATACGACGACGGCGATGATGCTATACCTGTCCAGACTGCATCACTCTACGAAGGCTGAGGAGATAGTGGAGTATCTGCGCGTCAAGTCTAAATGGACTGTGAGGGTCGAGGTGTTGGAGCCACGCCACAGCACGAACTTCAAGTCGTTCGTGGCACGTGTTCCGACGCATGATCTCGACAAGTTCCTGAAAGAAGAGCTATGGCCGAAGGGTGATGTGTACCGCCGGTTTCGTGGCCGGCTGCGTGACACCAGTCAACGAAACACGATGCCATGATCCGTGTACAGTAGTTTTAGTTATTATGTTATACGTATTATAGTATTTTTAAGTTTTATTATTTGTTTTATTGTATAGTATTATGTTATTTTATTATGGGCCTTTGTTGCCTGAGCCAAATAAATATATAACAGTCTCACAGGTCGATCGATCAGGTTATGCTGCACTTGCCACAGATCTTTACATAAGAAGACGCTCCGTGTGGAAGCACGTTAAGACGTTGGTCCCGGCTGTTATCCGTAGACACTTATCAGTCGCTACGGGTTTTTAGAAGGATAAAATCTGACAGCCAATCTGACTAACAGATATCTTATTTGTCAGTAACTGTTTTGGGATAGTCTGATGCCTATCAGACCTAGTCACTCTAGGTATAATTCAGTTGTATGGGGTGACTGAAAGCCGATCCATAACATCTTGGGAAAAGGCTAGACAGATTGATAGGTTTTAGTTACGTTATTTGCTTAAAAATCGACAAACTCACGACATTATAGCCAATTAATTAGGTTCCCGCCCCTGCTCCAAATTAGTTCTTGTGGTTGTGACAAAAATAAAAATGTCGATGGAGCACAGTAAATTCCATTATCTTAATGAATTTCAGGCAAAAATTGCTACAACTATTTTGACGATTAGGAGCGCGCTTTCTTTTTTAAATTCCGGTACCTTCAGGTCTTGGTGGCATTATACCATTATTTATAAAGGCGGACAAAGGTATTTCAGCGATTTCCTTAAAGAAGTTTAGGTCCCTAAGCCTAGTTTATAGAAGGTACAATTGGTTATATATATAGAGTAGCTGACTACCTTTAAAAATCCTACACATACATATATGTAGATAAGTACTATGGATGATCAATCATTTGTAATGTAATTCGTTTTTTGTTTTAGTTTAGCTAGGTGACATCAGTATGTTCTTCCAAAGATATTATAGATGTAGTTTTTCCTGACTGATAAGGACAATAAAATTATAGGTATACAATGCAAAAACAACGAAGATTTTATTAGTTTAGGTTTTCCTGTATATATTCCTGCCGTGCAACATGGTATTTGTGTCATGTTTTATTATACTAAATGCCGAATTACTGTGCCTACAGCTTTATCGAGTAAATTCTTAAATGAGTACCAAATTTAGAGTTCAGATAAATCCCGCATTTGAATACAAAGATCACGAATTAAACTTCTTCACGAAATATTTAAATGTAACATAAAGAGATATGATAAACCCCTATTTCTCGAAAGGGGTAGTTAGATAACGTCACAGGTTCCCTCCCTCCAGCCTCCACGGAGCGGGGGTCGTAACCTTTAGCATGCTTACGTCCTTCGTCAAAACAAATCAAACGCAGATCAATATACCTAAGTGCAACAATAAAAACAAAAAATAAATGTACTTACGGCGCCTGAATTTGTTAATGCCCGTCCACAAGGTCGGTAATACGACCTCGTTCTGTCACCACCAATTGTTCCCTTGTATTTTATCAATTAATCAACACTTAAAACACAACAATTCACGTACCTATTATAATCATTAGCATCACTCAGTTACACAAAGCATCGCAATGGTTACTTAATCATTCCACATGAAACTGTTGTACCGGTTTGAAGTTCAGGGGAAAGGTGGAACTCCCGCCGCGACTTTCAGAGGACTGAAGGTTCGGGCCTACGGGAAAATATCAAGCCTCGACCGGGATTCGAATGAAAATATACAAGTTAGGGAGAGGCGAGACACGTGTGCTTGCTCGCTCGGAGCGTTGACTCAGCTATGAGTCAGACAAGGCAAAGCGTATAGTGTTTCGTTAGCGACGAAGTTCTGTAGACAGGCGATGTTCGCCGAAGAGGAGCGAGGACAGCCGAGAAAGGAACCGCCGAAAGCTCAATGAGCAACCATAATTCATTATGAAAAGGACATTTTCCACTTTCCTTTACCTCATTCGTTTGATGTAAGGACCAAGGGTTTCTTTGAAATTTTGAATTTGTGAGAATAGATTTATTGAATGAATAGAAAGATAGCCTTAACTTGCTTCTTTATACCTATTTTACGCCTAAAGCTGTGAATAAAAAAATGATAGAAAGCTCCAGGATAGGGTCGAATGCTACATATTTGTGATAAATAAAGTTTAGCGTTCAAGACAAAGAAGATCCATTTGTTTGGTGTGGTAATTATCTACCTATATACCTGTATACGTAGAGGTGGTTTATTCGGGTTATATGACTGATATGTAGTTATTGTCGTTGCGAATTTAAGACCTCTCACTTGTCAATTTGATAAAAAAAAAAAAAAATTCGCCGGACGTTTCTACATTTTGAAGCTTTATCGAAACCAAAAGCTCTCATGTGTAAACGATGTTTAAATTGTAATTTATTCACCAATTATAAGATCTCCAATGAGCATAAATATGCTAATCAAAAGCTGGTGCTTAAAATATCTTATGTTTCAATCTATATATATGTTTTTTTTGTAGTTTGCTTCATTACTCATTACCTACATTTTTTCAGTACGATTTGATTGATTTTCTCATATAATTGATTCTTACATATAAGAGGTCTTAAGTTGTAACGACGGTATGTGCATTCCGTTAACGACTCAGGTAGGTAATCACTAGGTTTCATGAGGAGGCTAATATTCAAAGATTGAGATTTTAACTACTAAGTAGCTATATAATCCATATTTTAAAATCGAACATAGTTTAATATCAAAAATTTAAATATCGGTTGTACCAAATATCGAAAATTTTTACACACAAGCTCAAAATGAAACGTCGAGTGGTAAAAATATCTAATGATTGAAAATATCGAATAGTTATACCTAAGTTCAAAATTTAATACACCTAAAAATCTGTGTTACGCTATGGCCTAATCATGTGGGGTAATAGCACCGATCAAAATTAATTTTTTTCGCCCAAAAAAAATGTATGAGAGTGGGATATATGGGTTTCAACTCGACGAATCTTGTAGGCCGATATTTAAAAAAACTTGATTTGTTACCATTACCGTCTCTTTATATACTAAAAATTTGTATGTTTGTGTGGAGGCACAAGGAGTTATTCACTAAAGCAAGCGTTGCAAATTCTCGTAGCTGTCGTGATCCTCACAGTTTCGGGCTAGATGTCTTGCTTGCAAAGTATAACAAAAGCTGCATGTTTATGTGTGTACGGGTATACAACAAAATACCAGATAAATTTAAAATATTAAATAAAAGATTGTTTAAAATTAAATTATATGATATTAACTATCCGGGTTTTGACGTTGTAAGAGATGACATGCGTGCCAACAATCTCACACCACAGGATACTAAAGATCGCGCGAAATGGAGGAAATTAAGCAGGAAAGCGGACCCCGGGCTCCAACGCGAAAGCCATGGATGCAACCGGGATAAACGCTGAGATGATGATGATGATGATACGATATTCTTTCTATACTTTGATATTTAGGACAATCGAAATTTTATACTTTCGACATTTAGTACTATTACTTTTGTAGATTATTAGATTTTTAGCGGACTTCAAAAAAAGGCGAAGGTTCTGAATTCGTCCGAATCTCTTATTTATTTTTCTTTTTTATGTATGTTCAACGATTACTCAAAGACGCCTGGACCGATTAATAAAATTCTTTTTTTAATTTTAAGCGTTGCCCCACTCTAGGAATTTTTCCTGTATTGTGAGTGCGTTTACAAACATATAAACTGACATACACAAACAGCCAGGACCGGAACAACTACTTGTAGGTCATACAAATATTTGTTCCGTGCGGGGATCGAACCCGTGACACATAGCGCAGTAGTCAGTGGCTTAACCACTGCGCCAAACGTGCCGTCGCTCGTAGTGTATACTTACTATCCAAATGGTCCAATAGTCAACAGGTCAGAATCTGATGATGTAATACCAGAGAAATCAAGGTGAACTTTCAAATATTGTAGCACAATACAGGAGTAATACCGAGGTGTGGGGCAACGTGCTATGGCTGTTGAGAGTATGTCATGCTCACTCAAATGTCTCACTGGTGGTGGCGTGTGTGTTGGATCATAAGGTTCCCTTCAATATGGTTGAGCTGAATGATGCTGATCCATACGTCATGTTCGTGAACGGACGCCGTCAGAGGGGACTGGTCATCTCTTAGCTGCTACGGCGTATTTTAATTTCTGAATTGTTGTTTTTTTCCATAATGAACGCTCTCAGCATACAATATATTACTGCATCGTTCTCACACGATTGATTTCAAAATGAATGATGTAATCAAATATTTGTATCAATAGCTTGATAATTTAAAAGAGTGTCCATGGAGTTTTTTGCCCGTTCTTCTCCATAGGTACCTACCTACTCTTTGGAATGGGCGACTAGCTTCACCTTACTGACTGACCGACCTTCTGACAATTCAAAAGTGCCTGTAACTGGTTTATTTGAAATAAATGCTTTGATTTGATTTGATTTGAACGTTTTTAAAAAAAGAAAAAGAAGAAAGCACTAAATCTAAAGATGTAGCCGGGAGACAGTCGAGGGAACTCCTCAACGGTTCACAGCAACTACCTTGTGTTTATGCTTGAATAATTTGTATTGACAAGAGCGAATTGGGATTAGTGGTGTTATGATGAAGACGAAGGACGTTTTTAAAGGATCTCAGTTTACAGTAGCCAACCTTGTGTTTGGACTTAATTCAATTATATTGAACTCTAAGAGAACTTTGCACATATATGAGTTATAATGAAAGTCTCCCGTAAATGCGTTAATAAAGAGTGCAATCGAGGGAATTCCTCAACGATTTACGGCATTCAAGTTTAACATAGGACAACCACTAAATACTCATCATGATGATCAATGAAAATCAAGAGACTGATTTAAGTTGTCTAATCGAGTTGTCATTCAGTTTGATCCCATAGGAATTTTATAAAAATCAAATTCAGTAGTTTGGTATTTAAAATTTTAAACCAAAATTATAGGTAAAAATTTAAGTACTTAAATAAAATTGCTTCGTTTTCTTGTTACCCTATTCCCAACTACAACGTAGGCGGCAGGGTCCAGTCTGACCCGATGCAGCTGAACAGTACCTTTCACAACTAAAAAGTGTAAAATAAAAACTTTTTTACAAAAAAGAAAAAACGACCGACTTCCAGAAAAGACTACAAACTGAAAAACAAGTAATTTCGGAAGTCGGTGTCAAAAACTAATATACAAAAACCAAAGACACCGACTTCCGAAATTAGTTATTTTACACTTTGTAGTGTTTTTTGGAAGTCGGTTTTTGGCGGGGAAGTCAAGCTGAGTGTCACGCTCATTTTTCATTGGACTTTTAAAATTATTTATAGTGTTGTTTAATAAATATAAGTGCGTGATTTATGTAGTAAAAAGTGCATTCAGTAAATAATTCATAAAGAACAGAGAAATATCGCAGCATAGTGGCCACATCATGACTTTGGCTCAAACCTCCATCGTAAGACGGGTCACGCGGCCGTCTTTTTCGACATGAACAATTCTTTACGTGATATTGGCTAAATGCACAAATCGTGCGAAGCCGTAAAAGAAAGAAAAAAATATATACATGTCATTCGGTTTTTGTATATTTGTTATCAAATATGCCACATACCAAATTGTCTACTGCACTGAATTAAATTAAAATATACAATATGTAAAGAAAACCCTGTCCGATCCGTCAAGGTATTGTTAGGTATCGATAACTGATTCTACTAATGGATACAAAGCCGGGCTAAACTTAAAAAAAAAAACCCTATAAAAATAAATATTATTTCGCAAAAAGAGGCAACTTAATACATTTGCGGTAAACAACCCTTCCGCGGGCGGTGGGGGGCAGGGCAAGCGGCACGTGGTCGCATCGCTATTCGCTCATAATAATAGGTACCGGTGTTGTCACGTTTTTAAAAATTACCAAATTTCGGGGAAGTTGGAATTAATTCACGGGAAAAAAAGATTATGTCAAAATTCATTAGTATTGTTTCTATGATGATTATACAAAATTTAATATTTTATTTGGTCATGTGTTTCCCTAACCTTTATTATCCTTACGGGTCGGATAGGATTTTCTTTACATATTGTATAAGTACTATCACAGATTACAGAATACTACGTATTATACAAGAAGCATAGGTACGAAAAAGTTTTCACGATTTCGTCTAGACTTGGGTATTTTCGACGCAGTTCAGACGCACTTGGTTTTATATTTAGTATCTAAAAAACAGTCAGTTTTCATCTTTTAGGTTACAGACATCAGCATATCTAGCTAATGCAATCTGTCAGATTATTTTATTGGATTTTCAACTTTATCATTAAAGCATTAAGGGTCAAGGTTGATTGGGAATATTTGACAGTTTCGGATAGCTTGACCTTCTGTCGTCCGTACCTTTATTCCAGTTTAAATGTACCGACCTTTAAACTGAAATAAAGAGCGATGATCATCCCTGATCGCTAAGCTAACTTTTATTTATATTTTTAGAACTTGCTAGGCGTCATCATCATGAGATTCTACAACTAAGCTTCACGATTGAAACATTAAGTCCTAAACTCCATTTAAGAAATCAATTAATCTTACTTAACAGTAATTTAGTTTGACTGATGGCCTCATTGTAGTTACCACTGTCTATTGTAGTCTCGGTAACGAATTCGAATGAATGAATCTTGGCACCCTAATTACGTAACATACTAATACTCTCAATTTAAATACTTTTGAAGCATACGAGTATTGCTAATCCATTGCTCCATACTTTCGGAAAATGTTTCTGCTCAAACGCGTAAATAACGCAATGAATGCTGTTGAACTGTGAAAATTAATGTAGTGTGCTACAATTACTTTGTCTGACGACATACTAAACATTAATTTGTCATCTTAATTGAGTTTTTTGGCAATATATTGTAATATGAAGATCACTTCACATTCAATAATTGCCACCCTAGAAGCGTGTTTCAGCCGCGCCAGACATGGAAAGAAAAGTTTTATTGTATTAAAAACCGGTCAAGTGCCTGTCGGATTCACACACAAAGGGTTCCGTACCATTGATTTATGACATTAAAGGATTAAAGTTATTTGTATGAAAGATTAAGCGGTTTACGATTTACGAGGTATTAAAAAAAAACTACTTAGGTACTAGATCTCGTTCAAAACAATTTACGTTAGTAGTTTTTATAGTAGATAATGTACATCATGTTTTTTTTTAGATTTCTTATTTTCTTATTGTAGCAGTTAGAGGGGGGGGGGGGCAACTTTTTTCCACTTTGGGAGCGTCTGTCAGGCCAAACTATTCGGATTAGAAAAAAAATATTTTAGAAATCTCGATATCTTTTTCGAAGACCTATCCATAGATACCCCACACGTATGTGTTTGATGAAAAAAAAAATTTTTGAATTTCAGTTCTATGTATGGGGAGCCCCTAATATTTATTTATTTATTTATTTGTGCATCAAAACCTTAATGCGGTTCACAGAATACATCTACCTACCAAGTTTCAACAGTATAGCTCTTATCCTCCATCTTAACTGTATATAACCGATGCATTGCTGAAGGCGTTTTTCCTCGTAAATGGCGACGCGGTTTCATACGAATAATACCAAAGTGTGGTGACAAACCACCGGATGATCCGAAGTCATATCGTCCTATCACACTTCTACCATCTTTGGGTAAACTTCTTGAGCGCCTCATCGTTCCACGTTTACTACCGAACGGTCCAAAATTCCATAATAATCAATATGGCTCCACCATAGGTAAATCTACAGTCGACGCGGCGCTTTCTGTCAGAAGAACCGTTAACCAATCTGAAAACAAGTACGTAATTGGGATCTTCCTGGATATTTCTGGGGCTTTTGATAACGCCTGGTGGCCTATGCTGTTGTTAAAATTAAAAACCCGCGGTTGCTATAGAAACATATATAATCTCGTTTACTCTTACTTTATAAACGGTTCCGCGGTACTTAAGCTCGGTCATTTTTCTAGTACTAAAACACTAACCATGGGATGTCCTCAGGGTTCAGTTGTCGGTCCTTATTTATGGAATTTGGGTTTTGATGACTTCCTCGCGATCCCGCTTCCTTGCGGCTTTTCACTTACTGGTTACGCGGACGATGGCCTACTGCTCATTCAGTCAAGTACCCGAGCTGGACTTGAGAACTTGGCCAATCATCATCATCATCATCATTTCAGCCGAAAGACGTCCACTGCTGGACATAGGCCTCCCCCAAGGTTCTCCACGACGACCGGTCCTGCGCCTCCCGCATCCAGCGGTTTCCCGCGACCTTCACCAGGTCGTCGGTCCACCTTGTCGGGGGCCTACCCACGCTACGTCTTCCGGTGCGTGGTCGCCACTCGAGAACCCGTCGGCCCCATCGGGCATCGGTCCTACGGGCAATGTGTCCAGCCCATTGCCACTTCACTGTTGCAATTCTTCGGGCTATGTCGGTTACTCTCGTTCTTCTGCGGATCTCCTCATTCCTGATTCGATCGCGCAGTGAAACCCCAAGCATAGCCCTCTCCATTGCCCTTTGAGCGACTTTGAGCCTTCTTATAAGGCCCATTGTTAGCGACCACGTCTCAATTCCATAAGTCATCACTGGCAACACACACTGGTCGAAGACTTTTGTCTTGAGACACTGCGGTATTTCGGACGAGAAGATTCTACGTAGCTTCCCGAAAGCAGCCCAGCCGAGTTGGATTCGACGATTGACCTCTTTCTCGAAGTTGGACCTTCCTAACTGGATAGTTTGTCCCAGGTACACGTAGCTGTCAACAACTTCGAGAACAGAGTCTCCAATCTTTATAGGAGTCGGTACAACATGGGCATTAGACATGACTTTCGTCTTGCCCATGTTCATTTTAAGACCGACTCGCTTGGAGGCCCTACTGAGGTCTTCGAGCATTGTACTCAGGTCCTCCGCGGTCTCAGCCATGACTACGATATCATCAGCAAACCGAAGGTGTGTCATGTACTCGCCATTGATGTTGATGCCCAGTCCTTTCCAGTCCAGAACCTTGAAGACATCCTCCAATGCAGCGGTGAACAGTTTCGGAGAGATAACATCTCCCTGTCTGACACCACGCTGCAGAGGTATTGGTTTCGAGGTCTGGTCCTGTATTCGGACTGACATGGTGGCGTTTTCGTACAAACCCTTCAGCGCTTCAATATATCGATAGTCTACTTGGCACCGCTGGAGAGACTGCAGTACAGCCCAGGTCTCGATCGAATCAAAGGCTTTTTCGTAGTCCACAAACGCCAAGCAAAGGGGTAGGTTATACTCCTCGGCCTTCTGTATAACCTGCCGCAGCGTATGTATGTGGTCTACTGTGCTGTAGCCTTTTCGGAAACCGGCTTGTTCGGGCGGCTGGAAGTCGTCAAACCTGCAGGCGAGACGATTTGTGAGGACTCTTGAAAACAACTTATAGACATGACTCAGAAGTGAGATGGGTCTGTAGTTTTTCAAAAGGGTGTTGTCACCCTTTTTGAAAAAGAGTACCACCACACTTCTGTGCCATGCCTGTGGCGTTTTTCCCTTATCTATGACGGAATTAAATAACTTCTGAAGGGCCCTAAGGATCGGTTCACCACCCGCCTTCAGTAGCTCTGCCGTTATTCCGTCATCGCCTGGCGCCTTGTTGTTTTTAAGCTGTTTCAGAGCCAATCGAATCTCCTGCAGGCTGACGTCCGGGATATCTTCAGTGTAGTGTCGGGTTAATCTTGCTCTAGGGTCTTCAGCAAGATTTAATGCGGGTCTTGTCGTTGAAGTATAGAGCTGTCCATAGAAATTCTCGACTTCCCTCAAAAGCTCGGGCCCGGACGTTAAGATCTTGCCGTCGTCAGTCTTCAGCTTGCTTAGCCGGCTATGCCCAATAGTCAGATCTCTAGCGAAAACTTTAGAGCCTCTGTTTCGCTCTATAGCCTCCGTTATACGCTCGGTATTATACCGACGTAGGTCGCGCTTCAGAGACTTTGAGATCTGCTTATTGAGCTGCCGGTATCTGCAAGCATCACTTGACGAACGCAAAATCATCTCACGTCTGTCCTCCATGAGCTCGAGAGTGTAGTCCGAGAGCTTTTTAGTTCTATTTGTACGGCGGGTCCTAAAATACTTAGTCCCGACCGTACGGACAGCTTCTACAAACCCGTCATTATATTCGTCCACGTCGCCACTTAGGCATTCGAAGCGATTTTGGAGCTCGAGCTGGAAACCCTCGGAGTTGTGGATCTGAATGGGTGCTGGCCGGAGCGTGGACTTCATCAGGCGAGATCTTTCGGACACTATGTTCAGATTCAATGTGCCTCTGACCATACGGTGATCGCTGCCGCATTTGAGCGAGTTGATCACTGAGACATCATTGAATATGTGCCTTTTTGTCGTCAAAATGAAGTCTATCTCATTCTTAGTGACCCCGTCGGGACTGATCCAAGTCCACTTTCGCTGTTCACGCTTTTTGAAGAAGGAGTTCATCATAAAGAGTCCCTCCTTCTCCATGAAGCCAGCTAACATGTGGCCTCGGTGGTTCCGACGCTCAAATCCAAAATTTCCCAGTCCGAGCTCTTCACCACTCCGTTTACCAAGTTTAGCGTTGAAGTCCCCCATGATAACGCTGTAGTGAGTTTTAGAGCTATGTATGGCTTTAGAGATGTCCTCATACATAGTCTCTACTTCATCGTCGGAGTGTGTCGTGGTCGGGGCGTATACCTGAATGACCTTCAGCGAATACCGTTTGGTTATTCTGAGTATCAGGAACGCCACCCTGGTCGACACACTCTCGATCTTCACTACATTGTCGACAAGGGACCTGTGGACGAGGAACCCGACACCACCTTGGGACTGATGGTCGCCCTCCCGGAAATAGAGCAAGTTACCGGATTTAAGGATTATCGAGTCCTCACCCTCTCTTCGGACTTCAGATAATCCCAGGACACCCCATCGCAACTTGCTCAATTCTTCCTCCAGTTCAATAACCCTCTCGTCGGTCCGCAGTGTGCGCATGTTTAGTGTTGCCAGGTCGATCCGTCGTTGCTTGTGGTAGCCGGATCTCTTCCGGAGATTCTTCGCACCCCTTGCCCCGCCGTTACCTTGGCCGCTACCACAATGACCAGGAATAGCGGAGCTGCCGGGGACTAGGGGCCTTGGCTTAGTCGTGTGCAACATTTGGGGGGGGTTTGCCATAATCCCCACGCTTGGCAGGCGGGTTGGGGATCGCAGGATTTCATATTCCACAGAAGAAGCGCTGCTGCCCGCTTCCCTGGTGAGAGTTCCCTTAGTCGCCTCTTACGACACCCACGGGAGGATATGGGTTGGTACTATTCTAAGCCCGGTACCACACGGGGCACTTGGCCAATACTTGCCTAAATTTAATATCTCAGTGGGGTGATCGTAACCGCCTAGCATTTGCGCCACATAAAACCTATCAACTTCTACTAAAAGGTAATCTTAAATCATTGCCTACTATTAAATTTAACAACGTTCCCATTAAAAAACAGCAATCCGTATGCTACCTTGGTATGATCTTAGAAAGGAATTTTTCATTTATCGAACATATAAAAATAGTTGGTGAAAAAGCTAAAAAGAACTTTTATGCCCTAACTAGTATATCCAAAGCAACTTGGGGTCTATCATTCCTAACTTTAAAAACTATATATGGAGCTACCTACTTAGGATGTATGTGCTACGGTGCACCTGTTTGGGCCGATAGGGCCAGCATAGGAGCGGCACGACGTAAACTGCTTCAAAGCCAACGTTTGGCATTGATATTTTTATGCAAGGCGTATAGAACGGTCAGTACTGAAGCCTTACCGGTACTGGCAGGTGTACTTCCAGTCGACCTTGAGGTACAGCGACGTGCTTCAATGTACTACTCCGCGAGGGGGGAGGCCATGGACACTAATTTTGTTACACAACGCGACTTTAATAAAATCTCTAGATTATTTAAACCTCAGACTGAAGTCTGGGAGGACCTCTTATCCGAATGGCAAAGTAGGTGGGATAATTCCATCAAGGGCCGGCACCTCCATCTGTTCTTTCCATCCGTTGGCGATCGGCTGGCTAAGACATGGCTGGTGGTTGACCACTGCGTTGCCCAATTTCTCACAGGTCATGGCAACTTTAAAAGTAAACTGTATTCTTTTAAACTTGTTCCTTCCCCTTTGTGTCAGTGTTCTACATCGAACTGTGAATTTGAACAGTCCGCACATCACATCTTGTGGGAGTGTGTTCTTTGGCAGAATGAACGCAATATTATGTTGGATAGTGTACAAGTTACATCCGGAGTCGTTTATTATACGGACCTTGTAGAAACTAGAACCAATTTCCGTGCGTTCAGGCGCTTTTGCCATACCTATTATTATTGGAATCAATTGTAACAGCTAATACCTACTTAGGACCCATTAACTTAATCAAATTTTATTCCGTGGTGTTTGGCAATCTGGGCTTCTCCCAGTTGCAATAATGTCCCTTTGTGCCGTTTGGCCTAGTTCTGTTCTGTCTCCTGCTTGTTATGGAGGGAAGTGGAAAAAATATCTTTTTTCTTACTCCTCCGCTATTCTTTTCTGATTAATTTCGTTGCGGGACCCAAGACAGTTGAATCGTTTCTCCGGGACTCGTCGAGCTTCATTGCTCGGCGTTTTTCTGGCGGTCGCCACTGTTGATTCTGGCTTTCAGGAGTTGCAGTGGTTGGGAAAAGTGTGGCGGGTTTGTCCCATTAAAAAAAAAAAAAAGTATAGCTCTTATAGTTTCGGAAAAAAATGTGTTTCGGCTGTGACATACGGATGGACAGACAGACATGACGAATCTATAAGGGTTCCGTTTTTTGCCATTTGGCTACAGAACCCTAAAAAGCATAGTGTTTAGAAGGAAAAAGTAATATCTTCCAGCGTAGGTAGGTACAGTTCCCAACGCTAAGATGTAACTAAGTTGTCGAAACTTAGCGTTAAAGTTGAGGCTGTGTCTGTGTGCTGATTTTAGATGAGTAATGAGTCCTGGTGTCGTGGAAGATGATTAGAACAGCGCGTAACAAAAATGGAATGTTTATTATGCTTATTCTGATCCTCCTGCAGATAGAAGCATTCCATTACTTAGGCGAATGCAAAGACGTGTGAGTAGATAAAATACAATATTATCTTAGGCAGAAATCTACTTTTCTTTTTACATAAATTTTAAGTAGCGCTAGATCATAATCCCGCCTGATGGTAAGTAATCGTTGATGGTAAAGCGCACTAGTTTATTTAGAGCCTATTTACTCTAGTCTTGAAGACACTCAAACTTTAGTCTGACGAAAACACCGCCGCTGGCAAATTGTTCCAGTCCCTCGATGTACGCGGTATAAAAGAGGAGGTGAAACGCTTCTTCCGGATCGTAGTGGTGTTAACAACGTAAGGGTACTCGCCGTACGACCGGCCGCCAAGCGATTTGTCGTGTTCCGGCATGATGTCTGGTGAAGCCGTGCGGAGGACGGGTCTGAGCAGTTGTGTTGCGATGTGTGCCGGGTACGATGTGCCTAACGTTGTTGTGTTGGGAGTTTGGTCGTGGAGGGTCTTCAGATCAATCTCCCTTTGGCGCAGCATCGTTGGTCGTGTTGTTGGGTTTAGCATTGCATCACCTCGCTCAACTGCCGTCTTCCTTCCTATTCGCTCAGTTTTTCTGAGTGATCTATTCACTCTTAATAAACTAGCGCGCTTTACCATCAACGATCGTATCACTGCTAACCATCAGGCGGGACTACGGTCAAGCGCTAGTTTTATAATTATTTAAAAAAAAATGCAATTCCTTCGCACACACATCAAAATGCATTGTATAGAACACCGAAAGGCTGGCTACTCTACGCCTGTGCTCTAAGCTTTGGAGACCGTTTTGAGTTAAATCTGCGTCGCCAATCAGCCTCTTCGCACGCCTCTCCACTGAATCCAAAGTGGCCAGGTGACATTTTGCAGCACCAGCCCAAATGTGCCTGCAGTTGTAGTGTAGTAGTCCACACATGAACGGACCTGTGCTTTGTGCAACATTAGAAGCTGCCTTGGTGTGAAGTACCGCCGGAACTTTGCATTAACGCCAAGTTTCCTGGCAGCCACCTTGGCCTTGGACCCAATGAACCCCTCAAAGTTTAGGTTCGAGGAAATCTCAACTCCCAAAAGCTGAAGGCGGTCGGTACACTCCAAGGATACATTCCGAAAAGTAGGAGCCGAGGTGAACGGGCTTCTTCTGGCGGTGAAAAGACACGCCTGTTTTGGCGGCATTGAATGCTACAAGATTGGCATTGCCGCATTCGGAGACTGCCTGTGGTGCAATATTCGCACACTCTACCATAGCCTCTCTTTCGGACCGGATTGACATAAACGTTATATTGCACGTGCTTTGACTAAGACATCCTCTCGTCTTTATTTTGCACTTGTAGTTGATTGCTTGAAACTGGTTTTAAGCTTGAGATTTGAGTGAGATTCTACAGAACTTCACTCAGGTATTACAATAATTGTAATACATGTAGTTCATGTATTACAATACAGCAGTGCGATTTCCTACCCAAAAAGTACATGATCGAATCATATCAAGTTTATAGACTCTTGTTGCTGATCGTACCTACACGTGCATGTCGTGCAAGTGAAATTTATTAGGGGGCGAGACTATTGGCATCAACTGGTCATACGAGGGGCTTCCAAAAAATACCTACTTAATGAGAATAAGCTATGTTAGACAATGACTTTATATAATATTATTTTATTTTTCGATATAATCACTCTTTAGGTCAATGCGTTTAGCAAATAAATTCTAATTTCTAGAGCCAAAACTCCCTTTTTAAAAATATCTTCATGTTGAGTAGGTTCTTAAAAATCGTTTAGGTTCGGAGGCCTTTATTTATTCATCTTAATCAAATTTTGTTACTCTCAAGTGATCATTCAAACACGATCATAGGTAGAACTCACTAGGAGCCAAGTCCTGTAAATATGGTGGATGATCCAGGATCTCAAAGCCAGCATCTTGGATTGCTGCTATGGCAACTGCTGACTTGGGCACAGGCGCGTTGTCTTGATAGAACAAAACATTTTTTCGCAAGTCTCCTCGTTACTTTTCAAAGATTTCCTGGCGTAATTTTTTTATTTGTTCTGCGTAGACATTTCCTGTGTTAGTGGTTCCATGTTCAAGATCTTCAATTATTGTCGACAACCCCTGGCTGTCCCAGAAAACCGGCCCTGATCTTGCCGACAGGTGGTTGAGTCTTCAATTTCTTTGGTGTGAGAGACAACGGTCTTTTCTAGAATATTTATTGTTGTTTCGTTTCTGGATCATAATGATGAAGGCATGCTTCATGCATTTTTTTTTTAATAGTTATAAACTAGCACTTGACGGCATTCCCGCCTGATGGTACGCAGTGATGCGATCGTTGATGGTAAAGCGCGCTAGTTTATTAAGAGCCTATTCACTCAGAAAAACTGAGCGAATAGGAAGGAAGACGGCAGTTGAGCGAGGTGATGCAATGGGAGATTGATCTGAAGACCCTCCACGACCAAACTCCCAACACAACAACATTAGGCGCATCGTACCCGGAACACATAATACACAACATAACTCAACATAACTCATAACTGTCGCAACACAACTGCTCAGACCCGTCCTCCGAACGGCTTCACCAGACATCATGCCGGAACACGACAAATCGCTTGGCGGCAAGGCTTTGTCTGGTTTTGTTTGTTACGATTCGAGCCAAAAATAGATCAGTATCTCGATGAAACCGTTCCAATGGACTTTTTGAAACGTTGAGTTGCGTTTGCTTTTGTGCGTCTGAAGCTAAAAAGCAAACGCGCCAACGCCAATACACAGATACCTTTTTTATTCCTAAATGATCTTGCAAAATACAATGCACACTGCCAGTTGAAATCTTCAACTTTTCCACTATAAAACGGACACGACGATCACCCAGAACAACTTTTTCGACCATTTCCTGAGTGACTGACGTCGAAGGGCGGCCCGAAAGCATTCCCCGCGCTCGGGCCTTCGGGTCTTCTCTATTTGTAATACGATGATACCGTTGGTAAGACTCCATCAGACTTCGTTCTTCTAATTACCCATAACGACTGCGAATTGACGCATGACAGCCGTGAACAATGGTTTACCTAATGTGCTTTCCGAGCCACGGGGATGTCTCCGTATATTCACCCATCTACAGATGAACCGCGGGATGCGTAGCTTAATATGATCAATCGACCTGTGAACTGTTATTATTAAGCCACGGTCCCTTCTCTTATACGCTACACATGTTCTCTTACCCGCTGGGAAGGGTCGGCTGTAAATCACACCAGGACCGCGGAAGTCATGGCGCGCGTCGCTGCGACCCTGACCCCCGCAGCGAGGGTTCCCATAAATCTCACCCCGGAAGACATCTGTTGACCAACGGTCAATGTGCGTGAGAACCATAGCGAGTCGTCTAGCACGTGACTGAATTGGCGCGCTTCCTACATTAACCAATCAAACGTCGCGGCCTGCCTCGATCAACGAATCAACATCAAGAACGCACGCAACACCGCGTGGACATCAGCAGGACTGCAAGCTTATTTGCTATTGGTTACCCCACTATTATTTAGAGATAGTTAGTATTTAAGTGAGTGCATAGCTTGTAAGAGACATCATTATATTCTATCACACTCTATTACATTACAGTCCATTCCTGTTCACACTCTTGTATCACATACACGTCAAATACATTGTACCCTTTTACATTCGTGAGCAACACTACCGACTTAGAAAAGTTATCGCAAGTGGCAGACAATGTCATGGACACTATCGCGCATCCTAACCAGGTCGCGCAGATTTCACGCACGAGCGATATGGTTGCCCTACATGAACAATTGCGGCAGCTGTCTCTGGAGCTGGCAGAACTCAAGAACAGGCAGGAATCCAGACCACGATCACACAGACCACTCGACAGACGGCGTTCAAGATCGCGTTCAACAAGCAACGATAATAGCAACCGCAAGTATTCAGAACAATCACTTATCTGTTATTATCATCGCAAGTTCGGCACAGAGGCGCGTAAGTGTACGCGTCCGTGCAATTTCGATAACAATAGTGCCCAGTCGGAAAACTAACGCCTGCGTCGGTTGAGGCGGCAACTGACGCGAACAACACTTCTCACCGCCTATTCATAACTGATAAGAATTCGCGTATGTCATTTCTAATTGATACTGGCGCAAACGTCTCCGTGATACCGAGGACAAAAGGCGGGAAAACAAAACAAACCGATTTCCGTTTGTACGCGGCAAACAACACGATCATTCCAACGTAGTACGGAGAGAAAACGCTACAACTGGATCTCAACCTACGACGGCCGTACACCTGTAAATTCATCGTCGCTGCAGTCAGCAAACCTATCATCGGTGCAGACTTTCTGAAGCGTCATCAACTTCTTGTCGACATAGCCGGCCGACGTCTCGTCGACAAAGTTACCAATATGACCGTCAGAGCATCAGTCATTCATTCCGCCGAACCTACAGTTCGAAGTATCGACATGGAACAGCCGTATCACCAGCTCCTCAGTAAGTTTCCCGATATCCTGCGACCATCAAGCACGAAGGATACTCCCAAACACAGGGTAGAATACCACATCGAAACTACTGGCCCACCAGTGTTCAGCAAGTGCAGACCTCTTCCTCCACATCGCTACCTGCCCGTGAAGAAAGAATTCGAACTCATGATGCAGTAAGGAATTTGCCGACCAAGCAAAAGCCCTTTGTACAGTCCGCTACATGTCGTTCCTAAGAAAAACGGCGACTTACGCATCTGTGGTGACAGACGACTCAATGACGTCACCAAACCCGATCGCTATCCAGTCCCACGCCTCAAAGATTTTACCTACCTGCTTCACGGCAAGAAAATCTTCAGCACTCTCGATTTAAACCGAGCCTATTCGCAATTACCTATTTTCGAACCCGATATCGACAGAAGACAGCGATCACTACACCATTCGGTTTGTTCGAATTTCCACGAATGTGCCCAGGTCTCAAGAATGCCGGACAGGCATTCCAACGATTCATACACGAAGTACTCAACGGAATAGACTACGCGTTCCCATTCATCGATGATGTTATCGTTGCATCTGAAAGTGAAGCAAGCCACATCGGAGATCTGCAGGAAGTTTTACGCCGATTAGACACGTATGGTGTCACTATAAATCCATCTAAGTGTGTCTTCGGCAGCGAAACCGTCAAGTTCCTAGGCTATGAAGTATCAAGCAAGGGAATCAAACCACTTCAAGATAAAGTCACTGAAATCACAGAGTACCCCAAACCCGAAACCATTCAAGACTTACGAAGATTTATGGGGATGATAAATTTCTACCGAGACAGTATCCCAGATGCAGCCCGCATTCAATCACCGCTCAATGCGTTCCTTCATAACTCAAAAAAACGAGACAAGACGGAAGTAAAGTGGGACAATCAATCGACAAAAGCCTTTGAGTTGTGCAAACAGAGCATAATAAACGCTGCTTTATTGTCTTACCCATCCAGTTCACCAGAGGACCAAATCGCTATTTTTTCGGACGCCTCAGCTACCTGCGCCGGGGCATCTCTACAACAAAGGCGAAACAAAGAACAATGGGTGCCACTCGGATATTTTTCAAAAAAAATTTCGGAATGATAAAAGAAGTATTCCACTTTCGATCGGGAGCTCTCGTCGATATTAATGGCAGTAAAGCACTTTCGAAAGATGTTTGAAGGCAAAGAACTCGTGATTTATACTGACCACATACCGCTGACCTACGCAATTCGCAAACCTCCTTCCGATAACGACACACCACGGCGAATTCGGCAGCTACTGTTCATCAGCGAGTTCACTACTGACATTCGACACGTGAGCGGAGCTCAGAACGTTGTAGCAGATGCATTATCACGCGTCGAAACCATCGACGTGCCATCACCCATCAACTACGACGAGTTATCTCAAGCTCAAGAAAACGACAGTTGTATCCCAACATTGTCTCAACAGACCAACATACAACTCAAGAAAATCATCTTACCTGATACCAACAAGCCAATATTTTGCGAAACATCAACGTCACATGTTCGTCCATACTTAACAGCTGATTTTCGTCGCATAGCTTTCAACGCCGTGCACAGCCCAAGCCACCCAGGAGTACGAACCACACGGAAGCTAATGCAAGAGCGATTGTTTTGGC
Organism: Sesamia inferens; assembly: GCA_037179545.1. NCBI lineage: Eukaryota > Metazoa > Arthropoda > Insecta > Lepidoptera > Noctuidae > Sesamia > Sesamia inferens. The sequence continues at coordinate 13,588,583 of CM073938.1, read as the reverse complement.
CTTCAATGAATACCGACATCGGCCAGTGGACTAAAACATGCAATTCGTGTCAGCTCTCCAAAGTACAGCGACACAATCATAGTGACATAGCAACATTTCCACCGAGCGAACGATTTCAACATATTCACGTTGATATCGTTGGACCGCTACCTACATCAGCACGATGATCGACCGGTGCACACGATGGCCCGAAGCTGTACCACTTCAGGAGACAACCGCTGAAATCGTCGCAAGAAAACTTTACGAAGTATGGATATCTCGTTTCGGTTGTCCAATAAGAATCACAACTGACCAAGGTCGACAGTTTGAAAGTCGACTATTTCGAGACCTCGCTCAATTACTCGGTGCAGAAAAAACCCGTACTACTGCATACCACCCGCAGAGTAACGGAATCGTCGAACGCTGGCACAGCACATTAAAAGCCGCACTCATGGCTAGGCTAGAAAACAGCAACAAATGGATCGACGAATTGCCTGCTGTTTTAATGGGCCTCAGAGCCGCTATCCGCTCCGACTCTAACACCAGCGCAGCGCAACTCACCTACGGTCAAGCAATACGCCTACCCGGCGATTTCATATCACCAACACCAGCCACACCGAAAATGGACCACGACTACGTCAATCACCTGCAAGAAGTCATCACTAAGCTCACACCTACATACAAATCGCATGCAAACCAGCGATGTATGTTCGTCCATAACGACCTACAAACATGTAGCCACGTGTTTGTACGCGATGACACCGTCCGCAAACCTCTGCAGCATCCATACCAAGATCCATACAAGATCATCGAAAGTAAAGAAAAGTACTTTACGATCCAGCTACCAGGACGAATTAGCAATATATCGATTGATCGCCACAAACCTGCGTACACAATCAACACAGAAGATGATCCCAGGCATACGAACAGCGAGACCAATCAAGCACCTGCAGCTACCACAGATGAGCAATCCAGCCTACACCCAGACCCGCTTACGAGGGAGCAACGTACCAGATCAGGCAGGATCGTCAAGACGCCAGCACGCTACGTACGCTTCGCTAAAGGGGGGAGTATTGTAGCATTGTAGCAAATGCTACACATGTTCTCTTACCCGCTGGGAAGGGTCGGCTGTAAATCACACCAGGACCGCGGAAGTCATGGCGCGCGTCGCTGCGACCCTGACCCCCGCAGCGAGGGTTCCCATAAATCTCACCCCGGAAGACATCTGTTGACCAACTGTTGTTGTTGTCAATGTGCGCGAGAACCATAGCGAGTCGTCTAGCACGTGACTGAATTGGCGCGCTTTCTACATTAACCAATCAAACGTCGCGACCTGCCTCGATCAACGAATCAACATCAAGAACGCACGCAACACCGCGTGGACATCAGCAGGACAGCAAGCTGATTTGCTATTGGTTACCCCACTATTATTTAGAGATAGTTAGTATTTAAGTGAGTGCATAGCTTGTAAGAGACATCATTATATTCTATCACACTCTATTACATTACAGTCCATTCCTGTTCACACTCTTGTATCACGTACACGTCAAATACATTGTACCCTTTTACATTCGTGCAATACACCAAGTTCGATTTATCTGAGTTTTAATTACGCGACACGACCTACGGCACTAGTCCACCAAACACTCTCCAATAACTGTTTTCTAGTCAATTTTCTCTGGGGCAAAATTGGATGGTTCACCGGGGTTCAGCCATTGCGATGTGTACCTACTTCCTATTGTTGTAGCGTATCCACTTTTCATCACAGGTAATGATTCGATTTAAAATCCCTTCAATATTGTGCCGATTCAGTAATGTAACGCAGCAGTTTGCCGGGTTGCTTCACTCAATTCATGAGGTATCCACGTTTTGAGCTTTCTTATCTTCCCAATTTGTTTCAAGTGGATTAAAACAGTTATAACACTAACACCGCAGCCTGCAGCTAACTCGGACGTAGTTTGCGATGGATCCACTTCCACAATAGCCTTCAATTATTCATTGTGGACTTAGGTCTCCGACCGTCCACGGGGATTGTTCTGTAGGTTGAAAAATTCAGAACGAAAACGTTGCAACCAAAAATGCATAGTGCTTTCTCTAGCGACACCACGGCCATACACAATAAAATACATAACAAAAGAAATACGGTTTTCAAGACACAAATTGACGAGTAGCTGTATGTTTGAATTTGGAATTCTGAACCAGAGATTTTTTTTTTCAATCTTTCATGCAAGAACCAATATTTAAAGGGCTTAATTTTTTTTTAAGTGAAAAATTTTATCTTTGTACACTTACATTTTTGACATCTGATTTCAGGCAATCAGAGGGGTAATTCTAATAGGTAATAATTATTTTAAGAACATTTAGTCTGATCTGTGTCAATCTGTCAAATAATAGGTATTCTGTAATCTGTGGTACTAGCAACTTCCTTACATTTTCAAAACTTTCTAAATTTGTTTTTAGTCGAAATGACAATGATACCTACTAGATTTCGAACGTTTTAAAAACACGGGAATTGACCTTCAGATGTTTAAACCTCGGTTATTTCTAATGGTTAATAATTATGTACAGACGACAGCACATCGAGCTACTAGAATCTGTCAGATTTTTTTATTAAATTTTCAACTTTATCTCTAAAACATTAAGGCTTAACGCTTATTGGGAATATTTGACAGTTTAATTTACTGCCAAATATGTATCTGTAATATGCCACCTAGATACAGTATAGACAACAGAAGTGTCGTTCATACTTCATCTAGGTGGCACTTCTAAAAATTATGGTAGTCTTGGTATTCACTACTTAAAAAAACATACTAATCAATGTATAACAATATTTATTGCAGTCAGTCAGTTGAAGTTACGTTGAACATAAAATTATCAATCAATTACATTAACAAGTTGGTACCTGTTTCAAGTTTTCAACATGATTTGATAAACAGTTTTGAGGTAACAAAGATATCCTTGAACACTTTAAATCTGTTCTTTGTTGAAGTCCAATTTGTTCAACTTAACACCGAATTATCATACCTATAGTAATTGAATTCAATTAACATTCTTATCTTCTTTCGTAGTCTACAAAAACTTCGAGATTCACATTAATAATAATTATATAATATCTAACGGAAATCTTAAATTCAGAGTTCAATTTGGACGGATATTATAAGTCTTATAAAGTTAAAATTACATTGTACACAGCAAAATAAGACCTATGTAATAAATGATACATATTACTTAAAATAAAATATTTGAATACTTAGAAAATGTCACTTTATAATATAAAAAATAAAATAAGTTAGAGCTCAATAAACGAATTTTTGCTAAGCAGTTGTCTGTAAAATATAGATAAATGTTTTTATATTTATAAATACTTAACTATTGACCCCGATCTCTTTGTTCACAAAATATTCTAAATAAGTTTAGTGCTTCTTATACTTTACAGTTTACACTTCATTAAATAAAGGATGCAGTGAAGTGCGTGTTTTACCTTTGCTGGTATCTCTGTTTATATAGAAAACACATCAGACCACACAGAAAATGCATCCATGCGCATTTGTGCAGATCACACACCTACTAGTACAGAAACATTCACACACTGGTCACGCATTGCATTGTATACAGAGTGGTGCTGGCAATACGACAATAACTGAAAACATGAACAATACTGGTTCATAGGAATAATCCTAAACCATAGAAAAAAACCTAGCATCAAAAATAAAAAAAATAAATTTTCAAACAAAATAAATCGGAATAGAACATCCTTTAAAAATATTGGTTCACTGATGTCCGATCAGCCACAGTGCGATCCTGTATCGACTTGCTTTTTTTGCGCCTTTCTTATTAAAGTTTGGCACCGCAAGATGCGGTGCTCATTAACCTTATCTTAATTGGACATGGCAAAACTAATATTTATCTTCTGTCGTTTTCTTAATGAAAGAAAGGATGCACTGAGAAGGCGCCTTTGACAAGACCACCTTCACAAGCATTAGCACTGCCTTGAACAGGCATACCATAAACCCGTCACTGAGAGGCTGGATCGCTAACATGCTCGGCCAAAGAGCCGTGCAAGTTACCGTGAACGACACTACAAGGGCCATCGTGGCGAAGGGATGTCCGCAAGGAGGCGTTCTCTCGCCGTTACTATGGAATCTGGTAGTAGACAGCCTAATAAAAACACTAAATGACAAAGGTTACTATACCGTGGGTTATGCCGACGACATAACAATAATAATAAACGGTATGCATGAAAACACCCTGTGCAATCTAATGCACCAGGCCCTGAAAATCGTAGAAAATTGGTGCGATACACACCAACTATCTGTGAACCCCACTAAAACCGAGCTGATCCTCTTCACAAAAAAGAGAAAGCTCACACCGCTAAATCTGCCAAGATTCTTTGGCACCACCCTAAGCCTATCTGCTGAAATAAAATACCTAGGCATGTACCTGGACAAACAGCTGAATTGGGCGAAACATACCAACTACATCACAACAAAAGCCAGCATAGCAATGTGGCAATGCAAGCGGATGCTTGGTAAAAACTGGGGGATTAGCCCCAAGGTCACTCACTGGCTTTATACCACAATCATCCGGCCAATTATTACATACGGCTCACTAGTCTGGTGGCCAAGAACTAGTCTGAGCACAGCCCAAAAGGACCTCGAAAAACTACAACGGTTGGCGTGTGTGGCAATCACCAGTTGCATGAGTACCACGCCTACAGCCGCCCTGCAGGCGATGTTAGGACTGCCCCCCCTTCACCTTGTTGTGAGGGAGGAAGCAACACTGGCTGCCTTCAGACTCCACCTATCAGGAACCCTGAGCAAAGACTCCAGGGTCAAACATACGCGCCTAATGCTAGATGCAATCAAAAGGCAACCAATGATACAAGCACCCAATGACAGGGTACCAAAGCAATACTGCTTTCAAAAGCACTATCAGATAGTACTTGAGGAAGAGCAGTGCGATTACTCAGGTCCGGAGGAGCTGAGAGTATACACCGACGGATCAAAAACCGACCAGGGAACGGGCGTCGGGGTGTTCTCGCAGGACCTCAACATAAATATATCCAGATCGCTAGGGATGCTCAACACGGTCTACCAAGCAGAGTGTGTGGGCATTACCCTTGCAGCCCTAGCCATAAAAGCCAGGAGAGTTGCGGACACGCGCATCCGCATACTCACTGACAGTGCTTCCGTCCTCCAATCCCTAAAACAGGGATGCATCACATCAAGTCTGGTACTTTTTTTTTTTTTTTTTTTTTTTTTATTCTAAATTTTTGCGAGGCTTCAGTACACATGGAGTGACTATGCCAGCCTCATGGGGAACCTCCAGTACTAAAAGAAATCATCTTTCCCTCATAATCTCTCTCCACAAGCGAAATACGGCCCTTGCCGCATGTGAACATGGATTGCTTAACGCAATGTTCAGCAAACCATCCCGCAGCGGCACCCCAGCTAAAAACCTATCCCGTAGAGTAGCATATTGACCACATTCCAGCAACACATGTATCAAGTCTTCCTCTGCACCACAATAAGTACACAAATTAGTTTGAGTTACACGCATTAGTGAAAGGAACTTATTTACTGGAACATGGCCAGATCTAATTCTAAATGCACAGACAAGAAGTTCCCTACTGAAGCCGGCACTGCCAAACCAGGGCACCAGCGCAGGTGAGTCTTGGACTGTCCTATACCAAATCCCTTTTGTCTCCGAGCACTTGTCAAAATATTCCTTCCATTTATCTATGCTATACGCTTTAATTCTAGGTAATAGCTCGGAGGCATAAGGCAGGCACAAGACCTCCCGATCCCCCCCAACTGCTTGTCTTGCTGCTAAGTCTGCCACTTCATTACCTCGAATACCGACGTGGGATGGCACCCACTGCAACTTGATATTTTGTTGAGTGTTTAGTAAAGTCTGGTACTTGAGTGCCACGATGCACTGGAACGGATAGCTGCACCAGACCGCAATACCGTGGCACTGCAATGGATAAAGGGCCACAGCGGTTCACTGGGTAATGACGCAGCTGACGAGCTGGCCAGAAGGGCATCCAGCGCGTTGGTCAGCGGACCGGAGCCCATTGTGCCTATCCCCTTCATTCAAATACGAAGATGGCTACAAAGGTATACCTACGAACAAGCGGAGATTTGGTGGTCCTCGTCACCGGGCTGCAGGCAGTCCAAGGAGGCTCTGCCATCCCTAGATGGCAAGCTAACCAAAAGGCTGTTGCGCCTGGATAGGAAAACCCTACGATTGATGACGGGGATCATCACGGGCCACTGCCTGCTGAATAAGCATCTCCACACAATAGGTGTAACGGACAGCCCTCTGTGCAGAGCCTGCATAGAGGCTGACGAAACAGTTGCGCATGTACTCTTCGAGTGTACAGGCGTAACCCAAATAAGAAACAAATTCATAGGAGCACCAAGATGTTACACAGATGTTCTCAACAGGCTAGGAGACCTGATGAGCTTTTGGAGGGAGGTGGGCTGGCTGGAATAATCCGCCAAAGGCCGCCATGGTCCACGCACAATGGTCCGCTGAAGGGACTGAGTGCGGAAACCGAACCAATAACATAGAACATAGAAGGATGCACTGAAATTAAATTTGGTTAAGTTTGTGAACAAGGATTGGGGTCACAATCAGATAAGAATCATTATAAGATGTGGGGAAGGAGGCCATAGCCCCACAAGTAGTCACTAGGTACAACTCAAGTTTTCTATAGAGTATTTATAAGACCATGATTAAATCATGTCACTTTAATATAAGTCTGTAGATTTATACATATATATCCTTCAACAAATAAAACATTAATACATACTTAACTTTTGCATGTCAAACCATAATGTCATCATTAAGGCACATGTATGATTAAAAATATTTATATCTACCTATAATAGTTTGTGCAAATAGATAACAATTCCTACAGTAGCCAGAATAAGTGTTACAGATGATGTGACAAATGTGGAACTGTTGCACTCATCACTGGAACAGTAACATTCCTCCCAGTAGACTCCATTTTCATACACACCCCAGTTGCAAACACCAGTGACTCCAGTTTCAGCCACTGATGCACATCGTCTGATAACTTGACGCCATCTTCCATCCCCTGGAAATATGTTCAAGAATTTGCATTAACAGTTTAAATGGTACAATATGAGTTAAATAAAATTAACTGTCTCATCAGGTTTTTGGCCAAACATAAAGGAAACCTTGATGAAGAGTGTATGGAATCAGGAAGTGCTGCAGAAAAAAGAATTACCTATTATCTACCAGCAATGGGTGAATAAATATAAATGATGTTAACTATTGACTTAAATGATATTGACTGTTTTGAAAGGGATTTGATGATAAAACAAAACTCTTATCTATAAAAATAATGCAGTGCTCAAGTAATATCACATGCAACCTATTAACACAATTTTAAAAAGACCTCGCTTCTAATTCACACAGCTACATGCAATTGTTTGTTTTAAGAATTTAAATTTAAAACAACAATACATGTATAATTGCTTTATTTTACAAAGAAGTAGGAAAACAAAATTTAAAAAAAAGTTGAACTCACAAATAAATCCTTTGGGTCCCTGTTGAGTCAGCTTCATGCAGAAAGATCCAGGCATATGAGATTCATCAGAAAAACACTCCACTGCAATGTGGCTTTCTTTGTTGAAGGCCTTATAGGCGCCACAGTTATCTTCACCTTTATTGTCTTGAGAAGATGCACATTGGTAGCATCTTACACAAAATACTGAAAAAAGTGAGAAAACAACATTCAAACACTGTTCAAAAACATTACAAAAGTTGTTTCAAATAACAAAATTAAATACTTACCAGCCGGCAAGATGCACAGAAACGTAATTATAAGCATCTTTAATAACATCTTGATGTCATTCATTCATAAAGCGATGAAAAGAAAATAAAAATCACAATATAACGAATTGTACTGCACACACCCAATCAAGCTTGCAATCAAGCCCAACCCAAACTTTGTAAATTTGTTTAGAGATGAGCAAAACCGGTGACTTGGAACAACTTGGAACGACAATAATTGTGAATCGATAAAAATAATAACCGTAACTGATTTTTTCGTAAACACTGAGTAACTTCGACTCGAGCTTGAACGTTTTAACTATATTATTATTAACGACATAGAAAAATGGATACCCGACACTTCTATCGAAAGGAAACGTAATTAATGAAATGACTATCTTGATTTTTTTTGTATATCATAGTTTGTGCTTACCTAATTGGGAACAATATGCTGTAGCATGTCCTTTTTTTGGCAAATTTGGGGAAAAAACTTACTAAAATACTTACGGCCATATTTGGAACATAATGCACTGAGTAATTTATTTATTATTTTAATGCAAAAAAAAATGGCTTCTCGAACGCGTGTTGACCTTTGTCCCAGACTCTAGTGAGGATGCAGATATTTCAGTTGATGATTTATTTACCAAAATGTGAAGTAAGCAGTAGAGATTCTGATTCTGGTTATGAGGAATCAGCATTCTTCTTCTTCATCTTTGACAGTGAAAAAGGTAAGCTAAGAAGGTTGAGGCAGTGTGGACAGATAAAGGCATTGAATATAATTAATTGAGTAAAGTTTTTCTTGGATGTGAATCCCTTCCCGCCGATATTATGTGACTAAAAACACCCATGAATTTTTCATTATACCTCCAATCGAAGTCGTAGAACACGGATTTAATCACTGGCCTGTGTGGAAGTCTGATCGCCACAAATGTAAGATGATGAGATGTACGCAAAAATACATATATTGCCAAAACTGCAAATGGTTTTTGCGCCTGAAAAAAGATCGTAATTGTTTTACTCACTTTCACACTATATAAAATATTTTGTTATATTCTTTATAAAATAATAATATACTTTTTTCTAAATTGTCAGTACCACCAATTCCAGGTTACCTAAACTGCATGCTGTATTGCATGTTGTTCCAAATTTGGAACTATCGGTTTTTTTACTTTAACTTTACTGAAAGTACGTATTTATTTTTATTATTATTTTTAGTGAGTCATAATAAGCCTATAGATTACCATAATTTTTTTTCAAAAGTTTTAAAAAATCCATGCGGTAAAGGGTTAAACAGAGAATTATGTAAAATTAGAGACATGCCCGAGCTAGGTTTATTAAATCAGTGTTTCGGGCTATAAATTTACATCCCAATATATCAATAAGTCCGTAAGATTTAATGAATATTATGGGCTAGGAATTCAATAAACAAAGCTTTCGTAATTTTTATGCTATTTTATCTTATAAAATTTCATTGTATATCTTTTATCTGCAATTATGTACTATCACACTATAACTTCCAGTAGTTTTTCTGTGTATGTGTAATTGAGATTCAATAGGTACTCCATTATTACTTGACAATTTTTTTTAAAATTTATACTGTATAAATCAAATAGCTTGTTGAGCGTGTTATACAAAAAAAAAGGCCTAAAAATACATAATTGTCTTACTTAAATAAATAAATCTAAATTGTCCATTGGCCTGGACCATTAATATTTGTACCAGTCATATTATCGTTTTTTTGATAAACTTTGTCAAGATCGGAAAGAATAGTAAAGTTTGGGTCTAATATTAAAAACCGATATCTATAAAATCGAAAGACTGCCGTTTCATAGTTCGTTTCTCTATTCTTAACTGTCATGTCAGATTAAACGTCACACTTGCATTGCTTATGCTTGATCGAGTTGTAAATTCTAACTGAAATTATTTTTTGTTTAGTGTGGCTGTTCTAGCATTTATCAATAAAGGATACAATATTTATCGTCATGTGTACCAGTGTAAAGTATTTCATATATATTTGCATCGTACTTAACGTCGCGCCTTACGGTAAGTGATGTTTTTCATTCATAAACAATGGTCACGCCCTAGGTGGTCCGAAATAACAGTTGTTGTTGTTAGTTTTCAGTATCAAATGCTGGAATTGCCGGTCAAGTAATGACCCGAAATGCGCCGATCCTTTCGACAACAGTACGGTGCCGATAACGGACTGTAAACAAGAGAAGGGGTTATCTCATTTACCGGGAGTACGACCATCAATGTGTCGTAAGATCAGACAAAAAGGTTTGTATTCCTAACGACATACCCATAGTATCGTAATAAAATCTGCTACCTGTACAAGATTATGGAACCATGAGTAATACTTTAGAAGGATTAATAAATTGTAAGCGGTATATTTTTTCCCCGTAACTGACTAACATTTATTAAAAAGAAAATATTTCGCAGGTCGAAAGAAATGGTTTTGTATCTATACTAATAACATACCATAGTAATTCTTATTACATTTAGTAATTCTGATTAGATTTCTTATCACTTTTATCACAAAAATGCTGCATCTTTTTAAATGCTCTTAAATGGATTTAAACTTGGAACCAGTAGCCAAAATGATAACCAGTATATAGGCTACAAAATTGCATGCAACTGCAAGCTTTTATAGATAACATAAAAATGGAATGGACACTATTTTGGAACCTAGAAGTGTATAATTTATTAACTTTATCCATCATGCCTCTATAATCCAATAGTAATTTAAAAGTCAAGGGTGTATTGATCTAGTTGCGGTCCATAATGACCAATGCATGCCATGACTGCGGGTTGTTCATAAGAGATACTGTGGCCCCTAGCACACAGTTGAATGAAGGAATATGGGTAGGTTTTAGTCAGTAAAATTCTGACACACCCTTATGCTCCACCCAGACTAGTGGAGGTTATTTGAAGAAATTAGTGCTGACAATACAACAATAAATGAAAACACGAACAATGCTGATTCATAGGAATAATACTCAATACTCAATATCTTTATTGCTTTACCATAAGTTCATATAAGGGTGGTAACAATTTATGTGAGATCAATTGTGGACCCTGTAGGGCACAGCAAAATAGGGTAACAGAAGAGAGAAAACTCTGAAATCCCCAACCATAGAAAAAGCCTAGCATCAAAAATTTAAAAATGAAAATTTCAAACAAACTAAATCGCATAAAATTGCAAATGGAATAGAACATCCTTTAAAAATATTGGTTCACTTACCTCCGTTCGGCGACAGCGCGATTCTGTATCGACTTGCTTTTTTCGCACCATTATTATTAAAGTTTGGTGCCACAGGATAAGGCGGTTATTAACCTGTTAGCGCTTCCTTATCAACATATATCTGGCGACCTCCGTGGCGCAGCGGTCAACATGAATGCCTGCGACGTGGAGGCCCCGGGTTCGATCCCCGGCCAGGTCATGATGGAAAACGAGCTTTTCCTGATTGGCCTGGCTTTTGGATGTTTATCTATATATGTATCTCATATAAATATAGTATTGTTGAGTTAGTATCCCATAACACAAGTCTCGAACTTACTTTGGGGCTAGCTCAATCTGTGTGATTTGTCCGTATAAAATGTAGAAAATGTGAAAAATAATTTCCTGTGACTAAACTAATGGGCATATTTATATGATTTTTTATGTGTAGACTGAGAATGTGTTGAGGTACACGATGCTTAATTTATTGTCCTATTGTCAGCACCACTCTGTATATCTACTTAAAATTCAAAATTACTTTAGCTATTTATTTTTCTATAAATAACTATACTATTTAAACAGTTTTTCTTCAACATTTAATGAGTCCTCTTATGTGCATTAGTAGTAAATAAACACAAACAAACAGATTATCATGTTTTGCAATAACCCAATAAAAGTTTAAGTTACCATTTATTAGTCTTTTCTTTGGTAATTTAAGTTTCAGACTCTGTTTCTCTTTATACTAACATAGGATAAGTTTCTTTTCTTTTTTTTTTAACTGATAATATATGGGCCTTGCCTGAAATAAAGAATTTGAATTTGTTAAGTTTCAAAACAGCGATGTCATGCTTAAATGTAAAATGCAGATACGTACAAGAAGTGAGTTCTTGTACGCTTGTCTTGTGGGGAAAGACAGTAAAAAGATCACAATTAAAAATTATAAACAAACTAGTTGTGATGGCCTAGTGGTACCTAGTCGTGCTGGCCTAGTGGTACTTGTGTAGCCTAGTGGAAGACGTGGTGGCTTATTGGTTAAAACACCAGCCTCTCAAGTATGAGTGTGCGGGTTCAATTCCAGTTCAGGCAAGTACCAATGTAACTTTTCTAAGTTATATGTACTTTCTAAGTATATCTTGGACACCAATTGTCTGATTACAAGGTGAAGAAACCTGACCTTGAGGAAACCTGGACTTTAAGTCTGATATTGCCAACCCGCATTAAGTAAGAGTGGTGATTACGCTCAATACGTCTCTGTATGAGAGGAGATATGTGCCCAGCAGTGGGATGATAAAAAGGTTGATAATGATGAAACAAACTAGAGATCTACATTTTACCATCCTTTGTAATGTAATGTACAACTCCGAACAAGCATTCTAATACTGTTTGACACTGTTTTAGTTATGTTCCATAACACCAGCTCCCATATCATCTCATACAGTCCATCACAACTATTCAAAACCTACTATAACCCACTATCAGGAATTTCTATTTATAATCTCATATTTATGAATATTATTGTAATTTTTTTCTTTTTCTTTAATTTCTTAGTTTAGTTTTTGTTGTTTCAGAACACCAGATTCGCCATTCAAGAGCCTTTCTACCCCATCTGCCATTGATGAAAAGACCGGTCATTTTCGAAATCCTTGGGGGAGGTCTATGTCTAGCAGTGGACAAAGGCTTGTGGCTGACATGATGATGATAATCACGATGATGACGACTATAGATTCCTTTTGTTTGGTTTAGCTTCATATTTCACTTGCTAGTTGTGAGTTTTATGTACCAGACTATTCTGAAGAATCAATATGGTTACTTTAATATGTATGTCCTCATCTAGCATGTCCACCTACCCGTCTTTGACATCTCATCATATATAAACTATTATAATACAGTTATTTATAATATTACTCCTTACCGTTTACTTTCAGTTAACGGAGAGTGGCGCTACTTCAGAGACTGCGCTTACTTGGGAGATGTTGGAATCCAAGGAGATGAGCGATTCTGTCTGATGAGAACCGGTACATACAACATCTTCATAGAATACTGCACATGCAACAGTAAAGATGGATGTAATTCATCTTCAATGTTTGGCCCATTACCTTTATTTGTTTTCATACTGTCCTCTGTTGTTCTTAAGTGGTTATCTTAATTTTGAGGTTATTGGAGGAAAATGTATCATATCTCTTCATTTTATATATTTTTACCTACTTAATATTATGTGTATCAAAAATTTTAACACAAGATGGAGATTAAATTATAACAATTTGCTTTATGCAGTTAAAGAAAGTAGTGTTGTTGAAAAAGCTAATGTATATTGGCTACCAAGTGAATATTTTTATGTTAAAGCCAGTCAGAAGCATTAATGAAAGACATATTATTGTACTAAAGACAGCACATCAAACTACCTAACTAACTTCAACCTTATTGCTAAAGCGTTAAGGCTCAAGGTTGATTGAGAATTATAATAATAAATTTATTTACTCAGACTATTTGACAGTTTCAGGTAGTATGACCTGCTGTCGTCTGTACCCAGTTGATTTACATTCTATCTGTTTCTTTTGAAATAATTGTTATTTTATTTTATAATATGCTCGTAAGTACTTATTAAAGGACCGGCGGTACTTCACACCAGGGCAGCTTCTAACGTTGTACAAAGCACAGGTCCGTTCGTGTGTGGAGTACTGCAGCCACATTTGGGCTGGTGCTGCTAAGTGTCACCTGGCCACTTTGGATTCGGTGGAGAGGCAGGCGAAGAGGCTGTTTGGTGACCCCGACTTAACAAGAGACGGTCTCCAAAGCCTAGAGCACAGGCGTAGAGTAGCCAGCCTTTCGGTCTTCTATAGGGTGCGAAGGAATTGCATGATTTAATTCCCCCATCTCCGTTCCACCATCGGACGACCCGTCGTACGGCGAGTTTCCACCCTTACGTTGTTAACACCTTTACGATCCGGACGAAGCGTTTCGCCTCTTCCTTTATACCGCGTACATCGAGGGACTGGAACAGTTTGCCAGCGGCGGTGTTTCCGTCGGACTACAATTTGAGTGTCTTCAAGGCTAGAGTGAATAGGCTCTTAATAAACTAGTGCGCTTTACCACCAACGACTACGTCACTGCTTACCATCAGGCGGGATTGCGGTCAAGCGCTAGTTTATAATTTTAATAAAATAAAAAAAATATCACTTAAGGGCCCATGGTCACACGAATGTTGGCGTTATTTCCTACTAACATATTCCTTAAATAATGACGTAGCGGTAGATAAATATTAGCCCCTTTATTCATAAACGTTGTTTAAAGTTAACTAGTGATCATGTCACTTAACATTAATAATCGTTTATTAATAAATCCCTTAAACATTATTGTGTTTATTCATAAACGGTGATTAAAGTTAAGTGACGTGCAAACGTAAAAAATGTATTGTTAAACATTCGCTAATCACTACTTAAGGGTACTTATATTAAAATAATATTTAAACTGGTATAACCAGTGAGAAAATAGCAGTCCAATTCTGTAACTATATCACCATGGAAACATAGGTGAAATATCAAATAAGCTGTCATTCCAATGAATGCGAAAGGAATTGAGATTATTGATACCTCATTCTAAGCTCAATATCACCCAACATTTCATGGTGAGATTTTTACAGAATCAACCAACAGGAATAGTTAAGAACAACAGCAGGTCAAGCTACTAGAAACTATTAAATAGAAAGACTTGGAGGATTTTAATCTCTAATTAAATATAAGTAATGTATATGTATAGTTTCTCTACTGTGTAATTGCACAAATGCTGTCATGAATTCTAAGAAAAGAATCAAAACATAAAATAGTACCATCTATAATAAAACATTATGCAGCTTTTAAGAATAAATTAAGTAAATGGTGCATAAGAAGACATAATTAAATAAAACATTGGAGTTTATTTTTTTTTGTACCAATGGTCAAAGGAAATTATGTAGATCATAAAGTAACGTTTTATCAGTCCATAGTGATTATTTAAAAACTAACGTTTATCGCATTAAGTATGAAGGCTAAATTATACGCTTACTTTTTAAATCCAGGTAAACACGGGCTTTTGTGTAACGTATCGATTTTAATCGCACACTGGATTTTCAAACTTCGGCAGTAAGCATTGCATTGAAAATCTAGTGCACGATAATCGCCCGTAGGTACGAGAGTTCATTGTAGTACAGCGGATTCAAATTTTACAGCGGCTCGGAATATGAGACGTTTCACTGCATAGGGCACGCTTTAGAAGTGCTTTAAAGTTTGAATCGGGCTGTAGTTCGGTGTGGGATGGGTTGACGGCCGTCAACGGGAGTTACTACGCTGCCGGCAGTAGTGCGGAGGATGGTCGGTACCGCAGAGTCGTGGGAGGCGGTGGTTTCCTTCTGCGAGGACGTGATGTCGCAGAAGGAAGCTGCGGAACGGGAGAGGGAGATCTCAACTCCCTTCCCGGGCCGCAGAAGACGCATCGGGCGCCGAGGAAGGACGGATAACGCCCTATTCCGCCCTCCCATGAATGAGTTCAAGGGGCGAGGGACGTGGGGAAGTCCCCGCCCCCTATCGATGGACCCCGAGGCGGAGGCCCGCGCGAGTGTCAGCGTGCGCCTTTAAGGCAATGCACGGGGTAGTTTAACACCCCACTACCCCGTGCAGGAGACGAGGCCCGGAAAGACCGGGCCAGCACGCGAAGAATTTAGACTCCCGCGGCCCCATGCGCGCTTGTGCTAGAAGAGACACCGGGGTAGTTTTAGTCAGTAAAAGTCTGACAGACCACGTCGCCCACCCCAGGGCGGCGCACATCCTATGAGGATTTCCACCCCGGAAAAAAAAGCTCTCGCGACACATCAGCACTCCCCTCTCGTACCACACAGCTACCTCAGGCTCCGTCTCAGTGAAGCCTTCTAGTCTCAGTAGTACGGTTACGGACGTCTTAACCGTACTAAAGAGACTTTTTTGGTATCCGTAGTTCGGGGCCGGACAAAGCAACCGTACTACTGAGACTAGAGGAGTTAAGCGGTAGCACTACTTAATATGACAAGAGTAGCTAAGGTTAAGTACTCACAGCGCTATACAAATTGACCTTTACCCCCACACTGCGTGCGTTAACTTAATTAAATGAAAGCTCGGTATAAGCCAAATGTTATGTCTGGTGAAAGTTATTTATGCCAATATATTCAACTTGTGGCGCTACTTTGAATGTTTATGAACGACTTTATTGTGCAACAGTGAAAACGATCTTGTTTTGTATAATATACTTGATGAATATATATATTTATACAACTTTGCTTCTAAGTATAGTAATTTGTTTGTAAGTTCTATACAAGTAAATTATATTTAAAAAGACTGAATCCCGTCCATGTATTGTATAAATAATGCCCTATTATGTTGACAATATACAATAATATTTTTAATTAATTGTTTAATTTGAGATCACATCAACACCCTAAGTGTGTAACACACTATTAATCAGTTGAATCATTTTGAAGGATATCCATTGCTTTATGTGTTTGAAAAATCCGTTTGCTTAACACCGTTAATAAAGCAATGAATATTGTTGAACTGTCAGAATGAAAGACATTGCTAGGGAATAGAGTGTTACTTATCCCGCAGGTGTCACTCGTCGTCTAGATTAGCTGCACCATCCACCAAAAAGGTTTGAAAAAAGAAAACAATACGTATTTATGATAAAATTTATTAAAACAAAATTAGCACTTTGTGGTTTGCATAGATATTGAGATTTAATGCTGTCAACCTTAAATGGATAACATTTTTTTTTTTTTAATTTTTTCACAATAAGGCACCTATCGGAATTAGGGCTATGAGAAGATTACGTTAGATTCATATAATTTAACATACTTATTAATAACTTAAATATTAATGTATAGTAGACATCGTAAGTTAGAGGCGCACCTAAAATATTTACAGGTAAATAAAATAACTCCTTAACCAGTAAGTGAGAACAAACTATATTAATAGCGAAAATCAAGGTAAATTTTATTGCAAGCACTAAGTATGAGAAAATAAAAGTATTTAGTCACACAAAAGCTTTCTACAGTCATTGCATAATTATTCACAAAGTACTAGATAGACTACTCATATGCGTACATAATAAAAATAAAAACAATTTACAACATTTCGATGTGATACATACAATTTTTAAAACTGCTGCGGTGGGTACCTTGGTACATGGGGAATTATCTCTGCGTCGTCCCACGGTAAACAATAAAATAAATCTATATAATATTTGTACTATGTATTGGTATGTTTGTTATGTTAGTTACTTGAAGAGAAGGAGGGTAAGTGGTGCAGCTAGGAGAGCGATTGTTTTGCTGATGGTGGCAGCGCCGTTGCAGCCGTCATATTCACAGGTTTCGCAGAAGTTGGTAACTTCATACGGTCCGTTGGAGGCGCTGGGGCATTGGGTACTGTAGTCGTCCTGACGCTTCCATGTGCAACCACGGCTGACAATCAGCTGGCCGTTGACTGTAAACAAGCAAAGAGAATCATTATTAACGGTTTGGATTCTTTGGCTATCATAACATCATGACTCGAAGAAGGTCTTGGCTTGATTATTCCCGCGTTTTGGACGAGCCACTTACAGGGCAAGGTACTTCGGTAGCCGGAGGTACCAAAGAATTGGGAGGATCCGGTTCCCTGGAAAGGCAGATGACGAACGCATATGGGTGGATTTTTAGCCGGTAAGAGTCACACCCCTTTGCGTCCCCGAGCGGGGGATAGTCAATGAGGATTTTTCCACCAGAAAAAAAAGGTACTTCCTACTTGGGTTACCGAAGTACCTACTTATCTCCGTGAAACTGTACTGACCTACCCTCCGATGAAGTGGAAGACCTTGGAATTACGTACAGTAGTCCGTATTACCTAATAAATAGGGGACGAGCCGCCCGTCAATAAACTATTGGGAATTTCTTAATACCTACAGCCTGATTTAGACTATGGCGGTTTTGAAGTGTGCATTTACTGCGCAGTATCAAATTTACTGCGCAGTAAATGCACACTTCAAAACCCTCATGTTCCGAGACGTCAAAAATTCTAAATCTGGCTGTAGGTACAGAACTGAGAAATTATTAAGAAAAAAGATTAAGTAGCTATCACCCGAATTATTGAGGGAGCCCCCATGCTTGGCAGTCACGTTTGCGACCATTTCATCAACAAGGCATTGTGGCTGATAAATCAATAAAATCAATTTGATGAATGTTGAATTTAAGCTAACAGTACCTACTACCAAAATGCATTGTCCTTCACAGTCGTCATTCATCACGATTTAACGTCATAAAGGTTCCAACGACTGCTGTTTACAGCTTTGTCAAAGTACCTACCCAAATACCTACTGCGCTCATAATGTGCTAACCTTTGGCATTGAAATTAGTCCGACCTGTCTATGAAGTGGATAACTACGGTCGTGCGCGACCTAATTTGTAGAGGTCTTAATGCTCTGAGTAATTAAAATTACCCTTTGCATCTATTAATTATACGAAGCGTAGGATCACGATGTTCATCGAATTTATTTGTGGTTTGTAGTCAGAGAGGTATTGTATTGTGGGCTATTAAAGTACAGTGTATGTAGGCGGGTCTGTGCTTATTAGAGCGGCACCTATGTTCCTACTTTGGACGGTTGTGATTATTAAATACGTAGTTATACAGATCTACAGAACTTGAATAACTAGGTACTTACGAGTGGGTAGTACCTACCTATTATATTATAATCTATACATAACATATAGGTAATAATAAATAAAGAATCTCAGTCTGCCCCGTGTGGTACGGGGCTTAGAATAGTACCATCCCTTATTCGTGGGTGGAATCTCAGCCTATAATGTTCCGTGTTGGGATATAGGCCTTTCTGTGAGCTCGTAAGTGTTGGTGGATGCATGTCTTCGATTTTTTTTTTGTTCTGAGACATGCGCCGGTTTCCACACTATATTTGGCTTGAGAGCAGTGATGATGAAATCATTTAAGTGCCTACACAAAGTTAAGTGCCTGGCATGGTTTGAGCTGGACGAGATTACAGTCAGATCAGTAGGTACTTAGGTATGTTTGATATTCGCGACGGATTGATAGTAAAAAAAAATGTGAGGCTTCTGGCTACCAAATTACCAGATTTTATTTTGAAATCGGTGGGTAGATACTACGTAATCTTAATTTAATTGTTATTTTTGTATATTTGATCTTTTAATATAAATCAGAATGTAGGTATGGATCAACGTATCTGAAATAAATGAAATTTAAATTAATTTATTTTCATCACGTCTAAATTGTCTATGGAATATAATAATTTGACAGGGCTACACTAATAAAATTTTATCTTTTGTCCTTTCCAAATTTAAATTGAAAGTATAATGTGCAATGAACTTAAATTCATGCCATGGTGGATTAAGTTATAAACCGTAATATCACATAAACTAACGAGGTAGGTAGGTACTCCATGTAGGTCACTATTAAATGATATCATTTTTACAAATATAACTCACATATGGCCTTGTCACACCTGCTTACCCAGAGAGCCAGAATCCTATTATTAAAATATGAAAGTTTGTATGTTTGTAACTCAATCACGCAAATTCGGCATACAAATATAAACTGGATTAATACATAGGAGAGCATTTTATTTAGCCGTAGAATAATTTTCGATGAGGGCAAATCCGCGGACAAATGCTAGTAGGTATTGTATTGGCTCATATGACCTTGACACGCGCGTCTCCCCAAGGTAGAGAATTAGAACCAAAACCAAATGACACCAGAAATTAGCGACGTTTATGTTGAACAATAGAAGTGGCAGTTATTCATCATAAGTATGTACCTAGTAGGTGTAATTAGCAGGCACTTGACATTGAAGTGAGAAAATGTCACAAATTGCCTTCCTGCTTACATAATCAGCGTATGTGCCGTAGATAAAGACGCCAAAGGAGACAAGTAATAAGCGTCGTCGAATAGAGAATAAGTTAAAAAAGAAATGGATGCATGTTTTCGAATAAAATTTAAATTAATTAATACAATTCATTTAATGAATTAATAATTTGTATAATAAAATAAATAAAAAATCTAATAATACATGAGACAAAAACAGACCAGGTTATTGAGCCAATCTGTTTTCTTAAGTCATCTAGCTGAATGATTTCAGATAATGGACTTCTGTTTTGCCGTAGCTGTAATGTTCCTGGTTACGGATCAAAATTTTGTACATAGGTAGATATTGCACACCAGATCCGTCTATGAGTACGGCTACAAAGTCATTACTTAAATTAAACCTTGCCACTCCAGTAAAGGTAAACAAACACCATAGGTAATATTTATGATTCACAACGATTGTGAGCAATATAAATAGGTAAGTATATATGTAGTAGGTATAACTTCTGCGCCGTAGAATGAGAGTTTAATCAATTATGGAGCTGGTGTAAAGTAAAAGATGGCACATATTCCATATTTTGTGCTGAGATTGTTCAAACCAGATATTTTAACATCTCACGCGTATTTTCAAAAGGCTTAGATATTTTTACTACTAGTAGTTACCCCAGGAATTATCATAGGCACAAATTCAGACTGAAGATTGCGACTTAGAAATTACATAGAAACCCTAGTAGGTAAGTACCTACTTAACTTTGCCAAACAGAAGATCGAAAGGGATCGCAATGGCGTTTGCGACCTCTGAACCAACGACACAATATTCAACCATATGTTCAAATACTTAGTAATTTTGTATGTGTATAGATACAAAAATGAGTCTCTTCAAATAATGCTGCATTTTTACCTACATCAAAAGACTTTAATGTATTGCAAAGGGCACAGATATATTTAGGTAGGTACAATGATTGTGCCCATAGTGTTACTGCAATGGGGTCAAGTAACGGTTATCAAATGGAAACTGGCCGCGAGTAGGGCCCTCTTTAAAAAGTTACCAACCGTAACTGCTGGCCTCTGCTCTAACGTTTAATGTTTTTATATACGGGGACTTGTTTCCTTCTTTGTGCAAGTGGTCTGATGTTTATTATACCTTCATGTGGTGACGACAGGGCAGCAAGTTGTCATTTCTCATTTCAACAATATTGTTTTTTGTCTACTCTGTGATACCTAATGGTAGTTTCAGAATGAATATTTCGTTTTTTTTTGTCTATTTAACTATGAATACCAGCGCTAGGCACTAATTATCTGGCATTTTTGATGAACCGGGCTTTTTGGCGCAACCAGTAGGGACACCTTGTTGCTAGGTTTCTACATTAGTTTTTTCATATTTTATTTGATCCTTACTTTTTGTAAGATATCTTATATGTATGTGTCTGGTGCATTGCCTGTCTTTTAGTTATTCTTTTCTTTCTTTCTTTCGGAAAGAAGTTAGAAGCGAAATTACGGCCTGAACAAATGATGAGGATATGTAAGTTTTAAATCTTAGAGCCCCTGGACTGGGGAGGTCCTGGACACTTTAGGATATAGGGAATATACTAGGTACCTACGTTATTTTTTGTTGATACGAATATAGTTTGTTCACAATAAGCAACTGAATCGATTTCAATAATTTTTATACCATTTTATATTTTTTACCTTTAGAAATTTTAGCAGTGTGGTTACCGAGTGCAACACGCAGCTTACGGTAGATCATCTCCCGCGCAATAGCTGACACCAGAGGTCAATGCACCGCTCGCCCGACCGAGCGGAGCGTGGACCATATTTTTGTTGGGACAACCAAGTAGGCTAACAAGCTCATAATTTTGTGGTTTTCCAGGAAATCTTTTTGAAAATTTGTACACTTATTCTTTATTTAAAAATACTGGACACGTGTTTCGGGTTTCGCATAAACAAAAAAGAATGTTGTACATATGTACGGACGACAGCAGGTCAAGCTACCCGAAACTGTCAAATATCCCCAATCAACCTTGAGCCGATAGCGCGATGAGCGATAAAATTAAAAATCTAATAAAAACATTTGACAGATTGTAGTAGCTTGGTATGCTGTCGTCTGTACTCAGACTTTGGAGAATCTAGAATGCAAGAGTGAGCTAAGTGTTCCATGAATCACGGAGCCCTAGTCACTTAGTCAAAGTAGCCAATGTCAAGTTTGATTCCCGCATGGAAAAAATATTTGTGTCTCTCAAGATACAGGCTAGGGCCTAGTTTGAGAGGCAGAGTTTCCTCTTTTGGTGTACAGATCAGTTATGTGTATATAAAGGGTGTATCTGACATCGACGCACAAACGAGTACCATGGATCCAATACATGATTCTGAATCCCCCAGTGGTTTAATTTCACGTCGGTTCTTTCCACGATTAAAAAAAATAATAATATGCAGTTTTTTCACTTTAAACCGTTCATAATTGCTATACTTTTATAACCCAATAAGATTTTAAAGTAAAAATTAATTAATTCGTTAATTACACAAAAAAGCGCAATGTGAACAATACCAGAAAAACTATCCTATCAACGTCATACCTACAAACACGCACGGCGGCACGCTTGCAACGTTCAAAGGCCGAGCCGACACTTTTTTAAACACTGTTATTTCTGTAACTGCTCATTAACGACATAAATGACTATCATAATTTTGTTAGTGGCATGCGGTGTAGCCTTCTGTCCTTTCTTGATGAAATAAACATTATTATTATTATTATTTGTATGGTCTACAGGTAGTTGTTCCGGTTCTGGATGTTTGTGATGCGAGTTTAAATGTTTGTAAACGCACCCACGATACAGGAATAGTTCATAGTGCCAATCTATTTTGGGGCCTGGCACAGTTCCGTCCTTCGTTTTTATTTTCTACCGAAATTCAGCCATACCTATCTACATATATCTACACCGCGGACAGGTTTATATAACTATTTTTGAAAACTTTCTTCCGCATTGTATATCATTGTCCCGAATCCCGAAGTCCATTGGTCCCGCTGTCCACTTATACCGGTATGCACGACCGGAATAACAATCTCATGTTTTGTTACTAAATCGGTCATTTCTTTCTAAAAAATAGATACGTTTATAATTATAACTGCAACGAATGTGTGGCTTCATGTGGCCTACATAATTTTACTGGCATCGTAACCCTACACGCTTAAAAGGGACACATTGAACTTCTGCCAAACCATAGATGCTAACTTGTCAAAATGTTCGTTCATTTACGCCAATCATGTTGTATACTAAACTTTATTATATTATCGACTTTCATCTATTTACTTAGCTATAAGATAATCTTTTAGTTAAGATGATGTGACGTATTGTCTTTAGTGTACAGGGTGGCAGAGAAATTGACGAAAAAACTAATATCATGGATTCAGTACCTACATGATTCGCTTCCTAATTTCAAATTTTCCGTCCGTGGTAAAAAAAAAAAAAATGTCTGTGATATCGGGGTCAAGTAGGTACTAGTTTATAATGTTAATAAACAAAAAAAAAAAAAGATTTTTGGGGCGCTTTTACATATAAGTAAAAAAGCGGTCAAAGAATCGTTTTTGTTTATTAACATCATAAACTGCTATGCTAGCGCTTAAATCGCTTCACATCTATTTTTACTTTTTATTACAACAAAGCACAATGTTGCGAAGAACTATCTACCGTTATTTTTAAGAACACTTTGGTATGTGTATGCGCAAGTATCTACTATGTTGTAAACTAAAAACAGCGCGAGAATTTAAAAAAACCGTCAAATATAATAAGCTTTTGTTTTATATTAAACAAAACACTTTTCAGTATCATGCCATGCTTCAGAACATTTCCGTTTCTTTTTAAGAAATGCAAGAAGTTCTGGTTGATAACTTGATACCTGTATATACCAGGCGGTTTCAGACTTGGGAAAGGACTATCTATCCAGCGAATAAAATAGATAATGCTGGATAAATTTTTTGAACCATATTTAGGGTTTGTCGAAGAGCCCTAACACTTTGTGCAGTGATGACATGACTTAAGAGAAGTAAAGTGCGTGCTTCGGTACGAACCCACTACCCACAATCCGAAAGTCATCTATCCATCTATATCCATACCACTTCAGGCATGTGCTTAGTAGCCCCTTGATTGAGGCCCGAGATCCCCCATTAGATGATTTCTCATCCAAAAAAACCGGCCAAGTGCGTGTCGGACTCACGCACAAAGGGTTCCGTACCATTGATTTATGAAATTAAAGGATTTAAGTTATTTGTATAAAAGATTACGCGGTAATAAGCGGTTTACAATTTATGAGGTATTAAAAAAAAAAAACTACGTACTAGATCTCGTTCCAAACAAATATGTTTTTTGTAGATTTTTATTTTCTTATTTTAGAAGTTAGAGGGGGGGGGGGGCAACTTTTTTCCACTTTGGAAGCGTCTGTCACGCAAACTAAGTATTCGGTTTAGAAAAAAAATATTTTGGAAACCTCGATATCATTTTTGAAGACCTATCCATAGATACCCCACACGTATGTGTATGATGAAAAAAAAAAATTAATTTCAGTTCTAAGTATGGGGAGCCCCAATATTTATTATATTTTTTTTATTTTTGCATCAAAATCTTAATGCGGTTCATAGAATAAATCTACCTACAAATTTTCAACAGTATAGCTCTTATAGTTTCGGAAAAAAATGGCTGTGACATACGGACGGACAGACGGACACACAGACATGACGAATCTATAAGGGTTCCGTTTTTTGCCATTTGCCATTTGGAACCCTAAAAAGGGCGTTTACCCAGTGGCTAAAGTGACTAATATGCCTACTGTATTTGTGACTGTGAAATCATATACCTATCTGTTTAAGTATTTATGTCATGTGACGGTTATGACGTGTGCTTACCTTCAGGCGGGATAGCGGTCAAGCACTAATAAAAAAAAAAGTGTGTATGAAAACTGACAATTCCACAACGTATTCAAGTTTAGTTTGAGGGCCTAATAAACATGACGACAGTCTCAGTCATAAGAATGGTGTAGAATACTAACGATGTCGGCTGTCAACAGATCATTAAATCAATCCAATATTGACGACGCTAATGGACAGCAGTTACATCTGCATTAATGATTTGTCATCCTTACATTGTGAGGGATTTACAATCGGAAAATATTCCTCGTAACCGTCTCGTTGGTGAAGTAATTGTAAGCACGACGTGTGAGCAAGGTTTTATCATCAAGTAATGTTGTCGAGTTCTTCCTTTCGGAATTTCTTTTTAGCAGCTCCGGTCTAGATTTGTGCCTGTCCAATCACGCTTCCCCCCATGTTAGGTACTTATTCGAAATAATTGTAAAACAAAGTAGGCTTACCGTATTTCTTCATTTTCTTGCAGGCAGACTTGGATGACGTCAGGTACGGGTAAGTGGCCCCAGCATTGGAGTCACAGTTCTCCAGACGGAAGAGGTATGAGTTATCTGATCTTCCCGCGAGGAAGGGGTCGTTGCATAGCGGGTTCAGGTCAGAGGAACACGTCCAGCAACGTACAGGTTCTCCTGTAATTGAAAAGAGAAAGAAAATAATTAAGATTGTGTTTTATTTATTGTTAGCAAAGATATACACGAAACTGAAATGTCGACTAGGGAGACGCATGTCTTTAGTCACAAGGTATTTATGTGAATTCATTTCATTCCTACAAAGTGATCTTCTTAATTGCATGATGAGTTAAATTTATCTTTTATCTTTCTTTATCAAACTAACAATTGTTTGTGTGGGTACTAGTCACGTCATTCTTTGCGTGTCCTTTAAAGGAAAACCTTGCTGACTCAGGAAGTGAGAACCCACGATGATATACGACAAAAGTTGGGCTTGAACAAATAGTTTTGTTGTATATACATTATAAAAAAAAATAAGCAGGGTGTAGGCACCTGCAGTGCGATAAATTATACATTGGATTACATGGACAATACGTTTCGTTAAGCACACTATAGAGAACTCACGCAAACGACTTCATATTTATTATCGACTGAATACATTTTCCTTCCTTATCGGGTTAGTAATTCAAGAACAGTCGTGACTAGTCAAGAGCTCATTGCGCCATCATAAAAACAGTATCAATGAATGCTCAATACATTTTCTCCCATTGTTAACGTCTTCAACGGGACCTTATTCTGTTATTCATTGCATTATTCACAAGTATTAACTACTTGGTTTTTTAAATCGTAAATAAGCCTCAATTATCCAAATCCAGAATGTAAAATTTTTGTCGTGTACTGACTGCTCAACTTTCGGGGTTGAGCGGAGCATTTAGAATTCTACAGAGTTCAGTCTAAGGCGTCAAAAACATACTGTCGGCGCTAAGCAGTGTGGTGAACATCTAGTGAGCGAAAAAACATCATTCATCACGGAAAAAAGCGCCTGAACCTAGGTAAAATATTCATTTGATTTAGCTGGAAGTGGCAGATCTTTACTTTGATGACACGAGTTCCAGGCGTCTTAAATCGCCAAACTGTCTTGAGCAGTCGTGGTGTACATTCCTCAGGGCTTCTCCGTATGAGAAAAGGGGTTTGTCCTTGCAGTTGGACAATAATAGACTGTTTTTTTATTTATTTAATGGCATCAGTCAATGTTGTTTATGATAAAATCAGTATACCCACATACCTACTCTAAATAAATTCATAACTACATTTAAACATAAAGTTTCTTTAGTGACTAGCTAAGTATGTTTTTAAGGACTGTTTCGGTTTTAGATAACGTTTCTAGGGTAAACCGAACACGTTTCACTATTACTTATCGGTAGTTTTATAGGGCAAGAAAATTTTAAATGATCTTTTAACTTAATATACGTCACACTCAGTCGTTATGTGTGAATCACGTTGATGATTTTACAAACATCGTCGTTAGACTATCTGAACTCTGGTACCTGAGTTAAGATTGTCTTTGCGTGCTAGTAATCTATTAAGACAAGTAACACGGTAGACACGCAAGAGGTACCTACTGAGGTGAAAATTCTTAACTTTAATGTCTTTTTTAAGTTTAATATCTTTCCAGGTTAAACTGATGGAGGCAGCCTCGAAAGCATAATCGGCATAAACTGTTGCCACTGTCGCTAATTTTACATGATTCTCTTTATATATTTTTATCACACATATACCTAGTTATTAGTTAGGCAATAACATATGTATGTATTTGTATAAGAATATTTTTGTAGTTATTATGTTAGAATGTTGTGTGACATTTGAATAAATATTATATTAAATATTATTACTGTTAGAACACAGGTCTCCTCCTTGTCAGGGCCCTCTCACAAAGACGATAAGCACTAGACGAGTCCAGTACGATGGCCTGAAGGCCATCGCAGAGGTCTTGGTGACCACTGACTTGGTGGACATCACATGTATTTGATTTTTAGGCTCTAGAACATTCTGGTGTCTTCACGATGTTTTTCGTCACTGCTTTGGAATGGTAGTACACAAAGTAAAGGGCCTATTTGGGTTGGGACTCGTATGTCAAGGCTGATGCCACAACTGTGTGGTTTATTTTACTGGTAGGGTATGGTAGGGGAACTATGTAATGTTTATGTATAGCCTAGTGCAGACACTGTAAAGCCAAAGGAATGGCTATAAAGCGCGACAATAGTAGGATATGCTCTCTACCTCCGAGAACAGCCCTCATGCGCAAAAGTGTTTTTTGTATGGCTCCATCCATATTTAATAAATTACCTAAAATTTTGTTTTTTAGTAAAACATAGTACAATCTGCAAGATTTTATGAATGAAAAAGACTTTTCTGTTCCGACTACTAATATACATATAAATAACAATGGAATAATATGAACTTTAAATATATATAACTTTTATTTAATTACCTACTGCAACTTAGATACCTATTTGACATTATTGAATATACTGTGATATAATTTATTTTTGACTTTAGGTAATTGGCAATTTGACATAATTTGTAAATTGGTAATTTGACATAATTTTTTCTTGACTGTACCTAATATAATTTGCACTATAAGTTATCTTGAAATCAATATTATTATTTGTTTGTTTTGTATTTTGCTATGAGATTTATAACGACTATATGTATACCAATTATGTATGTAAAATGTAATCCTTATACATAGAACATTTGTACGCCATGATTGGCAAAACATGGATGCAGCATATATTTTCAGTACCTTGCATGTCTGTTAAATCAGTTAATGTAAACGCATGTTTTTACAAATAAATGATCTTTATCTTTATCTATCTTTATCTTTAACGTCATCTAATTTAGTTCCTAAATTGAAGAAAATTCATTCGAATCTGTGACCTAAATAAATCGTTGTATTCTTCAAGTTTTTATCCGTTTTTACATTTTCTTTTATCGTGCTTTGCATAAAAACCGTAACCGTGAAAGAGATAATTTTTTCAACTCTTCGGAACGTGTCAACCTTCGAGTTGAATCTTAATAAAAAATTAATGGTCACCTATCAAGGTTTCCGCGGTCTGTGAATCAGTGTTTATTATATTTTTTTCCTCGTGTAACGTTATAGTGAGTACAAAATTATGTAATTTGAACACTTGAGTTTTTTTTTCTCTTTATTCTTTAAGACGGCCGTTGAATATAAACGTTAAGTTCTCTCAAACTCGGGTAGAACAATTTGTAATAAGTTTTTAAGTCGGGTCGCGTTTACCTGGGCGTGTACCCATATTTTGTAACCATTCAAATAACTATCACTGTTAAGGTGGACCGACCAAATCAAGTCGGCAGAGGGGGGACCTGTAAATGAATGCTCCAGAGTCCAGACTGTAGTCCACCAGAGATGGATGGATAGATATCGTGCGGGGAGCCACATCAACGTCTCGAAATCAGTCATAGTGATTCTGTCAAGAACAAAACGAAGAAGAAGATATAACTATCAAAAAACGAGATATTTTGTTATTACGTTTTAAGTTATGCTGTCGTATTTATTTGTTGTTGAACGCAATCATGGTTATTAGTATTATATTAAGCAAGTAATGTGTTATATATTTTGACAGACAAAACTAATATTTATCTTTTATCCTTTTCTTAATGAAATAGAAAGAAAAAGACGCACTTAAGTTGTATTTAGTATAGTTTGTGAACAGGATATCGACGCCATGGTGCGTTTATTTTGTGATGTTTAACTAACTTGAAGTTTAGATTAAGTATATGTACCTATGTATTTATACATTGCTAGAAGTTCCAATTCAAATTATTCATCATTACAAGAAGTGTCGTGTCGAACGTCAGGATTAATTCAATACAATTACAACACTTTTTATTCGTAATTAGGCAAATGTTTAATGAAGTATGTACGGACGACAGCAGGCCAAGCTACCCGAAACTGTCAAATATTCCCAATCAATCTTGAGCCTTAATGCTTTAGATAAAAAGTTGAGAATCTAATAAAGAAATCTGACGGATTATACTAGCTTGATGTGATGTCGTCTGTACAATTAACAAGATAATCAAGCCTATCGATGATTCCGTATTGAAGAAAAAAAAAGCAATTGAAGACTTTCCGAGTTAAAATGTCTTAATTGAGCGGTCAGAAATACCATTAAGTACCAATCAACGGGTGAAATAAAAGTAAGAGCAAGTAAAATCTAGGGAATCCAGGGAAGCGGGCAGCAGCGCTTATAGAATATCAAATTACTGCGATGATGAACCAAGTGTGTGGGTTATTTATTTATTTATTTATATTTATTAGAGCCACCAGTTATTGTTACAACACTTAAATGTACAGTTGATAATTATAAGTTCTTAGCTAGTTGCACAACATACTAAGGTAGCTACAGCGTACATGTTATGTCAGCGTTATGTTGGTTTTTTGTTTGTTTTTTTTTACTCAAAGCCAGTACACACTATGTAGCAAAGCATATTGTACGTTACGGAATTGCATCGCTGATAGGGGTGTTCAGCACTGGTGTAGCTACACAGGAGCTAAACTTAGTATTCGGGAACACTGTTGGAGCTGCTGAATCTTTGACAAAACTATCTTTGCACTGTGTAGATTCAATTTCTTAGTATTGTATAATTGCATGGCACACGTGTTTTTTTTTTTTTTAATAATTATAAACTAGCGCTTGACCGCAAACCTCGACTGATGGTAAGCAGTGATGCGATCGTTGATGGTAAAGCGCGCTAGTTTATTAAGAGCCTTTTCACTCAGAAAAACTGATCGAACAGGAAGGAAGACGGCAGTTGAGCGAGGTGATGCAATGTTAAACCCAACAATACGACCAACGATGCTGCGCCAAAGGGAGATTGATCTGAAGACCCTCCACGACGGTACTCCCAACACAACAACATTAGGCGCATCGTACCCGGCACACATCGCAACACAACTGCTCAGACCCGTCCTCCGTACAGCTTCACCAGACATTATGCCGGAACACGACAAATCGCTTGCTGTAAAGCATCTATTTGTTGGGTTAGTCTTATTTTGTTGTTGTTTTTTTTTGTGTGTTTTCCATAATGGACGCTCTCAGCGTACAATATATTTCTGCATCGTTCTCACACGATTGATTTCAAAATGAATGATGTAATCATATATTTGTATCAATAGCTTGATAATTTAAAAGATTGTCCATGGAGTTTGCCCGTTCTTCTCCATAGGTACCTACTCTTTGGAATGGGCAACTAGCTTCACCTTACTGACTGACCGACCTTCTGACAATTTAAAAGTACCTGTAACTGGTTTATTTGAAATA
This sequence comes from Sesamia inferens, assembly GCA_037179545.1. Lineage (NCBI taxonomy): Eukaryota > Metazoa > Arthropoda > Insecta > Lepidoptera > Noctuidae > Sesamia > Sesamia inferens. The sequence continues at coordinate 13,558,008 of CM073938.1, read as the reverse complement.
AATGCTTTGATTTTGATTTTATGGCGAACCCCCGTAACGGAATACCTTGGGGAGGCCCATGTCCAGCAGTATACCTCTATAGCCTGAAGAAGAAAAAGAAGTAAAATCCTTTGTATTCACTTCCCCTTCAGTTTACACGAGAAAATTAATCATGTAAAATAATAAACTACATTGCATGCAGATCATGACGTTACCTATACGATAACATAAAAGACAATGCCTTCGTGGTACTATTATATATAATCATGGCGTTTATATACAGGTACATACGCCCTTTCAATTGTCATTTTAACTGCGTAAGAGGAAAATTACTTTGTTGTGATGATCAATCTAGAATGAAATCGTGTTGTATGATAAGTATCTACTTATTTACTTAAGTTATGGTGCTGTATTAAGTGCCTTAGTTGCAGTGCTTAGTTGCAGTGCGACCTGTAAGCAGCTAATAGGGAAAACTTAGCGAGATAACTAGTCGTATATACGTATATCCCCTTCGAAATAAATTCTATAAATGATAGTGAAAACCACATCGCAATCCATATGTAATTTAGTAGAACAACGCGGTCAAACAGATAGACAAAAAAGACACTCATTGTTGTATATGCACAGATTTAGACATGTAATTTATACAGTAACTGAGAATTATACGTTTCCCCTTTACAAAATGGAAACTGGCAACTGTGGAAATATAAAGGAAAGCATCGAAACATGCAAAAGCATGTGAAGGAAAAAATCTTGAGGAAACCTGGACTTTAAATCTGAAATCGCCAACCCGCATTGAGTAAGCGTGGTGATTAGGCTCAATCCTTCTCTGTATGAAAAGCCTGGGCACCTGTGGCCAGTGTGGGATGATAAAAAGTTTGATGATGATGATGATGACAAAATATTAGCATTTAAGGTAACTTAACCCGAAGATTTATGAAGCAAAAATGATTTCTTTTGGAAGTATTTATTATTTGTCTGAGAAATCTATAGAAGCATTATGTTTTATAACCAAATCGATTATGCTATCGTTAGAATATCGGCGGGTATTTAAGGTCACTCGTTGGAGGGGTAATTCGAGAAACAGGTTTTGAAATTATTCTAGTATAAATTTGGAGTTTTCGGTAGATAACGCCAAAACAAGCAATGATCTCAACCAGAATTCCTGACACGATGCAAAACAGTAAACACATTTGAATGGAAAAAAGATAACAGGCAAATAAATGGCCTATGTTCTGATACACATCGTCCATTGAATTCGATGATTTGACTGTCTTATAATGAGGAGCCAGTCTGGTATATGCGGGAGTTATAAGTACAACCAAAACATTTTGCAAAATCTCATCGTGAAACCTTAGGTGAAGTCAGCTTAGAGAGAGCTTGATTCCAACTTATGCTAGGGATACGCATACTCGTATTTGACAGCTGACACTAAGCTCAGCTCACCTAAACTTAGAAGGTTACAAAATGTGGGTGTGTGTGCATTGCATGGTGGGAGGAATATCGGTGCGCAAACCGTACCCATGAATTCAGTAGCTACAGATTTTTTACTTTATCGCCAAAGCTTTAAGACTCAAGGTTGGTTGGGAATATTTAGCAGTTACGGATAGCTTCGTTCACTGCGCGATCGAATCAGAAATAAAGAGATCCGCAGAAGAACCAAAGTCGCCAATATAGCACTTCGAGTCGCCAAAAATTAAGTGGCAATAGGCGAGGCATATTGTTCGTAGAACCGATGGCCGATGGGGCAGTAAGGTTCTGGAGTGCCGGCCACGTATCGGAAGACACAGCGTAGGGATCACCCTAAGCTGGATCCAACAAGGTGGACCGATGATTGCGGGCAGCACAAGACCGGTCATTGTGGAAAGTATTGGGGGAGGCCTTTATCTAGCAGTGGACCTCTATTGAAGAAGAAAGGGTAGCTTCGTTGTACATGATTCTCAAACCCCGATGAAATTAGTAGTCGGTTATACTTTTAACTGCGTCAGTCTTTCTTATTAATCATACGCGCTATACTGTTCGCAGTTCAATCTTCATATATGGATGACGTGTCCTACATATACCATAGGTAAATAATCGCTCATTAACTATTATGTACCTCATGACCTTCGGAAACCCATAAGTGGTGCCTCATTGATTAACACGACTTTAACAAAAAAAGACCTCAGCCGGTTCTGAATCGCGAAGCCATAACGTACATATCTGCCCTTCTAACTAGTGACGGGCAAATGTTACTTATCAACCAAAATCTCGACTGTTTTCTTTTCGAAATAAATCTTAAGGAACGTCAACGCTAATGAATGTAATTTAAACACTGTTTAGTCTTTTGTGTATTTTCTTATCGAATACTACAGTGTAGCACTTTGTTCACAATTCTTATCATTTAGTAGGTCAAAAATAATGTTCACCTTGAAAAAAGGTAAACTAGTGGTTGACCGCAATCCTGCCTGATGGTAAGAAGTGATGCAATCGTTGATGGTAAAGCGCGCTAGTTTATTTAGCCTATTCACTAAAAAAAACTTAGTGAATAGGAAGGGAGACGGCAGTTGAGCGTGTAATGCAATGTTAAACTCAACAACACGATCAACGATGCTGTGCCATAGGGAGATGGATCTGGAGATCCTCCACGACCAAACTCCCGACACAACAACATTTGGCGCATCATAACCGGCATACATCGCAACACAACTTCTTAGACCCGTCCTTCTTAGAATCGCATGGCGGCAAGACTTTATCTGGTGGGTGGTAACTTCTGCCGGCAGCCGATGTTATGGCTTACCACCGAGAAAAGAAGATAAACATAATTAGTTTTGTTTATTAATCACTTCATATGAAGTGGAGTATTAAGTGGTGCGACTGTGCTTGCAATAATCCTTACTAATATTATAAATCGGAAAGTGAATTTGTTTGTTCCGCTTTCACGCCGTACCTATAAAACGGATTGCTTTGAAATTTTGCAAACGTAAAGTTAGAAATCCCCATTAAATAATAGGGTACTTACTTTATATTCCAAAAAATATGATTTTCCCGAGGGAAAACAAAAATATTGTTAGACTTATACCAGTTTGGTAATAGATGGCGCTGTGTGTCGTTTAAAACAAGGTAATATATTACAAACGAATATGCGCATATAAACTTAGAAGCTAAATGATACGATAATTAATCCCTAAACAAGAAACTCAAAAGTATATTGTATTGTGTAGGAAAAACTCGATCAAGCCCATCTCTACAACTAACATAATTCCCTTGACTCAAATTGTTTGCATCTACCTACACAGGCCTACACTAGGTTTCGCTGTACAGCCTCCGATTGGCTGTCCTTGTCTTTCACACGCTAAAAGATGTGACGGAGCGTTGTATTGATAAACAAGAATTTTGCAATCGTAAAACCTGTTCGGTGTTAGGTACGTCGTTTTAAAGGGTATTGGTCACGCATATTTGTTTTGTTAAAAGAAAAGTATTTGTGATTGTTTTTTTGCTGCTTTATAGAAGGCTGCAACAAATTAATATGCCCTATTTTCCTTTTCAGGGTAGCCTAGAGAATAAAAACTTAGTGAATAGGAAGGAAGACGGCAGTTGAGCGATGTTAAACCCAACAACACGACCTACGATGCTGCGCCAGAGGGAGATTGATCTGGAGACCTTCCAAGACCAAACTCCAGACACAACAATATTTGGCGCTGCTCAGACCCGTCCTCCGTGGCTTCACCAGACATCATGCCGGAACACGACGAATCGCTAGGCGGCAAGACTTTGTCTGGTGGGTGGTAACTTCTGCCGGCAGCCGATACTATGGACTACCACCGCAACTTATGGAGACTCCCAAGTGCTTCTTTCATCATTAGCTTACATTAGTCAACTGCAGGACATTGCAGACTCTCGCCCGATTGCACGCCAATTACCTTTGTTCTCAGTAACTAATTCAGCTGCTACTAGCCACCCTGCAAAGATTGTCGCGCCACCTTGCCTAATTCTACCTAATGTTTCCCGATTATTATTTTTTAAATAAATTATAAACTAGTGCTTGACCGCAATCCCGCCTGATTGTAAGGAGTGACGCAATCGTTGATGGTAAAGCGCACTAGTTTATCCTATTAACTCTAGCCTTGAAAACACTCAAACTGTAGTCCGACGGAAACACCGCCGCTGTTAAATTGTTCCGATTCGCGGATTCCACTTACTAAACAAAACTACACCAAGGACCATTAGTTCTCTCCCGCATCACCTTATTCCGGATCCTCAGACTAGATGCTAAGCATAGCTCGTTCCATAGCTCGCTGAGCAACCTTGGATTTATGGTCCAGCCGTGCCGTTATTGTTTAAGTTTCGACAACGTTTCAAATGCTTCATTAACAAACTTGAAGTTTAAGTTCTATAAGTAGAACTTAGAACTTTAGATTAAAATGGCGGACAAGCAGCATACAAATATCTTAGTCAGATGGAGTAGGTATAACGGAAGGATTCAGTAATTATTTGGCTAAAGTAATTATTGCGTAGTTTTTTTTATTCGCAAATAGCCACAACTTTAACTAAGTACCTACTATTAATAAGAGATGAGAATCGGTAATCAAGCCTATCGATGATTCCGCATTTAAAAAATCAATTAATTTTCAGTAAGGTTTTCCGATTTAGGATAAATTAGGCTTCTAGAAAAATAACCTTAATTACGTGAAGGATGAATAAAAGGTTGCGCTAATATAAACAGTAAATAGTATTGTTCATTTATTTTTTGTCACTTACCAACTAACTGACATTACCTAAAAAGTAAGTGTTATTCATTTATGTTATGTCACTTATTTAACTAATTTCCTTTTAAGGTATCTAAAAAGTAAATAGTGTGGTTCATTTCTTTTATGTCACTTACTAACTAGCTGACATACTTACATGGATAGTGCTAAAATACTCGAATATTGTTTCCCAACACTTTTTCTGGGTCAAAGTTAGTACCGTCGAGTACCGATTGCCCCATTGTTGTTTAGATTGGGCTCAGGTTCGAATTATTAATGACTTGCACACAATAAGGCTCCGTGTATTTTAAACAGTATGTATTGATATTTTTCTATAAGGTACAGTGAAATACGTATTTAGGTCACTGACACACTTCTACAGTGAGTTGTGCTATTATGTTTGACAAACTTGAACGTTGGTACGGATTCTTGGTAAAATTTTACTTACTGTATTAGTTATCAAGTTTGTGGGAGATATTAAAATTTGACAGTATAGCAATATTCATAGCGGCCACAATTTTTTCGAACATACGGAGCAATGGAAAAGCAATATCCTTCAAAATGATTCAGATTGTGAACAAAATACTTTTTTTTTCTTTCTTTTATGACTTCGCACGGTTTGTGCATTTAGCTAATGTCACGTAATGAATTGTTCATGTCGAAAAAGATGGCGTGATCCGTCTTACGATGGAGGTTTGAGCCAAGTCATGATGTGGCCACTATACTGCGATATTTCACTGTTCCTTATGAATTATTTATTGAATGCACTTTTTACTACATAAATCATGCACTTTTATTTAGTAAACAATACTATAAATAATTTTAAAAGTCCGTTGAAAAATGAGCGTGACACTCAGCTTGACTTTCCCGCCAAAAAACCAAACAAAATGCTTAGATAGTAGGTTTTTTGGAGCTTTTGAAAATAGAATGTATTTGCTTGTTCAAAATTCAAATAATTAAAGAACGAAATTCAAACATCAGTCTACGCCAGTATACGATTGGCTTAAACTTAAAACGAAAGCACAAAGAATAAAATACTTTCATATTTCTATTATGTAATACCTATAGAAATAACAGCTCAATGATTGCGTTGCGTCATCTCATCGTAGATTCTCATTCGCACCGACATGAGCTACCTTGTGATCTGTGCCACAGATTGCCACCATTGTCATTAAGTACTAGTTTATAATGTATTCATTATTCTAGCTTCCTTATCCCAGTAGTGCGTAATACATACTAATAAATGCGTGTTTATGTTTGTGGTTCGTTTATCGTTAAAAAAACAAAAATCAAAAGTCATTTATTAAAATTAGGATCATGATGCTCGCATTTCGCTATGCTCATCGCCGCTCATTCTTTTAAGCAGAACAGAGCTACAGATTCATGGGAAATTAATGAGAAAGAATAGAAAAAAAAACGTGGGCTACATTTTATTCCATAAAATGCAAGTACATGTCAAACTCAAATTCAAAAAGAAATTTAAAATGACACCTATGAACAGTCGAAAAGTCGGTCAGTTTTAGTTAATTGTCCATTCCCAAACGTAGAACTCTATAGAGAAGAACGAGCAAGACACTCATGTCTGCCTTTTAAATCAAGATATTACTAAGTTCTGGATTATGAGGACCGAAAACATGATCAAAATGTTTAGGGTATAATATTACGTACCTACTTATGTGTTCCATCCCGAGTGAAACCTGACTCCAGTATTAACAAGGATGTGAAGCCACTTGAGGGGCTTCATCGTCTTTCGATTAAAGACAACCGTCCTATATTAACATGTCCTTACGATGTGGGGCCATTAACGTGATTATGGATTATCTTAGTTATTACAAAAAGGACTGAGTTTGTTCTGCCCATTGACATAAAGAATGAAGAACTCGTGCACCGTATGTCAGGGTTACGCCAAAATCCATTTATGTCGTGTATTAAAGGCGTATAGCCCAAACAACTACTATACCTACACTATTTTGTGCTAGTAAGGATAACGTTGCAAAGCTGTCGATAATGGCATTATAGCCGTACCTACAAACGCCATAAATAAAACGACGCGTCATACTGACGTCACACGGATTCTACATCGCGCAAGCAGAGTTTACTGTGTGGGAATCGGTTCCGACCCACTGGCACCTTTGCTGGTCTGGCAAACATTGCAAGAAAGAATCCTCAGCCCATTTTCGACCTCCGGTCTCTGGAAGGGAGTGATGTAGCGGTATCTACAAAAGCCATAAATAAAACAACGCGTCATACTGACGTCACACGAATTCTACATCTCGCAAGCAGAGTTTACCGTGCAATTAGCATACATAAATCTTCCCAACTTCACCCGTTGGGCAAGTGTCCGCTAGACATAACACTCGTCTGGTCGGAGGCTCTTCCCTTTTCTATGGAGGATGAGTGAACTTTACTCCCCGTTCCTCATGCCTAAAAAACGTTAAAGAATATCCGTAACGTTGCCAGGTAAAAAAGCAAACCGTGTTGCATTTTTACCTGGCTTGTAGAGATCAGATTTGCTCCATGGATGCACCTAAATTAAGCAGAAGTTTAGAAGTAAGGGAAAGGTTGATCCATACAATTGAGGTAACGTCTAAGCTTAAATGATATGCGGATTTGTTATTACAAGAAGGATGCGTTTATTGCTCTTTTCGCGGTCCAGGCAGTCATCGGCCCCACCGGACCCTGTCATTTAACTCACTTATTGCTGACATCTGTTTGAGGCGAAGAGTGATAAGTTTATTGTTCTTGGCAAACGAATTTAGCTTTAAACTATTATGCAAAGGTTAAAATGTTCTTTTTACATAAAACGGTTCAACGAGGTACCAACAGATATGCGCCAAGACTATATTATATCAAGCTATATCTCGCATGGTACTGGTTTTTCGTACAACCAGATGTCAGCTTGGACTGGTTATGTCGGTACAGCTGGCTGCACAACCGTAAGTACATACTTTAAACATACAAGTTATCTATATAAATATGACTATGGAATAGATAAACTATGTTTATGAATACCTCATGAACAGGAATCAGGCATCGCTGAAAAAATTGTGGCCGTGTCATTATTTGTCTTGGCATTAACCCAATCTTTTACGAGTTTTAACCTATATTTATGTTCATTAATTACTCATGGGCTATGGGCAATCTGGCTATAAGAAGATTTACGTGTCCGCCAGTGTTTGAATGACGTCTGAGACCCTTTTAGAAACCTCTGTGGTAGGACATAACATCGGGTACAGCCGTACAGGCAGAAGTAACAACCCACCAGACAAAGTCTTGCCGCCAAGCGATTCGTTATGTTCCGGCATGATATCTGTGTGTCGATGTGTCTCGGGTACAATGCGCCAAATGATCAGGAGTTTGGGCTCCAGATCAATCTCCCTCTGGCGCAGCATCGTTGGTCGTTTTGTTGGGTTTAACATTGCATCACCTTGTTCAACTGCCGTCTTCCTTCCTATTCGCTCTGTTTTTTTGAGTGAATACCGTCTTAATAAACCAGCGCGCTTTACCATCAACGATTGTATCACTGCTTACCATCAGGCGAGATTGCGGTCAAGTACTAATTTATAATAAAAAAAAACCTTTTAATCTGAACATAGAACGTGATTAATTTATGTAATGTCATCTCCCTAACTTTTCCCTTCAATGTTGATGTCGGCTTTTAGCCTGGTCCAGTCTATTATTTTATGTAGACCGGCTGGCTATCAGACCCCTACAACTTAGGCAATACGACAGGTTGTTAGAATTTTAGACTTCTGAGAACCAGCTGTAACCCAGGACCTGCTTGACTGGACCTTACTGTGAAGTTTACGTACTTTTCGAGACACGGAGGGTTCTCGGTATGAAAATGGCTTAACTTAATCGAACAATCTGTATTGTATAGTATACGATTGAAGGGTTATTACATAATATCTACGGGTTTCGTTCTTTAAACTAGGTACCTTGCTACTCACACTGAACGAGTACAAGCGCACGTGATGACGTAGTCGTGGATGGAAATTTAGAAGCGTTTACACATAATTTTCCATAGATTTTACTTTCATGTGTGATAACGCGGATGTCACGATAGGAATTGTAAAAGAACATAATAAAATATAATATTTTACGATATTAGGCTCGCTATAGATATTTGAATATTAAAATATAAAAAAGCACATACTAAAAAAATTAGGGCACAATTTTTTGCACACAATCCCCCTTATTCATAAACGATGATTAAAGTTAATTAGTCATGATTATAGATAATATTTTAGACTTTTGCTCGTCACTTAACTGTGATCATCGTTTATGAATAAACACTGCTGTGTGAATCGCTAATCATTAGTTAACTTTAAACATCGTTTATGGATAAGGTGTATGATGTTCAGAGATGTTTTTCTGTTTCATTGCTTTTTGCAAATCAGATTTATGTTATAGAAGATGTGCATAGACTGTTTGCAAAGAATTATTTGTACTACTTGAGCACTTCTTTTATTCCATACACGCATCCTTGACGGCACCCATCAGTATAATTTTATTGTTTATGCATAATAATGTACATGTAAATACACTGCAGGAATTATTATAGATATCTACTACTTATAAATTATACGTTAAGGTACAGTTACGTCGATTAAATTTTTTTTTTTTTTTTTTTTTATAAATTATAAACCAGCGCTTGACCGCAATCCCGCCTGATGGTAAGCAGTGACGCGATCGTTGATGGTAAAGCGCGCTAGTTTATTAAGAGCCTATTCACTCTAGCCTTGAAGACACTCAAATCGTAATGTGACGGAAACACCGACGCCGGCAAATTGTTCCAGTCCCTCGATGTACGCGGTATAAAGGAGGAAGCAAAACGCTTCGTCCGGATCGCAGTGGTGTCAACAACGTAAGGGTGGAAACTCGCCGTACGACGGGTCGTCCGATGATGGAACGGAGATGGGGGAATTAAATCATGCAATTCCCTTGCACACTCACCAGAATGCATCCTATAGAAGACCGAAAGGCTGGCCACTCTACGCCTGTGCTCCAGGCTTTGGAGACCGTTTCGAGTTAAGTCTGGGTCGCCAATCAGCCTCTTCGCACGCCTCTCCACCGAATCCAAAGTCGCAAGGTGACATTTCGCAGCACCAGCCCAAATGTGGCTGCAGTACTCCACACACGAACGGACCTGTGCTTTGTATAAAATTAGAAGCTGCCCAGGTGTGAAGTACCGCCGGACCTTCGCGATGACGCCTAGTTTTCTGGCAGCCACCCTGGCCTTGGACTCAATGAACCGCCCAAAGTTAAGGCTCGAGGAAATCCCAACTCCCAAAAGCTGAAGGCGGTCGGTACACTCCAAGGATACATTCTGAAAAGTAGGAGCCAGGGTGAACGGGCTCCTTTTGGCGGTGAAAAGACACGCCTGTGTTTTGGCGGCATTGAATGCTACAAGATTTGCATTGCCCCATTCGGAGACTGCCTGCAGTGCAGCACTCACACGCTCTACCATGGCCTCTCTTTCGGACCGGATTGTTTCCTTACTAGCCCGAGCTTCCGGCAGGTATCTCTCCACAACTGTGCTGTCATCTGCATACCCATAGATACCGGGCATCAGCAGATCATTAATATGCAGCAGGAACAGAGTTGCAGAGAGAACAGACCCCTGAGGAACACCGGCATTGGTCGACATGGGCTCAGATGAACATCCGTCGACAACAACTCGGAAGGACCGTTCAGTCAGGAAGTCTTTTACCCAGCCAGTCAGGCCAGCGGAAATGCCGTACGCTGGAAGCTTACTCAAAAGGCCAGCGTGCCATACCCGGTCGAAGGCCTTCGAGACATCAAGGGAGACGGCAATCGCTTCCCCATTTTTCTCGAGGGCCTCGCCCCACAAGTGAGTGGCATACACTAGTAGGTCCCCAGTTGACCGATTGCGTCGAAAACCGTACTGTCGGTCACTGAGGAGATCGTTACCTTCCAGGTATGCCAAGAGGCGCGAGTTCAATACACGCTCCATAATCTTGCAGAGTATGGAGGTTATTGAAATCGGCCGATAGTTGGTAGGATCGGCACGACTACCCTTTTTGGGCACGGGCTGCACGTTGGCAAGCTTCCAGGACTTGGGCACTATACCAGTCCTAAATGAGAGGCGATACAGGCGCGTCAATACAGGAGACAACTCGGGCGCACAAGCCTTAAGAACAATCGCTGGTATACCATCTGGACCACTAGCCTTATTCACGTCCAGACGTCACAATACTCTCAGAACCTCCTTGTTTCTAATGCGAACCTCCGGCATTGAAGTTCCGCAATGAGGTAAATTAGGTGGAGTAGCATTGCCAGTGTCAAGACGCGAACTATGGGCAAAGAGAGATGTAAAGAGACCTGCTTTCTCTCTCGCCGTATGGGCCAGTGCTCCATCAAGCCTAACCAGCGGAGGCAGTGTGGGCCGACAGAAGTTCGCCTCGACCGATTTGGCTAGGGACCAGAAAGATCTGCTTCCGGAAGGGTGCGCAGAGAGCTTGTTACCAATGTTAGTAATGCGGTCGAAGCGAGCCTTCTTAAGCGCCTTTTTGTAGGACTTGGCAGCACGGTTAAAGGCTCTCTTCTTTGAGCTTAGATCCAGAGCTCCGCGGTCACGAGCGTCAACCCAGGTGAGGAATGCCGTGTGCTTACGCTGTTCAGCTTGAACACAGTCGGCGTTAAACCATGGGCGAGCCGAGCCACCGACGGGCACGTCACTGAAGGGGATAAAATACTCCATAGCTTGACGCACCACGTCGGTTATAGCGTCCGCACAACTCGATGGATTGCTAGAAGAGAAGCAGATCTGCTGCCAAGGATAAGATGCAAAGAAGTGGCGCATCTCATCCCAATCTGCTGACTTGTAACGCCATATTCGCCGCTCACCACGCGAGTCGCAATCAGGTGGGGAGAAGGACGTCACAGACTTCACCAGACAGTGGTCTGAAGTTCCTAACGGTGAGGAAACTGTAACAACACATCTGTCCGGATCAGTGGTCAGCAGAAGGTCCAGACAATTGGCGGTATGACCAGCCACATCAGGCACCCTAGTCGCTTCTTCCACCAGCTGGGAAAGGCCCATTGATAGCGCAAAGTTTCGCGCTTCTCTCCCAGCGTGGTCGGTCCTCTGGTATGGGAAAAGCCAGTCTTGATGGCAGGCATTAAAGTCCCCCAGAGCGACGAACTGTGCGTCAGGGTACCGATGCAGTGCATTGTCAGCAGCCACACTGAGGTGGTCAAATAGTCGAGTTGTCTCCTGGTCACCGCTGTGCGATCGGTAGACACAAGTGTAGACAATTTTGTCCACACCAGTGTCAACCAACAGCCATAAGGACGATAGATGAGAGTCTTCGAGGTGACGGAGACGCCGGCAACAGATGTCATTGCGGACATACACATAGACCCCGGCACGCTGCAGGAAATTATGCTCCAAAGAGTATCCCGGGTAGTTGAGGTATGCCGCATCAGACGGACATCTGATCTGGGTCTCCGTCAAGAAAAGTAGGTGGGGCTTTTCAGTCTCAAGGTGGTGATGGACTGCATCGATATTGGAGTGCAGACCTCGAATGTTTGAGAGGTGCACTTTAAATGAGAGGACGTGCGCCCGCTGTGCACACCTACTTTTCTTTTTAAAACTTTTCATTTTGATAAACTGAGTGAATAGGAAGGAAGACGGCAGTTGAGCGAGGTGATGCAATGATAAACCCAACAACACTACCAACGATGCTGCGCCAGTGGGAGATTGATCTGGAGACTGCGGGGACGCCCGAACCCCCCCAGGGATCGCCATCGGGTCCTCTCGTCCGGTCGCCAACCGGCACGATGGGGCCACCCTGGGATTTTTCGCAGTTGGCGGGGCAGCCTTTCGTGTGTGGCTGGCACACTACTTGGGCCCCCAACTACCTGCGGTCGGCCAGCGGAGCACCGTGCTTCGGATCCCGCTACCCTCCACGACCAAACTCCCGACACAACAACATTTGCCGCATCGAGCCCGGCACACATCGCAACACAACTGCTCAGACCCGTCCTCCGTACGGCTTCACCAGACATCATGCCGGAACACGACGAATCGCTTGGCGGCATGACTTTGTCTGGTGGGTGGTAACTACGCCGGCGGCCGATGTTGTGGCCTACCACCGAGAAAATAACGATTTTTTTTTATCAAATATAATGTAAGGCCTGGTCAGGTGTAAGGCCTGACTTGATCTATTTTACTATTAAAAATACAGCAAATGAAATGAAATACTTTACCGAAAATGTCATGAAAATGTGTGAAAAAATTCATAATAAAATTTGATAGACATTTTTCAACTATTAACCTAACCTTATTACACTACAAGGAGAACTAATTATATATTTTTTTAAACGTTGCCCCCCACACTAGGAATTTCTCCTGTATCGTGGGTACGTTTACAAACATTTAAACTGACATACACAAACATCCAGACCCGGAACAACTACTTGTAGGTCATACAAATATTTGTTTCGTGCGGGAATCGAACCCGCGACACGCAGCGCAGCAGTCAATAGCTGAACAAAAAATCCTTGACAAAAGCTTTGACATACAATATTGGGCACTTTTCCTATTATAATCCAAATCATTTAACTTAATCATGCCCTGTGATTATTTCTACACATCAGTTTTTCCGGAGGGTGATTTCTACTACTAATACTAGATAATTTGTTTTTAATATTTTGTTTCTAACGTTTTATAGATTTGGTCCGAAATAAAAACAAAATCATTACGTAAAATTTCCTCATATCATTCCTACGTTATACAAAAACTAGAAAGTCAGTAGCTACCCATTGTTTATTTTCCATATGTGCTTGCTTCGGCTCTAGTGTGGTGGATTAAGCCTACTTTCACTTAAATCAACACAAAGTTTTACTGTCGAAAAAATATTTGCTTAGGGCTAGCACAACACCATTAGTGGATCCTTACACGACAGCTTTACATGCGTTTCAGTCGACAGACTGACCTAGTGGCCCTATTACCATCGAATGTGCTGTGTAGGGGTGCCGCATTTGCGAGCATTATCATTTATAGTAATAAGTTTTAGCATAAAGTACTTATCAATATTTTATATGACAAAGGGCGATTAAATTCATAGATAGGATGGCTAAAATGCCATTTTAGTGTTGATTAAAAATGAAAGTGGCATTTTTAGAACACTACACGTACAGCCTATGTTTTTTTTTGTTATACGCCGGATATCTACATTCTTTTTTTAAAATAATCTTTAGTATTACAATATAAATTCATCTGTGGAATTCAAGGGTCTCAAATTACAAAGACGTAAAGTCACTTAAATTATAAGTCTATTTCAGTAAGCCCTTCCAAAAAACTTATAAAAAACAGTTTATGCCTCAAATTACAGCACGTAGATAGTTAAAATAACAAAAACAACAGCGTAAGTGTCGCGAATAGCCGTCACCTTGTTCTTTTAACCGTCAATTACAACGTCATTCATGTCTAAGAGACCATTAATAGTCCCCTTATTGTAGCCCCCTTATTGTTACGGGTCCCCCATCTACTTGACTATTATGACGTCACGTTATAAAACTGGGAATGTTAATCTAACAAATATAATTGGCTCTGACAATCAAATGGGGTAAGTCACATAATAGCCGCGATGATGTTAATCAAATCATGATATTAAACTTATCTTGATAGATTTATTACAACAGAAAATGATAAATACATGTATGTATGAATTTTTTTTTTTCAAAAATAAATTGTTGCTCCACACTAGAAATTTCTCCTATATCGTGGGTGCGTTTACTAACATTTAAACTTATATACACATACGACCAGACCCGGAACAACTACTTGTAGGCTATATAAGTATTTGTTCCGTGCGGCAATCGAACCCGCGATACCGCAGCGCAACAGTCGATCGTTCAGCCACTGCGCCAACTGTGTCGTCAAATTATATTGGGAGGCCAACTTAGCTTATTCTACATTTCTACTGTATTATAATATTATATTATAATATAATGGATGTTTCTTACTCTTTCACGCAAAAACTACTGAACGGATTTAGATGAAATTTGGCATACAGATAGTTTATAACCAGGAATAAAACAAAGGATACTTTTTATCCCAATATGCCCGCGGAATTGAAATGTATGCAGGTAAAACCTCGGGGCGCAGTTAGTTCATATTCTTCTGCACAGTTGATAAAAATACATTCAATATACAATTAACTATCTTATATAATTACTCTCATTCCCACGGCTTTATACAGTAGTACCTATCTAAAATAGTTCTAGTGACCTATAACTTGACTTTATTGCCCCCGTCTCATATCTTAAGGTCGGGGCTCATAATGTGACTAAAGGCCACTTGTGTTTAATTCAAACCGGTTGGTGTTTCATCTTTTATTTAACAAAGAGATAAATCCCGCAGTTATACGGGCAAAAGCGCCGAACCTGTTGGAATATCCGGATAAAAACTATCATCATCATCATCATCATCAACCTTTTTATCGTCCCACTGCTGGGCACAGGTCTCCTCTCAAACAGAGAAGGAGTGAGCGTAATCACCACGCTTGCTCAATGCGGGTTGGCGATTTCAGACTTAAAGTCCAGGTTTCCTCAAGATGTTTTCCTTCACCTTCAGTCATTGGTGTCCAAGATATATTTAGAAAGTACATATAACTTTAGAAAAGTTACATTGAATCTTGCCTAACCTGGAATCGAACCCGCGCACTCATACTTGAGAGGCTGGTGTTTTTACCACTAGGCCACCATGACATACTAACTAAAACACTAACTTAAAAACTATGTTTTATGTTAATCCAACAGGATAATTGCGTAACACACTATCAGTAATAATGGATATCATTTTGACAGTCAAACAACATTCATTGCGTTATTTACGTTATTGAACAGACACATTTTCGGACATATGGAGCAATGGAATAGCAATAAGCTTCAAAATTATTCCAACTGATAGTAACAGTCATCATCATCATCATCATTAACCTTTTTGTCGTCCAACTGCTGGTCTCCTCCCATACAGAGAAGTATTGAGTGTAAACATCACGCTAGCTCAATGCGGGTTGGCGATTTCAGACTTAAAGTCCAGGTTTCCTTAAGATGTTTTCCTTCACCTTATAATCAGTCATTGGTGTCCAAGATATACTTAGAAAGATAGTAACAGTGTATTACGCTTGTTCCATGAAGGCCAACCCGCGCTGCAGCTAAGCCAGCAAATATAAATTCCCAACTATGGCGTCTGAGTTTGTTTCGGACGTTTCTTCTCAGAGCTAGTACTAGGAAACGCCGCGGTCATCAAACCGAATTAAAATAAAACTTCGATCCAGCGACGCCCTAAGCCGAGGTTCGTACCCCACAGGGGGTGCCCTTAGCGTGTAGTCGCTTAGTTTTTAGTTGCCCTGGTTGGAGGCTTTAAATTCATTTAAGGCAGCCACAGGATAGTCCGGTTAAGTAGTCACACCTCTTAAGGTCAAATACGAGATGCCTTAATAAAAAATGTGTATTACTTAATTAGGGTGCTAGTTATAAAACATCTATGTACTACATAAATTTAATCCAAATCTGTTTAGTGGTTTTAGTGTAAAAGAGTGACAATAATACATGTACACTTTTGCGTTTATAATTCGGGTTAGATGCCAACAAAATCATCGTATAACCTCTTACGAAGGGATCATTTGCAATTAAATACAATAACTGACAACTTCTTACAACTTCAATAGGAAATTAATTGTCAATAGAATCTATTAATACTGACCAATGGTGTGATTTGCCGCTATTGTGATCACAATAGACCTGGTCACGCTTGGTGGTGAGGTCATGGCTTTTTTATTGAATGAATCCCATTTGGATTTATGCGGGCAGGGTCGTAAATCTAACGGATATAAATTATTTTACAAAACCGCTATTCTTTTTTTGTTGCTTCCTTATTTCGTTGATTTTATTTATGGAAACCTTATGTAAAATAATACTGTAGAAAGACGGAGTTGGAGTTTTGGCGGGAAAGTCAAGCTGAATGTCACGCTCATTTTCCATTGGACTTTTGAAATTATTTATAGGGTTGTTTGCTAAATAAAAGTGCGTGATTTGTGTAGTAAAAAGTGCATTCAGTAAATAATTCATAAAGAACAGTGAAATATCACAGCATAATGGCCACATCATGACTTTGTCTCAAACCTTCATCGTAAGACGGGTCACGCGGCCGTCTTTTTCCACATGAACAATTCATTACGTGACATTGGCTAAATGCACAAACCATGCGAAGCCATAAAATAAAGAAAGAAAAGACGGAGTTAATGCGTTTAAAGTTTTTTAAGAGCCTATTCACTCTAGCCTTGAAGTCACTCAAATTATAGTTTGACGGAAACATCGTCGCTGGCAAATTGTTCCAGTCCCCCAATGTACGCGGTATAAAAGATGAAGCGAAACGCTTCGTCCGGATCGCACTGGTGTCAACAACGTAAGGGTGGAAACTCGCCGTACGACGGGTCGTCTGATGGTGGAACGGAGATGGGGGAATTAAATCATAAAATTCCCTCGAACACTCACCAGAATGCATCCTATAGAAGACCGATTTTGTTCAGATTCTATTCCATTCATTCACATCTAATTACACTCGGTCAATATAAAATGAGTTGACAGAAGGCAACACGGATGACTGTAGCCGCGTAATAAAAACATCTCATACCAGATGACTCATACTGATTATCTAGGATAAAATATAGCTTTTGTCCTTGGCCCATTATCCAATTATAAGACAATGCTTCATTGAGGCGGTTTTTAGTTTACATTTCAAGCCAGTTATGCCTTTTGAAAGGTCTTGAATGAATGATTCTGAATGAATGTTTTGATGACGTAAAGTTTAGTTGAGCATAACGAAGGAATTAATTTAATAAGAGTATGTAACAGTAAAACAAAATTTACTTTGCTTATAGTTATAAAATTTACTTTTAAAATTGTTTTTTTGAACTGTAAACTTTCAATAGAAAAGATATTGTGTTTCCGTCGGACTACAATTTGAGTGTTTTCAAGGCTAGAGTGAATAGGCTATTAATAAACTAGTGCGCTTTACCATCAACGATTGCGTCACTGCTTACCATCAGGCGGGATTGCGGTCAAGCGCTAGTTTATAATCTAATATATAAAATTCTCGTGTCACGGTGTTCGAACTTAAACTCCTCCGAAACGGCTCGACCGATTTCGATGAAATTTTTTGTGCTTATCCGGTATCTATGAGAATCGGCCAACATCTATTTTTCATCCCCCTAAATGTTAGGGGTAGTCCACCCCTAATTTTTTTTTTTATTTTTTAGACAAAATTTTTAATTTCTATTTTTTTATGATACAACATACAAAAATACACACAATTCCCAATTTTCACCCTTCTACGATCAACCCTTATTTTTTAATATCCATTTTAGTAATTTAATCTATTATTTATATGGCAAAACAACGTTTGCCGGGTCAGCTAGTTTACATATAAAGAACTATATGTAGTTTCCACCTCACACATCAGCACCATAATCGCGAAACACATTATTGCTAGCAATTAGATTCATTTTGATGGATATTGTTAATCCATTGCTCGATATTTTCGAAAAGTGTGTCTACTCAATAACGTAAATATCGCAATGAATGTTGTTGAACTATAAAAATCAAATCTATTGCTACTGATAATAATGTTGATTTTTATTTGACCTCTCAAAGTCTGTGCATCACAAATAGCCCAAGCATGGTCCCCTCAGAGAGAGAAAAAAAATCTTTTTTCTAAACGTTACCTATAAACTAGTGCTTGACCGCGATTCCGTCTGATGGTAAGCAGTGACGAAATCGTTGATGGGTAAATCTTACACACTAATTTGCTTTTTAGTTCCATTAAAGTTTTTTAAAGCCAGTTTATTTCTAAACCCGACGAGTATTACGTTTATCTTATTTATATTCCTTTGACGTTGACTATCCAAGTTATTATTAGCGTCACTATCTACTATTTTGAATGGAACAGTGACGACTTTTAACTCCATTACCTCATAATTGTGGAACTACGCCAGGTTTAGTTTCAAATAATAGGTATGTTTCCTGGGTGAAAAAAAAATTGATTCTGTTTAGTCCGTAATTCAGATTATAGAAAAATATTGGATACGTATATTTTTTTTTACCAAATCAATAAAAATTACAAATATAAAAGGCATTAAAGATCAGGAGTGGTGGCTGGTGACGTCACTGCGCGCTAAAAAGTGTAGGGGCAGTGACGTCACACGAGTTTTCAACGCACAGTGCGTTGTCATCATCGTCTTCATTTTTTGTTTACATGAAAAAAGAAAAAAGACGGTCTAGTATTTTTTGGAAATCTGACTGACGGACTCATTAATTTTTTTTTAGTCAAATACCCTATTACTAGCACATGTAATATATTTAGCAGGTGTGTTTCCGCTGAACATTAGTAAGGTATCCTAACCTACATTATAAATGCAATTCCCTTTTCTTTTTGTTCTGCCCCAGTAAATAGGTTGTGAGTTGCCAAAGTCAGATAGTAAATAGGTTGCGAGTTGCCAAGGTCAGATAGTAAATAGGTTGCGAGTTGCGAAGGTCAGATAGACATTAAGGTACTCCATGTAAAGTTCTGGTACTCAGCTGTCTCCGGTTAGATTGGAAGCCTACTGTAACAAAGTTGGGATATCACTAGGCAGGTGTGTGTAGAAATGGATATTTTGATTGTTCAACAACATTTATCCATTTCTACTGTGACTGTGTTCCACAATTTCCGAGCTAATTGCACCCTAATTGCATAACACCTTATTACTAACAGCTGGAGTCAGTTCGAAGCAAATTGCCAATCCATTGCTTCATATTCGAAATTCGACATTCGAAACATAAACGATTTAAAAACTATATAAAGGTCAAACTTTGCAAAAAGGGGTATTATAAAATCACAGATTATTTAGAAGACAAAAAAGCTTGGGACTGAGCTGCTCGCTCTGCTAAGCATTGTTACTAAGCAATATGCGTGATTATAACGTAAATTATTGTAAACATTTTCATTTTTAATGTCTGGACTTGAAAAAAAGGCGATGATTCCTGAGTTTGTTTCGGCTATTTCTTCTCAGAGGTAGTCACTAGGAAATGCCGGTTTCATCTAGTTTAAAAAAAAGGTTTGTAAAGGTGTAACGTGTAAAGGTAATCAGTGATCCTATTTGCTTAATAAACGATTTCATTTCATTTCATGTTCCAAAATGTGTCTGCTCAAAAATGTAAACAACGTTTGTTGTATGTTGTATGTTGTTGAACTGTCAAACTGAAAGCCATTGCTACTGATAGTTTGTTATGCAACAGGGATGTATCCAAGGTATGAAAATCAAAAAAATAATTAGTCCGTCTTGTAGATAATAAAAAAAAAAAAAATAAAGACCCGTATTTTTTTCTTTTGTCGAAATTAACAAAACCCACTGAGATATAGCGTATTAAAGTTACGGAGTGGGGGCTAATTACGTCACGCCGTAGTATATTTTGTAGCACGGCATGACGTCATGCGACATTTTAAATCAATATATCTTCCTAAGTATTTGAATGAAAGAAAAAACAAAAATACGTGTTCAATATTTTTATAAATCTATCTGATGGACATTACATAATTTTTTAGGATACAACCCAATTACCCTGCTAGTTTCCCTTTAAGTACATATTTGTAATCAAGTCACGCTACGTGCCACACACAATATGCCAATTCCAGTTTAGTACCGGAAACGATGATTAAATATGTTAGTGGTCAATGATTAAATTGCCAATTAGGTACCTATGTACTTAGAAAAGAGATGTCAGCACATCGTGACGGGGTCCACGAAGACCGATGATGCGTTCTGCGTCAGGGTTGCGGATTGGTTAAAAACGGAACCGTGGCCCTGGTGCACAGGTCAGTAAAAGTCTGACACGCCCTTCCACACCGCCCAGAGGTCATTTGATGATTTTCCAGCCACAATTAAAACAACACACCTATTATGCCAATTCCGTTTAATACCGGAAATGATGATTAAAAAGGTCAGTGGTCAATGATTAAATTGCCAATTATGTATCTACAAAGAAAATATGGCTTTCAGAATGTATTTTATGAAGATGGCGTATCGACCTAGTTTTACCTTTTTGGTGTCAATATGCTGTATTTTGAATTTATTATTTTTTGGTACTTATTCTGCTTTTGTATATTCTTGTCATTAAAAGGACCTGTTAATATAAGAAAATTTCAAGCAATTGGGTTGTATCCTAAAAAATAATTTAATGTCCATCAGATAGATTTATAAAAAATATTGCACACGTATTTTTTATTTTTTCTTTCATTAAAATACTTAGGAAGATATCTAGATTTGAAATGTCGCATGACGTCACGCTGTGGTACAAAATATACCACGGCGTGACGTAATTAATTCCCACTCCGTAACTTTAATACGCTACATCTCAGTAGTTTTTGGTAATATCGACAAAATAAAAAATACGGGTCTTAATTTTTTTATTATCGGGTTTTTATAAGACGGACTATTTTTTTTTTTCATTTTCAACCTTGTATACATACCTATTATAAACAGAGATTTGCTACAGTTTACTACCGTTTACGTTTCTGTCATATTTATAACGGGAGTCATGAAAATCTATAATTTTCTTTAGCATCCACCACTCTTATATGATACCTCAAGAAGCTTTAGTCGGAGTTTTGGCGGGAAAGTGAAGTTGAGTGTCATGCTCGTTTTGCATTGGACTTTTAAAATTATTTATAGTGTTTTTTACTAAATAAAAGTGTATTTAGTAAATAATTCATAAAGAACAGTGAAATATTGCAGCATAGTGGCCACATCATAACTTTCTCGCAAGCCTCCCTCGTAAGACGGGTCACGCGGCCGTCTTTTTCGCCATGAATAATAATTCATAATAACGTGACATTGGCTAAATGCACAAACCGTGTGAAGCCAAAAAAGAAAGAAAGAAAGAAGCTTTAGTCAATAAACAGTTTTGTTTGTTGTTGCTTAGGAATTCTCCAGGAAAATTCCTAGTTGAGGGCAACGTTTATTTAAAAATAAACAAAGGAAATCAGGCATTCTGGTCCAAAAATATATTGCGGGGCCAAACCTAGGCTGATTTCTAATATCTAGACCTTATTAAGACCTTAAAAAAATATATGACTTAACCCTTTAGCTGCATATTCTGAGTAGTTATGACACTTTTCATACAATGTGGTTAAAAAAAATACGCGGTCAGACCTAGAAATAAAACCTAAAATTGTCGAAAGATACAATTACAACAGAATACGAGCACAATTCAGGCGTATGTCAGTAGATATGCCAGAGTTTGAGGACTTAAGACTTTTTATATTTTTTTCTTAACTAAATAACTACTAATCATATATATTTTTAATAGGTCATAATATGGTTTAGATATTGGAAATAATTCTAGGTCGATGGCGCAATTTTTTTTTGGACCAACAATGTATGGAAAGTCCTATAAGTAGTCAGAATATGCAGCTGCAGGACTAAGTCATATATTTCTTTAAAGGTCTCAATATGGTCTAGATATTGAAAATAATTCTAGGTCTGGCCACGCATTTTGTTTTTAACTTTGGCAACTAGATTCTTGTATATATTACAATCTTGATCAATTACTAAAATGGAGAATACAGTAGTATAATTTTTCTTATCCACTAACGATCATTTAAGTTTTATTTTCACTTTAAAATACACATGTTTACAACAGACAAGTATTCTCCCACAATTTCACTCATTTCCGGCCATCAAAGAAAAAATCACGATAAAATAAATCGTGACTACTTAAACTTGTGGCCATAGAAAGTCATTTCACCGCATATTTATCTACCGGAGAAGGGCTAAGTATGTCAAACAAATGGCGATGTGATAACACAAGTGAAAGCGACCGTAACTAGTACATTGAAATGTGCACTAGTGGTACTTATAGTACCGGCTTCACTTTCGTGTAGTGGGTGTTGCTATTCTATATGTATGGTGTTAAATATTTATGGACAGCGCCACAAACTTGGTACTTTACGCTATTGCGTCGTCAACCGTCACCTAACATAATTATGAGTGAAAGTATTTATACTCTGTTTCAAAAGTATCTCGTTAAAGTGTAACTAAATTTGTGTTTACACTTTAATGCTTTTCAGGTTCAGGTTCAAATCTTACGTAATTGTTTATTAGAGTGAATTCGTAATAAATTCATGTGTTTAGTAAGTTTCAACTTTCTATCTAACTGATATATCCAACCAATATCATTAAACTCTAATTGCAAACACAGAAACAAACACAGTCAGATACCTAAGACATTCTGTTCCGCGGTGGCAAACATCTTATCAAAGCGCTAAATTTGCAAGTGGCTTCCATGATAACATGGTTTTTTGTTTACATTTTTGTAAAATTATTATCATTTTATCACATAATAACGGACACACACTTCCTATTGAGTCTGTTATTACAGCGTATGACACTCGTGGCTGGCAGCTGAAAATTAGCGTTAGCCTTATCATTTGACATTAGACTGACCTGAGGCCCTTTTAGCATTATAATCTTTGTTTTTATAGTTACCTTTATGCCTGCATAGTCTATGGGACTAAAAGAAAATTAAGAAAAAAAAAATTTATTTATTAAACTTACACTTAGTTTAACAAAATACAATTATAAACAACACAAAGCTTTTAATTTTGATAAAATTAACAGCGGGTCCCAAACTAGGCACAGGCTGTATCTTGGTGAGCCCTTGAAATGGAGAACGCTTTCTTGGTTATATGAAAATGACAATGGATATAGAAAATCCTTATAAAGTAAGTTTGTCTTTTGTCTCGCTGTGGCCCATAATTATATTTAACTTGTGGTGTTTGTAAATTTTATAACAAAGATAATAAAGGAAGTAAAGGTCTAGAAAACGTCCGAGGATGCAGTATTGTCAAAAATAAAGTCATTTGATAAAAAAAAAACGAGTGTGCTTATGACCACACGACTGAAGTGAAACTTCTTTCGCTCCATCTGTATGTATATATATATATATATGTACAATATATACATGTATACACATATACATATATTATTTTTCAATAAATATTTAAATTTATTTCATGGTTTCATTGGTAAATTAATATTTTTGCATAGATCTTCTATTTTTATTGAAAAAAAAAAAAAACTTGTTGTAGACCTTGTAGAACCAAGCTCGCGCCACGGGCGCCTCTGTGCTTATATCCCCCACTTAACTTCCGTTCGCCTTGCCCGATCACTTTTCGTAACGCTTACGTCACGCGTTCGCCAGCTTACTCCCCAAGTCAAGCGTGCGTAAAGAAGTTTCACTTCAATTACAAAAAAATTAACAGACTCGTACTCAAGGGACTGATTCAAGCTCATTATCTATGAGACAAGTGCTGATGTCATATTTCCATTTTGAACACTTAAATGTCATTTCGTGTGGGAGTAAGTTGTGTAAATTGTTGTAAAGTATCCTTTTCAGCGCAGATCTTGGATTTCAGTCTGTAACCTTGATAAAAATAATCTAACATTACATTACGTGGTTGAGAAACATTGGCGCCGATTCTGTCGTTTACAAACTAAACTAATTTTAGGTTATGTGCATCTTTCCATTTCGTTAAGAAAAGGATAGAAGATAACATTTTAATTGAATCCTGTCAAATTAAGAACTCCATAGACAGTTTAGACGCGATTATAAACATGGCGACTAAAAATTATACAGTTTACGTCAGGAGCGCACTAATTTGACAGGTCTAAACTGACATTTTATCTTGTGTCCTTTTCTTATAGAAATGAAAAGAAAAAGATGCATTCATCTTAAAATTAGTTTAGTTTATGAATAACAGAATCGGCGCTATTATTATTTTTTGTGCTAAATCCATGATATGAAAGAATATTCTTAAAACTCTTTATCCTTTTTTGTTTTTTTGACCGCCTCTTGTTCCAACTAATTTCCGAAACAGCTAGACCGAATTGACAGGACTTCTCAACGAAAGAAATCTGGTGTTATAAAGAGTCACTAAGGTTAGAATTATTTCAGAAAACTAACCATGAAATCCAATTTTTTCCCGACATGCATGAAAACAAAGTCGCGTGCACGGCTAGTTTAGTAAAAAAATTAAAATAGTGTGTTTTTTCTTCAGCAACTTAAGAATAAAAATAAAAGCCACACTATTTTTACTTACGTTAAGTGAAGAAAACAATGTGATAATGAAAATGAGAATTACGCAGTTACAATTGACAGTTGCATGTCGATTCAAAAAAAGAACGTTCGGTTTCATTCATTTTAATCATTTCGTTCGCGTGATTTTGGTAAATTCCAACACCCATTCCACCACTATAAAATGAAAATTTATGATCGTAATGTTAATCGATATTTCGACGCATCGCCTACCCGCGGTATCACATCGTTTTCGCTCGACGATCTTTTACACTTATTTATTTTCCTCAGGTGTTTTGGATCGTGGCGCGTTCAAACAAGAACACAGTCTTCACTTTCATTGTTTTAAAATACGCCAGAGTTCAACGCACTATGAAATGATTAATTTAATTTATTTATTTCAATACTTATGTTAGGTACTTGGTTTATGATTATACCTACCAAAAAACCAACAATTAAGCACTGAAAGAATCTTTTCTTTTGGCGACTTTTTTCAATCGTTACAAAGGTTGAAAAGAAACAAGAAACATTTTTTATGAGTTCATTCATCTGTACCTTTTCGTTTTTTATGATTCCATTTATAAAAAAAAAAGTAGTAAACTTATACGTAATTGAATAAAATACATATACTTTCTTCCATACACAAGTGTTATCCTTATGTTAAAGTATCATTTCGATCCGGCCTAACCGGTTATAGGTAGACTCGCCCACCTCGCTTTATGTAACATACCAGTAGTAAACCACATTCGTTAAAACTGCACACATTCAAGTATTAGTCGTTCCAAATTGAAGTTTTAAACATAGAATATTTAGAATACAACTTTCATGCTATCTGCATTACTATACATAAAGGGTTTCTCAGTAGGAACGCTCGAACTTTGACAGTTCATAGCGGCCATCTTGGTAATGCGATAGCTGTCAAATTTGGCATGAATACATATTTAGATTATTTTTAGTCGTGACATTTCACCATGGAACGGTACACGCTTTAACAACGCGTAGAAATTATTAAAATTTATTATCAAAATCAGTGCTCTATTCGCCTAACGTTCTGTGTGTTGCGATGGCGACCGATATCGGACGATGATAACAATTTTTTTGTGGCCTAGGGTAGGTGGTATAGATCTTACAAAAATGTGATTCCAACAGGATGGCGCCACTTGCCATACAGCACGGGAAACATTAAATTTATTGAAAGAGAAGTTCGAGGGTTTCGACATCTCGCGTGATGGCGACATCAACTGGCCCCCGAGATCGTGTGACTTAACACCGCGAAACGCTACGTGAAATCTCTAGTGTATGCAGATAAACCACAGTCAATTGCTGCCCTAAAGGCCAACATAACTCGCGTTCTTCGTGAAATTGAAGTCGCGTCCTTCAAAATTGGTCCATCAGAATACACCATCTATAGCGGAGTCACGGTGGCCATTTGGCTGATATTATTTTCCACACATAATGTCATTGAATATTATTTAAAATGTAATAAAAATTGTGGTAATAGCACTTAAACAGATTGTTTTATTTTATTTCAATGTTCGAACGCTCTTAATGAAAAACCCTGTATATTGTCCTATCGCAGGATTGCTGAGAGAGATTTCTTATGAACACATGCTACGAACCCTTGCTACGCGTCCGCTACCCTTTACTACGTATAATGTAACCCATGTTTTCCCTCCTCAAACATCGATCTAGCTGCTACGGCGTAGACACATAAATGTGATTCTAAACGGTCGCTTGTATACGACTTGTATACATACGTCTTGCGACTGATAATCCAGTTTCCGAAGTACTTCTAACCGCAATTAGTCGCTAGTTGGTTTGTTTTGGTTCGACTTAATATATGATTCATGATCAAGTCTCTGTTGTTATTTGTATAATTAGTCATCTAATATAGTATCTGGTGTAAATATGTTTGTGTTATTTATTTATTAATTATATTTATACCTTTTCTTATATATCTATGTAAATAAATTAAAATTTAAACTGTATATTAGTCAGAAATACCATGGCCACTGGCTTAGGCAAATTATGGAAAACGGATTAGTTTTAGTCGGTCTGATATTTGATCATTTCCCACCCAAAAAAGGTAGGTTGTATGTTCATGCTAATTGAGAGGTAATAAACAAAAACATATCCATATGAAAAAATAACGTCATGATAGCTACACTTAGCATTTTAGATTTTTAAATAAACTGTTGTCATCATAGTCATTATTGAATTAAACAATAGTACAACTTAACTATGGCGTTATTATCCCAAGAAATAAGGTGCTATCATTCTAATAACAGTTGTTATCTCGAATTATTTTAATTGACGGCCGAATCGCTTTATAGTCCTTAAAATAAAATACGAGTACATAATTGATGGTTACAATATCGCGCATATTACACAAAGCTTTTTACCTAGGTTCTGTCCGCGACTTCTTTACTTCTTGTTCCCTCGATCTACCCAGGAACATCGCATCACTTGACCGCTCTAACAGTTCGTCACTTAGCGTGATGTTTGCCTTTAGTTCTTTTTGCTCGAATTCTTAGGGTCCAAGCATGATTTTAGTCTAACCTATAATAGCCTTCCTCAAGATTTGGGCTTCCAGATGTAAAATTCGACTAGAGTTTCAGAGATTAACGCGATTATAAAAAACAAAATCGTCAGTTTTCTTATGAGTATAGCACATAAATAGAGATAGATGTTACCGGTCGAACCACTTAGTTGCTTTTAAATAAACCTATAGATAAAAAGTAATATCTTGAATAGATTTTCAACTTTATCGGTAAACCATTAAGGCTCAAAGTTCATTGGGAATATTTGCAAGTTTTTTTTTATAATGTAAATTAGTGCTTGATCGCAATCCCGCCTGATGGTAAGCAGTGATGCGATCGTTGATGGTAAAGCGCGCTAGTTTAATAAGCCCATTTACTCAAAAAACTGAGTGAATAGGAAGGAAGACTGCAGTTGAGCAAGGTGATGCAATGTTTAACCCAGAGGGAGATTGATCTGGAGACCCTCCACGACCAAACTCCCGTCACAACAACATTTGACGCATCGTACCCGGCACACATAGCAACACAACTGCTGCAGACATCATGCCGGAACACGACGAATTGCTTGGTGGCAAGACTTTGTCTAGTGGGGGGTAACTTCTGCCGGCAGCCGATGTTATGGCCTACCACCGAGAAAAGTTTAGTTTCAGGTAGCTTGACCTGCTGTCTTCCATATTTACAAAGTATAAGCTCCCTGATCAGTCCTATTCCGGTGGCATTGGTAATGGTGGAATTTTCAGCTCTCAAGGCAGCCAGGGCTCGCTATAATGTTTATAAATAACAGTTAACTCGGCTGACTTGCGTCGTCTTTATCTTGGGTACACATATTATGTAAATAAACATCATACAGTGATAATATCTAACATATTAACTTCTACGTAATCTACCGAACCCATTTCTGTTCAGGAACTGCAACCTGATTGCGTAACATTCAATCTGATAACTTTTGACGGATGTAGCTAATGCATTGCCGCATATGTTCTAAAAATGTCTGCTCATTAGCGTAAACGCAATGAATGTTGTTGGACTGTCAAAATGAAAGCCTTTGCTGCGGTTAGTGTGTTCTATCTACAAATTCAGTTACTTAGAACCGCGAGCAATGGCGGACAACTTTGCACCCGTATTTTCTTAGGAATGAGGTTGAAAATTGATCGAGCGCCAGTGTCAATAATGGTATCCACCTAATTTCAGTAGACTGGAGGGGAGGGAAGTTTAAAGATGGTTGTGGATAACTATTTATTTACAAGGCAAATACATAAGTAGACTGAGTACAACTTTTTACAGTAAGTTCCGTAGCTCTGCATGAAGTTATAAGACTCAGCACCCTAATTTTGTAACATACTATTTCTGTTAATTAGAATACATTTTAAGCATATTGCTAATCCATTGCTCCATATGTTCGAAAAATGTGTGTGATCAAAAGTGTAAATATCGCAATGACTGTTGTTAAAGTGTCAAATTGAAATCCATTGCTACTGATAGTGTGTTACGCTATTAGCACTTACTGTCCCATCATTATTGACCCCTCTTTAGTCAAGGACTGAAGAGGGGACAATAGAGAGGTCTCCCTACACAGTTTGGAGATTAGTTTATTTCATTAATTGAAACCACGTATTCTATAATTAATGTTGTGGTGGCCTAGTGGTTAAAACACCACCCTCTCAAGTATGAGTGCGCTGGTTCGATTCCAGGTCAGGCAAGTACCAATGCAACTTTTTTAAAGTTATATGTACTTTCTAAGTATATCTTTGACACCAATGACTGAAGGTGAAGGAAAACATCTTGAGAAAACCTGGACTTTAAGTCTGAAATCGCCAACCCGCATTGAGCAAGCGTGGTGATTACGCTCAATCCTTCTCTGTATGAGAGGAGACCTGTGCCCAGCAGTGGGACGATAAAACGGTTGATGATGATGATGACGTATTCTACAGTAAGGATTAACAATTAACATTCTAGCCGTGGGATCGTTTCATTTAGTTTTAGTATTTAACAACATTAAATTTAATGTTGTTTAAATTTAGCCTATAATGTTCCCACTGGAGGGACATAGGTCCCTCACTGTGAGAGGGAGTGGGCCGTAATCTACCACGCTGACACAGTGCGGGTTGGTAGATGTCACATGCCTTAGTTAATTTTTTTGAAGTGAAACTTCTTTACGCACGCTTGACTTGGGGAGCAAGCTGGCGAACGCGTGACGTAAGCGTTACGAAAAGTGATCGGGCAAGGCGAACGGAAGTTAAGTGGGGGATATAAGCACAGAGGCGCCCGTGGCGCGAGCTTGGTACTACAAGGTCTACGAGTTTTTTTTTTTTTCTCAATAAAAATGGAAGATCTATGCAAAAATATTAATTTACCAATGAAACCATGAAATAAATTTAAAAATTTATAGAAAATTAATATATGTATATGTGTATACATGTATATATTGTACACATATATATATATATACATACAGATGGAGCGAAATAAGTTTCACTTCAGTCGTGTGGTCATAAGCACACTCGTATTTTTTTTTTTTTTATTGTATGAGATGCCGGTTTCCTCACGATGTTTTCCTTCACCGTTTAGAGAGCAGTGGTGAAGAAGTAATTTGCACAAAGTAAAGCGCTTAATGGGGTTCGAACCTACAACTTGTAAGTCGCAGCTCTAACAATACAATACAATACAGGAAATTTAGTTTGTAATTCATCTTCTTCTTCTTCAGCCTATGGATGTCCACTGCTGGACAAAGGCCTCCCCCAAGGCTTTCCACGCTGACCGGTCTTGTGCTGCCCGCATCCATCGGCTTCCCGCGACCTTCACCAGGTCATCGGTCCGCCTTGTTGGGGGCCTCCCTACGCTGCGTCTTCCAGTACGTGGCCGCCACTCCAGAACCTTATTGCCCCATCGGCTATCGGTTCTACGAGTAATGTCCCCTGCCCACTGCCACTTAAGTTTAGCGACTTGCAGAGCTATGTCGGTGATTCGGTCGGCGGTTTGTGATTATTTGATAATAATTCCATAAAATTTGTGTTGTTTGTTGATACCATCGCTATGGGTACCTGTACATTACTGTTAAGGGTTATTATGTCGTGCCAATTTTTACAATATTTTTTGGTTGATAATTTTGAAGGAGTTTAGATGTCTAGTCAGCAAAAAATAACAGGCCATCAATAATTTGAAACAAAGGTTGTCATGGTGACGTAATTAACAGCTTTGTCAAAAACTGTCATAATATTGTAAATGTTGTTGTTAAAATGTATTGTGTTTAGATGGAAAAAGTATTACCATCCAGCGTGGGTACAGTTCCCAACGCTGAGATGTCACTAAGTCGTTGAAACTTAGCGTTAAAAGTTGAGGGCTGAGTCTGTGAGATGATTGTGGATGAGTACTGAGGGGCAATTCTCGTAAAGATGGGTGCAAATTACGTAGTTATAAGAACGTTCACATTCTGATCTAAGTCTCAATCTGTTTAAAATACGCCTATTTTTCCTTTAATTTGACAAGTTTTTGACATAGATTTCTCGTCGCAATGAGACTAGATTTTGATCGTTTTAAATTAGGAGAATATGGGCCTTCTGGTGTCTTGAAAAATCAGAATAGTGCCTAGCAGTACTGGAATCCTTATTCAGACCTGCAGGAACGAATGCAAATAATTGTGTCTATGTATATACCTATAAACTTTATGCGTCCAATAACATAAATATTATAATTTTATTAACAGAACCTGTGTGAAACTAAATGGCTTAATTTACATAAGACACAAACACATTTAACTTAAAAAAAAAACATGTTTTAAAAGCGGAATTCTTCTCACATAAATAGAAAAAAAAAACAACTTTAATTAGGGTTGACACGTTTTAAAAGGCCTCGAATTGGAAATAAAACTTACCTTCTTTTATAAATAAAGCCAGG
The DNA here is from genome assembly GCA_037179545.1 of Sesamia inferens. Classification (NCBI taxonomy): domain Eukaryota; kingdom Metazoa; phylum Arthropoda; class Insecta; order Lepidoptera; family Noctuidae; genus Sesamia; species Sesamia inferens. The sequence continues at coordinate 13,526,720 of CM073938.1, read as the reverse complement.
AGTAATACGGGCACAAATACGCTGAGGTTTGCCATTGTTATGTTAGAAAGTCACGCGGCACTGCTTACGAAATAACAACACAAAAACGAATTAATACGTTCGTCCCGTTTCTCATTCGGCGAGCGAATGGCGCGGGAACACGATAATGAAACTGCAATGGGCCTTCTGTGGCTTACAAACCGGCGTGTGAGACGCGGCGGTCAAAATGCTGAGTCGATTAAACAATTCGATTCGTCTAAATATAATCGACTCAGCGTTTTGACCGCCGCGTGGTGAACGTTTTTTTTTTCACTAAAATAATATGACCTTTGCATATATGCTGAGTAATGGCCTTTTTGGATGTCGAGAAAATAATAAGTTCGAAGAAAAAATGCATCTTGTATTTGCTTCGAACTTATTATTTTTGTATGTATCTTATAATTTTGCATCAAGGACGGCAAATAAAAGTATTTGCTTGCTCTTTTCTTCGATTGAGTAATTCTTTAAATTCCTGATTATTATATCCATCCACGTTTGTGTTTAGCTGTCATAACTCATAAGGTACAAACGCAGCGTTTTGAATGTTATTGTGTAGCAATCCTAAAGCTTGTTTCGCTGGCGCGAATACGGTAGATACTGCGTACTACGTGTCCAAAGATCAATGAGCCTACAGACAGGACAAGGCATTTTGTTAGACTAGCAGGCATCTGTTACTACAAGTCGCGCGAGTTAACTGTGCACCTCGCTCTGTGACGTCATTCGGACGGTATTCTTTGTAAAAAAGAGTTATGTTTAAAAAATATAATTAAGTACTTACAATTTTTTTACGTTATTAAAAGGTTTTGATGATAAAGGGTCATAATACTGGATTATTTTACTCATGACGTTTTGCAATTATATTGATACATATGGACTGAAATATAATGTTTGTGCAACCAACAGGCTTCATTGATGCGTCGCAAATGTAAAAAACAAAAACGAACTTAATAAAAAAAACTTAACAAAGCAAAAACTCCACAGAAACAGTAATAACAACAGGGGATTTAAACTGTATTTAGACAATAGTAACAAAGAAGTTAAAGCTACTCGTCGCTTATGACGAATGCGGGGCGTCGTGCGGGGAAGCGGGAGAGGAGTCCCATTCCAGCGAGGTGCACAGTTTACTTGCGCGAGTTATATGGTACGTCCTATATAGACCAGAATAGAGAGTACCAGGGTGTTCGACGCGCAACTTGTTCCCATGGATTCAGTACACGATTTATTAAAAAAGACCTGCTATTCCCATTTTTTAAAAATTAAGTACAATACCTACGCGGTCAAAATGTTTGGAACAGCTAGATTGTTTCTAAGACGAGCGTCTGGGTATGTAAACACTTGCTTGTTAGGAGCTTATTCACTCTATTTTTGAAGACACTTAAATTGTAATCAGACAGAATTTGTTGCAGTCCTTCGATGTCATCATCATCATCTCAGCGTATAATCCCGGTTGCATCCGCGGCTTTCGCATTGGAGCCCGGGATCCGCTTTCGCATTGGAGCCCGGGGTCCGCTTTCGCATTGGAGCCCGGGGTCCGCTTTCGCATTGGAGCCCGGGGTCCGCTAATACTTCTATGTACGTGGTAATAAAGACGAATACTTCGTAGTAAGCCGTTATTTATCTATACTAACATATAACGCGCTAATCTCAGGAACTACTGGCCGGATTTGAAAAATAACTTTTGCGTTGGATAGCCCATTAATCCAGGAAAACTTTAGGCTATATAACATCACGCTGTAACAAATAGAAGCGGAGCATATCGAAACCTACGCGGGTGAAACCGCAGGGCGCAGCTAGTACATCTATACTAATATATAAAGCTGAAGAGTTTGTTTGTTTGTTTGAGCGCGCTAATCTCAGGAACTACTGGTTCGATTTGAAAAATTTTTTTTGCATTAGATAGCCCATTAATCCAGGAAGGCTTTAGGATATATAACATCATGGTGCGACCAATAGGAGCGGAGCATATAAAAAAAAAACATATCGAAACGCGAGTGAAACCGCGCGGCACAACTGGTAAACATATAAAAGTGCGAGACTATTCTGTTAAGCGTTGTTTTATCTAGTCTATGGTGCATTCGTCCCAAACGTGTGTTGCGAAACAGTGTCGCTGACTTGGATGGGATATTTTTGTTTCGTAACGAGTTTTAATTTCTACGAGCCGACTTCGGCCGTTTCAACATGTCTTGTAATCTTACGGAGATCGCAGAGCTGGCTTTTATTAATCAAGTAACTTTAGTACCTATTTATTTATTATTCTTTGGTGTGAATTTTCGCACGGAACGACGAAAGGTCACGCAAATTAACGAACGGCGTTGAGATGTGAATCTGAAATTAAATGAAAACGTTTACCTATATGCAAGTAGGATCACCGATCACTTTTACACGTCATATTTTTTTAAACTAGCTGGAGCCGGCATTTCCTAACTGACTGCCTCTGAAAAGAAAAGCCGAAACAAACTCAGGGATCATCGTTTTTTTCAAGTCCAGACATTAAAAATGAAAATGTTTACAATAACAATATGTGTTTGCTTTGTACAAAACAATAAATTTAAGTGATTTAAAAAAAAAAATTGGTTAAAATGTCATAATTGCAGCATAATTACGCAAATTGCTTAATGACATTGCTGAGTAGAGCGAGCAGATCAATCCCTTCAAGCCCTCAAACTTCGCTTGATCTGTGTTGCGAACTATGCTCCACCTCATATCCATATCATATCTGCCCTTTGTCACCCCAAACATACTGGAGCCGTAGTCTGCTATTACAATAGTTTCAGAATGGTATATCAGTGATCCCATAATGATTGATTTTGACAAGTTTCGTAATCTACTGACAAAATCACGTCATTATGACTTTCCAATGGTCAATTACTGAGTGGCCATATTAATAAATGTACATTTCATCCTACATCATTTCTACTTACGGGTTTTATAATAATGGCAATATGGGAATATCATTCTATCACCATTCTATTACGAGACATCATCATCAACCTTTTATCGTCCCACTGCTGAGTGCTGGGCACAAGTCTCCTCTCATACAGAGAAGGATTGAGCGTAATCACCACGCTTGCTCAATGCGAGTTGACGATTTCAGACTTACAAGTCCAGGTATCCTCAAGATGTTTTCTTTCACCTTGTAATCAGTCATTGGTGTCCAAGATAGGTATACTTAGAAAGTACATATAACTTAGAAAATGTACATTGGTACTTGCCTGACCTGGAATCGAACCCGCACGATCATACTTGAGCGGTTGGTGTTTGACAACTAACCGATAATTGATAGATCATTATGAAATTAGCAGATTACGAATATTTAGCACAATGTAGAAATGACAAAATAAAATTAGCAGACTCGGGCCCCAGCTAAGGTGACCTCTGCGCAAAGCAATTTGAATAAATGTCGTGCCAGACGCGGAGAAAAAGACTTAATTTTTACTAGTAATAGGCAAGTCCTATTTATAGGGAGGCCTTTGTCTAGCAGTGGATCTCCATAGGCTGAACAAGTAGAACGGGACTGAAGTCGTGTTTATGTGCACCGCCGCCAATGAGCCTCTTAAAATGCTTCCCAACTAATCCCATCGCAACTGATTCCAACTGTCCACAAAAGACGATGATCCCTGAGTTTGTTTCGGCTTTTCTTTTCAGAAGCAGTCAGTTAGGAAATGAGCTAGTTTAAAAAAATATGACGTCTAAAAGTGATCAGTGATCCTACGTGCATAATAAACGATTTAATTTCATTTAATTACCTTTTATTGTCATTTGGTTGACGCTTTCCAGAAATCGACAACTTTTTTTTTGGGATAGGAAATCATCAAATGGCTTCTCCTGTTCTGAGCGGAGCGGAAGGGCGTGTCAGATTTTTACTGACTAAAACCTACCCGTATTTCTTCACTTGCCTTACTATGACAGCTGTATGCAGGGCCTCGGTTTCTTTTTAATCAACCCGCAACCTTGATCCAGGAGGCATCGGTCTTCGTGGACCCCGTCACAATGTGCTGACATCTCTTTGAAGCGCGCGTGAAATACAACGCGCCGTCTACTCGGGCCTGGTCCTTACAGTGCTGTGAGCTGCCTACTGCTCACTGCCCGCAGGCCCGCGCCTACGGTGGCCGGGAGTTCGTTGTCGTCTCCCGACCAGGGGTCTCCTGCGGCGGCTAGTGGTGTGAGGACGCTGGGACTCCCGCTACCTCAAGCGCTCTGCCTCCTCCTTTGCCAGCATCACTGCTTCATAGTAGGAGGTGACGGCTTGCCATGCACTCTCGCTTCGGACCGTGGCCTGGATCAGGGTCGGACGCGAGAGTTCGCCGCCTATCGCCGCTACGAGGACACGGCGGTGCTCTACCCAATCCGGGCAGACCTCCACCGTATGCTCCATCGTGTTCTCAGAGTGAGCCCGAACAGTGGTGGCACCTCGCCTTATCCATATTTTTTTTAACATGAAATTTGTAATTAAAATCATTATTGTTCATAATATTTGCACGCCATACTAGGTGGAGTATAATGTCTGATCTTATTTATTTTTTTATGTTATCCTGTATGCATTTATATTCTTGTATGTACATACCTACATGTTTGAGCAAATAAATTTATCTTCTATCAGAACAAGAAAATCAGCCGTGTCCGATGAAGATCTGTATCAGGCGGAAGGTGAGGCCGCGTGGCGCTTCTCTAGCCATTCCTCAAAGAGGAGACTTACTGCCGCTATTGTGGCGTGCCCAGCACTGAGTTGCGGCAATCGCACTCTCTATGTCACCATGAGATTCCGCCGGAGCTCTGTCCGCCGTACCGCGATTTCTCGCGGCAGCGGGGTTATGCCCCGGCGTTTTGCCTTCTCTCGCCAATCCCAGATGTGGACGAAGCGCCGATTGTTTACAAATTTAGCTACATTTAAATTCAGTGCATACTTTCTCTTGTTATTTCATTAAGAAAAGATCACGATAAATATTAGCTTAATCTTGTCAAATTAATCAGCGCCTGACGTAAATTGACGTACCTATTTTAGGTGGCCATGTTTTTATTCGCATCTAATTTGTCTATGGAGCATCTTAATTTGACAGGACTAAACTAATATTTTATTTAAATTTAACTTAAATATAGTTTGTGTATAGGGATGTTTCCTGAGTAAAAAAAAATGATTATATTTAGTCCGTCATTCAAATTATAGGAAAAAATATTGGATACGTATATTTTGTTTTATCAAATCAATAAAAATTGACAAATATAAAAGGCATCAAAGATCAGGAGTGGTGTCTGGTGACGTCACTGTTCGCTAAAAAGTGTAGCGTGCAGTGACGTCACACGAGTCTTAAACAAAAAATTAAGACGACACTGTGCTTCCTTTTCTGTTTATATGATAAAAGAAAAAATACGTGTCTAGTATTTTTTGGAGATCTGACTGACGGACTAATTAGTTTTTTTTAGTCAAATACCCTATTGTGAAAAAGGAAATCGCCGCTAGCATCTATTTTAGTCACAGAATGTTTGCCATTCAACAACTTCCCACATTCTTTTTTTGTCTCAATCGCGAAAATCTACGTATGTAGATACAGCACAAACACGCACAATCTGTCAGATTTTTTATTGGATTTTCAACTTTATACACTAGGGATCAAGGTTTATTAGGAATATTTGACAGGTTCGGGTAGCTTGACGTGCTGATGTCGTCCGTACCTATGTAAGTATACATAGGTATATGCCGCATATGTATCGAAACGTGACGGTCAATTTGAAATATATATTTCCTTTCTTATGTCTACTGCAGGAAAATGTTCTTGGACATAGCCTGTTTTGTTTAAATAAAAAAAATATATTATGTTTGAAATAGTTTCAAATACAGAAATTGCTTCCACAAAACAAAGGATATTTTCTCTGTGGAACGTCTAAGTTTAAGAACGAAGCCACCGTAAAATTACTTGGTGTAATAGATATCAACAATATTGTAATTATAACTACGTAAGTAATGTGTGTCGTATATGTAAATCGTGCTTGTGAACGATTTGCAGAATCACTATTTTCATATCGAACCAATAAGATATCGGCTCGCCTTTCCCCCCAGCGATTGGGGAATTTTAAATATTTCGAGATTATCGTGTGCAGGTTACTGGATCAACCTTCAGCTGTGCCATAGGCTCACCGGAGTCTGCGATCTGCTAGCGTGTTCGAGAGTCACGCAAAGCTTCGAGCTTCTCTGTTTTTAGCTTCGAGGGATTTCTCCACGTGTATTTATACTAATAAATTTTATTTCTAATTTAAACCATAATATTAATTGGTTACAGGTGAATTGTTTAAATTTAAATTTATCAAGTGTCTTTATTAGTTAGAAAATAAGCAGTTAAAAAAACAATTATTCTATATATTTTCCAAACCATTTGTTACAAATTTGCCACCGATAAGTGTTATTTTTTAACCCGCACTGGGTCCGCGTAGATTACGGCATACCCTCTCACCAAGAGGGAGTAGGCCGTATATCCCTATCGTAATAGTGGTGGGAACATCATAGGCTGTATATATATGTTATGTGTTATTTTTTAAAATCAAAAAAGAAATATACGTGATGTAGTACTTCTTACCAGCATTCTTTTATTTCCGTGCTATATGCTACAAAAATGTGCTCTCATGCTAAGTGATTTGGTACTTTTCAAAGTATACACGTAGTTGCAGTACTTAATGTCTATAGGATGGAACTAAATCATAATAATCATTTTTATAATATTATAAATACATAATTAACTATATTTTTAACAAAACAGTGTCGTAACATTTAATAATTATTGTCCATCATGGCGGAATACCTATGTTACATTATATCGCACACCTAGTAATAGGTATATCGGCACATCTATGTAGATTTTTCATATTTTACAGACACAAGGATCAAAGAACTTATAAATATGTATCTGAAAGCAATTTATAAGTGAATTTTAGGTTTATTTTACACATTTATGACTACTTATAGTACTGATACTGAGCGGAACAAAGGCTCTAAAGTGTTCGCACGAGATTTTTCTGTTGGACAGAGCCTACTTGCAAAGCTGAAGACTGGGGATGGTAGGATCGTCACTTCCATGCCCAAGATTTTGGGTGAGATTGAAAAATTCTACGGAGAGTTATACACATCAACACACGCACCTGTTGTAAGCCTGGCTAATGATCCTAGAGCCAGACTAACCCGACACTACACCGACGATATCCCGGACGTCAGCTTGTACGAGATTAGTATGGCCCTGAAACAGCTCGGCTGAGCTTCTGAAAGCGGGTGGTAAACCGGTTCTTAAAGCACTTCAGAAGCAATTTAATTCAATCATTATTAAAGGCGAAACGCCTAAGGCGTGGCACAGGAGCGTGGTGGTGTTGTTTTTCAAAAAAGGTGACAATACCCTCCTGAAAAACTACAGACCGATATCCCTCCTGAGCCATGTCTATAAGCTCACGAATCGTCTCGGTCGCAGGTTCGACGACTTCCAGCCTCCCGAACAAGCAGGCTTCCGTAAAGGCTTTAGCACCATAGACCACATACATACGCTGCGGCAAGTTATACAGAAGTCCGAAGAGTATAACAAACCACTATGCATGGAGTTAGTGGACTATGAGAAGGCCTTCGATTCGATCGAGACTTGGGCGGTGCTACAGTCTTTCCAGCGGTGTCAAATTGACCATCGATACATTGAGGTGATAAAGTGTTTGTACAAAAACGCCACCATGTCAGTCCGTCTCCAGGATCGAAACCGATCCAACTCCAGCGTGGAGTGAGACAAGGAGATGTCATATCTCCTAAATTGTTCACTGCTGCTTTGGAAGATGTCTTCAAGCTCCTGGACTGGAAAGGACATGGCATCAACATCAACGGCGAGTACATCACTAATCTCCGTTTTGCAGATGATATCGTGGTCATGGCTGAGACCCTGAAAGACTTGGGCAAAATGCTCAATGACCTCAGCAGAGCTTCCCAACAAGTGGGTCTAAAGATGATCATGGATAAGACGATGATCATGTCGAACTCCCATGTCGTACCCACTTCAATTCTAGGTGGTTGCTCTACACTCGAAGTTGTTGACGAGTACATATACCTGGGACAAACAGTCCAACTAGGTAGGTTCAACTTCGAGAAAGAGGTGTCTCGTCGAATCCAGCTCGGCTGGGCAGCGTTCGGGAAGCTACGATACATCTTCTCGTCGTCCAAGATACCATAGTGTCTCAAGACTAAAGTCTTTGACCAGTGTGTGTTGCCAGTGATGACTTACGGAACTGAAACGTGGTCGCTTACAATGAGCCTCATACGAAGGCTCAGAGTCACACAAAGGGCAAAGCTATGCTCGGAGTTTCTCTGCGTGATCGAATCAGAAATGAGGAGATCCGCAGAAGAACCAAAGTCACCGACATAGCTCTGCGAATCGCTAAACTTAAGTGGCAGTGGGCAGGGCACATTGCTCGTAGAACCGATGGCCGATGGGGCAGTAAGGTTCTGGAGTGTCAGCCACGTACTGGAAGACGCAGCGTAGGGAGGCCCCCAACAAGGTGGACCGATGACCTGGTGAAGGTCGCGGGAAGCCGATGGATGCGGGCAGCACCAGACCGGTCAGCGTGGAAAGCCTTGGGGGAGGCCTTTGTCCAGCAGTGGACATCCATAGGCTGAAGAAGATAGTACTGATTCCGACGCAGTGATCAACGGATTCGAGGTACTACTATAGACGCTAATAAATATTAAGGATATGTAATAAACACAGTTCCACATTTTTTGCAGATGAAAAAAAATATTAAACTGTGTTTTCAACCCGCAACCCTGACCCAGGAGGCATCGATCTTCGTGGACCCCGTCACGATGTGCTGACATCCCTTTTTCCCTTTGAAACACAACGCGCCGTCGACTCGGGGCTGGTCCTTACCGGGCGGCGAGCTGCCCACTGCTCACCGCGCTGGGAGTTCGATGTGGTCTCCCGACTAGGGCGTCTCCTGCGGCGGCTAGTGGCGTGAGGGCGCTGGGATTTCGCTGCCTCACGCGCTCCGCCTCCTTCTTTGCCAGCATCACTGCTTCGCAGAAGGAGGTGACGGCCTGCCAAGCACCCTTGCTCCGGACCATGACCTGGACCAAGCTCAGGACGATCCACACAATGGTGACACGTGACACCCATGTACCTATATTATACCTTAGATATATTTCGAGCTATTTTCGACAGAATAACTAAGAATAATAAAAGGATTTTTTTTTTATAATTTTTTTAGAATATGAAATGCGGTAACAATGGTCACATAAAATCTACGTTATTCGACGTTTTTCTTAGCTTATAGGCTAAACCAGTATTTATTTATTCACACCTACGAGTTAAGAGTTACCATGAACTTCAATAATAAATTAAACCTAAAATAATGAAATTACAAATTTTTATCCTCTAATACACCATTGCAACATTAGATTTATTTAATCATTATTCAGAAAGCCACTGTTCAATAAATAAATAGCTATAAAGATATCTCCGTTACCTATGTCCAATAGCGGTATCAGTTTAACTATGTAGGCAACAAAAATTTAAAAAAGGAACAAAAAGTATGTTCATTAACTCAACAAAAATTAACAAATTCTTCTTTAATAAAACCAAAATAAATTCTTTAAAAGGAAACGTTTAAAAGACCTGGGAATTTATGGTTTAGTGGGTATCTAAATATCGTGACACAGTTTATTAATTGTGCTAAAACAGTAAAAGAAAATAAATGTAGTTAATAGAGAGTTTTAAAACAGCTGGGCAAACTTTTAAACAAAACGCATTTACCTTTAATTCAGCCTAACCCTGTAATCTAGTTGCAATGTACGAAGCACTCGCCATAGTAGTGACATCTAGCGAAGTACCATACTTATTTTATGAAACTAGATGACATTCTGACTAGTTATAGCATAAAAGGATAGATGTCGCATACCTATAGTTATTTTTAATATATCTGTAATCTACAGATATAATATGTATATGTAAAAATGAAAATGTTACTGTAGGTACGTAGGACAGCAGGCCAAGCTACCCGAAATTGTCAAAAATTCTTAATTAACCTTGTTGTGCTTTAATGCCTTAGGGATAAAGTTGAAAATCTAGTAATGAAATTTGACAAATTTGTAATAGCTGTCGAATTTCATTCTGTCGTCTGTACATCCAAACTATGTTCATAACAAAGCAAATCTTTGTAAAGTGAGAAATAATAATAATAATTATTATTATGCTTAGATCTGCACTCTAATTGAGCAACACACTATTAGTAGCAATGGGTTTCGTCTTGAAGGATATTGCTAATCCATTGCTCCGAATGTTTGAAATATGTGTCTGCTCAACAACTTTTTTTTTTTTAATAATTTTAAACTAGCGCTTGACCGCAATCCCGCCTGATGGTAGGCAGTGATGCGATCTTTGATGGTAAACCGCGCTAGTTTTTTAATAGCCTATTCACTCAGAAAAACTGAGTGAATAGGAAGGAAGACGGCAGTTGAGCGAGGTGATGCAATGTTAAACCCAACAACACGACCAACGATGCTGCGCCAAAGGGAGATTGATCTGAAGACTCTCCACGACCAAACTCCCAACACAACAACATTAGGCGCATCGTATCCGGCACACATCGCAACACAACTGCTCAGACCCGTCCTCCGTACGGCTTCACCAGATATTATGCCGGAACACGACAAATCGCTTAGCGGCAAGGCTTTGTCTGGTGGGTGGTAACTTCTGCCGGCGGCCGATGTTATGGCCTACCACCGAGAAACACACTTATAATACGTAATGGATGTTCTACAACTATCAAAATCAAATCCATTGCTACTGATAGTGTTTTATGTAGTTACGCCACAGGCTTGACTCTGCTTTTTGAAAATAAAACGATAGGTATTAATATGAAACTACTATTGATATTGAATATCGCTTTAATTGATAATACAAAGTGGATATTCTATTGTAATAAATATTATGAAAGAGCACATTTTCCGACTAAAGGTGTTATTATTGTGAAGAGTATTGCAGCTGTCAAGTTCGGAAGAGATCGGAAAACTCCGTTAGTGTTGCACTTATCTCCGTCACATTCCGAACAGTGTATCATTTTGACTAATCTTGCGTTTGTGTTTTCATGAGCTCTTGTTATGTCAGCACATGATCCTCGCTCCGAAGCGCAGCCGCGAATGTACCATGCTTTCTCCATATCTAGAAGATTACAAAAAAAAAAAGAAACCTTTAATGGGTACACAAGATGTCTACAGATTGAAGAGACAATTTTATGTCTCATATTTAAACACGGGTGATAGGTACCAGTACTACAGCTGCTAGTAGCAAATTAGCTGATTTTGTAGGCACAATTCTGGAATGTGTAGTAAACCTTTAAAAGTAACGGTTCGTTTAATGTGCTCCTCGTGTAATAATGTTCGGTTATTTAAAAAAAAATACGTACATAACAGAACAAGAAAACATAAACGAACATAAAACATGAACGACTTCTTTGTACCATTTGTCTATGGTTAAAGATGTCATAAGTTGTAGGACTATTGCTTATGGATTGTACTACTATGGGGTTTTTGGCGGGAACGTCAAGCTGAGTGTCACGCTCATTTTTCATTGGACTTTTAAAATTATTTATAGTGTTGTTTACTAAATAAAAGTGTGTGATTTATGTAGTAAAAAGTGCATTCAGTAAATAATTCATAAAAAACAGTGAAATACCGCAGCATAGTGGCCACATCATGACTTTGTCTCAAACCTCCATCGTAAGACGGGTCACGCGGCCGTTTTTTTTCGACATTACACTACTATCTTTGTGATGTAATTTGTACAATAAAATCCCTATTTAATTATTTAATATTGGTTTGTGTTGTCCTAAATCCTTCAGGTTCTATCTTTAGATCTATTTGAACTGTCCAAGTTACGCACCATCTGTGGCTTTTAAAAACTTAAGTCAGTCTGACGGGCGGCTTTCAAATTCACGACCTAGAAAAGAAATGGTGAGAAGCAAATCATTCATCGGTCTATGATTTCGCTTAAAGTTTGTGTGCACGTATTTGGTCCGAACAAAAGAATCAACATGCATAGTGTAGATCAACAGCTAAATAGTTGATCTATTTAGGCACAGCTTGAGAGGGACCTATGTTACAGTATATTTACTGCCTATATCCAGCCTCTCAAGTATGAGTGGGCGGGTTCGATTCCAGGTCAGTCAAGTACCAATGTAACTTTTCTAAGTTATATGTACTTTCTAAGTATATATTGGACAGCAGTGACTGAAGGTGAAGGGAAACATCTTGAGGAAACCTGGACTTTAAGTCTGAAATCGCCAACCAGCATTGAGCAAGCATGGTGATTACGCCCAATCCTTCTCTGTATGAGAGGAGACCTGTGCCCAGCAGTGGGACAATAAAAGGTTGATAATGATGATAGTGATGATCCACTAGTGGACAGCATTATTCCGAGTTGATTGAAAGAATAAAATCAAATTCGTCAATTAAGGTAATCACGCACCAATGGCTGAAAAGAGGAATGAAAAACACAATGGTGATGTGTCCTAGATTTGTTTATCTAATCTAAGGTACTTAGAAGGCTAGTAAATTCACGGGCCGCAGTGTAATAACAATAATAAACAGACACAGCGAAGCCGACAGCGACTTGTTCTCCCCGACATTGTAATATATAAAAAAAACAACTTCTAAAGTTCCGAATAAAAAATAATCAAATATGGTTAAAGTTTTTCTACGAAACCAGCAGTACCTCACGACGCCTGGGGCCCTAATCTGCTATTTTTATAAATTTGCCATTCCAACATTCCATTGTCATTGTGCTTAAAAGTTCGAAATCTGCTAAATTCATAATGATCGATCAATTCTCTCAGTCGTAATGAATTAGTGATGGAATGATATTGCCATATTGCCATTATTATAAAACCCGTTAATAGAAACGAATACTCAATTCGAACATTATTAGTGAACAATATGGAGTGGAGTGTTTCCATTGAAAAGTCATAATGACGACATTTTTTCAAAAAGTCATTCTGACACTATTGTAATGGCAGACTAGGGCCCCTGTATCGTTGCATGGATTCTAACATTTTTTTTTAAATTCCAAACAGAAAATCATCATCATTCTCCTGCACTTATCCCAATCCCAAACAGCAGATAAAAATAAGTACAACATAATAACATGAACAACATAACAATTAAAAGTCGTTTCCAAGAAATTATTTTGGTGCAAACTTACTTGTTTGAAGCATGAACAAAATGGTTAGAAGGCTATGTGATATAAAAGGCAAAAGATTTGAGCATTTTAAAGGAAAAACAGAGCAAGAGAAGTCATTAGATGATTTAACAACCAAAACAGGCTATGTGATGTGTCTTTTTACAACACTATACGAGTGCAGTAGTGTGCCATCCATATGAAAGTGGGACTGAACCGACACACAAGAATACTTAATAATCAAGATTGTGTTATTACTCATTACTTTCACTTTCAATTGACTCTTGACTCTCGCAAGTGTGATAACGATGAATGGTAGAATGTTTAAAATAGGTAACATTAACGCTAAAATACTGAAGCACATTTGTATGATTTTCTTTTAAAAGCATGACTCAGAGTTTACTTGAACCTTTGTACTGATTACTGAACTATATGGTTTAATAGTCGATTCGCGAAATTGCTTGTCTGAAACGTTCGATTCATCACTTTTAAATACCTAGGTTTATCTTTTCTATAGACGACTCGTACGAAATGACGCTATTTTAGCAGCGGGGTAATTGCGTAAAACAGAGATCATTTGCTTAACTTTTCTCAATTATGTTAGGAGGGTCTGCTGCAAGTCTAACGACACTAGATCGTACGATACCGCTTTGTAAAACTAGTTGTCAAATTTTCAAGGGTTCTGTCTGATGACCTATGTAACCATATAACCACGGGTGTACACAGCTCCTGGCCTTGGGGTCAAATCAGGTCTAGGTGGGGGCAAGTCAGGCCTAGGTGGGGGCAAGTCAGGCCTAGGTGGGGGCAAGTCAGGCCTAGGTGGGGCCAGTCAGGCCTAGGTGGGGGCAAGTCAGGCCTAGATGGGGGCAAGTCAGGCCTGGGGGGCAAGTCAAATTTTTAGAGTGAGTAATCTTTGTGCGCTATAGTCGCACGCTGTTTTTTGGCAATTACACCGTACATTTTGTTAGTGTCTACTGCGTGGTTTATTCAAAAGTTAGAGATAAGTCCCCGTTTATATTTTTTTAGTAATTAGGGGAGTTCATACATGTTCTGCGAGATTTCCGAGATTTCCCCCTTGCCCCCACCTAAGTACCCCCATGCCTATAACAACTGTCGTAATCACGAATTATAGGATGTAATACTAAACGGGTCCTGCAAAAACCGCAGCAAGCGACACCTTATCTAACCGATCAATAATACCAGGCCGCCATGAAGCCCCTGAAGTAATAAAAATGTAGAACGCTGATATTGTTATTGGCATTGCAATACTCACGATTGTACTTTTCAGCGTAGGCAACACACTTGTTATTTTTAGTATGGTCATTTGTGTACGGGCAGTACTTAGAGGTGGTATTGGCCATGACATTTGGACAGTCTGTGCAGGCGTAACATTCGACCAGTCGAATCTGGTTCGGTGGGTAGGGTGATCTAAACCGGTTACTGATGGACTCATATGCTTGCGCTGGCGGTGACCGATCGTCTTCTGGATCCATGTTATCTGATACGTCTCTTCGACTCAGCTGTGATTCTGATTCCTCTGTAAAATAAAAATATTGAAGTCATTGTAAACATTTTGATATTTTGAATTGTATGGAAAAGCTATTTGGCACGTTCAGAGTCATGTATTGAAACCATAGTAACAGGCTGCACTCTACCAAACTCATCCAGCTTCAAATATGTATAATATACAGTATGTTAAGAAAACCCTGTCCGACCCATAAGGATAATAAAGAAGGTTAGGTAAACACATGACCAAATATAATATAAAATTTTACGTAATCATCATAGTACCAATACAAATGAATTTTGAAATAATCTTTTTTCCCGCGAATTAATTCCGACTTCCCCGAAATTTGGTAATTTAAAAAAAAGTGACAACACCGGTATTATTATGAGCGAATAGCGATGCGACCACGTGCCGCCTGCCCTGCCGCCCGCCGCCAGCGGAAGGGTGTTTACGCACATTTATTAAGTTACCTCTTTTTGCGAAATTTTTATTTATTTTTTTAGGGGTTTTTTTTTTAAGTTTTGCCCGGTTTTGTATCCATTAGTAGAATCAGTTATCGATACCTAACAACACCTTCACGGGTCGGACAGGGTTTTCTTAACATACTGTATATGTAAAAGTATTTTTACAGACGACAGCACTTCATGCTACTAAAATCTATCAGATTTCCTTATTAAATTTTCAACTTTATTACTAAAGGAATATTTGACAATTTACGCTAGCTTGACCTGCTGTCGCCAGTACCCAAATCTAATATTTTACTGTTTTTTTTACAGCTAAACACGGTTGATAATAACAAAACAAGGCCAATTGCAAGTTCTCAAATAAGGAAAAGAGGATATTAAACAAAAAAAAATATTAGAAAAGGTTGACAGCGTTTTGATTAATTACATTATCATAAGCAAAAATACGTTTCAAACGGCGTAAATTGAAATCAATTACCATAACGGATCAAAAAAGAAGTCACAAAAAGTCTGTTTTAATTAGTAACACTGGTACTGAAAACATCAATATTGATGCTCTGGGAGACCGCATTATACTTGTGACTCTCTCAGATTAAGTTGGTTTGAGTTCTATCTGTAATTCTATCGTTCCTACCACATTTATTTTATGTGCCGGCCACCAATGGTATAATTTTTTTTTCATTTCTAATTTGGTGGTACTATGATGAGAAAACCAACAGAGGGGCAATCAATACAATAAAAAGAATTCCACTCGGGAATTCGCGTAGAGTAACTACACTGGTACTTCGCATATACCAAGCTTGTCGCACGTCCCGTTTAGTTCTCGGTGGTAGGCCATAACCTCGGCTGCCGGGAGAAGTTACCACTTAACAGACAAAGTCTTGCCGCCAAGCGATTCATCGTGTTCATCAGTCTGTTGAAGCCGTGCGGATGACGGGCATGAGCAGTTGTGTTGCGATGTACGAAGGGTACGATACGCCAAATGTATGCAGTTGTGTTGGGAGTTTGGTCATGGAGGGTCTCCAGATCAATCTCCCTCTGGCGCAGCATCGTTGGTCGTGTTGTTGGGTTTAACATTGCATCACCTCACTCAACTGCCGTCTTCCTTCCTAATCACTCAGTTTTTTTTTGAGAGAATACCATCGCGCGCTTTACCATCAACGATTGCATCACTGCTTACCATCAGGGGGGATTGCAGTCAAGGACTAGTTTCAAATAATATAAAAAAAAAAACTCCAGGCACCAACTCATTAATTCTCGTAATTTTAAGCACGTTCACAGTTTCGTCAGACAGAAGTCAGTCTCATTTTTTTAAAAATACCTCTAATTTTCCAATATTTTTGACCCGTGTTTGAAATTACATTACAGGAATTAAGAAACAAATAAATTACCCAATGTTTCTGCAAGGCTTCTGACACTAATTACTACACTGAATACTGCTAAAATTATCACAGCTAGTCGCGACATTTTCTTTTGAAAATGAGTAAAGTGGGATGCGATATTTTCATTTAATCCTTTTATAGAACAAGTTATCATTACAATGCGTGAATTCTGTATGCGCCAGCGAGCCTGAAGGTACGCAACAGTTCAAGGGAATCAACGTGATTATGATGCAAATTCAGATCGGGGCACAGATATAAATTAAAATCGTATGTATAAATGTGTTTTTTTTTTTCATGTTTAATACTTTCCTTCATTTCGTCACTTACAATACTTGAAAAATGTACTTTTAAATAAGAATATTGTGATTACATTTAAAACTATAACAAAATAGTAACCTACAGTGAGAAAGAATCCAAGGTACTGACGGTCAAAGGTTCTCTGGACACAACCTGCATTGTTAGGAGGATCATCAAAGCTTCCTAACAATGGAGTAGGTGCCGCTTTCTGGATCAAATCCTTGCACCTGCCCAAGGTGAGCCTTCATATGTGTTAGTTATCCATCGGCGACAGAGCTACCTGTCGCTCCTGTTATCAGTGCTTCAGTCTCTGTGCTTGGAGATACTGTTTCTTGTGCCGGTGCATCAGTGACAGTGCTATCTGTTGCTTGTGTTATTGGTACATCGTTGACTGTGCTACCTGTCGTCTATGTTATTGGTGTATCGTTGACAGTGCTTACAGTTGGTTCTGGTGTCTGTACAGCAGTGGCAATACTTACTTTTGGTTATTCGCATCAGTGATAGTGCTACGTGTCACTTCTGTTATTGGTGGTAACTGGGTTGTGGAGGTCATATATATTTTTTTTTAATAATTATAAACTAGCACTTGACGGCATTCCCGCCTGATGGTAAGCAGTGATGCGATCGTTGATGGTAAAGCGCGCTAGTTTGTTAAGAGCCTATTCACTCAGAAAAACTGAGCGAATAGGAAGGAAGACGGCAGTTGAGCGAGGTGATGCAATGTTAAACCCAACAACACGACCAACGATGCTGCGCCAAAGGGAGATTGATCTGAAGACCCTCCACGACCAAACTCCCAACACAACAACATTAGGCGCATCGTACCCGGCACACATCGCAACACAACTGCTCAGACCCGTCCTCCGAACGGCTTCACCAGACATCATGCCGGAACACGACAAATCGCTTGGCGGCAAGGCTTTTACTGGTGGGTGGTAACTTCTGCCGGCGGCCGATGTTATGGCCTGAATCATATGGGCAGTCGATTGGAAGCCATCTAATAGACTTTTTCCAACTAAAGGTCCGGCGGTACTTCACACCAAGACAGCTTCTAATGTTGTACAAAGCACAGGTCCGTTCGTGTATGGAGTACTATAGCCACATTTCTGTCTAATGGTTCTTGAAAATTAATGGTTAACGGGCTCTTTGTGAATTTTTTTGATCTTCAACACTAGTATAGGCGTCACCTGGTTACTTTGGATTCAGTGAAGAGGCGTGCGAAGAGGCTGATTGGCGACCCTGATTTAACTCAAATTGGACTCTAAAGCCTAGAGTACAGGCGTAGAGTAGCCAGCCTGTCGGTGTTCTATAGGATGCATTTTGGTTAGCGTGCGAGGGAATTGCATGATTTAATTCGCCCATCTCCGTTCCACCATCTGAGGACCCGTCGTATGGCGAGTTTCCACCCTCACGTTGTTAACTCCACTACGATCTGGACGACGCGTTTCGCCTCCCCTATTATACCGCGTACATCGAGGGACTGGAACAATTTGCCAGCGGCGGTGTTTCCGTTTTTTTTTTTGTCTATAATTTAGGGTCTTCAAGGCTAGAGTGAATAGGCTCTTAATAAACTAGTGCGCACCATCAACGATTGCATCACTGCTTACCACCAGGCGTGATTAAGGTCAAGCGCTTGTTTATAATTTATAAAAAAGAAACAACTTTGTTGGGCATAACTACATTGGAAAAAGACTAGATAGATGCCTAGATGGTGATATAAATACATAAATATGTAAAAAGTTGAAATAAAATAAAGAATCAAATTTATTTAGAAAAAAAAATTATCGAGTAAACTTAGAAACAAAAATAAAAAATTAAATAATTATTGAAATTTTAGAATGTGTCATAATTTTATTAAATAAGGTTACATCTTAGGTTACATAAATTACACTAACCTATATTTATAAAAAATATATTGACCTACTTCTTAACTACATATAATAATAAAAATAAGTGTTACTTAAAAATCAATTGATTCATTAATCAGCCAATTTCATTAATTCACTATAATAAAGAAAATAATATTAAAGATAGTATTTAAATCATTTCATTTATTAAAAACGATTTAAATGGCTATTTTCTGTCAAAAACTCTGAAAAGGTTATTCCATGAAGTATATGGCTTTGTTTTTAATTTTAAAACCCTAGCTGGATAGATAGAGCTAATCATTGTTTAAAGTAGAAAAAAGTTGTTATTATACTGGCAGTAATCAAAGAAATGGTCGTTGTTGATTTTGCTGCAGTATTGCATAGGTCTTTGGTACATATGTGGCATTTATTGATGGTACCATTTGTCCCAACTATATTGCGACATTCATCCATAGATTCTTCTGCTTCTTGTGGACCGTAGTAGCAACCCCGGTAGAAGTTCGTTACACCATTTTCTGAAAGTCAAAAAAAAAACGATGAAATTATATTAGCACTAGCGGCCGAAAGCTACTTCGTTCGCGTGGAGTTAATTATGCTCCGCTCCTATTGGTCGCAGCATGATGTTATATAGCCTAAAGCCTTCCTGGATTAATGGGCTATTCAACGCAAAAAGAATTTTTCAAATCGGACCAGTAGTTCCTGAGATTAGATGGGTGGATACATTATGAGCCATTCACCTAGCAGCTACTGCCAAAAAATTTCGCAAATGAACAAACAACTAAATTTGAAAAATTACCGTCGTAAACTATTTCGATACACTGAGGTTCTGATTCTGGTACTTTATCTGTTCGAAACTGCAGCAAAGAGCGTATTCCACGGTTAGATCTCTGAAAAAAAGACATTGGTCATTTTAACGAAACTTTTTAGTTATTAATACCAGAATAAACATTATATTGACGTCAGTGCATCCTTTTTTTTTTACGCGCAAATCACACAGATTGAGCTAGCCCCAAAGTAAGTTCGAGACTTGTGTTATGGGATACTAACTCAACGATACTATATTTATAATAGATACATATATAAATAAACACCCAAGACCCAGGCAAATCAGGAAAAGATCGTTTACCATCATGACCTGGCCGGGGATCGAATCCGGGGCCTCCAAGTCGCAGGCGGCCGTGTTGACCGCTGCGCTACGGAGGACGTCTAATATTATTAGTTTAGTCATGTCAAAAACATCTACTAGGAATAAAAAATATAAACTCTCATATACAAACAACCAGACCCGAGACATCTACTGTAGGTCATACTTATATTTGTTCAGTGCGAGATTCAAACCCGCGACACGTAACGCAACAGTCAATCGACAATTCGTATACAGTATGTTAAGAAAACCGTGTCCGACCCATAAGGATAATAAAGGTTAGGTAAACACATGACCAAATATACCTAATATAAAATTTTACGTAATCATCATAGTACCAATACAAATGAATTTTGAAATAATCTTTTTTCCCGCGAATTAATTCCACCTTCCCTGAAACTTGGTATTTTTTAAAAAAGTGACAACACCGGTATTATTATAAGCGAATAGCGATGCGACCACGTGCCCTGCCGCCCGCCCCCCGCGATAGTGTTGCTTACCGCACATGTATTAAGTTACCTCTTTTTGCGAAATAATATTTATTTTTTTAGGGGGATTTTTTTTTCAAGTTTAGCTTGGTTTTGTATGCATTAGTAGACTCAGTTATCGATACCTAACAACACCTTCACGGGTCGGACAGGGTTTTCTTAACATACTGTATAATAAAGTTCTGTGTCACACCACACTACAACTTCATAGAACCGGACGAAGCGTTTCGCCTCGATTTTTATGCCGCGTACATTGTGGGACTAGACTGTTTGCCAGCGGAGGTGTTTCTGTCTCACTACAATTTAAGTGTTAGTGTAGTTTTGATATATAAAAAGAAACTTATAATTTTTTAATTTGAAATAGGGTGGGCAGCACAGCAAACTTTAGTTATAGGTGTTCGGCTTGTTTCCCTAAGGGATCAGCTTGCATACATAACGATCGAACAGCAAATTATTTTGTTTTCATTCTTACCTCTGGTTCAGGGCTCGAGTTAGGCGGCGATTGATTAGTGCTCGAGCTGGGCTTAGATGGTTCTGTGCTCGAGCTAGGTGGAGATTGATCAGTGCTCGAGCTGGGCTTCGATGTATCAGTGCTCGAGTTAGGCGACGATTGATCAGTGCTCGAGCTGGGCTTCGATGTATCAGTGCTCGAGCTAGGTGGCGATTGTTCAGTGCTCGAGCTGGGCTTCGATGGTTCTGTGTTCGAGCTAGGTGGCGATTGATCAGTGCTTGAGCTGGGCTTCGATGGTTCTGTGCTCGAGCTAGGTGACGATTGATCAGTGCTCGAGCTGGGCTTTGATGTATCAGTGCTCGAGCCAGGAGGCGATTGATCAGTGCTCGAGCTGGGTTTCGATGGTTCTGTGCTCGAGCTAGGTAGCGATAGATCAGTGCTCGAGCTGGGCTTCGATGTATCAGTGCTCGAGCTAGGTGGTGATTGATCAGTGCTCGAGCTGGGCTTCGATGGTTTTGTGCTTGAGCTAGGTGTCGATTGACCAGTGCTCGAGCTGGGCTTCGTTGGTTCTGTGCTCGAACTAGGTGGCGATTGATCAGTGCTCGAGCTGGGCGTGGACGGATCTGGGCTTGAGCTGGGTGTCGATGTACCAGGGCTCGAGCTGGTTGTCGATTGATTAGGGTCGGTACTAGGACATGTTGCTACGTACTTTGAGTTCACTGTAGGGCAGTTCTTACACACGTAACATTTTCGAGCCTTTGCTGAAAATAATTAACTTATAATTATTTTTCATAACTTTATAGCTAGCGTCACCTTGATATCTTTTTAAAATTATAAATAGTATTATGTAGCTTTTACAACAATATGTATACAAATAATCATTAAAAAATATTTTCTTTTATATTTTTATATTATCTTTATATTTTTTTATAATCATTATAAACTAGCGCTTGACACCAATCCCCCCTGGTGGTAAGCAGTAATGCGATCGTTCACAGCGCGCTAGTTTATTAAGAGCCTATTCACTCAGAAAAACTGAGCAAATAGGAAGGAAGACGGCAGTTGAGCGAGGTGATGCAATGTTAAACCCAACAACACGACCAACGATGCTGCGCCAAAGGGAGATTGATCTGAAGACCCTCCACGACCAAACTCCCAACACAACAACATTTGGCGCATCGTACCCGGCACACATCGCAACACAACTACAACACATGGACATGCTTCAATTTTGACTGTTATGGGTAGTGCCTTAAAACCAGATATATCAAGAGGTATCGAGTAACTGGGTTCACTAGGTTAGATGATGTCTGGTTAAGCCGTACGGAGGACGGGTCTGAGTAGTTGTATTGCGATGTGTGCCGGGTACGATGCGCCAAGTGTTGTTGTGTCGGGAGTTTGGTAGTGGAGGGTCTCCACATCAATCTCCCTCTGGCGCAGCATCGTTGGTAGTGTTGTTGGGTTTAACATTGCACCACCTCGCTCAATTGCCGTCTTCCTACCTATTCACTAAGTTTTTTAAGTGACTTAAAAAACTTAAGTTAACTTTTAAAAAACTAGCGCGCTTTACCATCAACGATTGCATCACTACTTACCATCAGGCGGAATTGCAGTCAAGCGCTAGTTTATAATTAATACAAAAAAATAGATATGAAATACAACTGCTTCCAGTTGGGCTGGAAATTTACCCCAAGATAGTTGCCATAAAGCTGAGCTGATGATAAAAATGTTTACGAGTTTACCAACGATCAATTGAATATGATGAAAACGTGTTGCAATAAGGACATAGGGATGAGTGATAATCTTAATTGGACAAATACTTAAGACAGATAATGATTCCTGTAAAGTATTGCATGTCATCAGTGAAGTACCCCTGTACTGTAAGTGGATATTACAAAACTGACTATATGCTGTTTATGGTGTAAAGGCTTAATAAACTCAGAAGAATATCTGATCCACAATACTAACGTCTAGATTGGGGTTCACCGTTCTAATTGCTACGTATAATGTACTGTGCTCTGTAGGATTTGGCAAATGCACATGTTTATAGTACTTACAGAGGCAGGTCAAGCTACCCGGAACTGTCAAATTCACCTAACTAACCTTGAACCTTAATGCTATAGCGAAAAAGTTGAAAAACAGGCTATAGTACATAGCTTGATATACTCGTGTATGTACATGATTACTCTTGCCAGATAGATAGGAAGGTGGCGGTCGGAGTACTAGACCAGACTGTGATGTACCACGGAAACGGTGCTAACACGGATATTAGGTACCTACATAATTGAAAACGAGGCTGCCGAGTGGGATTGAGAGAGACGATCCCGCTCGGAGAAGAAGGATTAAAGGAGGCAACAGCCTGGACGCCCAACAAGCAGAAACTTCGCCTGCATCATCTAAGACAGTCGGGAACTGGCGATTAGAGAGGGGACTCTGTCGGCCCACTGAGTAACCTCAGGTAAGGCGCCGCACAGTGGTCATGTGTTGCCTTGCAAAGTTAGGTTCGGGAATACCCTTTAAAGTATCCCCAGATAGGCTTTGCACAAAGGGGGCTCCGGATTGGTCTTTTGAGAGGTAACGGCGCCCCTTCTGCAGATGGTGACCACCGGGGGGGGTTTTAGTGAGGTAAAAATCCCACACTCCCTGGTTATATATCCAAACACCAGGGGCCTTTAGAAGGTATTCCCCGAAAACGAAAAAAAAAAAGATTGCTACCATTATTATCGGCAAGCCCTTGGTACCGGTTGTTATTCGTGGATCTTTGACTGTCCTTACGGACAGACCGAAAGGTTGGCAACCGGTCTTACCAAAGGTTATCGTATTTGTATAGTGGTCTCCAGCTAGAAACTCTCGGTGGTAGGCCATAACATCGGCTGCAGGCAGAAGTTACCACCCACCATACAAAGTCTTGCCGCCAAGCGATTGGTCGTGTTCCGGCGTGATATCTGATGAAGCCGTACGGAGGACGGGTCTGAGCAGTTGTATTGCGATGTGTTCCGGGTACGATGCGCCGAATGTTGTTGAGTCGGGAGTTTGGTCGTGGAGATTCTCGAGATCAATCTCCTTCTGGCGCAACATCGTTACTCGTGTTGTTGGGTTTTACATTGCATCACCGCGCTCAACTGCCGTCTTCCTTCCTATTCATCCAGTTTTTTTTTTTGAGTGAATAAATAGCCTTAATGAACTAGAGCGCTCTACCATCAACGATTGCATCTCTGCTTACCATCAAGCGGGATTACGGTCAAGCACTAGTTTATTGTAATACTAAAAAAAAACTTTATTGTACAGATCAGATAAGAAGTCGCTTCACGTAAAATACTGGTATATAGCATCATCCATTTAGAGTGGCAGTCATTATTACCATCATCATCATCATAAACCTTTTTACTGTCCCACTGCTAGGCACAGGTCTCCTCTCATACAGAGAAGGATTGAGCGTAATCACCACGGTTACTCAATGCGGGTTGGCGATTTTAGATTTAAAGTCCAGGTTTCCTCAAGATTCCTTCATCTTGTAATCAGTCATTGGTGTCCAAGATATACTTAGAAATTACATAATATATAACTTTAGAAAAGTTACATTGCTACTTGCCTGACCTGGAATCGAACCCGCATACTCATCCTTGAGAGGCTGGTGTTTTTACCACTAGGCCATCACGACTGAGTGGCAGTCGACCCCAACATATTGTGAAGCAGATGATGACCAGCAATTGTGACTACCGACATTTGTTGTTTTTTCTTTTTTTTATCATAGGAAAACACTAACACTATTTTTTAATCAAATCAAACTAAACAAAGACATAATCCCCCTTATTCATAAACGCTGTTTAAAGTTAACTAGCGATTAGCGATTTTTTAAACATACATTTTAGACGATTGCACGTCACTTAACTTTAATAATCGATTATGAATAAACCCCTTAAACACTGTGGTGTTTATTCATAAAGGATGATTTAAGTTAAGTGACGTTAAAAGGTCAAAAATGTATGGTTAAAGAATTGCTAATCACTAGTTAACTTTAAGCAGTTTTTATGAATAAGGGGGAAATTTTATAGATGTTGCGGATTGTTCGAAAGAGATACTGTGCAGACAGACATGTGAAGGGACACGGGTCGGTTTTAGTCAGTAAAAGCCTGACATGGCCTTGCGCTACACTCACGGTGGAAGAGGTCATTTAATGATTTCCCTTCAAAAAAAGGAAAAGAAGTATATAATATAGATATACCTTATTTGAAATAATTATAGATAAGTATACGTCTCGGCAAACGTAGCGTAGGACGCCCTTAGGCGACATGGAGCGACGACATCAAAAAGGTGGCTGGCGGAGAACTGCTCAGGATCGAGCTTGTTGACGTGCCATGGAAGAGCTATGTCCAGCAGTGGACGAGTAGAGGCTGATGATAATGGTGATAGATAAGCAATTAAAATAAAACTATACCTGTGATAACAGCACAAACAATCACCAAAGAAAATATATAGAATACTTTAGCCATTTTATAATATTTCGGTTACAATGTTCTAAACGTGAACTACAAGTACTGACTATCAGTGTATTGTGATTACTTTTATATCAAATGAGACACACAATGATAATATCATACAGGTGGTTGTGACTAAAAGTGTGCTAAACGAGAGCTTGTGGGACTCCCCAGATTAATTAAACATCACTCTATTACTAATAGCTATAAAACTTGCAAGATAAAACTATTTATTTAGGAATGTTTAAATTTCGAGCTAGTAAATGTGAGGGCTAATAACAACGTGTCGCGGCTTCGATTCCCGAACGGAACACATATCATTAACCTAGTAATATATTGGCAGATCTGCGAGAATGTGAAAGTGAGTTTATTAAATTACCTTAATATTTATTAGCGTCTATACTAGTACAGACAACAGCACATCAAGCTACTACAGTCTGTCAAATTCTTTATTAGATTGTCATCTTTATCTCTAAGGCAATAAGGGTCAATGTTGATTGGGAATATTTGACAGTGTCGGGTAGCTTGGCCTGCTGTCGTCCGAAGTTTGACATGAATCTGTAAAAATACGTAAAACGTAACTCATGGAATAATTGCATACATTTATCTATAAAATTTTTTAATCCGTGTTTGTTGTGCCGATATATTACTAAGCGGGTTATATTTTTATGAAGTCGAGCAAAGTGTTTTTGAATATTCGCTAGCAGCTTTAATTCTGAAATCTGCTCGATCGCATGAAGCAAATGTTTATATTTATGGGATTAAAATAAAATCTATAAACATTTCAAACACCATATACATAATTACAAGTGTAAAACTTAAACATTATCATTGGGCTCTTCATGTTAGTGATTCACAACAGCGATAAACGTGATCTATAAAACAGAAAATGTATTCTTTTAATCCCTTTGAATGAACCGTGTAGTACGGGGCTTAGAATAGTACCTATCAACCCATATCCTCCCGTGGGTGTCGTAAGGGAACTGTCACTAGGGAAGCACTTGATATTCCACAGCAGCGCTTCTCCTGTGGATTATCAAGTTACTGCGATCCCCAACGCGACGGACAGGCGTGGGGATTATGTCAAACCCCCCTAAAGCAATGAAAGAATTGGGGGGCCGGGGGGGGGGGGGCTTTGTCCAGCAGTGGACATCTGTAGGCAGAAGAAGAAGAAGATGAGGATGCGACAAATCCCAAGACCTTCAGTGCGATTGTGTTACTATCTCACCTGAAAACTTAGGTGAAGCGAGAGTGGAGTGAGTGAGCTGTCATTTCAATTAATGCTTGGGATTTACATTACTCACTCGAAACTCGCTTTACCAAACATTTCACGGCGGGGTAAGAATCGATCAGTTTACACACAGTTTTTTTCAGTAATATCAGTTGTTAAAGTCTTGATATTGTAGAAGTATAAAGAAAAGGGTATAAAGTTCACTCTTCCTCCATAGAAAAACGGAGGATGCAACCAGGCGGGTGCTGGGTTTGATGGGCAAAAGCTCGACGGTTGATGTCTTGTATGTATTATGTGAGATGCAAGATTTGCGTAACGTCAGTATAACGTGTTGTTCTCATGTAGTGTTGTAGATATTGTTGTAGTTACAATATGTTAATCCTTTATCAAGATGACAAAAGTAGTAATGGCTTCTCAAATATCTAAAACCTTTTGTATTTCAGTTAAAATATTGTAATACCTCTGTTCTCGATGTCACATAACAAAAGTTAGATTCTAAAAACCAATAGACATCTTTAAAAATCGACTCAATGTAAGCCGTGGTAGAGAGAATGTTCCAACAGTTGACTTTGATCTTGCAGAAAAGGTTCTATCAATTCCCAACAGCCTATCCACTTTAGTCTAAACCATTTGTACCCAAATAATGAGGGGTGGCACGATTCCAAAAATGAGCCATATATAAGAATATATGGTCTTAACTTAAGAGGTGTCTCGTCGAATCCAGCTCGGCTGGGCAGCGTTCGGAAAGCTACGCTACATCTTCTCGTCGTCCAAGATACCACAGTGTCTCAAGACTAAAGTTTTTTTTTTTAATAATTATAAACTAGCGCTTGACTGCAATCCCGCCTGATGGTAAGCAGTGATGCAATCGTTGATGGTAAAGCGCGTTAGTTTATTAAACCCATTCACTTAAAAAACTTTGTGAATATTAAGGAAGACGGCAGTTGAGCGAGGTGGTGCAATGTTAAACCCAACAAAACGACCAACGATGCTGCGCCAGAGGGAGATTGATGTGGAGATCCTCTACGACCAAACTCCCGACACAACAACACTTGGCGCATCGTACCCGGCACACATCGCAACACAACTGCTCAGACCCGTCCTCCGTACGGCTTTGCCAGACATCATGCCGGAACACGACGAATCGCTTGGCGGCAAGACTTGTAACTTCTGCCGGCAGCTGATGTGGCCTACCACCGAGTCTTTGACCAGTGTGTGATGCCAGTGATTACTTGCGGAACTGAAACGTGGTCGCTCACAATGGGTCTCATGCAAAGGCTCAGAGTCACACAAAGAGCTATGCTCGGAGTTTCTCTGCGTGAACGATTCAGAAATGAGGAGATCCGCAGAAGGACCAAAGTCACCGACATAACTCTCCGAGTCACTAAGGTTAAGTGGCAGCAGGCAAGGCACATTGTTCGTAGAACCGATGGTTGACGGGGCAGTAAACTTCTGGAGTAGCGGCCACGTACCGGAATACGCAATGTAAGGAGGCCCCCATCAAGGTGGACCAATGACCTGATGAAGGTCGTGGGAAGCCGATGGATGCGGGTAGCACAAGACCGGTCATCGTGAAAAGCCTTGGGGGACGCCTTTGTCCAGCAGTGGACATCTATAGGCTTAATAGGCTGAAGAAGAAGCAGCAGTAGTATAGAAAAGATGTTCATGAGGTAACAGTGACCCCTGGCTTGTATCCTAAAAAATAATTTAATGTCCGTCAGATAGCTTTATAAAAAATATTGAACACGTATTTTTTATTTTTTCTTTTATTCAAATACTTAGGAAGATATATTGATTTGAAATGTCGCATGACGTCACGCCATGGTGCAAAATATAGAACGGCGTGACGTAATTAGCCCCCACTCTGTAACTTTAATACCCTATATCTCAGTAATTTTTGGTAATTACGACAAAATAAAAAATACGGGTCTTAATTTTTTTATTATCTGTAAGACGGACTAATTATTTTTTTGATTTTCATACCTTGGATACGTCCCTATTACTCAAATTATTTGACTTTATCATTGCATACATTTACAAGCTACACGACACGATTGGCGCAGTGACTGAACGATCGACTGCTGCGCTGGGTATCGCAGCTTCGATTCTTGCCCGGAACAAATATTTGTTTGGTCTACAATTTGTGTATGTGACTTTATATGTTTATAAACGGACCCACGACACAGGAGAAATGCCTAGTGTGGGGCAACGTTCTTGTAATGTATTGTATGTGTGTGTAATATTAATAACACCTTTTGTTAGCCAAGCATGATTAGTTAAACCAGAACCCTAAGCCCTAATTACGTAATACACTTTCTTTTCTGGGAAATTCTTAATCTATTTCTTTTTTACTACCCCGTTATGTCCCATTGCAACTTCTCATTGTTCGAAGTTGCTAAGGACCTGTTCTTGCTTGAAGGAATCCATCTCATTTATGATTTATATGTTTGAAACAAAGTAAATAACGCAATGAATTAGCCCTGCAGGCAATAGTAGATTAGTAGCCAAGGGCTGTAAGGTATCAATTGCAGCCCGAGATATTTAGGCGCGTAAGCGCAGCGAGGACGCCTATAATTCGAGGATGCAATTGATGCTTATACCCGAGCTATCTATTCTGCATTACATCTCGATGGTGAGGTAAGTACAAAAAAAAAATCGGCATTATAAGAATAATTTCTCTTTAGAACTTTCAGGCAAAGTATTGTTAATTGCTGCTTCAGCTTCCATTTTCATTGAATCGCGAGTGCAGCTCATATCTTTATCACTTGCAAACTCATGTTCTTTTTTCCTAATTAACACGTAATTATAAAAAAAATCCCAAAAGCAAACAATATTGAAAGTAAAATTTTTCTATTTCCGCGTTTTTTCATATTTTTTTGGATTTTTTTTTTTTTTTTCTAGAACGACATTGAGTTTCGCCATTCGATATTTAAAATTTAGTGACTATTATACTCATACGAAAACAAGGCTGAATAGCGAAGCGACCTCTTTTGTCATTGGGCTGAATGCATGATGTATATTGCCAGTATGTTGTTTACTGTATTACTTTACTTAAAAATAATAAGTTGTAAAAATAAATAAGGGCGCTGCGGTCGTGCATATAGCAACCCTGTTGACTTGTCTGAAGTGGAGTTTTGGCGGGAAAGTCAAGCTGAGTATCATGCTTATTTTTCATTGGACTTTTAAAATTATTTATAGTATTGTTTACTAAATAAAAGTGCGTGATTTATGTAGTAAAAAGTGCATTCAGCACATAATTCATAAAGTTCGTTCGTTCGCTTCGTTCAATAAAAGCTAATTCCAACAGTTATTTTCAAAATTACCAAAAAGGAAAATGCACTAACTAACTCATTGGCGTTAATAAATTTGGAGCAATGCCGAAAGAAATTGCCAGTTTCTTAAATATGCCACAAGCACATGAATACACAGGGCACAGTTTCAGAATGTCCTCGCCAACTTTGCTCGCCGATTCAGGTGCGGACTTATTGACACTAAAACGCCACGGAGGATGGCGGTCGAGCAATATAGCCGAAGGATACACAGATGACTCAATAAGGAATAAAGAAGTAATTACATAGCACTCGCATTATAAAGAATATAAATTTGGAGTCAAGTGTTGACTTTCAACCATCTACGAGCGCACGCGCGTACATTCCACCATCGTCGCCGCAGCCGCAACCCCAATTTATTAGACTTTACAATTTCCCCAGTCACTCTCTCACTCTCTTGAGTGAGAGAGTCATCATCATCAGCTCAGCGTTAATCCCAGTCGCATCCTAAGCTTTTTTCAGCTTTGGAGTCTGGGGTCAACTTTACCAGTCTAACTGCTGATTTTGGCGAAACTTCGACATTTTCCGTGAAGTGACTGCCGTCTGACCCCACAACCCGAAGGCGATATCGAAGCATTGCAGTTAGACCAATTGTTGAATTTTTGGGGGCTCCAACAACTCGTAACGACTGCCATTAGATGTTCGTATGGCAACCGGGATCAACGGCTTAACGTGCTTTCCGAGGCACGACCAGACCAGTGCAAATATTCATATTCATGCATACAAATATTTGCACTGCGCGGGATCGAACCCGCGCCTCTTGAGTGAGAGAGTGACTGGGGAAATTGTACTGGGGGAATGTGTAACTAATAATAATAACTTGATAACATTCAAATTGAGGAGTACCCGGAACTGGTCTTTGTCTTCATCATCAGAGCCATTCTGACAGTCACAACCCATCTAGGTGTAAATTTCTTGGTAGCTGCTGAGAATCGTTGAGGAGTTACCTAGACTGCTTCCCAGCTCCATCAACAGATCTACTCCGTACCTTTATATTATTATTATTTATTATTAAATTGTAGTGTTTTAAAATACTTAATGAAAATACGTACTTAGAAATGCACCAGTCACCCCTACGATTTTTGAAAGTTCCCCTTAATTTCTAAGTCTTCCATCATCAGGTCCTGACCTAGTAACTATGGGACCACCTGGAAAGTATACCCTTTCAAACAAAAAAAGAATTTTGCAAATCGGTCCCGGCGTCTTAGAGTAATCGGCGAACATACATAAAAAAAAAAGATTACGACAAATTGAGAACCTGCTCCTTTTTTTGAAGTCGGTTAATGCAGCGGTCCACCAAGTTGAATATTTTTTGTAACGGTGGTACGTCTCTAATAGTTTGGTTGGGCCCTTCTGTTTTCTAATCAGGGTCACCAGGTACTCCAGATCTTCGATTATCCTAGTTTTTGATTTTTCCTTTATGTGGCCACGAAGCCTTGGCTCTGTATCAAATTTCAGCTCTCTGAGTTTATGGGAAGTACTAGTTCTATTTTGATGATCATGAGTGTCGGAACTTTATTTTCACTTAACTTCAGAACTAAATGATCTACAGACTTGAAATGTAGGATCTTAAGTATGTGAGGTTTTTAAATAGGGGACTGAAAATACAGTGAAAAGGTTAGGGTCAAGGATGGTACGGCAGTGTTTGTTTCGCGCTGGACTTGGCGGGGGCTCTGCCATGCCCCCTGATTAAATACGCATCTGGGTTCAATATTCAACTCTAATAAAATGTAATTGTTTTAGAAAATTCAATAATTTTCAGTGACATTACATATGTCATGACGACGTTTGGTTGTTTGGTTCGCGAATAACAGCAAAACAAGTTTTTCTTTAATTTTATTAAAAATACATACATACACATTAAAAGGACGGCCTTTAACTATACATAAATACATAAATGCTTTATCAATGTCTCATTAACAATGTGTGAATTGATCACATAAAACTTTAAGCTATACATGTAATAACCGTTGTAGCTTTAAACTGTATTAATAATATGTGTAATGCAATAAAAGTTATTATTTCACAATAGTGTTTGCTATATTTAACAGACAAGGTGAACAAACACACCATATTTTAAAAACATGTGTCTTATTTTATAGTTTATTTTTAAAGTTAATCTACATAACAATTCCCAGGTACAGATTATTTTTATTGCTATCAACACTACCAATGTATTGGTTACATAATTAATTTTGGTACTTAACGGTGTCAGTATTAATTTATAAGACACGACGTGTTTCAATCACGTTACCCTATCTTAGATAATATAACACTAAATGAACAGACAAAGCAAATAAACAATCAATTGGACGGTCCGATGTTAATGTTAAAGGCATTTTCGGCTTGACCAATGAACGGACACTGCTTATGGAGTGTAAAAAATATTGTAAACGTCGAAATCGAGTTTCTTTTGGCACCCCATTTTTTAACAAATTGCAAGCGGTACACTCAAGGCGCCAAAGCTAGACCAAATTGTTCACTTGCTTTGAAATCTGATAGCTATTATTGCTTGCAGAACAAGTATGAAGCGATTAGAGCTAAAGTGGCGAGTGGGAGAGAGAAGGACAGCGATGTGGCAGCGTTGCAGTTGTCCTTGTCGCACACGCTGCAGTACTTGATCTTCCTGTTGCCTTCGGAGTTTGGCAGTTTGGAAGAGCTGTTCTCCAGGGAGCGACAAGTGTGGTTGATGTCGGCGGGATTGGCATCCAGGCACGTGCGAACTACGGCTCCAGTCTCTGTAATAAAGCAAAAGATATCGCATTAGTCGAAAGTTATGACAGAGACAGAGAAATAAATAAATACATTGTCGGTAATATACATAGGTCTATTATTTGAACACAATTGTCTTTATAACTTATTGTTTGCATATGACTGTTTGATGCCAAAATGATATAAAACAAATATCTATCAAACTCGTTGTGTTTAGAGACCAGATACCTAGATAGTAGATACCAAATATTATTCTTAAATGTAAACTTAGCAAAATACATTCCTATTTGGGGTGAACATACCTAGCTTTGTATATACCGTCAGCTGAAACAGGTCTTCCGTTGACCCATTTCACACGTTTATGTTTCTAGGTCGGACGTAAAGGTACCCATTATAGTTAGCAAGAACGTGCATACAGCCGTGGGCCGTGTTTTCATTCGCTAAGGAAAGTGCCGTGAGTTCCTTGGAGACAACAGCCCCATATATGTTATCCTTCTGAAGCTATGATGGTAATCATAGCTTTTGTATTGGTCGCAAAAAATTTACTATTCACATTTAAGCCTAACGGCTATTAAAACAAGTTAGGAAAGTAGGTTATATTGAAAAATACTCACGCATCACGATTTTATGACAATATCTGGGTGCACCGACCACGCTGCCAAACACTTCACCGGGGAGAACATTACGTAGGTACAGAGTATTGTAGTTGATCGAATCTTGGGTCATGCAGTCCTGGAACAGACAATAGAAGCGGTTACTCAAACAACACAAGGATAACCTACTATGTTAGTTTTACCGCCATCGTAGGTACAATCTGACAAAGACTTTGGTATACAGGCTCAAACATATATATCTCCATTACATTGGCCATGTTTTTTTCCGTTAACGAATGATGTCATACTCGACTTCTTAGCATACGCACAATTTTGTATCTTAAAGTACATGTAAGTTACCCGCCTGTATACAAATCATTACGTTCGACTGTACATGCTTATGCCATAAAAGTAACATTGATGTTATCGTGTGTGTTATTTTTTTTTTATGGGACAAAACCCGCCACACTTTTCCCACCCTCTGCAACTCCTGAAAGTCAGAATCAACAGTAGAGACCGCCAGAAAAACGCCGAGCAATGAAGCTCGACGGGTCCCGGAGAAACGATTTAACTGTCTTGGGTCCCGCAACGGAATTAATCAGAAGAGAATAGCGGAGGAGTAAGAAAAAAGATATTTTTTCCACTTCCCTCCATAACAAGCAGGAGACAGAACAGAACTAGGCCAATCGGCACAAAGGGACATTATTGCAACTGGGAGAAGATTGCCTGATTGATTAAGTTAATGGGTCATAAGTAGGTATTAGCTGTTACAATTGATTCCAATAATAGGTATGGTAAAAGCGCCTGAACGCACAGAAATTGGTTCTAGTTTCTACAAGGTCCGTATAATAAACGACTCCGGATGTAACTTGTACACTATCCAACATAATATTGCGTTCGTGTGTGTTAATGTGACTTTTATGATAAACTTAATTTTTCTGTGTTTATGTCAATGAAGGGACAATCATCATCATCATCAATTTTTTTTATCGTCCCACTGCTGGGCACAGGTCTCCTCTCATACAGAGAAGGATTTCAGACCTACAAGTCCAGGTTTTCCTCAAGACGTTTCCCTTCACCTTGTAATACTCATTGGTTTCCAAGATATAGTTAGAAAGTACATATAACTTAGAAAAGTTACATTGGTACTTGCTTGTCCTGGAATTGAACAGTATGACTGTGCATACTTGAGAGTCTGGTGTTTTATCAACTAGGTCACCACGACTATAAAACAGAAAATAAAGCAATAAAGGGACATTAAAGCATACATATTCTATGATCTATTATAATCCACTTAGTGGGCTGGGCTCAGCCAGACGATATTTTTAACATTTCTTTAAGGCGTGGCTCAGTTTGATTGACCGTTGCCAGGCTCTAAGTCCGCGGCACAGTTTTTACGGTACGGAGTGTAATACGCGACGTAAATATCTCGTGAGACCTTGTCTATGACATGGTTTATAATATACAAAGTCGACCTCGTGCCATAGCCATCTTGTCATCAACAGACTTCCATAGCCATCCATACAACACTGACGTCCATGCCTATAAAGTACTCTATAGACTATAGAGAGTTTAGACGCGAATAAATGCATGGCCAATAAAAATACACTGGGCGCGGACTAATTTGACAAGACTAAACTAATATTTATATTTTGTCTTTTAGTTTTTTTGTTTGTGAACAAGGGAAGCTGTACTGTCTACATACAGTTGCAATTTTGTATTAGATTAACTTGTATTTGCAAAAACTCTGCTGAATAACCATAGGTAAGTAAATGATAACCATATGAATTTATTAAGGTTCATCATCGTCATCATCACCTCAATCACATGAAGCAGTGGACTGCTGGACAAGGGCCTCCCCCAAGGATTTCCAAAAAGAACGGTTAACCGAGGCCTGCATCCAGCGTTTCCCTGCGATTTTGGTCAGGTTACTCGACCATCTAGTCGGTAGATGTCCGACGCTGCGCTTGCCGGTACCTGGTTGCCATTCAAAAGCCTTTCTGCCCCATCGGCCATCGGCTCTACGTGCTATTTGCCCGCCCCCTGCCATGTCAAAGAACTAATCCGCTAATATTAACGATAAAAGTTAATAAGTAAAAGATCTGCCACAGCAGAGAAAAGACCTCCATATTTTTCCATATTGTTCAGAATCATGTACTGAATTCATAGTCGCAGATTGCGCGTCTCCCTGCTATCCTCTGCCTATTTATTTTACTTACCACTATATGCCTTGTGCCTTTGAAGGGATCGCCGCAAGCTGGGTCTTGCTCGGAATTACATTGGTAACAATGTAAGCAGGATCCTGAAACGAAAACAAATTTGTTAAAATGACAGCGATTAATTAAAACTGGTGGGGTGTTCTCATCAAGCAAAGAGATTTAGTGACATTCTGGAGGGTAGTTGAAATAACCACCGATGGAGGCCATAGACCACTCACAGTGGTCCACTTGAACCTTTGAACCACTTTGAAGTACGGGGTACCAAACTCGTAACATAGAAATTAGAGACATTTTTAAGGATTCTGTGGACCAACCGGCGTTTGTCTTCTAGGGGTTTATCAGTGTGCGTTTTGTGGTGTAAGCACAAATATTTCCCACAGTCAATATAACTAATTTATTAGATAAACAATGTTCTATACACAACAGTAAACATTCAGCGCATTTATTATGATATAATGATAACATCGCATTCTAATTGGGGTGTTAAAATTGGTGGCGTTAATTTTAGGACATGGACACAGCAAGATATTGAAATTTTATCAATGGACTTAGAAGCCTTGCAATGAAGCAGTTTGTTTTAATACCTAAGTGTCTTTTTCTTGAACATCTTTGTTTTTATAGAAAATAACTTATAACTCAATTACACGGCACCATGCATAGTTTATAACTAGCGATCGGATATTCCTACGCTTAAATACCTAAACTTGATTTAAAGAATTAAAAATATGGATATGCCTTTCGGTACACATAGTTAATATGTATGCCACTATAGGTTTTGTTTAAAAATATTTCTAAAAATACCACCAGATGACACGGTATTTCGTTATTTTTGAAGGATACATTTATGCACTAGTATAGAAATATACAAAAACTAAAAAAACTAAAATATTTAAGACAATTGTTAGTTAAGCATATTAATATTTTCACAAAATTGAGGATTACTAATGCTGGACCGAATAATAACTAGTCGGCGGTAATAAATGAAGATTCTCATTGTCCTCGATGCGGCGGTCATAAAATGTGTTATGTCATTTGTGTGTAACTAGCGAATTTATTCCACTCAGCTAATATTAAATCAAGAATAACAACCATCTGCGATCATCAAGCGATTGAGGCAATTTTCCTTTGAGTTTTCATTATAGCTGACATAGGAGCATTTAGAATTAAGGATGCCGTACATGGTTCTATCTTCAGATCCGTCCGATGTAGGTCCTGTTACTGTTTTATGTGTGACATATAGCACTAAAACACCATTATTGTTAATCTGTTAAATTTAGTAATTGGTACAGTTACTGTTACTCTACAGTACTCTACAGTTACTCTACTCTACAGTTATTGTTAGCTCTGGATGTCATAGTTGGTCGATCAAGATCGACCAACTATGACATCCAGAGCGATTATTACTTCAACCAAAATGGTAAAGATTTCATCATTTTGTATCAAAATCGAAAGTCATTTAAGTATTAAAATTAGGTTGAGAGTCTGCGCCTTTTTAACGTCAAAATTATAAGACAATCTCCAAAACGCCCCGCCTTTTGCATTTAGAGATGTATAGAAAGAAAGATACGCCAAGTCTAAGAACCAATCTCCAATTCTAGAAATACAGATAAGACTGCAATTACACAATGATGATTAAGCCCGAAGTCACTGTAGTGGAAAAACTACCTAATGCAAGATTTCACATTCACCAACATGTAAGAGGCTCATAAAATTGATCATAACACAAAACAGGGGAGCCAAGGGAAAACTTTTTATTGCCATGATATGAAAACTTATCTATTGAACGAGACAAACAGATCAATAAGTTAACGTTAGTTTTATATTATCTGGTACCAACAGATATTCCAATGCGTGATGTATCTAGTCCCAATTCTATTGAGGTCAGCTTCTCGATTAGCTGAGTTAACTAGACGCGGCTAAATGTCAGCATTTTAGGTGAAACGATCAGAGCAGACGTAGATACCTAACCCAATTTCTAGGAGATGAGAAATTTCCCTTTATTCTCTTTCACTTTATGAGTTAGAGATATTTCATTATATAAGTACAATTAATTTCCAAAAACGAAAATACAATAGAAGCAGTAACATCCTACAAGGAAAACATTCCTCAGTCAATTAATTTAAGTCTGAAATCGCTAGTCTTGCGCGAGGATAGTGATTAATGCACGTGCCTTTTCTCATTTCTGTATGACTTCTTATACGCATCACTAGCCCACATCAGACAACTTCTGTTCAGAAGTTTTTGCCCTGAAGTGGGCTGGTATGATGTCTGCAATGTTTGAGGTATATCCATAATGGGTCAGGGTTGCGGGTTGGTAACAAAAGAAATCGTGGCCGTGGCCCAGAGGCAAGTGAAGGAACACAGGTTTCAGTCAGTAAAGGTACATCCAAAATGGCTGTCGCAATAGTTGTGATAAACGTATAATATACTAAAGCTTGTCTTACTTTAAAATTTTAGTTGTTTTAACGATGAACGAATTCTCTTTGCCTTGTTCTATAAAATAAAATAAAAATTAAGTGTATGTCGGCCTCTGTTATCGATTCCAATATCGGCCACCTAACAAATTACTTCCTTGCGTGCGCCAATTATGATTAGCAGTAATTAAAGAATTTCTTCACGTTCCTGCTGTGAGCAGAACGAAGATATTTTAGGGCGATTTTGCTATTAATAGTCGTTCTATTTAACAGAGCATTCGTAACTGTTATTTTGGTATCGGCTATGTCAAACAAGACTAGGTATGTTGTTCTGGTAGGTATGTTTTTGCATTTGTATCTTGTTTTTTTTACTAACAAAACATAATTTTATTAGTAAAAAAAAAACACGATTACTTAATTGAAGTATTAATATTAGGTCAGTTGTGGGACTGACCGATAGAAGTGAAAACTGAAATCATTAAAAACCACAGTATATACAAAAATAAAAATAAAAAGACAATATACGATTACGGTGTCGGGTCGGGCGCGCTCGCGCGAATTTAATGCTTTTTCCCTATCCAACAAAAGTTATCAACGTGGCTAAAGAAAATTTAACTTTCAAAATTTATGATTCTGAGTAGTTATTTATTTCTATACGATGGTCATGTTCCTTCAAAAGCAAAATGATGTAATTTATAAATTAGAAACAAGCATGAGCATAACATTATTGTAACAAGTTATTGTTTTAGGGCAAGGTTCGAAGTCTTTCAAAACATGTGCATAGTCACAATGGTTGATTTGATAGGTTTTGTAAGGGTCTATGCTGCTAGAACATTCCTTTGTGTACTCTTACACTAAGTATTTACTATTTAGGAATATGAAAAGATCTCATAGTGGAACTTCATGCATCCACCCAATTTTGAGGTGAAATAAAAATACAACTCGATTGGTTTGCATTTCAGCTGCAGGTCTTCTATAAAAGCAGTAATGCATAAGCAGTAAAACTCTGTCAGAAATTGCAATTTAATATTTGTTTAAGATTCACAGAAAGACAATTCGATATTTAAATCATTCAGTCAACAAAGTACTTAACGTTCTTTGACGCGTTTTCAAAATTGGAACTAGAGGCGCCATCTTGTTTTTAATACATACAACATTTGCACAAAAATTACCGCACACCCATATTTATGTCATTCGCGCGAAATGATCCAGTGTGGCCACCATGACTTTTCATTACGAAGATTCGATTATCGATATCGACTTCGTTTGGCTCATCGATTGGCCCGCTTCAAGGTTGTAAGAACTCTCAACCAATGACAGCGCCAAACGCGGTCGATGCGTATGATCAACTCTCGTAATGAAAACGCATGGTAGCCACACTGATGGCACTGCACGTCTAGTGCATCCATTCTGGAGAGAATCTCATCGTGAAAAGTATAGTAAAGTGAGCTATCAATAGTTTCAATCCCTAATATTAGTTGGAATGACAATTTTCTGCACGCAGTACTTGGGAAAAGCTTAGGAGTTCTCACTGTAAAATGGTTACAAAATCACACTGCTGAATTTTTTCGTGCTCGTCTTCAATTTTCAATAATCTGTCTGGCAGACGCATCCTTGTCTGAAGACTTTTAGCTAATTTTTATAGAAATAACTTGATGGCAGCATTAGTTCCGATTTTGGGTACGCTCCAAAACATTCTTTTACATCTATAGTTTCTGCTGGTAAATTACCGATGACATCTACTTACCAACGCGCACTAGGCCAGCGTGGTAGATTTCGGCCCACTACCTCGCACCGCTAGGAGGCTTGTGCCCCATAATGTGGGAACATTATAAGCTATGTTATGTTATGTTATAAGGATCAAAATTCCGCACCACATTACAGGATTCGATTCATTCGGCCAACAGTACAGTCTGTGTGAGAATTATGTGCGTCAGTTTTAAACTATTCAGTTTAGTAGTTAGAATAATATCGTCGCGATTGTCTGAGGTTAAGAGGGCATCCGTTAGTCACCACTCACATCCAAGAGGTTAGTTAAACAGCAAATTGGATTCATTTACGTTGGT
Organism: Sesamia inferens; assembly: GCA_037179545.1. Classification (NCBI taxonomy): domain Eukaryota; kingdom Metazoa; phylum Arthropoda; class Insecta; order Lepidoptera; family Noctuidae; genus Sesamia; species Sesamia inferens. The sequence goes on along the minus strand of CM073938.1, from coordinate 13,486,875 downwards.
TAGTGCGTTCACACCCACCTATAGTGTAATGTGCTTGTGACTTGCTGGACACATTGGACAGTTGAAGAAATCCATATTATGTTATACCTACACATTTATGTCATTCCCCTATGACTTTTGTGGTAGATTAATTTAATCACACCTAGTATACCTAGGTAAGAAAGGGCAGGTTCTCTTTGCTATTTCTTTGGACGAACAAAATCTGACAGATAGAGAATTTAATCAAACAATTTCCGTATGTCACTTTGATTTCGTCTATAGACTTTATTTTTCGGTTATTGAGGTCAGATAAACAACAGTCAAATCATGTAAAATATTGGTTTATTTAGTTGTATCCGATTACTGTGAGCTGATTCTAACTAATTGAGAAAAGCTAGCTAGGTAAAGGATAATGAATGGAAAAATATTAATGGATAAGTTTTCAATTGTTTTATAATAACTAATAGAAGCAGTACCTAAGGGCCTGTAAGTAAACAGTCGTTGAGATCATACACTTTTATAGCGACTATAGTATTATACCTATATGTGTACATTAATGGACGTATGCTGTTGCACTTTGCACGTTTTGACGCACACTCTGTTGCTGGGTTGGTGGAATATGACAACAATAATGGAATATGATAGAGTGATTTTTTTTTCAAACAATCTTTCTAGCTTTTAGAATCACGGGTTTTCGCATCAAAAACATCCTTAACATACATTCACTTGGTCCTTAAAACACTGAGCACGAGATTTTAAAGTGATATATTATATAGATATTGTAAAGTTAGTAGATTTCATCTCCAGAGTAGGCCAAGTTTGAGAGCCTAATAGACCATGAAAAAATATACAATCAAAGCATATTTTGAAGTAATTCATACCTTGTGTTTCTTGCGGCAATACAATTTGCTATTGTCTGTCCTAAAAAACACCAGCAGGGCAATTGAGTAACACACTATCAGTAGTAATGGTTTTAATTTCGATAGTTAAACAACATTCATTCCGTTATTTACGTTGTTGAGAAGACTCTTTTTAGAATATATGGAGCAATGGTTTATACATATGTATACTTCAAAGTGATCCAAATTTATTGTAATGGAGGTTTATGCAATTAGGTTGCGGGAATGACTTAATTCCAAATCTGTATCAATATAACCATAAACGTATTACACAACGGAATCTAACTTTAGTTCCAGACTTAGGACCGTATTGTAGCACCTTACTCAAGATTTAAGCGTTACTTAAAACTAGTTTCAACCAGTCAAATAGCTTCGAACGACATTTAAGTAAAGCTTGAGTTTTTAGTGAGGTTCTGTAATACGGGCCTTAATCTTTAAGTCAGTATTATTTTGTATTTCGTAGTTTACTGAGGTTAAGTTAAAATTCTTAATACAAAAGCTAAGCATAAGCTGTTATTTTTATTTAAAGGATCGCATAATAGTTAGGTGTATAATAATTCAATAACCGTTTAGGTAGATTAATGTCATGTCGGTAGTTCAATGTTTCTTTACCAAAAAATACACTTTTCAGTGTAACACACAATTAAAATTACAAGCAAACTATAAAATGTGGTAACTAGTAGTACTCACATACCGAACCATTCATTCTGATGATGTCATGCGACGCCATTTATATAATAGGGCCATGAACACACGCTTCACCTTGGGCAAACTAGTTTTTTGTTCTCGAAGGCAGAGCGATACTTTTTTAAAACATTTGTTTGCAAACAATGATTTTATTTGATAAAAACATCTAGTTTTAGAGTTAGACGGCATTGCCTATCAACTTAGTGAGCTTACTAGTATTTTAAATAGAAAATAATCAAATTCTTGCTCATATTATTAATAGGTAGGTAAACATCCTTTCTCGTAGGAGGCTATCAGAGGCAAAATGAATTTTTCAAATTTGACGTTGATTCCAGAGATTGGCACGTTAATTAAACTCTTCAACTTCATCATATTGTTCGTATTTCGTAGTATACTTATTACCTATTTATCTTTTAGTAAGATGTATTTTTCTTAAATTTAATTAAACATATTAAAACACGTAGATTTTATATCATTTATTTACCAAGAAAAGCATTGGTTTTATAGTGAAGGCCAAGTAAAAATAGTCTGAATTTTTTTTAGAATCTAAAAGTACATAAAATGAATTACAAAGTTTCAATAAAGTTGCAGAACTTAATTTAAGGTCTGTATAAATAGTATTCAATGTATTATTCCTGGCTAACTATAAATGTGCCTAAATTTATGCAAATCCCTTCAGCAGTTTCTGCACGAAACAATAACACATACATAACATGGGTTAAAAATTCTCCTGTCACAGTGTTTGTCCTCGAACTCCTCCAAAACGGCTAAACCGATTTTAATGAAATTTCGTATATACATTCCTTAGGCCTGAGAATATGTTTTTGTCTATTTTAACTACTACTGCTTACACGAGTGAAACCGCGGGACGCGCAGCTAATGTACTTACAAAATTAAAGTAAGGTCACTTTAGTCACAATAACAGTACAAAGACAAAAAAAACCGGTTTTTCAACAAAATAAAGTGAAGAACTTTACAAATTAAAGTTCTTATTCATCCGTATTTAGTTACATTATTCGTAAATTAACAGTTACTTGTATAAAATGCGCATTTTCACGAAATTTTGGAGGCTGGCCAAATTTTTAAGTGCATTAATAAGTTTACCACGAGACATGGTGATAATAATGACACTTTATGCCTACAGCAACTAATAGAAGAACATTTTAAAATCAATGAACGATAGTCTTTTTAATTCATATGATGGATGTTCTGCATTTAAGAATACTAATTGGTCAAACGCTCAAAAAGCTCTCAAAAGTCCTTGTCAGATCGAGCGGTGATTTTAGCAAAATATTCAAGTATTTCTAGAAGATACTGCTGAAGGTTGATGATGATGATCAGACATAATAAACCAAACATTTATGTTTTATTGCCTGATCGCCTTGACTCCTAATTTGTTTGAATCGGGCCGCAATAAAGGACATTTTGATTAAATCAATTGGTTAGTACATATAGTAGTCGATAAAAAAAAATCGCCCAACGAGCTATGCAACGGGCTAGGTGGAGCGACGATCTTCGCAGGGTGGCTGGTAACTGAATGAGAGTTGCCGAGAATCGAGTTGAGTGGCGTGAAATTGGAAAGGTCCAGCAGCAAAGGACTTCTACAGGCTGATGACGATGATGATGACGATGATTATTCAAAATCAAAATCAAAAGTCATTTGATCAAATTAAGTTGAGAATTAACACTTTTTGAAAGTCAATATTACACAAGACAGTCCCCAAAAACCCCACCCTTCGCCACTTCCTAATGCTTTCGCTGGGAAAAAGAAGTTGCGGAACAAACTCCCCAGCAGCACAGCTGTCTGTTCATTTAAAAAAACACATAACCTATACTATTATTATTAATAATAGTCTGTGAAATCCCATTTTAGGGCAAAGGCCACCATACTCTCATTCCACTTCTCTCGTTTTAAAGCTTCTGAGGACCTGCAGAGTAATTACGTAATACAGTACCAGTAGCAATGGGTTTCATTTTGACAACTCGACAACATTCATTGCGGTGTTTGCTTTGTTGAGCAGGCATGTTTTCGAACATATGGAGCAAAGGATTAGCAATAAGCTTCGAAATGATTCCAAGGGACAGTAATGGTATGTTACGCAATTAGGGTGTTGATAATTGAAAAAGACCAACCCATCGATTCTGTACAAATCTCACGCGAAAAGTTTGTTTAAAGTGAGCTTAGAGTGAGTTGTTATAAGTGTCAATCTCTTAGCATTAATTGGTATAATATGATAACTCACTGCTTTCTCCCATCTAAGTTTTCACGGTGCAGTGTGGCTACCATAAGTTTTCATTACGAGACTCGATCACACGCATCGACCGCGTCTGGCGCTCTCATTGGTTGAGAGTTCTTAAAACCTTGAAGCAGTAGGCCTAGTATGAGTTTTCAATACGAAACTCGTTCGATCGTATCGAGCGCGTTTGGCGCTCTCATTGGTTGAGAGTTCTTACGACCTTAAAGCGGGCCAATCGCTGAGTCAAACGCGCTCGATACGATCGAACGTGTTTCGTAATGAAAACTCATACTAGGCCTACTGGCCAATCGATGAGTCAAACGCGATCGATATCGATGATCGAGTCTTCGTAATGAAAACTCATGGTAACCACACTGATTATAGAATAGAATACTCTTTATTATGTACACTATATAGATTACAGAACATAAATATAAAGATTTTACAAAGGGTGACACAATGAGCGGTCTTATCGCTAAGAGCGATCATTTACAGACAACCTTTGGATGGAATACTAAGGGGAAGGAGAGAGAAATGATGTTGATAGTCTACAGTGTATTTACTATTTACATAGAATATACAATAAACATGTACGTTAAGTGTATCATACTAGTTTGAATAAATATATACATCTAATTAATAAACATCAGACAAGAGCAAAAAAAAAAAAATATAACGATATGTTTAAAGAGAGAGGAAAGACTCCAAGCTTATTCTACAATCTCCGTCTGGGGTTGCTGCGAAATCGTTTGACATCATGAACCTTTGGGTCGTAAGCTTGGCCCTCTTACATGCGCATGAGCGTACCCAGCTTCTGGCTTAGGGGGGCAAGTCAGGCCTAGTTGGGCAAGTTAAAGTGGGTAATCTTCGTGCGCTATAATCGCACGCGGTTTTTTGGTTATATCATTCGTCTTCCATATTGTTATGTTAGTGTCTATGGCGTGTTTTATTTAAAAGGTTAGAGATAAGTCTTCGTTTATACTTTGTTTCGTAATTAGGGGAGTTCATACATGTTCTGTGAGATTTCCAGGGAGAGCAGCTGCCTCCCCCTCACCCCCTCCCCCTGCGTACGCCCATGTAAATGCGGCATCGTCATATTCCTAACTTGGTCTGTTATCTGTAGTCACATGGTAAATAGAAGATTGAATATGTAAATGTCGCACTTCGAGCTATTGCGTTGTTAACATGTAGAAAGCATATTTACTTTTCCTTATATGAAAATCCTATCGAATAGAGTACAGCTTTGGTTATATAGGGGAGACCAGGTATGAAAGTAACGCGGGATGAACGTAACAAATGAGTTCCCGAACGAATTATGTTGGCTGCATTGACGGCTGTATCGCCAAAATGCACGATTTTGATCCCCCCCTTGCCTCAGTTGCGCTCACGGCGCTGAGCTGTCAAGTTGAGGACGTAGCGAATCAATGCCGAAAAAATAACAACAAAGCAAGTTTTGATCGTATTTTTCAAGTGTGATTTTTTTTATTGTGGCTACCTTAAGCTGACATTTCATGCGTTAATATTATAGTATAACTGTCCATCTTACTATCTTGGAGTTTGAAATGGTTTCTGTCTACCAATTTTTTAATGTTATGAGCATGGGTTTGTCCATTTCGGGAAAATTTTAAGATAGGGATGTAAGTAACAACTTGTTACTTACATCCCTTTTATGATTGTGGTATCTTAAAGTTCATCTTATTGTATTTATTTGTATTTCAAAGTATTATAGATTTATTTTCTCATTCCCCAATGCCTAATATACACATACGAACGACTGATAGAGGCTTAGTCACTCAAAAAATAATGGATTTGGCCGCGGAAGAAGTACTTCTTCTAAAAGTACCGTTTCGAGACGCTGCGAAGTCATATCAGCTATGTCAAGTGACTTTATATAGATATGTACAAAAGAACAAAAAAAAATGCAAGAAGAAGGTTCTACTGGTCTTCCAAAAGTAGGCTACGTATCAAAGAGGCGAGTTTTAATGCTAAGGAAGAAAAAATACTGGCTGAGAATTTACATCATTGTTCCCAAATTAATTACGGGTTGTCTTATCTATATAATGTGTTCTTGCCCAGCTCCGTTACTGATAGACCATTGGAAGGTATTACAGTTCCCAGTAACGCAGAACCGATTCCATCAACAAGCCGTCAGGTTGAAGCAACGCTCACATCATCATCACCGTCCATTAAAACAATATCTACAGAAGATTTGCTACCTTTACAACGTGATCTAAACACACCAACACCACCAAACACCCTTGTTAGCTTCTCCGGCGTTACCTGTTATGCCAATACCGCCGAGAAATCCTGAATTAATCATGGCAACAATGGCTTTGCCATCAACAACGGTTTCGGAAGCGGATGTGGTTATTCCGTCGACATCGTCTAATAATTATCAGATGAATTATAATTTACCCATTCTATCTACCTCTTCAGCCAGTATTCAGGACGTCACAACAACGTCGTTTAGCCCCTACGTAGTTAAGCCTTTGCCAAAGGCAGGACCCAGGAAGAATAATGGAACGGGAAGAAAAGGTAGAAAAACAGCACTAATGATTGACACACCAAATAAACTAGAGATTCAAGACGAAGAAGAAAGAAAGGATAGATGTAAAGTGGTTAAGAAATCAATTTTTCAGATTCCTAAAGAGACAAGAAAGGGTAAGCCTTCAGTTGTCCAGAAAGCTATCAAAAAGAAAGCACAAAAGAAAAAAAACAGGGCTATGATTGCCACAAAAAGTGATGATTTAGACAATGAAGATTGCTTTTGTTTCGTTTGTGTGGAATCTTTTTCAAACAGCAGGCCAAACTAAAAATGGGTGCAATGCCTAGAGTGTAAACGATGGGCCCATGTAGACTGTACTAAAAACGAATTAAGTTATGTGTGCCATAATTGTTTGTCCGATTAGATCTCATTTTCAAACTATGTTGATTAATTAAGAAGATTGTTATTTTTTGTTACAAATAATTAATATTTTTATTGATTTTGATATTAATGTAAGTCCTAAAAGGATGATAATATATAAATATGTTAATTATGAAAGTATATTTAGTTTTATTTGCAGTGTTACAATCATCCCTTTGTACTGTTACAACCAACCCTAGGGGTAGGGATGGTTGTAACAGATTCTACTCTTTTTCTATAATCGTTTTTATCAAAATATATAATAATTGCCGCATTTATTATAAAGCTAAAATATAGCTGAAAGACCAACTTATACGGTATATTAATTGAGATTTCGAAATTCCGAAAGGTATATGAGATATTAGGTAAAATATGAAAATTGTTACGTTCATCCCTAGTCTCCCCTATAGCTTTGGTTAAGCGTCGATTAAAAGAGCATTACCTTTCCTCTATATTGTGAGAATTTGTTTATTATTTATACATATTTTTATATTTTAGTATTATGTATTTATTTAAGTAGTATATGTACTTATTTTTGGTTTATTGGTTTGGCTTATATATTTATTTTAGGTTTATATGTTTAGGTATATTTAATATTATTACTTTAATAGTTATCATATTTTATTTCCTCCTTGTTCTTACACACTATTGTCTACATTTCTGTTTTACTTCTCCTTTCGCAGGTCTGCTGGAAGAAATTTCTTAAGAAATAAGCAGTACCTTTGTACTCAGATCTTCATTTTGTTGTATCTATATGTATTTTATTGTGTGTACATAAATAATAAAATAAATAAATAAATAATAAGGACAAGCGGTTCCGTCATAATAATATACAGTATTTTAAGAAAACCCTGTCCGACCCGTGAAGGTGTTGTTAGGTATCGATAACTGATTCTACTAATGGATACAAAACCGGGCTAAACTTAAAAAAAAATCCCCTAAAAAATAAATATTATTTCGCAAAAAGAGGTAACTTAATAAATATGTGTAAGCACCCTTCCGCGGGCGGCGGGCAGCAGGGCACGCGGCACGTGGTCGCATCGCTATTCGCTCATAATAATACCGGTGTTGTCACTTTTTTAAAAATTACCAAATTACGGGGAAGTTGGAATTAATTCGCGGGAAAAAAGATTATTTCAAAATTCATTTGTATTGGTAAGTACTATGATGATTACATAAAATTTTATATTATATTTGGTCATGTGTTTACCTAACCTTTATTATCCTTATGGGTCGGACAGGGTTTTCTTAACATACTGTATGAAAGGCCTCTACTGGTGCAAGGTGGTGAAGCGTGACTAGCGTGAGCGGGCGATGCGATGCGACGCGATTGGTTCGGGGTCGAGTGAATTATATAAAAATGCGACTGTGTTTTAGGATATTGCGTATCGTGGGCAGTCTAGTCTAGTCCCAACAAGGCCGATTGGTGTTTCTTTAAGGTGTGGAAGAAAAAACAGCACCCAAATTGCGTTTCACGTTATTTATATCGATTTAAATCATTTTTTTTGCTAATACATAGACGCAAATTCTCAAAAAAAAAAAAGTTTGCTCGACAATCTATACTAATATACATATAAAGCTGAAGAGTTTATTTGTTTGTTTGAACGCGCTAATCTCAGGAACTACTGGTCCGATTTGAAAAAATCTTTTTGCGTTTGATGGCCCTTTAATCCAGAAAGGCTTTAGGCTATATAACATCACGCTGCGATCAATAGAAGCGGACCATAACTAATTCCACGCAAAAGAAGTCGCTGGCGGCCGCTGATGTAGGTAATATAATAACGCATTTAACGCAATGAATGTTTTGTGCTGTCAAAATGAAACCCTTTGTAGTGTGTTTTATAAACAATTACCTTGTCATTTATGTTTCTTACAGATGAACAGGATTCTGTAATATTCTAGTTTAGTCACGTTCACAATGCGGCAGGATATTTTTTACAACCAACATTCATCATGGCATGGGAATAAAATCGGATTGTTACAAAGTATAATTAATATTTAGATATTTATTAACGTCATTGTTATTTGTGACGGTGACTATGTGAGTCACAATACAATTCAAGGCCATCTCATGACTAGGAACCGATGTTCAAGTTCTTGCTAGTAAAGGTATTTATGAAACACGTTTCTCAACACTATGCCCGCGGCCCCACGCTCATGTCGATCGACGGCACATCAAGCTATTCATTTCCAGTTTTAGCTGAACTCGTATTCTACAGATACTTCGTACAATCAAAATTCAATATATACTGGTTATGTAATAAGGTATTATAATTTTCGTAGTAGGTTCTAAGCCTCTGTAGGAACCACACGCACTTGTAATAGGTATTCTCCGGGAAGGTGGCCTACTTACGGTCAAGTTTTCAATACGGATTAAAAATTTCGGCTAAAAATCTTTAAAGTATATGGGGAATAAAATTTTAGCAGGCACAATAAACATTACATTACAGGATTATCTTTTTAGACATAGAAAACTTAGAATTGTAGTTACCACCTAAAGTGTATTCAAACGAATACTTCAAATTGATGTAATTTAAAGTTCAACAAATTTGAACTCTGTTTTAATGCAAATTAAGTTGATATCAGAGTGGCTTAACCTTCGCAATAAAGTTCAGATTAAACCGAACTTTATTGCGAAGGATATAAAGTTATTTTTCATATGCTCATACTTGTGTTGTGTACATTTTTGCAAATAAATTGCGCTTGAATCTAGACTTGGTTGTTATTTCACGTAACTAGTTACAATAACCAGCGACGCGATGTGTAACTGAATAACTGGTTACGAGTCAAATTAAAAAGTAGTTATTTTTCTAAATGCGTTATTTCATACACACGTTATGCCGTAGCGGATAGCCGTATCGTGCACACCGGCGCGGGCGGCGCGCGTCGCTGGTTATCGTAACTAGTTACGTGAAATAACGACCACGTCTAGTTTCGTTTCGCGTGTAACTGTATAGCTGGTGGTTATATTTAACAATCACAGTAGCTGAATTAAAATAACTAGCTACAAAAATGACTTGTTTTATAACAGGTGACGCCGATCAAGTAACTGGTTACGTTACGTTTCTTGAAAAAGGCGTTACAACCCACACCTACTTGAATCCCTCGAAGCTAGAAGCATCTAAATTCAAACGTAAATATCTGCATACCTACTATAGGTACACTGCATGTACTGCCGGGAAAATTGGACCCTCTAACCGGAAAAACGGACAGTACAAAATCAACTGGAGCCAACTGGTTGGTATTGGTAAAAAAGAAAAAATACACCGTCATGGCTGTGAATATTTGGATCGCCGAAGTCAAAAAGACAGATGTAAAACTCCATTTTACGTAGAGTAGAGAACTCCCAAAAAATATTTTTAGTTCTTTATCGACATGGTAAACATACACAACCACATAAAAGGTGAAGGTGGTTATCAGAGTTTAAAAATATTGCTACTGAATATTGTATTCAAAAGTCGTGTTGCAATTTATAGCCCAAGCTAGGCTTAAGCGAGCACAATGGTATACATATATGTAGATATACATATGTCTCCATTGTTTCAGTTTGTACTTAGCCACAATACTTATGTACCCCAAAGCACATACAGCACAGCTCAGTTGATTATAGCTGGAAATATGTAGTGTATTATGTTTAGTTATGCTTCATGAACATACTTGTTTAATAAAAATAGTTCCATCTTGGAACTATTTCACCTTATTAATTTCTAAACATAATATAAAAACAATAATTAATCTTGGCTCACTTATTTCAAAAGGCGCAAATATAACAAACTTATTGGGAGCTATATGTTTGAGCCATTAGGGGTTGAAGTACTACGGTCTTTCAGGTCCGAATGTTCATCGATTTATTCGGGACATCACCAAGCGTTCCGTTGACTCTTCACGTGACCAGTGGGTTGATCTATTTTTAGCCCGAAGAATCAGCCATCCGACGTGGTACCTAATGCCTTTTGGGTACTTATCGCATTGGCAGAGATGCCGACTACTTGATTGTTGCCCAAGAGCTCCTGCATTTTTTTATTAAGTTGGTACTTGTGTAAAATGTATACTCAGGTATTTTCATGTTAGCTTGTTTATTTTAAATGTCAAGTATGTAATTGTGAATAACTTTTTTCTCGTTTATGTTACCTATATGCAAGGTCAACTACAAACTTATTTGATTCCAGATTCAGATCAAAACAATAAAATATATGAAGGAAAGTCGTAAAAACGCGCTATAAAGTATAAGTAAAAGAAAACTATAATGACAATACGTGATTATACGGTCACGTTCTTTCTTATAATGGAGGCAGAATGTTTAAGTAAAACCAGAAAATAAAGTTGCTTATAATAGATGTGATGTAAGATAGTATGTCATCATAGAAGTTAAATATATCGACGTGTTTACATCAAGATCAAGAAATCCGTATTCATTTATTTTGGTAAGGTCGGAAAATGAATTGTTTTAAACAAAAGCGAAAGATTCATTACATTGTAATATAATGAATCTTTCGCTTTCACATCGCATCAATCGCTGTAATAATGTAACAATTTATAAGTATTGTAATACTTACAAATTGTTACATTATTATAGCGATTGATGCGATGTGTTACCATTTTTATTTTATAAAGAAATCAAAGAAGCACTGTTATCCAAAGAGATTAGTATGCAGCTGACTTCAAGCACTTTTGAAATCATGCTCTGCCTGAAAATATTATTACAAGTAGCCTTTTGTATCAAAAGTTTCACTTACACACAATGAATAGAGGTTGTCCGGTAAAAAGATCGTTTTGTCTGTTTTTTTTATTCACCGTATCAAAGAAATATCTTCACCAAGGTTAAAAATGTATTACCACAGACTTGTATACCTGTATTTTATTATATTATATTATATAGGTGCTAAAGTACCTACATGAAACCAGAAGTTCACGGGAACGACTTACCTCACGTCTGGTAGACTAGTTAGTATACATATAGTAATTTACCAATGAGAGCAAAATTGATGTTATACTAAAGAGTGTACATGACACTAGAAGTTCTTGGGAACGACTTACTCCACGTCTAGTAGGCTACCATCGTTACCAACGTTCCTACGGACGTTTGTGTGTAGGAAGGTCATTACGAGATTGATGCTACACTAAAGAGTGAAGAAATATGATGATTTCAGTTACACTAGTACTGTAATGCTATTCTACAACGATGTTTTTCTTTATACGAAACCTGAATATAGTTTGTTCAGAATAAGCAACTAAATCGATTCCAATCATTTTTACACTATGTGAAATTTTTCCCAAATACATTTAGAAATTATTGCAGTATGGTTACCGAGCGCACAAATCCGCTGACGTTAGATCATAGTACTAGCCGCGTGGGACCCGGGATCGCGCGGCACCGCTGCAGACGCGGCCGGGCGAGCCGTGTGTTGACCATATTTTTGTTGGGACAATCAAGTAAGATAACAAGTTCATAACTTTGTGGTTTTTCATGATATCTTTTTGAAATTTTGTACATAGATTCTTTACATAAAAATACTGGGTTTCGGGTTTCGCATTAAAAAAATAACGTTGTACAAAAATCTCATCTTAGACAGTCCTACAATATGTTGTCTGTAGAAACATTGTAACGAAACCTACTACTAGCCTTTTACGATTTCACGGTGCCAACACTATTAGCGCTGGGAGAAACTACAAGAACTAAGTCGTCAATTCTTGTTTTACTTCTGAGTTGCTGTTTGCGAGGAACTATATCATAAATGTGAGTACCTACTGGTTCGAAGCTTTACATTGTTTACTCAACCTTGGCATAAATTTAGTGATGTATTCTTCAAATAGGTTATGTGTGTAATAGAATGGAATACGGTCTTTTCTCCCTTCTTTTTACTTGTCGAGTATGTCCAGTCCCCTAAACGCATGACATCCATTTGACCATCAATCACATTCTGAAACATTTAGAAGGATATGGCTAATCCTAAACCATGTTCGAAAATTTGTATTCCCAGCTATGTAAACAACGCAATGAATACTAATAATATTTTTAATGTAATAATAATCGTTATTTTTCGACTAAGTATTACATAGGGGGACTAACTGTTAATAATGGTATTCAGACTAAAAGCAGACCTCAACATAGATGCGAAAAGTCTAGGTTAGAGGCAACTATCATGCAAATGTATAAACGTCATCATCATCATCATCATAAGCTGTCCACTGCTGGACATAGGCCTTCAACAAGCCGCTCTACTTCGGCCGGTTCTATGCTTATCGCATTCAACGATTTCTTGCAAACTTTATAAAGGTCATCAGTCGATAATGTTGGAAAATAAACGCAATAGAAAGAATCGTAAAAGTTGGCGTTTTGTTTTTTGTGACTATCCTTATGACAGGAAGAATAGTTAGTCACCCTGATTCACCCAAGTCAGTGTTTCTCCAGAATTAGCTTACTGACAGGTTATACGAGTATGAGTACATAACTTCCATTTTGCTCGTACGTTTTTTTTTTAATTTGATGAAAGGTTATCCTATATATCAAGTAATATTGAACCATTTGTGGTGCAGTTATTGAAAGTCACCTTGACCTGACCTGCACTTAATCTGCCTTGCAAACGATTATGGTGGCAGGTGGGCCCAGACAGCTAAAACGGTTTATTCTAAGTGCCACAATAATCACGCTCAGTAGGCAGCAAGACTGATGTTCAGAGATTATATGTACTAATATTTAGATTCGAGGATGACATTTTATAGTATTTTTGTTGGCAAAGGCTGTCTTACATTCGGTGTTCGGGTGATCACATGTAAAAGATTTAGTGAGGAAGACCCTATTGATTTTAGTTCATAGACATCTATTTATTTTCTAAATATAATAATATTTGTCGGCGCTTCACATATGCGAGTGATTGGCACACACAGACTTCAGACAGGCTCCGCCACGTACTTAAATGTCATTGTTTTTCCTCTCGTATACGTTGATCATTTATATTACGGTATTACACCTATTTTAGTACAGTCCACTTCGTTTATTATACTGACTGAGCCCATTTAATATTCAATGCATTATATACGTTGGCGAATAGACGAATCATTCAATCATTGAATCATTGTATTGAATATACATATAATTTTATTTAGCATCTTAAAATAAGCTTCAGTTTTAATATGTCTGAGGGCAGCACTTACAAGAATTTCATTTTCTATTATCTGTATTTTCTGTAATCTATACTCATGTCTCTTGTCAAATACTACTGCTAAGTGTACTAAACTAGTGTACTAAATGTGTAAAAACTGCATAGTTAATACATTGTATTATTAATTTCCTTCAAAAACGTTCGGATTGCAATTTTAAGTATATTAAATACGCATTGGAAAAGATTAAACCTGAACCGGTTGTAGTAAAAAGAAATTAGCAATCTATTTTGGACACACATTACCGGTTGTTTTTAACAAAGGTGGTCGTTAGAATATTAATTCATTATTTCTTCACAGACTGTGGAAAAATATGAAATAAACATTCTGAATACAATGTAAGCTTAGAAACTTTTCTTGCCACATGAGAAGACACAGTACTTAGACATTTTATTTCTGTGACAGTATCAGCTCGTAAAATGGGAACACAGGCGAATTATAGAAGATGTCTACGGAACATTATACTTACATAGTTTACTAGTACACGTTGCGCAAAATCGTAAAAAGTCTGGAAAAGTTCCAGAAATTTTACGTTTATCTATATTATAAACACTTGGTAGAATGAATTTGATTTCATAATTCGACGATTTCTTAACTTTGGCAGACAACTGGGCAGATTGGTCATAGGTGAAAAGTTATTATTGAACATCAGCTTCGCCGATGCTATCGGATTGTTTTTCTCCAGCAGCTGAGTTAGGTGATATACTTATTCACAGTTTGGAACAGCCATACCTTGGGATTGGGCTCAGGATGAACAAGTAAAAGGCTAAGCTCAAATATGCATCAAAAGAAGGGATGAGGAGATTGCATAATTATATCCAAGACTATAAATGACTATCTGGACCAAATAGTCTTTGCCCAATAAGAAAAGTTGCTCGACGCACTGAGAGCGCCTAGAGGATCTTCATAATCAATGAAATTATCTAGAATCAGCACTTCTTAAACGTCAAAATTTCAAAAGAAGAAGTGTCAAGTATGTTTTGGACTTCTTCTTCTTAACGCATCACTTTGAAGTGGTGAAGGGTGTTTTTCGTGGACTTTTGTCAAAGTCACAAGTCCAAAAAGCGCTGATTCTCAGCCTAATTTGAATTTCCTGCAGGGAAAAACACGGGCTACTTTTATTCGATTAGAAGATTTTGAGTCAATGATGGTCTGCGTTTTAATTATTGATGAATGAACTTTTTATCTAATGTCTCCAAAGGTCTGAAGTTAATAATGAAATGCATGCATCAAAGGTCAATATTATTGGGGCCAATAAAGATACTCGAGAAATAAAATATAATTATTTCACAGAAATTTACTATTTGCTTTAAAAATTGAACTACTGTGTGTGTACACTACTGTGCAGTTAAGTCATCATGACTTAACTGCATAGTAGTGTACACATGGATTTCATTTAATGATTAAATGATACGAGCTATAGTGACGATATCCGGCGATAATCAGTATATAATGTACGTATAATATTTTGCCTGCACTGTTAGCGCAGTGGTTAAGGTATTGACTGCTGCGCTGCGTGTCGTGGGTTCGATTCTTTCACGGACCAAATATTTGTATGATCTACAAGTAGATGTTCCGGGTCTGGATGTATGATGAAGAAAGTTGGTCAACTATGCCGACCGGCGCTTATCGACGGTGGTTTACGCCGATATGGACAAAAGTATGAAAACTGCCCGACTAGCGACAACCAGCGCTTTTCATCAATTTTCCACGCGAATACAACCTGAAGTTTTAATGTTAGGCAATGCCTGTTGCGGCTTTTAAATGGCCATTATATCATGACCGCCTAATCAATGATCATTCTAATGATAATATAAATGCTGATTTCACTCTCCGTTTATCTGTCACGTGTTTACGTCTAAGCAACCAACTAATTTTAATAAAATGTCTGCATAGGAAAATCTAGAATGTACGAGAAGGAAGTAAGAAATATCCCAGTTAGTTAGCACTGATTTCAAGTGCACTTTCGCGAACGGCATTAGAGCACTTCCGCCAACTGGCTCAGCCGCTAGATTTTCATAAGTTTCCCGGATTGACTTGATGAAGACAATAAAAGTATCTATGTTTGTACGCAATATCGCAAAACACTTTATTACAAAGATCCACAGGATTAGGATATAATGACAATGAATGGGAAATCCGGCCTAGTTCCAATTTGACTTTTAATTTCATAATAAGTTTGTCATTCGCGTTACTATTAACATCGGCGGTGTAAAAACTTTGCGAGAAAACTGGTCTGGGATAGATCGAAGCTTCGTTTCCTTTCTTTTTTTCGGAGTGCCACAATAGGGTATTTGACTAAAAAAACTAATTAGTCCGTCAGTCAGATTTCCAAAAAATACTAGACACGTATTTTTTGTTTTAACAAATCAATAAAAATTGACAAATACAAAAGGTATCAGGAGTTGTGGCTGGTGACGTCAATGGTCGCTAAAAAATGTAGCGTGCAGAGACGTCACAGTAGTTTTCAACGCACTGTGTCGTCTTCATTTTTTGTTTATATGAAAAAAAGAAAAAATACATGTCTAGTATTTTTTGGAAATCTGACTGACGGACTAATTATTTTATACTTTTTCTCTATCTATATTTTTTATCTCTCTCTACTGTTTATATTTTGTATGTATGTATTTTTGTACTTATTATAATATTTTCTTTTGTGTTTCTCTTTTAACTTTTCTTTTATATCTTTGCACCTACCATGTTTTGTCTCTGCATCACCTTAAGGTAGACTGGTAGAAAATGCCTAAGGCGTTAAGTCCTCCATTGTGCAATGTTTTTTCTTGTGCATAAAGTTTTAATAAATAAATAAATAGTTTTTTTAGCCAAATACCCTATTCTCATCTCTAAGGCATATCCATTAGTTTATGTCGGTGGTATATACTATAACACAGCCAGACACAAGTTATGTAACATCATCATCATCATCATCAACCTTGATATCGTCCCACTGCTGGGCACAGGTCTCCTCTCAAACAGAGAATGATTGAAAGTAATCACCACGCTTCCTCAATGCGGGTTGCCGATGTCAGACTTCCAGTCCAGGTTTCCTTCACCTTCAGTCACTGGTGTCCAAGATATACTTAGAAATTACATATAACTTTTGAAAAGTTACATTGGTACTTGCCTGACCTGGAATCGAACCCGCGCACTCATACTTGAGAGGCTGGTGTTTTAACCACCAGGCCACCACGACATTATGTAACATAATTATGATTAAATCCTTCCTGTAGGTACGTACTGTTATTATTTCATTGATACTAATTTTATCTCCCTCCGGACACAAGTTATTACACCTATGTTATTTAAAAAGGTCATCCTCTCTGTACGAAATTATTTTATTGTCATTATCATTATACAAACTCAGTTTTAGTTTCACGCGCCATGTCCCAACTAAAATTGTATGTAATGGCATTCAATCTTTTCTATAATATCAAAAGGCGTCAGCACATCAAGCTACTACAATCAGCCAGATTTCCTTAATAGGTTTTCAACTTTATCTCAAAATCATTAAGGCTCAAGGTTTATTAGTAATATTTGACAGTCTCGGGTAGCTTGGCCTGCAGTCGTCCGTACGTTTTATTTCTGTTACTACGACGCGACGTTTCGACGCTTGCCATTACGGTGTAGAAACAAAATATTTAGAAAAGGAAAAAAGAAAAGAAACCATTTATTTGGCGCACACCCTTATAAATACATACAGTATATGTAGTGACAGTAGTGGTAGACTAATAATAGTTTTAAACAAAGAAAAAGAGAAACAGATAAAAAAGATAATCAACAAATGTGAGTCCAAAGGTTGCGCCAAATAGGTCCAGTTCAGCATAAATATCAGACAACTACGTAGCAGTTGCCTGACGCTGATTTTCAACTGAACCTCCAAGCAGGATGCAATGTATTGCAACGAAGTATCCTTCAGCATGTGCGTGTCTGCGTGCATTCATTTGTTTTCCTTAAAGATGACAGCGAAGTATCGCAATGAAACATCCTTGGCATAATAATTATTACTCTATGAAAATGAGTCGAAATGATTTATGATGATGCCCGCTGTTGCTCATGATTCTTATACGAATGAATTAAGGTTTATTTTAGCCTGTCACCTTTTACGGCATTTTATGTTAAACATGGTGACTAGGGCAATGGGCGTCGTTGAAATAACTGGTTTATTTTGCTGACCATATTTAAGCAATTGACATAGTTAAGGTTTATGTATGATGTAAAAGGCTCTTTTTATACATATACAGAAAACTGTTCTAGTTTCTTTATAAAAAACATAAAAAAAATTAACAACAGTCTTTTAAGTGAGACACAAATAACTTTAATTTCAGAAGCTGGTGCCGATTGCGGTATCGCATTTACATTTTTTGAATATTTGTAGTGTATTATTGGAAGTCGTTTGTCATACTTTTTTCTTTTATTTTTTAAATTAATATAGGTATCATTTTTTGCTATGTAAATATTGTTAACAGGAAGTTATTAAAACATCATCACTATAAAAAAATAGTTTAATTGAAGCCACTAAAAACTGCCTAAGCCAAGTTAATAAAATCTATATGAGGCCCCTAAGTTATTAACCATTAAATCAAATCAGAGTTCCGAGGTAATAAATATTTTTTTTTAATATTCGACCTCATAGAGAACCTATTGACGTGACAACGTCTATTAAATTGGTACGGCGTGGAGTCATTCTCGAAAACACCGTAACGGCCGAATCTGACGCCACACGGAGTCCACGCCTACTTTACCCCCACCCCTAGAGCGCCCGATGTGTAAACATGTAATAGACGTTGTCACGTTCAAATATCGGCAGTAGACGGAGTTCTACAGACAACCAATTTTTTATTTTTTATGAAGCCTGCTAAAACCGAATAGACAACAAACCCCCTTATTCACGTAAAAACGTTTAAACGCTGTCTAAAGTTGACTAGTGATCAGCGATTGTTTCAACATCATCATCATCATCATCAGCCTCTACTTGTCCACTGCTGGACATAGGCCTCCTCCATGACACGCCAACAATCTCGACCCTGAGCAGTTCTCCGCCAGCCACTACCAGCCACCTTTTTGATGTCGTCGCTCCACCTCGCCCAAGGGCGTCCGACGCTATGTTCGCCGAGACGCGGTCTCCACTCGAGGACTCGTTTACCCCAACAGTTGTCGGTCCTGCGACATATGTGACCAGCTCATTGCCAGTTCAGCTTGCTAATCCTTTCAGCTATGTCGGTGACTCTGGTCCTCTGTCGGATCACCTCATTTCTGATGCGGTCCTTCAGAGAGACGTCCAACATAGTCCAATCCATAGCTCGCTGAGCGGCTTTAAACTTATGGACTAGTCTGACCGTTAGTGTCCACGTCTCGGTTCCGTAACTCATGCCGGGTAGGATGCACTGGTTGAAGATTTTAGTCTTCAAACATTGGGATATGGGCGACGAAAATACCCGACGAAGTTTACCAAATGCTGCTCATCCCAGCTGGATCCTTCTATTTGCCTCCTTCTCGAAGTTGTTTTACCCTAATTGCAACCTTTGCCCGAGGTATACATATTCTGAAACAACTTCGAGCGGCATTCCGTTTACGGCAACCGGTCCCGGAGTGACCCGTTCATTCAACATAATTTTGGTCTGGCCGGTCACCCTCCCTGAAATACATAAGATGGCCTAAGGCCAATGTGACCATATCCTTCCCTTCTCTTCGGATTTCGTACAATCCCAGGATATGCCATCTTATGTACTTCAGTTCCTCTTCTAACTGCTCGAGGTGGACATCGAGCCGCAGCGTGCGTCCATTAAATGTTGCCAGGATGTTGGGTTTGGCGGCCTGTCGTAACCCGGGGATTCCTAGCACCCCGTACCTTGACGTTACCATGGCCGTCGCCTTGGCCAGGGATATCAAGGCCGCCGGGAACTGGGGGCCATCGATTCGTTGTGCCTGTCATGACCACTACCACGCTGGCCAGACGGGTTGGTTTTTTGTTGTTTGCACGTCACTTAACTTTAATCATCGTTTATGAATAAACACCGTAGTGTTTAAAAGCTTATTTATAATCGATGATTTAAGTAAAGTGACGTTAAAACGTCAAAACTCTATGGATAAACAGTCGCTAATCACTAGTTAACTTTAAGCAACTTTTATGAATAAGTAGATAAATAGTGTGTGTCAATTTTGGTAACCACATCTTAGCGTCCATTCTTTTTGAATTTTGTCGCTGTCATAGTGACAAATGAAATAAACAGATTATAACTAAATAACTAAAACTGACCATATATTTATGAAATGACTGACAATATATTTATGAAAATCTTTTGTATGCTCATAAAAATATAAAATTGTATAAAAAATACAGTGATGTCCATAGTATAAATACTAGAAACAAGCACAAATTTATTGTACCTACAACAAGGCTCAAGAAAATAGGTGGCTCTTTTAGATGCCAATGTATACATTTTTACAATAGACTTCCAGAGGTGGTTCAAGATCTGAGCCTGAATAAATTCAAATGCTTCATTAAACGTAAGTTGTGTCAGAAAGCATTTTATAGTGTTAAAGATTATATTGACGACAAAAAGGCTTGGGCTTGAGCTGCGTCCGATTTCTATGCTTACACTGATTGTTCTTTGATTTTTCCTCTCGTAGTTTAAATTTGCAATTGTTTGTTTTTTCTTAACTCAAAGCCAGTACACACTATGTAGCCAGGCATATTGTACGTTACGGAATTGCATCGCTGACAGGGGTATTCGGCACTGGTGCAGCTGCACAGGAGCTAAACTTAGCATTCGGGAACACCGTTGGAGCTGCTGAACCTTGGACAAAACTGTCTTTGCATTGTGTAGATTCAATTTCTTAGTATTGTATAATTGCATGGAACACGTGTGAGCACGATCTATTTGCTGTAAAGCATCTATTTGTTGGGTTAGTCGTTTATTGACTTGATAGTGCTATGGCTGTTGAGAGTATGTCATGCTCACTCAAATGTCTCGCTGGTGGTGGCGTGTGTGTTGGGTCATTAGGTTCCCTTCAATATGGTTGAGCTGAATGATGCTGATCCATACGTCATGTTCGTGAACGGACGCCGTCAGAGGGGACTGGTCCTCTCTTAGCTGCTACGGCGTATTTTAATTTCTGAATTGTTGTTTTTTTTTCCATAATGGACGCTCTCAGCGTACAATATATTTCTGCATCGTTCTCACACGATTGATTTCAAAATGAATGATGTAATCAAATATTTGTATCAATAGCTTGATATTTTAAAAGAGTGTCCATGGAGTTTCTTGCCCGTTCTTCTCCATAGGTACCTACTTTTTGGAATGGGCGACTAGCTTCACCTTACTGACTGACCGAACTTCTGACAATTCAAAAGTGCCTGTAACTGGTTTATTTGAAATAAATGCTTTGATTTGATTTGATTTGATTTGACCTTATTTAATAAAGGGTTCTCAATTTGCAACTCTATTGAAAGTCGAATCAGTTATCGGATTGCAAGTCAATCCCATACGTTGAAATAAATAGTTATGAATATTTCAATGTGAATTTAGTGCAAAATAATGGTTCTTGCTTTACTACGGAACCCTGAAAACCTAACGACTATAAGCATTGAAAACAAACTATCTCGAGCACGTACCTAAATAATGATTTAACGTATGACATCATGATTACAAACAGCATAAAAGTTAATCGTGTTCGCAATGACATGTAACTAAAGTACTATTGCGGCATATTCGTCAAAAAGGTAAATAAATATGAGTTTATGTTATGGTAATATCAACTTTAATTCCTACACACAAACAAGTTCAGTTTCCGCTACAATTTTAAAGATTTTTATAATATTTTATTAGTCACTCTGAAATCAATCTAATTGCGCCTAAATAAAGTTCATATTTGTTTAACTTCATTTGAAACACAAAACTATTACTTCACGTATAAATTCGTCATCAACCTTTTTATCGTCCCACTGTTGGGCACAGGTCTCCTCTCATACAGGGAGGGATTGAACGCGATTACCACGCTTGTTCAAAGCGGGTTGGTGATTTCAGACTTAAAGTACAAGTTTCTTCAAAATGTTATCCTTCACCTTTTAATCAGTCATTGCCGTTATTGGTGTCCAAGATATACTTAGAAAGTACATCAGTACAAAATCCATTTGGCTGAACCCTATCTTTTAAGATACAGGCGAGTCGTAGCTTAAAAGATAGAGGCTACGATTGCATAGTAATTATAAACTTTCCTTTCATCTAACGGTGTAAAGTGCTATGTATGTAAAAGAATTAATTTATGTGAAAGAAATAATTTATTATTATTATTACATATAACTTAGAAAAGTTACACTTGGACTTGCCTGACCTGGAATCGAACCCGCACACTCATAATTGAGAGGCTGGTGTTTTAACCACTAGGCTACCACGACATCATTACATACAAAAATCACATTAGGTATAAATTATTATCATCTGAATCAAACTATGTAATACAATAAAACATTTATTTAAAAAAAAAACAACACCTTTGTGCTAGCCGACATTCATTTTTTTTTTCATCATTTTGACAACCTGTTTAGTATCATTTTCGGTTGAATGAGCATGGATGTTGACAAGCTACCTATTAGATTTAAAAGTTTTATAGGTAACATTTTATCATAATGTTTCAAAATAAAATAAGAAATTTGGCTGTCTAGATGTATTTTATTATTTATTTTGTATATTTATAATTTACATGTATTTTTTCTTCCATAGGTGATCCACGTAGGTACCTATGGGAGAAAAATACATGTTACCCCGACCCCAAATAAAGTGGAATAAGGCAGGATGAGATGAGACTGAAAAATTATTTTCTAATAATTTTGGAGATTTTATTTGATTTTCAATAGGATTTCTCTCTATTTTTTATGGCACTTCTGTATTCTGCGCTAGCGATGTATTTGTCAAAAACTAACCTGAATTACTGGAAAAATGACTTTAACACCAACACAATAGGGGTTAATTTACGATGCAACATCATACGTTTTTATAGCTACTCCAATAGGTTCAAACTGGCATCAATCTGATTGTCACAGAAATAAAGCTAATATTTGTTTATGCAAATTAACGAATTGAAATTAACGTATGCAGCACGTTAATTTCAATTTAAAGCCTGAATCGTCTAAGAAAATATATTGTGCTTTTCTTTAAATATATGGCAACTGAAACTCGACTTCGATACGTCTACAAAAGCTGACCTAATTTCTTGGCATTGAGTACATAAATAAAACATACCTACTTTTCATTTACTTCAGTCCAGCATAGAAGCGATAAGGAGAACTATTTACAATAAAAATAAATAAGTGTATGCATACATCAAGAGTTTTATGTGTTGAAGAATTATTAAAGAAAATTTCGTTAAAGAAACACGTAGAATAGTTTTCAACAGTTTTATTACCGAATCCAATCTAAAGTAGCCTTTATTGTAAGATACGAAAGCTTGTTTTCCTCTGTAAACTACTTTATCTAGTTCAAGACTAACGAGATCTTAGAAAAAAGTTACTAACACTTCCAATATTATGGTACATACCTATCATACTTAACATTAAAGTATAAATCAAGAAAAAGCTGTCTACGGTTTGAAATGATAACTAAAAACTACTATTATCTAATTAGCTTTATTTTAAGTGTGCAGATACCCAGCTGTGCTAAATTTATAAAAGTAGGTACACTTACCAACGAAAGTATATTTAAAAAACAAAAAAAAATGTTTTTGTAAAAAATATATAAAACATACATACCGACTTCGAATAAAGCCAGTAGAACAAATAGGTTCAATGCGGTGAATCCGTATCTTCCCATTTTCTCTTGTATATTTGTTTAAATCACGGGGAACGACTGAGCTCGGGCCACGGATGAACGATACTGAGACGCCGACCGCCGCACCCGCCCGCCACTTCGACGCCGACCAACGCATTTACACGTAACGTAGGGTATACCCGCTTCGGATGTTTTTTGAGGACAGTCTGCGTTTTCTGTCATATATTTCCCAGCACATTCTACAACCTTTGCGTGACAAACTTAGAATGACAGGTCTTAATTGCTTTAATATTTTTGATTTATGTGTTTGAATAAGTATTCTAGTCGTCCAAAAAAAAAAAACGATTGAAAGGAATTATCATTTAGATAACCTAAACCTATTAGGTCATTATGATGCAGACTTCGTAAACCCTGGTTTCGAAAAACTAATTAAAACTAAACAGACGAGAAATCATGTTAAGATATTTGATTGGATGTTAGTGTTTAATAATAGCACATATTACAGAATAATAGCATTTATCATAACTTTTATTTAGGCACGTGGTTCAGTATATAAAACGAAATGTTTGTCTTTCTTCTTTATCTCTTTTGGTTTAGATACCTGTGGTATCACTAACATTGCAGTCTCCGAAACCTTCAGAATTTTTAGCTAAGCACCGCAAATTAAAAATCTATGATCATTCTCCTCCTAAACGTTTGTCAAAAAAAATATCATAAGCTTGTGGCGGTATCTATAGTGTACAATATGTAAAGAAAACCCTGTCCGACCCTAAAGTATAATAAATGTTAGGTATACACAAGACCAAATAAAATATGAAATTTTACGTAATCATCATAGTGACAATAGTAATGAATTTTGAAATAATCTTTTTTTTCCGCGAATTAATTCCAACTTCCCGAAAATTTTGGTATTTTTAAAAAAAGTGACAACACTATTTGTGACGGAGCGAATAGCGATGCGACCACGTTCCGCGTGCCCTGCCGCCCGCCGCCCGCGGAAGGGTGCTTTTTGCACATTTATTAAGTTACCTCTTTTTGTGAAATAACATTTATTTTTTTAGGGGGATTTCTTTTTTTAAGTTTAGCCCGGTTTTGTCTCCATTAGTAGAATCAATTATCGATACCTAACAACACCTTCACGGGTCGGACAGGGTTTTCTTAACATACTGTATAATAAAGCTTCATATGAAAATTTTATTTGACGTCAGAGTTATAGTAATAATACATAGTATTACCTCTGACGTCACATAAAATTTTACATTTCTCAAGTAGATGTACTGAAACCTATCAAAAACAGTCGGGCAATAGCTCACCAGTTACAACATTCATGCTTTTCCTTCTAATTGCGAGTTTAGATTTTTTGTATCGTATGATATCAGCATCGCTAAATTGCTTAATAAAAATCCATCAATCTAAAGAATATGGAAGTTTATTGAGGCCTATTAAACTAGAAATCAGAAGGTAAGGCATGTAGGCATGTCTGGAATTCAAGATGATTGTTCGAATAGAAATATTTCCCTTACTATGTTTCTCTTATATATGTATTTCTATTTAATTACATACTAAGTTCACTGAGCAGAGCTTTAATATTGTGGTTGACTGGTTTTATTTTCGTTTTTTTTACCTGAAAACTGTTGACAGGAATGTCTTTAATACCTGGAACAATTAGAAAAAAAAATGGAGTAGAATAGAATATTTTATTATGTACACCATACAATTTAGAAAACATAAATACATTTAATTTTTCATTATATGTATTAAATTTTACAAATGGGCGGTCTTATCGCTGACAGCGATCTTTTAAAGACGACTTTTGAATGGGTTAACATGGAGACGAAAAGATAAATAATGAAGACAGCGGTCTGTGGTATCATTTAGATACTACAAACATATTTAATTTGGTTTTATATTTAAAATCAATATAACAGGAGATTGAAACTAATTCTTTAAATAGCCCGTCTTCCGAAACGTGTGGTCACAGTACTGTCCGACTAAAGAAATATACTTGTACTAAATCTCTGGGCAGGACATCAATGGAAAATATTGAAGGTCAACTTTATGGTATTATTTTTCTACTGGACACTGATTCCATCGTTTTTTATTGACACCATAGCTTGAAAATAACAAGTTTTTAGAAGCTTTTTATGTGATTATTTAACAATAGTGTCTTTCGTACTATGAAGTAAGTAAGTATTGGAACCAACCTAACATTCGGCCTTTTCATGAGGATACGTAACAGTTTTATTCCGGATACTATACTGTCAATGTATTCAGATGAAAGTTTAATTTTAGACGGAGCCATGATTTGGACATTGAATTCTCTGAAAGGAGAATGCCAACTTTCGGCCTACACAACTTTTAAAATTAAACTCACGTTTTCACTAAGTTCTTACTCCCAACAATTTAAATATAAACTACAAACTTAAAAAAAAAACATTTTTAGTACTTTACGGAAACGTGTCCAATAAAAAATCATTTTAATAAGTAATTAATTTAAGTTCTTGAATTCAAGATTTGAATACCAAAAATGTTGCCAATCTTGTTACTGTAATCGATAACTCTAAATGAATAAAATCCTGCTACTGTAATCGATAATTGTATTGTAAAAATATTTTTTTATTGTTTAGATAGTTTTAAATAAAAACTATACTCTTTACTTATATTTACCGCCTCAATATTCTTTTTTCTTATTTATATTTTCTTAATTAATACGTTCGTCCTATTTAACAGTTAATAGTTTCATAGACTAATATAAAAAAATCGATTTTCCATCTGCAATCGATAACATAATCGTCTTGTAATAGCAACCCTGTACGCGTGTCTAAACTGACATTGACACATCTGTTCGGTTGTTTGTTTTTCGAACCCCTCTGTGTTTGCGTTAAGTTACAGATTTATTGTGTTATATTCATACCACCACACATTTTGTGACAATATTCATTGTGTGGTCTCGTTCAGAAAGAGAATACGCTATCAGATGCGTGATATAGCAACAGATCGCATCACTACAGGTAAGCAATATCCTTCAATGATTTTATGTGTTGCTGCTGGTTGATGTTTTATTCTGATTGCAATAAGATATTTTTGTTTTTGTTACAGCTTAGATCAACAGATAAGATCTGTCACCCATGTTGGCAAAGAAGTTACCGTTCTGTTCAACGGAACTTAAACACCCCATATCACCAAGTATTTATCAACCTTCTACAGCCTCTGTTGTATCAACGCCAGCACACTACACTAGGGCTGTTAATATCTGCATATGGGTGATTGAAGTTGTGAATGACATTTTTAAGCAACAGTTTAAAATATTCCGACACAAGTTTAACAACAGAGCTTCATCACGTGTCATGATTGACTTTTCTATAGCTGTTGCCCTAATTAATAGATTTCGGCCACAGCTCAC
Organism: Sesamia inferens; assembly: GCA_037179545.1. Lineage (NCBI taxonomy): Eukaryota > Metazoa > Arthropoda > Insecta > Lepidoptera > Noctuidae > Sesamia > Sesamia inferens. The sequence continues at coordinate 13,459,837 of CM073938.1, read as the reverse complement.
AGACAGGTTTGATGCTGCCCAGATATTAGAAATCATCCAACAAAAAATGTTCCAAAATAATACTTTAAGTGAGTTTATTATACAAAATAATTATAATAGAAGGGCACAGTTCTCAAATATAAATGTTAATAACAGCAATGTCACTGAGTTCACCAGCTAGATTTTCACGATTTGAATTTGATAGCTTGTGGTACCTACCAACTCTGTCAGGCTCGATTTTAATTATGGTGAGCACATTCGTTTTAATTGCCGATGAAGATAGAAGTGTGCAGGGAGTTATCAATCAATAATCTAAGAGAACAATTGTCTCTCTCTCAAAGCTCTAGGCTTTTAAGAGTGAAAATTCAATGTCGCCATATAAGAAGAAAAAAATATTTTGTGTACGTTTTGATTGAGAATAATTTAAATGGGAGAGAGGCAATAAGTCAATATTATTGCAATTGTAAGGTAGGCAAACGAACTGTGGGATGCTGTTCCCACATTATGACCATTTTATAGTATTTACGGTGGGCTCGACACCAAAACAATATTGAACCCCGTGCACAGTTTCTTGATGAATTGTTAATCGAATTTGATAATGAAATTGATGATGATGATAATGAATGATTATGGTAAAAAAGAATAAAACTATTCATCAGTTTATTTGTTCTTTAATTTTCTCTGCGTAGAAATGCATAACCTCCAATTTCAATTCTTACAAGTTCAATTTAAAAATGGAAATCACAAACATACTTTTGACATTAAACCACACAAAAAAATTTAAGAATATTCACTGCATACAACAAATTCATATTGAGCCAAAGTTACTATGGAGACTTGGCATTGTCCTTTACTGTTTCCATGTGTTTTGCCGTAGAACCGATTCCAATTCGAAGACATGTGACCAACCTGCTAAGAGCCCGCGTAGTAGATTACTCCCTCTCGAATCGAAGATTATGTTCAGTAACTTCTTTTCAAATCTCTTAAGGTACTCTCTTAGGAAGACAGCAGGCCAAGCTACCCGAAACTGTCAAATATTCCCAATTAACCTTGAGCCATAACGCTCTAGTGATAAAGTTGAGTATCTAATAAAGAAATAAAGAAATTTGACAGATTGTAGTAGCTTGATATGATGTAGTTTGTACAACGTGTAACGAAAAGTGTAATACGTATCAAGAGTAATAAATATTCCTTGAATAATATTCATTTCAGGTCTAAATAAAATAGTAGAATTAACCCGTGTGGTACCGGTACCACACGGGTTAATTCTTAGACTATTTTATTTAGAATAGTACCCATATCCTCCCGTGGGTGTCGTAAGAGGCGACTAAGGGAACTCTCACTAGGGAAGCGGGCAGCAGTGCTTCTCCTGTGGAATATAAAATTACCGCGATCCCCAACCCGCCTGACATTCGTGGGGATTATGGCAAACAACCCCAATGCAATGAAAGCCTTGGGGGTAGCCTTTGCTCAGCAGCTGACCTCTATAAACTGAAGAAAAAGAACAATTAATACCATCGTTCCTCCAATAATTGTCTTCTACGATGTCCTTCTCACCGCTCTGGTTTTCTTAAGTCTTCTTTTCTCGTCCAGGCGGTTTTCCTTTGGAACGATCTTCCTCAGAATATCAGGACGTTGACCAGTTGGTACGCATTTAAAGTTAAAACTCGGGAATACTTACGCAAGAAACTGGCAGATTCATCAAACATGTAATTTATTCTTTTTCTCTATCTACGTTTCTTTTTTACCTCTCTCTACTGTTTATATTTTGTATGTATGTATTTATTATAATTTTTTTTTTGTTTCTCTTTTAACTTTAATATCTTTTATATCTTTGCACCTACCATGTTTTGTCTCTGCATCACCTTAAGGTAGACTGGTAGAAAATGCCCAAGGCATTAAGTCCGCCATTGTGCAATGATTTTCTTTGTGCATAAAGTTTTAATAAATAAATAATACCATCCTTATGTGTCATAAATTTAAAACATAACAAACGTGTCAATACACTACATAGGTCAATAACTACACCTTGCACGTCACGTTCTGTAACTGTAAGCGTCTCTACCTACAGTGGGCGGTGTTCGTACACATAACATGTTAACATGGAGAGGTGGGATTGAAAAACTCTTCTCAATATAGTTTTTTTTTTAAATATTTATAAACTAGTGCTTGACCGCAATCCCGCCTGATGGTAAGCCGTGATACAATCGTTGATGGTAAAGCGCACTAGTTTATTTAGAGCCTATTCATAAAAACTGAGTGAATAGGAAGGACGACGGCAGTTCAGCGAGGTGATACAATGTTATAGTCAACAACACGACCAACGATGCTGCGCCAGAGGGTGATTGATCTGGACAGCCTCCACGACCAAACTCCCGAGACAACAACATTTGACGCATCGTACCCGGTACAAATCGCAACACAACTGCTCAGACCCGTCCTCCGTATGGCTTCACCAGACATCATGCCGGAACACAACGAATCGCTTGGCGGCAAGACTTTGTCTGGTGGGTGGTAACTTCTGCCGGCAGCCGATGTTATGGCCTACCACCGAATCATTCAAAGAATCCGTACCCTTGGTATGCATCAGTATAAGTACCCTACGTAGTGTATATACCCTTTCCACTAAAAGTTATAGATCTAAACATGGTTTGGGTATGATTGATACAACGGCTGAATTATCGTAGATAATACCAACGATGTAAAAGCAAATTCACATCGATGGTTATACATTATCCAAAGTCAACCCATCGAATCTGATATGTCTGTTTCGTACTGCTTTGGTCTGTCCACTACGTTAACAGTTTTTTGACAATTGCCTCAGAATATAAATATTAGAATACGTAGAAGGTAACTACGAGTATAAAATTCGTAATAAAACAAATGTATAAGCTCCTAACTCTCACTGGATTATCTTATTAGTAGATTAAAAAAAAAATAGTTGCTCAGTTGTTCGATTTGTCAGAAAACGTTTATTCTAGTGGACAGAGTCATCATCGTCATCTCAGCGTTAATCCCAGTCGCATCCGTAGCTTTTTCAGCTTTGTAGTCTGGGGTCCACTTTACCAGTTTAACTGCTGATTTTGGCTAAACTTCGACATTTTCCGTGAAGCGACTGCCGACATGTCTTCGAAGTTTTAGCCTCTAAGACATGCCGTTTCCTCACGATATTTTTCTTCACCGTTTTATGAGCAGTGGTGATAAAAAATAATTTACACATTTTTAACTATACGAACTTTTAAGTCGCGGTCGATTACACACTAGCCCACCGAGCTCTCTGTTTGGTATATGATCAAAACATTATGTTTTCTACCTCAACTCAGTCAAGGCTGGCAGTACCAAGCCGAGGCGAATCTGCTATGTATGTAGAAACGTTGTGGGCGTCTGCTTCCTGACGTAATGCACCAAAACAAACCGCGTTCTGGATATACTTGCTTTCTGTTATTTGGGTTCTTCTTCTACTTCATCAGCCTATGGGGGAGGCCTTGGTCTAGCAGTGGACCTCCCACTGCTAGACCAAGGCCTCCCCCAAGGCTTTCATTACATGGGGGAAGGGGGGGGGGGGGGTTGCCATAATCGTCACACTTGGCAGGCGGGTTGGGGATCGCAGTAGTTTGATATTCCACAGGAGAAGCGTTGGTGCCCGCTTCCCTGGTGAGAGTTCCCTTAGTCGTCCCTTAGTTATTTGGGACAGGATTCAGTAAAATTTGGACGCAAACTTTGCAGACGAAAAAAGAAACTACACTCTTAATAGTATGATTATAGTTTGTTTTTGTGTCTGTAATAAGTACAGCTGATTGGGGGTCAAAAGCCGCAGCTGATTAGTTAAAATCGCACCGCGAAAACTGAAAAAAGTGATCTTGAAGTGAGGGAATGAGTCAGTGAGAGTATCAATCAGGAGCATCAGGTAGAATGAAAGGTCACTTCAAGCTCATTACGCCTGAATGACGTATACAGTGAGTATATATATAACGACACCGCGGTAGTTTTTCCTGCAATATAACTACTTAAAATATCTAGAAAATCGTGTTTTTTATTTTAAATTTTAAATGTCTATTGCGTCTCAAAAGTTAAACCCCTGGAATAAGAATGCATGGAATAATAATGTTGACTATCACGGTAACTTATACCTACATCACCCATGGTCATTATGAGGTCCATAAACTTAGATCTTTTCTTACATAATATCTACCCTACATCAGAAGGATTATATCTGTCTACACTTTGTTGCATCATCATAATTGAATGGGGTTAGTCGGACTTTATAATAAAAGAAGTGGACTGTACCAAAATAGATCTAGCACCATAATTAACATATAGAAGAGAAAACAATAAAAAGCCTGCGGCGGAACGCGTCTGTGAGCTTAGTGGATTAGAGGGCGCGCAGCGGTCGACGCGTACCAGACAAGGTACACCGCCGCGCCATGCCATCCTCATCGGCTAATGATGCGCATATGTAATGCACCGACAATAATGCTGAATCTGCCTATGATTAAAGTCGGTGCAAATAGCAAAGAAGACGCAACGGGGTTAGGTCGCGCGACCGCGAGCGGTTTCCCGCGACCTTCACCAGGGCTTCCCCTGGTAAAGGTCGCGGGAAACCGCTGAATGCGGGAGGCGTAGTACTGGTCGTCGTGGAGATCCTTGGGGGAGGCCTATGTCTAGCAGTGGACGTCTTTCGGCTGAAATTGTGATGATTATGATGATGAAATAGCAAAGCAATAACCATGATAAATAATAATTTGCGCAAAGAAGCCTTTCAAACAAATATCTATAAAATTCCAAAGTCTCTTGCTCAAGATAATTGTATTTATTGGTTTAATGTAATTAAATTTGGACTGATTGCCAACCTACAAGCCTGACCATATGTATCATGCATAAAAGTGTTTATATTTACTGCCACACTAGCTAGAAAAGATCATAGATTTGGATAGTTGCCATGCACCTTTTTAGTTTAAGGCTTGCAGATTATAAATAGCATTGCTTATTTCAAGCTTAAGTAACTCATACCCTCATGCTTATACACTATTAGCGACCCGTCCCTATTTCACGTGATTTTTAAATCTGGAAGACATCGAGATATAGGTACACCTGAACTTTTTGGAATAAGTTGAATAATTGATGGCAAAAACTGCATCTAAATCTGGAACAAAATTGTATCTAGTTAACGGCTTGGGGCGGCATTGCATTGCGCATTAGTTATCTTAGTTTCAAAGTCATTATTATTTTTGTCAAGTTTAACAATAATAGTACTGTCGTCGGCAAACAATGTCATGGGATAGGGTATATTACCACCCACCAGATAAAGCTTTACCGCCAAGCGATTCGTTGTGTTCCGACATGATGTCTGGTGAAACCTTATGTAGTCTTCGTAGTATAAAAGAACAAGTCTCACAAACAAACAATAAAACGACGCTCAAACTTTGGTAACTTTTTAATAGTATATTAAGTATAGTAGACTCTAACATAGTTGAGAAGAAGCAAGTCATATGGTTTGAGACATATCTATACTAATATATAAAGCTGAAGAGTGTGTTTGAACGCGCTAATCAGGAACTACTGGTCCGATTGAAAAAAATCTTTTTGCCTTGGATAGCCCATTAATCCAGGAAGGCAATAAAAATTCACGCTGCAACCAATAGAAGCAGTGCATATTAAAAAAAAAAATTGAAACCTACGCGGGTGTAACCGTGTGGCGCAGCGAGTGTAGATATATTCCTAGTCTAAAAGTAGAAGACCTTCAAACGTCTATGTCTAAATGTGTATGATGGTGAATCTATACATAGAATATTCGTATCTATTCTCTGTGTATATTCTGTTTGGTCGTGCCTCGGAAAGCACTTTAAGCCATTGGTCCCGGTTGCCATACGAACATCTAATAGCAGCCGTTACGGAGGGGCCCTCAAAAGTCCAACAATGGGTCTAACTGCAATGCTTCGATATCTCCTTCGGGTTGTGGAGGTCAGACGGCAATCGCTTCACGGAAAATAACGAAGTTTAACCAAAATAAGCAGTTAGACTGGTAAAGCGGACCCTAGACCCCAAAGCTGAAAAACCTTCAGATGCGACTAGGATTAACTCTGAGATCATGATGATGATGACTTTCTGAGGGCAATGAAGACTAGACTCCTAAGCTGAAAAGCTTCGGATACGACTGGGATTAACGCTGAGATGAAGGTTCTCTGTGTATATTGGGCTCAATTTCTAAGTTAGCACATGTCTATAAAGAGCATTATATTGACTTTAGTTCTACAGGTTGCTTTTTTAGTACTCAGATAATATTTGTTATTACCTATATGCAGTGCGTGTAAGTATGAAAACGTTTTCTGTAATCGAAGAGCCACAACAATGAAAACCAAATCAAAGGTCTCTTATTAAGCTATGGTTTAAGAACCTATAAGAAATGGAAAATAAAAGAAAATAACTACTTAGGAAAGTTCAGAAACGGTCTTGAGATACATCCCTTAATCTTTCCCATCGTAGAAGATGTGAGCACAACTACTTAGTATAAGATCTGAAACAATGCCAGAGAACGCATAAATTTACAAAGTTAGTAAATTGTAAAAGTATTAACACTTGGCACTCACTTTAAAATGTTTCAATTTAATTTAGTGGGTTGCATTTAAGGCGACTAGAACAGAATGGATGCGCCGCTTGGGAGAGGCTTATCTCCAGAAGGGGACTGCGATGGCCTTATTAGACTGTTGATAAGGTTCGAGTTGTATTAAGGAGAGCTTCATTAGTATTACAACCTTTTATTACAGTCTCGTTAAAGATACAAGGTTTTCACAGAAATAGTACATAACATTGAGCTTAATGCGGGAATCGCGGAGTTACTTTCTTCTTCGCCGACCTGCCGTTCGCGATCGGGCGGGCGGGGTACTAATGAAGCTCTCTTTAATACAACCATCCATGACTGATATATTCCAGTAAAGTTAGTTTTAGTGGTGGTCATGTGGTACCGACTTCGATTTACGAGTTGTAAGTTAAGGGTTCAGACTCAGGCAGTTGATTTACTTTGTGTAAATAATCATCAACAGTTTTTTTTTAATAAAAAAACGTTGCCGCGCACTAGGAATTACTCCTGTACTGTGAGTGCGTTTACAAACATTTGACTGGGATCAATCATAAATGTTATTTTACGCTAATAGTTACTTAGTAGGATTAAACTAGTACCAATTATGCCATATTTTTGAAATTTGAAGATAGGTGATGTTGAGAATAAAAAGTTTTTATCTATTCTTACTAATTTTATAAATCTGAAAGCGAGTTTATTTGTTTGTTTGTTTGTTCCCCTTTCACGCCGTAACTACTGAACCGATTGCTTTGAAATTTTGCAGACGTAAAGTTAGAGGTCCGGTTTAATAAAAAGAGTACTTTTTATCCCGAAAAAAAAATGGAAATTCTTGAGGGAAATCTATAAAGTGTGATATAACTGAATTCCACGCTGGCAAAGCTGCAGGCGAAAAGGTAGTAATAAAGGGTGTATCTGACATCGACGCACAAACGAATACCATGGATCTAGTACATGATTCTGAACCCCTCAGTGGTGGAGTTTTTCGTCGGCTTTTTCATGATTTAAAAATATATATATGTAGTTTTTTTCACTTTAAACCGTTCATAATTGCTATACTTTTATAACCCAATAAGATTTTGAAGTAAAAATTAATTAATTCGCTAATTACACAAAAAAGCGCAATGAAAACAAAACTCGAAAGACTATTTTATCAGCTGATTTAATAGAGTTCACATGAGGGATCAACGTCATACCTACAAACCCGCACGGCGGCACGCTTGCAACGTTCAAAGGCCGAGCCGGCACTTTTTTTAAACACTGGATATTCTGTAACCGTTCATTAACGACATAAATGACTATCATAATTTTATTAGTCGCGAAGTTTGCGTTACGATATCAGATACATCCCGTATATAAATTATGATTGAAGCTCTTAGTTGTCGAAGTCGCCGGATACTAAACTTATACCTACTTTAGAATGCGTTTTTCAAACGCAGTTGCAGATTTTTTGAAAAACACGGTTAAATTCAGTAATAATAGTTTATTTGGTTCATATGAACAAGTAACCATTAATTTTAGTTAGAAGCATACTGATGTCGAGAGCATAAACTGATTACTGAGCAAGTTTATCCATCTACCAAGATTGAGCAAATCATTCGTTATAGATCTTGGAGGATACTTATTTTTGCTTATATGTGGGGCAATTACCGAGTTTTGGCGGGAAAGTCAAGCTGAGTGTCACGCTTGTTTTTCATTGGACTTTTAAAATTATTTATAGTGTTGTTTACTAAATAAAAGTGCGTGATTTATGTAGTAAAAAGTGCAGTGTTAGTAAATATTTCATAAAGACCAGTGAAATATCGCAGCATAGTGGCCACATCATGACTTTGCCCCAAATCTCACTTGTAAGACGGGTCACGTGGCCGTCTTTTTCGACATGAATAATTCATAATTACGTTACGTGACATTGGCTAAATGCACAACCCGTGCGAAGGCAAAAAATAAAGAAAGAAAGGGGCAATTACCCGTGTGGTACCGGGCATAGAATAGTACCAACCCATATCCTCCCGTAGGGGTCGTAAGAGGCAAAAAAGGAGGCGGCAGCACTTGTCCTCTCCAAATTACTGCGATCCCCAACCCGCGTACCAAGCGTGGGGCTTATTGCAATGCCCAACGGAATGAAAGCCTTGGGGAAGGTCTTTGTCCAGCAGTGGACCTCTGTAGGCTGAGAGAAGAAGAAGAAGAAGAAGAAGAATATGTAAGTAATGCACGTGATTTAATGAAAATTGATAACAAAGTTATTAATTTTGACAGTTCAGTTATGTTCATTGCGTTATTTAGGTTGTTGAGCAGACAACTTTATCAAACCTATGAGGCAATGAGTTGTAATTGAAATTTGTGAAGTAAATTGCACTGCCTAATATAAGTTCTCAAAGAACAAATGCTTTAGGCTATATAACATCACGCTGCGACCAATAGGAGCGGAGCATAACTTACTCCACGCGAACGAAGTGGCTGGCGGCCGCTAGTCATTAATATATGTACATTGTATATATACTACAGTATACCATATAATACATAACAAATCTATACTAATATAGATATAAAGCTGAAGAGTTTGTTTGTTTGTTTGTTTGAACGCGCTAATCTAAGGAATTACTGGTCCAATTTCAAAAATTCTTATTGCGTTGGATAGTTCATTCATCCAGGAAGACTTTAGGCTATATAATATCACGCTTCGACTGATAGGAGCGCAGCATAACTAGCTCAACACGAACGAAGTTGCTGGCGGCCGCTAATACTACCATAAAATATATGACAAAAATTCAGTTACCAATACAAAATATAAAATGGGCGGCCTTCTTATTTTTAGCCTTTTGAAGATTGTATAAAAGTAGCCAAAACACCTTGCTATTGTTTTTATTTTGGGCTTACACTGCCGCAAAAATTGATTCTAATTAATCCATCAGTCAGATTTTAAAAAAAATACTAGACACGTATTTTTCTTTTTTCATATAAACAAAAAATGAAGACGACACAGTGCGTTGAAAACTCGTGTGTCGTCACTGCACGCTACACTTTTAGCGAGCAGTGATGTCACCAGCCACCACTTCTGATCTTTGATGCCTTTTATATTTGTAAATTTTTATTGATTTGATAAAACAAAATATACGTATCCAATATTTTTCTATAATCTGAATGACGGACTAAATAGAATCATTTTTTTTACCCAGGAAACATCCCTATTTATATTATAATACTATTTTAAGCCAATGTTATTGAAATTGAAAAAACCAGTGGTAGCATTTTTGCTTTATTTACGAGGTGATTGTTTAGAAACTCAAAGCTTTAATGACGAAGTTTCAGTTTTTTATCTTTATAAACGCCAAATGAGTTCATTCATCACTGTTTTTGTACCTCCACCGTTTTTAAATCAGTAAACGGTTGTTATCTACTAGATACGTTAGATAAATCTACCAACCCACGCTGATCTCGCGTGGTGGATTATAGCCCACTCCTTCTTCATCATCATCATCAACCTTTTTATAGTCCTACTGCTGGGCACAGATTCTCATACAGAGAAGGATTGAGCGTAGGTAATCACCACGCCTGCTCGATGCGGGTTGGCGATTTCAGTCTTAAAGTCCCTGGACAAGGTAAAGGAAAACATCTTGAGGATACCTGTATCCTCAAGATGTTTTCCTTCACCTTGTAATCAGTCATTGGTGTCCAAGATATACTTAGAAAGTACATATAACTTAGAAAAGTTACATTAGTAACTTGCAACACATACTTTCGGGCTGCTGTTTTAAATACTAGGCCACCAGACTCCTTCTTACTGAAAGGAAGTCTGTATTCCAGCAATGGAAACGTCACAGCCAACAGCATATTATTGTATTCAAAGGGAAGGACAAGATGACCATTTTCTGTACCGCAGCACGGTCAACCACAGTAGAAGGCCAGTGATGCGTTCACCAACCACAGTAGAGGGCCGATAATTCCGTGATGCGGTAACACCTGCTATGTATGGACCTCAAAACTAGTACGTAACCTCATAACAAATTCGACAAACGTTATCTTTCGTCATGGTTACGTGACCTGTCAATAGGCTATAGGTACCTTCATACTGGCAAAGAATATTACAGAAGGTCGATGGCGTGCACGAGCAAAAATAGACGCACTGAGGCATACCTAGATGTACAGCGGCTTCATATTATCTATACAATGTCAATTGCATTAAGTGCACTCGCTGTATGTGGAGCAGGCAGATGTGTGCAAGAGTATTCGTTTATAATATGGACTAAACCTTCTGTCATATTTTGTGCGGCTGGCCTGTGTAGCCATTCAGTAATGGATGTCCGATGTGCCTTTGTTATTTAAATAATTACGTCTGGTCGTTATGCCTCCGTGATTTGTGTAATGTTTACCTTTTAGTACGCTGCTGTGGTCCATGGTCTTGATCACGATTATGGACTTCCAAATCTCGTGATTACAAGGTTGAACGCAGATTGTGGAATAAAAGTTTTTTTTTTATTTAGGTCTAATAATGGATTTTTTGGCTACATGGACACGTCATTAAGTGAACAATTTGCCGTGCGGCCAAACTAAACACACCTAGCTTGTTTGCGCCATATGCATACAAAGAGCCTCTAAAAACAGCTTGAAGTTATTTCTTCCAGATAACAAGAAAAGCTACGACACAAACTTCAAAGATACAACAAAGATATACCTAAGTATACAACACTCCTAGTTATGATGTAATGCATGTGACGAAAATGCGTCATTCGCCCATTTGATAGTCTCATTGAAGGTCTCACTAATTCACCTCGCTGTTTGTAAATCTGATGATGTCATCCGAAATGTAAATAATACTCGAGAGAGTTGGTATGTATAATATGTAATCAAGATAAGTGAACATCACGCTTGTGTTGCCCAAAGGTCAGACAGCGATTGTAGCTACATTTTCATACATGACGCCAAGCTACTAATAAGTTATTACAATCTGTTAATATTTTTTAAAAGACTTTCCACTTTATCACTAAAGTATTAAGGTTCAAATTTGATTGCGAAAAGTTTGATCGTCTCAGAGCTTGATGAGCTGGCGTCCATACATTATTTTAATAAGCCATGAAGACGTAATGTTTTTATTTGTCTGTGGAAGTATGCTAAATTCGCCTCTGATTTCGACAGAATAAGGTGAATAATTCCCTTATTCATATACTTCTAGTTAAAGCGAAGGCGGATATCTGGTTCATAGAACAAACCCGACAATTAACGGGAAACGGTACCTACGACAGGAATTAGTAGGACACAAGGTGATGAATCTCAGTAGGTATTTCTCAGTAAAACATTATTTGTTCTTTAGAGGAAAACAAGAATGACAAACAAACCAATCATGAAACCACACTAATTATGTCCGTAAACGGATCGAAATTGCGGAAATAAGTGTGAACAATAACAAGTAATTATTGTGTTATACGATGATATAGTATTTATGAGTAATGTAAATGCGTAGGGCAATGAAATCCAATATATAAACAATAGCAAGGTGTTTTGGCTACTTTTATGCAATATTCAAAAAGCTTTTTTTTTTACCAGCGCTTGACCGCAATCCCGCCTGATGGTAAGCAGTGATGCGATCGTTGATGGTAAAGCGCGCTAGTTTATTAAGAGCCTATTCACTACAGCCTTGAAGACACTCAAATTGTATTGTGACGGAAACACCGACGCTGGCAAATTGTTCCAGTCTCTCGATGTAAGCGGTATAAAGGAGGAAGCAAAACGCTTCGTCCGGATCGCAGTGGTGTCAACAACGCAAGGGTGGAAACTCGCCGTACGATGGGTCGTCCGATGATGGAACGTAGATGGGGGAATTAAATCATGCAATTCCCTTGCACACTCACCAGAATGCTAAAAATAAGAAGGCCGCCCATTTTATATTTTGTATTAGTAACTGTATTATTGTCATATATTTTATGGTAGTATTTGTTATGTATTATATGGTAGTACAGTATATGTATATTAATGATTACCATTCTATCTAAAGGGCATCTGTGACTTTGTACTGTTTGCAGATGATACCTCTCGTATTTTTAAAGTAGACAGGAATAGATGAAGTAAACAGTGCTTCTCAATAGTTATGTCAAATAACCTAGTTCTACATACCAAGAAAACAAAATGTGTAAAGTTTGCCTTACCGAATGTTAGAAAACCTAGGACCCATAGTTAGTAGACATAGTTTTAGATCAAGAAGTGCTTGAAACTGTAGGATTGACAGTTTTTATTTTTTTGTTTGGGATTTTTTTGGGAATATTGTAAACAGTAGATACCCAACTTCAGCATTTCGATAGCCTACGGCGTACGCTGTCTGGAAAGGAAGACAAGAAAATACTGACTTTGAAGCAAGTCGTTTAGTTTATTTTAGTTATTTTTTCACAGTGTTATGTCTTACTGAATTCTACTATGGGGTATAAGCCGCCAACAAACAAAATATATTTCTTTTACAAAAACGATGAGAAATTTACCAGATGGGCGTCTGAGTTTCTCTAAGAGATTTTTTTAGATATTGGTGTTCTCAAGATTGCTTCAAAATTCTCCTATGTGGTGTACATAGGAGAACAGCTTATACAGTATGTTAAGAAAACCCTGTCCGACCCGTGAAGGTGTTGTTAGGTATCGATAACTGATTCTACTAATGCATACAAAATCGGGCTAAACTTAAAAAAAAAACCCTCTAAATAAATACATATTATTTCGCAAAAAGTGGTAACTTAATAAATGTGCGTTAACCACCCTTCCGCGGGCGGCAGGGCACGCGGCACGTGGTCGCATCGCTATTCGCTCATAATAATACCGGTGTTGTCACTTTTTTTTAAATTACCAAATTTCGGGAAAGTTGGAATTAATTCGCGGGAAAAAAAGATGATTTCAAAATTCATTTGTATTGGTACTATGTATGATGATTACGTAAAATTTTATATTATATTTGGTCATGTGTTTACCTAACCTTTATTATCCTTATGGGTCGGACAGGGTTTTCTTAACATACTGTATATGGCAAAATATTCACTTGTTCATGAAAAACAGTAAATTCACATTATTAACACCAGAAGTAAACTGCGAGCCCGATTTCACCGGCTTCAGAATGTCATTACTAATTTATTTGCTTGGTGTTTAGACTCGAACTTAAATCTTACCGCCGTTCCCGTACTGACAGCTTTAGATTAGCTACTGTCATAGAATTGTTTATTTTTTAAGCCCAGTAATGCATAAATATGTAAGCTGCACGCTTTTTAATTAATTTTTTTATTTAATTTAATTACATTTTTAATTTAATTACATTTTATATTTAACCCTTTACTGCATGATATATCTATTAAATAAGCGATTTTTTTTAAATTATTATTTTTATTTAGGCTTCAAAATTGAAAATAGATTTCTTTTTTCTTCAAAAAGTACCTCTGTTTAATACTTTTTTTCAAAAACCATATATGGATTCGTATGCATCAAACCTTTAAACCCCTTGGACATATATGGTTTCGTATGCATACAATCCTTATTATATAAAATTTTATTATATCTGTTGACAATTAAATAAATAAGAATTTTATACAAGATTATACATGAAACTTTACTAATCAATTCCTGTTGTCGTTATAACATAAGTATACCATATATTTGGGACACTTAGTATAGGTTTTCGCTGAACAAACTTGACAAATTTGACGATTTTTCTGCCACTCTGCCAAGTGTCCAATATTGTGAGTACGCACAGAGGATAGGAGTATGTTCTGATGGTTTTCTGGAGCTTTTCTCATTTCCTTCCTGTAAGTTGGAGTCACAGGGCTTGAACAAATTGTTGGACATCCATGGCGGCTCGTAGATGGTGAACTAGTCACTGAACTGGCTAAAGGATGAACCCGTTTACGAAGAAGCGCCTTTCCTGCTTTGCGCAAGTGTTTCGAGATTGTTTGTAGACGAACAGAGATAAGAGTCTTCTGCAAATTTAACTGTTTTATATCGCCAGGAAGTTCAACATCTCCAGTAAAAATCTAACGATCCGGGTTATAAGAAGGCAAATGTTCAGTTGAGTTTATTCTAGAGGTTGGTTCTTTACGACGGCTGTTTTTATTGGTCTTGGATGTTGAAGGTAAATTTGATAAAGGACGTCTACGTCTGAAAATTCATCGTCCGTTAAAGGTACAACAACAGTAGGCCTAGTATGAGTTTTCAATACGAAACTCGTTCGATCGTATCGAGCGCGTTTGGCGCTCTCATTGGTTGAGAGTTCTTACGACCTTGAAGCGGGCCAATCGCTGAGTCAAACGCGCTCGATACGATCGAACGAGTTTCGTAATGAAAACTCATACTAGGCCTACTGGGCGTCTAAATGGTATGGAGGATGTTGGTATGTCGGAATCGGAAGGCAAATCAGCATCGCTAAGCAAATGTTTAGGGATCGCGTTAGTATGCCTATTACGCCCAAAAAATCATGTAGGGTCCACTCTAGCAACAATAATGAAAAGGATAGTTTAGCATAAAGAAATTAAAGGAAATCGAAGCGAAACCATTATTGTAGCAGCCGCTACACATGTTCTCTTACCCGCTGGGAAAGGTCGGCTATAAATCACACCAGGACCGCGGAAGTCATGGCGCGCGTCACTGCGACCCTGACTCCCGCAGCGAGGGTTCCCATAAATCTCACCCCGGAAGACATCTGCGCGCTTTCTACATTAACCAATCAAACGCCGCGACCTGCCTCGATCAACGAATCAACATCAAGAACGCACGCAACACCGTGTGGACCTCCGCAGGAGAGCAAGCTGATTTGCTATTGGTTACCCCACTATTATTTAGAGATAGTTAGTATTTAAGTGAGGGAATAGCTTGTAAGAAACATCATTATATTCTATTCCATTCTATCACACTACATCACATTCTATTACATTACAGTCCAATCCTGTTCACACTCTTGTATCACGAACACGTCAAATACATTGTACTCTTTTACATTCGTGCAATACACAAAGTTCGATTTA
Organism: Sesamia inferens; assembly: GCA_037179545.1. NCBI lineage: Eukaryota > Metazoa > Arthropoda > Insecta > Lepidoptera > Noctuidae > Sesamia > Sesamia inferens. The sequence continues at coordinate 13,444,303 of CM073938.1, read as the reverse complement.
TCTGAGTTTTATTTACGCAACACGACCTACGCGCTACACCATATTTTTGTGCTTAATTATTAATCATGCTTGAATGCATACGAAGCCAGATATGGTTCCGAAACAATTATTGTTGAAAATAGGTGAAATTGATTTGAATGTGAAAATCTATTATAGGGAATGCAAACAAGAGGCTATCAGGCAAACAACAGATTTTTTTTCACTCGGAAACCTTACCTTTTCATTTCTATTTCTTTTTGCAAAATTGAGCGTCGCACGTGCACATTAACATTCACTGACAAAGCCTTTTTTTTTTTTTTGGGACAAAAACCGCCACACTTTTCCCAACCACTGCAACTCCTGAAAGCCAGAATCAACAGTGGAGACCGCCAGAAAAACGCCAAGCAATGAAGCTCGACGAGTCCCGGAGAAACGATTCAACTATCTTGGGTCCCGCAACGAAATTAATCAGAAAAGAATAGCGGAGGAGTAAGAAAAAAGATATTTTTTTTCCACTTCCCTCCATAACAAGCAGGAGACAGAACAGACCTAGGCCAATCGGCACAAAGGCCAGTCAGCAGCAGGTCACTGATGATGTAAATAGCGCGATCTCCAAAGTAGTCCACTGGTTTAATGTTAATAATTTATTTACTCTTAAACGAGAAAAAAACCAAATGCATTAAGTTTACTCTACCTCACGTTAGGCAGGTGAAAACTAAAGTGTTGATAAAGGGCGAAGAATTGGAATCTGAAGACAGCACAGTGTTCTTAGGTATAACTCTGGATGCTAAGCTTCAATGGGGTCCCCATATAGAAAAATTGTCAAAAAAACTAAGTTCTGCTGCATACGCAGTTAGAACAATTCGTAATTTGACTGATATTGAGACGGCCCGTTTAGTGTACTTTGGCTATTTCCATAGCGTAATGTCGTACGGCATTCTGTTGTGGGGAAATGCCACTGATATTCAGACAATATTTGTTTTGCAGAAACGAGCTGTTCGTGCAATTTATAAATTAAGTCCAAGACACTCTCTCAGAGAAAAATTTAAAGAAATTAATGTACTGACCGTGCCGTCTCAATATATTTATGAAAATCTTTTGTATGCTCATAAAAATATAAAATTGTTTAAAAAATACAGTGATGTCCATAATATAAATACTAGGAACAAGCACAAATTTATTGTACCTACAACAAGGCTCAAGAAAATAGGTGGCTCTTTTAGATGCCAATGTATACATTTTTACAATAGACTTCCAGAGGTGGTTCAAGATCTGAGCCTGAATAAATTCAAATCTTTCATTAAACGTAAGTTGTGTCAGAAAGCATTTTATAGTGTTAAAGATTATATTGATGACAAAAAGGCTTGGGCTTGAGCTGCGTCCGATATCTATGCTTACACTGATTGTTCTTTGATTTTTCCTCTTGTAGTTAAATTTGCAATTGTTTGTTTTTTTTTTTTAACTTAAAGTCAGTACACACTATGTAGCCAGGCATATTATACGTTACGGAATTGCATCGCTGACAGGGGTATTCGGCACTGGTGCAGCTACACAGGAGCTAAACTTAGCATTCGGGAACACCGTTGGAGCTGCTGAACCTTGGACAAAACTGTCTTTGCATTGTGTAGATTCAATTTCTTAGTATTGTATAATTGCATGGAACACGTGTGAGCACGATCTACTTGCTGTAAAGCATCTATTTGTTGGGTTAGTCTTTTATTGACTTGATAGTGCTATGGCTGTTGAGAGTATGTCATGCTCACTCAAATGTCTCGCTGGTGGTGGCGTGTGTGTTGGATCATTAGGTTCCCTTCAATATGGTTGAGCTGAATGATGCTGATCCATACGTCATGTTCGTGAACGGACGCCGTCAGAGGGGACTGGTCATCTCTTAGCTGCTACGGCGTATTTTAATTTCTGAATAATTGTTGTTTTTTTTCCATAATGGACGCTCTCAGCGTACAATATATTTCTGCGTCGTTCTCACACGATTGATTTCAAAATGAATGATGTAATCAAATATTTGTATCAACAGCTTGATAATTTAAAAGAGTGTCCATGGAGTTTCTTGCCCGTTCTTCTCCATAGGTACCTACTCTTTGGAATGGGCGACTAGCTTCACCTTACTGACTGACCGACCTTCTGACAATTCAAAAGTGCCTGTAACTGGTTTATTTGAAATAAATGCTTTGATTTTGATTTTTGATTTTGAAAGGGACATTATTGCAACTGGGAGAAGCCCAGATTGCCAAACACCACGGAATAAAATTTGATTAAGTTAATGGGTCCTAAGTAGGTATTAGCTGTTACAATTGATTCCAATAATAGGTATGGCAAAAGCGCCTGAACGCACGGAAATTGGTTTCTAGTTTCTACAAGGTCCGTATAATAAACGACTCCGGATGTAACTTGTACACTATCCAACATAATATTGCGTTCATTCTGCCAAAGAACACATTCCCACAAGATGTGATGTGCGGACTGTTCAAATTCACAGTTCGATGTAGAACACTGACACAAAGGCGAAGGAACAAGTTTAAAAGAATACAGCTGACAAAGTCTGTAAAAGTGAAGTTATATCCAAGTGGCATGCGACTATACACAAAATACACACATCAAAAGTGTCTAGGGATCAACATATATTTTTGCAATAACTTTTCTCCTGATTGATATTAATTAAAATTTTCTTTAAGGATTCATCAAATAAAGTGTTTTCGTTTGTCACAGTAACGATAAACCAAGTCACCTTTGCATTAATAAAGAAATTTGCCATTTTCCTAATAAAGGGATATTTGACATTTGAACCACTAACACAAAAGTTCGAAAAAAAGACTGAAATAACAGTTTTCTCTAAAATTTTATTGGGTAACTTAAACAATTAATAATCCGTGTTTCTACCGCGAACACTAACAACACAAGAACATCGGTTTGGCATACTCAAAATGAGTTCATCCAAATCACGCTGTGGAATGGCCGCCCATGTTCGTTGCAACAACAAAAAAAGGTCTTCGACCGGATACCCCTCCATATTCGGCAGAGCTCTTCTCTGTAGCATATCCCATCCATGCTCAATCGGGTTCAAGTCTGGCGACTGAGCAGGCCAGGGCAGGACATTGATGTTAGCTGCGGCGAGAGTCTGTCTTACAACTCTTGCGGTGTGCGGTCGTGCATTATCATGCATTAACTGAAATAAGGGACCGATTTGCACTTGTAGAGGAACGATGACGTCTGATACAATCGTCTCAGCATAAATTTGAGCGTTGAGGTTGCCTCTGATCCAAATCAACTCAGTTCTTCCGCCGATCCAAATACCCGCCCATACCATGATGGTTCCACCACTATAAGGATGGACTTCCTGGCAGGATTTTAATCGCTGTTGGCGTCCAGGGGTTCTCCAGTGTCGTATACGTCTTGTATCCGGTCTCATACCAAAACGAGACTCATCAGAAAAGCACACGAAACGCCATTGTTCTTCTGCCCAATTTCTGTGTTCAAGAGCCCATTGATATCGAATCCTACGATTGTGCATTGCTATAGGTGGTACCCGTAGCGGTCTTCGGGAATGAAGGTTCACTTCATGCAAGCGGTTTCTGACTGTTTGGTCGCTAATTAAGTTCCCTGAAGAGTGATGAAGCCTCACAGCTAACATCATGGCGGTTATTGTTGGAGCTCTTCGAGTTAAGATTTGAATGTATCGGTCTTGTCTCCGTGTGGTGCAGCGATACCGTCCTCCATGGCGCTCAGCCACGGTACCAGTGCTTCGGTAACGTGTCCAAAGTCGACTGATAACACTCTGACTTGTATTCAGAGCTAAAGCCACAGTACGTTGCCGGGAACCAGCTTCTATCATTCCCACGGCTCTGAGCATTTCTTCCCTGCTTAAATGACGTCGCCGCTCCATAATAACGTTGGTTTTAATCAGTAGTAGGGAAACAGTAGCACTAATAATGTCTTCAATGCGTTGTATGTTTTTATAGGGAAAATATTCACAGCTGATTTTCATCTTTTACTCGAATTTGATTCACAGTTCCTGATTCAAATTATGAAATGCACCAAAAAGGATCCATATAAATTTATAAAATCATAAATTTATTACAAAGCCACATCTCAATCTCAAGAAATCCGCATAAAAATGCTTGATCCCTAGACACTTTTGATGTGTGTAGATGTGTTTTGTTATAACTAATGAAATGACAAACACACCCCGTTTATACGCCATTTTTTTATTTATTAACAATAAATTAACCGTAAAAGTGTCGGACATATACAGGGGCGTGCACAAAGATTTTGTTGAGGGTAGGCATACATATACCTACTACCCAAATCTCTGTGCTTATATATGGTAAAACTTAAAAAACGTAACTTAGACGTAGTTTCAATTTAACATAGTCGCGTACTTTTTCGCATGTCAACATTGAATTGATGTTTGTGCGTGGCTACAATGAACATCTAAGTATGTGATTGATGATAAGAACAAGTGAAATAAATGATATACGTGGGGTATTAGGTTTTTTTTTTTTGCCCAAATGAATACAATGAAATCATCATCATCATCTCAGGGTTAATACCAGTCGCATCCAAAGCTTTGGAATCTGGGGTCCGCTTTTTCCAGTCTAATTGCTGATTTTGGCGAAATTTCGACATTTTCCGTGAAGCGACTGCCGTCTGACCTCCACAACGCGAAGGCAATATCGAAGCATTGAAGTTAGACCAATTGTTGGACTTTTGTGGGCTCCAACAACCCGTAACGACTGCCACTAGATGTTCGTATGGCAACCGAAACCAACGGCTTAACGTGCTTTCCGAGGCACGACCAGACCAGTGCAAATATTCATATTCATGCATACAAATACTTACACTGCGCGAGGATCGAACCCGCGCCTCCTTACGCAGCGACCGCGTTCGCTACCGCTACGCCATGGAGGCTGTCAAAATACAATGAAATGGTATTACTAACTCAACTGTAAATAAGTAATAATTTATTTCTCAAAAAACTAAAAAAAAAATATTTTACTATCTATAAATTAAATCAACGCGCCTATCTATTTTTAAATAACTCTGTAAAAATCAAATATATATAAGATTGTTTTGAAATCGCTAAAAGTTCTTTTAAAATGGAAATATAGACAAATCTTTCATAAATATGCGTAATGCACTGGAATCATAACTATTAAATTTTGCTAATTTGTAAACTTCAGGAAAATTATTACAACATAAAGTATAGTATTGAAATTCAAAAGCAAGTAGGTTGAAAAACTTAAGGTCTTTTAAGTTTTTATAACGACGAACTGTCAAAGCCGTGTTTTAAAATAATATACCTATACGAGAAACAAAACAATTTATTTGTACACACTACACAACCTGCTAACCACATATAATTATCATAATACTTTTTTATAAAGACAACCTTTCTTTTGTGTTAAACCAAAAACTCTAAAATAAATGAATATTCAATTCCGCTTAAAACAATCATTATAGGTACATATTTATCCAAATACACCAATAATGAAACAATATAAGCTGCTAAAATAAAAAGGTATTTGAACGAACAACAATCATGCTATATTTCTGAACTTCTTAAATTCGTCGCATTATTAGAAGCTGTGCTTATCATGGGCTTTAAACCCAAAGAAATTTCACGCACACGTACACAACAGTTTAGGCACACAAGCAAATAATTTTATACACAGACAGATACGGAAGAGGCATATTTTGTTTATGCTTACGCCGTAAGAGGCGTGGGTGTCGCGCCTGCCTAAGGCAACTGATGTGTCTCGTTAGCACTAGGCCCAATAGATGGCAGTGTTATCAATAACTGATTAACAAAGTCTTTTAGTTTTAACTTTGTAGTATATAAATTATTTTACAGTATATTATAATTATAGAAGACTATTAGGGTATGCAGAGCTTTTCTGCTTGTACGGAGCGCACGCGCCTGGACATATATGGTTTCCTATGCGGTAAAGGGCCTGATTTACACCGTGCCTATGGCTAAAATTAAGTTGAAGCCACAATAATAGTTGCATTGTCTAAACACCATTTAGAAGGTGCAAGTCATCTGTTGCATCAAGTTTATTGTACGAGTATGCCATAGGCAATTAAATTACACCGTGTAAATTAGTCTTCAATTATATTTTTAATTTAGTTACATTTTTAATGTTAATATTCTTTTTCATTTGACAAGTTAATTAAATTTTAAAGAAAAAAAACTTTATTTATTTATTTTATTATTTATGTACACACAATAAAATACATATAGATACAACAAAATGAAGATCTGAGTACAAAGGTACTTAGGTACCTTTAATTTAATGTTTTATGTCTTTTGTAATATTAGTAAATTTACTTCAGTAGGTCAGTCAGGTTTTTCTTTTAACTAAATAGGCAGCTTTTTCCTGTTTGTTAGAAAATACTAGGATGTGGCGTATGGCTACTGTCTTTTGTAATTTTGACTTTACCCTTTCCGATCGTTGCTCAAGTTACGTAATGATTAGTTAATCATTACGTAACTTGAGCAATTTTTGAAGTTTAAAAATGTCTTAACTTTAACAAAGTTTATGAATACACGTACGTGTATACGTTTTACGAGCCATTGTTATATTAATTTTGTATTGTTTTATTTTATTGCTAGTTATTTAAGACATTTACCTAACAGTCATCATCAACCTTTTTTCTATCATCCCACTGCTGGGCACAAGTCTCCTCTCATGCAGAGAAGGATTGAGCGTAATCACCACGCTTGCTCAATCAGTCATTGGCATCCAAGATATACCTTTGGCCTTTGATTGCGTACATCATGGTACTCTTATTAGGAAATTGTATCATTATGGTTTGAGGGACAGAGCTCTCGACCTTTTGATTTGGTATCTGAATAATCGAATTCAGAGGGTTGATGTTAATGGCAAGAGATCTGCAGGATCTGCGGTCACCATGGGCGTTCCGCAGGGCTCAATTCTAGGTCCTTTCTTGTTTTTAGTTTATATTAATGACCTCCCCCTTCACGTGAGGGATAATCACAACATTGTATTGTTCGCGGATGACACTTGTCTTATTTTTAAAGTCAAGCGTCAGCTAGCAAATTTTAACGAAGTTAACCATGCACTTTCTAAAGTTGTCCATTGGTTTAATGTAAATAACCTTATTTTAAATGAGAAAAAACGAAAGTCATTAAATTTTCTACGCCAATTGTCAGGCAGCTAAGTACCAATGTTCAACTGAATGGAGTAGAGTTGATCCCTGTCGAGTCGACGGTTTTTGTTGGATTAACTATTGACGCCAAGTTGCAATGGGGTCCTCACATTGAGAAACTATCGGGTAGACTCAGTTCTGCCGCCTTCGCTGTTAAGAAAATTAGACAGATAACTGATATAGATACAGCCAGAATTCTTTATTTTAGTTATTTTCATAGTCTTATGAGTTATGGGATTCTTCTATGGTGAACTTGTGCGGACATCAATACCATCTTTGTTTTACAGAAAAGGGCTGCTCTAGCCATTTACACCCTCGGTTCTAGAGATTCTCTTAGAGAAAAATTCAAAGAGGTGAACATTCTGACTGTAGCTTCACAATATATATTTGAAAATCTTATGTCTGTACATAAAAATATATCGAATTTTAGGAAAGTACGCGATGTTCGTCATATAAATACCAGGAACAAACACAATCTTGCTGTACATCACACTCGTCTCCACAGAGTAGGCAACTCGTTCATGGGTCAATGTATACACTTTTACAACAAGCTTCCCATGGACATTCGAAACTTACCCATTAAACGATTTAAAAGCTATATAAAGGCCAAACATTGAAAAAAGGGGTAGAATAAAATCACGGATTATTTAGAAGACAATAAAGCTTGGGACTGAGCTGCTCGTTCTGCTAAGCATTGTTATTAAGCAATGTGCGTAATTATGACATTTTAAACACTTTTACTTTTAAAGTCACGTAAGTGATTGTAAACGTTTTCATTTTTAATGTATGGACTTGAAAAAAGACGATGATCCCTGAGTTTGTCTGAGTTTGTTTCGGCTCTTTCTTCTCAGAGGTATTCAGTTAGGAAATGCCGTCTTCATCTAGATAAAAAAAAAAAAACAAAAAAAAATGACGTGTAAAAGTGATCAGTGATCCTACTTGCTTAATAAACGATTTCATTTCATTTAATGTCATACTTAGAAAGTACATATAACTTAGAAAATTACCTAACAGTATCCGTTTATAATATTAACAAAAACACAAGCCACTGCCCACGAATTCATCTCCGTAAAATTTCTCTCGACCCACCCCGGCGCGCGGCGCATCGCCTCGCCCGCCCATGTTGTATTGTAACTTTATCATCAAAAGTTCCATACAACAATTTTGATCAGTGTATAACAAGTTTTATAAACAAAGCTCAGTAAAAGATTTATATGTGACCCATGAATTATTTATGAACCTGTTATTCGTTTTTCCATTCGATCCCAGACAACGTGACGTCATCACCGGCGAACGCGAAACTTGACCTTATTAAACACTCTCCTGAATAAAACTAACAGATTTATTAATCAGCAACAAGGACGGTGGATGGTTTTTAAGGCAAATGTGTATATCTCCTAAGTAGGTTGTTATATCGGGATTCCATTCAACATTTTATGCCTTACCTACTACCCATGGGCGTACCCAGGGGAATAGCAACCCCCCCTGGAAATCTTGCATAACATGTATGAACTCCCCTAAATTAATAATTAGAGTAAGTCCTTATCTCTAACATTTGAATAAACTACACAGTAGGCACTGACAAAATGTACGATTTTTTTTTTTTTTATAATTATAAACTAGCGCTTGACCGCAATCCCGCCTGATGGTAAGCAGTGATGCGATCGTAGATGGTAAAGCGTGCTAGTTTATTAAGAGCCTATTCACTCAGAAAAACTGAGCGAATAGGAAGGAAGACGGCAGTTGAGCGAGGTGATGCAATGTTAAACCCGACTAACACGACTAACGATACTGCGCCAAAGGGAGATTGATCTGAAGACCCTCCACGACCAAACTCCCAACACAACAACATTAGGCGCATCGTACCCGGCACACATCGCAACACAACTGCTCAGACCCGTCCTCCGTACGGCTTCACCAGACATCATGCCGGAACACGACAAATCGCTTGGCGGCAAGGCTTTGTCTGGAGGGTGGTAACTTCTGCCGGCGGCCGGTGTTATGGCCTACCACCGAGAATAATTGCCAATAAACCGTGAGCGACTATAGCGCACAATGATTACGCACTCTAAAAATTTGACCTGCCCACCTATCGTCCCGATTTTCATTCGTTTTATGTCTCAGCGTGATTTTATTATGGTTAAAGACTTCCTGGATAAATAGAATATTGAACACAAAAAATATTTTTTCTATTCGAACCAGTAAGTTCTTGAGATTAGCAATATTAGCATGTTCGGATATACAAACTCTTTAGTTTTATAATGTTAGATATTGTAGCATGGCCTTTAGTTGAAATTAAGACTCTTGTATCTTAATTAATAATGTAGCAAAAATCTCAACATTGCTTTGCATAGTACACAGTCCTATATGGAAGTAGCTATTACCTACATCTAAAATTAGCCAACGAATGTATATATGCTCAGTTAGGCAATAAAAAATGCTACCATTACATCAGCAAAACAATTCCTTCTTGTTTATGGGCAATTTAAGGTTTTTTTTTTTCTCCATCGTCAATATCTGAACTCATACTACCGATTAAGTAAAGAAGTTCCCTAAATAACCGCTAGAGGCGCTGTCAAAAAAAAAACGAGTGTGCTTATGACCACACGACTGAAGTGAAACTTCTTTCGCACCATCTGTATGTATATATACAGTATGTTAAGAAAACCCTGTCCGACCCGTGAAGGTGTTGTTAGGTATCGATAACTGATTCTACTAATGCATACAAAACCGGGCTAAACTTAAAAAAAAAAATCCCCCTAAAAAAATAAACATTATTTCGCAAAAAGAGGTAACTTAATAAATGCGCGATAACCACCCTTCGCCTGCCGCCCGCGGGGGGCGGGCGTCAGGGCATGCGGCACGTGGTCGCATCGCTATTCGCTCATAATAATACCGGTGTTGTCACTCTTTAAAAATTACCAAATTTCGGGGAAATTGGAATTAATTCGCTGGAAACAAACATTATTTCAAAATTCATTTGTATTGGTACTATGATGATTACGTAAAATTTTATATTATATTTGGTCATGTGTTTACCTAACCTTTATTATCCTTATGGGTCGGACAGGGTTTTCTTAACATACTGTATACGTGTGTATATATGTGTGTGTACAATATATACATGTATACACATATACATATATTAAATTTCTATAAATATTTAAATTTATTTCATGGTTTCATTGGTAAATTAATATTTTTGCATAGATCTTCTATTTTTATTGAAAAAAAAAAAAAAAAGTGGATTCCCTCGGGGCCAAAAGGTCGGGCTCCTCCTCCTGATTCAGGGGACCCCAAACTCGGGTAGTCCACGACCTCTGGTTCCCGAGACAATCCACGGGGGGTGAGCTAATCAATGAGGGGCGTCCTGGGGGGGGGTAGTTTCGTGGGAATATTAAGGGGTGAGGGGGGGGAGTAAGGGAGGGGGGGATACAGGAGGGACTAAATAAATACATAAGTGTATCCGTGTCTCAAAATTAAAAAAAAAAATTTTTGCATAGTTCTTCTATTTATATTGAAAAAAAAACAAAACTCGTTGTAGACCTTGTAGTACCAAGCTCGCGCCACGGGCGCCTCTGTGCTTATATCCCCCACTTAACTTCCGTTCGCCTTGCACGATCATTTTTCGTAACGTTTTCGCCAGCTTACTCCCCAAGTCAAGCGTGCCTAAAGAAGTTTCACTTCAAAAATTAAAATATCGAGCATCTAGAAATACTATTTCTTTAAACTCAAGGTAGAGATACTGATGTGCTTACTGTTATTTGTACCTACTTAGAATGCCTTGTCTCAGGAGTTGGCGTTTATTTTTTAGTTTAATAAAAATGTTTTGATATGTTGACGTGGAATTCTCTTGTTGCTATCTATAAAAATTACTTATTATAATATAAACTCTTGTTAAGATATTCATCATCTGGCTAGCCTTTTCCCTTATATGTGGATTCCAGTTTAACCAGATGCAGTTACTTAAATAACGCGCTTTCAGTTTTTGAGATATTAGCAATAATGTGTCATAAAAACTCGTACCTAAGTTTGATTATTTTAAATATTTTTTCCTATAAACTTTTTCTTTCTATAAGTGATGGTTTAGTAATCTAAACCATCACTTATAGAAATAAAAAGTTTATAGGTTTTAAAGTTTTTTTTTTTCATTTTATAGAATAAGTTTAAGGAATCTAAAAATGTATCACATGTTAAGGTTTTATATAAGCAAAATCATGAAAGTTTGGAATATCATACTTATCAGTATATTTTTGTGTTTTTACAAATTTTACAATAAAACAATATTATTTTTGTCTTATCGATGGAAAGATACCATCTCGCTGTATATTTGAGGTCTGGCTTTTTGCCCCGCATGTTATAATTGCACAATACGGCATTTTAAAACGGTGCTCCGACTATGAAGTACTTTGAAGAATACTAAATAAATGTTTCGCGGACTTTCGGTCCACATAAGATTTTCGTCTCACATTTGTGGCACGCCTGCCCCGCCCACACGACCTTTCCAGTCTTACTTGTCTATTCCGTGTGTCTATCTGTTATGATTTTTTGTCATTTATTTTTTACGACAAATATTGGCTAATTTTCTAAGCGATTTTAAACCAATACAGCATTAATCCTTATTCAATAAAATACCTTAAATAAATTGTTGATTTAATATAGATCTATATTGCCCTTTACAGATTTTTTTAAGTGTATGTACAGTAAGGGTCCAAAAGTGGAGTACCACTTTTGACACTTATTGTTAGAGCAATAAAGTTCAAAATTGGTAAGCCACTTTTGACCCTTAGGTACTGTAATTAGTATCAACATTGCACCCGTGCAAAACCGGGGCGGATCGCTAGTCTGCGATAAATTTCAAACAAACAAAACAATAGGTAGCATTCATATCGAGCTTGCAAGGCGGAGTTTATATTTAATTATTATACACACATCAAAAGTGTCTAGGGATCAAGCATTTTTATGCGGATTTCTTGAGATTGAGATGTGGCTTTGTAATAAATTTATGATTTTATAAATTTATATGGATCCTTTTTGGTGCATTTCATCATTTGAATCAGGAACTGTGAATCAAATTCGAGTAAAAGATGAAAATCAGCTGTCAATATTTTCCCTATAAAAACATACAACGCATTGAAGACATTATTAGTGCTACTGTTTCCCTACTACTGATTAAAACCAACGTTATTATGGAGCGGCGACGTCATTTAAGCAGGGAAGAAATGCTCAGAGCCGTGGGAATGATAGAAGCTGGTTCCCGGCAACGTACTGTGGCTTTAGCTCTGAATACAAGTCAGAGTGTTATCAGTCAACTTTGGACACGTTACCGAAGCACTGGTACCGTGGCTGAGCGCCATGGAGGACGGTATCGCTGCACCACATGGAGACAAGACCGATACATTCAAATCTTAACTCGAAGAGCTCCAACAATAACCGCCATGATGTTAGCCGTGAGGCTTCATCACTCTTCAGGGAACTTAATTAGCGACCAAACAGTCAGAAACCGCTTGCATGAAGTGAACCTTCATTCCCGAAGACCGCTACGGGTACCACCTATAGCAATGCACAATCGTAGGATTCGATATCAATGGGCTCTTGAACACAGAAATTGGGCAGAAGAACAATGGCGTTTCGTGTGCTTTTCTGATGAGTCTCGTTTTGGTATGAGACCGGATACAAGACGTATACGACACTGGAGAACCCCTGGACGCCAACAGCGATTAAAATCCTGCCAGGAAATCCATCCTTATAGTGGTGGAACCATCATGGTATGGGCGGGTATTTGGATCGGCGGAAGAACTGAGTTGATTTGGATCAGAGGCAACCTCAACGCTCAAATTTATGCTGAGACGATTGTATCAGACGTCATCGTTCCTCTACAAGTGAAAATCGGTCCCTTATTTCAGTTAATGCATGATAATGCACGACCGCACACCGCAAGAGTTGTAAGACAGACTCTCGCTGCAGCTAACATCATTGTCCTGCCCTGGCCTGCTCAGTCGCCAGACTTGAACCCGATTGAGCATGCATGGGATATGCTACAGAGAAGAGCTCTGCCGAATATGGAGGGTATCCAGTCGCAAGAAGACCTTTTTTTGTTGTTGCAACGAACATGGCACATGCCCCGTGTGGTACCGGGCTTAGAATAGTACCAACCCATATCCTCCCGTGGGTGTCGTAAGAGGCGACTAAGGGAACTCTCACCAGGGAAGCGGGCAGCAGCGCTTCTTCTGTGGAATATGAAATCCTGCAATCCCCAACCCGCCTGCCAAGCGTGGGGATTATGGCAAACCCCCCCAAATGTTGCACACGACTAAGCCAAGGCCCCTAGTCCCCGGCAGCTCCGCTATTCCTGGTCATTGTGGTAGCGGCCAAGGTAACGGCGGGGCAAGGGGTGCGAAGAATCTCCGGAAGAGATCCGGCTACCACAAGCAACGACGGATCGACCTGGCAACACTAAACATGCGCACACTGCGGACCGACGAGAGGGTTATTGAACTGGAGGAAGAATTGAGCAAGTTGCGATGGGGTGTCCTGGGATTATCTGAAGTCCGAAGAGAGGGTGAGGACTCGATAATCCTTAAATCCGGTAACTTGCTCTATTTCCGGGAGGGCGACCATCAGTCCCAAGGTGGTGTCGGGTTCCTCGTCCACAGGTCCCTTGTCGACAATGTAGTGAAGATCGAGAGTGTGTCGACCAGGGTGGCGTTCCTGATACTCAGAATAACCAAACGGTATTCGCTGAAGGTCATTCAGGTATACGCCCCGACCTCGACACACTCCGACGATGAAGTAGAGACTATGTATGAGGACATCTCTAAAGCCATACATAGCTCTAAAACTCACTACAGCGTTATCATGGGGAACTTCAACTTGGTAAACGGAGTGGTGAAGAGCTCGGACTGGGAAATTTTGGATTTGGGCGTCGGAACCACCGAGGCCACATGTTAGCTGGCTTCATGGAGAAGGAGGGACTCTTTATGATGAACTCCTTCTTCAAAAAGCGTGAACAGCGAAAGTGGACTTGGATGAGTCCCGACGGGGTCACTAAGAATGAGATAGACTTCATTTTGACGACAAAAAGGCACATATTCAATGATGTCTCAGTGATCAACTCGCTCAAATGCGGCAGCGATCACCGTATGGTCAGAGGCACATTGAATCTGAACATAGTGTCCGAAAGATCTCGCCTGATGAAGTCCACGCTCTGGCCAGCACCCATTCAGATCCACAACTCCGAGGGTTTCCAGCTCGAGCTCCAAAATCGCTTCGAATGCCTAAGTGGCGACGTGGACGAATATAATGACGGATTCGTAGAAGCTGTCCGTACGGTCGGGACTAAGTATTTTAGGACCCGCCGTACAAATAGAACTAAGCTCTCGGACTACACTCTCGAGCTCATGGAGGACAGACGTGAGATGATTTTGCGTTCGTCAAGTGATGCTTGCAGATACCGGCAGCTCAATAAGCAGATCTCAAAGTCTCTGAAGCGCGACCTACGTCGGTATAATACCGAGCGTATAACGGAGGCTATAGAGCGAAACAGAGGCTCTAAAGTTTTCGCTAGAGATCTTACTATTAGGCATAGCCGGCTAAGCAAGCTGAAGACTGACGACGGCAAGATCTTAACGTCCGGGCCCGAGCTTTTGAGGGAAGTCGAGAATTTCTATGGACAGCTCTACACTTCAACGACAAGACCCGCATTAAATCTTGCTGTAGACCCTAGAGCAAGATTAACCCGACACTACACTGAAGATATCCCGGACGTCAGCCTGCAGGAGATTCGATTGGCTCTGAAACAGCTTAAAAACAACAAGGCGCCAGGCGATGACGGAATAACGGCAGAGCTACTGAAGGCGGGTGGTGAACCGATCCTTAGGGCCCTTCAGAAGTTATTTAATTCCGTCATAGATAAGGGAAAAACGCCACAGGCATGGCACAGAAGTGTGTTGGTAATCTTTTTCAAAAAGTGTGACAACACCCTTTTGAAAAACTACAGACCCATCTCACTTCTGAGTCATGTCTATAAGTTGTTTTCAAGAGTCCTCACAAATCGTCTCGCCTGCAGGTTTGACGACTTCCAGCCGCCCGAACAAGCCGGTTTCCGAAAAGGCTACAGCACAGTAGACCACATACGTACGCTGCGGCAGGTTATACAGAAGGCCGAGGAGTATAACCTACCCCTTTGCTTGGCGTTTGTGGACTACGAAAAAGCCTTTGATTCGATCGAGACCTGGGCTGTACTGCAGTCTCTCCAGCGGTGCTAAGTAGACTATCGATATATTGAAGCGCTGAAGGGTTTGTACGAAAACGCCACCATGTCAGTCCGAATACAGGACCAGACCTCGAAACCAATACCTCTGCAGCGTGGTGTCAGACAGGGAGATGTTATCTCTCCGAAACTGTTCACCGCTGCATTGGAGGATGTCTTCAAGGTTCTGGACTGGAAAGGACTGGGCATCAACATCAATGGCGAGTACATGACACACCTTCGGTTTGCTGATGATATCGTAGTCATGGCTGAGACCGCGGAGGACCTGAGTACAATGCTCGAAGAGCTCAGTAGGGCCTCCAAGCGAGTCGGTCTTAAAATGAACATGGGCAAGACGAAAGTCATGTCTAATGGCCATGTTGTACCGACTCCTATAAAGATTGGAGACTCTGTTCTCGAAGTTGTTGACAGCTACGTGTACCTGGGACAAACTATCCAGTTAAGAAGGTCCAACTTCGAGAAAGAGGTCAATCGTCGAATCCAACTCGGCTGGGCTGCTTTCGGGAAGCTACGTAGAATCTTCTCGTCCGAAATACCGCAGTGTCTCAAGACAAAAGTCTTCGACCAGTGTGTGTTGCCAGTGATGACTTATGGAATTGAGACGTGGTCGCTAACAATGGGCCTTATAAGAAGGCTCAAAGTCGCTCAAAGGGCAATGGAGAGGGCTATGCTTGGGGTTTCACTGCGCGATCGAATCAGGAATGAGGAGATCCGCAGAAGAACGAGAGTAACCGACATAGCCCGAAGAATTGCAACACTGAAGTGGCAATGGGCTGGACACATTGCCCGTAGGACCGATGCCCGATGGGGCCGACGGGTTCTCGAGTGGCGACCACGCACCGGAAGACGTAGCGTGGGTAGGCCCCCGACAAGGTGGACCGACGACCTGGTGAAGGTCGCGGGAAACCGCTGGATGCGGGAGGCGCAGGACCGGTCGTCGTGGAGAACCTTGGGGGAGGCCTATGTCCAGCAGTGGACGTCTTTCGGCTGAAATGATGATGATGATGATGAACGAACATGGGCGGCCATTCCACAGCGTGATTTGGATGAACTCATTTTGAGTATGCCAAACCGATGTTCTTGTGTTGTTAGTGTTCGCGGTAGAAACACGGATTATTAATTGTTTAAGTTACCCAATAAAATTTTAGAGAAAACTGTTATTTCAGTCTTTTTTTTTTCGAACTTTTGTGTTAGTGGTTCAAATGTCAAATATCCCTTTATTAGGAAAATGGCAAATTTCTTTATTAATGCAAAGGTGACTTGGTTTATCGTTACTGTGACAAACGAAAACACTTTATTTGATGAATCCTTAAAGAAAATTTTAATTAATATCAATCAGGAGAAAAGTTATTGCAAAAATATATGTTGATCCCTAGACACTTTTGATGTGTGTATTATATATTGTATAATAAAATATATTTCATAAAACGTATTTAATTTACTAGTTTATCCTTGAATTATTTATACCTATTTGCCTATTTGTTGTTTACTAAAATCTTCACAACAACGTGTATAACTACAACTATGATTAACGGTGGCGTTATTTATTAAAAAAAAACCTTGACTTACAGTTACATAATTATGTTTATGGAAATTAAAGTAGGTAGGGTTACTTACCAATACCTACGTCAAATTTAGTAGTTACTACAACTCAACTGAAACTACCAAGAGAAGTTGTAGAAACACGTAAGGCATTTTTTTTTGTTCAGACTTTTACTGACTAAAACCCACCCGTGTTTCTTCACTTGCCTGTATGCCAGGGCCATGGTTTCTTTTTATCCAACCCGCAAACTTGATCCAGGAGGCATCGGTCTTCGTGGACCCCATCACGATGTGCTGACATCTCTTTGAGGCGCGTGTGAAACGCCAACACGTAAGGCTCACAAGGCAAGCAAGGCTGCTGGTCCAATATCAGCGCCCTCACGCTTCTGGCTACCGCAGGAGACGCCCAGGGAGACAACATCGAACTCCCGACCACCGTAGGCGTGGGTTTGCGGACGGCGAGCAGTGGGCAGCTCGCCGCCGCGGTAAGGATCCCAGCCCAGGTCACAGCGCGTTCTGTTCCACGCGTACCTCAAAGAGATGTCAGCATATCGTGACGGGGTCCACGAAGACCGATGCGTGCCAGGGCTGAGGATTGTTCCGAAGAAATACCGTGGCCCTGGCGCACTGGCAAGTGAAGGAACACGGGTGACAGTAAAAGTCTGACACGCACTTCTGCTCCGGTCGAGAGGACATTTGATGATTTCCCAACCACAAAAAAAGGCTGCGTGCTTTCATTTTTAGTTGTTGCAATGTCGTATGGTCAGCCTCCGTGGCGTAGCGGTATCGAACGCGGCCGTTGCGCAAGGAGGCGTGGGTTCGATCCCCGCACAGTGCAAATATTTGTATGCATGAATATGAATATTTGCACTGGTCTGGTCGTGCCTCGGAAAGTACGTTAAGCCGTTGGTCCCGGTTGCCATACGAACATCTAGTGGCAGTCGTTAAGGGTTGTTGGAGCCTTCAAAAATCTAATAATTGGTCTAATGCAATGCTTAGATATCGATTTCGGGTTGTGGAGGTCAGACGGCAGTCGCTTCACGAAACATATCAAAGTTTAGCCAAAATCAGCAGTTAGACTGGTAAAGCGGACTCCAGACTCCAAAGCTGAAAAGCGACGGATGCGACTGGGATTAACGCTGAGATGATGATGATGATGATGCAATGTCGTGTGGTCACCGACAAGACGTTTCAAAGTACCAATCCACTTTTGTCGGTGACCGTATCAATAAATTTTTATTGGACCTAATTCAATGCGTTTACTTTCAGTTCTCTATGACATAATTGGGACAACGCAATTCTTATTCAGTGCTTCCGTCTGTCTGCCAAAAGTGATTTCCATTGAAACTTAGTTATACCTACATTGTTGTTACTTGAATATCCAAATTGAAATGCTAACTCGAACACATGAATTAAACGATATGAAAACATACGGCGAGTATCCACCCTTACGTTGTTGACACCACTACGATCCGGACGAAGTTCTCAGTGGTAGGCCATAACATCGGCCGCCGGCAGAAGTTACCACCCACCAGACAAAGTCTTGCCGCCAAGCGATTTGTCGTGTTCCGGCGTGATGTCTGGTGAAGCCGTACGGAGGACAGGTCTGAGCAGTTGTGTTGCGATGTGTGCCGGGAACGATGCGCCTAATGTTGTTGTGTTGGGAGTTTGGTCGTGGAGGGTCTTCAGATCAATCTCCCTTTGGCGCAGCATCGTTGGTCGTGTTGTTGGGTTTAACATTGCATCACCTCGCTCAACTGTACTGACAACTGATTTTGATTTTGATTTTGAAACTAGCACGCTTTACCATCAACGATCGCATCACTGCTTACCATCAGGCGGGATTGCGGTCAAGCGCTAGTTTATAATTATTTAAAAAAAAAAGTGTTTCGCCTCGTCTTCTATACCGCGTAAATCAAGGGACTGGAACAATTTGCCAGCGGCAGTGTTTCCGTCTGACTGCAATTTAAGTGTCTTCAAGGTTAGCGAAGAGCTATGGTGGCCTAATGGTGTCGGCCGCGACTTACAAGATGTAGGCCGTAGGTTCGAACCCCGTCAGAGGCTTTATTTTGTGTAAATTATTTCATCACCACTGCTCTCAAAACGGTGAAGGAAAACATCGTCAGGAAACCGGCATGGCCCAGAAGCAAAACTTCGAAAACATGTGACATCTACCAATCCGCACTGGGCTTGCGTGGTAAATTATGACCCACTTCCTTTTAAGGAGGCCTACGTACCAGGAGTGGGAACATTATAGAGTTATTATGTTTATGTAAGGCTAGAGTGAATGGGCTCTTATCAAACTAGCGCGCTTTACCATCAAAGATTGCATCACTGCTTACCATCAGGCGGGATTGCGGCAAGCACTACTTTATAGATATAAAAAATTATTCTTTTCGCATATCATATTTATCTACCTTGGTAAGTTTTATCAGTTTGCCCAGCCGTAATACGACACCATTTAGCCGTAGTAAGACTTCTGACGACTCGAAACGACTGGCAATGATCAATGATTGATTGCCTCGACAAATGCCTTAACGTGCTTTCCGAGACACAAAGGGTTAAGACCCTTTGTGTGGTGGGTTCAAACATGTTTGAACCCACCTAATCGTACGACCCGTGTGGCTGTTATTAGAATAGAATAGACTACTCTTTATTATATACAGTTAGGGTCAAAAGTGGAGTACCACTTTAATTTGACACACGATTTGTTTAATTGCGTAAAACACTATAAGGTAGTATCAATTGGAATCATTTTGAAGGTTATTGCTATTCCATTGCTGCCTATGTTCGAAAATTTGTGTGCTCAACAATGTAAATAACGCAATGAATGTTGTTGAACTGTTAAAATGACACCCATTTCTACTGATAATGTAATAATGTTACAAAATTACCCTGCAGATTTATGTATATTATTTAGTAGTTTTTTTTTCAAAATCTTTCGAGATCATTCGGAATGCAGCCTACCACGGCTCTAAGACCGTCTAGGAAATAATATAACTTTACTGAACCTCGGACTGGAAAACTAACAGTTTAATCTGGTTCGAACAATGAGTGTTTATAAATTTTCATTCAATACCTACATTATTTTGTTGTACATAATGTAACTTTATAATTCTGAATCACTTTTAGTTATGTAATGGTTATATGACTTATATTATCATGTAAACGTATTATCCAATATTGAAAATAATAATGGATTCCTTGAAATTGGTTTATTTTCTGTAATTAAAGTAACTACTGCTTAACACTTTATTACAGCTGTAACCGAAGAAAGTTTTAAGTAGGTACTTATATAGCACTAGTCAATTCCCAGGAATTACATAATTGCATTTCTAGAGATTCTTATCAAAACCATTCTGAACATTTCAAATGAAGTCTTTATTAAACAATATATGAAAATATATTGTAAACAACCTAAGTATTTTCAACTCAGTCTTCGATTTATTTCGAATGCTTTTCGGAGCTGTTAGAGCAAAGGCCCTAAGCTGTTCCAATTTATTAGCGACCTACCTGTTAATCGTCAGTCAGGCACTGTAATAAATCAGTAGGAATGGGCTCGAAAAGTTGGTTGTAAGATTTTCCAAGCTTTTATTTATATTGAAGTCTCAAACATTACAAAATATATCATAGCTTTTGTTTTTATACAACGATATTTTTTTCAATATACGAAACCTGAATATAGTTTGTTCAGAATAAGCAACTGCATCGATTCAATTAATTTTTACACCATGTTATATTTTTTCCCAAATATACAATATGTAAAGAAAACCCTGTCCGACCCGTAAGGATAATAAAGGTTAGGTAAACACTTGACCAAATATAATGTAAAATTTTACGTAATCATCATAGAAACAATACTAATGAATTTTGACATAATCTTTTTTTCCCGCGAATTAATGCCAAATTCCCCGAAATTTGGTAATTTTTAAAAAAGTGACAACACCATTTGTAGCGGAGCGAATAGCGATGCGATCACGTGCCGCCTGCCCTGCCTCCCTTTACCCGCGGATGTATGCCTTTCGCACATGCA
Source organism: Sesamia inferens (assembly GCA_037179545.1). NCBI lineage: Eukaryota > Metazoa > Arthropoda > Insecta > Lepidoptera > Noctuidae > Sesamia > Sesamia inferens. Next base: position 13,423,289 of record CM073938.1, on the reverse strand, counting down.
TTATGTTACCTCGCTTTTTCGAAATAATATTTATTTGTTTAGGGGATTTTTTTTAAGTTTAGCTCGGCTTTGTAGGTATTATTAGAATCAGTTATCGATACCTAACAATACTTTCACGGATCGGACTGGGTTTTCTTTACACACTATATATAAAAAATGTTGCAATGTGGTTGCCGAACGCGCGAGTGGTCGAGCGGCGTGGTGACAATATTTTTGTTGGGACAAGAGGTAACATAACAAGCTTTGTGATTTTTCATGATATCTTTTTGAAATTTTGTACATAAATTCTTTACATAAAAATACTGGACACGTGTTTCGAGTTTTGCATATACATAAAGTAACGTTATATAATTATACCTACACAAGTGCTTGACCGCAATCCCGACTGATGATAAGCCGTGATGCAATCGTTGATGGTAAAGCGGGCTAGTTTATTAAGAGTATGTTCACTCTAGCCTCTAAGACACTTAAATTGTAGTTAGTTCCTTGATGTACGCGGTATAAAAGACGAGGCGAAATGAAAAAGGATGGATACTCGCCCCTTGACGGGTCGCCCGATAATGGAACGGAGAAGGAGGAATTAAGTCTCACTCTCAGTCAGGAGAGTGTGCAAGGGAATAGAACACCGAATATATGCAGATATCTGACTCGAAGTTTTTCCTCAATTGAATCGGGAAATATAATGAAAAAAAAAAACTGTTCTGTGGTCTGGTAATTATACCAATCAGCCTATGACAACCAAACAAAAAGTGACAGGTGGAAAGATAGAATTCTCTTTTATATGCACACCAAAACAATTACAGAAATAAATAAATATATAATTTCAAAAAGGGTTAACACAAACACACACATCGAATTATGTAAGCAGTACCACAATCAACTTCATTCCTCGAAATTTTTCCGTCTAACGTCGTCCTAACTTGGTAAACGGGAAAGGCGGCGCCTCGTATCCTATCTAAGTAGGCCAATGGCTTGTTTATTAAATCCCCCTGTTTGACCCTGTTTATAACAACACAGTCACGACAGGTCAAATACTCAGGGCAGCTTTGAGTGTCAGTTTTCAAGATAGGTATCTTTATTTCCCCCTTCAATTCAACTTCTACTCGCAACGCAAAAAGTCAACGTGGATTTAAATACATCAACCGTAGACAAGTCTTTTAAAAGCCTACTCCTTTCATTTATCGTTTATACCTACCTTAAACGAGCTGTGATTACTAGAACACTGATTCTCGTAAAAACGTTCAAAATCAAGCCGCAGTTTTGTCGGCGACAATCCATGTCATAAATTTAGGAAATTAGAGATATTTTTGACAGATTGAGATTGAGGTCAGACTGAAGATGTTCTTAAATTATAAATATTGCGCCTCAGTTATACTTAAAATATATACATAATCAGCCTATAATATGCCCACTGTTGGGACAGAGGCCTCCGAGAGGTAAGGTAAGGTGGTAAGGACAAAACTATCTTTGCATTGTGTAGATTCAATTTCTTAGTATTGTATAATTACATGGCACACGTGTGAGCACAATGTACTTGCCGTAAAGCATCTATTTGTTGGGTTAGTCTTTTTTGTTGTTGTTTTTTTTTTGTGTGTTTTCCATAATGGACGCTCTTAGCGTACCTACAATATGTTTCGGCGTTGTTCTCACACGATTGATTTCAAAGTGAATGATGTAATCAAATATTTGTATGAATAGCTTGATAATTTAAAAGAGTGTCCATGGAGTTTCTTGCCAGTTCTTCTCCATAGGTACCTACTCGAAATGGGCGACTAGCTTCACCTTACTGACTGACCGACCTTCTGACAATTCAAAAGTGCCTGTAACTGGTTTATTTGAAATTAATGATTTGATTTGATTTGATTTAAGAGGAAATGTGCCGTAATCAACCACGCTGGCCAAGTGCGGGTTGGTAGATGTCACATGTCGTTGAAGTATTGGCTCTAGGACAAGCCGGTCTCCTCACGATATTTTAGTTAACCGTTCTTGAGAGCAGTGGTGATGAAATAATTTACACAAAGTAAAGCGCCTGATGGCGTTCGAACCTACGACCCACATCTTGTAAGTCGCGGCCGATACCACTAGGCCACCATTGCTCCGAACCTTAGTTATAAAAGGTCTAGAAAATCCTTACTAATATTATAAATTTTAAAGTGAGTTTGTGTATTTGTTTTTACCGCTTTTACGCCGTAACTACTGAACCGATTACTTTGAAATTTTGCAGACGTAAAGTTAGAAGTCCGGATTAAATAATAGGGTACCTACTTTATTCCGGAAAAATTTGACATTCCCGAAGGAAATTTAAAAAGCGCGATATAACAGAACTCCACGCGGGCGGAAAGCTAGTATTAAATATAATACATATGTGGAACATCGTCAATACATGTAGGATAAGTACATATTTTATACATGACATGTTTTTGATAAGACTTGCTTAGAACAACTTGTATTACATCTTCTATGGGTGGGGAAAGAAAATAAGCTTCTCGTTGTGTGTGATAATAAAACATAATCTTGTTCTTATACATGACTAGCAACCCGCCCCGGCTTCGCACGGTTGCAATGCTGATACTAAATACGCTACAGAAAAACTGTGAACATTATATAAAAAACATAGCGGCCTGCCGCTCTTGACGCCCGGCCACGGCCGGTACCGCCACAAACGCGACGCCCCGCAGTTATTAAACCTGTATTATCTTCGAAAATATACATTTAAATCATATGCTGTAAAGGGAAATATATAGATCTATATTAAATCAACAATGTTTTTAAGGTATTAAGTAGGTTAAGGATTAATGCTGTACTTATTGGTTAAAATCGCTTCGAAAATTAGCCAATATTTGTTGTTAGAACTACATAAATGACAAAAAAATGTTGTAGGATATCCATAAGAGATAGACATATGTATACCATCGTGGACTTTTATGTGCACCTTTTTAATGTGTACAATATTTTGTACATTATTTTGATAAATCTCGTAGGGTTTAGCCTGCGTTTTACTGCAAATGTGGAAAAAAAAAATATTTATGACATCACATTAGAAACGTCAAAAATAATAGTAGTTCTCCACTATTTAATGGATATTATTATACCTACATATAAACGTTCCTCTTTAATCACTATCCCCCTTATTCATAAACGCTGCTGAAAGTTAACTAGTGATTAGCGATTTTTTAAACATACATTTTAAACGCTTGCAGGTCACTTAACTTTAAAACTCGATTACGAATAAACCCCTTAAACACTGTGGTGTTTATTCATAAAGGATGATTTAAGTTAAGTGACGTTAAAAGGTAAAAAATGTATGGTTAAAGAATCGCTAATCACTCGTTAACTTTAAGCAGTTTTTATGAATAAAATGGTATGTCTATAAAAAAAACCGCATCAAAATCCGATTTAATCATACATAGGCACATCGAGAAAGAGAAAGCGACTTTGTTTTATAATATGTAGTGATTAAGTTTTTTTTTTTTGTTCTAAAATAAAATTGTATTTAACAGTTGTTTAGACTAAATGCTATTTATTGGACATTGATGTAACATTGACTGTAGAAACGGGTTGAACAAGTGTTTAAGTTTTGTGGTAACCCTACGAATCTACAGTGATATTAAAATTTCTCTTTTAGTGTATATTGCCTCCACCACTTAATAAAGGTACGACCAGCCTTGAACTGTCAGCCTCACTACCGCTTTTCCGACGGCAAAGATTTTTAGTATGGCATCAGTTATTCTTGGTTAAAGTAATTTTTAATTTGTCTAAAATGGGAGCTATGAGCCATCTTTGTTGTCAACTTTTTTTTTATAATTAAGAACTAGGGGTTGACTATAGAATAGAGGCGCACGATTTTCGAAAAATGCGGGGTGTGTGGTGGTAAAGGGCCGGTGGAGAACCCCCTATACACGTTTCCACCCGCGGACACGCTTGGTTTTTTTTTATATACTTTTTTTGTATCCGTGAAAAAGAACGCGTTTTTATTTTTTTTTCCATCCTTAATCGTATTTAAAAATGTGTCCGGTCAAGCTACCCGAAATTCTCAAATATTCTCAATCAACCTTGAGCTTTAGTGCTTTGGCGATAAAGTTGAATATCTAGTAAAGAAATTTGAAAAATTTTATTAGCTTGATGAGCACACCGAGCTGCTACAATCTGTCAAATTTCCACAATCTTATTTCGAATACAATCTGTCAAATTTCTACAATAGTTCGTACAGACGACAGCAGTCATCTGTACGAATTAATTATTCAGTATTTAACATCTAAGGAAAGTTTAAAAATTATATTTAAAAAAATCAAGTAGGTTCCAATGTAAGTCTCAGGTTCTCCTTCTTTACTTAATTGCGGCGTTTGAAAGACGTTGATATTTGTGCACTTTTTTGGGAACTGTACACTTGAAACGTACTGACAGTAGGTTAAGCTACCCGAAACTGTCAAATTTTCCCAATCAATCTTGAGCTTTAATGCTTTAGCTGTAAAGTATAAAATCTAATAAAGGATTGTAGTAGCTTGTGCTGTCGTGTGTACTTATTCAAAAATCTAGATGGCGGCGGTAGTTCTAATTTTGGCCAAGCGCCAAAACAACATTAGATACGATCTCTAAATGTCTCTGACACCATTGCTGTCATAAGTAATTTGTCTCCAGGACCAGACTTAATCAAATTTGCCGACGCTACGTCTGTTCTAAGTTTGTGAAGGTACGGTTAGCCGCGCATGTCGGTGAAGAGAGGAAATCTCCAGAACTCCCTGTTAATACTAATAATGCGTGTGCCAATTACTTATTTATTTACTAATGTTAAATATCCTCCTAAGGTCAAGGCCCTAAGATCCATTTAATTTCAATTCAAGTTTTCAATTTCAATTTTTCAATTTAAGATTCAAATTAACTGCAAAATTGTGCGAATTTTCGTATTCTTCAAGAATTTGTTGCTTAAAAGCGGATAGATGAGGTAACCAATACCCATAACAGTAAAACTTTTGCCATTCTTTACAAAGACTTCATCCATTTACTACACGGAAACATTCAATTCTACGATTATTAGTTGCCATTACAAAGATATAGAAAACTTTTGAGAAGTCGTTATTGCTGACGTAGTTATACTTCTGAATGGTCTTTATAGATGTGATGTTAAGGTAAATCTTATCAATTTTATTAATATTCTTGCACTCACGGGATCTCACGTTAATCCAAAACATCCCTGAGACGCAGCTTTCGATGCGCACGTGACTCTGGCTGTCTTTTGCGAAAGGCACGGGCGAATCTAAAGCTGCGTCAAACAAAACAACAATCAAAACACAAACTTATTTATCATACTTGGATATAGCACCTAGAACAGGTGACAGCCTCCGTGGCGACCTGATCCCCGCGCAGTTCAAATATTTGTATGCTTGAATATGAATATTTGCACCACTGGTCTGGTCGTGCCTCGGAAAGCACTTTAAGCCGTTGGTCCCGGTTTCCATACGAACATCTAATGGCAGACTTTACGGGTTGTTGGAGCCCTCAAAAGTTCAACAATTGGTGTAACTGCAATGCTTAGGCGATATCGCCTTTGGGTTGTGAAGGTTAGACGGCAGTCGCTTCACGGAAAATATCGAAGTTTAGCCAAAATCAGTAGTTGGACTGGTAAAGCGGACCCCAGACTCCAAAGCTGTACAAAGCTTCGGATGCGATTGGGATTAACGCTGAGATGATGATGGCATAGCATCTAGAAATCTAGAGAGAATATATATTATAGTCCCAATATAATTGGGGTCAGCACAACGTGTCTTCTTCCATATCTACATCTCTCAGTTGTAATCCCCTTTCTAGCTAGCTACATCATCTGTAAACAAAGTACACATAGACAGACGGAGAATTTCAATCTGGCAGAGTGGCATTTATTTTGCGATACCGTTTTCTTGCCGTGGCCTTTAATTTTTATGAAATATTACCAGCATCTTAATTATAACCCTCGCAGGTACAAATGACCACAATGTCTCTCGACCACTTTCCACCTTTCTGGTCTTAGTAATAAGGTTGGCAAATGGTGCAACGCCAATGTCCGTATGCGAAATATTATACAGGGTGTATCTGATATCGTAACGCAAACTTCGCGAAAAGGCTAGACCGCATGTCGCTAATAAAATTATGATAGTCATTTATGTCGTTAATGAACGGTTACAGAAATAACAATGTTTAAAAAAAGTGTCGGCTCGGCCTTTGAACGTTGCAAGCGTGCTGCCGTGCCGGTTTGTAGGTATGACATTGATCCCTGATGTGAACTCTATTAAATCAACTGATAAGATAGTTTTTCGAGTGTTGTTTTCATTGCGCTTTTTGTGTAATTAGCGAATTAGTTAATTTTTATTTCAAATCAAATCTTATTGGGTTATAAAAGTATATCAATTATGAAGGATCTAAAGTGAAAAAAACTACATGTATTTTTTTTTTTTTATCATGAAAAAGTTGACGAAAAATTCCACCACTGGGGGGTTCAGAATCATGTACAGGATCCATGGTACTCGTTTGTGCGTCGATGTCAGATACACCCTTTATTAGTACAAATAAGTTTCCGCCGTTTTTTTTAAATGTGGGCGAGTATTATCATGTAGGACAATCATTTTGTCATGTCTGGAGTAGTAATGGGCGCGTTTTTTCCTCTTCTTTCTATTTTCCTCCAATAATGATTCCAATTCCGTGTCTTCGTACGATTTCGGTCTTCCACTACGTTCTTTGTCTTCCACACCAAAGTCACAGTTTCTTTTTGAAACTTCTTTCTCTTAAAGCAACTTCACCATAAGCTTCTACAAGCAATCGATGGACCTCAGCTGCAGTTTCTTCAAATTAAAGTAGTAAAACTAAAGTTCCCGCAAATGACGCTTATTCGGCACAAAACTTGACAAACTTTTCTCGGTGGTAGGCCATAACATCGGCCGCCGGCAGAAGTTACCACCCACCAGACAAAGCCTTGCCGCCAAGCGCTTTGTCGTGTTCCGGCATGATGTCTGGTGAAGCCGTACTGAGGACGGGTCTGAGCAGTTGTGTTGCGATGTGTGCCGGGTACGATGCGCCAAATGTTGTTGTGTTGGGAGTTTGGTCGTGCAGGGTCTTCAGGTCCCTTTGGCGCAGCATCGTTGGTCGTGTTGTTGGGTTTAACATTGCATCAACTGCCGTCTTCCTTCCTATTCGCTCAGTTTTTCTGAGTGAATAGGCTCTTAATATACTAACGCGCTTTACCATCAACGATCGCATCACTGCTTACCATCAGGCGCGATTACGGTCAAGCGCTAGTTTATAATTATAAAAAAAACTTTTTTGTACACCAATGAAATTCTCGTGTCACAATGTCAGTTACAATTACCATAGTCCAGACTTCTCGGAAACAGCTTCATAGATTTTTATGAAATTTTGTATGCATAATCAATATGTATCTCGTTTTCACACCCCTAAGTGGTAACTGTGGTGGTAGTAGTAGTAGGGTAGTTCACCCCTAACATTTATTGGCAGAAGGTAAGGTCTAGTGCACCTAGTAAAAAATACTCTATGAATGAATGCTTTGAGACACAAAATAGGCATAACATTAATCAATTGAGTTTGACAAATAAGATTCTTACAAGTCACTGACATAACCTATAAGTTTATTGATCCAAATTTTCACCCAAATCTCAAGTTACACAAAATAGGCCTTGTGAATTTAGAAAGTGAATAATATTGTTGTTCTCCTTATCTCCTGGTACTTTTTATAAACAGTGTTACAATATCATCAATATAAGAATAACACATGTTTTTTAACTCTAGCCCTGGCACTAAAAATATATAGATACATGCCTAAATGTCCACCCTTCTATATCATATAATTAGCTTATGCCGTTCCCACTGCAGGGACAGGTCTCGATGAGAGGGCGTGGGCCGTAATCTACCACGCCACGCTGGCCTAGTATGGGTTGGTAGATGTCACTTGTCTTCCAAGTCTTTGGATCAAGGACTAACGGTTTCCTCGCCATGTTTTACTTGATCGTTTTGAGAGCTGCGATGATGAAATAATTTATTCAAATTAAAGCGGCTGATAAGTCGTGGTGGCCTATAGGTTAAAACACCAGCCTCTCAAGTATGAGTGCGCGGGTTCGATTCCAGATCAGGCAAGTATCAATGCAACTTTTTTAAAGTTATATGTACTTTCTAAGTATATCTTGGACACCAATGACTGAAGGTGAAGGAAAACATCTTGAGGAAACCTGGACTTTAAGTCTGAAATCGCCAACCCGCATTTTGTAAGCGTGGTGATTACGCTCAATCCTCCTCTGTATGAGAAGAGACCTGTGCCCAGCAGTGGGACGATAAAAAGGTTGATGATGATGATGATGAAAGCGGCTAATGGGGTTCGCACCTACGACATACAACGATCATTATCTGTGTTTAATCGCGATTTTAATGAAATATTAACAAATAATGTATATGCCATAACAAGGTTTGCTGGGTCAGCTGGTGTAGGTATGAATTTGACTTCTATTGTGTGTTCATCACTCAACGAACTTCATTGAGTCTCGAGTCACCATGTTTATTGTTATTTCCTATTTGTCACTCTGACCCAAAGGTGTCTTAGTACCTACTTTTATTTTCCTCAAATCTATACACAGTGACTTTATTATTTCCTTATAACATGTCGTAGTCAACTCTAACATTTCTAAAATGATTTCTGGCAGAGTGGACTGTCCACTCTATTTTATGTTATTAATTCCCTGCTGTGGATTATAACTCACTGAGATGTGAGAGAGTATACAGCACCACAGTAGTGAATCCTGCTGTTCCCTGCGTTGCTTCAATGTTCACTTACTTGTGTCCACGTATCTTGTAAAGGTAATGAAATAATTAGCTTGTAAGACGAGATGATCTAGAGTGACTGCAGTGAGCTGACCATACATTGTATCTCGCTGAGCGTCAAGATATAGGAGAGTGCTTTCATGAAGATCGTAGTGTGCATTCTACTTTACTATTTTTTAAGAACAGTTTTACTAACTCGACATTTTCTTCGGTTGAGATCAGGATTTTCATAACAGCTGTAAGAAAATAACTGATGGAAACTCGCCGTACGACGGGTTGTACAGCGAGTTTCCACCTATACGTTGTTGACACCACAACGATCCGAATGAAGCGTTTCGCCTCGTCTTTTATACCGCGTACATCGAGGGACTGGAATAATTTTCCAGCGGCGATGATTTTGTCGGGCTACAATTTGAGTGTATTCAAGGCTAGAGTAAATAGGCTCTTAATAAACTAGCGCGCTTTACCATCGCGGGATTGCGGTCAAGCACTAGTTTATTATTTGTAAAAAAAATCTATTGATTTTGCTTGAACAATTTTCTTTTATTATGTCGAAATAAATGTCTATAAAGAAGAGGTAGCTGTAGAATAACAAGTCACAGTGACTGTTCATTCTAAAATGATTCTTCTTTGGTTATCAAAGAGTTCAATTTGTAGACAACTCCTGCTTGTAAACACTATTGTGGGTCACAGGATATTTTTCAACGTAAATTATTACCGTATCATTACTTTCGTACTTAACAAGGTTTATGGTTTAAATAACAGTGGTTTATTCTAAAGAATAATCATCAAACTTACCTACACCTACAGCAACGTTTCCTAGATAAAAAAAATTGATTCTATTTAGCCCATCATTTAGATTATAGAAAAATATTGGATACGTGTATTTTCTTTTATCAAATCAATAAAAATTTACAAATATAAAAGGCATCAACGTCATCAATGAGCAGTAACGTCACCAGCCACCACTCCTGATCTTTGATGTCTTTTATATTTGTCAATTTTTATTGATCTGAGAAAACAAAATAGTATACGTATCCAATATTTTTCTATAATCTGAATGACGGACTAAATAGAATATTATTTTTTTTACCCAGGACACATCCCTATTGTACGAGTGTAGTATGTGTTTGTGTTTTGCGAGTGTGAAATGAAACATATGTTTGTCAATCATGATTATGATGATAATGAATGATGACGAAAGCCCGGCAAACACAAATTCATATTACATATCTATTATACCTACTGACAGCACGGTTGGCGTAGTGGTTAAATGTTTGACTGCTGCGCTGCATATCGCGGGTTCGATTCCCGCACTGAACAAAAATATTTGTATTGCCTACAGGTAGTTGTTCTGGGTCTGGTTGCTTCTGTATGTGAGTTTATATGTTTGTAAACGCACCCACGATACAGAAGTAATTCCTAGTGTGGGGCAACGTTTCTATAAAAAAATGTATACTTAAAATTCTCCTGTCACAGTGTTTGTCCTCGAACTCCTCCAAAAAGGCGGAACCGAGTTTTATGAAATTTCGTATACAAAGTGGTGCTGACAATACGACAATAAATTAAACATCGTGTACCTCAACACATTCTCAGTCTACCCATAAAAATCATATAATTTTATCCATTAGTTTAGTCAGAGGAAATTATTTTTAATTTTTCATATTTTCTACATTATGTACATGTAGATAAGAAAGCGCTTACAGGTTGATGACCGCCGCATGCTGCGGTACTTTTAATAATAATGGCGCGAAAAAAAACAAATCTATACAAGATCGCGCTGTCTGGATGTTCTATTTCGTTTGCAATTTTATGCGATTTAGTTTGTTTGAATTTTTTTTTTTGATGTTAGTTTTTTATTTATGGCTTTTTTTTATAAATTATAAACCAGCGCTTGACCGCAATCCCGCCTGAATGTAAGCAGTGATGCGATCGTTGATGGTAAAGCGCGCTAGTTTATTAAGAGCCTATTCACTCTAGCCTTGAAGACACTCAAATTGTAGTGTGACGCAAACACCGTCACTGGCAAATTGTTCCAGTCCCTCGATTTACGCTGTACGCGGTATAAAGAGGAAGCAAAACGCTTCGTCCGGATCGCAGTGGTGTCAACAACGTAAGAGTGGAAACTCGCCGGACGACGGGTGGTCCGATGGTGGAACGAAGATGGGGAATTCAATCATGCAATTCCCTTGCACACTCACCAGAATGCATCCTATCCTAAGTCTGGGTCGCCAATCAGCCTCTTCGCGCGCCTCTCCACTGAATCCAAAGTGGCAAGGTGACATTTCGCAGCACCAGCCCAAATGTGGCTGCAGTACTCCACACACGAGCGGACCTGTGCTTTGTACAATATTTTTCTGGCAGCCACCCTGGCCTTGGACTCAAAGAACCGCCTAAAGTTAAGGTTCGAGGAAATCTCAACTCTCAAAAGCTGAAGGCGGTCGGTGCACTCCAAGGATACATTCTGAAAAGTAGGATCCAAGGTAAACGGGCTCCTTTTGGCGGTGAAAAGACTATTAACCAGCATTGTTAGTGTTTTCATTTATTGTCGTATTATCATCACCACTCTAAATACATTCGTTAGGCATGAGAATAACTTTTTAATAATTTTTTTATATTATTATTACTACTTACGCGGGTGAAACCGCTATGTGTATATTATTGTGAAACCAATGTTGAAGATACGTGAAAAGAACGCCTCGTCTGCGTCGCGTCCCCGCCTCACGACGCTGCTGTGTGACGCGCCTTAGTTACCAACAGATAGCGTGACAGGGATTCCCAATAAGTTTTCTGCCATTCGACACATCACAATACAAACCATAGACCTAAGGTTGGTAATGATGTCATACTTTACCACCACGTCCCCTGCCCAGCATACAGATTACAGTATTATCTATATCAAGATTAGAGGAGTTCCTTCTTGTTTTATTGTGAACAAGGAACTGGCGCCATCTAGTTTTAAAATATTGACCAACAACACATTAACATTTATTAAATATCTACTTCATCATAATCAACCTTATTATCGTCCCACTGCTGGGCACAGGATTCCTCTCATACAGGGAAGGATTGAGCGTAATCACCACGCTTGCTCAATGATGATTGCCGATTTCAGACTTAAAGTCTAGGTTTCCTCAAGATGTTTTCCTTCACCTTATAATCATTCAAGGAGGTCAGATGTCCAAGATATACTTAGCGCAATATCTACTTACTTTTTCTATTTTAAACATTGCATCACCTCGCTCAACTAGCGTCTTCCGTCCTATTCACTAAGGGATTTAAGTGAATAGGCTCAATAAACTAGCGCGCTTTACCATCAACGATTGCATCACTGCTTACCATCAGATCTGCGGTCTTAAGAAAATGTTGGGGACCTATGAAGAGTATGCCTCGATCCGTAGGTTGAAATATAATGCAGGTAAAAGTAAATTCATGGTGTTTGGGACTAGTTTGGTGCCTCCTGTGTTTTTTAAAGAAAGCACGGCTTGAGAAGGTGATCCAAGTTAAATACTTAGGTCACATTCTTACAGCTGACCTGAAAGACGATCTGGACATTGAGCGGGAGCGAAGGGCGCTGTCAGTTAGGGGTAATAGGAAAGCGCGTAGGTTTGTGTGTTGTTCGAGGGAAGAAAAGATAACGCTCTTTAGAGCTTACTGTACGTCCCTCTACACGTGCAGCATGTGGGCTGATTATACTCGTGCAGCATACAGCGCCCTCCGCGTCCAGTTAAATAATGCGTTTAGGGCGGTGCTGAGGCTACCCCGCCACTGCAGCGCCTCGGGCTTGTTCGCAAAGGCTTGTACCGACTGCTTTCACGCGACAATGCGCAAGCGGTGCGCGTCTCTGGTGCAGAGTGCGGGGCAGCGACAACACCGTCCTCGCGATGATTGCCAACCGACTGGATTGTCTTTACATCCAGCAATGCTGCGGCAGACATATTGGTGCCGTGTGAGGTTTTTGTTTGTTTTTTCAATTATATGTATTATAGTATTTTAGTTTATAAGTTTGTGTTTTATTTATAAGTTTGGTTTGTTGTTAGCTAAGCTATGGATATTTTCCGAAATAAATTTAATTAAACGGACAGCCTCCGTAGCGTAGCGGTAGCGAACGCGGAAGTTGCGCAAGGAGGCGCGGGTTCGATCCCCGCACAGTGTAAATATTTGTATGCATGAATATGAGTATTTGCACTGGTCTGGTCGTGCCTCGGAAAGCACGTTAAGCGGTTGGTCCCGGTTGCCATACAAACATCTAGTGGCAGTCGTTACGGGTTGTTGGAGCCCTCAAAAGTCTAACAATTGGTCTCACTGCAATGCTTAGATATCGCCTTCGGGTTGTGGATGACACACGGCAGTCGCTTCACGGAAAATATCGAAGTTTAGCCAAAATCAGCAGATAGACTGGTAAAGCGGACCCCAGACTCCAAAGCTGAAAAGCTACGGATGCGACTGGGATTAACGCTGAGATGATGATGATGATGATTTTCCGAAATAAATTATTTTATTTGATTTGATTTGATTTTTGTATATTTTTGTATGCCTCAGAAAGTTAGTAAAGGCTTTGGTCCCGGCTTTCTCTCGTAGAACTTTGACAATCGTTATGGGTACTCAGAAGCTAGAGAGTCTAACAAGCAGTCTTTTTTATAATCATATACTGTCCTTGACCGCAATTCCGTCAGAATAGAATAGAATAGAATACTCTTTATTATGTACACCATATAGATTACAGAACATAAATAAAAATATTTTACAAGGGTGACACAATGGGCGGTCTTATCGCTAAGAGCGATCTTTTACAGACAACCTTTGGATGGAATTCTAAGAGCCTATTCACTCTAGCCTGAAAGGCACTGAAATTGTAGTCAGATGGAAACACCGCAGCTGGCAAATTGTTCCAGTCCCTCGATGTACGCGGTATAAAAGACGAGGCGAAACGCTTCGTCCGGATCGTAGTAGTGTCAACAACGTAAGGGTGGAAAATCGTCGTAGGGCGGGTCGTCCGTTGATGCAACACACACTCCTCCTATAGAACACTGACAGGCTCTTCGCCTGTGTTTTGGAAACAGTTGTGAGCTAATTCTGGGTCGTCTTTTAACCTCTAAGCGCGCCTCTCCACTGAATCCCAAGTAGCCAAGCAGCATTTTGCAGCACCAGTCCAAATGTGGCTGCAGTACTCCACACACGAACAAACCTGTGCTTTGTATAACAAGAAGCTATCTGATATTTAACAGTTTCGGGTAGCTTGACCTGCTATCGTCCATACATCTCCCCAGTTTTATGTTCCGTATAGTACCTACAGCTAATATAATGACACTTTACCAAAGGATGAAACCCGTACATATCAAAATCCAAAGTCGTTTATTCTATTAAGATCAGAATCACACTGTTCGTATCAGTTACAGAAAATTCTGCTATGATCCTCTATTGAACCGTACAACAATTAAGTTCGGTACATAATTTAAATGCAATCCTTTAAGATTAAATTACTACAATATATGTGTCTGTGCTGATAGGCTTTTGTGCACATTTCCTGTTGACAGCGATGCGTATGATTTTTGATGCCCTCTAATTATTACCGTTCCTACTTTATAGACTTGTCAGATTACAAATTACTCATGTTAGAGAATAGTGATTATGGAAAATAAACATAAAATATTAAAATTGAATCTTACCCATATGTTAGCCATAGTATCTATATAAACATTGAAAATATACTTAATCATTGTCATGTGATTATAATATAGAATAGAATAAAATACTCTTTATTATTGTTACGAATGCACCTTATGTCGAGGGCACAAGGTTCAATATCGCGTGACATGCAGTGCGTAACTTTTAAGCCCTATAACTCGAGACCTAGACATCGTATAGGAGTAATATAAAAACGGATTCCTAGACTTAAGGTGGTCTATCGAATGGTACAGGTTTTATCAATTTTGTCAACTAAGTGACGTCATCGAAATTTCTAGAAACCCGTTTCCGGGAATTACCGTAGGTACCTACTGAATGTACTCGAAGTTATGCGCTATTATTATTACGTCTAGACGATTCTGGAATGTTCGATCAGCTGGCCTATATATAGCGCCGTGGCGCCGGCGCCGAGTCAGTCTGCACTTGACTACCGAGACGAAAACAGCGATACTTAAGAAGCGATCTTTGAGAATACCTACTGCGACAACTGTAACGAGAACTGTAAGTACTACGCGAAGTAACATCTGTAGTGTTATTGTGTGTTTACAATACGGACTTCGTGGACGTAAGTGAAGACTTCGGTGCAACGTCAGCAACATTCTACTTGTCATTGCCTACAATCGACTGTACCTTCGTTGCCAATAAACTTCGAAACCCTTAACCGGCGTTTTAGTACCCCTAGCCCGTAACAATTGGTGTCAGAAGCGGAATGCCGGTCACGCCAAGGGAAGACGAAAGAGTTCGCACGCGACGACAAGCAGCGATGGATTTGGCGCGTCAAGAGGAAGCATCGCTTGGTGTCCCTGTACCCGTAGAAGATGCGGCCGTCGTACCACCGACAAATGTAAGTGCGCCCACTACCACCACTATTCCCGGCAGTAGCGGATTCGATATATCGGTGTTACTAGCACAAATAAAAAACATAGTAGCAGACTTCCAGGCAGAAACCCAGGTACAAATAAAACAAACCCAGGCACAAATAAAGGAATCCCAGCAGCTGGTATTAGAATTAAACGAAAAATGGGAAAACACCAAAGAAGAACTTAGAGTAAAAACAGCACAACAAGATGCACGTATGGACCAGCAAGATACGCGCATAGACAAACAAGAAGTGTGTAGGGACCATCAAGATACGCGTATAGACAATCACGATGCTCGTATAGACAAACATGATGCGCGTTTAGAGAAACTGGACAATACCATCATGGAGTTTGGGAAAGAAATAGAAAGAGTACAAAAAGGAAGTATTAAAGGTGTGATTCCTGTACCCAGTGCTTTGCCGACGTTCCTAGTACCTCATTTTGACGGAACAACGTCATGGGTGGCCTTCCGCCTTCAATTCGAAAAGGTCGCATCAGCCAACAACTGGGACGACAATCAAGCGGTAACCGCTCTTACGCTTGCTCTGCGTGGTGATGCGGTACAAATCCTCGAAAATATTTCCGGCGATTGCAATACCCTAGCCTGTTTGTTGGAAGCGTTAGAGTCTAGATACGGGGAGAAACACCTCGAACATGTCTACAGGGCTCAACTCCGCGACCGCACACAGAAGAGCAGTGAGGGTTTGCAACAATGGGCAACGGAAGTAGAACGTATTGTTCGGAGGGCGTATGTATCAACACCAGGATTGATTGATACTACTACGGTGCAAGCGTTTACTGATGGAATCCGAGATGCGGAAGTAAGGGCTGCAGTTCGCCTGGGTCACCATCAGACTCTTAAGGCAGCCCTGACACACGCTCTGGAGGTGGAAGCAGTACGTCAAGATAGCCGACAACACCACCGCATTCGTGAGGTAACCCCAATAACAAAAACTCGGCAAGGACCAAGCTGCTATGAGTGTGGCGAAAAGGGGCATATTCGGATCAATTGTCCCAGGAAGTCTAAAGGAAGAACTACTTCTGGGACACAGGTGGAAGCAGAGGATTTAAACTAGGAACAGCCAGGGCTATGGGGCGAGTACTGGCTGGTCGACGTGAAGCCCCCATTATAACAGTATCACAAGTGGGTGACGGAAACAGTCTTATTATAGAAGGAGAACTGAATGGTAAGTCATGCAGTTTCACATTGGATACTGGTGCATCAAGAACTATTGCACGACCGGAGCTATTTCCTCGGACCATAGCATGGAAAAGAGGGTCTTCACAATGCCGATTACAAACCGCCACCGGCCAACCAGTGCTCGTCCTTGGTGAAACGAATGTGACCTTGAAAATGGGTGATAAGACATTCACGCACCCTGTTTTAGTAGCGAATATTACAGATGATTGCATTATAGGACTGGACTTTTTGAAGAAACAACAATGCGTCCTTAATGTAGCAAAAGGAGTATTGAGTTTTCCAGAACAAGAAGTATTTCTTCAAGGTGCAAAACAAGGGTCAGTGTACTGTTTAAGGAAAACTGTATTACCACCAAGATCAGAAACTTTAGTAGATATTAGATTTTCACCAATAGGATGCCGCAAACGTTGCATTATAATAGAGGATTCTGGAGATCACCCAGACTGGATAACGGCAAGGACACTGATGATGATTTCCGATAAACCAAAAATACGCATAATCAACGTTAGTAACAAAGAAATAATTCTTGAAAAGAATCACATAGTGGGTGTGTGCGATAATGTAGCATCTTTGAGAAAAACAGAGGTGCACGAAAAGGAACGTGATAAGAAGTGGCAGGAACATGTATCGACACTACTCGAAAGTTGTAAGGGCAATTTAAACAAGTTCGAAAGTCACAAAGTTAAGCAACTGTTGCATAACTTCCATGACATCTTCGCGAAGACCGACAGTGACGTGGGAAGGACCGGGCTAGTTAAACACCATATAGATACGGGTGATACACAGCCGATAAGACAGAGACCACGTCGTATTCCCTTTGCAAGAGAACAGGAAGTCACGGAAATGTTAAGAGATATGGAGAGAAACCGGATTATAGAAGCATCCACCAGCCCTTCGTCATCTCCAGTTGTACTAGTCAAGAAAAAGGATGGCAGTACAAGGTTTTGCGTTGACTACAGGATGTTGAATGATGCCACGAAAAAGGATAGTTATCCTCTGCCACGTATAGATGACACTTTGGACTTGCTAAGTGGCATGAAATGGTTCTCCACATTTGACCTAAAAAGTGGATACTGGCAGGTGGAAATCTGTCAGCAGGATAAAGAAAAGACCGCTTTCTCCACTGGTCCTGGGAACGGTCTCTGGCAATTCAATGTCATGCCTTTTGGACTGTGCAATGCTCCAGCTACATTCGAGCGCTTAATGGAGCGCATTTTAGTGGGGTTGCTTGGTGATGCATGCCTGGTCTATTTGGATGACATCATCATTATGGGACGAAGCTTCGAAGAGCACCTACGCAATTTGGAGAAAGTGTTCCAAAAATGCGTGAAGCGAATTTAAACCTCAGTCCTAGTAAGTGTACACTATTCCAGAAAGAGGTTGGATACTTAGAACACATTATTTCGGCGCAAGGAATTCGAACAGATCCTGAAAAAATAAAAGCCGTGTCGAAGTGGCCTACCCCGCGAAACAAAACTGAGGTACGCTCTTTCTTGGGTCTGTGTGCATATTACCGTCGGTTTGTGAAGAACTTCTCCGAGTTAGCGAAACCGTTGCATCGTTTAACAGAGGAAAAGTGTCAATTTGCATGGAATCCTGACTGCGAACAGGCATTTGCGCTACTCAAAACTCACTTGTGTGGGGCTCCTGTATTAGGTTACCCTAGTCGGGAAGGCCGATTTGTGGACACGGATGCCAGCAATGTTGGCATTGGAGGAGTTCTCTCTCAAACACAAGGAGATCGGCAGGTCGTTATTGCCTATTTCAGCAAATGTCTTTCCAAGCCAGAAAGAAATTACTGTGTTACCCGTCGAGAACTTCTAGCCGTTGTTAAGACCTTACAACACTTCAAGAAATATTTGATTGGGAGACAGTTTACACTTCGCACCGATCACGCTGCCTTACAGTGGTTGCTTCAGTTCAAAGACCCAGAAGGACAAGTAGCAAGGTGGATAGAGCAGCTGCAAGAATTTGACTTTGTCACTGAACATCGAAAAGGCAAGTCACACAATAATGCTGATGCTTTATCTAGACGGCCTTGCGAAGAATCTTGCCGACATTGTTCCAAGCAGGAAAAGAAAGAGAACGTAAGGATTATCCAGGTGAACGCTTTGGATGAAGACTGGGATAATCGATCATTGGAAGACGCACAAAAGGAAGATAGTGATTTGAAGACAGTAATCGAATGGAAGAAACGTGGCCAGCGGCCCGCTTGGAGTGAAATATCAGCGCTTAGCCCAACAGCAAAAAGTTACTGGGCTCAATGGGACAGCCTGATAATTGACAATGGAGTTATGAAGAGGAAATGGGAATCACCCAGTGGACAGGAGGTCACCTTACAGATAGTTGTCCCCTGTGATAAAGTCGCATCAGTGCTAAAGCACGTGCACGACGGAGCATCCGGAGGACATCTAGGAGTGAAGAAAACCCTGGAGAAGGCGAGAAAAAGATTTTATTGGGTGCATTGTCGCGAAGACGTAGAGGACTGGTGTAGGAAATGTGTAGCCTGCTCCTCAGTAAAGGGACCGCAAACAAGAGCCAGAGGTCGGCTGAAAGTGTACAATGTTGGTGCACCATGGGAAAGAGTTGCTGTCGATATAGCTGGGCCATTCCCTATCACTGAAGAAGGGAATAGGTATATCATCGTCATGCAAGACTATTTCAGCAAATGGCCAGAAGCTTTTGCAGTACCTAACCAAGAAGCTCATACCGTCGCCAAAAAGCTAGTTCACGAGGTGTTCTGTCGATTTGGCGTTCCCTTGGAGTTACACTCCGACCAAGGTAGAAACTTTGAGTCTTCACTATTTCAAGAGGTTTGCCAACTACTCGGGATACATAAGGACTCGTACAACACCATACCACCCTCAGTCAGATGGAATGGTCGAAAGATTCAACCAGACGCTAGAGAATCATTTGGCCAAAGTAGTTGAAGAACACCAGAGGGATTGGGACCAATACATTCCACTCTTCTTAATGTCATACCGCTCTGCAACACATGATAGCACAAATTGTACACCGGCGAAAGTCAACTTCGGCCGAGAAATTAGACTACCCATAGATGCACTAACCGGAACACCCCCCGATACCCCTATCCTAGCCGTCGACTATGTAGCCGACCTACGACGTAAATTAGATGGAATACATGAACTAGTGAGAGAGAATGGTCTAAAAACCAGCGAGAAAATGAAGATCCGATACGACCGCAAAGCTAACGTGCCTGGATTCGAAGAGGGAACTTTGGTATGGTTACATAACCCCATTAGGAGAAAAGGAAAGAGTCCAAAATTTCAAGCCAAATGGGAGGGTCCGTACACGATAGTAACCAGGATAAACGATGTCACCTACCGGATAAGGAAAGGACCTAAGGGGAAGCTGAAGATCGTACACGTAGACCGCATAGCTCGCTATTATGGTCCAAATCATGCTCGGGACGAGCATGTCTAAGAAGGGGGCAATGTTACGAATGCACCTTATGTCGAGGGCACAAGGTTCAATATCGCGTGACATGCAGTGCGTAACTTTTAAGCCCTATAACTCGAGACCTAGACATCGTATAGGAGTAATATAAAAACGCATTCCTAGACTTAAGGTGGTCTATCGAATGGTACAGGTTTTATCAATTTTGTCAACTAAGTGACGACATCGAAATTTCTAGAAACCCGTTTCCGGGAATTACCGTAGGTACCTACTGAATGTACTCGAAGTTATGCGCTATTATTATTACGTCTAGACGATTCTGGAATGTTCGATCAGCTGGCCTATATATAGCGCCGTGGCGCCGGCGCCGAGTCAGTCTGCACTTGACTACCGAGACGAAAACAGCGATACTTAAGAAGCGATCTTTGAGAATACCTACTGCGACAACTGTAACGAGAACTGTAAGTACTACGCGAAGTAACATCTGTAGTGTTATTGTGTGTTTACAATACGGACTTCGTGGACGTAAGTGAAGACTTCGGTGCAACGTCAGCAACATTCAACTTGTCATTGCCTACAATCGACTGTACCTTCGTTGCCAATAAACTTCGAAACCCTTAACCGGCGTTTTAGTACCCCTAGCCGTAACATTATGTACACCATATAGATTACAGAACATAAATAAAAATATTTTACAAAGGCTGACACAATGGGCGGTCTTATATATCATATTTCATATATGTACTTAATCTCTTATTACGTCTATGTGTCTATGCATATTTAGATATGTCATTAGGTAGTAAATATACAAAATGTGTGAATGCTGATAAACTTACAAAAGAATTACACTGTAATTAAAGATCAAATTTAATCTTCGTAAATAGGTTTAGACCATCAAGAGGTATTCCCCTGGATTATGTATACCTATCTCCTATATATTCAAGGTTTACCCACCACAAGCATTTTTTTAAGTTGTTCTTTTGCAATATCCTATTAATGTTAGACGAGGAAGTTTGTTACTCTATATACAGAACCGGGTGTCACCCCAAAAATGGTGACACGCGTTTCTAATACCTAAATCGCTAACACAAAAATATATTTTTCAGAGTTTCCTTTACTAGCACTAGCTTAGCTCTATTTATAAATCGGGTTTTTTTTTAATAATTATAAACTAGCGCTTGACCGCAATCCCGCCTGATGGTAAGCAGTGATGGGATCGTTGATAGTAAAACGCACTAGTTTATTAAGAGCCTATTCACTCAGAAAAACTGAGCGAATAGGAAGGAAGACGGCAGTTGAGCGAGGTGATCCAATGTTAAACCCAACAACACGACCAACGATGCTGCGCCAAAGGGAGATTGATCTGATGACCCTCCACGGCCAAACTCCCAACAACAACAACA